>OU744337.1:38104984-40546038 GCA_916610165.2 Gymnosoma rotundatum
TGTATGGTACGCTTTACGATGTGGAGGTGCGATAAGGCTGGTAATGTGGTATTGGTCAATGGACTACGCTATCGCAAGGTGTTAGCAACTCAACAGGAAGGTGACACATGTCACACAGCCAGTGAAACGATCGCAAACTAAGTTGCCCGATCGCATATTAAAAAAAAAACAGCGGTTAAGTGGCCAGCCAGATTGTCTGATTTTATACCACGTAATTATTTTTTGTCGGGCTATGTTAAGGACAGCGTCTATAGGAAGCCAATTAAATCGATTGCAGTCTTTAAACTGAAAATTCGTTATATTATTGATGAAACAGAACCTCCATTTTGTCAAAAAGTAATTAAAAACTTTGATGAAAATATCGACATTTGTCGGCACCCGCCAGATATCGTCTTTCATTCATAATTGCCGAACTTTTCTCTTCGTAATACAACCAAAAATTTGAATCATCTTTACCAAAACTTGTTTGTTTTTCTTATTTTGTTTTAGAGAAGAAAGTCCTTGTTTAAAAAGCCTTTAGTTCATTAAATTCTGTTGTTTTTCAAACTCCTGTGGGTCTATTTAAAGTCACTGAAGGTATAAAATTCATTAAACTTATTTCTTAAAAGAAAACGTTTTTGTATTTCTAAACGCTTTATTTGATTTCATTAATTGGTTCACTTACTTATTTAATTAGAAAATTATGTTTTCATTTATTTTTTTATTTATTTTTTTCATAGAAATTCAGTTTTAACCTGAAACCAATTATAAAAATTATTAGATTTATAAGATTTATAACTCTGCGAATTTGATATAAAAACACATGATTCAAGTTGAAGCCCTTATATATCTAATTAAATAATTAATAAATCCGCAAAGTGTGATCTTGACTCATACTCGAAGGGTTCCGTATCACATGTGGGTTACCCTTTAATTTTAATTTTACATTTTAAACTGGTTAAATCGGACATAGTAAAACATACCTTGGGTGGAACACACGTAAATAACCGCAAAGAATAAACATGGTTAAGGTAACCATAATCTAAGAGCAACATATTATGGTTGCTTATATATTTGCTTACAAAACATATTATTGTTACATTTGCAATCATATTGTAGTCAAGCAAAACAATAACATTCTAAAGTATAAACTAACTAAAGTATAAAGCATGTTCAAATATAAATATTAAATGGTTTAATTAAAATATCATAATATAGATGAAAATTCCACGTAACATAATTGAATTAAAATAATCGGTAGTTTTCATGAAAAACAGCGCATGTCTTAAAATCAAACTTTTTAGTAGAGCAAAGACTAGTTATTTATGAAGCTGCGGTCTTGGTATCAAAATTTTTCAAGTTTTTTTTATACAGTAATGTAATGTAGATTTAAGCAAGATTCCAATTAATTTTTAGGCAACATTTTCTTATGGATTAGATTCCAGAGCAATTTGAAAATAACAAACCATTTAAACATCGAAATTGTGATTTTCGCTGAACAAAAAGAATGCGACCACACAAGTAAGTAACGAACATAAAGAGTAGGTACCTCATATGATAAAATAACATACATACATATATTAAAAACTTTTAATACAATTTAAAAAAAAGGTAGAATAGAAATGTTATAAAATGCGAAACTTTTAAATTTTTTCAACAGCACAGCTAAGACTACATGAAAAAAGAAAAAATGCCGTATAAGCACAGTTATGACCATAAAAGACCAAAAACAAACACTCATGTGATTATGATTTGTTTTTAACTAAACAAACATCAAAATATAATTTTGAAATGTGTTCAGATAAAACAGAATATCTGGCGCTGTATTTTTTTATAAGAAAGAAATTTAAAAAAAGTCAGTGTTTGTCAACATGCTACGTTATTGTTGTTGTGTGAAAAAAAGGGGGATATAGGTCCAAATTTTTATTTTTTTTTTTACATTTAAAAAAAAACATTTAAAATGTAACAATTTGGCATCATTAACTCGAGATGTGAAAATTTGAACATAGGCTGTTATTCATGAAAACCACAGATATAGTCTCGCAAGTACAAAATTTTCCTGATACAATAGACTTATACCCTGTTCAGACATACGTTTTAATTTAGACAATTAAAATTTTAATTAAGTAAATAATTTTGGTGTTACTTAATTAAAATTTGACAGAAGAATATAGTTCTGTTCAATAATAAGAAGTTGTTACTAATTGTTATTGGAAAGTGTTTAATTTAGTTCTTAACAAGAAGCAGTGAAAGAGTAAAAAAAAGAGTCTTAGATGTGAATGTTAATTAATTTATTACTACTTTTGTTACTGGCAAGAACAGAACAGCTGATTCTTGTTCTGTTTTACAAAATAAGTAAATAAATATTAAATACTTTGAATTGAAAGTGCTTATTAGCACTTCCCACGAAAATATTTACATCACATTGTTGCTAGACTAAAATGGTGTGGCCTTTTTGCCATAATTTGTATGGCGATTTCAAAACCGAATATCTATAGCTAAAGTTTTTTACAACCACACAGCACAAAACATATATAATATTTATAATTTTCGGTTTTAAATACAAAATATTTTGAATTGAAGCTAACGTTTGTATAATAGTTAGAAAAAATCTAAGAAAACTATTTACAAGTAAACTCCAGAATAAGAAAACAATAAACAAAAGAAATAGAATAGACGGAACAATTTCGCAATTTTGCAAAGTATTCGAAAAAAGGTGCTCACAATCGATGACAAAGCTCTTGCAAATGCTAACTGTTGCAATACAAAATGCTTTACGCATCGAACACCCCTTTTTTCTGTTTTAAATAAATATTTATTTTTATGGTTGTTTGTTATTATCGTCAGTTCGGCTTTACTTTGCTATTTTTTTTTTTTCAAAAATGCGTTTATTCCTTTTTTTATTTGGAATAGTAATGTTGTAATCGGTGCTAGTTTCTGCTGAAAATTTATTGAACAGACCTAATTTTTACATTAGAAATTTGTGTTTGTAAATTTGGAAGAATGAAGAGAAGTTCGGCTTTAAAACAAAGATTACTTGTTTTTGTTTGAAATATGAAACTCTTCCAGTCAGTACGATCAAGTTCTGACTGCAAGCTAGCTTTGAATCTCCATTAAATTTTCAAAAATTTTTCATTTCATTTAATTTGAAAATATTTTATTTTTCATTTTTATGGCTTTTAGTTTTGTCATTTTATAAAATTTTCTCTCACTGAACACACTTCACAAGGGTTGTATGAGGCAACTTAATCCATTAATTTCTCAATTAAGTGCTAATTGAAAAATTTATTAATTAATTTCGTTTATGGTAAATTAAATTCAATTAGGGACTTAATTGCATAAATTCCTTTATTGCGCAATTAAAACGTATGTCTGAACAGGGTATTAGTTGTTGTTTACAATTTGTCATAAAAAGTATTTAAAAACATAAATTCACAAAAAAAACAATTATTTGCTTATATTAAGGCTTAGAACATAGGCTACAGGAATCAGTTATATAAAAATATAATTTAGGAGTCCAAATAAATGATTTCATATTTTTTAGATGTTTTGGTTCCCTTTTTGTTTGTTTATTTTTTAATTGGTTCTCCGCAAGTATACATTATTACAAAGAACGTAATATAGTTATTGTGACCATATCACAGCCATGTTTTTTCTCTGCGTGTATTGGAACACTTTTCAGTTTTATTTTTTATACTTGTTTCAATAGCGAATTCTAAAAAATAGGGACATGCATGTAAAAACTAGGTTATCCCTTTTATTATAAATTAATTTCTTTCTGTAATTTCTAAATTCCAAATATCTGCCTGCTCCGGTAAAAACTCTAAACCTATTATGTATATTACGTCACTTCAGAAGATCCTTTAATTTTTGATATTTCTTGGTATAGCGGCTGCTGTTTTGTAAAAATTTCAAGAGTCCACCTATTGCTGTTTCAGAGAAAGAGGGCTGTGACAGACAGACAGACATTGTGTCGAAAGCAATAGGGTACTCGTAACGATTATACACTTTGTGTACGGAACTCTAGAAACAGACAAACTACCTACAAAAAAAACACTTTCTACAAATATCAAAAAATAAGAGGATAAAGTTAAAAAAACGTTCGTTCTAACTAAGAAAGAATAAAGAATTATTTGGAAAGAGTGAAATAAAAAATAAGACGTTAAGAAAACAGTCAAATTTATATGAAGGTATCGAAGAGAAAGTAAGAAGAGGAAGTAAAACTTTAAAAAGTGCTTAAAAAGGGAAAACAAGAAAAAAAATTTAAAACGTTACAAAGATCTTCTTTTGAAATAAGTTTAAGCAGTAATTTGGCGACAAAAGTTAAATACTTATTTAATTGAAAATATATAAAAAATTTGAAAAAGATCTCTGCTTAAACTCTTAAATAACACTATAAAGGTTACCAACAATATTTCTTTTTGTTGATATAATATTAACATGCTTATTCGGAGATGACGTAATAAGTTTCTTAAGAACTACAATTATTCCATATTTAAAACTTCTTTCAAACACAATAACAAAGTTTTAACGGTTAAACGCAAAACGAATGTACCTTCTATATCAACTGAACAAAAAAACCCTTTGACTTAAATTTTAAAAGCTTTGATAGCACCATAAAACATACATTTTTACAATTCAGTTGATCCCTGCTTGCAGTATAAATCCCATGGCAGCTGCTTCATCTATTTAAATAATTGCAAAACTTTAACTTTGTTTTTTTTTTCTATTTATTTTTCAAGTGATTATTACTTCCATTTTTTTATAATTTTTGCATAATACTCTACGCATACTAACACATATTTAAAACCTAAATAATAATTATGTGTGTGTATATCTTACTGAATGTACTTCTAACACAATTATTTTGGTTTTTTCGTTGTTGCAATTTTACTTTTTCCAGCTGAAGAATTAATTCTGTGCGTGTTTAATTGCCGCGTAAAAGGGTATTATGTATATGTGAAAGTTATCAGAAGAGTGTATTTTCGTACACATATGTATCGTGGAATAATATTGCATTAGTTTCTTTGCGGTTAATTTTACTATAGTTCAAAAGTTTAGCTTTTAGTGTTAAATATTGATAAGAATAAATAACTTTTTAAATTTAAATATTAGAAATTTATTTTAGGGTAATTGTTCACAAGTCTAGATACTGCAAGGAATATAAAAATGTTCTGAAAAGAAAAGGATCATTAATTTTTAAATAAAAACGCATACAATTAAAATGCCTTTTGACAAACAAACAAAGCAAGCAAGACTCCGCTAGTACATTCGACAAAAAAAAAAAAATGGTCACAGTTAGCTTGAATTAAACATGCCGAAAGCTTATTTAAACTGCTCTAAATATCGATTGTAGTATCGTATAAAGACTTCCATAATAATCATATATCGGAAACTTGAACTCAGAAATTAGGCATCTAGCAAAAATTGTCATTCGAATGATTCCTTTTCGCTGCTATCTTTTTTAGCGCATTATGTTCTTTATCTAATTTAATCCAAAGAAAGCTTGCCGTGCTACTCTCAAACTTTTACGAAAATCGGTAAATTCACACAGCTACACTAAAATGAACTTAAATTTGTATGTACATCAGAAAAAATTATGATGGTTGTGAAATATTAAAAGTATAATTTTATGTTATAAATTTAATTTTAAATTAATTTTTAAATATTTTTAAGAAATAAATTTATTCGATTATTTGGATAAAAGTTAATAGAATTTTTATTCGATTAATTGGATTGTTATTTTTAATGATGTCCTGTAATCAAGCATGACATAAAAATTCTTTAAAGTAATTATACTGGCTAAAAACCAATCCAGCGATCTGTTAATTCGGCAACTCAAATCACGCAACAAGTTAAATTATTTAAAATGTTTTCTATTATAGGAAAAATTTTATTCGTTTCGAAAAAAAGATTCCTATTCGATTAATCAAAAACCAATTAATTTAAAAAATAATCTAAAAGCTTGCAAAAATGTATCGAAAATTCGATACCTAGTTATATATTTTTAGAATTACTTTATTCTTTATTAACCGAATAATGATTTTTCGAATTTTTACCTAAAATAATGCTCCCCTGTAACCAAACAAGAGATCAACAATTATCATTGCACATTTTACCATAGCTGTTAAATTTGGATAATCTGTTCTTGTAGAGAAGGGCTTATTTCAACTTCATCAAATCTTTAAAGCAAAAAGCAAAATACATAAATGTACGCATAAGCTCACCATCATCAGTGAAATCAAAAAATAATCGGGCATAGTCGATACATTATTAATTTTCGTTCTGTGTAAAACTCTTCTTTGAAAATTATTTTTAGTGAATTCACACAGACTTTTTTAGGGTCGGTCCTGATTCCTCACTAAATAAGCTTTTTCGTTTACTACTAGTAGGACTAAAGTCCGGGTCTTCAATACTATCGTCTGCGGAAAAGTCGGTTTCAAAAACATATACAGACATTTTGAACTAAAAATTAATTTTTCTTAAAGAGTTTACAATAATTATGTTTAATACTCACCAAAAAATATAAATAATAGAAATATTATACTTTATACAAACAGAGCACAGAGTAAAAAACTATTGAAGTAGCAAACAAATCAAAATGTTAATAATAAAAACAATAAATACCGCAAGCAATTGCTTTCAAACATATAATGTACGTCGATTTTATCAATCCGTCACTGGATGAAATTTTAGCATATATGTAAAGTTTCAAGACAACTTGGGATCAGTTTTATATATTTTTTCTATTTATTTTAATTTTTCAAACCATCTTTTATTTAGATATGTATGTTAAGAAATTTAAAACGTATAAAAAAATAAAATAAAGTGAAAAATTTACATCTTCAAAAGCAACTTTAAAATAAAATTCTACCTCTTTAAGCTATAAAAACCATATATAAAATTTTTAAACGGCCGAAGTTAATTCCCAGAATGCAGAATAATGAAGAGTACAAACAGATTGTTAATTATCAAACCGATGAACAACAATTTAAAAAAAAGTAATCGTGTGAATCTGGAAATAATCGTAATATAATCATTACTTCAACTTTAAAAAAAAAATATATAATCTGATTACTAATTATTACGCTAAGTAATCGTTATTTAATAGCTATGCATTTTACAATACATAGTTTTTCAACTAAGAGTAGAAATACAACCTTACTGCTGCAGCGACGGATTCCGCATGTCAGAGAAAAAACAAATAAAATGAAGTATGGCGATGGACGCGGCTTTTATTGTCATTTTTTATTATTTGTTTACTATTTTTATTCGTTTTTATTGAAATATATGTATTTAAAAAAAAAAAATTGTAAAAATTAATTAATCGGAAAATTTTAAAATTATTCTTGTTTTTCAATGACTTTTTTACATTTTCTTTCTCTTCTTTTTTCCTAGTCATTCACAAAATATACTATTTGTTAATATATACGCCAACATTCTGTATAAAATTAAGGTGTTTATATACAACGGTTCAAAAAATACGGCCATATAGAACAAATTACATTAATTTTGGGAACACCCTTTAATTTCTAAATTCAAATTATAAGCTTCTTGTTATAGCGAACTTAGCAAAACATGTCCCTTGTAAATTTCAGCTGTCTGTCTATAACGGTTCAAAAGTCCGGCCAAATACACTATATTATATCAACTATTGGGACACCCGTTTATTTCCAGATCAAAATTTTATACTTGTTGTTATAGAGAGTTAGTAATACAGGTTCTTTGTAAATTTCAATCGTCTGTCTACAACTGTTTAAAAGTATGGCCATATACTAAATTAAATTAACTACTGGTGCACCCTTTAATTTATAATTTTAAATGTTATCAGCCGTTACCATAACGGCCATAGCAATCGACATTGCGTCAAATTTACAAGCGTTTGTCTACAACGGTTCAAAAGATAGGCCTATATAAGTAAACATACAGTAATTATAGGACACCCTTTAATTTCTAAATTCGAATTATTAACTCGTTGATATAGCGGACTTAGAAACACAGGTCCCTTTTAAGTTTCAGCGTTCTGTCTATAGCGGTTCAAAAGTACAGCCACACACATGAAATAGCACCAACTATTGGAACACCCTTTAACTTCCAAATCCATATTTTATACTTGTTGTTATAGCGCACTTACCAATACAGGTTTGTTGTAAATTCCAAGCGTTTGTCTATAACTGTTAAAAGGTATGGCAATATACATCAAATTAAATGAACTATTGGCGCACCCTTTAATTTATAATTCCTAATATTAATACTTGTTGCTAGCCTTTGTCTATATCGGTTCAAAAGATAGGCCCATATATGTAAAATTACATCAATTATGGGGGCACCCTTTAATTTTTAGATTTTTTTTTGTATAATTTTTTGTTTTTGGGAGCTATAGTAATACGCAGTCATTTTAAATTTTTCTGAAGTGCCCTTTACAATTAATAATACACGTAAAAAATATGTATGTTGTATGGGGACACCCTTTAATTTTTAAAATTATAAACTGTTTTTAAAACGGGTCCAATTTGTAAGCATAGTCTACTATATTACCAAAAATTTTCAAAATCGGATCAGAAATGACTGAATTCTGAAGGCACAAATATATCAGGCGAATTGCATAATCTCCTTCTTTTTTTGAAATCGGTTAAAAAACAACCGCATCCGCAACCGCCGAAATAAAAAAAATCAAAATAGTCGCTTGTCTTTCAAACTAATGCAGCGCTCAGGTTTAGATAATAAAACTAAAATCAAACAAATTTAATAAATTGTTTTCTCTTAAAGGAAAAATTGTATTCGTCACTAAAAATTATTTTGTTATTCGATAAATCAAAAACAAATTGACGAAAACAGTTGAATTTAAAATGTTATAAAAAATCATCAAATTTCTAACAACTGTTAAATATTTCCGGAATTATTTTTTATTCGAAATTTACAACCTTTCTCAATTAAAAAAGATTTATTCGAATGACACTCTTTCTTGTTGAATTCAGACATAATAAATGACGAATCCTATTTACATTCTATTGTACTTATTCGTTTATTTATAAGTTCAACTAGCTTAAACGGTTTTATTAGAATATTTTCATACTATATTTTTTCTAATTTGCTATTTAGTTTTAGAGAAGGTTCTGAATTTAGTATTTTTTTACTGAATTCGTTTAAATCTAGGCCAAAATAAAATTGTTATTTTGTTTTCAAAGTAGTTCTCGAAACGTTCCTTCAATATAAATTTCAAATTTTTTAGTTTCTTTTTTCAATAAAGGGAACAATCTGTATTCACTACAGATTTCTGATTTAATGTTAATATTATTTTCATAAAAATTACTAACCTCATTTTGAATTCAGTTCTTAAAAAGCTTTTTGATTACTACACTATTTGTCTTAATGTATGTGATCAATCGATCATCTCATTTTTTTCATAACTATCTTTAAGTACACAAAGATTTGATTTTAAATAGCGTTAAAAATTCTTATAGCTATGCGTCAAGTATAATTCAAATATTATTTTATTCTGAGTAATGCAATCGTATCACTTAAAAAACATATCCGATTAATCAGATATTTTCTCATTACTCGATTAATAGAATATTTTTTCATAACGATTTTTCAACATTAAAATTAATTTTTCTGTCTGAATTTTAGTAAATACGTGTAGAAAATGTAGTTACTATTACAAATTTCTGATTTGAAATGATTTTAGCAAATATTTTATTAAGTTTACATTCCATACAAAATTACCCCCATTTACAAAAAGAATGCAGACACTGGTATTACCCTAATCCTTGTACTAATTTTATTTGAAGTCAACAAAAATTTCATTTAAAATCTGCAAATGTGTTTACCCTACAAACACTGTGCAAACATTTAGATTAAAAAGTCCATTTAAAACTAACTCTAAACCAATTTATTTTTAAATTTATTTTACTTTCTTTTACTATCATTATTAAATACCCAACGAATTGTACATGTACAAGTTTAAGTACATTTTTAATTTACTTTATAGCCCTCAACATATTTAATTCGAAATGAGAAGAAATCTAAAAAGAATTGAAAAAAACCTGCCTGCCTGCACAACAATTGACCAACATTTTTCTCAATGAATTTTTGCTCCAATAAATACAATTTTACAAATTACACTACTTCGTTTATAGTTTAAGTGGTGTTTATATTTACGTAGCAATACAAACAAACACACCCATACATATACATCCGCCAATATAGAAAAACAAACATTAAACTATCAAACAAACAAATAGTTTTACTTAAGTACCACAGCAATGGGGCAACTTCAAGAGTCTAAATACAAATTATTTTCAAACATTTTGTAGCAACGAAAAAGAAAAATGTATGACAGACATGTTAAGAAATAATAAAAAGTACTTGACACAACTACCATTTAGTAGAATCTTACAGATGCAATTTATCTTTAAAAAGAATTTTTAAATAAGGGATTTCTTAAGTCGCACGTAAAGCAAATGAAGAAATTCATAAGAAATAGAAGATTTTTATGAAAAAAAGAGAGAGAAAAACCTGGCAAATAATCTTAAAAAATGTGCAGCCTAATTTAAGGGGCTTTAAAAAGCCAAATACAAATGTTTTAAAGAAATGAGAATTATGTATTTAAAAGTGGTTTATTAAGGTTGAAAATTATACGAAGGGGTATAAAATTTTAAAAAAATTATAAAAATAAATGTACACTTAATATTGATTCTGTTTTAGAAAATTAACACTTTTAACACTAGAAAATGTTCTTTGATTTTTATGTCTTACCGTGCAATTCGACTAAGCTTGATTCAAATTTACTTCTGCCAAGTTGCGTAGAAATTTATGATTCAAACTTGTTGCAAGATCGAATTTAAATCAAAATTTTTTTTAAGTAAACGACAGTTAAAATTTTTATAGCTACATACCGATTAAATAGTTTGAGTGTTTCGTGCTTGAACATACCTGAAAATATATAAAAAAATAGAAATTGCGGTTAGTAACTTGTTATGTTTAAATTAAAATTAACCCTGGAGTTAATGTCGACGTCGTTGACGGCGTTTCAACGCCGAAAAAGTTGAAACAGATTGAACTTTTACGGCGTTGCAACGCGTTGAGATTAACTGCTCTCATACAATTTCATACGATTCAACTTTTTTTTGACATTTGACGCCGTCAACGACGTCGACATTAACTCCAGGGTAACTGTAAAAACTCAAGAAAATTTTCCGTTTTTAGTTTAAGAGTAGAACTAGAGTAAAATTTATATCAGTCAAAGAAAATAATGCTTGCGTTTACACACACGTTTATATGTTTGACGACGAACTGTGGCTTTAAATAGTTATTAACTGTTTTTAAAAGTTTTTATTTTTTATTTTTTTTTTTGTTTTTGTCATATTTTAAAGACTACTATTTAAAGCGTCAACTGCTTTTAATAATTTACATGACATTTGATGTAGCAATAGTTAACGAATCCAAAGCCAAATTCGAACTTTTGTTCTTTCTTAAATTTGCAATTTCTTTATTCAGTAAAATATAATCATATTAAGATTTAGATTTTGATCATTAAATTAAATTTCCGAGTAAGTATGCGATATTTGGAATTTATACTCGCAAAATTTTTGCGAAATGTTGAAATAATTTAAAGTGTTTTTAGGCCTTCGATGCAGTTTCAATTTGAAAGGAGCAAAAGGAAAAAAAATAAAGTTTTTATACTAAAAAAATTTATCAATTCGTCTATTTTTTATTTACCCTTATTCTGTATTGCCGACGACAATTTTAATCTGACAATATGAAATTGGTATTTTGTAAGGAAAAGTGACTCAATTTGCCGTGGATATTGTCGTCTGTAATTTGGGTGCCATGTACAAACAACAAATTATAAATAAACTACAAAAATAGTAGAAATAAAATTGAAAATGAATAAACCGAAGATTATTAACTCAAAATTATTTGAAGAGTAGGAAAAAATCCATCACCCAGGGTTTTTGAAGAGCCACTGTTAATTATAATTTCAAGGAAGAGTCCACAAATTCATATTTGATAAAATTCTTTTTAAAGGTAGTTACAAACAAAATAGAATATAAAATTACTGAGGGCGGTATATTTAAGCAGCTGGTATTAAGACCCTTTGAAGAAATTATGACAAAGCAGCTCCAGTTCCAAAAGCAAGTCAACCCTAAGTGTATGGTTCTGGGAGTCCTAAGTAAATGAAAACTTCTTAAAGTCATAGACAACGCCTTTATAAACGTGCTTAAATCATTTCAGTGGTAAGCCATGTTACCCCAAGAGGTACACTTGTATGTATTGATTGCTGTTTATTCAGCAGGAAATAATTTGCGAACCTTAAATTAAGAAACAAAGCACTAGTTTGTAATGGATAACTTTTTATCACTTACTTTTAGATTTCTGTCTAAGAAGTCTTCCTTGCAACTTTTTTTCTTACTTTCTTTATCAGTCAGTGTCGGAAGAAAAGTACATCTTTTAAATTTTGCACTAAATTGTTATTTTAAAAACAATTAAAAATAGTAAACAAATAAATAAACTGACTCAAATATAAGATATGCGAGTTAGTTTTTATTGACATTATCGATAAACAGACAATGTCGTTATTAAACTGTTAGGGAATACCAAATAAGTATTGATGTTGTGTTGAAGTGATCTTGCCTCTAAATAGACGACGGTGTTGCCGACACCAAACATAATGAGGGTGATTATTTCTATATTTTATTTAATTTTGCAAACAATTGGTCTGTTTTTATATTTAATTTCGTTATTTCGCTACTCATTTGTGTATCAACATCATGAAAAAAAATCAGTGCAGTGTGAAGTGCATCGTTGTATCGTCGCTGACAATTGTGAATATTATCAGCCCAGGACCAGCACGAGCTTTTTGTTAAAAAGTGGTATGGGACAGGATAGTGGACCTAGTTTTCCAAAATAAAAATATAAAATGCTCTCTAACTCAGTTTATTACTGAAAATAGTCTCGAGTATTTAAAGTTATTATTGAAGTAAAAGCCACTTATTACATGCCCCGTATCCTTGATGTTCCTTTCACAGTGTTTGACCAGACAAGGCTTCTAATCAGCGGCGAATAATTGTGCCATGTGAACCCGCAAGGAGATATTGTATTGAAATAGAGAATGATATGTTGTTGTTCACTAACTTCTCAACATAAGGTAAAAGCATGATGAGAAAATTGCAAATGAAGTGTCACAATGTATACGATGGCACTAATAATGTTTTGGCGAAGTGGTGAGACCATCTTCAAGTTAAAGTCCATACAGCTTGTTAGTTGTTGGCGTATCTACTTTTCATTATCAATCAAGGCAACTAACCTAGATCGCCATTTATTCTCGATTTAGTAATCATTACTTAATTCAATAAATGTTGCTTACCCTCATGGATATTTGAAAGTTAAAAAAAATTTTTAGAACTAATTTTATTATAGTTTATAAATAATTCATCTTTGCTAACATATATTTGCCAAACATAAACAACATTAAAAAATATAAAATATTTGTTTTTAAATCCCTTAGCGAATTCAAAAATGTGGTACCTTACTCAACAAAAAACAAATTAATAGAGAAACTTGCCCTAAAAAAGAATATATAAAAATTGTCGCTGGTTAATCTATTCCTTGACACCATCATGATAGCAAAAGAATTATAAACCAAGCACAAGAATAAAACGTTTATGGAAAAAAATTTTATATAGTAAACGCACACAAACCCGTGATGCCCTTCAACAACTTCCCACACAATTTAATTTTTTTGAAAATAAAAAACAAAAAAAAAAACAGAAAAACTTAACAAAAGTTTAAAAAGTGTTAGCAAAATACACCAACATGCAGCAACTTATAAATGATAAATGTTTTTTAAATACATTTTCCGTTTCGCACTTTTCTCTTAGAAAACTTTTTACAAACAAAATTATATTTCACACATGCAATCACACTTTTAAACTTTTATTTGTGGTTTTTTCATAAAGAATAAAATACAAAATATTATAAATAAATAAACATTTCGCTCACTATTTTGTAGAATAAAAAAATGTTTTTTTTTTCCTATAAAAAAATTCTACAAAGTATTAACAATTGCACCTCTTTTAACTTTGTACTTCGTGTGGTTTTATGTTTTTTCTATAATCAAAAAAAAAAAAAACATAAAAACAAGCGAGCTAAGCCGACCTTTACCGGTGAATTGATATATTAAAACAAGAGCGTCAAGGATGCGTCGTGTTTAGTAAAGCCCTTTAAATAGTGATAACAATTGAAATAAAAACGCTAGATTGACCATAAAATTACTAAATTGTTTTGATTTTTATCAAAAAAACTAGCTTCACATGTCATATTTATTTGCAGAAATTCTGATCTGATTATTATGGAAGAGAAAAAAATAAAATGATTTTTCAATACTTCCCTTTCACAAAACACAGACCTGCTGCAAGAAAACTTGATAAATGTAACCACAATATAACAAAAGTTTTTCATTTTTCGAAGCAGGATAAACGATAAAACCTTGTAAGACGAATTCACTTAAATGAATTCTATAGCTTATCGGAATATAAATGTTTTCCAATAAACCTTGATCATAATTTGTTATGGAAGCATTTTTTATATAATGGTCGGTATCGGCTTGGGAACACACGTTTCAACAGAATTTACAAAGGTAGATTAAATAAGGAAAATTAAGTGGATTTTTTTGTAGTTTTCTTTTAATTTAAAAGTGCTGCTTTTTCAAGCGAATGCCATAAACCAGGGTACGCAAATAAATAAAACGAAACGTTTGTTTTTGTTTTCATTTTGTTGTATTCTTTGTAGTAAGCGTAACAGCAACAAAAAATCAACAATGAGATGAATTGTGTTATTTAGTTTTGTACTGTTTTGTTAGTGAGCCCGAACTGTAATTTTAGTTTAACATGTTCCCTGCCACGTGTACCGAAAACTGTAGACACGAAGCCTCATTTAACGCCAAGCTGTTTTTTGAATTTAAAATGTTTTCATGGAAAATTTAATATATTTTAACTATATAATGCGAAATAAATTTATTTTTTATTGCTATTAAGCGCATTTTGTCCTTTTAGTATTTTTAATTATGAAAATAAAATTAGTTCTTTTAAAAACCGCGCGTCAAAAATGGTACTCGTAGCTTAGAAATGACACATTCTCATATACAACTTGACAGGGAACGTGTTAACTTATGCAGTTGAGTTGAGGAAGCAAACGTTTGCTGCTAAAATTTCTCGTTTTAGTAGAGAATGAATTAGTGATATAAAAGAAACATTTATTGCTACACAACGGAACTTAACGATTGTATTGGTATATCAAAGCCAGTAAACGAGTAAAAGGCCAATTATTAAGTTTGCAGTCTCTGTCAATCAGAAAATATTTATTAAGGTTTTGCTCATGTACAACATGATTAAAAAAAGAATCATGGCTTTAGATGTAACGCTTTCGAAACGTTTCGGTTGTTTGTTTGCATACACTGCCTTTAACATGATGCCAAACGGAGAACAATAATCACTGTTGAGAAAACTGGAAATACTATAGTATCTTTTCTGGTTTATCACTGAGGCACAGTGGGTTAAAAAATAATCCCCTGCCATTGGAAAGTAATCGATTTATTTTTTTTTTTAGTTTGTTTAGCTATGACCTTAAAAATTTGTATAAATAAAAAGTACTCATATTTAATTTTTGCAAAAAAAAAACAGTGTACAGTTATGAAAAAATATGCTATTCGCGGGGCACTTCGCTACCCCAATGAGAATAATCAGGACTTATTTATCTTTTGAATATACTTAAAAACGCCTTTTGTTAGAACCGATTACGCTCATTTTTCCTCTTTCCCGCTTACCCCTCCGGTTCCTTATTTTTTAAATAAGCATACCCTTTTGGAACTTCTAAATAAATATATATCTTTACAATTTCTTTAAGTGCTGCCATAAATGACCGTTTTAATCATACTTTAGATAAACCATCTACACGATCATATAGACAAACTCTAAAAACTTAAATTAATTGGGTTTATTCCGCCAGTATATAATAAACTGTTGTTATAATTTTCGGTTATAACCGTCGTCACTGGCTGTGTACTTTTGATGTTCGGCGAGCGCTTTCGATGTGATAACATCATTTTCAAGCCGCGTTTTTATTAAAACTGAAGAGATAGTGTTAAAAATAGATAGTGTTAAGAATAAAAGGTGGTGGGTTTGGGTAATTTTTGTCCGTTTAAATAGTATTTTGCAGGTAGATTCCCTGATATCTGTCATGTTTATTGGGGTAAATAGTTTAATATTTGGGTCTTTTATTATTGGATAGGTAAGTGTGACCGTCTGTGGGTGTTTTTCGTTTGTAAGAGTGTTTTAGTAAAAAGTGGTGTAAAAATCGTGTCAGAGGTTGTGTTTACCTGTTCGTTAATAATGTCTCTGTTAAACGTTCATGTTTTGTTAATTTCCATGTTTTCTAGAATGTCTAGTCTTCGTCCTTTTTTACTTGGGTGTAATACTGTCATACATTCATCTATTTCCTTTGGTTCGTGTCCATGTGTGTTAAGCTGTTTTGCGAAGTTGGAGTCTTCCCTTTTCCTTTTGTATGATCGTATGTGTTCTGTAAACCTTGTTTTTAATGTTCGTCCAGTTTGTCCGATGTATGTATGGTTGCAAGTACAAGTAAGTCTGTATACTCCGCTGGTGCTAAATTTATCGGTTGTTTCTATTGATGTCTTGAGATTGTTACGTAGAGTGTTGCTCGTTTTTAATGTTGTGTGTAAACCTTCTTTTCGGAAAAGGTTGGTTAATCTATATATTTCTGGTCCTGTGTAAGTAAAGATGTGTCGTCGTGTTGTGTCGATTGTTTCCTTGTCTTCTTTCTTCTTGATATTGTTGTTGTATTGTCTGAATAGTTTGTCGATGGTTGTGTGGTTGTAACCGTTATTTTTAGCTATAGTGTAAATTGTATCGAGTTCTTTGTTGTATTTATCTGGAGCGAGTGGGACTATTTTAAGTCTGTGAATCATGTGTCTAAACGCTGCGAGTTTATGTTGAGTAGGATGGTTTGAGGAGCTGTGGATAATTATGTCTGTCATGGTTGGTTTTCTATAAATGTCAAAGTTTAAGGTATCAATTCCTCGTATTATTGATATGTCAAGATAATGTAAAGTTCTGTTTTGCTCTTTTTCCATTGTGTATGTGATTTTGTTGTGTATTATGTTTAAGTCTATAAGAATTTGTTCGGCGTTGTCTCTTTCTAGGATGCATATAATGTCGTCTACGTATCTGTAGTAATGGGTTATTTTATGTTTTTCTATCAGTTTTTTGATGTGTAGTTGTTCTAAGTGTTGCATGAAAATCTCTGTGAAGATTGCGGATGTTGGGTTTCCCATGCCGAGTCCATCAGGTAGTTTATAGAAGTTATTGTTGAATCTAAAGTAGTTTTGTTTTAATATCGTCTTTGCAATATCCATTATTTCGTTGATATATTGATTGTCGTATATGTTGGAAAGTATGTTACGTAGGATAGTCAAAGTTTCGTGTGTGGGTATTGATGTATATAGATCCTTTATGTCGAAGGAAACGAGTCTCGTATTATCAGTGATTTTGATGTCCTTATGATGTCTTCAGTTTTAATAAAAACGCGGCTTGAAAATGATGTTATCACATCGAAAGCGCTCGCCGAACATCAAAAGTACACAGCCAGTGACGACGGTTATTACCGAAAATTATAAAAACAGTCTAAAAATTTAATTGAATCAAGTTTGTCTGTTCGAGAGTTATAAAGTCACAATACGCTGCAACAATTTATACATGTACATATATACATATATATGCAACCTAACCAACTTTGAGACTTTTATTTAAAAAGGTTGTTTATATCCTTGTTTATTTAATAACAGGAATATGACTCATAAAAGTTCAGTCAATGAAATTCAATGAATTTATCAATGAAAAAACACTTGTAATACGAATTAAAATGTCAAATTATTTCGAAATTAAATTAAATTAATTTTTCTTTACACTATTTCCATGTCACAGAAAATGTTTTATTTATATTTATACGTATGAGTTTAAAACTTTTTTAAAAATTATTTTGCATGTATTAGTGAGCAATCAAGTATTTTAAGTTTTTTGTTCATAAAATCGTTTGAAAATTTCTATTTGTTATTCATCGAAAAATTTTAGTTTTGTGTCTATACACTTTTAAGGATAAAATAACAACAACAAAAATTGTACTCTACATATACACAGATACATACATATGTATATAAAAAATTAATCTGTATATAAATTCTAATACAAAAATTCCTCTAGAGTTCTTTTGACAAATGTGGAACATGCGTATAACGCATATTTGACGATTCTTCTTTCAATATTTTTTGCGAACACAGACACTTACGACCATGTTAAAGAAAAACAAACAAAAAGTAAAGTGTTGTTAACGAAAAAGGTCAAATTGTGTTTAAACAAGGGACGTCTCTAAACAATCTCTAAGAAAGTAAAAGTCCTTAAACACTTACTTACGCACACTTATAAGATGCTATCGCAGTAATAGAAGGAGCAAAAAATAAATAAAAGACAAACAGAAAATAACATCTTCACCAACTTATGATTATTAAAAATAAAGAAAAGTAAATTTTGGTTTTTCTTTTCACTTTCACTTTTCATTAAAAACATGCTCTGTGTATTCTAAGAAATATTTGGACTTTTTTTTTTCTAAACACCAAGATTTGTAAGAACCGAAGGCTAAAACGAAAACAAGAAAAAGGATTTACCAAAGAAAAATTACCAACATCAATTTAAAAGAATAATGATAATAAAATGTTGCTTAACAAAAAACTTCATGACGCTAGGAAAATATATAAAAACATTTAGAAATCTCAAACACTTGTTATACTACAAACGAACAAACGTTAATACCACCTTAGTAGTTACAGTGAAAGAAATATGTTACCACAAGAAGAAAAATATATACAATAAGATTTATTATTTATACATTTCACAAAAAAAAAACAAAAAAAAATTTTTATTGCGAACAGTTGAGCTTATACGAGTAATTATCAAGATTTTCCACATCTGGCTAACAGGTCCGAATAATAAAAGCAAGAGGTCACTATTAAGGGGTCATCCAAAAAACGCGCCTACATGTTTCTTTGAAATAAAACACAAACTATTTGCAATTTTTTATTAAAAGTATGATCCATTACAATTATAAGTGGAATAGAATATTATTCAAATGTCCATCATGACTGCGTCTACAGACATCAATCCGAATATCGAAATTTTCAATGACTTTCCGACATGTTGCTGGTGTTATTTCACGAATTGCAACTTGAATGTTGTTCTTTAGATCATTAATTATTTGTGGCTTGTTAGCATACACTTGACTTTTCAAAAAACCCCACAAAAAAAATCTAATGGTGTTAGATCACATGACCTTAGAGGCCAATTGAAATCTGCATTTCGTTAAATTACACGTTGAGGAAGTTTTGATCGCAAAAGCGTAATGTTTTCTCGAGTTGTGTGACATGTAGCACCGTCTTGCTAGAAATAGACGTCAGACACATCAATATGATGCAACTGTGTCCATAAGGAGTCTCTCAACATTGATTGGTATCGCTCAGCATTCACAGTAACAGCATTTCCAGCATCATCTTTGAAGAAAAATGGCCCAATGATTCCATTTGCCCAAAATGCATACCAAACAGTAACTTTTTGTGGGTGTAGAGATTTTTCATGAATAACACAAGGTTTTTGATCACCCCAGATACGACGATTTTGCTTATTGACGAATCCATCCATTCTGAAATGAGCTTCGTCACTAAACAAAATTTTGCTCTGGGTATTTTTCAAAGAACGCCAATTTTCATAATAACTTTGAATGATGTAAACGCGTTGTTGCAATGTGTACCTGTCCATGGTTAAAACTGTACTACCTTCTAATAAAACGAAATGTCTTATGTCATTTGAAAAGATGTCACGTGTAAAAATGATATACTGCTGACATTATAATCATTATATTATTCTTTAAATATCTTGGATAATTGATTCGTTGTTGTAGTTTCTCAATCTTAATTTCTAAATATATTCCTTGGTATTAATTTCTTAATTTTATACGTGAAAACAAATAACTCTAATATCTCTTTGTCTTTCTTTTATAGCAGCCATTGTATTTAAACTTGTCAATGGGGCCCACTGGCTACAAATATAGTTATATTTTGCTAGAACATTTTTCATTATCAGTCAATTTATTAAAGTATTCTTGATTCTACTGCAATTTTCATACAAAATGTTCCAATCAGTTCATTAAATTACAAAAGCTTTTTAAAACTGTTCTATAATTTTCTGCATAAGCAAAGCTAAAAGAAATATCTTTCGAATGGCAAGGAATGCAAATGAAACAATTAAAGTTCAACTCATCTCTTGCTTTGATATGCCAATGCATTCTACACTATAACGAGCATATCAATCAGCACGCTTTTTTCAAACGTTTTAATTTTGTTGTCATTGTTTTTTTTTAACTTCTGGCTGCGTTAGTTTAATTTAATGCACAGTTTGTGCTGACAGGCAACCATAATACAAAACTAAATGGCGCAATTCTTCTCAATGTCTCTGTTATATATTAATCATTATAAAGAAAAAGCAAACGTTTCGTTTCCTCTACTTTCTTACCCTGTTTCCAATATATTATACTTATGACTAAGTTGGTATCACATTCTCCACAATATTATTGTATTACGGAGCATAGAAACAAAGTATCCATCCTTCCTTACCCTTGAGCACCGGATTCTTGACTAATGTGGTAGACGATGATTACAAAAAAATAGCATGGCAAATTTGTTGAATATTTTGATATATTTGATGTTTCAAAACTTAGCGTCCTTAAGCAAAAGCTCATCTGTATCCTAAGACACTAAATTTTTTTTCTGAAAAAATATTTTTAAATAATACGCTTGAAAAAATTATACTAAAAAACACATTAAAAAGGTTCCTTTAGAAAAAATGTATTCAATAAATTTCCATTTAAAAGTACTTTTTAGAAAAGGAAGCTTTTAAGAAAAGTATCTTTAAAGAAAAAATTTTTCGTAAAGCAGCATTTATAAAAAGTGTTTTAAATTCATTAAAAAAATAATCTTTAAAAAAACATTTAAATAAATATTTCTTTAGAAACAAATAGTACCTTATGATTTGCCCTATTACAAGCGTACCCTAAAAAATTTTTTTTTTAAATTGAATGTCTTAAAAATTTATTAAGCAAATATAATTTTAAGAAAATTCTTTTTTCGAGCTTCAAGAAAATAAAACTAAAATCAATTTTCATTTAAAGGATAAACATTTAAAAAAACCGTTAAAATAGCCACGCTTGGAAAAGGGTTTTCCAAAAAAAACTTAAAAAGGTTAAAAATTTAAAGGAAAAAGTATATTTTTAAAATAGCTCTTATAAAAAGTACATGTTAAAAATGGTAGTTTTTTAAAAAAAGTAAGTTAGTGATAAAACCTCTTTAAAGCACCTTTTACAAAAAGTGCAATTATTTTAAAAATAATTCCTTCAAACAAATATTTTTAAATAAAGGTACCTTTAACTGGAAACTGTTTTTTAAATATGCTGTTAAATAGATTACCTTATACCTTCCCTTATTACAAATATTCTGTAAAACAGTACCTTTAAAAGTTTCGTTTAAAATAGATACCTGTTTCTAAAAGTTTTCCTTTTAAAATAGTACCTTTTTAAATAGTACTTTTATAAAGTGCCTTAAAAACCCGTTTAAAAATGGTTTTTTAAATATTAATAGCAATTTTTATTAAATTAGGATTTGAACTTTGGATATTATAAATGAATCGAAAATAATTTTGGCTTTAGTTCATTTTACAAATTTAGTTGGTTAAAAAGATGATGTTTAAAAATACACAACTAAGGTAGATAGATGCGAAGAATGCTGGTGAGGGACATAGCGGTCCAGAATGTGCAGCATTACATTCTGCAGACGTCTAATTTTTCTTGTTTTCTTTGGAAAACGTCCGCATACATTTGTAAAATTATTTTTCTTTCCAAAAAAGGTTTCTAGAAATTAAGATAAATGAAGTAAAGCCAAAATTATTTTCGATTGTAATGTAACAAAATTCTTCCTAGAGGCTCAAAATAACAAAAAAATGGTTTAAAAAGAGCTTTAAGAAAATAAATTTCATAAGTAGTTTTTTTTTTTCAAAGAAAGAACATTAAAAGTGCATTCATAAAAACTCTTTAGAAAATGTAACTTTCCTAAAAGCATATTTTTAATAAAGTTCCAATTAAAAGTACTTGTTAGTAATAACAGCCTCTTAAAAATTTCATAAAAGCTAAATTCTTCCGAGATGCTTCTTTTATAAAAAGTGCAAGTATTTAAAAAATTATTCTTTTCAAAAATTAAATTTAAATAAAATTTGCTCAAATTGTATAAGCGTTTAAAGATTGTACCTTATGTTTTGACTTAAGTCTTAAGACTGTAAAAATTACTTTTTTACAGTTTTTTTTTCATACAAGTACCACTTGTAAAAGATTTATATTTTATAAAAGTACCTTCGAAAAGTAGTACCATTTAAAAATAGTAATTGCAAAAAAGAGTACATTTTACAATTTTTTTTTTTTTAAATACAGTTGTTAAATAAAAATTCTTTTTCAGAAGTGTCTCTTTAAAAAAGTACATAATAATTTTAAATGCCTTCACACAATACAAACCACAATCCAAAAAAGTACTTTTTAACTAGGTTTTTTAAAAAGTGACTTTAAAAAATTTAAGTTTAATTTCCAAAGTTTCATCTAGAAAATTATTCTTTAACAACCTTTCTGCTTTGAAAAGATGCTGTGAAAAGTACCTTTTTAGCAATCGTAAACAAAAAAAAAACTGTTAAAATAATTTAAGCTTCAAAGTGGAATTTTAAGAAATAATAACTTTAAAAACGTCCCCTTTGAATGCGCTCTTTAAATAAGTTAAATAAATTAAAATTTCTACTAAGACAATTATTTGTATTTGGTTTTTTAATATTTAAAAATTTAAGTACTTTTTTAACTAAAAACCATTACTCTGTTTTAAGAGTACTGTAGCTCAGTGTGCCAGCTGCTTAAAAAGAAGAAATGTATGTTTGTTAGAAAATACAAAATCAGCATCAGTTGCTATTTACTAACAATTCAATTATATTTGATTGCTTTTCATGTACCAACGTGTAAAGAAGAATTGAAAGGTATAAAAACAACGCTAAACACACTTTTATTTTTATTAATGTGTTTGTGTGTGTGTGTGTGTGTGTGTGTAAGAACATCAGGATTTTAAGTTAAGGTGTGTATATATAATTCCTTGTTGAGAAGCTGTCATCTGTTTTCCTGCTTCTTCTTTTTCTTTGCTAAGGATTAAAGTTTTTTGATATAATTTTAATTCTTTTTTTGCTCTGTTTGCTTTATTTGCTGCATTTACGATTGGGTTTAATGTAGTTTGTTTTCTTATAGTATTTCTATTCTTTATTTATTTACTTATTTTTTTTTGTGTTCGTTTGCTAAAAATCTTGTTAGTTTTTTTTAATGATTTATTTGCTTTTTTTGGTTTCATTAATATTTCTGTTGAACTTGTGTTTATTATTTGTTGATAATAAGAAAAAATTCTCATGACTGAATGTGAATGTCAGTAGCATTTAGGATAAATGGGAGCAAAGTAAAATTTGAAAAAAAAATTGTGTAGGTATTTATATGTGCGATGGGTTGTGTAATGCCGTGTTAAGACGAATATGATGTAATTTATTTTAAGATCTGTTAATGGTTTAATGAATTATTAAAACATTATTTTTTGCCATAAAAATCATTTACTTAGAGCGTATTCATTATTTAATTTTTCTTTATTTTAATTTCTATCTGCCTCGTTACCCTCAAGTTTAATTCTCAGCAAGAAATCAGTGAGAGAAACTTATACATACACAATTTTCTACTAAAACGGCGCACATAGGTTGAAGAGTGGCCGAAATTAATTTTCTTTATGTTCGCCGATTTGGCAAATTTTTTGTTGTCAGATACTTGAGGATTATGATTCCGTAATAATGGGCTGATATATTTATAATTTGTTTTGACAGACACGCTCAAAGTTCATATATGTTCGCTTGTTTAAAATGGCATGCAAACTTACTGTATATTTAATCTTTTGGTGCAATCACAGTTAACAAATCATTTGATTTTGTTGTATATTTTCGTAAATGACAATTGTCATAGATGAGACTTGCATTTGAAAAAAGTTGGAATAAGTGCCATATAAGAAATTTCGTAGAACAAAATAAAAACCACTTCAAAATTTCAATGTTCATCAACTTCAGTGAACCTCATCTTTTTAGCGCTGTGGAGCACTGTTTAACAAAAAATGTCAATTGAAAGCTTAAAGTCTCAGCTAAATGTTAAATAAAATTCAGATGCTCCTACTTGCTCCTTTCCAAATAAAATAAAAACAGTAAAAACTATAAAGTGATAAAGTAACAAAACAATTTTCGTTCATGCATGTTTGTTTTGCCACAATTCTTTACTGTTTAAAATTATTATGTAATGTAATATACATACTAGTCAATAGTGTTAATTGTTATATGTTTCGTTGGTAAAAGGCATATGCTTCAATTGAATTTGAATTTTTGTTTACTGGTACTGGCAAGAAGCTATTTCGAAAATCTAGAAGAAAAAAACTGCAGATATAATTGGCATAAAGATATTAAATTATTATGGAAGCAATTAACTGTAATGCAACGATCGGAAGTAATAAATTTCATATATATTACATGGATACTGCCAAGTTGTTTGTTGATCTTTATGGCTGGCACTACATTCCTCTAGCTTTGCATAAGATTCTGGTGCATGCCAACAAAATTAAAGCAGGTGCTATTCTGCCAATAGGTACATATGCCTCTATCTAAAGGCCCTTATTCAATAATTTCATTTTTATTTTTTACATTTTAATTGATTATTTATATCAGGTATGCTGTCCGAGGAAGCTCAGGAAGCGAGGAATTTAGCCTATACACCCAGAAAAAAAACATGGTTGTTATATGGTTACAATAACCATATTATGTTCTTTGTAACAATGTATAGTTTCGGAGAACCAATTATAGTTGTTTTCACCAAAACTTTAGTCACGATAAACATATTTTGTTATCTTTTAACGATTATATGGTTACTGTGCTAAAAAAATGCAACATGGTTGGTTTTAACTTAAAAAAATTTCAACCGCAACCAAAGTTTTATAACTTATTAAAAATAATATAAAATATTTAATCATAATATATTATTGTTAATCAAAGTATGTTTAAAAGCAACAGAATAATGTTTACGCTTAAAAATATTTTGTTTTCGTACTTGATAGTTTAGTAATTTTTTTGATAGCTAAAATTTGAAATAGTTTTTTATTGAAAAAAATAAAAATTTGTGTACAAAATAAATAATTAAAAATAATATGCAAAAGATGATAACAAATAAAAAGGGAACCAAAACATTTAAAAAAAGTTAAAGTAAATATGTATGTATTGTAAGCATATAAACCTTTACTTTTGTGTTTGAAGCATAATTGTGAAATCGTTTATTTGTTATTTTAAGCAAATAATTGATTTTTTTATGAATTTATGTTTTTAAATAATTTTTATGACAAATCGTTAATAAATAAAACAATAATCAGTTTTTATATCAGAAAAATTTTGCACTTACGAGACTATATTATAATTCAATTATATAAGATGACATTTTCAGCCATATTTTTATATTTTAATTTAACCATTTAATGTTTAATTTGAACATAATTATGTTTATACTTTTTACAACAATATGGTTGCAAATGTAACAATACTATGTTTTGTTAGCAACCATATAATGCAACCATATTATGTTGCTCTTAGATTATGGTTACCTCAACCATATTTTTTCTTTGCGTGTAGAGCCTATAGATTACATCATTCACTAAGAACTGAACGTGTACTGAAGACGTAATGCATAATCTTTTAATAGACCCATTTATAAATAGATTTTGCTGAAACTACTTATTCGTGTTTTTTCTATTTGTTTTTCTATTGGATATAGGCGTAAAAGTAGACGGATCAGGTATACCTTCTCAGAAGATTATACTACAATTTTAATATTTATTTTTTGTGAAAATTGAGTTGATGCATTAAAAATCAAGGGACTTATGCCACATTTTTAATACAAGTTGTATGGGAAGTGGGCGTAAAAGTGGGCAGATACTTTTCAAATTTCATACAAATGATTTTAAGTGTTTAAAAATGCTATGTACTAAAAAAGCAATGCCCTACGTCAAAAATTAATTTTCACTTTGTATGGGAGGGAGGTTGGCGAAAAAGTAGGCAGATCATTGCGATTTTTCCATTTTTTTTTTTTTTTATTTAAACAAAAAATGCCTACGTGCCATGTTTCATTGTCCTTCGACAACTTCTTTTATTTTTAGCTGTTCGTTCTATGAACCTAAACCATTGTGCGGCGTTGCCGTTGTACTGCTTTCGGAGTTAAATTTAAATTAATTTTCTTTTTGTTAAATCAATATAAGTTTTAGCTTGTTTTTTATATACTTTATTAGATATAAAAAACAAACATCTTTTCCTTTAAGAATGTGATAGAAACTTTGTTTTACGCGATGTTGGATATTTCCAATGATTGTCACTTGATGCATCGACGAAAAGATAAAGTTTTTAAAATCTTTCAAGGTATTTGATTCAACCAACGACAGCATTTGTCACGAATCCATAATACAGTTCATGTTATTTTATATTCAAACTGGAGCAGAAAAAGTCATAATGTTAAATAAAAGCTCTCCTTGCTTTTTTTATAAATGGAAGTCCTAAATGCAGTTTCTTTTCACGTAAAACGTTAAAACACTTGGCACTCACTTCCACAGAAATTATAAATACCGATAAAGAGACAAGAACTTATTCCGATACTTAACATCTTTTGCTGGAAAGAACCACTTCGGTATTGGTTGTTCGACTCCAAGACGATTGGCCGCTTTTAATCTTGCTTTAGCAAAAAAGCACCTTGTAGAATATTTTTTAGAGTTCTTCAGAGAATTTGCTGCCGACAGCTTTTACTCCGAGCCCCTCGAGAGACAATGAAGTTCTGTTTATATTGTGGTAACATAACACAAGGATCAAAATAGCTACTTGGCACATTCTCCCACCGACAAATCTTCACAGCTTTGGCTCCGCATACACTCGAAAGCCACAATTGTAAATTTTTTAATAAACAGATCCGTCAATAAAGCTGAAAAGATCGTGAAAAAGAGGTTTAAGTTTTCTTAGTCTTTGGTGTAGATGTGCAGTCTATTCGCCAGTAGCATTCAGATAACTATCATTCAATTTGTGGATGTGATGCATCACGTGCTTCTTCGAATTTTATACCTTTTAACAATAATAAATATAATCAATTTATATGTATGTCCCTCATAATATTGTCCTTCACTGGTAATGTATAAAAATTATGTTGCTTTTAGTGATCATGCGCCATCTATCGAAATAACAAAAATAGCAAAACCCTGGATTGCATTAATTTTTCGATTACATGCGTTTTAGCAAAAATTTAATTTTGTGCCGTTTTACGTTTAGAGTATCCTATTGTACCAAAAATATATTCTAATCCACCAACCTTTTCATCTCTAAAATGGACAAATTTTTACTAACGTCAATTTCATACACTCAACATGTGTTACAAAATTTCATTTCAAATATTAAATTTTCTAATTCTAATTTTTATCACTTTACATTTTTTTGTTACTTTTATCTCGTATTTTCAATGAAATCAACGCCTTGACATCAACAGCTAAAATGCTTCAAAGACTTAAGTACAGAAACAAAGAAGAAATAATAGGATTTATGCAGACATATTTTTGCTTGTTTTCAAATATTCACTTGGGTCACTTTGTGGTTTATATTAGATTACAATTTCGTTAGAATCGATATCTTCTAATGCTGTAATACTTATGTTTATCAATATTGTATTCTGTATTCTTCTATTGTTTCTTTTCTTACTTTTTTTATCTTAAGACCCTTAATTTGGTAGATTTGTTTAACTTGTGTACGAGTGTCCTTTCTCATTTGTTTTTGTTTTAAAAGATTTCAAGAAATTAGTTATATCTAATGAAAAAATGAGGGTGGAAATAAAGTTTTTGTTTTCGTTTTCTGCTTAACATTTCAAAATCAAATACGATAAAACACTTCTCATATTTATAAAGTTGATGAAAGTGGGTATAATTATGTGTGTGTGTGTGTGTGTGTATTTTTTCCAATCTTACATTTGACTTATTGTTAAGGTCACCGTTAGAGATAAAAAAATAATCATTTTGCAATAACTAAATAATTGTTTATAAAAAATCAGGGTTTAAATATGTTTATCACTTCATATTAAAGAAAATTTTTTTTGTTTAGATGTTTAATTTAATAGATTTTTAATTTTAAGAACGTTTTGAAAACATGCAGGTACGGGTAATGAAACGTAAGCCAAGAATGGAAATTCAAAAAGTGGGAAGTAAAAATTCCCCGGAATTGCTGGTTTTTCCACGATAATTGCAACAGTTTTTTGTGCCCACTTGGGTAGAATCGTTTCTGCGGTATTTTTGTACGGTTGGCAAATTGTATTCGTTTCGGTCTCTACTTTCAAAATGTAAAGCCATTCAGGGCGAGAGTATCATGAGAAAAATCAGAAATTGTTTGTGCCCAAAACCAAACGCGGTCTTAGTTTTTCTAATTATTTTCTAAATAAAAAAGTTGTTAATTTATATATTTATAAGTTACACAAATTTTGCTTCTTTTAGATATTAAGATTGGCGCTAATTTTACTTTGAACTTTAAAATACCCAATTACGGGGACTGTTTTACATCCGGATTTTTTCGCGGTATTTTAATTCCCAAAATCGGCTCTATTCCGTCAACGCTAACGTTTTTTCTATGGTGGTTGCATTGGGTTGCCATATTCATAAAAAATTTCTGGATTTAAAAAAAAACCTGGCAGTTAAAAGCACTAAATTCTTAGTACTAATATTTTAATTATTACCATATTTTAAGAGGAAACGTTAGTATGGTTTTACAAAATTAAGAAGGAAATATGATAATACACATATTCCTTCGGTATACGATTTGTAAAGAGTTTTGCAGATCTTTTTCGTGATTTTGAAGAAATTTACATGGTGACGATGAAGAATGATCCTGTTTCTTTTTCTTCATCTTTCCTTTCTTTTTATACACTTCACCACAAGAATTGGAAAGAGAATATAAATAAGTTTGTAATTCCGCGTGTTATTTCTACAATATCCATTTCTGAAGTCGATTGAGCGATGTCTGTCTGTCCGTCATTGTTAGTGTCGAAATTTTATAAAAAATAAATATTTAAATCGATTAGATATACGGTTGAAAGAGGTGCTATTGGAAATCAGAATAATTGGTCCATGTCCTTCGAGGCAGCAGGCAAAACACCACGCCTATCTCTTATATTTTTATGTAATTTGGAACAATAAAGTAACTCCAAATAAAAAAAATTAATATATGGGGCGAAAGAGAATTAAAAAATAAGAAAAAATATCAAGTGAAAAAATTGGCGCTCACCCATATATTCCGAGTTACGGGGCTCTAAAATTTTCAAATTTTTTTAAATATAAATATGGGTATCGTTTTAAAGCTTTCAAAGAGATCTTTAAAGAAATACTTAATTTTTTTTTTTAAATGCTTAGCCTATTAAGAGCTGATGTAAATCTTATATAAAATTATATAGATACATATATGCAGTACCAAATCTTTTTTATGTTTTTAATTCCTTGTCACCCCAATATTTGCTTTTTTGATCGGAGTCACTTTACTAAACTAAATTTATATAGATGAAGGGTATATAAGATTCGGCATAGCCGAATATAGAACTCTTAACTGTTTTTGCTTTTTTTTCAAGAATACGCTATCCAAGAAGTGTTGGGCATTAACATGTCAGCCACTCAATCAGTAATAAAACAACGAACACAACTCATGTTTTTAAACCTGCACAAATCTAATTTTGTATTAAGTAACTAGAAACTTGATAAATAAATAAATATTACATATTTTTATTGACTTAAAACTTGACTTTAAATCGGGTTATTTTGCAAACAATTGCATTAGTCATCGGGCTCAACTACGACTTCGTCATTTGTTTACAAAAGTAAACAAAAGATAACTTATTTATAAATATTTTTTTTTATTTATAAAGAGAAAAAGTAAACTACATTGTTTCGAAAATATTCAGGAAGCAATCGTCAGTGCAACCAAATTAAGCAAGATTATCAGTACAATAACCATCGTATGCTGTTTAACCCTACTGCAGAAGTAAAAAATTAAAACTTGAGTTAAGACTGATATTTGCATCACGAGTTATAAAGCAATTTATTTTTTATTTGGGACATCCTGAGACAACATTTGGTATTATAGGCAGTTAAGTGTACCTCTTCTATTTTTATTAAGTATAATTCTTAAGACATTAAACTCAATAATCAGAATTTTCGCCTTCAGCGTTGCGGAAGTGTACGGATATGTTTTATGTATTTCACTTCTTCCCAAATTTCAAAGTATTTTAGCAATACTGGGAAGTAGTTTTATTTTTAACTACGGCAACTTCTCGCAAAGCCATCTTTCAAACGGTAGCATAAATATATAGTTTTCGCTCATTAGCAAATAGATTTTGTTTAAATTTCTATTTTAATATCTACACCTTAATTGACTGTCTTCCTTATAGATTTCCAATGCCCCGCAGCCACTAAATCATTTATCGATTAAATATTTTTTATTACACTTTATATCCATTTATTATAAATCATAGAAAAGTTTTTTATACAAACAAAATAAGCCGCCGCACATACGTATTTAACTTAATTTAATTTGGTTTTAATTCAATCTTCTTTTGATGTTTTTTTCTCTTTTGATGATTCATTTAAATTTAATTTTAATTATTTAAAAACTTAATTAAAACTATATAAAGAGTAATTTAATGAGGACAAGACGATATTGAGTGCTCATGGTGTTTAAACTATTTATTTAAACAATTAAATAAATATGGCGAATAAAATTATCAAAGAATTTAAAAAAAATGAATAATTTTAATTCGTCTTATGTTCATGTATATTTTTGTACCCTTCACTCTAGGCGGAAAGGGTATATATTATAAATTTATCATTTCGGCTCCATAAAGTATATATACTAGGGGAGTCAATTTAGCGATGTCTGTCCATCTATAATCGGCTTGAATTCACTTTTGCCACGTTCCCAGATGAGGTGCAGAAAATTTCTGACAAACCTTTCCCAGATATATTTTTATTTTCACCAAAAATTTTTCATTTTTCCAAATGAACGTAGTGCAATAAAAATTAAAAATTTCATTAATGAAATGAAAAAAGGAAGTCACTTGACCCCAAGCACCATTAGCATTAGGTTTTATGTTTAATGCTTTTACATGTATAGAAAACTGTCACAGGAGGCACGGGAACACTGGCGACCTACAATTGGCGGCGTTATAATTTTTAAATTTTTTTTAAGTTCTATAATTTATAATATTTTTAACGTGAAAAAAATATGAAAAATTAAGTGTCTTTCTCTTTGCCAAACCCATGGTTAGCAGAAATTTATATTTTATGTGACGGCTAATGAAGAGAACAAGGAAAAAAAATTTGAGTTGTGTGTTACCCAAATTAATATTGATTTAAATATAGAACCTATTGAGACCCCCAAAATCTGAAAGCTTATGACGGTAGAGGAAAAATCCTAGTTTGGTTTTGAATTAGTAGCTAAGATATATTTTAATTCATTTAAAGATTTAGTAAAATTTTCAAAAAATGTGTACTGATTCTTAACACTATATCTCCTGAACTATTCGAAATATTGCTTGTCACTTTTAGGCAAATTTTTAGCTTTTATTCAGAACTAAAAATTCTACTTGAAAATGAATTAAAAAAAATAACAACATCTCACTCAAAACAGCAAAGAAAAAACATGGTTGAAGTAATCATAATCTAAGAGCAACATATGATGGTTGCATTATATGGTTGCTAACAAAACATAGTTTTGTTACATTTGCAACCATACTGTTGTGTAAACTATAATTATCTTCAAATATAAACATTAATAGTTAAATTAAAATATAATAATATGGATGAAAATGTCATGTTATATAATTAAATTATAATATAGTATCGTAAGTGCAATAATTTGTCATAAAAATTATTTAAAAACATAAATTCATAAAAAATTAATTATTTGCTTAGATCATAGGCTTCAAGAATCAGTTATATAAAAATAAAGCTTATAAGCCCAGATAAATGATTTTACTTTTATTTGTTTTCATATTTTGCATATTATTTTTAAATGTTTCTTTTATACATAAATTTTTATTTTTTTCACTTTCCCCACCAATAAAATTTCAAATTCAAAAGAAAAATTACTAAACTGTCAAGAACTAGGACAAAATACTTTTTAGCGCAAACATTATTCTGTTGCTTTAAACTATACTTTGATTAATAATTATATATTATGGTTAAATATTTTATATTATTTTTAATAAGTTATAAAACTTTGTTTGTGGTCAAATTTTTTTTAGTTAAAACCAACTATGTTGCATTTTTTGTGTACAGTAACCATATAATCATTAAAAGTTAGCAAAAAATTGTTATCGTGACTAAAGTTTTAGTGGAAACAACTATAATTGGTTTTTTCGCAACTATACATTGTTACAAAGAATATAATATGGTAATTGTGACCATATAACAACCATGTTTTTTTCTGCCTTAGATTTTTATTGTTTATAATAGAAAATATAAGGACACATCTAAAGTTTGCTGACTGTTCATTCGGACTCGAACGGTGGATCAGCCAGCACATTGTTTAACGTTTTCACAGTGCACACAGTTGCTCTATCTGGACTCGATGTTCTTACTGGTGGGTTGGCTTCAGAATGTTCTTGCAGGAGAAAACATGAGGATTAGGTATGTATGTACACAATATTTGACATTTTTCGATTTATTCCAACTTTAAAGTTTTTAAAAGACAGTAGTAGGCCTTGTTTTCTGTTTATCCAGTTTAATATGTATTAAAAATAAGGTCTGCATATTACACCTCGTGTGCACAAATAATCGAATAATTCCAACGGGTCAGAATAATATAAGAAGGACCATTCTTAAATTCAGCTATAAAATTTGTTTTTGTATATTCAGTAAACGTTTGGGCACATAAACATACAAACGTAACATAACAAATTCAGCTTCCAACACTTTCCAATATCAACTTTTGCTTTCTGCAATGTATGCCGTAACATTTTAATTCGCTAAATTAATTAAATTATTTGACTAAAATTTAATATTTAGTTTTCCCAATTCGATTTCCCTTTATTTAAAATGACCCCAGAGTAATTATGTACAATAATCTTTATATCCATATAATCCAAACATCAAAGTGCAATTATGATGTTGATATTAAAAACAACTAATTCTGTTATCACCCGCTATCAATATGATTTATTTAAAAAGAAAATAATAACAGAACCCTGATTTTTTAAACGGTCTTCTCGAGTAATTGTTCTCACTTATTTTACACTAACAAATCTATTGAAAAGTATTTAATGTTTATTTAGTTATTTTCTGATAAGTATTAGTTTCTTTTTATTGTTTTAATATGTACGAGTTGTATTTTCTTGCTTTAAGTGAGATAAATATAAGCGGAAACTCAACAAAAAGAACTTGAATGCAAATGGTCATTGTATTTCGATACCCTCATACTTTTTATTTATTGTTTATTAATATTTTATTTAAACTTAAATGAGTGTTTTAAGGTTGAAATATATTTAGTAGAAATTAAATACTGCTGCAGTAAAGATCATAAATTAATCGTATTGTACAGAAAAAAACGCACAAATATTCTTAAATAAATAAATAGAAATTAAAAACTTAAATAAAATATATAAAATAATTATAAAAAATATTACAAAGAAAAATTGCTGAAAAAACTAAAGGTGAATAAAATAAAAACAAAATAAAAAGAGTGCTATATTCGGCTATGCCGAATCTTATATACCCTCCGCATTATATATATGTACAACCACGTGTACTATACTGCAAATTTCCCATTAAATAGTTTAACATAAAACCGGCAAAAGAAATTCTTTCCTTTTTCTGTTAAAATCTTTTTTTCTCGAAAATAGTAAGTAATAAAAAGTTTGCTGCATCTCTCATCGATTGAAGTATTTAAATTGTCTCTAGCTCCTCTAGTGCCTTGGCAAAGCCGATTTCAGCACGAATACGTACGGACCGATGGACATCACCCAATCGACTTTGCAATACATAAGACCTCAGAATATATAAACTTAATGGGGTCGGGAATGGATATTGTAGACATTACAAACGAAATGACAAACTTTACATAAGAAGTTATTAATAAATTTATGTGTAACTATTTAAAAAGTATATTTTTATATTTTACTTAAATTTGCTAATTTGCTTATTTCCTAAATCTATTAACGAACAAAACAAAATCATTTCAATTTTTTCATTTAAAGAATTGTAATGTGAATCATTGGTTCCGCTATTTTTACTTAGTTCGGTTTCATTTGAATACCTCAGTTTATAATTAAATTTTTCATACTAAATCATCGATAAAAAAGTATCGCTGTTTTTTAATTAAACTATAACGTTGTTACTTTACATAAAGTTATTTTTTTTTTCTATAACGGCATGAAATCTTTGCGAAAAGGACTGCTCATCATTTCACTTTAGAAACAAATTAAGCCAATTCTTGATTTTTTTATTAGCAGAGATACATATTCCAAACTACTGGCCTTGTAAAGATTGAAACAAGTTGAAATCACACGGGACAGGGATTTGAAACATTTTATAATATCTAAAACATTTTACAGTATCACTTTTTTTTTTAAAACGACATGGTGTCGAACATGATCAAGTCTTAAAATGTAGTTTCGTTTCTAAATATATATATTTCAATTGCTTTCCCTCCCTAACTTTGTGTCTGAAAAATTCTCCTATGATAATTAGAATAGATTACCTCCACTTTGTTGTTAAGTTGGTCCGTTTGTGCCTGGTTTGCTTTTTAGATTATACTCGCTCATTATATTCTCATACAAAATATCTATCAATTTGTACCATTTTAATAAACAACAATAATAAATGGGCTGTGTAAATTTATCAATGATTCACTGATGAACTTTTTCTTATTTTATTTACTGTAGAATGCCTCGCATTAATCATCTTCCAATGTTAGTTTACCCATAGAGCTTTCTCCTTGTATCTGGTTTGTCCCGAAAGTATTTTCACTTGTTAAGTAAGGTAATGCCCAAAATTTAAGTGATAATCTTGACAGGCGAATGCAATTAAACAGCATGATTTTATTAATTAATAGTGCATATGCAGCATTTTTCGATCGCATAAATGGTTCCCTAATTAAAAAAATTCCTGTGCAATTAAAGAGCTTCTGATTGAGAACTTCTCTCATGTTATTAGAGGTATCCGACATTCAGAACTACACTATTTTATTTTGTAGGTATTTGAAAGAGAATTTATTTTATTTTATTTATAAACGGCCGCATACATTTGTAAAATAAATTTTCTTTCTAAAAAAAAGATTTTTAGAAATTAAAAAAAATGAACTTAAGCGAAAATAATTTCAATTTATTTTAATTTTATTTATTTTATTAGATAGAATTTCGAATATTTCTCCAACCACTTTGGCCCGTATTAGCAAGTCTAGATAACGCTCTATTAATCTGCTAGCGTTATGTTGATTTTATTCCTAAAACAAACTCAGGGCCTTATATGGAGTGCATATTGAAGCATAGTACCCACTACATTTTTGGTTCTTTTTTTACCCACTATCTTTCCTTAGTTATGAGCAAAAGGTATAACCAAGACTATTTTACTTCTAACAGCAGTAAATGAAAACTTTCCGTTTTTTTTTCAAAGTTTTGGGAAGTTTTTGGCCTTTAATTAAGACTCGAAGATTGGCTTCTACATCTAACATCTATCCATGTGCCTGTGATACTGCAGCAACTTTAAGGTGGATATTAAATTTTTCTGCCATCTCAGCGTTTTTAAAAAATAGTCACAAAAAGAAACATTGGGTTAAGTTAGGTTGCACAGGCTGCCAGGTATGAGAAAACCGACTCACTTGGGCCCTAAATGGTACCGTTGTGTTGCCTAGAAAGGGATGTTTAAAAAATTTAGGTCCCTATGCTACCATCAGATTCATCCCCAAACCACCCCGAAAACCGGATAAAAAAGTTTATCCTAATAAACCGATAGGTCTGTGAGACCATGCAGTCTCGGACTGCCCAAAAAGAGCCCTCTGTTCCCAGAAAGAGCTGAACAATGGCAGAGCAAATGCTCCACTGTTTCTTCCTCTACCTCATCCTAACAACTTCTACAGAAGTCATGGTATGGAAGATTTAGTATCCTAAAATGTGTACCGATAACACAGTGCCCTGTCAGCTGAGTCTCCAGTACGCCCAACTGACCCCGGGGAAACCTCAGCAGATTTGCATATCACCTACTTTCATACTGAAGCCATAATGTCCTCGAAACAGTGCAGTTGACCTCGTCAGACCAACTGGTCTGCGCGGCTCCAAAAATTTTCCGCTGAAATCAAGCTCTACAGCAGTTTAACGAGACTCCCACCAGTGGATCTCTCTCCCGGTCTCTCAGCCGAGTTCCAGATCTAGTGAATTCGTCCGCAACCATGTTAAGACACGTTAGTCATATAATATCTGAAATTAGCAGATCCTCTATTCGTGACAGTTATGCAGCTTTTGAGTACCATTTCCTGCCGAAGTGCATCTAGGTCTTTAAAATCCTGCATGCATATAGTTGTCTTTCACAATTTTTCAAGTCTTTCTCTTCCTTTTCACGTTTTTCGATTTTTTTGGTAATCTAGATATATTTCTTCTGAATTTTTGGTTTTCAATACAACAAAACAAAAAAAAAGAATAATAACAATAAAAAACATCATTACAAAATTTCCAAAAGTGAATGGATAAACTTATATATCGCTGGTCTCATGTAGAAATGCCTCAACTTGAACAATTGTTTTCTTGCAGGGGAAATTGAAATGCAACTGCTTGTGAAAAAGTTATTTTTGATAATATTGCATTTAAATTTTGTGACGAGCGGTGTCTGCATGAAATGTATTGGAGTCACGAAAAAAAACTCGATTACGTAAAAATGAGACCAGCGATATAACCTTTCTACCTATAATGAAGGTTATAAATAAAACACGGTATAAAGAAATTTATCTTAATTTATCTGATCTCTTTTATTTCACAGCCATATTACTACTTAAAATACTTTAACTATAAAAATGCAACATCTTCTTCAAATAAGTCTTGTTGTGCTACAAATCTTTATTATACCTTGGACTACTGGTGAGGTCTCCCAGCCGTATTGTTATAAAAATATTACTGAGACTTCCTACAAAACAGTTACAAAAACTCGCCTTAAAAATGTCAGTTCTAAAAATTTCTTCAAAAAAATAACTTTTAAAAAAGATACACAAATTGAGACATATGAAGAGCAACAGCCTGTTTATAAAACAAAACTAGAACGTACCTGTTGTGAAGGTTACGTATTGACTGAATTAGATCTGTGTGAACCACAGTGCATTAAGAACGGTTGCCCAAAATATTCAAAATGTGTAGAGCCTGAAGTTTGTGAGTGTTTGAAGGGTTATTTTTCCAAACGTTCGACCATTGATGGTAAACATTATTGTGAGCCGATATGTGAGAAACCATGTCCAGAGAACAGTGTATGTGTGGCACCCAATGAGTGTGCCTGCCTAAAAGGTTATCGTGTCACAGAAGATTTACAATGTAAACCTTATTGTGCTTCTGGTTGTCCTCATGATGGTGTATGTGTAGCGCCTAATATGTGTACCTGTCGGGATGGTTATAAGTCTGAAAAAGGTTCCTGTTTACCTATTTGTTCTCTAGGAGATCAGTGTCAAAATGGTATGTGCGCCGATAAAGATCATTGCATATGCAATTATGGTTTTAGTTGGAATATTGAAACATTTATCTGTGAACGCAATGACTCGCAAGTAAATCTTGATTATCCTGATTTTACGCAATCACAACAATCTACAGATTCATCCATGGAATTGGAAACTGACATAGAAACCAATAATGACAATATTGATCCCAATCAGCTGTTTAATGAAAATATTGAAGCTACTACTTTCTACATGACAGACGAATATGGTTCCTCTACCAGTTCCTTCCTAGAGATGCATGAAAAATGTCCAGATGATTATATTTTTCACAACGGTGAATGTCGTTCTCTTAAATTTGCTAGCAACGAATTAGATTGCTGGCTTAAACCTTGTCAGGATAAAAATGCCATCTGTTTAGAAAATGGCACATGTGCATGTGGTGAAGGCTTCAAGTTGTTTAGAACCCATGTTGTGGATGACGGTTCTTATAATCAAACTTCTAAAGATGTCTGTTTGACAAAGGCAGAATACGATGCCAGAATACAACAACAGGATAGTAGAACGAATGCAGTAAAAGACCCCATTAATTGGACTACGATATTCTTTATAGTTTTGGGAGTTCTAATAATAGTATGTGCTTTATTGTACTTGGGTGTCAAATTATTTTTGAAGCAAACCGGAGAACTAGATGTGGAAGGTGAGTTGGGAAACATATTAATAAAAAGTTTTTTTTTTTGATAATCTTTTTTTTGTACTTTTTTATTTAAGGTAAAAATCTGTCTTGTGCTTATGACAATCGCGCTGAAAAATCAGTCATTTAAAAAAGGCTGTATCTTGAAGACAATTACTGTTTAATCTAAAATTTTTTCATTACGGTTAAATAAAAATTAAAAAAGGTTTTTTTAAGAAAAATTATTTATCAATACAAAATTAATTCCTTGTTTCCTTAAATAAGAAGCATTATTTCTTTAATTTTAATTTTAAATGTTTTCATGTTTTCATATCAAAAGGCGAACTAGTCGAGTTTTAAAAAATGCGCCAAACGAGTTTTAATTTTTCATTCTTTTTTTGTATGAATAAATAAAATTTGCTGAAAATAAGCTTTACTGTTTTTTGTACGGCACGAATTGGTCTTAATATTATGCCCTCAAATTTAATTTAGTTGTTGATAACTATAATGTCTGCAGTGGTGCTTGAAGATGATATTCCACCTCGAAAGTTATAAGCGATTGATGGTGAAAAAACGACTTTTTTGGCTTTTTTTTAAACATTTTCCAAATTTTCTTGTAAATGAAAAATGCGACTTGAAGTCATTAAAAACTGTGTTGAATGGCAAGACGTAATATTTAGCCCAATTTGTGCCGCGTTAAATGTTAGCAGTAGTATTTGCTTGCTTCCAAGTTTTGTTGTAGGCATCCGTAGCTTGAAAATTAAAATACATTTTTTTAGCATATTGTTAACTAAAGCTTCCAATAACAACACCATAATACAAAATACATATATAAATCTAAAAATTATAGGGTGTCCCCATGGGTGATGTAAATTTACCTATATGGGCCTATCTTTTGAACCGTCATAGACAAATGCTTTAAAATTGTCCAATATTTCGTCCATCATAATAACAAGTATAAATATTCAAAATGATAAATTACAGCGTGCTCCAATAGTTTATTTCATTTGACGGACATTCTTTGAACAGTTGAAGACTGACAGTATAAAATTTAGATATAGAAATTAAAAAGTATCTCAATAGTTAATGAATGTTAATGTATACGGTCATACTTTTGAACCGTTAGAGACAGACAGTTGAAATCTGTTTTAAAGTCGGTTTTTTGCAAGAATTTTTTGAAGACAAGTTCACCTGTTTCACAAAAAGTCCAAGTTTTTCAAAAAAAAAGGAAAACTATGGGACTTTTTCACAAAAGAATCTTAATTTTCAAAAAAGGTAAATTTTCTAAAAACGAAACACTTTTTGTACAAAAAAGTATTTTTAATGCTTTTGCCTACATTTGAAAGAGTATCCCCCAAATAGATTATTTCCAGTTCGTAAAGTTATAAGAAGTCTATACAAGTACTAACATTTAAAGTTTCCTTAGATACTCTAGGGTTTATTGGCGGACTCCTTTAGTAAACTTGAAATATAATCACAATTAAAGGGTGGTACTGTAAAGCTTACTCCAAAAAGAGGAATCGTCTGATCTGCTTGTAACTTTTCTAAAATCAGAAATATTATAGTGGATTATCTTACTAAGTCAACTCTAATACTGCATCTTTCATCTTATCGTTATAAATACCACCGCAATAAGCGAAAAGCATTCAGTAGTTAACAGGAGCTTGATCAGAGATCTTTCACGCATAAAAGTCGGGTTTGCTTTGAATGTTATAATTTATTTCCCTTCCCGTTTGTTTGAAAAATAACCAGCAGCATAAATTCATTTTTTTTTTTCTTCAAAAGGTATTTAAGTATTCATTCTAACATTGAAACTAAAGGAGGTTATAACCCTTATGTTCACTTATTCGTTTTTGCCCAGCAAAAATTTTTTGAAAAGGTACTCGAGTTTGGAATTAAGCATTTTTGGCGGAAGTACTTCCCAATTAGATTGCCAACTTAATGATTTTAACAAGGAATGAATCTTTTGTAATCAATTACTGAGAATCGATTACATTAATTATAGTAGGAAATAATGTGTACCATTAGTATGGAAGTCTCTTTAAACATAAAGAACTAGTTCGATTAATACTTCCTTTTTTGGAAACTAATGTAATGTGTTTTGTAAGCGAGTAACAAAATATGGCAATCACAAAAGTAAGTCATTATATGGCACGTACTTTTTAAGGTTAGGTCTATTTTTTTGCTGGGTTTAAACAACTTATCCATTGCGGCTCCCCAGCAACATTTTTTCTGAATATTTTTGACTTCGTGGGAGCTGAACTCATGACCTGTATCAGCCTACCACTCCTTTGTTCTATTTAAATATACTGCACTTGTAAGTGGTGAAAGAACAAACTTATTCAACTGACACAATTCAATATTTTTAATAGACAACATTAACTATATTAGCAATACCTTGTTCGAAGAGAATCATCCTGCCCAGAAAGGAGCAAAAATGCAGATTAGTTATTTATCGTTTAGTTGCTGTTTGTTCTTAAAGCTTACCTTTCAATGCAAAAATTCATTTTTCTCTAAAAGCATTTTTTGTTCCCAAAACTAAATTTTTTTCAAAAGTAACTTTTCTCACAAAAATCAATTGTTTTTCAAAAGTCACTTTTCTTTAAAAAAGTAAAATTTTTTTTAACAAAAGTCAAATGTTTTCTTTCCCAATTCCCTTAACCTGATTTCCTAGTACTGGCACAATGCGTTACATCAGTAGAAATCATCCTACGACTGCTTGTCCTAATAAAAAAAAAATCAAATTTTTTTAATAATTTACCTTCTTGAAAAATTTATCTTTTTTAACAAGAAAAAATTTAAATTTTTCTTAATTCTTGAGAAGCATATAAAAAATTTTTTAAAGTTTAAAATTTTTAAAAGATAAGGATCACTAGAATCTATTTTCTGGTTACTTTCACAAGAAATTACCCAAAACTTTCTAATTTTTATAAGTAGCAGTTAAATTAATTATTTTTAAAAGTTTATTTTTCTTGTAGCGACCTTTTTTGTACCCGGAAAATTAAAACTATTATAAACAGGAAAAAAAATGTCTAATATTATTATATGTTTGTTCTGTAGTTAGAATGTCTATTATCCAATTTCTTTGCCAAGTATTTTTAGTTCATTGTTTTAAATATTTTTCTTTTTTTAAGTCATATATTTTATAAATATAAAATTAAATGCATTTTTCCCTTCCTGGTTCTAACAAGGGTTAGAATTATTTTAATTTTATTTGTCTGCTTTATGTATAATGTTTGGTGTTTTATATCACATCACCATTATAAACAACAACATTGAAATTGTTGTTGACGTAAAACCAAAAAAAAGAAGAAAGACTAAGGAAGCATTACAGGATGCTCATGGAAAAAAGCACAAAATAAACCGAAAGGCGGAACAGCAGAAAGAAAATAATAAATAGGAACAGCGAAATGGTAAAATAAAAAATTAATAAAAATCTGAGACTCAAACAGACAACAATTACAATGATAGTATTGTAAAGAAGAAAATATATTTTTTTTTTGTAGTTTGTTTAGTAGTTTTCAAATGAAAAACGCTATGAAGCTATTTTATTTTGAAGCAATATACCGCTAGAACAAACAGATTTTTTCTATTTAGTTGTGTTGTGTTCATTAAAAAAATTGTAGTTGGACTCCATGAAATAGAAGAGATTAATATGATATTTATAAATTTATTCAGTAACTTTATTTTTCTGTAGGTCAGTTGTTAATTAAAGACAAATAAAAATATGTTTATATAAAATCAAGTTGCTAAAGAACATTCAAAAAGGTCGACTAAACTACTCAAAAATATTTATAAATTTATTTAAAATTCATTTCACTTAATACCAGAGATGGCACTATGAGTGTTTTCGTTGATTGTTTTTTCTTAATATAGTCTCTACTTAGCTCTATGCTTTTGATCGAGAGTTTTCATGTTTTTAAAAAGTTAGCAAAATGCAATTGAAAGTTGGCTTAAAAAAAAGCTTTTTAGTAGAGTAAAACTGCTTATTCGATTTGAAAAAAATTATCGTCAGCTATTTCTTTTACTTAGACATCGAATATTTCAATCACCCGAACTTCTTGTCAAATTACACTAAATGTTGATTTCAAATTCCATCTACATTGGAAAAAAGAGAAAATGAAAATAACTTAAATAAAACAAACAAAGTCGATCAGTGCAGGAAAGAATTTGCCCAGCTCTTCTATTCTTCTCCTATGAAATCATGTAAGTCTCAAACAATGAAAAATCAAGATAAAGAAGCTAATTTATAAAAACAACAATTGTTATTATTTAGGCTTTAGATATTTGCAATATTTTATTTCAATTCAATTTTTACTGCCCAACCTGCCAATAACAATTCACTGATTTATTTCTCAAAATTCATAAATATATTTTCTTACAAATACTAGACTCAAATAAGCTTTAAAACAATATACCAATAAAGTTAAAAGAAACAGCAATTGCAATAATATCAAAATAGGTCAGCAGTGAGTTAGTATTAGTAATTCGTTTTCGGACTAAATGTACATTTACGCACATACGCACACATTCTACAACCGATTGAATTCTGTGTATTCTAGAAACATTTGCAAACTGTAACTCAATAACTTTTAAGCAAATAAAACCTTTAGTAGAGAAATTCCAAACAATTCATAAACATTATTTTGAAAGAAATTATGAATTTTGTGTAAATATTTGAAAAATGATTTCCATTACTTTGCAGAATATATAGCAGCTGGGCGTAAATTATTTGCTAAGAAATTTGTTAGTAAATACGAGTATGAGTGTAAAAAAGGAAGTATTATGACATGGGAAAAATAATTTTATTTTACTACTAATTTAAAGTAATTATTAATGCATTATTTACATTTATTTGAAAGATTGATGATTTGAAATGAATGCAAATTTTTGAAATAATAATAACAACAGTAATTTCTTACAGACATTTTTCTATAACCCTTAACTACGGAGGTAAAATATTTGCACATAGGTATTAAGGTGAGGGTCAGTTGTACCAGATAACTTTTATTTTCAATTTTTTTTTTTCAAAAGAAAAAATTAACATTTAATTAATTTAAAAAAATCATAAAATTAAAAAATTAAACTTTGGCAATAATAAAACAAGAACTTTATTTAATAGTCACTTATCTGAAAGTTAAAAAAAATTAAAGAGAGAGTAATATTTACGACTACATTAAAGGATAAATTTTAAGAACTATTTTTTTTTTTAATCAAATTAATAACTAAACTGTTTAATAAAAACAATATTTTTCTAAAAGATCCGCCAAAGTATTCAGATAAAGTAGTTTATAAATAAACTATTCTGAAATACCTGTTAGGCCGAATCTGATATACTCTTTCCCATCTATGTAAATCTAGTTTAGTAGTCCAATCAAAAAAGCAATTATGAGGTGACAGAAAATTAAAAAATAAAAATAAATTTAGTACATATATATTTTTTTACATAAAAATGCCATCAGTTCTCAATAGCATTCTTAAAAATTTATAGTATTTCCTTAAGTATTCCTTCAAAAGCTTTTAAATGATACCAATATTAATATTAAAAAAAAAAAAAAATTCAGAGCCCCGTAACTCGGAATATATGGGCAAGCGCCAATTTTTTCACTTGATGTTATTTTTTTATCTCGATCGCCCTATATATTTATTTATTTTTTTTTTTTTTTTGATTGGAGTTACTTTATTATTCCAAATTTCATAAAAAAATAGAGGTAGGCGTGGTGTTTGGCCTGCTACCTCGAAGAACATGGACCGATCAAGCTACTTTCACACTATATCTGATCGATTGACATATATTTTTTTTTTTTTTTTTTTTTTTTTTTTGTAAAATCACTGATTTCGCTCAGTCGAATTCGCTATGCACAAGAACTGAGAATATATCGCACACCTAGTTCAAAAGTGACACAACTCCGACCTTATGAGGTCGGAGATGGATTTTGTAGAAATTACACACGGAATGACGAACCTAAATATACCCTTTTTCCACTTTTTGTGGTGAAGGGTATAAAAATCCTTTTTTTTTACAAAAATGTTGATTAATATGAAGGATTTTACGTGCCGAATCGAAAACTGCTTTAAATTTTTTTCTATTATGTACTAATTTTTATTTTAGTCGTTGCATATATGACCCCCTAAATAAAGTGGTCACTTAAATACATTTTGCGACCACTCGAAAAAATAAATAAACATATAAAACATCAGGAGATAAAATATCTTGAGAGTATTTGAAAAACACTTTCTTTTTTGCTCAACAATAAATTATTTTGAAAACTTATAGTAGAAAAAAATTTTATTTAAATTATAAAGTGTTTTGGTTCTTAATATTGGTTCTTATAAAAAAAGTTTAAAAATAGCAAAAATTAAGCGTCTTTTTTATTATTCTTAAAAGTAGATATACTAACTATCTACTTTTAAAATAAGCCACAGTTTATATCGAGGCATAATTTTTCACTTTTAGAAGAGCTCTTAATTATACACTACGAGTATACGCTTATTTTTTTGCGACACAGACAGAATAGTAATTTTTAAACATCGATCAGTAGAAAATTACTTAGAAATAAATAAGATAAAAAGAAGTAAGAGTGCTATATTGGCAGTACCGAATCTTATATAATCTTCACCAAAAAATTCTGTATTTTTTATGTATATCTTTTACATAATGGATTATTTGGATTGAGTTTGAATTGTTTGTCACCCTGGCGTCTGTTCAGCACTCTCCTCCATTAAATTATCTATTAAAATTCAAGCGCGAATGGAATACAAATAAAATCAGAAATTGTAATGATTAAAAGATTTAATCAAAAAAAGTATTTCCCATTTTCATTTTCTGTTTCGAAAATAATGTTTATTTTCCATGTTGATATTTTTTAGTGTTTGGAGAACACAGTTATTTTTCGAAATTTGTTTTTTGTTTAAAAAATAAAATTTTTTTTCAGGTTTTATTCTTTATTTGGAAATTAATGAAAATATTTTCAATCTAATTTAACAAATAAAATTATATGTGCGGAGAAAATTTAGACAGTAAATCACTCAATATTAGTTTTAGGGCGAAAAATATGAATTGCAAAATTTTAGGCATAAGATAAAAGTCGAAAACAAACTGTTATTTTTCAATTAAATAATAAAAGTTGAAAATAATTTTAACTTATCAAGTAAAAAAAGAACTTGAGAAACAAATATTATTTTCGTAAAAAATATCAGTCAAATAAAGTATAATTATATAATTCTTCATTTCTCTTTCATTACAGTTTTTATTTCTAACCGTTATTTTCGATCCCCGATTAAATTATAAAAAAATAAAAATAAATAGTAAAAGTTGACTAAAAATATCAATATGAAAATTTATTATTCGGAATCTTTTCTGAATGTTTGCTGTGTTTTTTGTATAAAGCATTTTTAAGTTGTTGTCTTTTGTCTTATTGATTCAATGGAGTTCTCATTTAATCAATTTGGCTTTTTATATAAGAGTTTCTAATTTTGTATACAAAATTTGGGTAAAATCCACTGATGAGCTATTTGAGCAGTAGTGAAATGGCCATATGGGTATGCCTTCCCCGCAGTAATAAATTTCATTTTTTAGTTTAGTTTAAAATAATAAATATTTTATGAGAATATCATGAAATATTTATATTTGAAGGAATCAAGCACGAATAACGTTGACTAAAAATAATATTTTTTAAGAAACTTTTTAAACTGCTGTTGGGTTTTAGGTATTTTAAATTAAATTTAAATTTTTTTATTGCCAATAAAATTTTTTGCAAGCATTAAAATTTTTTGGTGAAATTTTAATCGTTAAGTGGAATTTCAATTTGTTCACCAATTTTTTCATATTAATAATTAATTTTGACATCTCCTTTGAAAAGTATAAACAATTTTTAACAGTATTTTTAACTCAGCACGAATTTACTAATTTTTTTAATCATCATCCTTATGTAGCTAAATTTTGCATTTTCTTACAAATTTATATGGTAAGTAGCAAAATGAAAAAAATATATTTAAAAAATTTTTTTTAAATTGTTGCAGTTTTTCAGAAATTCCAATTGCACTGTAAATCCCTTCTTAATGAATTTTAGCATTTTTTTACATTTATCCTCCGAGAGAAATTTTGGTTTATAGTTGATTTTCCACAAAAAAATTTTCTTATTTAGAAGAATTAAAAAAAAATTTTTGATCTGTTTTCTTGTGTTGCATTTTGTTTAAAAAAGCTTTAAAAACAGTGGTCACTCACATTTACAGCTTATGGTTGCAAATTTTTGAACAACTAACAAAGAGAAAAGCGTCAGAAAATTACATTTAACTTTTTTTGGTTAGTGAATTATTAGATTTAATGATTTCTTGTTAATTTAATAAGAAAGTTTAGCAAATTTTCTTATTTTTAATTCTCTAACGCCGCATATTGGCGCTCCCCATACATTCCGAGTCTGTCTATCCGCCAGTATTGAAATCAAGTTTGCCGAGGCACTAGATCAGCTAGAAAAACATCAATCAAAAACACCACGTCCACCTCTGATTTTTTAATGTCATTTGGAACAATAAACTACTCTGAAATATTTAAATAATCAATATGGATATCATTTTAAGGGTCAAATCTTTTTTCTATTTTTTAACTCTCTGCCACTCCAATATATTGTTACGTTTTACCCTTTTTAGACAAACTTACGGATTCTTTAGATTGCAAATACCACTGTGGCTAAATTCTATCTTCGAACTTTATGGCTTTCTCGATCCTACCGGTCTTGTGAACTCTAGGTCTCGTATTTACTAAACATGCGTTATTACTACAAACGCAGCCATTCAGGCTACACTACTGTGTTACTCCGGCGACACATGAACTACTCGATGCCTTGTTTAGTAAACTTAACCATCCACAGACATCTCCACTACTCCTTTTATTCAAGCCAGTCTTCTCCTTTAATCCAGTAGCCACAACACACGTCTGCCATACACTATTGTTATGCTGTTACACTTCCTCTCGCTAACCGCTATGGCTCTTACTTTTTATTACAAAGGGCTTCTTGACAATTATCTGTTACACAATAATTGCCTTTTGCCTCTCGGGAGGTTTGTACTGTTGTTTTTTAATTGTATTTGCATTATAACAATTATTATTTTTTCGTTGCACGCATGTCCGAATGCGGTATCGAACTCAGGACTCTCTGTTTTGTAGTACGCACCTCTACCAACGCAGCCATTGAGGCTGCTCAGCATTTGTAGGCTAACTTGTGGTTTTATTATTCTATAAACACACCATTAGTTGAATTAGCTTATTAACCACGCTCATACGGAAACAACTACAGGGGTTGCCAGATTTTATTATACGTAACAATATGCTATTTTGATTGGAGTAAGTTCACTCAACTAGATTTATATAGATGATGAAGGGTATATAGGATAGAGATAAGATAAGAATATAGCACTCTTACTTGTTATTACTTTTTTTTGTTGTCAATGTCATTTCTCATTTTAGTTTAACGATCCTGACTTTTATCTCACTTCCTGTTTCTTTAAGCGCCTCTAGCATTGGACATTTATTAAAAAAATAATATATATTTGTATATACAAGGTAGGTAAAAAAGTTCGTACAAATGTAATATTTAAAGCGAATTTAGTTAATTAACCAATATACATACATTTTTAGACTACCTTTTACATATAGAAAACATAAATACCGCCAAAAATTTTGCCTTTCGCCATTTTAAAATAATTTTTTATCGCAACTTTTGGCGAGGTATCACAACAGTTTGATAATAGGGACAAATAATCTTGTTTGGCGATTAGGGTTTATTTCCAATATTATGTATTTTAGGAGTTTTTGGGGTGTTTGTGTTTTACATTATTTTCAGTATGGTTACAGAAACACTGCTTGAAGTAAAAATTTGTAAGCAATAAGTTCCACAATATTTCTATATTTCATCGTACTCGGCTTTATATAAAATGGTTAAGGTTACGATTGTGAAAAAGTAATTAAAAATTTCCCTTTAAATTACATTTTTTATTAACATTTCAAAAATATTTTTATTCCAAACAACAAATAATTTGATCATATTTTGGACAGAAGGCCAAAATTTAATTTAAATTAATTAAATTAAAATTTAAATTTAATTAAGTTTTAGAAGGTTTTAGAGATGCCACATTTTTGATTTTGTAAACTAAAATATAAGTTGTTAAAAATATACTAAAATGTGTTACAATTTTACTCAAATGAGATTATTTACAAAACAAATAATTTAACGTTTAATCCTTAAATGTATTAAAATTAAAATAGTATTTACTTAGTAGGAATTTGTGGGGAATACATAAACAGGTTTCTGGATTTTTTTTTTATATAAAATATTAATTTAGAAAATTTGTATATCCTGCTAATAAGACAAATTAATTTTGTAAATGGTTCGTGTATAAGCTTAAATAAAAAAAGGATTTCTCTACTCACCTTTAAATTTTTATGACTATTGGTTATATTTTATTATTAACTAATTGTGAAAGCCATCAAATTGATTTTTTATGACATCTTAGGTTTACGATATTTCTTTTAAGTTGAATATGATGACGAAACGGAATTATTTCAATACATTTTGCACTACACAAATTTTTTATAAATATATATATACATTTTTTTTAGTCAGAGATCACAAATTTATTTCTTGTTTTTGCGTAGAAATGATCCACTTAAAAATGGCTTAGTTAATTATGTTTTGTAAATTACAATTAAACACTTAAGTTACGACTGAATAGATGTTCTAGTTTTTAAACCGTTTTGTTAAGATTGGGAATTAATGTGTTTTTATATTATTGGGTCCGAATTGCTATGCTAATACTGGATCTGTGATATTAGTAAAGTGGTTGATAATATCTAATGAATGATAAGTTAATGGATGCCTTTACTTTGAAAGAGTTTCTTAAATCGAGTTGTGATAATCATTTATTATGTGTGAATTTTTCTTTAGTTTTAATTCTTTGTTATGTTTAAAATATTACATTTAAGTCATATTTCTATTTTACATTTAACGCTGTTAGTTATATTGTTAATTAATAATAAAATAACTATGAATAATTACAGAATTTACAGCTGTAATAAAAGAAATTTTATATATTTTTGTTATTAATTTTTATTGTTTTATGAATTTTTTTTTGTTTTGCCTTCCATTATACAACCTTTTCGATTCGAAGTGGCTCCAAAAAATATGCAACATTAATTTTAATTTTTTACATTCATATATATCACTTTTTGCATATTTATTTTTGTATTTTGTTGCAAAATAATGATTTTTTTATTAGTTATCAATAATTTGTTTTACCAATTATTTAATAATTTATGTAAATTTATTTTTATTTTAAATTTTTTTAACAATACTGCTGCTTTTATTGCGAAGTTAATGAATTTGGATTACGATAATGCTGCCTTGTATTAATAATTAATTACCTTTTATTTTGTGCGTTTGTGTTAAATATTTTATGAACAGTTATTGTTATTACTTTTTTTATATATATAATATTTTTGCCATATATTTGCGTTGTAAATCCAAATTACAGATTTAAGTTTTTTCGTTTTCTGTGGAAAAAAGTAACATTTGTTTATTAATAGTATTAATTTGTTAACAAGCAGCTTTACTCAGAAGGACTGTAAAAAATTTGAGTTTTTAGTAAATTTTTTATATGGTGACTTTTAAAATTTGTTTTAAAGGTTTGGTATTAATTTGAAATTAAGTAATTTAAATTTTAATTTCATTTAAAAAATGTACGTTTTAAAAAAGGAAGAGTAAGTTTTATTTTAAAAAAAGTAAGTTTTAAAAAAGTAAGTTTTAAAAACTCATTTATTAAAAAATTAATCATAAAAAGGGCAAAATTTTTTAAAATATCATAGCAAAGAAGAAAAAAATTGTAAAAAATTAGCTTTTTAAAAACGCGTTAAAAAAGATATTTTATAGGATGGCCTCTAAATATTTTTTTAGGAATAGTTCGAGAACAATTTAGAATTTAAAAGTTAACATTTTAAGTTCATTTCAAAAAATTAACAGCTTATTTAATAATGTTAATAATAAAAGAATCACAGAAAATAACCGTTCAAAAAAGTACGTTAAAAAATTAAAAAAATTTATTACCAATTTAAAAAGTACTTTTAAACAAATAAAAGATTAGTACCTTTGAAAAAAAGGATTTTTTCAGAATAAATCTGAAAAAAGATTATTTCAAAAAAGAAACTTTCATAGGGACTTCACCAAAAAAATCTATGAAAAGCATATTTATAAAATAAAAAAAAAATTAAAAAATTTGTTTTAAAAAATTAATCTTTCAAGGAAATCTATACTAAGAAAAAAAAAGTTTAATAATTAGCTTAATAAAAACACTTCCAAAAAGGAGCCTTTAAAACCGTGAAGATGTGTTTCTAAATTGTGCCCCACAAAAATTAATACTATTCAAAGGGTACTTTTATAATTGTATTTGACATAAAGTTATTTTGTAAGTAAGTTTTATAAAAAGTATACTTTTACAAACCGCAACTTATGTGTTTTCTAACAAAAAAAAATTATAATAATAATAATATCTCTACATAAAGCTTTCATTTAAAGAAGCTTCTTTTAGAAAAATATCTCAAGAAATTACATTTAAAAATTACTCTTATAATGTTATTTGGTACTAAATACAAAGGTACTTTCCTTTAACCAAATTTGAATTTTAAAAAAGATTTGTAGAATGAATTCATTTTAAATAAAAAATTAATAAATAAAAAAATAAGTTTAAAAAATAAAATTAATAAGTTTAAAATAAATAAGTTTAAATAAGTTAAAAAAAAAGGTTTAAAAAATGTCACCACAAAAAACACCTCTTTTAAAAAGTATATTTGATAAAACGTATTTTTTCACGTTTTAGTAAAATGCTCATAAAAAAGCCACTTGCAAACAAAAACTAATTTCACAAAAGTACTTGCAACAAAATATACCTGTTGAACAAAACTCTCTAAAAATCAGAGAGCTTAGCAGTGGGCTTCTAGTCGCTTATAAATTAATGTTAGTAAAATTTTTTTAAACTTTAATTTTTTTTTAATTTATATGGTTTTATTATTTATTTATTTTTATAATTTCTTATTATTATTTATTCACATTAAAAGTCGTAGTTTTTCTTAGCAGTTTATTCGTTTTGACAGAAGACTTTTTATAACATTTTTACTTTGCAAAAAAGAGTTTTTTTTAATTAAGATTTGTTTTAGTTACTGCTAAATAAGTACATTCCTTCAACGTTCTTTGTTGCCAATTCTCCAGTTGGTTAAAGAAGTCTGTAAAGAAATGATGAAAACGAAATTGATATAAAATGATTTGACTAAAAAACATATTGAACGAAAATAAATTTATTATTGGAAAACTTCGAATTTTAGAGGAAAGAAATAAATGAATCGAAAGAACTGAAATATGTTCTCTTTATACATTTGCCAAGTAACAGTCGGTCCCAAAAATGTGAGTACTTTGTATGAGCTATTCCTTAATAGTTAATTTTACATTTTTATGATTCATTTTTTAAAAGTTTAGGTGTAGACCTATTACGGTTGTAAAAAAAACTATTGTCTTTTCAATTATAGATCTTCTATAGAGACACCCGTTACAGATTTTATGTTTTTTTTTTTTGCGGGCACACACTTTGTTTTTAATGTAAAATTATACTGTCATTATAGTGGACATAGTAGATCAAACTCTGTACCTCTAATAGTTTAAATGCTTAGGCTATATACCTGATAATCGGGTCGCTATGAAGATTTCCCTCAACTGTTTTTAGACTATAAGGGTTCTAGAGATAGACACCCCTGAAAAAAAGTTAAGCAGACAGCGAAATTCTCAAAATGTCCACTAAGCAACTTCGCCAGAAATATTCAAATAGCTAAACCTGTTTTTTTATTTATTTTGAACTAATGAAAAAAAAATTAAAAAGCAGCCACTAACGATGGCCTTCATCAAAAGGTATAATAACAAAGCAATGAAGCTTTAAAGAAATAAGATAAAGACTTATCTTTGAAAATGGAAATAAATAAAATATCCATGTGAATACATCTGGCGAAAAATAACAATAGCAAAAACGAGGATTTCGTTTTCTATACTGAATACCCTGACATCCTTTGAGTAAGCGATAAATGACTTCCAATCTAGTCTGAGCACGGTAAATGTCTATTGTAGTAGAAAAATTTTAAAACGCTAATACCCCTCCAACGACGGTTCCTATTTTCCCATCTCTCTGATAATATCAAAATTCTGCTCTAAAAAACTGTAGTTTCAAGTGATGAAGTGATCAAAATTTTGAATTTTTTAAGAAAATGTCGCGGTTGCTCAACAAAACCATACATCACCAATCGCAATGGGTGATATCCTGTAGGACCAAAGTCTAAAGAATATAGCATTTGAGAAAGGGTTTTCCAGTTCAGCGCTTTACAAAGGTTGCGAACGCTTGCACTCTTGATTGCTTGATATGGTTTTAATCGCACACTTCATCTAACTAACTGCTTTTATTTTTCTAAATCACTGCACATTTTACTATTCCGCATTCTAATATATCATTGATTAAGGCTGAATATGAAACAAGATGGAGGCTATAAACTGTATTAAAAAAAGTTGACATTAAACAACAACTCTTCGCAAAGCAAACTCTAGCTAAAGCTAAATAAAAATCTTAAGAATAGGGACTTAACGCAAAAAGCTATACTTAGAGATATCAGGTGTGTTAAAGGAGGTCCAGCAAGGACATAGTCGTCGTTTGCTTTTCTCTTCAGGGTTTTTATAACTTTTCTTTATTTTGAAAAAGAAGGAACAAATATTTATAAATCAGCCTACTTTTACACACAAAAACACTCAAATATTTTTCGAGTTAAAAAAATAGTCAAGCTTGAGGCCATTTTGTTTCCTATACATATAATAAAACTGTAACGGGGTCATTTCTGTACATAAAATATTTTTTTTTAAATTTTTTTTTGGTCTAGATAATAATCGATATAGAACACAAAACACCTATTTTTGGAATTTTTACCTGTTTATCTGTTCGTCTGTCTGTCTGTCTGTGTTCGCATCACGTAAAAACTACTGGCTGGATTTGAACAAAATTTTGGGAGGAGGTCCCTTAAAAACTTGATTCCAATTTTTTTTTCGTAAAAATAAGTCATTTCGTGACAAAATAGAGATACAATTTTCACAATTTTACCGGTATTATGGTATTAAAACAGTTGTCAGCACTTATTATATTTCTAGATGGAATATTTTTAACACCGTCTACAAAACGCTAGAGTAATTAGTTAAATTTGAATTTAAAGAAAATTAGAAATGACGCGCAGACTAAGTCGTGGGAACTTCTTCCAATACATCGATATCCATCGGATATCATTATAAAAAATTTAGTAACAATTTAACACACAAAAAATTATTTCACACAGTATTAACATTAAACATTGTAAATTAGTATGAAAAAAAAAATATTAATATTTTATAAAAACAAAATGAATTCGAGCTTGACTATTTTTCTTAAATCTGGAGTTTTGTGAAAAGGCCGAACAAGATATTATATATCATAACAAGTTTTATATATATTTATTTTTTTAATTTTTTAATTAAATTCACCTAAATTAGTGATATTTCGTGTAAAACTAATTTCTAAAAGTTTTTATTTTAATAATCATTTTTAACTTTTTCATTTTACTCTTTTGCCAAAAAGGCTGTTGAAAGAAAACACATGTAGATTCCTAAAAGTATACTATAAAAAATGTTCTTGTTTTATTTTCTTGTCTCAAATATTTTACTTCTGTACACAAATTTCTTTGCAAAAAAAAAAAAATATTTTCGCACAATTGTTCATTTGTAACTACCACTCTTGAACTAACGCTTTTACACCGACACTTAGACATACACTCATTTATACAAAAGGCAAACAGTTAGTGTGGAAAACATTTGACACAAAGAAGAGCTCATGAGATAAATACAGGCACCTGTTATACATGACCATAAAAAAGCACACTTGTCCTTGATACGGTTAGCGAACAAAGAAGCAAAAAAGAAAAACACGAAGAACAAAGCAACAGCAGGTTTATTAAACTGTTGAAATATTAAACACTTTAAATATGTCATATTAATTTAACTTTAAAACACTTATAAAATTTTAATTCATATTAAATTTGTTAAACATTTTATATCGTCTTTTTTTATTTTTTATTTTTTTACAAGAAAATATTAAATCCAAAAAATAAACGTGCTGAGGATTCTAGGATTGGAAGCTGTCTTCTTATTGTATAGAAAAATCTGAATATCTCACCAAAGATACGCATACAGACACCACTCACTTCTCTTCAACATTCATCTAAACTCATATTCGTTAAGCTGAGCATAAGCACCTCAATGGAAAGTTGACACTAAAAGGGAATCAACAACTAACAAAAAATTCCTATACAACTTTATATTTCCCTATACATACATACAATAAGTTTTGTTCTTTTGTTAAAGCAAATAAAGCAAATTGTTTAAAAGAAAATAAATGTAAAAGAAAAATGAATATGAAAATGAAAAAATAACGGATACAAAAACTGCTGGTTACTAAAACATTTATTTCTTTTATAAACAAAAATAGCAACAATAAACCAAACAATCAGCTCAACACTCTCCCACATCACATACATACAAACATAAATACTCGTACAGACACAAAGAGAGAAAGAGCAATTTTTGCTTTATTTAGCTTTAACCGTTAAAACTAATGACACAAACTTGAAGAGTGTGCTTGATTTAGAATATTAATCCAGTTTGAGCACCACTACACTCAACGTGGGAGTTTTTTAATATGTGTGTTTGGGGGGAAAAGAAAACTTTAACTAGTGGTAGAGTTGTTAAATCAAAGTTTCGCCATCATTTTTTAAATCTAACTTCATAACGGTTTTTGTATTTTTAAACTAAAACTAATTAATCTTTTTTTAAGCTATTTAAACATGTCTTTGCAAATTTAACAAACAATTTTAATAGTCAGTGTAGTACAATTGATGAATAATTAAAAAAGTTCAGATCAAATATAGATCATATTTCAATTGAAATTTTTCAGAGTTTATGAATGTTTTAATTGAATATGGGCAACTTGTGCAAAATTTCTATTTACTTGTTCTGTCCACAAAAGAAAGATACAAAATATAACATAACGTAACTCTTGACTTGTTTAAGAACACTTACATATTCTTTAAGGAACTCAAAAAAGTAGGATTAACAACCGACTGCATCATCTTTCATTCGTGAACTTTTAAAGGTCTTCAAAGAATATTTTCTTTCATTGAGTGGTAACGGATATGAAAATAGATCTATCATGATCATCCGAAAAGTAAAAAAAAAATCGTGCAGCCGTGGTAGGTCTGAAGTTGTACGCGGGATATTGTGAGTCCCATCTAAGTAAGGCCAATCAATACTGTTAAATCTCACTTTCAGTAGAATAGTCCTCAACCAAGTAAAATAAGAAATTTCTTACATTAAAGCTGGTGATGAACTTTTTCTTTATTCTATATTGTAAAGTATATAATTAACCTGTTAAAAACCCAAAGATTTATAATATTTTCTGGTAAAGATTTCGCCCTTTTTATACGGAACAGAGGCACAGGAAACGTCCACCATATATGGTGTAATACCATCTTATAAAATCTACATATCGTAAACAATTTTGTCATTCAATTTCATATCAAATCATATTCTTAAGAATTATTTTAGTCGAATAAAAATTATTCGAATAACTGTGAAAACTTAAAAAAACTATCTCTAAATAACCAAAAATAAACATTTCCTAAACAAGCATAATCAGTTATAAGAAAAAACTCAACAGTTCATTTTCGACTAATCGAATAGTAATCTTCTTTCTATTCTATTGTAATTATTTATATTTTTTTATACATATATTTTTTTGTTAATTTAAATAGTATTGTAATAATCAAATTTAAATGATTACTAAGAACAGTTAAAATTATTGGAATAATAGTTTTTATGTGTATAATCAACTTTGTGGAATTAAAACTTAAAATAGATTCAAAGAAAAAATGTTAGAAAAAATGTTATTCGATTAATTTTATTGATTAATCAAATAATTTAATGGCGGACATTTTTATGTTTTTCAATATTATATTATGCTGCCTTAAAAATTTCAACAGAAAAGAGTAAAAATTTAAATCATTATTTTCTTCTCTTCCATTTGATTGCAATTAATTTAAGAAATTTTACATTTATTCACACAAAAGTTTTCATTAACTCGTATCAAAATTACTCGATAGTTCCAAGTAAGAATTTTTCTAAAAGAATAGCAATAATTAATAGCATTAAAAATTACTCATAAAAATTGTATAAATAATCGAATAAAAATTGCACAATAAATAATAAGATTTGAAATTTATTTGACGAAACTGTTTAATACTAATAATAATAATAATAATACGAGTAATCGAATAAAATTTTTTCTCAAAAATTATTCATTCGAAAATAATTTTTTTCCAGAAACTTAAAAGATTAGAATTAAAACTCCAGTTTAGTTTATAAATTATAAAAATATAATTTTATGTTGAGCTTGTCACAATCAGAAGGTGAACAACATTTTTCGACTATTTTCGACTAAGCTTCATAGAAAAGATACTTAGTATTTTAAATATTTTTCAAATTCATTAATTGAAGTTTTAATTCAACTTTATTTAACGACAATAAGGAAAAAAATTTTAAGGATCACATTTCGGTTAAGCAGCAACCTAAAAAACGAATATTTACATTAGCCAGAGTTTTTAAAAACGCGGTTGAACAATTTCCACGAGAAGAGCCTAATAAAAGCTTTATAAATTACTAAATACAACATTTTTAATCGAATAAGTAAAATCCGATTAATCGTAAAAAAAACGTTTAAACTTTATTTTTTTATTAAATACTCAGTGTATTAGGAATTTTAACAAAAATCGGTTTTTTTTTTTAAATTAAAAAATTAATCGAATAAAATATATATTTTTATTCGAATAAAAATTATTTTTAAAACAAGGAATATATTTTTGGATTTTCTTTAATTTAAATGTTTAATTATTTATTAATTTACTTGATTTTCCTTCATTTAAATTTACATTTTTAACCATTAAAAATGTGTTGACAATATTAAAATTTTAATTTAATATGCAAAGCTTCAAAAGTTCAGTAACCTTTACTCGATTAAAAATAATTTCAATTGATCTTAAATTAAGAAGGGGCATTTAATATTTATTAAACTATAAAAGAGATTTTGAAATATTTATTTTATTAAAAATGTATTAATTAAATTATTTATAAATTATTTAAAAATATCTTTAAGAATTTTTAAAACCGGTATTTCAGATCTTAATTATTTTATTTACTCCTCTTTTTTCATTTCTTTGTTAAAATTTGATTTTAGGCAATTTTAATTTTACTTCAAATATCCCTCAAAATTTTTCAGTTTCAATAATTAAATTATTTTATATTTTATAGGCCTTGATTCTTTACCTTTCTTTCAATTTCAAATATCTTTTAACTACATTTCTTTACACTTTGTATCCTTTTTTCAATATATTTTTTTTAAATTTAAATTTTTTTTTATTAAAAAATTTTCAATTCGAAAATTTTATTTATTATCTTTTTCAATTAAAAATCACTTCAGAGATTATTTCTAAATTGCTAATTTATTTTTTCCTAAAGCTGTTTTTTTTTTTGCAAAAGTCTTCATTTTGTGTTTGCTTGAATACATTTTTTTGTTTTGCTAAAATGTGTATTTATATCTATTTCTTCTTGTATGTTTTAAACAAACCGTCCACGTTTCTTTTTCTAAGGAGGAAAAGGCAACAAACAGCACAACCCGAAACCGGAACACCAACTGAAAGTTAATTTAAATCCTCAAAAAGGAGCTACCACAACAGCGTATTGAGGCTCAACTTGAAATATTGGAATGCTACTGGAATGTTAAAGAGATGCTGGAAGGTATAGCAGGGAAGCTGTTAAAGACATAAACTCTATGAAAAATGCATAAATGCAACTGAACAGGAAAAAAGAGTAAGCTTAAGGAGCAAAAAAAGCTTTCAACCAATTTAATTACTCTTTAAATTCAACATTTCCTTAAAGCTTTTTATATAAAAAAGAAAACTTCAACAATAGTTGTATATAAAAGTGCTTTTGCTCTATATACTCTTTTAACAGGATTCGCTTGGGTTATTAAGATGTCTTCTGCATGCAAAATATGTGACAATTGATATGCAATTAACAGGAACAGAAAAAACTAAAGAAAAAACATTTTTCTTTAACCTAGTTTTTAAAAACTATTGTTTTTTTATTTAAATATTTTTTGTTCAACAATTTTTCTTCTCAAATACACACATACAAATTACATTTTACTTGTATAAGTTCAAGTTTGTAATTTCGCACAGATTGTTAAAACAAATATGACTCTTTCAATCATTTATTAGTTGGTTTTTCTGTTCATATATAAAATGTAACTTTAGTCCTTTGTTTTGTATAAAAAGTATTGAGAACAGTAAAAATTAATGTTTAATTGACAAGTAAAAAAAATATGAAAAAGTTCAAAAATACTGAAAAGTGTGAGTGTAGGGTGTTGAGTTTATGAAAAACCTCTGCTGCACATGCAACAAATGAGGAAATTGTTAGCAAAAAATGTAATCTATTTCTATTCTACAATTAAAAATTAGCTACCGAACCTAAGCTTATTTAAGACTGATTTAGAACTGTGCGCTTCCTGTCGCTGTCGTCATCAAATCAAAATATTGTTAAATTTAATTTTAAATTGTAGCATTCGGCAATGAATAGACGATCGTATACAAACTTGAAAAGTATTTAATGAATAAATTAATTTGTACGAGGGCTGCTATATATATTTCTGGCCTGGCAACACTGAGTGCTGCCAAGTGCAATCTGACATTTCCATTGGAAAGTTTGTCATTTTTAAGCATAATCGTACTCAAAACGTTTTAACGTACGACCATTATTTGTGTTGTTTACAGTGACTTGAAAAAATTAATATAGAAAAAAATGGAATTAACTCGTGAACATTTTCGTGCCATCATTTTTCACAACTTTTGACGTGGATTATCACGACAAGAGTGCATTGATGAACTTAAATCTTTGTATGGCGATGAAGCACCATCCTATAGCACTGTGAAAAATTGGTATAATGAATTTAATCGTGGCCGAAGCTCGCTCAAAGACGAATTCCGTGAAGATCGTCCAAAAACGGCTGTTGTGCCAGAGAACATTGATGCCGTGTGTGAACTCATAATGCAAGATCGACATGCGACATACCGAGAGATAGAGACATCCTTGGACATTTCTTCCACCAGCATACATTCGATACTGCATGAACACCTGGACGTAAAAAAGGTGTGTTCTCGTTGGATCCCGCACAATTTGAAAGTCGCTCAAAAAAAGGCTCGTGTCGATTGGTGCAAGGAAATGTTGCAAAAATACGATTGCTGTGCTTCGAAAGACGTTTATAAGATCGTCACAGGTGACGAATCATGGATCTATGCGTATGAGCCCGAAACGAAACAACAATCGACCGTGTGGGTCTTCAAAGACGAGCAAAATCCAACGAAAGTTGTTCGTGGAAGAAGCACTTCGAAGCAAATGGTCGCCTGTTTCTTCGGCAAAACTGGTCATATTGCGACTGTTCCGCTTGAGCAACGTAGGACGGTCACTTCTGAGTGGTACACTACAATTTATTTACTTTAAGTCATCGGAGAAATTCGAAAAACCAACAAGAGAAGACGAATCATTGTTCACCATGAAAATGCGAGCTGTCACACATCGGCTCAAACCAGAGCGTTTTTGACCGGCCAAAGCGTCGAATTAATGGGTCATCCGTCGTACAGCCCTGACTTGGCACCTAATGACTTCTTCTTGTTTCCGCACATCAAGAAAAAAATGCGTGGTCAACGATTTTCGTCGCCAGAAGAAGCTGTTGAAGTGTTTAAAAACCATGTTTTAGAGGTGTCTCAATCGGAGTGGAAAAAGTGCTTCGACAACTGGTTTGAGCGCATACAAGTGTATAAATCATGCTGGAGAATACTTTGAAAAACAATAAAACCATTTTCAATTATAAATATTCACATTTTCACTATTAGGCCAGAAAAATATAGAGTAGCCCTCGTATACATTTTATTTTCAGTAAATTGTAATAAAATTTTTAAACAATGGGATTTTTTAAATAATTATATTAATTAATTTTTAAATTTTAAAAAATTCTTTTTTTCATGCTATTCTCCCGATTTATTATTTAAATCACCGGTATTGATTATTGAGGGTCAAAGCACGTCTCGATGGCCATTTCGTTATCGCTTACTTAACTCTTCAGGAAACTTCTGACAAATATTTTAAATAAACTAAAGATTTTTGTCCAAACAATAAAGCAAAGACAAGAGCAGAAAAAAACTCTGCCTTATACAGCAGAGAAAGAAAAATAGAATTACAATTGGTTATTGTTGTTTTTGCTTAAACTTTGATTTTTGTCTTTGCTTTATTGTTTGGACAAAAATCTTTAGTTTATTTAAAATATTTTACAGCAACTTAACAATACATACCCTGAGTAAATTTACAGTCTCAGATTACGGTTCAAGCAAATAAAACCTTATTTGTGAAAATCATATTACTATCGGGATGCGCATCATTTATTTTAATTTTTTTGTACTTATTCTTTAAGTAGACATAACAGAACATCTGCTGAACAAATATCAAGCATCTGTGTATAACAGTTTTAAAGACAAGCCGATATTGGTCAAATTTACTGCCTTTTGAAAATACCCTTTAATTTCTACTTTACCGATACAATTTACTGTTTACAATAAATTTTTATAGCAGACATACTTGTTCACAATCCGTGTGAATTCTTAGTATATAAATGAAAGTCACGTCACTATTAAGACATCATTAATTTCAAGTTATATTTTCTATGTGCGTTGCTATAGAGCATATAGTTTTATTTACTTATACGTATCAAATGTGAAAAGAACCTATTACCTTTTAAAATAAACTTCGATTCGAAAGATGTCAGAATTCGCAATCTGATCATTCGATACCTCTCGAAGTATAGATTCGGTACGAAAGCTTATTCAATCACGAGTGCGGCGTTTTGGGCCCCGAATTATATTTAAGCTTCAGAATAAGCACAACTAAACTACAATGAAAAGGAAAACAGAATGGTTCTTCTATTATTGAAGACAGGCTCCCCTAAGGCTGATATACTTAGATAAGCAATAGTCAAGACATGCTAAATTTTTCGCAAATTAAGTTTTTGGAAGATTCTCATAAATCTAGGTCTAGAACAGGTAAATAAGATTAAAACAACGCTTTGCAGTCCTTAATAAGAAAGTCAATAATGGCGGAAAGCTGTCGCCCGATAGACTTCTCAAACTGGCCAACTGTCAAATAAACTGTCATTCTAAGCTTTCTTTTCGGCATTTATAATCATTCTTACTATTTACATTGAAAATAAGTCATCATATTAATTTTTTAATTTAACGAAAAATTCTGTTCAGCAATGAGTCTTAAAAAAAATTATAGCGAAACTGATTCATAACAGACCCTCTAGACTCGATTATATCCAGACAAACTGGACTTTATTTACTCAAAAAAGAAGCCAAAGCTCACGTCACGGTCGACGAATATCGTATGGACAACACAGAACCTGGTGTGATGGGGTTTCATCAGGATAACGCTACGTAAAATACTGAGACCGCAACCATCGTCTTATTGTAATCAAAAATTTTGCGATAAGTTGATTTCTAGAAATTGACCACCCAATTGGACTTTATGATCATGCCATTTGCAACCTTTCGATTATTTTCAGCGGGGCAACGTGTAGCTACGATTTATGGTGATTCACTAAAAACTATTGAGATCATTTTACACCGACTTCAAAAAAATAAAAAGATTAACAATTTGTCTAAATGTTACTTTTTTCATTTCTAAACAGATATTGGAAATGTTTGCTTTATTTAAAAGGTTATGCTTACAAAGCACCGTCTTAAAACAACCGAATATCATTATAGCTTCTAATATCGAAAAGTAACACAAAAATAAATCTAAAATATAAAGGTTATCTCCATAGTTGGGGCTATTTGTTTTTAACAATAATAGAACGCTTTAAAAGTGGACAGAATGTATATTACTATGACCGTTTTAATAACAAGTATACATACGAGGGCTGCGCTATATATTTCTGGCCTAATAGTGAAAATGCGAATAATTATAATCAAAAATGGTTTTATTGTTTTTCAAAGTATTCTCCAGCATGATTTATACACTTATGCATGCGCTCAAACCAGTTGTCAAAGCACTTTTTCCACTCCGATTGAGACACCTCTAAAACATGGTTTTTGAACACTTCAACAGCTTCTTCTGGCGACGAAAATCGTTGACCACGCATTTTTTCTTGCTGTGCGGAAACACGAAGAAGTCATTAGGTGCTTAGTCAGGGCTGTACGGCTGTACAACGTTTTGGCCGGTCAAAAACGTTCTGGTTTGAGACGATGTGTGAGAGCTCGCATTGTCATGGTGAACAATGATTCGTCTTCTCTTGTTGGTTTTTCGAATTTCTCCGATGACTTCAGGCAAACAAATTGTAGTGTACCACTCAGAAGTGACCGTCCTACGTTGCTCAAGCGGAACAGTCGCCACATGACCAGTTTTGCCGAAGAAACAGGCGATTACTTGCTTCAAAGTGCTTCTTCCACGAAGAACTTTCGTTGGATTTTGCTCGTCTTTGAAGACCCACAGGGTCGTTTGTTGTTTCGTTGCGGGCTCATACGCATAGATCCATGATTCGCCACCTGTGACGATCTTATAAACGACTTTTGAAGCACCGCAATCGTATTTTTGCAACATTTCTTTGCACCAATCGACACGAGCCTTTTTTTGAGCGACTTTCAAATTGTGCGGGATCCAACGAGAACAAACCTTTATTACGGCCAGGTATTCATGCAGTATCGAATGTATGCTGGTGGAAGGAATCTCCAAGGATATCTCTATCTCTCGGTATGTCGCATGTCGGTCTTGCATTATGAGTTCACGCATGGCATCAATGTTCTCTGGCACAACAGCCGTTTTTGGACGACCTTCAAGGAATTTGTCTTTGAGCGAGCTTCGGCCACAATTAAATTCCTTATACCACGTTTCCACATTGCTATAGGATGGTGCTTTATCGCCATACAAAGATTTAAGTTCAGCAATGCACTCTTGTCGTGATAATCCATGTCGAAAGTTGTGAAAAATGATGGCACGAAAATGTTCACGAGTTAATTCCATGTTTTTCTATATTAATTTTTTCAAGTCACTGTAAACAGCACAAATAATGGTCGTACGTTAAAACGTTTTGAGTACGATTATGCTTAAAAATTACAAACTATCCAATGGAAATGTCAGATTGCACTTGGCAGCACTCAGTGTTGCCAGGCCAGAAATATAAATAGCAGCCCTCGTACATATTCAAAATTATAAATTGAAGGGTGCTTCATTAGTTTATTTAGTTTAATGTTTATAAGCAACCAGTGTAAGAGTTTTACGCAGACAGGGACCCTGCATTGCTAAGTCCACTATAACAAGAAGTATAAAATTTAGATTTAGCAGTTACAGGGTGTCCTAATAGTTGATATAATTTAATGTATGTTGACAGCTAGAAGCTGTTTTAAAGTTCGTTTTTTGTTTGCAAGAATTATTTATTATTCATGACAATGCTTGATAAATTGGCCTAAAACTAGATGTTCACAATGTGCTTCATCTAAAATTGAAATTGAAAATTGAAGCACTCATGGTTATAGATTTTTTTATCCCAGAAAAATCAATATTATCTAGAGCAAATAAATTTATCAACAAAAGCAGAGCGTACATAAACGAATTATATCCCGTGACGTAATTTAGTTGTTTCTATTAGTGCAGCCTTGGCCAGCCTGAGTTTTATTGAAAAAATTCAAATTTCGCAATATTTAGTGTCATAATCTGGTTGGTTTTTAATTTAGCAGCCACAGTTGGATTATTAAACCCTGGAGTTATTCGATTTTATTAATTAAAAAGTTAAATTAAAAATTATTAGTTACTTGGTGGAAATTGCGATTTTCTTATCTTTTAGAATGCTAAAGAATGTAAAAAATTTCGAACGATTTCAAAACAAAGATATTTGATAATAAATGAAAAACGAATTTTAAAAACGAAAAATAATTTAAAAACAATAAGCATGGCGCATATGCTAAATGTCAAACACCATATAAAAAAATTATACATATTTTTTATATATGGAGTTTGATATTTAGCGTTTACGGCGAAGTTAATGAATTCGCCATCGAAACCACCTGTATAAATTCACCATGACAATAAGTTTCCAATCGATCGATGTATGTCTATGTCAAACAGGTTTGAGAATTTTTTCGTTAATACGTTTCATTATATTCAATTAACCGAATTTAACCCGTTTAAAAAAGGAGAAAGTTATCAACAGGTCTGTATTTTTTAATGTTTGTGATCGCAGAACTACGTCATTTCTGAACCCATTTGCTTAGTGATTACAAATGAAAGGGTGTGCCGATACAACACAAGATTCTTACATGTCTGTTCAACCTTAACGGATACCCCCATAGATGATGGAATTTTGCTTTTATGGCCCTATTTTTTAAACACTTATAGCTTAACTCTTAAAAACTTCAAAAACGTGCACTTTAATACAGGTTATTACATATGCCCTTATCTTTTAAATCGTAACAGGCAGAAGGTAAAAATTAACACAGCACGTTTATTGCAGTGTCCGCTATAAAAACAAGGCTGTCCCCCCTGTCCGACTGTCTGTCTTGAAGTTGGTTTTGTTTTGCAAGAATGGTTTTAGTTTATTATTTAGCTGAATTTGGTTGAAACTATGTAAGCAATTACTAAATTGTGCTTAATAATACCGTTACAGAATTAAAAAATAATACGTCTCGCTTAATATCCTGCAAACATACACACACAGGCAGTCTCACAAATTCCCTAAAATAATATAAGATTTAAAATAATTATTTTTGTAGCTCCAAACAACTTTTTACTCCCAAAACTAAAGGCAGATGATTTATTGTTCCACAAATTAATTTTGAATATTACAACAACAGAAAAAGAAACAAAATAATATAAAAGCCTTTATACTATAAAAGAAAAAAAAAATATTTGCAAAAAATAAAATAAAAACGATACATTAACAAAAGCTTTCTTCATTCGCATGAATGAAATATGACAGACCCACTTTGTTTCTTTGCTACGTCTATAGCAATTTCTTAAACTTGCTTTGTCTTTGCAGTTTTCCACTTTACTTGACATTTTCCCATCAACAAATTTAAGTGCCAGAAAGAAGTGGATGCAAACAAAACAGAAAACTGTATATATACTATAACAACAATAAAAAATATATGAAAAAACAAATCATTTAACATACAGACCTATATTTTTAATTTTTGCAGTAACTTTGTTTACTCCCAAAAAAAAAAAACAACAAAAAAAGTTTAACAAGTGTATACAATATTCCCTGTCTTTTTTAAGGACTTCCAACCCTAATTTATGGCATTGTCACATCACTGAAAAACATACCACAAGTAGGTACAATTATAAAGAAAAAGCTTTTAATCTCTTAAATTAAAAAGCTTGTAATCAAGAGAAGTTAAATTTACTACAATATATTTCTCTTCTCTCTCTCTCTCTCTCTCTGTGTGACTTCTAAGCTTTTTTCCTCAATATTTTTCAACTTGTTCCAATTTATCCCAGTTTTTTTTACACAAACAATTTAACGAAATCCCGATTATAAAAATAGCAAAAAAAATAAATTTACATTGTTGTTCTTTTTTTTACTTTAATTTTATACAAGTTTAAGCATGTTAATGTGTAGGTTTTAAATACTAATGGACATTTAGGTGTGTGTGTACGAACATATTTTTGTTATCCTGCGCTCGCACGGCGTGGTGAATTTGTTGAAAATGCAAGGCAAACACTTTGTAATTTTATGAATTAAAAATTCTAGCTGCAACGTAGCAGAGTAAAAAGTTTAATTGTTTTTTCTTTCTCGTTTCGGCGCACACTTTAATCAACAATAAATAATAGCATACTTTAGGGAAGGAAGAATGGAAATTTAATACCGTGCAGATATTAGTGTGTGTGTAAATTGGTTTGTTTATTTGATAAGGTTAGTGGAGTGTTAAATGTGAACTAAGTAAAAGGTAATTAATTAAAACAAAATGTTTTTTTATTTTACCTAATCTGGATTATTCCATTATTTATGATTACAGTGTGGGGACTTTCGCAAAATCAATCGCAATAAATCTAGAACTTCTACACCGCTGCGGTGATTTTTGTATTTAAATTCTTAAAAAATTTGTATAAACCATATTTCGGTAGCCTTGAAGCTTAGGCACATGGCAGGTTTGTCTGCGGAATTGGAAAAATATCTTTAAAAAAAAAATCAATAAAAATTTAATATTTGGAATAATTAAATAATTCTCATTTAATTAATTTAGTTTGAGACAAAAGAATTTTAAATTTTCTATACAAAATTTGTGTAGGATCCACTTATATAAGGAGTAGGAAAGTGACAATTTGGATATGGTTGCCCCGCAATACTATAATTTTGTTATTAGAATATCATGATTTTTTTTTTATTTTTTATTATTATTATTTTTTTTTTTTTTTTTTTTTTGTTATCCAGCACAATTAATGCAAATTCTTTATAAAAAAAATAATATTTAAAAAGTAAAAGTTATTTCCACAAATGGAAATGTCAAACTTTTATAGTCACATATATATAAAATATTTTAAAATGTTTTTGTGCTCTTCTACCACGACACTTTTTCTGAAAAAAAAATTATTTTAAGTTCCTGCATCTATTAGAAAACCATAAATTAAGATAAATTGTCTTTTAGTTATAAATTCATTTTCATTTGTTCGATTCTAGATAATCACCTACGGAAAGAAGAACATCAGCCAACAGTTCAACCGTTAATAATCCTAAGACTCCTCAAAGAATAAGCTCTAACTGAGGTGCTCTATTTTTGGTCGCAGGGCCACTATTTTATTTAAAGACCGGATCAACTTCAGTTCCAGATCTCTCTACGTTCTTTAGAAAAAAGATAAAGACAACTAATGACTTTTCTTGTTTGAATTCCTCTTGTTTATACTTTTTCTTTATATTTTAAATTTTTTTTTGCCCTAATGCAAGCCACAAGTTAAGTGTTAGAAGTTATCATTATTTTTGAACATTAAAATATTTTGTGCAGGAAATCAGACATTTTTAAGCTGGACGGTCTTTCGAAGAATAATGTTTTATGACATTTTTTTTCTTTTTTACATTTATACATAAAAATGCAATCAAAATGCAAATTAAATTATAAACAAATTTAACGCAAAAGAGAACAACAACATAGAAAAAATGAAAAAGATGTTTGAATGCTTTGAAGCAAAAAAGGACATAAAAGAGTACTTTAAAAGAAAACAACATAAAACGCAGCGCTAAAGAAAAACTGTGCAAGTAACATTGCAATATACTAACGAATATTTAAAGAGTTTCATATGGTTATTTGATAGTATGGTAGAAGAAGCATGGGGAGATATAGAAAGTGCTTTCTTTGTTTAAAAGTCAGTAAAAAGTCTAAGTGTGTTTATTTTAACTATTACTTTTTACATAAAAATTTTGTTTTAGTAAAGCTTTTGTCAGTAAAAATATGGACTTAAATTAGCACCTGTTTTTATTTCCTCTAAAATATTATTTTTGAAATTAGTACAGGTCCATGTGTACCCAAAAAAAAACGGTTATTTTTCAAATAATTTTAGTAATTATTAATTGATAAAAAAAACTTTAAAAGATATAAGGTGTAAAAAACATTACGCGAATACAATATTTTTAAATTAATTCAAAAGCAAACCCTTAAACATCTCAATATATGAAAAAATGGACTTATACCACTTTGAAAAAACCGGCACATATAAAAAATAAAAAATAAGAAAACAAATCAGTGCGATAACAGATAATGCACAAGAAAGACTACATAGAGAAAACACAACAATTCCTACAACACGCAAAATGCACAAAATTTAAGAATGACCCAACCGATTCATTCCAAAGAGAAATACGAAGCCTACTAAAACGCTGCAAAACGTTTACTGACGGAAAGTTATATATATACATGAACATGAACCCAGGACCCCCTACACTCAGAGGACAACCCAAAATTCATAAAGAAAATATTCCAATCAGACCTGTAGTAAATTACAAACCTGCGCCTGCATATAACTTGGCCAAACACCTCACCACATTCTTGAAAGAGAAAATAAATTTGCAGAACATATACATGTTACGAAATACACAAGGCCTAATAAACAAAATTAAGGACATAAAAATCAGTAATAATACGAGACTCGTTTCCTTCGACATAAAGGATCTATACACATCAATACCCACACAGGAAACTTTGACTATCCTACATAACACACTTTCCAACTTATACGACAATCAATGTATCAACGAAATAATGGATATTGCAAAGACGATATTAAAACAAAACTACTTTAGATTCAATAATAACTTCTATAAACTATCTGATGGACTCGGCATGGGAAACCCAACATCCGCAATCTTCACAGAGATTTTCATGCAACATTTAGAACAACTACACATCAAAAAACTGATGGAAAAACGTAAAATAACCCATTACTACAGATACGTAGACGACATCATATGCATCCTAGAAAGAGACAACGCCGAACAAATTCTTATAGACTTAAACATAATACATAACAAAATCACATACACAATGGAAAAAGAGCAAAACAGAACTTTACATTAGCTTGACATATCAATAACACGAGGAGTTGATACCTTAAACTTTGACATTTATAGAAAACCAACCATTATTCACAGACTTAAAATAGTCCCACTCGCTCTAGATAAATACAACAAAGAACTCGATACAATTTACACTATAGCTAAACATAACGGTTACAACCACGCAACCATCGACAAACTACTCAGACAATACAACAATAAAAACAAGACGAAATAAAACAAGGAAAAAATCGACACAATACGACGACATATCTTTACTTACACAGGACCAGAAATATATAGATTAAATAACCTTTTCCGGAAAGAAGGTTTACACACAACACTAAAAACGACCAACACCCTACGCAACAATCTCAAGACATCAATAGAAACAACTGATAAATTTAGCACCAGCGAAGTATATAGACTTACTTGTACCTGCAACCATACATACATCGGACAAACTGGACGCACATTAAAAACAAGGCTTACAGAACACATACGATCATACAAAAGGAAAAGGGAAGACTCCAATTTCGCAATACACCTTAACACACATAGACACGAACCAAGGGAAATAGATGAATGTGTGACAGTATTACACCCAAGTAAAAAAGGACGAAGGCTAAACATTCTTGAAAACATGGAAATTTACAAAACACGAACGTTTAACATAGATATTATTAACGAACAGGTAAACACAACCTCTGACACGATTTTTACACCACTAAAATTACTAAAACACTCCCACAAACGAAAAACACATACAGACGGTCACACTTACCTATCCAATAATAAAAGACCCAAATATTAAACTATTTACTCGAATAAACAGGACAGATATCAGGGAATCTACCTGCATAATACCATTTAAACGGACAAAAATTACCTAAACCCACCACCTTTTATTCTTAACACTATCTCTTCAGTTTTAATAAACACGTGGCTTCAAAATGATGTTATCATATCGAACGTACGAAGTACACAGCCAGTGACGACGGTTTTTACCGAAACTTATAACAACAGTTTAATATATACTGGCGGAATTAACCCAATTAATTTAATACCGTCTAACTAAACTCTAATTTGCATTGTTTGTTTATTTATTGTAAGTTGTTGTAATCAGTAACTGGTATGTGTGCAGTGGTTAATACACATATATGTTTATTTTATAAAATAAAATATATGTTACAACAAAGACCTTCAAGCTCGAAAATTATTTAAAACTACATACATATTGCTTTTATATAAAAATTTACCAAAAACTTGAAATTTTACCGGCTGAAGTTTGCTAGAATAAAAATCAAAATATCACCCAGAAGTAGCGAATAGTTTTTAAAAATAACATTTTGCATACGCAAATACAATATTTGTTATTTGTCAATCACTCCATTAGCTGTAATTTATTTCACATTTTTTGTAAACTTTTTATTAATCAACCATGTGTGAAAAGTTTGAAACAACAAGAACAAGTAAATTCAACCTTTAGAACGAAAAATTAAAATCTAAAATAGATTTATAATACAGACTGTAAAAAATTAGTCTCTTTAGGTAAACTACTTTAATAATTATTTTTGGAAAATATTATTTTAAGTCTTTAATAACGATGTGACCTCTATTATGCTTTATGTTTATCTTCTGCTTATATAAGCTCAACAGATTTTTTGGTAAAGTTTTTAAGTATCGAAAAACATATAAAAGATTGTCAAAACAATCGGAAAAATATATGCAAAAATAGAAGTCAAAAGTTTTTAAAGTTATTTTTAAATTGTTTTAATAGAAAATTCTATCGATGTAAATAAAAAAAGAAATAAAGCTTAACATATTTTTATTTTTTTATTTAATAAAAATTGTTGCCGCTCTTGTAAAAGAAATTTACTTGCACATTTTGTACAATTGTGTCTGATGTTTTAATTCATATTTTTATTTAAACTATTTTAATTAGAATATTTTTTTTATTTTGTGTTAGGGCTAAGTTCGTTATTAAAAAAGTAAAAGTATGATTATAGCTGAAGAGCATTTCTGTATTACTATACTCTTTAAAGCTTTTATCGTACCTATCTTCTACAATTGTCTATTTTTCTTCTTAAATAAATTCTTGTTTTTTTTTTATTCGCTTCATCGCAAAAAGTGGAAAAAGGTTATAACTAAAGGTACGGTCACATTAGTCGAACATTTGACTGAAATCGTCAAATATTTATTTGCCGTAGTCTGACCATAAAATATTTATTAGAAGCAAATAACATCACAGCTGATTTTGGGCAAATAAAATTATTTGCCAGTAAACAAAAATGTTTCTAATGTGAACATAGTGTGACCACTCGACGTCAAATATTTGACTCATTTTTAGGCAAATAAATATTTGTTCTTACAAAGTTTTTGTAAGAACAAACAGAGACAAATAACAGCTGTATCAACAATGTTGCCCAGTATTTAAACTAAATTATTAAGTTTCGGAAAAACTCGCTGATAATTTTAAACTTATATGTGTATTAAATAAAAACAAAATACTGTAAGCAATTAATAATAAAATTATAGATAAAAAATAATAAAGTGCAATTTTTGGAAGAAATAGTAAATTAAAAAAGTTGTCGGGCCACATAATTTTCGAGTTATATATCATCAAAGTATTTTATATATAATTTGGTATATTTCGACGTTAAGTATTGATTTAAAGTAAAGTCGCAAGAAATTATATAACTTGAAAAATAAGCGTTGGCTCTAAATTATTTACTCAACATTTTGTTCTTGAAATAGTCATTCCTACAACGTAAGTAACTTTTGTTTTCATTTTGAAATTTTATATTAAACTAGACTGGAGCAAATATATCTTTACTTATGCTGAGGGCAAGTAATATTGCCGGAAGCTATAATTCGGGAATTATAGAATTTTAAAGTTATAAATCATATACTATTATGTATCTGAACATAAGCCCATGATAAGGTTGAGAGTCATTTTGTTTTAAAATGCTTATAGATAACTTTTAAATGAAGTTATATATGACAACAAGCAACATGCTTTCACTTCAAGGATCAATATCAATTAATTTATATTAAACAAGACTTAAGTACGCTTAAATTTAACCAACATAAATTAAACTTTAATTAAGATTTGCATAGTGCCCACGCATTTTAACGGCTTAAAGAGACGAAAAAAGTCGGCTATGTGCAGAACAAAACCAAAATAATTCGTCAGCCCCACTCGAAGCGTCTGAATAGAGCTAAGAGTCATTAGTGAATATCCATTTTAAGCACCTAAAGTGTTCTTTCATAACTTTTGATTTGCAACCAAAAGAGATATGTTCTATAAGTACTAAGCTGAAAGATTATTTTTGCAGTTAATGTAAACTGTTTTTTTTTTTCATTATAAATATATTCGTTTGACGGTATGTTATAATGTAACAATTTTTAAAAACTATATATGTACAAGAGTTTTTCCTCTATTTTCCGAAATCTGAAACATTAAAATTTCTTTAAAATTGTAGAACTTTGTATCCCAATTAAAATCTTGCATATTTGCAGTTTTATTCTTTGCGAAATTTGCTTTTTAATTTAAGCGACTTTTTACTTCAACATATAATTTGTCTACACTTATATCAAGTAAACAAATAAACAGCTGTAGTTTGAAAAATATATTAAATAAATTGAAAGTTTTTAGAAATTTTAACCAAACAAATGTAATGAATGATTATTAAAATTTATTGTTAAGAAGTGGGATCTAATTCCTATTTAGCTTCATCCTCTTATTGTGCTCCTTCTTTAGAACACCTTTTGTAGCTTCTTTATAGAAGAGAATATGAAAAATTTTATATTGTTGCTTGGCTTTGTTCATTTGTAACTTTCATACATGGGAGTTATTCATTATAAACTTTCATCTCACATTGCCATTATGTGTAGTAGTTATTTTAATGGAATCTCTATTCATAATACATGCGGGTACATAGATATAATATTAGCCATCATTATTTGACCAACTTTTATAGTCTAAGGCTATCAGCGGTGGATATTTTATTTTTATATTAAAACCTGGGATTTAAATTCTCGTACAAGGTATAGGAAAAGTATATTATAGGAAGAGAATAAAAACTTAATTTGAGACTTTTAAAAAGATGCGTTTAGAGTCTGCCTAGATGAAAAAAAATTTTTCTACAATGGTATATTTTTGTTTCATCTACAAATGGTTATTATTTGTTTGCTTTGAACTTATGTATGTATATTATACTGCAATTGAATATTTAAGAGTAGAAACTATGTTTCATCATTTATAATTAGCATTTAATAATATTTTAAACATTTTCTTTGCAATTACTTCGAAATAATGCCGAAGAAATTGAATGGCAATAAAGACATCCCATGCGCATCAGTTTGTGAGCAAATAAATTTACTTTTTTTTACAGTTTGATCAAATATATTTTTAAGGAAAATATTATTTTAAATGTGACCGCACATAAAACATGTTTGTCAGTATTTTATTTCACATTATTTCATAGCTGTTTGAACAAATAAAAATAGGCAAATAAATGTGCGTAGTGTGACCACAAAACAAATTTTGTATTGTTTTGAAAAAATTTAAGCCAAACAAGAGCAAACAAATTTTAGGCAAATATTTGTCATATGTGACCGTACCTTAAGTTTGTCATTTCGTTTGTAATTTCTACAATATCCATTTCCCACCCCATAAAGTAAATATATACTAATTTCTTATGCATAGCAAAGTCGATTGAGCGATGTCCGTCTGTCTGTCCGTGTTAAATAGTGTCGAAAGATATGCTAATGGAAATCAGCAAGATCGGTCCATGTCCTTAGACGCTGCGGGCAAAACACGACGCCTACCTCTAATTTTCCAATACTCCAATCAAAAAAAAAAAAAAAAAAAAAAAAAAAAAAAAAGAGGCGATAGAGAATTAAAAAATATCCATATGGGTATCATTTTAAAGCTTTTGAAGAGATCTTTAAAGAAATACTAGTATTTTTCATAGATGCTTAACACATTAAGAGCCGGTGATATTTTTATTTAAAATTATATACATATACATTAGGAATGAGCGATCCTGTGATTTTTGAGGAACATGGTTACCAGCGAACAGATTTTCAAATCACCGTTCTTTTAAATAGCTACCGTGATCACCGTTTGCAGTTATTTTTTGTTTTTATTATTTAAATATAAGTACATGTTTATAAAGGAAGTATATAGTACTAAATAATATTATATGCAAAGAGTAATAATAATGGAAAAGGAGTTTTGATTTATTCATATGAAGAAGCTGTAATTAAATTTTCGGTAACACTGATTTTTATAGGTTCAAATAAAAAAGGCACACAAAATTTTTTTTTTTTTTTTTTTGTTGTATGTGTTAAGTTTGGTAAGAAGAATAGCTATTATTAATAAATAGAAGCAAAAAAGGCTGACATATAAAATAATTAAAAAGTCAGAAGCACTTATATTTCTCTTTTACAACGTAAAATTAAATTTAAGTTTGTATGTGTGCAAATATTAAAGAATGTTCTTACGCAGAAGTGTTACTTGATAAACTCAGTCACTGCAGTGACCAGTGATTTTTCAATCACAGTGATTCAATCACAGGTACTAAAATATCGTTCATCTCTAATATATGGACATACGTAGAACTTATTTTTTTTTTTTTCTTATTTTTAATTCTGTCACCCCAACATTTGCTTTTTTTTATTGGAATTACTTCACTAAACTAGATTTACACAGATAGTGAAGGGTATATAAGATTCAGCATAGCCAAATATAGCACTCTTAATTGTTGACGTTTAGTTTTAAAACATTAATTTCATAACACAAGTCAATATTAGTTTTATTGGTGGTTGACACACAAACTCTATGAGGACACACAACAACTTATTTTATTTAATTTTGAAATATCTAACTGTTGTTTTTTCAAATATTCATTAACCGTTAATTAAAAAAGAAATCTGTAAAAATCGGCAAATCCCAAATAAAAAATTTGTTGTATCAGCAGTGTTGCCCGTTTTTTTTCGAGCTTTTTCGCCAAATCTCGCCATTATAAAACATTTTTTAATATTAGGTATAAAAACTATATTTCATTAATCGCAAGAGGGCAATTAGGGTTTGCAAATCTCTTACCAACTTCTTAAACTGCAGAAATTTTAATTTAAAAATTGAAAATAAACTTCTAAAATAGACATGTTTTCTGCAAGCCGATTAAGCTTTTTTTAGAAAACAACATTCTCGTAACTGACAACACTGGCTTTCAGTGATATTTAAAATATTTTAATTTTCCTAAAAGTAAACTCAGATTTTCATTTTTTCCTGTTCTGCATGTAAAGATAACCTACTATTATTTAAAAAAAAATGTTTTTTAAGCGACAAACATTTAAAAATGCAAATAAAAATATAAAATAGAATTATTTAAACAATAACGACAAAGAAATGAACATTCACTAAACAAACTTTTCAACAAATTTAAACCCATACAATATAATATTTACATATACTAAAGAGCAACAGCATACATGTATATGAAAACTAAAACCCACATACAATTACATACAGTTTTAGTGAAAAGCACACAAAAAAACTGTTAGAGAAAAAACAACAAAAGATAATAGCAGCAAGATTTCTTACCCATGACTATAAGGCGAGAGTGAGGCTAAGAAGTTGAGATAGAGGAAAGAAATCTAAACATATGAAAAAAAAATTCAATTAAATTAATTAGAGAAGTTTCCAATTTAAGTCTTGATTTGAAAAACTAAAACAGAGTTGGTTAAAGAGAAAAAAAACAGATGCATACAAAATACTAAAGCCATGTTGAATTTTAGACTAACTGACAGTAAAGTAAAACTATGTTACGTGAAAAAGGTGACAAGTATTTTTTCTCCTGTTGGGATTTAAACTAATGACTTGCTTGTTAAAAAACATACAAAGAAGCGTTTACCAATGCAGCTACCACGTCTGCTCGTTATGCGTTACCTTACTTCACTGCTGTTCTCTCTGTTTTCTGCACAGAGATCAATACGTTTTTGTCTCCAAGTAGATTTACATCGGCCATAAAAAGCCTCAATAGCGTATCTTTACAGTTACAGCGATTCAGCGGCACAATAACTAGTGGACCTATCTACTTCTCTATCAGGCAGGCTACCGATCTAACAATTGCATCCGCTATTATATTTCCACCGATAAGTATTAATTTCTTTTTTAAATATTTGTAAAAATTACTGTTTATGAAAATTTAAAAATTCTTATTCAGTTTGAATGGTAACCTCCTTAATAGACTCAAAATATAAATAAGTGTTTGTATGTGTTATACCTTAGTTATGTTTACGAGTATGTGTGGGATATAGAACACATATCAGTATAAAGCCTTTAAACAAACAACTACAATTACCCAGAATTTAATCTTATATGTATGTTTATTGCTTATATATACACACCCATACACACACAAAAATACACATAACAAATGCCGAAAATAACAACAAATCACTAACAAACGAAGTAGAAAATATATTACAAGTCAAAAGCACAAACAGTCAAAAGAAAACTTTAAAAAGAAAACTAAAGCAAAACTAATAAACTTTTTTAGGAAAATTTAAAGAAAATGCAAAAAGACACAGTAAGAAGATTCTTATTTTACGTTTAAAACCCAAATTCGAAAATTTAAGTATTATTTAATTATTTTTTTTATTTATTTATTTGTTTAGTCCCACACACAAGACCATAGGTCTTATATTGCAGAGTGGAACGGAGTATAAAAGAACATATTGTTACGTTGTGCCCTTTTAGACAAACGTACGGATTCTTTTGATTGCAAATACCACTGTGGCTCATCATAATTTCTGTATATGAACTTTATGGCTTTCTCTGGCTATACTTCTTGATCTTACTGGCCTTGTATTTACTAAACATGCGTTATTACTACAAATGCAGCCATCCACGCTACACTACTGTGTTACTCCGGCGAGACATGAACTACTCGATGCCTTGTTTAGTAACCTTAACCATCCACAGACATTTCCACTACTTCTTTAATCCAAGCCAGTCATCCCCTTTAATCCACTAGCCACAACACACGTCTGCCGTACACTTTTGTTGTTATGCTGTTACACTTCCCTGCGTAACCGCTTACTTTTTTATTATAAAGGGCTTCTTGACAATTATCTTTTACTCTTACATTAAATTGGACGTCTCCACTAAATTATCTGCCATGGCTTCACAGAATAATTGTCCTTTGCCTCTCGGGAGGTTTGTACTGCTGCTTCTTAATGCTTTTGTGATGCTGCTTCTTAATTTTTAACTGCACTACAACAGTTGTTACTTTCCTTTGTACGCATGTCCGAAGACGGTATCGAACTCAGGACCCCCTGTTTTGCAGTACGCACCTCTACCAACGCAGCTATTGAGCCTGCTCGGCTTTTGTTAGCTAATTGTGGTTTTTATTCTATACACACACCATTAGTTGAATTATCTTATTCACCACGCTCATACGGAAACAACAACAGGGGCTGCCAGATTTTATTATTCATAACAATATATATATATATTATTCCATACATTAATTTGAAGCTTTATATCTAATGGAAATATTACAAACATATACGAATTAGAGGAGAAAACATATGTAAATATTACCTTAAATTAATCAGTAAATAGCAACAAAGCACTCAAAAACAATTTAATAAAATCAACAATTACAAGTAATTAACCGAGAAAAAATTATTCAAAAAACAGCTTCATAAGACTATCCTTAAATAGACGTGCATTACTTAAAATTTGTGCACTATGGGGAATTCAGTTCCACAGAGATATACCGAATACATAGAAATGCCATTGAGAAACTAGGCTTTATGCGTAAAGGATCGTATTCTTTTGCCTTTATAATTAAATGCGAATGAGAGTTTACTGTAGAGGTGATCGGGCTGTATAGTATAAACTATCTTATGCATTAGCACTATAACTTTGACGAATACATTGATATTCTAGAACGCTGTTTTAGTCCGCACATACAGGCCGGATGATGTTATTAAAAGCAATGTTAAATTTCTCATACTGATAGAATCACATCTGGAAAAAAGCTCGCACAATTCGACTGGACCTAACTATGTTTTGGCGAGAAGAGTTTTTATCTTTATTGGAGTGTAATATTGAGTTGGCTAAACAGTTCTCAATATGCAAAATGTCCGGCCACAGGCATAATTAACAATATCAGACCAAGTTAGACTATTGTTAAAATAGATTCCAAGGTTTTTAGCAGAATTCACTATTTCAATTGCTTGACTGTTAATTATTAAATTTAGTATAATATAAAGTTTAGCCAGTTGTTTCTGAATTACAATACATTTTGACTTACTAGGATTGATAGCAAGACCATTTGCTGATGCCCAAGTATGAATACACTGAGCGACTACATCACTAGTAGAACTTGTATAAAGTTGAACATCAGCCGCATACATCCTAATATGTCAATCAGTAAGTATATTAGGGAGGTCATTAGAATACATACAGAACAGGAGTGGGCCGACGATTAATCCTTGTGGAACTCCTCTTGTAACAGTCAGAGCTCTTGATTTATTAGTTAGAGTTTCGACATTCTGGTACCTGTTACAGGGATATGATAATCCATATCATTTGTTTCTCGACAATTCAAAAGCTATGAAGGTAAATCAAGTAATAGGAATAATTTTCTTGCTACTAAGGCCTAAGTTAATATAAAAATTCATTTGATAAATTGTAAGGTTTACTCTTAACATTGTAAGATTGCCACTTATACGGATCATGAAAAATTAGTGTGGAAAAATTTTTAAAACATTTTATTTATCTTAGGATACAGGGTATACATACAGTGTGAATGCATACAAGATACTAACACTCAAAACGCATAATTTATAGCCTTTTTCCTTTGTGTAACTTATTTGAGAAGTTTCTCTCATGAAGTTGTTATAATTACCTTATTTTACATTTAGTATATTTAAAAAAAATTTATGTTTAGTAATGTGATAACTTCAATAATTTCATGTGAGAAAATTCTCAATTAAGTTACAGAAACAAAGCGTTTTGCGTGAGATACATTTTTTACAAACCTTCCGCATAATGACTATTTTTGTCTAGAACAGTGAAAGCAATGTCATCAGCTTTTTTAATATAAAAAAATATCTTTCTGTAAGTACATTGTGAGTTGACATAAATTTCTTGGATTGATCTCGAAATTTCTATTTCAAGTTTATTAAGGTTTCCCCTCAAATAGCGTTAATGTCTACGAAAGGAAAAGTTAGAAGCGAGAAGCAAGTTTTAATATCAAAGGTATTGCAACTTACTATATGTTACGTTATCAAATGCGTGCAAATTAATTTAGGGTTTTCCCCAGCGTTTAAAAAGCTACTCTAAAAGTAGCCGTAGCGACAAAAAAAGGCTACTTTTTAAGACACAAATTTGTTAAAAAATAGTAGCCAATATCCAGCTACCTCTACTGCTGAATTTACATTTAAAGAGCAAACCATAACATAAAGCTACAGCTCCAACTTTTTTAAGTAGAAGTAGCGGTAGACGCTGTTTTTTTCCGAAGCATTAAAGTTTTTGAGCTACAGCTACTTTTCAAAAAAAATAAAGCGACAAGTAGAAGTAGCGGTAGACGCTGTTTTTTTCCGAAGCATTAAAATTTTTGAGCTACAGCTACTTTTCAAAATAATAAAGCGGTAAGTAGAAGTAGCCTCTTTGCTACTTCAGTTAAAGTATTGGTAGGAGTACAAAAAGCAATAATATTCTACTTCATTTTTTGCTGCTATTTGAAAAGTAGCCAAAAACCAGAACATTATTTTTGGCTACTTTGTGTTGATAATAAACATACTTTTTGGCTACTTTATATGAATACTTTATGTTTGGAGCTACGCAATACAAATATTTGCTTCTGGCTACTTACCGACAATAAGAAGAACGAAGAAAGAACGTGTTTTATTTTATTTTGTTTGGTTTTTTTTTGGAATTTGTTTCACACTCTCGACAATAGGACAGAATAAAGTAAATTTGGAAACAATTAAAATTACATGTAATACTATTACAGTTTCTTTTAATTTAAAATTATTCTTGCGAAAAAAAACCGACTTCAAAACAGATTTCACCTGTCTGCCTATAACAGTTCAAGTGTATGGCCACATAAATTAGATGACATTAACTATTGGGACACCCTTATATCTCCAAACTTTATACTAGATTGGCAATATACATCAAAATACAGCAACTATAGGGTCACCCTTTAATTTCCAAATTCAAATTATATACTTGCTGTAATCTTAAAAATTAAAGGGTGTCCCTATACAACATACATATTTTTTACGTGAACTATGAATTGTAAAGGGCAATTCTGTAAAATTTAAAATGCCTGCGTATTACTATAGCTCACAATAACAAAACATTATACAAAAATAAATCTAAAAATTAAAGGGTGCCCCCATAATTGATGTAAATTTACTTATATGGGCCTATCTTTTAAACCGTTATAGACACACGCTTGCAAATTGGACAGAATGTCGATTGCTCTGGCCGTTATAGTAACAAGTATTAATATTACAAATTTAAAATTAAAGGGTGCGCCAATAGTTCATTAAATTTGATGTGTATGGCCATACTTTTAAACAGTTGAAGAAAGATGCTTGAAATTTACAACGAACCTGTATTGCTAATCTGCTATAACAACAAAAATTTGGATTTGGAAGTTAATGGGTGTTCCAATAGTTTATGCAATTTTGTGTATGTGACTAAACTTTTGAACCGCTATGGACAGAGCCCTGAAACTTAAAAGGGACCTGTATTGCTGAATCCGCTATATCAACGCTATATTTACCGAAGTCTTTATTTGGTATAATAAAAGGTATAAAAATGTTATATTATAAATTAAATAGTTGATATAATCTGATGTATATGGGCAAACTGTTGAACCGTTACAGATGGACGGTTGAAATTTACACAGAACCTGATTGCTAAATCTACTACAACAGCAAGTATATAATTTGAAATTGAAAACTAAAGGGTGACCCTATACTTTATTTTGCCCCATTGTCGAGAGTGTGAAACAAATTCCAAAAAAAAACCCAAACAAAATAACACACGTTCTTTCTTCGTTCTTCTTATTGTCGGTAAGTAGCCAGAAGCAAATATTTGTATTGCGTAGCTCCAAACATAAAGTATTCATATAAAGTAGCCAAAAAGTATGTTTATTATCAATACAAAGTAGCCAGAAATAATGTTTTGGTTTTTGGCTACTTTTCAAATTGCAGCACAAAATGAAGTAGAATATTTTTGCTTTTTGTACTCCTACCAATACTTTAACTGAAGTAGCAAAGAGGTTACTTCTACTTACAGCTTTATTTTTTTTAAGTAGCTGTAGCTCAAACACTTTAATGCTTCGGAAAAAACCAGCTTCTACCGCTACTTCTACTTGTCGCTTTATTTTTTTGAAAAGTAGCTGTAGCTCAAAAATTTTAATGCTTCGGAATAATGCAGCGTCTACCGCTACTTCTACTTGAAAAAGTTGGAGCTGTAGCCGTAGCTGTATTTAAAAAAAAGGTAGGTAAAGTAGGAATTCAAACACTGATTTTCCCATCATATTTTTATTAGTTGCTATTAGAAAATTATGTGAAAATAAAAAAACCAAAAAAATAATTTAAACTTTCTTTGAAGAACCTTTTGTCGTATAATAAATTGTGTTTAAAAAAACAACTTTATGATAATTGCTTCTATAAAAAGCACTTCCTACTCAAAACGTATTAGAGATACAAACATTTTTTTCTTTGTCTTTTCTTTCTCTTTAAAACCTAATTTTTTCAATACTTCAATAACGTGCCAAATAATATTTACAAACACAGCAGGCTTAACTCAACAATGCACCATTTAACACATTAAACCTTTAGGTGCAAATGTCTGATTGCTTTACTCTTAGAAGTAGAAATTTTATAACTCCCATAATACCAACTGCAACTTGATGATGACAACTAACAGCTATAAAAAGACAATAGACCAAGTGTTAAGATTAACATCCAATATACTACTAGAAACATTCTTTTGTAAAAATGTTAGAGCAAAATAAAAAAGAACGAAAATTTAGCTAAACAATGACTTACTATTCAAACTCATTGAGGATACTGGCAAAAACAATAGACAACAAAATGCGAGCAAACAAGAAAATGATAAGGGTAAATTGCAACAACAAAAAATTGGAAAACATGCAACGAATTATGAAAAAAATATAGAGAAATAGCACACACAGGCTAATGATAGTCTTAATTTGATTAGCTTTTGATTACCTTCAGAATGTGTTTGCTGTAGACGATCATCAGAGCCTTTTAAAGGCCTCCTTGCTAATAATGAAACGTTTAAAGTGTCAAATAACGATTATTTTTCCCCTTTAAAAGCATTTTGCTTGTAATTATGCCCTTTAAGCAATTCTCCTTCGAAACGCGTAAATAAATGTTTTGCTTTATATGAAATATGAAATTGATATTCTAAACCGAATAAGTATTTGAGTCATAAAAACTCAATCTACTAAAATTTATTTGTTAAGAGTTAAAAGCCTTTTTGGAGCCTTTGGTATATAAGACTAAAGGTGCGTTCAGATTAGTCAAATATTTTATCAAATTTTTGTTTTTACAAATGTTTATTCAACCTTTTCTTACTCGTATCATTACGATTTCTAAATTAACATTTGAGAATGACAAAAGTTTTTTTTCTATAACTTATTGGTTACTTCTTTTGGATCAAATATTTGACTAATATGACCATACCTTAAGAAGTCGATTTTTCTAGACTTGTTTGTAATCTATTTCTTCTGAAGAGGGCTTTTAAATAATGAATTCTAACAGCTCATGAAAAAATAACACAAAAATTAAATTTCAGTAAAAAAAAAAAATTTATTCAAAATGCATATTGCCTTCGATAAGTATAATTATAAGTTTGATTTTGGTATATGAAAATAATTAAGGGCAAGTGACCACCGCGAATGTTCTCGAAGAAGTGTATTCTATATCTACAATTGTAAGCAACTTTTTAGAGCATTGATATATTCAGTGATTAAAAATGGTTGACTATTTTTAGTGCATATGTAGTGCTTAACTGTTGCTGTGGAAAAATTTGCAGCAAAGCCAAATGCAAAAAAAAGAAAGAAACACATTTGCTTAAGCTGACTATGTGTTCAGCAAAGCAATTAATTTGGAAACGTTTGTTGTTGCTTGAGCAATCAGTTTTTCTTAATTTTAATTTTTGCTTTTGCTTAACTCTTTACTATGAAGTTGTGACTGACTACGATTGCTGTTACTTGCTGGAACTCGCTGCTTTTCAGCCTTTTAACATTGGAAACGTATTTATGTATTTATTACTTACAATGCGTAAAAAATCCATAGCAAAAATACATACAATACCAATACGAACGTCGTTTTTATTACTTAAGCAAATTAATGCTTAAGCAATAACAGACGTTTTCAAATTAAATGCTTTGCTGATTGCTTTGCTGCAGAATGAATCACATAGTTAGCTGAAGCAAATGCTTCTTTTTTTAACCGACTTCTTTGCGTTTGTTTTTTCCTGTTGCTTCGTTTATAATGAAATGTTTTGAAAATGCTGAGATATTTAGTTTTTTTTATTTGCTGAAAAACATATAAGCAAAGCAAAGATTTTAGTGCGGTTGCTATTTTTAAGCAAGCAATTTAACACAAACTATTGTTGCTGGGTTATCAACATAAACTAGTGACTTCATGCGGCTGCAAAGAAATCAATTTCATGCCTATTTTCAATATCGTTGGTCATAGAGCAATAACGATCTCCATTGTCCGTTAAACGAGCTCTGGCTTCAAAGTAGTCAGATTTTATAATGTATTCAGCATATAACTCGTATCAAATGGTACACTTCTCTGGAGCTTTAGATTCTGCATGGTCTATTGTGGATCGATGCATATGTAGAAATTTTCTTTATTAAATAACTCGTTTAGCCAAAAATAAGCCTAATCGCTAAACATAATTTTGCGATAAGTTAAATTGATGATTAATTTCCAAAGTTAATATATATATTGTGACAGCGTTGTTTGAGCGTAATCGTAATCGTAATCGTTCGTGTGGCTTATAAAACTTTCATGAATCCTATCCAAGTCCTTAAGAAATTTAAATTCGATATATGTCATGATGGTCTTACTATGATCCCAATATTTATCTTACACTTTGATATTCACTGCGTTATCTATATGGATTTTGTGGATACAAATAGGTTTCAAGCAGTTCTTCAAAGAATTATTGTAGAGTCATGGCTTTATAATGTTCTGTAAATGGCAAATATTAAAGTTTCCAATGAAACCTTCTAGTTTTTGTATGTAATCGACGGAAACTAAATCCAGTTCGGATCTTAGTTTTTTCACACAAACTGCTATTTACTTCCATCAGGCAATTGGCGAAAAAACATTTGATCTAATGGCCTCGTTGTTTTAATTCTTCCAACAGCTGGATCTTATATGGGTGTATGCCAAAATTCTTATGGAAAAATCTTTCCGTATTGGACTGACGGGATCCAATTCCTGCGACTAATTACGAATCTTCTTCAAGTGGACAGTAAGGCACAAACAAAATATTTTGGAAACAACTTAGCCATTTGTAAGGGGCTAGGCCGCTTGATAGACATGAGCATAGCAAAAAGGTATTTGAGCTTAAGCTTTGAAACTGGGTGCCATCCACTTTTCAGGAATGGTGATATGTGGTCTCAAATTTGCATTCATTGCACCTGCAAATTGTTCTAAAGCATGGCATATTATCTACATGCACCTAAAATTATTTTTCTGTATCCTGGTCCATTTGTTTCAAAATATTGTCTACAATTTTCAGCATATGTTTGAGTTTTTTATCGCAGTTTGCGAGAAAAATAAAAACATTTTGGAAAAGATTTGAAGATTTGCAATTCAAAAAATCTAAAATTATTGCACTTTTGGGTCGTTAAGCCTAAAAATGGATACCAATCTAAATTTTTGGATAGAAAAAAAATTTCTTTTGGAACGTTTCATCCAAATTTCGTATTAAGTTAATCATTCTTGTAGAAGATAAAGGATTTTCAATTTTACGTATTTTACATCGAAATTTTGATTTTACGCTATATTTTCTAAAATCTCAAAACTGGGATCGAAAAAAGCAGATTAGTATAAAAAAGCTATATATTCACCGAATTGTTGCTGAAAGTATTTCATGAGCTTCAGTCCATATATGGCCTTTGTGGGAAATGAAAAGAGAAGACTTTATCCAAACTAAATCTCTATAAGAGGCAATATTTAACAGAAAAAAAATACGGACAGAGAACTTGCAAGCTTCCTTAAAATATGTTGGATGAGGTTTTAAAACACTGAACTTTACAAAATTATTTATAAAATAAGTGCGGAAGAAAATCCTCCAATGAAATTTGGAAAAAAAAAGGAAGACCAAAAAACCCTACCAAAATCGATAAATAATATATGAAAAAATGGATTTATACCACTTTCAAAACCACCAGCTCAAAGAGAATTTGTAAGTGATTTCCCAAAAAAATGTAAATGTTTTAATAGCGGTTTTTAAGCGTCAGTATATTCATGATGATTTGCGAAATCATACTGACTTAAAAAACAGCCTGTACAATTAAATCACGACCTTAAATTAATATTTTTAGGTGACTTAATCTCTTTCCCAGTTAAAATTCTTTTTACTTTCTATTTACTTTTGTAACTTTAAATTCTTCACAACGGTTATGTACCTTCTCCTATATTTTCTCTTCAAGTGCGATTAATAATCGAAAAACTTTTATTTAGAGAATATAATGAAAATTGTGTTAAAGCTGAATTCAAAATGAAAAAATTGCACTTTTCTAATGTTTTTATTTCTCTGTTGTTGTTTTGTTTTGAAACAATTTGTGTGTTGCTGGTCTCTTTGTTGCTACCAACTCCTTTTATGCTTATTCAATTAGAAATATTTTGTGAGCATGTTTTTCTTTACGTAAATGTTCGTTTGTAAAGATAATTTGAAAACTGCATGTTTTGTTTCTGCTGTTGAAAATAATGTTGTTAACACCCTCAAGCTATTTGGTTTTCATTTTGGGTCAATAACAATTTTATTTAGTTGCAATTCGTATGTTTGAATTTCAATAGACCACCATGAATGGTGTGGTACAAATTTTCTTTCTCAAATAGTAAATTTGGAATCACTAGATACTATGCAAATATTCTTACCACAGCAGGCTGTACATGTTACTTAAAAATTAATTTTATTATTTTAAAATAAATATTTTTTAATTTTCTGTTTTCATTTAAAAATTCTTTTACATTTAACAATTAATTTCTCCGCATTTATTTTTGTCAACACTTACAAATCTTATTAAGCTTTTAAATTCTGTTCTGTTTTTTTCAGTTCACCGAAAATACGAGTACTTATGCTTTCGTGTCATCGAAACTAAAAAAAAAGTTAAGAAAAAGTGAAAAACTATTAAAAAGGAACTTTTATTAAGAATTCAATTTTTGGCGACATGAATGGCATGACACGAACTCAATTGACTTTTGCTGCTTTTAAAGATAATTTTTTTTCATTTTCATTTAAAAAAAGCGACAGACAAAAATTGCAAGTAAAAAAGGCATCATCGTCATCATGACAATGTATGAGAAATTAACTAACAAGTACACATACACATTTACTCACACACATGCAATCAAATTGAGACACACACACAAACACACCTATAGAGTACACTATTACTGTCATTGGCAAGGATTGCTGTTGGAGTGAGGAAATTCTATGCAAAGACTTGCTGAAAAATGCATAAAGGAGATATGCCTTGGATAAAGCACAATGGTATCATCTTTCAGTCTTATTTTTAAATATTTGTCAAGGCTTAGATTTTTTTGGTTTTCCTCTAAAAATTGCTAAAAGGTTTCTGAAGATAATTTTAGAACCTAAAGATCTTACTGGTGGACTTTGCTCTTATCTAATATCTGCCAGCATAGAAATCCCGTATTTAAATCCCACATCACGCATCTTATCAAATTTAAATCTACATGCAGCTCTGTGAAACTACGAAATGACTGATCATTTAGGGTGAGAAGAATTCAGTGAGCAAAAAAGGGTTCCTTGTTTAAGCAGTGTAAAAAACAAACAAAACGTTTAAAAAATGTGTTCAAGCAAAATTATTAAAGTTTAAAAAAATTTTGGATCTTTTGGTACAGGAGCAAAACCAAAAGAAATACTTTTTGAATAAGAAAGAATTTAAACAAAACAATTGACTTTTTCTCGCATCTACGAAAGACAAAAAAGTAACGATTTTCCTTTAAAAAAGTTACACATTGTTATAATAAGTAACATTTTGAAATTTTCCTTACAGCCAGTTTACAGAACACAATTTGCCGATTAGACGCACAAAAACGTTACCGTTTCCCATGTTTGGGTTTTTAAAACGCGAATGTCATTTTGTTTTTGTAAAAAACGTAACAAATAGCAATTTTTTCTGGTTTATGTATCGCGCATTGTAGTGTCAGAAACGTCGATAATGAGCAATGGAAAAAAAAAACATTCGTCAGGAGTTAATATTGTTGGGCAACTGGCCATCATAACACTTTCACTTATAAAAAACATTTATTAGTATTATAAATACATTTAAATTATTGTTTATTTTTATAACTATTGTTTAAACTTTTTTATTTTCACACATTTTTGTTTTGCAGATAAAAATTTTTACTTCATTGTTTGATAAAAAAACATGAATTAATACATTGGGAATACTACGATTTGACACAGCATTTAATTACACGAAACACAACGTAAGTTAAACGAAAGAACCGGAACGTGTTACACGGACGCTAATTATTACGTATTCGTCCATATGCCATCCGGTTTCGTTTCGCTCTTGATGTGTTCTATAAACAGGCTGTTAGATAAATTAATTTAATGTAACTTTATAGTTCAAAATTTTATTTCATATTTTAGGGAAACAAAATAAAAAAAATAACGAACATTAAAAAATAAAATAACGCATGAAAAAAAATCCAGCCGATGATACTCATGAGTATTTAAATCAGGACTCAATACTTATATTCAAAGATGGAAAAGTACATGCTCTCGCCATTTAATAAAATTAGTAAAAATTTTTGAATAAATCGGTTAGACCTTTTTCTTTGAAAGATTGAGCTTCGATAAAATTTACTATTTTAATTGTTTAAAAAACTCGTTATTAAAATCAAATTTGTGTCTTGTTTGCTTAAAACTTCAACATTAAATTACTGACAATTTTTCCGTAATATAACCCGGCAAGGAAACTAAAAGACACCACTCTTCTAAATCGAGGTATTAGTACGGTACCACCAGCAAGCTGTCAAATCTTACAAGCGGAATAACTAAAGCTGTTAACAATGTTCGAAAGTTTTAACAGAATACTTAGCATTCTTAGTTTTCACAAAAAGCAGCTCATATTATTTTATATAGTGGAAGGCAAATGTGAGCAGCATGCGGACGCAGGCGGCAATCAGCTGTTCTTTTTGCTGCTTGAATTTATTTTACATAGGCAATGAACGCGGCTTATTAAAATAGATGCTTGTGAAAAAATATAAAACAGTTTTTGTGGTTTTGACGCAGAAAAAAACAAATTTAATTGCTAAAAATTTTAAAAGAAAAAATATATAAAATGAAACCCGTTTTAGTGGAGAAAAGAAAAACGAAAAGAAGACTACGAATGATTTGACAAATTAAAGCGGCAAAACAAAAAGATGAGCTTACTTCAACATTGCCGCTTAGCCGCTTTTAACGGCACTGCCAAGTTTAATTAAATTTCACGTGTTAAAACTTATGTATGAATATTTTTATTAACAAACTAATTTTTTTCAAATAGGTAATACTGTTGCCGCATGCCGCTTGCATTGGCCTTTCACCATTAAGCATAGTACTCTGTTCATCATTTCGTGCGAAATGTTGAAAAAGTCTATATAAGAAAAGGACTGCGAAATAAATAAGAAATAATGTTGCTGAAGTAGCACTCTGTTATTTTGTGAAATAATCACGAAATGTTTCTCGCAGCATGATATCCTAGTAAAAATATTCTTGGCAACATTTATTTTTTCAACTACGAAATAATATAAGCAGCACTTTTTAATTTTTTCAGACTGGAATTTTTTAATTTTTTCAGACTGTTTATTTTGATTTATATTTTGTGCTCAAAAAATTTATGAAAGAATAATTACTGCAATTAAAATACAAAAACATATATGTATGGGATAAATTCCATAAGTTTGGATGAGGTAAATGAGTACTTTATTAAATTTTTAATTTTTTCCAGAAATGTGGAATCTTGAAAGCGATAAAAACGATATATTTATATTTTCTAAATCGCTGTGGTGGCACTAATAGCTAATTGTCAAATTTTTTAACCGAAATAATGCATGTTGCTCAACATTTTTCGCAAAATCGAACAGAGTACTAGGAAAAATTGTTGACAAAAATATTTTGCTGTTTCTAAACATGAAGTAGAAACATTTTGTGATTTCTTACTAACAGAACATAGTTTAACTTCAGCAACGTTTTTTTTTTTTCTAACTAATTTTTTTATCTGGGATTTTGACAGCAACCATTGTTATTAAAATCGAATTGATATATTAAAAAAATTTTTTACCTCAATAATTAAACAAATACTTTTTCACTGATACTACTTTATTTCGTGTCTGTACCAAAAGTTACGAAAATTTGGCCAAATAAAACAAAATTATACATATTACGTTGAGCCTCAATAGTTGTAAAAAATTTAACCAAACGGCAACACTGCTTGATTTACTAACACAAACGTATTTCATATTATAACGAACAAATTAATTAGCAACCGTTCTCGAAACGTTTTTTTTATTATTATTATTTTCTTCTCAATGCTCGCTCTGCGGCTGCGTACGTTTAATTTAGTATATATTTTGAGTTCCTTGCTTCTGCTTTTTTTTATTTTGCTGACTACAAATAATCAAGTGAAACTAATTCAAACTTTTCGTACTGTTTATTTGCGCACCCTGGTTTTAATATACTTTCAAAAAAATCTTATGCCTGCTTACTGAGCCCTTAATTTTTCAGATTAGGTATTGTTAAAATTCATATGAATCGGTTTTATTTTATTTATTAATATCATCTCGGTATCTTCTATGTATATACAAAATTGTTGCAAGTGTGGTGTGACTTTATAACTCACGAACGGTCAAACAGAAGTTTGATTGTTCGTATTGTCGTGTAGATGGCTTACCTAAGTCTACACGAATTCGGTCGACGCATTTGTGACTTAAAAGGGCATTTACGGCTGCACAGATTTAAAAAAAAATTAAAACAGAGATAGATATTTATTTAGAAAATCTAAGAGGGTGTGCATATTTAAATAAAAGGAACAGGACTGATAGGTGCGATGGAGAAAAAAATGCGCAGAATCGATTTTAACAAAAAAAAGTTTAAGAATATTTAAAAGATAAATAAGTCCTGATTTGTGAGGCCCAATAGGCACAAGGAAATCTTCCACATTAATCAAATAAAACACATGCTTGGAAGAGTGGTCCTGGTATATTTTTGCTCATTGGGGTAAAAGCTAGTGATCTACAATGTTTACAACGTTTTGTTTTATTTATTTTTGTACCCTGTAATGTACCAGTAATGTCTTGAATATTTAAGCAGGATTCTAATGCCTAAGAACTAAAATGTTTTAGATTAATTAATGGTAAGGTCCATATAGATGAATTATAGAGTGCTGTTTCTAATAATTTATTATTTCATCTTTAAATTATTACAAGCTCTTTAAAAAAAAAGACCATAGTGCAACAACTTGGCGCAACTATTCAAACAAGCTATTTCTACAATACTGATGAATTGATAGTGATAGTGTTTTTAAGTATGTATGTTAACAGTTCCAAGTACACACACACACACACATGAACAGTTATATTGGTGGTAGTGGATTTATTTATTGTACCACTAACAGCAGTAGAGCAAAAAAAACTTAAAACGTTAATACTTAACGAGTGTAAAGATATCTTTTCCAGTGATTTATTGGCATGTAATAAGTAAATCTTTGAAGGAATCATTCTATAAAATCTAAATGTAAGTAAGTATGTGTGTGTATTTCAACCATGCATACAAAGACTTAAATGTAGCCTAATCCCAACATTTCAACAAATAATCATTTTTGTTCTTCTTCTTTCTTTCTTACTCGTTACTTAAGAAATATCTAAACATTTATTATTCCAAATTTTTAAACAAGTTTGAATGCCTTACTTATGCCTTTGCCTTTGCCTCTCTCTGTTGCTTCTTCTTTCGTAACATTTCTTTATTATGACAATCATCATAAGAATGTGTTATATGTTTAAGTGTATGTATGTGTAAGTAGAAGTGTTATGGTACATGTTCATGTTTAAATGCATTTTTTGTATTTATTTGAACTGTAGTTTAAAGCAAATAACACATTTGGTTTGGCAAATTAAAACTGCAGCAACAACAATAAAAGGAACAGTAATAATAATACAAAAACATGTAAAAAATTTAACTCTAAAATGAAATAAAATGAAAGAAAAATAAGTAGAACTGAAAATGATACTGTTTTTTTTTACAAAAAATTGCGGTAGAAATGCCATAAGTTCATTTAAGGTAAACAGAAAGTGAAAGTGCTTTTCTGTAATGATGAAACAGAACAAGACCGAAACTTTATGGAAGAACGCTAGCTTTACTAATAAAGGCCATAATTGAGACGCAGTCAGGAACATTTTTTGATGTTCAAATGTTATTTTTTCCGATTCTATTTTTTTTTAATATTTAGTATAAAGTTTCTTAGAAACATGGTAACACTGTTAAGAGAAATAAAGTATATTCTATATGCTGATTGGTATTATGTTTATATTAGGTGTACTTGTAGGCCCATTAGAACTTAAATAGCAAAAAGTAGCACAAAAATTCTTTTTTAATAAAAAATATATTTTTATTCGAAAAATGGCGTTAACATTTAAAAATTATTTCGGACACATGGTTGCCGCAACTGTTTCCGACGAAACACACTTTAGGCGTCATATTTTTTGCCACTATTTCGGTATGTCATAAACAGTGTTGCCGTTTGGTTACATTTTTTACTTATTTTTTAACTTTTAACATTTATAATTTTAATACTTTTGCTCAAAATTTCATAGCTTTTGGTATAGACACGAAATAAAGTATTATCACTAAAAAAAGTACTTGTTGCACTATTTAAGATAATAATCTCTCTTAACATATCAACCTTTCTTAACATATCAAATTTGATTTAAAAAACAAAGATTACTTGAATAATGCTATTAAAATCCCACATAAAAATTATATTGAAATAAAAAACTAACGTTGCTGAAGCTTTACTCTGTTCTATTAGTGAGAAATCACGAAATGTTTCTTGCTTCATGTTTATAAACAGCAAAATGTTTATGTCTACATTGTTTCCCTACTGTGAAATTATATAAGCTGCATGTCATGCAGGAAACAAAATATTCTTTTCAAACTTGTGAACTTTATTAGAAAATTTAGTTATTCCGTTCAAAAAATTTGATAGGTTGTTATTGGTACTGCGGCAATACCCCGATATGAAGAAGTGCAGCATAATATTACGAAAAAATTGTCAGTAATTTAATGGTGAAGTTTTAAGCAAATAACACTTAAATTTATTTTTAATAACGGTAATTTTTAAATAATTAAAGTAGTAAATTCTATCGAACCTCAATCTTTTAAAGAAAAAGGTCAAACGGATTTCTTAAAAAAAAATCCTAGTTAAACAAATTTTATTGAATGGCGAGAGCAGGCACTTCACCAACCCGGAATATAAGTATTGAGTCCTGATTTAAGTACTCATGGGTAACATCGGACTGAAGGTTTTCTCATTTTTTTTATTTTTTTTTTTATTCTTTTTTTTTATTTTAGTTTTGTATTTGTTCAGTAAATAAATTTCTTGAATTTTACTTTTTCTTAAATATGAAAAAACTTTTTACGGACTGCCACATTCTTCATTAGCTTTCTTCGCATCTTTCGTGGCTACACCGAAGGTTAGTACGAGGCAAAAACAAATGTACAAGACGAATTACAGAGAGAACGACAAAGAAATGCTTTAAGTTGTATGTGGACTTCGTGTAACCAAATTAATATTAAGATTAATTGGTAAAATAGGTGATGTTTAAAACGTACATAACATAAGTTAGATAGATGCGAAGAATGCTGATGAAGGATGAGGCGTTCATTCTGTTAGCGTTTAATCTCCTCGTTTTCTTTGTAAAACTTTTTTCTTTATTTTACATAAATTACATTAAAATACTATTTATTTGAGGAAAATTTTAAAATATAACTTTTAATGAAAAAATGTAAGTTTTTTGCAGCACTGGTCAAAAATCACACGAAAATAATGGCATCAAAACGCCACGGAAATAATCGAGAGGCATCATATCGCATTACATTAGAGTGCAATTTACAGGTCCACTTGTCGTACTCAACTTACCCCCAAATTTTAATTTTAGGTCAATGGCACTGGTTGCTGTTGAAACAGCATCTCGCCCGGATTAATGTCTTTCAACTCATGGTACTGTAGAGATTTCCATCGTATGTAAGGCAAGCTCTATGTTCTTTTTTGGAGAAATAAAGTGCACTCATGCTGCAGGCGTCTAAACCATACCAAACGGTTCTTTTTTTTTAATGGAAAAGTCTCAAGGATCTGTTGCAGAAGGGCTCTACAGTTAAGCCAAAAAAGAGCTCCATCGCTTGAGAGTTACTCGATTAATGATCTTTAAAAGTTAATCTGGATAGTTTGCTGGCTTTGTTTAGGTGTCGTTTTATTTACGCTTATTTGCAGAGCTTACTGACCATAAATGTAAAAGTGAGCGCAGGATAACAGTTAACACTTTCATAAATTGCATATCGCTGAAAAAGACGCCCATATTTTTTCAGTTTTTTTTTTTTTAATCCATTTTTTATTAGTAAAAATCTTGGCATTATAACTTATTTTCTCAATTTTGTTTGACTGTTGAGAAAATTAATAATTTAATAATTATTCATTGCATTTTATTAAAAAAATTTTTTTTACAAAACTTCATAAAACTTTAACTTTATTTTAGATTTTTTATGTGTGGCAACTCTTTGTTACGAAAATAGCTCCAACTTTGTTTTTCTACTCTAAAGACTTCATAAATAAGTTTTGCAATACTCTGTCATTTATTTTCCGTGTTTAACACACTTCAATTCCTTTTTCCGCTTTCCTAAAAGTATGCTAACGTCTGTGGAATAAAAGCAAAGAAAAATTGCCTAAATGTAAAAATAAATAAAGTAAAACCAAAAATGCATTTCATATTCAAACGTTACAAGTAAGTATTGACATAAAAAATGGTTCAAAAGAAAAAAAACTTAATAATACTTCAAAAAATATCTGAGTTACAGTTCACCTTTTTTTGGTAATTTTGTTTTTTTGTTTTTTTTTTTTTTTTAACAAGATTTGACTGCTCGCTCTACTTTAGAGGAAAATAGTATAAAAAACAATTGTTTGTAAGAACCAACAAAAGTCTGAGCTTTAAATAATTCAGTTTCCCTTTCTCTTAAATTTTTGTATGGAGTGGTTTGGATTTTTTAAATTTGAAGTCATCATTTTTTTTTTTTTTTTTTTGTTTTTTGTGGTTTTTCTGTAATAGATTTTTTTCTATTATCTTCGAGTGTCTTATCGATACTATGACATAAAATCTTTCGTTATTTCTTTTTATTCTTTAGAAGACAATAAGGAAATATGTTTTTATTCATTGTTTTAATAAGTGACAGTATTTGCTAAGGATGGTAATATTAAAAAATGTTGTAAACATCAATAAGGACTTGAAAGCTTTTAGAAATTTTCAGAAAATATAAATTTAAAATAACATTATTTTCGAATTACTTTAAGGCTATAAATTTAAAATTAATTACGAAAATACTTACAAATCCTTAATTTTATAGTTGATAAAACGAGTAAACGCATATAACAAGTAAAAAACTCAAGTACATGAAATGTAAATATACTCCTCTTTTAATTTTGGAATAAATTTTAACACAGTTTTTCATAAAGAAAATATCGCAGCGATGATGATAATGGGTCTTTAAAGTTGTTCTTTAATAAATTTGTATAAATTGTTGATTTTTTATTACGCTTGAAAAATTTGACAATTTGTTAGTGAAGCCAACACAATGCCCTCAAAGAAAATTGTCTTTTTTATTGTCTTTATGCATCCATTTCGTACAAAATGCTGTCAAAAGTCTATACATTTGTATTTTTCACTGTTTTCTCTGTAATTCATCTTGTAAATTTGTTGTGTGTGAATTTCGTCTAACCAAATTGTTATTGATATAAATAATCCTCGTATTCTTATTTACAAATTAAATAGATGATGTTTACAATTACACAACCTAAGGTTGATAGATTTGAAGAATGCTGATGAAGGATGTAGCGGTCCAGAAAGGGCATCATTTCAATCTGCTGGTATCTAATTTTTGTGGTTTTCTTTGGAAAAAGGTTTTTAGAAATTAAAAAAATTAACTTAAACCACAATCAATCACAATTTCAATTCGTTTATAATATCCACAGCTCAAATCCTAATTAAAAAAAAAAAATAACATAATTATTTTTTTTAATAATAATAATTTTTTATAGTTACAATTAATTCTCTTTTTCACTACGACGATGAGTGATATTGTTCTTCTTCTTCTGTTTTTTTAAAGACCTCTTCCAGATCTGAGGCCCCTTCTTCTGATAGCAGCTGAATGTCATATGCTGAAATTTTGTGCATTGTAGGTGTCATAGGATACCACTCATGTAAAATAGAAGCCTGCACACTCAAAAAATTTTAACATTAACTGTTTGACGTTTATTTAGGAAGTTTTCAGTAAAGTTAAAAATAAATGAAAATGTGGTTGTTTTAGGAAAAAAATTTTTATTTAACTTTTTTCGTCTGTTGTTAGAAAAACAAACGACAAAAAAATACTGATTTTCGGTGCAGTCAAAATTATCAATTAATTTTTGCCTTGTTTCAGTAAAAATTAAATTCTAAACAGTTCATCAGTAGAAAAGTACTATTTTACAATAGCTTTAAAATATAAAATAAAAAACATAAACTGTTGGAAAATATGTCAGTTATAAAAAATATATTTAGAACAAAATAATTTATGAAAGAAAAACATGAAAAAATTATTGGTAAGTTTCTTACATAGTATTTAAAAATTGCATTATGTTTTAAAAAATAATGTTTCCTTTTTGCAGGTATTCTCTTCTAAATTCTGTAGTCTTTAGGCAGGCAGCCGTGTTGCCACAGCCCACTTGGGTTCATTGGTTGGTCTTAAACAAAGGTATGTCATTTAAATTTTTGAATTACTAATATATCGTTCATTTCGTAATACAACGTTATAACCCAAAAAATAAAATTTTTTATAACGTGAAGATCATATCGCTTTTAAAAACATCGCCATATTTCGTTTTGTGTCTGTATATACATTTGAAAAGACGATCTTTTTAAAATGTATCGACCTTTTAGAAGATGAAAACGTTAACTGTGACTATCTTGAAATGATATTTGTTTGAGTTAAGGCGTTCTATTTCTAAATGAGCGATATGTACTTTAATTATTGGTTGCAAAAACATAAACAATTTTGTAAAAGTACATTATTTTTTCAGCATAGAACTATCCTGAAATCCTTGGACTTTCAAGGAAGAACAACAATTTAAGCAAATAAAAACAAGAAGAATTTGTGTATCAAAATAGTATAAATAATCAATAAATAAATTAAATCTTTTGACTTTCAAAATAAATAAGAAAGCTGTAGTTTTTATTGTTTTGGTAGGTTACTTTTAGAGAGTTGGAATAAAAGAAAAAAGCAGTTAATTTTACTGTTTTAGTAGGTTAAATTTTATAAATTAAAATAAATACAGAAACAGTTATTATTAATGTTTTGGTAGGTTACAGTACTTTTTACTGTTCTGTAGGTTATTTTTCGTGCGCTGGAATAAATGAAAAATTACTTGTTTTTACACATTTTGTTAGTTATAAAATCAACATTCAAAAACAATTGAAAATTACATTTAATTTAAATGAAATGTAAGTGGACCGTTTTTTAAATGAAAAAGTAGTTGTTTAAAGTGTTTTTTCATTTAAATTTACCTACATAATATTTTGAGTGCACAAATACATTTAAACACGCAATCAAGACATCGCGTATTTTTGAACTGCCACTGTCGGACATTCAGTTAACTTTAAATTAACTTTAAGCTGACTATTTCTCAAGTAGTAGTGGTTGACACTTGCATTACTTTTATATGAAATTAACTAACTATTTTAACATTGCCATGTCCTAGGAAGTAGTAAATTGTCTGTGTCTGCATTACTTTTAATTAACTTAGCAGCTAGCTATAAACTGACCACTCTAAGTTAGCTTTAAGTTGTTTTTTTTTATTTAACTAGAAGTGAGTTGGCTTAAAACTCACTATTTGTAACTTGCTGCAAACTTAGCTGTCATATATATTATTCGAAATAAAACAGTTTGAAAATTTTATCGTTTAATAGAAAACAAAAATTTATTAAAAAAATTTTAGAAATTTTGATTTTTTCGAGAAATAATATGTTTTCTTATTATAAAAAAATCTAAGGCACATAAAATATCAAATAAATTTATCAGATGTCTTGCAAATTCTTGAGGAATATATTTTTTTAAGGCCTTTAAGTGTGAAAAAATATCCTCTTTTACTTGTTTACAGATTTTAAAGTTACTTTTATCTGCATACAAACCCACCAACATTTTCTTTACAACTCCGTGGTCTATAAGATGCATCGTATCAAGGGGAACTTGAATTGTCATACTAAGCCCAAGCTCTTCAAACGGTGATTGATTTGAACGAAATTTTAATTGGTAATGGTTGGGGTACTTCCTTGATGTAAAATCGCTTTCAGATGTAAGTTCACCTGATACTGAAGAGTACATGAGCACATTTTTGGTCTTCTTGCCGATTTGAGTACATTTCGTGCAACCGTATGATGAAGTATGGCCAACAATACCACAAGCGAAAGCTTTAGATGGAGTATCACGTGTTAGCCCCCTCATTTCAAGTGTAGTGACTTTATTATTTGTATGCAAGCCTTCATCAATTAATTCCTTTAGCTCCATAACAATATCACTCAGAAAACTAGTTATATCATTAGGTTTACTCTTGCCGACGTAGGTTCACTTGTACTTGGTAAGCTAACAACAGATGGGCTTAGAGTATCTGAATCTGAAACAGTGCGCCGAGTAAGTTTTGTGGAATACAAAATTCTTTCTTTTTTAAAAAGCCGCCTCAAATGTCTTTTACTTGCACCTTTCATGTTTGTTTTGTAATAATTATTAAAACAACCACACACACAATAATATTAAATTAATTTCAAGTTCAAAAAGTCTTTAACACAAAACACAAACCGTGTATTTTGTAATTATTTTAGAAAACAATATATGTACATATGTAAAAATTCAACCAATTTTTATGCAAAAATTTAAAACGACGGGTTTGTTTACTAATCAAATGTCGAAGACTTTAACTAAAGTCGGCGGCGTTCAATATTGGACAGCGTCAGTGGCTATTAGCTGATTTAATCTGAATAAAGCCGATGTTTTGTGACATAATTAAAAATAATCACATTAAAAAATAAAAAAGTTACTGATATAAAAAATATGGTCTTTATATATTAATTACTAACATAATATTTCAAAAAATAAAAACCAAATAATAATAATGACAATAAAAAAAGTTGTTATAGATATTGCAAATCTATAAGTAAGTCCAAAAAAATCGAAAATTTTTTGGACGACCTTCACGGAATTCGTCTTTGAGCTAGCTTCGGCCACGATTAAATTCATTATACCAATTTTTCACAGTGCTATAGGATGGTGCTTCATCGCCATACAAAGATTTAAGTTCATCAATGCACTCTTGTCGTGATAATCCACGTCCAAAGTTGTGAAAAATGATGGCACGAAAATGTTCACGAGTTAATTGCATTTTTTCTATATTAATTTTTTCAAGTCACTGTAAACAACACAAATAATGGTCGTACGTCAAAACGTTTTGAGTACGATTATGCTTAAAAATGACAAACTTTCCAATGGAAATGTCAGATTGCACTTGGCAGCACTCAGTGTTGCCAGGCCAGAAATATATATAGCAGCCCTCGTATTTTATTTTATTTTTAAGTTTACTATAACCTGGCCATGACCGATTACCATAATTTGTAATAATAGCAGAAAATAAATCTTTTTTGGATCCTGGAGCTGTTTGTTTGCCTATCGACTTGGATTTCTCAATACTGTTTAATGTAAATTTTGCATGGCGTAGTAGTTGGCTTTAAGTTAGTCTTACAAGCTAACTTATAGTTGGTTTTTTTGTAGTTAGCTTCTCATTTGACGGCAGGGGCTTTACTGAAATAAGGTCGCTATAAACAAATACTCTCAAATACTGTATATGTGTGCAAACCATTTAAATATAGGGTGTGTTTGATGCTTAAATACATTTGTGCAGGCCTCTAATGTAGAGTAACGTAAAGCTTTGCAGTGTATAAAGCCTGGTACTCTGTTCGATTTTGTGAAAATTTTTCAGCAACATTGATTATTTCATTTAGAAAATTTGACACTTAAAATCTGGTGTCTATTGTCGCGATTTCGAGAATTTAACGTTTTGTTCTTTTCGCGGGTACTACATTGTTTGAAAAATGTAAGCAAAAGACATATGATCAGCTGTTATTTATAAAATTCTGCATGAAATAATGCATACTCGCTTTATTTTACAGCTTTGATAAAATGTTGCCAGAAACATTTCATACGTTTTTCCACAGTAAAAACAGAGTACTACATCTGCAACATTTTTTCATGACTTTTTCATACAAAATATTTATGTATATAGTTTGACAGCATTCCACACGAAAAACTGAACAGACTACCAGGCTTAAGCAATAATCAGCAAAGTCCTGCAAATGGATTTCCTGAGCACTTGAGGATATTACTTCAATGATATTATTATTTCTGCAGTCAAAAACAAAATTTTAATTTTTTTCATTTCGAACGAAATTTTTAATCATTAAAATTTTTTTAAAAATTATTAAGTATAGGTATGTATAAATATAACCTTTTAAAAAAATACAAAATCAATATTAAATCTTAATTGGTTTAGCCACAAAAACATATTGCAAACCTATTAAAACCGTAAAAATGAATAAAAATGTATGTGTTTAAATGCAAATGAACATATTATATTAGGATAGAAATCGTTTCATATTTATTTAGGTTTCATTATGATAAAATTGGGTTTTATTTTATTTGTTTAGCGTAAGTATGTTTTAGGGACAAAATTTTTATTTTAGTATTTCCTTAAAGATCTCTTCAAAAGCTTTAAAATTATGTCATTTTTATTTTTTATTTTTTTGTTTTTTTTTTTTTGGAGTTACTTCACCAAATTAGATTTACATAGATGGTGAAGGGCATATAAGATTCGGCATAACTGAATATAGCACTCTCACTTGTTTTCATTAGAGTTACTTCACTAAATTAAGTTTATATACATGGTGAAGGACAAGACGAATTGAATACTAGGTAAAAAAAATTATCGCAGTTGATCGCATTCGCTTTACAAATTTTTCCGAACAAATGTTAAAATTTGGGTTCATTTTATTGGCTCGCCATTAAAAAAAAACGAAAAAAATTTTAATTTTAAAGTCGTAATAATATTTTAAAGTAATTAATTTTTTGATAAAATAGTGAACATAACGTTGTGTGAAAAGCGAAAAGAGTGTGTGTCCCAAGAAGTGCAGTTAAAATATCAAATAAAACAAACAAAAATAACAATTCTTAATAAGTAAATGTTTTTCTAAGAAACATTTTTAAAATTGTTTATTTTTAAAACAAAATACACAATTATAAAAATATTTCAAAAATGGAGTGCAACTTTGTAAATAAGTAAACATTACAAATATTTCATTTCGGCATAGCCGAATAAAGCACTCTTACTTGTTTTTTATTTATTTCGGACGAATTTAACAAAATGAGGTTCCAGAAGTTTAATATATCTTGACCTAATTAATTCCAGTTATACTCTAGTTCATTTCTAATTTCGTTCTGGTATTTGTTAATTATAAAAATTTAATTAGTTCAGCCCTAAAACAAGTTCTTCATATATTTGTTTTTAAAAGGTTAAAGTTTTAAATTTGTTTATCACAAAATAGAGAAATAAAATAAACCTTTAAATCATCTAGGTCAATCTAAGGCCTTAAAAAGAAACGGGTATAAAAACCAAAAGAAAACTTTTAAATTTTATAATATTGACATTTGGATGGAAATACATACATATATGGCAGCTAAATCCTAAAATGTTTTTGTGATTACATTTCTTTTAGTTCGTTTGTATGCAAGTGTGTTTCTGCTCTAAATTAAGAAGTTAAATAAAAAAAAACTTCAATCGGAATAGCTGACATTAACTACATGCAAATACAAAATGAAAACAGTGGATACAAAATAAAATAAAAAATTCATACCATTAAATTTGTGTGGAGAAAATTTAATTTAGAAGAATTCGCTTTATTCTATTGCAGTTGCAGTATCAGATGATTTTTTTTTTCGTTTGCTTGATTTTCAGATTTTTTTAAATAACTGAAAAAGGTTTTTTTTTTGTTATCCGTTTTGTTCTGAAATGCAAATGAAATCAATTGAAAAGTGTTTAACAGCGAAAGAGGTCATTTAGAAATTTTGTGAAATGCTTTGGAAAATAAAAATAAATGAAATTTGTAATAGTTTTTAATTTTCTTTTTTTAACTATTTGGCTTAATAAAAGAATTCTTTTTATTGAATTTTTAGTTGTGTCTTTTTCTAAAACCATATTCTTTTAAATCATAAAAAAAATTTTAATCGATATACGAGGGCTGCTCTATATATTTTTGGACTAATAGTGAAAATGCGAATATTTATAATCAAAAATGGTTTTATTGTTTTTCAAAGTATTCTCCAGCATGATTTATACACTTTTGCATGCGCTCAACCCAGTTGTCGAAGCACTTTTTCCACTCCGATTGAGACACCTCTAAAACATGGTTTTTGAACACTTCAACAGCTTCTTCTGGCGACGAAAATCGTTGACCACGCATATTTTTCTTGATGTGCGGAAGTCATTAGCTGCCAAGTCAGGGCTGTACGGCGGATGACCAATTAATTCGACGTTTTGGCCGGTCAAAAACGCTCTGTTTTGAGCCGATGTGTAAGAGCTCGCATTGTCATGGTGAACAATGATTCGTCTTCTCTTGTTGGTTTTTCGAATTTCTCCGATGACTTCAGGCAAACAAATTGTAGTGTACCACTCAGAAGGACCGTCCTACGTTGCTCAAGCGGAACAGTCGCCACATGACCAGTTTTGCCGAAGAAACAGGCGACCATTTGCTTCGAAGTGCTTCTTCCACGAACAAGTTTTGTTGGATTTTGCTCGCCTTTGAAGACCCACACGGTCGATTGTTCTTTCGTTTCGGGCTCATACGCATAGATCCATGATTCGTCACCTGTGACGATCTTATAAACGTCTTTTGAAGCACCGCAATCGTATTTTTGCAACATTTCTTCGCACCAATCGACACGAGCCTTTTTTTGAGCGATTTTTAAATTGTGCGGGATCCAACAAGAACAAACCTTTTTTACGGCCAGGTGTTCATGCAGTATCGAATGTATGCTGGTGGAAGAAATGTCCAAGGATGTCTCTATCTCTCGGTATGTCGCATGTCGATCTTGCATTCTGAGTTCACGCACGGCATCAATGTTCTCTGGCACAACAGCAGTTTTTGGACGACCTTAACGGAATTCGTCTTTGAGCGAGCTTCGGCAACGATTAAATTCATTATACCAATTTTTCACAGTGCTATAGGATGGTGCTTCATCGCCATACAAAGATTTAAGTTCATCAATGCACTCTTGTCGTGATAATCCACGTCGAAACTTGTGAAAAATGTTGGAACGAAAATGTTCACGAGTTAATTCCATTTTTTTCTATATTAATTTTTTCAAGTCACTGTAAACAGCACAAATAATGGTCGTACGTAAAAACGTTTTGAGTACGATTATGCTTAAAAATGACAAACTTTCCAATGGAAATGTCAGATTGCACTTGGCAGCACTCAGTGTTGCCAGGCCAGAAATATATATAGTAGCCCTTGTACATATAAATAGGCAAAGCCCAAAATTTGTGAACCTTTTTCTTTTAGTTGTCAACCGATTTTGTTTATTCTTTGGCATATTTGTCGGTCTTTAGTGCACTGTCTGTGTCTTATTTAAATAGGTCAGTATTTAAGAAATGCAAATAATTCTTGCAAAAATAATCGACTTAAAAACAGATTTCATTTGTCGGTCTATAACGTTTCAGAGTATGGTCACATACATTAAATTACATTAATTATTGAGCCGCCCTTATATTCCATCTCCAAACTTTAGACTTGCTCAACAGTTTGGCAATATATATCAAATTAGAGCAACTATAGGGGCACGCTTTAATTTCCAAATTCAAATTATATAGTTGCTGTTGTAGAAGACTTAGCATTCAGGTTCGTTGTAAGTTTCACCCGTCTGTCTATAACCGTTCAACAGTTTGGCCACATACATCAGATTATATCAACTATTGTAAAACCCTTTGGTTTATAATTTAAAATATTTTAAATTCTTGAAACAATGTACTCGTAGTAAAAGTTATGTCTTATTTTTAAGTATTTGTATTTAACGGTTCAAAAGATACGGCCATAAAAGTCAAATTACATTAATTTTGGGAACACAGTTTAATTTCTAAATTTACATTATAAAGTTGTTGCTTTAGGGGACCCTTCAAATTCCAAATCCGTATCTTATACTTGTTATTATAGCGGAGTTGTCAATACAGATCGCTTGTAAAAATCAGCTGTCTGTCTATAATGGTTCAAAAGTTTGGTCACACACATCTAATTGATTAATAATTTTAATTGATTTATAATTTTGAGTGTTTATACTTGTTATTATAACGGTCATTGTAATCGGCAACCTTTTCAATTTGCAAGAGTTTGTCTACAATGGTTCAAAAGATAGTCCATTTACGTCACATATAGGGACACCCTTTCATTTTTAGATTTATTTTTGTATTACTTTTTACAACTGGGATATGTTTAATTTTTAAGATTATGAACTTATTTTAAAACGGGACCAATCTGTAAGCATAATCTATCCATATTACAAAAAATTTTCAAACCGCTTTAGAAACGACTGAGTTCTGCAGACCAAACATAAAAACAGCAACATTTATTCGAATTGATAGCATCCTTCTTTTTTTGAAGTCATTTAAAAATAAACATAATATTAATATTGAAATATACATATGCCCTATTCATAAGCCCCCTAGTACGTGCTAAGTGCTAACAAAATACAACCGTGCTAGCTGTGTTGTTGGTAATTTTTATGCAAACATGCGATACAACACTTAGTACTTTTTTTCATATGTTTTTCAAACCTTGTATTTGTTTAAATGTTTTATGTTTAAATGAATTATTATTTTTGTGTTCATGTGGGAATTATATTAAATTAAATTGAATTAAAAGATATTTTTATTAGTTTTATTTATTTAATTTATTGATTTGACTGATTTATTAGAAAGTTGAAGTTGAAAGTTACCAATATAAAAACTGTTCTTTAGGATTTAATATTGCTTTAATGACTCGATTTCTAATATTTTGTATGGTACCGCCATCACCTATACCAAAAAGAGATGCTACCTTACGAACACAAGCACCATTTCCTGAAGATCCCAAGCAGTAAAGTACAATTTTAAGCTGAAAGTCAATGCGTAGTTGAAGCCTTTCGCCAATTGTGTGAAAAACATCGTCATTTTTTATAAGGTTGAATATATAGGCAAATTCCTCTGGCCGTAGTCGTATCATATGAAGAAATCTGTTTTCATCAAAATATCTTAAAACCCGATTATGCCATAATGATGATTTTGGTAGCCCTAAATGTATAATTCTGCGACTGGAGAGCAAGTACATTAGGTTCATCCTAAAAATGTGTTGAATTTAATCCTCACACAAAAAATTTATTAATTTACTTTTTTCTGTTTTCTCCCCTATTTGGCTTATAAATAACAAATGATAAATAGCATTTTTTTTCTTCTTATTTACTTTTTGACGTATGAAGTACAATGTACAATGGCACACTGATACACCTTAGCAGAGCTTGTGAATACGGCAATATTGTATATTCAAAACATGAGAGTGCACATAAAAAAACAAAGAAAAAAGTGTTCAATAATAAAAATGGTTGAATTATGATTACAATTGAATTCTAGTAAGATTAAATTTATCTCTTACGAAAATAAGATCTGGCATCCCCTGTGTCGTTTTTGTAAATTACTTCCACTAATAGTGTGTGTATAGAATAATACCACAATTAGCTAACAAAAGCTGAGCAACCTCAATGGCTGCGTTGGTAATAGTTACTAGGGATGAGCAATCCCGTTATTTTTGAGGAACTTCGTTACCAGTGAATGTGATTTTCAAATCACTGTTCTTTTAAATAGTTACCGTGATCACCGTTTGCAGTTCTTTTAATTTAAACATTCATGTTTATATAGGAAATATATAACACTAAATAATATTTTATGCAAACAGTTATCATAAGGAAAAATGTATTTTAATCTCTACATTAAAAGCAGGTGTAATTAAATTTGCCCAGAAATGTAGGTTCAAATAAAAAAGCACACAACATTTTTTGTTTTTGTTTTGTTTTTTTTTTTTTTTGCTATGTATTTATGGATGTGTGAAGTTTGGAAAAAAAGAATAGTTGTTGTTAATAAGTAGAAGCAAGAAAAAGCTACACAGCAAAGAAGCTGCTTTGATATAAAAGTCAAAACTCTTATATTTCTCTTTCAAAAAGTAAAATTAAATTTAAGTTTGTATGTGTGCAAATATAAAAGAACGTTCTTACGGGGAACTGTTATTTGATCAATTCAGTCACTGTAGTGACCAGTGATTTTTTAATCACAGTGATTTAATCGCAGGTACAAAAATATCGCTCATCTCTAATAGTTACTAAGATTTTTTTTGTTTTTTGAAAGCGGTATAAGTCCATTTTTTCAAATATCAAGATATTTAGTTTTTGCGTTTGAATCAATTTAAAATATTGGACAACTTTAATAAATTCGATGTTTTTCTACCATACACCTTTTAATTTTTTTACGAAATTAAAATTACTAAGATTATTTAAAGAAAGGACTTTTTAGCTCCAGATGAACTTATACTAAATTCAAAAATAACATTTTAGTAGAAATAAAAGCAGGAGCAAATTTAGGTCCATATTTTTAAAGATATAAGCTTTACGGAAATAAGTTTTTACGTAAAAAGTAATAGTTAAATAATCAAATTTATTAAGAGTTTATTTCGGTAATAATCTTATCACATCGTTATATTTTACGCTTGTTGTACTCCTTGAAGTTTTATCGAGTGGTATCATATTAATTTTGCTAAGGGTTTTGGTCTATTCTTTTTCCAAATAAAAAAATCTTTAAAGGTTTATTCCTTTTGAATCTCATCCAATGTAATTGTATTTTTATTTTATGATTTATTTAAATAAAAAATAGACGCCCTTGATAAAGTCGACAAATAATCGACGAAACGTCGGGAAAAACAGTAATTAAATTGAGTTTTTTAATTACTTTCCAACTATAGGCCTAAATAGCTCAAGAATAGAATCTATAACTACTAATAAAATTATTGGCCAACTATAATCATCATAAAAATTAACACTTTAGTTCTTAATTACAATTTTTCTTTATCAATGTATAACACAAAGCACAATCAGCTGTTTCCGTACGGAAAGTGCGATTAGTTCCGTATCTTGCATAAAGAAATGAAATTTAACGAAACTTGACGAAAAGTTATCTTATGTACATTATAGTTTACCACACATGATTTAACGTATTTGCACAGTTGTATAAGCTTGCTTAAGTTGTTTTATGCACATTATAGTTGGGCCTTAAGTGTTTAGGGCTTAAGAATGACTTAAAACAAAATTAGCATTCGTGTTCAATCGATGATTGAACCAAAAGCAAAAACAAATGTACAAGACGAAATACAGAGAGAACAGTAAAGAAAGACGTTGGTTTGTGTGTAAAATTCGTCTAACTAAATTAATGTTAATATGAATATTCTCGTATTCTTATTTGCAAAGTAAGTTAAATAGATGATGTTTTTAAAATACACAACTAAGGTAGATAGATGCGAAAAATGCTGTTGAAGGTCGTAGCGGTCCAGAAAGTGCAGCATTTCATTCTGCTAGCGCCTAATTTTTCTTGTTTTCTTTGGAAAACGTCCGCATACATTTGTGAAATAAATTTTCTTTCTAAAAAATATTTTTAGAAATTAAAAATAAAATGAACTTAAGCCAAAATAATTTCAATTCATTTATAATATTTTTTAATACACTAGTCTGAAGAAGCAATAATCAGTAACAATTGCAATACAAAAGTTATTTAATTTACTATTTTTAGAAATGGACTTATTTTACTTTCAAAAAAATATTTGTGCAAAAGCATTAGAGACTACAATTGTTCTTTTTTATTTTATGTCAAAATTCAAATTAATTAAAATTGTGATTGTAACTATGGAGAGAAGGAGTCTATAGCTTATTAAAATTACCGCCAACTTAGTTTTTTTTTTTTAAGTGGACTTAAACCACTTTTAAAAGAACCAGCTCCTTTCATTTAAGCAAAAAAGGAAACTTGTTCTGGTTACTTTAAAATATAGGAAATGAAAATATGTGGGTTCCACAACGATCTGTTTACGTTTTATATTCTGCACTATTCAAATAAATTTGTTTTAATTTATTTTCATTCAATGGAATAAATCTAGTTTACCCTAATAGCTCCATGAAAAAAAAATTGTCCGGGTTTCAGAAAAAGTTATTTCGAGCAGGAAATGTTATGTGATAAATCCTGCAATGCCTCATATTTTCAGTTATAGATCCCTAAAGATTTTATATAAAATATGCAAATTTTTAAATAAACCTTGGCGGAATATGACTAGTATGAGTATCTTAGGAGCACTTTAAAAAAAAAACTATCGGAATCCTTACAAAAAGAATGTTAGCCCATTAGACACCGGTTATATGTTATTGAACTTGTTAAACGATAAATCCTTTTTTTGTTATTAAAACATTTTGTTATATTTGCAAATTGGTTTATACAGGGTTAAAAATTTATTTGTGACGCACTTGGTAGGAATTATGATAAGTCCTTCTACGACACTCAAGTTGACCCATTTTGCCACAAAGTTCTAGAGACATCATAAAAACTATAAAGTTTCGAAAACTATAAAAACTACAAATGTTTGAAAATGTGGACTGCCGACGGTTTTTACATTTAATAGTTCCCCCGTAAGATTACTTTTTCTACCCCAGGACAACCTCTTATTTTATAAACAAAATATCTAAATAATAAAATTTATAATATTGTTACGAATAATAAAATCTGACAACCCCTGTAGTTGTTTCCGTATGAGCGTGGTGAATAAGCTAATTCAACTAATGGTGGGATTATAGAATAACAAAACCAAAAGTTAGCTAACAAAAGCTGAGCAGCCTCAATAGCTGCGTTGGTAGAGGTGCGTACTACAAAACAGAGGGTCCTGAGTTCGATACCGCATTCGGACATGCGTGCAACGAAAAAAATAATAATTGTTATCATGCAATTAAAATTAATAAACAGCAGTACAAACCTCCCGAGAGCCAAAGACAATTATTCTGTGAAGCCATGGCAGACAATTTAGTGAAGACGTATAATTTAATAAAAGGAGTAACAGATAATTGTCAAGAAGTCCTTTACAATAAAAAGTAAGAGCAACAGCGGTTAGCGCAGGGAAGTGTAACAGTATAACAGCAGTGTATGACAGACGTGTGTTGTGGCTACTGAATTAAAGGAGAAGACTGGCTTGGATAAAAGAAGTAGTGGAGATGTCTGTGGATGGTTAAAGTTACTAAACAAGGCATCGAGTAGTTCATGTCTCGCCGGAGTAACACAGAAGTGTAGCGTGGATGGCTGCGTTTGTGGTGATAACGCATGTTTAGTAAATATGAGACCAAGGGTTCACAAGACCGGTAGGATCGAGAAGTATAGCCAGAGAAAGCCATATTTGCAATCAAAAGAATCCGTACGTTTGTTCTGTTCTAAGAGAGAAAAACGTAACAATATATAATATGATTATAATTTATATTAAATTTAATTTATGGCTATCGACGAGAATGTGCCCCCAGTCAAAGAACGTCGAATCGCCATCGATTAACAACTCGGTATTTACCGCACTAGTATTATGAAAATGTTAATTATATGATAATATATATATATATATATATATACATATATATATAAACCTTGGATTATTCGCGTATACGAGTAAGATAAAGTAGACTTAGCAGTTAAAGGAAATGCTTCGTTAAGACGTCTTCATTTTGACTGCAACGAAGCTTTAGTCAGACACTCAAGTTAGCCGAAAAATCATCTGTTCTGTCGAAGTAGATTTTCATCTCGGCAGTTATGTCAACAAACTAATTTACTGAATCTGAAGATCGAGAAACCCACATTGTAACTGTCGAGAAATAAATGCATTCACAGAGCAGTGTGGCCAGATTCATAAAAGCGTTATATCCATCAACAACGAGCACTAAAGGCCATGATTGCAGAGTTTTGATGGCCTCAAATGGAAGATTATAAATTGGATATCAGAATAACACACCATGTCACAGAGAGTCTTTCATACGGTTAGTCGGTAAACCTTATTCATGCTATTCATTAGTAAAATCAGAAACAGAAAGTCAATGTGGCAGTAACATAAATGAAATAATGATCCATAAATAATGTACATATTAGTTATGGTTATTTGTAATAATATTATTGTTATATAAAAGAATAATATAGTTCCAGTTAACACAATATTATTATTCCTATTCATGATAATAATATACTTTGACTACAGCTGTATAATTGAAACATATTATGTTGCTCCTCAATTGCGGTTATCACAACCATGCTGTTTCGTTGTATGCACTTGCCTTAAGAAAGTAAAAGTTCGTTTTCTAAGTATAAAATGTCTAGCAATTTTAATTCTTTACAAATGTACTACTTTAATAAAACCATCTTTTTTTTTTTTTTTGTTAAATATGACCTTTTTTCCTTTTTATTAAATCTCCTCATAATCATATTTTAAATTAACTTTTTATTTATTTACTTACATATTTACTTAATGCATCATGAACCATTTTAAATAACAGCATACAAATACTAACATAAAAAGCCTAAGAATATTTAAGTAAAAGAGTTTGGGCATAGAAACTTCAATATATAATCATTTGAAGGTCATTTTATTAAATAAACTTTCGAGTGTTAATGGTAATTAATAGTGTTAAACAGCATGGGCAAATAATAAAAATTTTTACACAAAATGTAGGCGCAATTAAACTATTAAACAAAATATTCTTCTACTCTTCTTCGCGTGTCTAAATGCCAGACAACTTTTTTATGAACAATCAGCTTACATTGCAAAATGGGTTTTTGAAAGATTTTAATGTTGTTAGAAAGTGAAGGACCACCTATACTTCCAATACGACTGTGCGGATTAAGCCACACACACACACATATTCCCTTCGCAATAACCTAAAAATTTAACCTTATTCAAAAAACCAAGTAAGAGTGTAATTTATCTTATACACCCTTCACCATATACATATGTACTTAAATCTAGTTTAGAGAAGTTACTCCAATAAAAAAAACAAATATTGGGGTGACAGAGATTTAAAAAAAATAAGAAAAAAATTAAGTACTAAAGGGTCCGCGATCTAACGTTTTTTTTTCAACTAAAGCTTATTTCGTGAATGGTAACACTTAGCTCATGTCTGATTTGACAGATAATTAGTTTAATCCTTTCGCTGAACGAATATGGTTGTGCATACGCTTGAATCGGAAGCTACCCTTGATTGTTTGCGCCCTGTTTTTGAAGATTACATTATCAGCCGCAGAGCTGATTTCGTTTGGCCACCTCGGAGCTGCGATTTGACACGGTTGGACTATAATTTGTAGGATGCCGTCAAAGATAAGTGTTTCGCCGAAAAGCCAGAGACAATTGACGCTTTAAAGGACAATATTCGTGAAGCCACTGGTAAAATGCAGCTGCACACAATCGATAAAAATTGGACCGATCGTGAAGGCTACTGCATAGCGAGCCGAAGCAGCCATTTGAATGAAATTATTTTCCATTATTAACCGGGATTGTACTTTCAAAGAAAAAAAATTTGAGAAAATATTCGGTAGTTTTTTTTTATATGTAGCATTTAAAAAAAAGTTATTTGCGGACCCTATACATATATATAATTTTACATAAAAATATCATCGGCTCATAATAGGTTAAACATTATTAAATAATTTAGAATTTCCTTACTGATATTTTAAAAAAAATATATGGTTCGTACTTTTCTATGAAAAGTTCAGGAGCCAATTGATGTTCTTTTTTTTTTTAATTCTCTATTGCCCCATAATCCATTTTAGTTTTTTGTTTTTTGATGGGAGTTACTTCACGAAAGTATTAGATTGTGATGTTTTGCCTGCTGCTTCGAAGGACATGAGCCGATCTTATAGATTCTCAGCAAAATTTTGGAAACTGTCTGATTGATTGGCGTATTTAAAGTTTCTTTAGCCCTTCTAGTGTCTTGGCAAAGTTGAATTCAATCCGATAATGGACGGACAGACAGACATCGCTTAATCGACTTTGTTATGCATAAGAACTCAAAATGTATGTACTTTATGGGTCGGAAATAATTATACCCATATATACCCATCTTTAAACTGTGGTGAATGGATAAATAAATACTAAAACTTGCTCTAAAAATAACACAAATACTATAAGAAGAAGAAAAAAACTGTTTTTAATTTGTTGAATAAAGAAAGAAAATAAAGTTGTATTTTTCTTTGAAATGCTGCTTGATTATTTTCATTTTATTACAACTCATGTTTAAAGCAATTTGTTAACATATTCTTTCACATGCACTTACACAGTGGGTATAAAAGTTCATACATTTATTCATGCATACATACTTCTTAAGATCTAGTGAATGTTGCAGAATAACTGCAGCTACAACTTTAGACCTGTAATTGGCAAAATGCCCAATTTTCTAAATGTTGCAACAATTGCTGCTGCAGGGGAGGTATGTTGTTTGAAAAAATTTTTACAAAAAAAAAGGGAAAAGTTTAAAAGAAGAGAAGTTGCCTGTTTTTTTTTTTAACTGTTTAACAATGAACTGAGATTTGTTTTTTTGTGTTTTCTTACTTTTCCGTTGTAATCTTTCTTGCTCTTATTGCCCGCCGGTTAAGGTATGTGCATGCTTACACTTTTACTTGCTTTATAATTCTTGAATAAAAAAAAAAGTTGTTCAGACTTTCTTTAATATTTTTTAGTTTAATATAAAGATCTAAGATTTATTTCATTTTCCTTAAACGTTTATTTTTTCATGGATTTTCAATACAACTTTTATTCACTTTGTTAAATGCACTGTGGTGGAATGGCTTAGAAAATATTAAAAAATTTCTTATGTTTGATAAATAGCTGGAGTAGGAAATATTATTCAAATCATTATAATCGCCTGCACTTTTTCCTGTTTTAGATTTAATTCATTTAACTTTTTGCTTGAGCGGTCTCTTTAACTTTAAGAACAGAGCAAAATCGAAGAGGGCCAATAGCACAATAAAAAAGTTTATTTAAAAAACCCAGATAAAGTTTCTGTTAAAGTCGGCTAATTCTTTCCATTAAAGTTACACTTTCTTTAATACATTTTAAATGGCAAATAATGTCTAAATTGCTTACTTTTTTAACGTCCCACACAGAAAGTGTCCGTCTTTTCTAGACCTCTTACGCTGAGACTGTCAAAGGTAGCGCTCTGAAATTTAAGCAGAAAGTATAAAAAATACTAAAAATTTAAAGAAAGTTCCGAAAGCGAACTGATATAGGTATCCGCCAAGAAAGCATATTACTTTATTTTGTCTCCATTTTGGTAAAAATCAGTCTTGACAATTCCTATTTGGCAGTCGTTTACGAAAATCATCGATTACTGTGACTATTACGTGAAAGTTTTGGGAAAAACTACGTCCCAACAAAACGCACTCTTTATCGTGTAGTGAATGATTTCACGAAGTACTGTAAGATCGGCTGATAACATTACTGCTACTGAAGAAAGGGTTCAAAACAATCCACCAACCTTAAATTCGATGCCGTGCTCAGGAGCTTGGTCTTCAAAAAACAACTTTGCCACAATTTTGCACTTAAGATTCAGGTGACACAAGAGCTTCTTCCACAAGACCATTTACGCAGCCATACAGATGCCAATAGGATGTTACAGCTCGCCCACGACAACCCCGCTTTTTACGAAAAAATCATATGGAGTGACGAGGAATATTTTCATTTGGATGGATGTGTGAATAAACAGAATACTCGATTCTGGCCAACGGAAACCCCTCGAATTATTCATCAGTCATGTTTGCCCTTACTTCTTTGAAAATTAAAACGACGCACAGTAACCGTGAATGGGGAGCGATATCATGATATGATTGAAAACTTTTTAACACCACAACTAAACACTTTGGGCTTGATTAACATGTGGTATCAATAAGACGGTGCCACATCGCATACAGCCAGAATTATAATACAAACAAACAAAGTAGTGTACTTTCCTGGGGGACACCCTGTACTTATAAAGACATAAACAGGCAGACGCGTCATTTTTCACATTTTATGTAAAACTATGTCCGCTATAGCAACAAGTATAAAAAAATAAATTTTAAATTAAAGGGTGTTCCAATAGTGTCGTAATTTTCACGTGCTTGGCATTGTTTTTTAACCGCAATAGGCACACATTTTATTTTAAGGTAATTTTTTATCCACTTAAGGAATAAAAAAAATAAAAGGGTGTCCCTAAAGTGACACGATTTTAACTTATATGACTTTAGTATTTTAATCTTAATATTCGAATATTTAGATTTTTTTCACAGTATGTACAAATTATTTCCGTATCAAAATAATTGTGAAAAATAAATTAAAAAATGAAAGGGTTTTTATATATACGCCCTGATTTTGATGCATCTTTCAAGCCGTTATAGGCAGATGTTTGAAATTTGCAATACATACCCTATTGCTATGTTTGCTTTAAAAACAAATACAAAAAAATGATAAAAAAGCTAAATGAAGGGTGTCCCAATAGGTAGGTATATTCACATATATGGTCTTATTTTTGGAACCGCAATAGTGTAAGACTATAAATGTACACAGAGTATCTGTTGTTACTTCGCTATAAAAGTAAGTACAAAAATTATATTACATTAGATCGTTATTTTCTCATGGACTTATTTAGAAATTGCTCACAATATGTATTATTAAGTTCACTAGAACAAACTAAAAAAAATAAAATTAAAAATAAAAGGGTGTCCCATACATGGTACGGAACCCTTCATATGTGAGTCCAAATGGCACTTGGAGGGTTTTTACCCATATATTCTTTATTCATCTTATATTTTCGTAACCCACTGCTTTTTTTTTTTTTGCTTAAATCGAGAAAAAAAAGTCCACTTAAAAATATTATAAGCTTGAGAGATTTATTTTTAAGTTTGCCTGAAAAAAAAAAAAACAAAAAATAACCAAAAGTTCTTTGGCAGACTAATGAAATAATTAGTCAGAATTGTAAAAGAAACTAGCAAGAAAAGGAAGCCAGCATTTGAAAAAGAAAGCAAAAACATTAAAACAGAATAAACGGCAATTAGAAACTCATTTGTCATTATATCTACAATTAAATAAAATCTGTTATAAAGTCATAAAAAATTATAGTATAATTAAAGACAAACAAAATGTTTTGTTATAGAAAACTAAAGAAGTTTGATAGTTTGTGTTTACATACAAAATTAAAATGTTTATTGACAGGTAGCAAATCGGTAAATAAAAACTTAAAATTATACCGAGAGCGTAAAAAAATATGAACAATTTTGCTTAGGTTAACGGAAAAAAGTTTTTATTTTTATAACATCCCTGTAATAAAGAATAACTGTAAAAAATTCTACCGAACGGAAAATTGTCGAAAAATTTTTCGCTCGTTTTTTAAACAAATTTCTTTTGACAGCATGAAAGTCAGATAGAACTACATACAAAAATAGTATTTTTAGTGCAATACAATTTTTTAGATTCTTAAATTATTACTTTTAAAATATTTTGTAATAAATATAAAACATTGTTGCAAGTGTGTTGTCACTTTATAATTCACGAAGGGTCAAACCGAATTCAATTAAATTTTTAGGGTTTGTTCGTATGGTCGTGAAAATGGTTTATCTTAAGTTTGCAAAAAAATTGGTCAATGCGTTCGTGATTATTTATTTGTGCGTGCGTCAACCACGCACGACTGAACCAATTTTAATGTAGATATTTGTCCTCATGGTAAAATAGGGTAAAATAGCCATCCAGGAGTGGTTTAAAAGGGGAAGTGGCCATTTTTACGCTAATCGATTTTCATGAAATTCGAAACATAGATAGTTCCTTATCAATCCGAATAAAATCACATTCTAAAGATATTTGAAATATAGATATATCCTGGTCTATAAGATCCTTAAACAAATTAATAGATTTCTCACGTGTTCGGATTGCATAGAAAGGCTCAAAAACTAAACCCATGTAACGCTGGGTACAATAGCTAGTTTTCTAATAAATTTTTTTATTCATCATAAATTAGTTTTATTTACTAAAGATCAATCTTTTTACAAAAAGCCATTTTATCTAAATACAGGAATACCTCGCATAGTACGGTTAATCGGTTCTACTATTTTGCCGTACTATTTGAAACCGGTCTAATAGACGCACTCGGACCCTATTTGTCGGTTACAGGCCCTATATTCCTGAAGGAAGTTAAAGGAAATAATGATAATAATCAAATCAAAACACCATAATTTATTACATATAATTTATAATTTGTAAAATTTATTTTAAAACAAATTATTAATTAATGAAATTTTCGGCTTTTGGTTCTTTTTAATTTATTTTCTAAACATTTTTAGAAAGAAAAATTATTTACAAATGTATGCGGACGTTTTCCAAAGAAAACAAGAAAAATTAGACGCTAGCAGAATGAAATGCAGCATTTTCTGGACCGCCACATCCTTCATCTGCATTCTTTGCATCTATCTACCTTATGTTATGTACATCGTAAACATCATCTTTTTAACCAACTAATCTTAATGTTAATTTGGTGAGACGAAGTTCACACACAACTTAAAGCTTTTTCTTTGTCATTCTCTCTGTAACTCGTCTTGTACATTTGTTGTTGCTTTTTTTGTACTAGCAATTTGATAGTCACAAACAGCGTTGCCACACAAGAAATTTACTTCCTACCAATAATTTTCAAAAATCCTACCAAAATCGTTCACATCCTACCAAAAATTTAAAAATGCATTTTTTGCATATAAACTCTGTTATACTCACTTGGTTTTTTTTTTTTCTTGTAATTGTTGAGATGGAAGTTTGTCTTTTGGTGATTTTTAAGATGGGTGTTATGATTTAAAATAGTTTTAGAGAATACTATGCAGGAGGAACACCCATCCCTTTCCTGGCGCCAGTCAAATTATTTTGACTGTTTCTTTACATGCAATATTAGTAAATATTTATGTAATAAATAGGTACATATTTACAATTAAAAAAGTTTACTGACTTTTCTATATTGTCTGTTCATTTTTTTAATACATACACTTGAAAATTAACCTTCACTCAAAAGTATTGTTAATTTCAATTTCATTATATTGTTCGCGTTTCTTAAACCAAAGATGGTTATAGTTTTAATCATCTCTATGCAAAAAAGCAGAGATGTTTTTTATTGCACCTAAAACAGTTTTTGAAAACAGTGGTAACACTATTCAAAGTTATTGTTTATTTAATTTAAAGTTACATTTCTTTTTATTTTATTATCTGAAATTTTAAGGTGAAAAATTTACTATTGCTAAAAAATTGCCAGAGGAGGAAAACCTACCAAAAATTAAAAAAAAATGCAACAAACCAACCGAACTACCAAACTGTTTTTAAAAAACGAAAAACTACCAAGTTTGGTCCGATTGGACCAAAGCGGCAACGCTGGTCACAATTTTTAATTATTCATACTTGTTTGCTCACAACATTATAGACACTGTTTCAGTATCATATTGACTTTTATGAGTTAAGTATGAATGTAAATACGCGATGCCTAGCGATGTCTATAATGTTGTGAGCAAACAAGTATGAATAATTAAAAATAAAAAAGTTGCATATGTGACTATCAAATTGCTAGTACAAAAAAAGCAACAACAAATGTACAAGACGAGTTACAGAGAGAATGACAAAGAAAAAGCTTTAAGTTGTGTGTGAACTTCGTCTCACCAAATTAACATTAAGATTAGTTGGTTAAAAAGATGATGTTTACGATGTACATAACATAAGGTAGATAGATGCAAAGAATGCTGATGAAGGATGTGGCGGTCCAGAAAATGCTGCATTTCATTCTGCTAGCGTCTAATTTTTCTTGTTTTCTTTGGAAAACGTCCGCATACATTTGTAAATATTTTTTCTTTCTAAAAATGTTTAGAAAATTAATTAAAAAGAACCAAAAGCCGAAAATTTCATTAATTTGTAAAATCGATGGTTCGAATCCTGGTCAGGGTGAAAATTAAAAAAATTAAAACAAATTATTTTGAAAATTAAATTTTATAAATTTTTTTAGAACAATTTTATTCCAAAACAAATTTATTTTTTTTTGTAATCGAAGCAGTAAAAAAGATTTTAACAAAAAATAAATTTTATTAAAGAATATACTTATCCACGAAATTTTAAATTTTCTTAATTTAACATTTCATAATTTATTTTAAAAAATTAGAAAATAATTTTTCTTTCAAAAAAAAGTTTTTAGAAATTAAAAAATTAACTTAAGCCAAAATTCAATTTCAATTCATTTATTTTTACAAAACTTTTATCAAAAATTCACATAAAAACTCTTTTGAATCCAAAAAGTTTCTGAAAAAAGATCATTCTCATCTCCAAAAACTCCTTTTTCTATCAGAAAATTAGTTTTTTCTCTCAAAGATATTTTTCGTTAAAAAAATGTCTTTTTCTATCAAAAGAAAGTCAATTTTTCAGCAAAAATATTTATTTTATGTAAATGTCACTTTTAAAAAGTTATTTTTACCATCCCAGATTCACATTTTTCATGAAAAAGTATTTTTTGTAACATAAAGTCACTTTTCTATCAATGCCACTTTTCAGCAAAAAAAAAAAGTACTTCTTCCTCAAAAAGCCCCGTTTCTATCAAAAAGTCAATTTTCCATAAAAAAAAAGTCCTTTTCTATAAAAGAGATCAATTTTCCCACCACTAAATCACTATTTTCATGAAATATATGAGTATTTCCTTATAAAATTCTCTACTTCCCTAACAAGTCATTAGTTTCATCGATAATTTGTTTTACCTTCAAAAATAATTATTATCTTTCTAAAGTCGCTTTTCTATTAAAAAGTTGGTTTTCCATTAAATAGGCAACTTTCTACTTAATAGCAACTTTATATCTAAACGGTTTATTTTTTCGATCAATGACACAGCTTTACAAATTTTTAATTTGGAAAAATTTCAAGAACACTACATGGCTAAATAAGTTAATTGGGACCTCCTGAACATGAAAAACCCTGTAATTATTTTTTTTAAGTACCGTATTTTAGATAACGGTACTTTTGTGTTTTTCGGTGTATGGTCCCACTCAAACTCTTGTGAAGCCCAACCGAAGTCCGATCGAGATAAATGACACACCGTTTGAAAGGTTTTTGAATGCATGTTCCGTCGATATGATGCAACTTTCTATCTGCCAAGAAACGGTTGAAATATGGCACCCTAAAATTCAAAATTTGCCTATTTTTACGTTTTTTTCAAAATTTATTATTTTAATTCGGGGTTGTTTTAGCAGGTAGGATTACTGTTTTAAGTTTTTATATTGTTTCTAGAATATATTGTATGACTTTATTTGTCCCTTCAGTACAATATCAAAAATGACCAACTCATTCCTCAGGAGAAGATTATACTTTCTCCATTAATAAGCTTGGGTTATTTACAAATATTGTCAAAACGTTGCCAAAAGACAGTCTTGCCATGAATTACCTTAAACAAAAATTTCCGAGAGCCACAGCGAGCAAAATTGAAGCTGGTATATTTGATGGATCTTAAATTCGGGCTCTGTACAGAGACCAAGCAATTAATGAGTGTTTAGGTCCAGCTCATTTGGAGGCATGGGAAGCATTACAGGATATCGTTCACAATTTTTTGGGAAACTATATATTGGTAATTAAAAAAATTATTTGGTAAAAGAAAAAAACATTCCAGATCTTTACTATAACGTAGAAAAAAAACCAAATGAAAATAAAAAATTTTGAAAAAACGTAAAAAATAGGCAAATTTTTAACTCTAAGGTGCCATAACTTAGCCATTTCTTGGCAGATAGTAAGTTGCAGCATATCGACAGAAAAGGTATTCAATTACCTTTCCAACGTTGTGCCTTATATCTCGATCGGACTTTTCGGTTGGGCTCCACAAGGGTTTGAGTGGGACTATACACCGAAAAACACAAAAGTACCGTTATCTAAAAAACGATACTTGGAAAAAAATAATTACAGCGTTTTTCGTGTTCAGGAGGTCTTAATTAACTTATCTAGATAAGTTGTTGGTATTTTCATCAAAAAGCCACTTTGTTCAACAAAACGTTACTGTTTCTTTAAAAAGTTACTTTTTGCATTACATTACATGTGTGACCTTTAAAACAAAAAGTCACTTTTCAATCAAAAAGGCACTTTCTAAAAAAAGTAATTTTTTCAGCAAGTTACGTTATTTAACAGAACATAATATTCTATATAGAAATGTAAATTCTCTATTGAAAAATTTAGGTTTTCCATTAAAATGTCACTCTTGTCACAAAAAGCTTAGTTTCCATCAAAAAGTAATTTTTCACAATTTTTTTTTTCAAAATAGTATCCTATTTATTTTATTTAAATCTAATGGCTCCTTACACTTTTATTAAAATCACGCTTAGTAATATTTAATTTTTATACATTTTATCAATAATATTTTTATATTTCTGTTGTACGGCATTTCTTTTAACTTTTAATGTGGGTCCTGAAAAAAAAAAACTCAATACATAAACATCAACACAAAATTGAATGTCGTTTACTTACCCAACTCATTAGTGGGTATGGTAAAATCATGAGGAAGTAATGTAAAATACTGAACTTTGTGGGCATTAGAAATGGCCTGTTTATTGTAACGTTTGATGCCTTCATTCAAAGCCTGCCATAATTTGTCATCACAATTCATCTCTACAGCATTGACATCAAAATCTTCTAGATTTTCAGGCAGCTTGATATTAAGTAAATCCGAAACATGAGTATAATGTACGCCTACAGAGGCTAACCATTGTATAGCTTCCGATCTTAAAGTATCCAAGGGATAACCTGAGTCAGGATCTAAATCAGTCTTTAGTGTTATACATTTCATTATTTTATGTAACTTAGGGATTCTTTTCTTTTTTTTACCAACCTTTAGAGTTAATAAAACTGTAAGATATTTTCTTTGATCGCCTATAACCATGACATTACTTAGGCAGGGTAATTCCTTTTTAATCATCTCTTCTATATACACGGGTGGTATATTTTCTCCACCTGCTGTTATTAGTAATTCCTTTTTACGGCCGTTTAGATAAAGATTTCCCTTTTCATCCAAATAACCCAAATCTCCCGTTCTCAAATAGCCATCTTCAGTTACGGTTTCCGCAGTCTTTTCAAAATCCTTTAAGTAACCCATTAAATTGTAGGGTCCCTGCATCAATACCTTAAAGTTTTTTTTTGGGAAAAGATTATTAAAATTGAACATTGATATTATTAATTTAATCTATACGAACTTCTCCCTGTCCACTTTCATTTGGACTGTCAATTTTTATTTTTAAACCTTCTATAGGTTTGCCTACCGTCCTTAAATTTGGTCTTTCAAAATTAAAAATGACTGGACCGCTGGTCTCTGACATGCCAAATACATCTATCAATGGCATATCTAAACTCAAAAAGAATTTTTTTGTTTCCTCTGTTGTTACAGCTCCTCCCACCATGCACCATTTTAAATGATCTAAACCCACGACTGCTTTTATTTTATTAACAACTTTAGAAGCCAGCCAGTATTTAAGATATGATGTTGCTTTATTTTGCATTTTATCCAAATGATAACTTTTTATTACTTCACGTGCGGATTTCAAGAAAATTCCTACCAGACTGGAAGACTCTGATTCAAATTGTAACACTTTTTCTTGTATTTTTTCATAAACGCGAGGAACACCAAAGAGCATAGTGACTTTAGCTTTGGCACAAGTTTTAGCCAAAGAGCCCTTCAGGGCATTACGATCAGCAAAGTGTATGAGGAAACCATTTTCTATGGCCATAAAGGTATCGAAAAATTGAGCAGCAATGTGATTGAGTGGTAAATAAGAGACTCCAGATTGTTGTGTGTCCTGCAGACAGGGCAAAAGTTTGGTAAAAGCATTAGAGCAAGATAAAATGCTTGCGTGCGACAGTAGGACGCCTTTAGGCAAACCCACAGTACCAGACTGAAAATAAAGAATTAAATTAAAAAAAAATATATTAATAAACTGCCATCATTCATGCACACCGTAAAAATTATTAGAGCACATTCATTGGCCACCACTTTTAATTCTCTCGCAACTAACTCCTTACGTAGTATTGAACTAAATTGCATTTCAAATAAATCCTTCCAGCGATAATAACCCGGCTCTTTGCCAACAAACTCATCGTAGGGACCATTTAGTTGAATAACAGCTCGCAATTGTTTTAAACGCGTTTTGTTTGCACGCACTTTTAACATTTGATGAGCATCATCCACCAAGCATACAGTGGCATCTGATACTTCTAATGCATGATAAACGGCTTCCGAGGAGTTGGTGATATAAATACCAGCCACAACGGCACCAATACGCAGAGCACCCAATTCCATATAAAACCATTCAGGACAATTAAAAGCCAATATGCCAACAGAGGAATGAGGTCTTACACCCAGATGCAACAAAACTAAAGCAGCATGTTCTACATTTTTTTCATATTCGCCATAAGTAACTGTTGACCAGGTTTTTCCTTCAGGCGTTTCGTATGCTAAGGCAGGTAAATCTTTATATTTTTGGCAATTTTTATGAAAAAACTCAGGTATAGTTTGAATATTAGATTCGTCTAAGGAATCGCTTTCCAAATTTCTAAGTTTTACAGGTTCGTGTAGAAAACAGGAGGTATAATTTTTAGCTGGCTTGATATTCTGTAACTTATTGGTCTCAAGTTCTATATAATCCTCCATCATCTTTGTAGTTATATTTTTCCAACTTTATTTTTACAACTCATAAAACGACTGTTTCAATTAAGTTGATGATTCGTAATGCCACTTTCATTTTTAATTTTCATATTTCTAATAAATATCGTTTTTAAAGTTCGAAAGTCAAAATGGTAACGAACTTGTTATCAGCGAGTTTCTTATTTGGAGACAATAATAAACAAAATGGTCTTAAAAGATTACGCAACACAAAATTTGACTTTTTGATAATAAGAGAAAGAAAAAAATACTAAAATAATTAAAATAGTATTTTCTGTCCAAGAACAATAAAAATATATATGTTTATGTACACACAGACATATCGGAGAGTGACACATTTATGATGATATTGTGAAACCATATATTTGTAATACAACGAATGCTTAGAATCACATATTTATCGGAAAACAAATATCATTATATACAACATTCATAGAAAAAATAATCTCTAAAGAACGCACTTAATAAACCCATATGGCCAAGCTGTCCTAAAAAAATTTCTTCGAAGATGAATTCTTGCTTGGTCTTCTCTTCTATAAATATGTATGAAGGAAAATAGATAAATGTGATTCTTAAAGTGTAGAAAACTGTCGAGTTGTTAAAAAAAAACTTGTTAACCATTTAAGATGTATTAAATACCTGGCTGTCTGGGAATAAAACAAAATCCCTGTATAAATAAAATTGCTTGTTTTTTCCCAATATCCATCATTTTTATATTTACCGAAGGGAGTTGTAGCATTTTAAAATCAAATATTTTTCATAGAGGTTTTAGACACATCAAGCTTTGCATTTATTATCTCTGTCGGATAGTTTCGAAGCAGCATAGAACTTACAAAAAGGTTAGCTGCCAAATAAACTTTTAAACTGCTCTCTCTCTCTCTCTCTCTCTCTCTCTTTGACATTTCTTTGTAAATCAGTAATCAATGCGCGCAACTCATTGATGAAGCATGTGGATCTACAGCAGTTCTTTTTTTAAGAAATAGCAGGCATAGTCTTTTATTTTTGTAACCGTTCTACATTCTTTAGGGAAGGAATAGATTAGGTGAAAGGCGAAAAATAGATATAGCCATTTCATTAGTTATTTTACTTCGCCGGCGACTATGCTATGAAAAAGTACCGACGAAGGAGGCTGCAGGTGTAATATTACTTCTGATTGCCGCAAGTGTTGAACTTTGCCCAACCAGCTTTGCAGCCAGAGTGCTTACCACCTTGACTACAGCAGCCACAGATATCTTGACATTTAATAAAATTCAGCGCATAATAATGATCTAAGCGAAATGTGGTTTCAAATCATGGCGCTACATAACCAACGGCGACCGCAATCATCGACTGAAATCAAAACTTAGATTATAAGTACATTTGGTGAAATGGACTGTTCAATTAGCGTCCACTATTGTACGATTTAATACCTCCCAAATATTTCAATAAGAAAATTTATTACTTGCAATCTTTTTTATGGTTATTTATTTACTTAATTGTGCTTTATTTCTTGAAATATAAATATTTCTCAAATGTTTAAATTTCAGCAATGATTGACTTCTTGGAGGCCAATTTTGTAAGTGTTATACGATGATGCGGCCAGCAACACTCGAAAAGTAGCACAAAAATGTTCATCTAAAGTCTTCTTCGTAAGGAGCAGCTGTGATTACCATATGCCCGAAATCATTTTATTGTCATTATTGTGTTTTAAAATATTTTTTTACGAATAATTTGTTTTGTATAGAAAAACCGCATTTACTTAAAAGCAAATTAATTTCTCGCCCCAAATACCTACTTCTTTACGAAGAAGAAATTAGCTTTTCAGGCAAAAAAAAGATGGTTTCGTGATATAATTAATTTTTCACTAAATTGTTGAATTTGACTAAAGTGCAGCTCTATACGAAAATCATATATACATATGTATATTTGGTGATGCCGAATCTTATATACCCTTCACCATATATGTAGATCTAGTTTAGTGAAGGAACTCCAATCAAAAAAGCAACTATTGGGGTGACAGAAAATTAAAATATAAGAAAATAAATTAAGTACTACATACAGTCAAGGACTAAAGTCTTCATACATACCCAAAAAATAATTTTGTGTAGTAGAAATATTTAATTCCGTATTAATTATGAAACAAAAACCAACATTTTCATTCAACTCAAAAAATAACGATAAATCCAGAAAAAACTAATTATAAAGATGGACTAAAGTGTTCATACATAACGGAAAAACATTTTTGACTTCCAAAAAGTAGTTAATTTTGGATTAATTTTTAAAGCGTTAATATTTTTTGGCCCACCGTTAGCATCAATCAATGCCTGCAGACGTCTCGGCATTGAAGCGAATAGATTTTCGGTCATATCAGGAGTAATTTTGGACCAGCACTTTTGAAATGCTTCTTTTAACGTTTCTCTGTTGGTAACACTAGCATAACCGATTTTCCGCTTTAAAATATCCCAAACGTGCTCAATCGGGTTTAGGTCCGGTGATTGTGGAGGCGATTTCAACTGTCTTGGTGCATGATAAATAAGTCAATCTCTCACAACGTTCGCTGTATGTTTGGGATCATTGTCTTGTTGGAAGATCCAACCCTGGCCAAGACCCAACATATCAACAGATGGCTGCAAATTGCATTCTAAAAGCTGTTTATAATAGTATTGGTCCATAATACCATCAATACACACCAACCAACCAACTCCAGATGCAGAAGTGGCGCCCCAAACCATTACGTTGCCACCGCTTTGTTTCACTGTGGGCATAATATTCTTTCGCTCAAGTGCTGTTTTTTTTTACGCCAAACTTTTTTGCGCCCGTCATTTCTAAACAAGTTAATCTTGCTTTCATCCGTTAACAATACCTTTTTCCAAAAATCTGCGCCTTTGTTAATGTGAGTTCTTGCAAATTCAAGGCGAAGTCTTCGATTCTTTTCAGATATCAAAGGCTTTTTGCGGCCAACTCTACTTGCATACCCTTTAGCTCGTAACGCTCTTTGAACCGTTTTTGGATAATCCCTCTTATCCGTAATATTTTCGATCTTTTTTGGTAGCTTAGGCCCTGATATTCTCGGATTTGTTGCCACTTCTCTTAAAATAAAACTGACATCTCGCCTAGAAAGCTTCTTCGGTCGTCCAGATCTTGGCTTATTCTCTACGGAACCAGTTTTTTGTACTTTTTGATTATGTATTAGACAGTGGCAAAAGGTATTTTAAAATTTTTGCTAATTTCGCGAAAATATTTTCCTGCTTTACGCTCTTGAACAATAACATCTTTTACATCGATACCAATTTCTTTACGCTTACTCATCTTGACAATTGAAATTTGTTTTAATACAAAAATACCAAAAAAGATAGTTCAACAGATATGGGGGCCCACTTCGATTGCAAAAAACTAACCGTATTTGAATAATACAGGTGACAAATTATGATTAAAACAGAAGAGACTACATTGTATGAACACTTTTGTCCATCTTTATAATTTGTTTTTTCTATATTTATCGTTATTTTTTGAGTTGAATGAAAATGTTTGTTTTTGTTTTATAAATAAAGTGGAATTAAATATGTCTGGTACACAAAATTTTTTTTTTTTGCACATTTTGTTTGGCGAGTATGTGAAATTTTGGGTATGTATGAAGACTTTAGTCCTTGACTCTTAATGGGTTCTGCAAAAAAAATTTTAGTATTTTCTAAAAGATTTTTCTAAAAGTTTTTAAATGGTACCCATATTAATATTTGAAAATTTCACAGGCCTGTAACTCGGAAAAAATAAGCGAGCGAAAAGGATAACGTAGAAATTACAAACGGAATTAGAAACTTAGTTATACTCTTCTTCTTTAAATTAACGAAAAAAAAACTTTTTTATCAAAAATTTATTTTCAGAAATTATGTTGTAGTTTTTATAAACAAAATAACTTTGTCATGAAAAATTAACTTTTTACAAAAAAAAAAAAAAATACGAAAGAAGATTTACGTTTACAATAAAACATAATTGTTAAAAAGAACACTTTTGGAAGAAGAAAACATCGTTTTGTCATAAAAGTATTACCTTTGCACCAAAAATTTGAAACTCCCTAATGAAAGCAAATATGGCTTGACAATTACAAAACACTTTTTCCAAAAAAAAAATATTAACAATAAACATTTTTTTTATTTATTCCATTGAATTTAATTTTTATCAAGAAAAAAAAGCAAAAATTTTTAATTTACTAATATAATAATAAAGTAATTTATTTATGATGTTTAATCATTTGGCATACATTTTTTCGATAGTATTTGCATACTTCTTCAGAACAACATTTCTCCTTATCTTCAAGGTGGGTCCTAAAATAATAAAAAAAAATAATAATATTTGTAATTTTTTTAAATAATATAATATTAAAGTAATGACTTTAGCAATTTAGAAAAATAATGAAAAGCAGGGTACGAAAACACACAATACGAAACGTTTGCTTTTATTTTGTTTTGTTCTTTGTAGTGAGTAAAAAAACAAAAACAACGAGCTTGTATCATATAGTTTTGTATTGTTGTTGTTCGTGAGTTTTAAACGCCATAAAATAAAACAATAAGAAAAAGATTAAAACGTTTTGAGAAAAAAAAAATAGAAACATTTGCTGATTAAATTACTCGCTATAGCATATGGAATACATTATCGCTTAGGAAGGAAATACACAACGCAGTTGTACAATTGTATTTGTGCGAGTAAATAAGCGAGGGTGTTTCGTTTGCCCTCTTTTTCGTTTATATGAAACGTTTGAGAAAGGTTTAGTTCTCACACGCTGATCAGATGGCTTCTGCGCCATCAATTTCATACTGTTGATATCGAAGATTTTTTTTAACCTATAAAATTTTAAAACTTTGTATGATCCACTTAAATTTAATTTGTCTTATTTTCTATGCATTTAACACATGCAAAACAACTTTTTTGTTAAATGAACTGGAGCTTGACTTAAAAATGATATATGTATGATCTTGGGTTTGACTTAAAAATCCAAAAGAAAACGCAAGTACTTACCCAACTCACTGGTGGGTATGGAAAAATCATGAGGCAATATTGAAAAATATTGTATTTTTTGCGCATTAGAAATCGCCTGTTTATTATAACGCTTAATGCCTTCCTCCAGTGCTGTCCATACTGTAACATCACAATTAATATCTACTGTATTGACATCGAAATTTTGCAAATTTGCAGGCACTGTAATGTTAAGTAAATCCGAAAGGTGAGTATAGGATACGCCTAACGATTCCACCCATTGAACAGCATCCGGTCTTAAGGTATCCAAGGGAAAACCTGAGTCAGGATCTATGTCAGTCTGCCACATACAAGAAAACATTATACACCTTATTTCTCTATATTTTTAGTTACATTAAAATATGGGAGATATACTTTTAGAGTTAATAAGACAGTCAGATACTTTTTATTGTCTCCAACAACCAGGGCATTACTGACACAGGGCAGTTCTTTCTTCACAATTGCTTCTATATGAGCTGGTGGAATATTTTCTCCTCCTGCTGTTATGATTAATTCCTTTATGCGTCCACTTATATAAAGATTTCCTTCACCGTCTAAATAACCTAAATCACCACTTCGAACCCAGCCGCCTTCAGCAAAAGCTTTGAATGTTTTATCTTCATCCTTCAAATAGCCCATAAAATTACAGCGCCCTCTGATAAGAATCTAAAAATATGTTTTTTTTAATCAAACAGTCAAATCTTTGTGATTGATTACAGAGATCACCAACCTCACCCTCTTCCTTATTGTTGGCACTATCAATTTTAATTTCAATTCCTTCAATAGCTTTTCCGACTGATTTTAAATTTGAATATTCAAAACTGAACACCGACCCACCGCTTGTCTCTGACATACCAAAAACTTCTATCAACGGCATGTCTAGACTTAAAAAGAACTTTTTTATTTCTTCCGTCACTGGTGCTCCACTTATGAAACACACTTTAACCTGATCTAAACCCATAATCACTTTTATACGCTCAACAACTTTTGAGGCCAACCAATATTTTATATTAGCGAGAGTATTTTGTTCTGTTCTGTTTAAATGAAAATTTTCCATTTGACCACGTGCTGTAGCCATAATTATTCTTGTAAGACTCGTAGAGTTTGCTTCCAGTTGTTTAAATTTTTCTTGCAATTTTTCATAAACTCGAGGAACTCCAAAGAGGAAATTTGCTTTTGTTTTGGCTAAAGTTGTAGACAAAGAACCCTTAAGAGTATTACGATCGCCAAAGTAGACTAGACCTCCAACCTGAAGAGTCATAAAAATATCAACAAGTTGCGCAGCAACATGATTTAACGGCAAATAGCTGACAAGTGTTTCTCTGGCTCCCTGAAGAGGTTTCAACAATTTATCAATGATTTGACAAGAGAAAATTATGCTATCATGGGAGAGCAAAACACCTTTGGGCGCACCAACTGTACCAGACTGAAAAATATGAAAAATTTTATTTTAATACTAAGCGTTTCTTTTAAACAGAATTTAACTTATAAAGGTAAAAGATTTGAATAATCAGGTAAGAATAGAAAAAAAACAAAACTTTTAAAACAAAATTTCAAAAACGAAATTTTACTAAATATCTAAAATTTACGAAATATAAGTAGAAATAAAAGTTTGCGAATATCTTAAAGAAAAATATATACTATACTCAGAGATGATAAATTTAACCAAACCAAACAATCGAAATTCTTTTGCTTCCCAAAAACTTCCTATATTTGTATAAACAAATTTTTAATTTAATGGAAAACTCATTTTTCTAATTTTTAATTACTAGTTCAGTTTAAAAATTATTGTTTATTCTTTTTTATTTTTCCAATATTTCGCCACACTGTTGGGTTGCATCTTCAGAAAAAAGGAAACAAAAATCCACGTAGTGCTTAAAAAATTTGAAAAGAAAATTATTTATAAAGGTCTAATAAAAGTTAACATATAATTAAAATTTATAACTACATTTTTTTTTAAATTGCCATAAATTCAGACATCAAGGCAAAACGTTTACCCATAACTAAAAAAAAATCATAAAATGGTTATGCGAATGAGATCCGAATTAAATTTTATATTAACCCTTCACCAGTTATGTAAGTCTAGTTTAATGAAGTAACTTCAATAAAAAAGAACAAATATTTAGGTGACAGAGCATTAAAAATTAAAAAAAAAATTGGTACTGCATATGTATAATTTTGTATAAAAATTAAATCGGCTCTTAATGGGTTAAGCACTTTTAAAAATTTTGTGTATTTCCTTAAAGATCACTTTAAAAGCTTTTAAACGATATCCATATTGATATTATAAAAATTTTAAAATTTCAGGGCCCTGTAACTCGGAAAATATTGGCAATCGTCAATTTTTTTATATCATGTTTTTTTCTTATTTTTTAATTCTCTATCGACCCATGTATTTATTTTATATGAAAAAATTAAAGATAGGTATGGTGTTTTGCATGCTGCATGGTGTTGATCATGCTGATTTCCAATAGCACCTCCTTCGACACTATATCTGATCGATTGACACATATTTTTTTTGTGAAATACTGCATTTATGCACTTTGATCGCTTCTATAACGGTAAATTAATACTTGTTTATTTCACTTCATGTTTCTGCACGTGTTACGAGTAAATTCTCATTAGGAAAGTTTCAACACTAACTCCGACGGACACCGCTCAATCGACTTCGCTATGCATAAGAAGTCAGAATATATATACATTATGAGGTCGGAAGTGCATATTTTAGAAATTACACTCGGAATGTCAAACTAAGTTATACCCTTTTTTGACTTTTTGTGGAGATGGGTATAACAATAAAAATTAAAAACACTTTTGAAACATTAGCATTTTTTGCATGTAGCTTCTTTAGGTTGAGCACATTTTAAATATCACTTATTTAGTCAATTAATTTGATAAATACAAATATGGGAAATATACGTAATCAATCAATATTGTTACGAATAAAAGATCTGGCAACCCCTGTTGTTGGTATCCGTATGAGCGTGGTGAATAAGCGAATTCAACTACAATTAGCCAACAAAAGCTGAGCAGCCTCAATAGCTGCGTTGGTAGAGGTGCGACCTGCAAAACAGGAGGTCCTGAGTTCGATACCGCATTCGGACATGCGTGCAACGAAAAATAATAATTGTTAAAAATTAATAAACAGCAGTACAAACCTCCCGAGAGGTAAAAGACAATTATTGTGTGAAGCTATGGCAGACAATTTAGTGGAGACGTCCAATTTAATATAAGACTAAGTAAGAGCAATAGCGGTTAGCGCAGGAAAGTGTAACAGCATAACAACAGTGTATGGCAGACGACGTGTGTTGTGGCTACTGGATTAAAGGCGATGACAGGCTTGGATAAAAGGAGTAGTGGAGATGTCTGTGTCTGGTTAAGGTTACTAAACATCGTAGTGAAGCGTGGATGGCTGCGTTTGTAGTAATAACGCATGTTTAGTAAACGCGAGACCAACGGTTCACAAGACCGGTAGGATCAAGAAGTATAGCCAGAGAAAGCCATAAAGTTTGAATACAGAATAATGAGCCACAGTGGGATTTGCAATCAAAAGAATCCGTACGTTTGTCTAAAAAAACGGAAAAACGTAACAATATTAATTTGGTTAGAGGACGTCCACATACAACTCAAGGCTTTATTCATTGTTCTCTGTATGAATTGATACACGAATGCAATTTTCTTTTTATTATTCTTTCATTTCAATTAAAAATATTGTTAAAACTTGACACTAATAAGACTGCAGAACTTGAAAAAAAATAAATAAACAGAAAAAGTCAAGCACAGATATGGACAAAAACTTTATAACAAATCCGTCAACTTATTATGAGTTCTTTTATCTGATTAATTAGGAGTTTTATATAAAAACCCTTTTTTTGCTTGCTCTTATAACAATATGGCAGCTCTATATAAAGAGACTTTATTTTATCCTATAGGGATATGTTAAATTATCCAATTTCTTTGGCATAATCTTTCAAAATAGCGATTATAAATTTCGAAAAGTGAACTTAGAAGAAAATGTTGGATAGCGCGCACTGTGGTCAATATTTTGAGATAGCGGCCAAAACTCCTCTTGGTTTTTGTTCTCCGATTTTAAAGTTATTAGACTCATATGAAAGTAGATAGTAGTAAACCTCGGGAGCCAAAAATTAGAACTCTATTTCAACTATTTTACTGAGAACAGGGTGGTGCAAAATGGGCTTTTTCAGAATTTAGTAAATTTATGATATTTTTAGTTAATTTTTAAAGTTATAATGATCATAACTTTTTTGTTTTTAAAGATTTTTGGACGAAATAAATTTTGTGTTGTAACTTAACTTATTTCCTATTACTGGTAAATTGAAGCTCTACTGTTTTCAGAACAATTTAAATATTTTTTTAAAAAAGGTCAAATTTCTTGGAAATTTCCTACTTCATGGAGCACAACTCCTGTGAGTCAAGCTGAGTCAAAACACAAATTTACTATTTTGTAGTCCATGTCCATGCATCGGGACTGCACATTTTGAGCTACAGCAGTTTTTCTGACCCAAGGTAAGATATGCGGTATAAATGCACGTCATATTTTTTGAGAAGTTATTTGTATGTGAAAGTGTCTATTATGCACATATTTTGATGAAATTTTGTACAAGAGTTCTTATTAACCCAAAAAATAATTCTGTTGAAATTAGGAGAAGTTGGCCCATATTTGGACCTAGACCATATAGAAGGGTGTATCAAAATTTTGACAAAAATGACAATAGAACTCCCAAATTATGTGGTATCTAGCAATTCATTTGGAAAAGGTAAAAAATGATTTTATTGCCATCTTATATTACATAACTTAAAAACCTGAATATTGCAAATTAATTTAAAACCAATGGAAATATCTGGTAAAACCAAGTACCTGTTATATTATGTTTTAAAGAGGAAAAAAAGATCATCTTGAAACTTCGAGCAATAGTATATTAATCCATGCATTCATTTTTTTCTTCATTATTGTTTAAACAATGGCTAAATTCAGTTATAGTGTTCTATCTGATATATGTTTTGAAAGGAAAGATGAAAACGACATTATTTTACATATAATGAATAATCCATTCTTTAAAATATGCGACAAACAAGAAATTAATATTCATAACTTAAAAATAAAAAACTTTTTAAATACTTTAAGAAAACGGTACAATCAATGTTCCAGAAACTAGAAATTGTTTTACTCACGCAACCAAGAATGGCTAAGAAATAAACTTATTTTTAAAAAGCCATCAATAACTACCACGGAAACTGGAAAAGGTGGTCGACCAGCAAAGCCAATTAATAATTGTAGTGAAAGATCACGAAGACGCAAGCTTAAACATATCAATGAAGAAGTTTCTTGTAGCATCATAAAGGATTCATTTCTGCATCAAATTCAACCATCGAAAACTAAAAAGAGTAAAATTGCTATCGTTAAAAAAATAGTGGAAGCAAGCCCCAGACGCAAAAGGATTTTAGAAAGTATGTCGACACCAACTGAAGAAAATAAATTTACTCCAGAAGAAGCATTTGCACTATTTTTGGATTTGAAAATGAGTTAAAACCCATATACAGAATTGCGGAAGCGAAGCAATGAAAAAAATTGTGGAATTTTTCCATCATATCGAGATATAGTTTCTGCCAAAAAAGATTGCTTACCTTCACCAACTGCTACTAGTGTAACTTCAAGTTCAGCAGAAATAAAATTGCAGGATCTTCTTGAACACACTGCAGAACGATTATTAAAGACATTTGATGCTAACTATTTAAAGAAGTTTAAAAATTGCAGCATTAGTTTAATTTCTAAATGGGGATGTGATGGGTCCTCTGGCCAGAAATAATACAAACAATGTAATGCGGAAAATTCATCAGATGCCAATTTATTCATGATTTCTTTCATTCCATTCGTTCAACAAAAACTTATATTGGTTCAGAGCCGTCAACTAGTAGAGCTGCAGAGATAGATGTATGGAAGAATGAAATTCCCTCGTCAACAAAATATTGTAGACCAATAAAGTTTACTTACAAAAAAGAAACCAAAGGTGTCATAACTGAAGAAGTTGGCAAAATAAGAAATGAAATTAAAGAACTTCAACCAGTGATATTTAAATTTAATGATCAATGCATCGAAGTTAACTTTAAAATGTCACTTAAAATGATCGATGGAAAAGTTGCACAAGCTTTAACCGAAACAAAGTCTTCGTCAAGCTGCACCAACACAAGACGATAGTTTTAATGAAGCATATGAATTTGGAATGTCACCTCTTCATGCTAGAATTCGTTTTATGGAGCATATTCTTAAATTGGGATACGATATAGAATTTGGCCCGTTAGGCGCAACAGTGAGAATAACAAAAAAAATTTGGAAAAAGAAAGCAAAAAAAAAAGATATTCAAGAAAAATACCGTGAGATGGGCCTTATAATTGACCAGCCAAAGCAAGGAGAAGGAAATTCTAATGATGGAAACACAGCAAGGAGATTTTTTCCGATCCAGAAACTGCAGCTTCTATAACTGGAGTAGATAATGATTTAATACGACGATTCCAAATCATATTAGAAGTTATAGCATGTAGCAAAAAGATAGATGCAAAAAAATTTGGTCAGTATGCTAATGAAACAGCAACCCTTTATAACCAAAAATATTCTTGGAGACATATGCCAACCACAGTTCACAAAATTTTGTTCCATGGGGAACAAATAATTTAGCACAATATGCTTCCAATTGGAGATCTCTCAGAAGAAGCGCAAGAAAAAAGGAACAAAGACTACAGATTCTTTCGCGAGCACAATACAAGAAAAATTTCCAGATATTGTACTAATGAAGATCTTATTAATATTTCGTTGTGCACATCAGACCCATATATGTCCAGTATTCGACAAAAATGGAAATCAACCTCATTAGAGTTAGATGAAGAAGCTAAACAACTACTGCAAAATGAAAATCAAAGCTATTTAGAAGAAAATTTTTACTAATATTGTTTAATTAATACTAGTTTAAAGATTATAATTTGTTTCTAATTTTAGTATAAATTTTTATTAATACATTTAAATAAAATATATGTGCACTTTAAATCAATAGTAAAAGTTTACTTAAAATTTTATCGATGTTGTGTTCTGTATATAATATATCCAAATGGTATTGATATTGTTGGGAATTTCAGTGTTATTTTTCAGTTTAATCCTCACAAGAATTAGCTTTCTTCAAAAAAAAACCAACCTTTGGCCCCTGTAAATATTGAGACTAAATAAATGTCAGAGGCCAAATGTTGGCATTTTCTGACCAAAATTAAGTTTAGGAATAATAAATAAGTATTGGTTGTAAAATACGATTGAAGAAAATAAGAAATTATAAAAAAAAAACCTATTTAAAATGTCAAAATAATTAACTTTTACATGGAAACTCAACAAAAAATTAAAATTTCTAACTCCACATTACTTACGTTCCTATCAGTCGATTTTTCGTTTGAACACGCAAATTTAAGCTTAAAGTCCCTCCTATTGACCAAAACAAATTACAAAAAAAATACCAATCCGGTCAAAAGTTATAGAGTTTTGACCGCTATCTCGCGAAATTGACCACTGTGGCGCGGCTGGTCGAAATCCAACATTTAGGGTTAAAATAAATTATTTACAAATTTTATAAGAGTTACCAGGGCTGCTCTATATATTTCTGGCCTAATAGTGAAAATGCGAATATTTATAATCCAAAATGGTTTTATTGTTTTGCAAAGTATTCTCCAGCATGATTTATACACTTTTGCAAGCGCTCAAACCAGTTGTCGAAGCAATTTTTCCACTCCGATTGAGACACCTCTAAAACATGGTCTTTGAACACTTCAACAGCTTCTTCTGGCGACGAAAATCGTTTACCACGCATTTTTTTCTTGATGTGCGGAAACAAGAAGAAGTCATCAGGTGCCAAGTCAGTGCTGTACGGCGGATGACCCATTAATTCGACGTTTTGGCCGGTCAAAAACGCTCTCGTTTGAGCCGATGTGTGAGAGCTCGCATTGTCATGGTGAACAATGATTCATCTTCTCTTGTTGGTTTTTCGAATTTCTCCGATGACTTCAGGCAAACAAATTGTAGTGTACCACTCAGAAGTGACCGTCCTACGTTGCTCAAGCGGAACAGTCGCAGCATGACCAGTTTTGCCGAAGAAACAGGCGACCATTTACTTCGAAGTGCTTCTTCCACGAACAACTTTCGTTGGATTTTGCTCGTCTTTGAAGACCCATACGGTCGATTGTTGTTTTCTTTCGGGCTCATACGCATAGATCCATGATTCGTGACCTGTGACGATCTTATAAACGTTTTTTAAAGCACCGCAATCGTATTTTTGCAACATTTCTTTGCACCAATCGACACGAGCCTTTTTTTGAGCAACTTTTAAATTGTGCGGGATCCAACGAGAACAAACCTGTTTTACGGCCAGGTGTTCATGCAGTATCGAATGTATGCTGGTGGAAGAAATGTCCAAGGATGTCTCTATCTCTCGGTATGTAGCATGTCGATCTTGCATTATGAGTTCACGCACGGCATCAATGTTCTCTGGCACAACAGCCGTTTTTGGACGACCTTCACGGAATTCGTCTTAGAGCGAGCTTCGGCCACGATTAAATTCATTATACCAATTTTTCAGAATGCTATAGGATGGTGCTTCATCGCCATACAAAGATTTAAGTTCATTAATGCACTCTTGTCGTGATAATCGACGTCGAAAGTTGTGAAAAATGATGGCACGAAAATGTTCACGAGTTAATTCTATTTTTTTCTATATTAATTTTTTGAAGTCACTGTAAACAACACAAATAATGGTTAAAAATGACGATTATGCTTAAAAATGACAAACTTTCCAATGAAAATGTCATATTGCACTTGGCAGCACTCAGTGTTGTCAGGCCAGAAATATATATAGCAGCCCTCGTAAACATAAACTCATAAACATACTTTTTGTCGAAAATTTAATTACTATTTCCACACTAATTATAAAAATCAATTTTAAAATTTATGAATATTAAAAAAATAAAATTCAGAAATTTAGTAATCAGGCTTTTAAAAGGCAATAATCACAATTTAAGGCTTGGAGCCATTATTATAACTTGCCGTTAGTTGAAAGCAAGATTTTTTGGACCGATTAATGGTAAAGCTATGAATCGCGCGGACAAAATCCTACCTTAAACTAACGGCAAGTTGTAATAAAATCCCTTAATGAGTCTGTTGTTGAATAAAGAAATTTTTGATTAATTTAAAAAAATATGCATTTACCGTATGTATGACACGGCTTTTGATTAATTTTATGTACGAATCACTCAATTTCTTTCAGTGCACTTTAAGAGAAAAAAAATGTTTTCCCAACAAAAAATATTTTTTCGAATTATTGCATTTTCCGAATAAATAAGAAATAATTTAAAAATATAACTCTTTTATCTCGTGTTATAAAAATGCAAATTTTATTTAAGACCAAATGGCAAGTAATTTTCAACAGTTCGAGCTGATAAGCAGCTTTTTCTCTACAAACATTTATTTAAAATAAATTACAAAATTTGTTGGGCCAAATTGGTTTTGTTTCAATTAAATAAATAAAGTGCAAACTAACACAACTTATTAGTTGATTTATGACTTTGCTGAACCAACGCCAATACCACAGTCAAGCCAACTAAATAATCAGCCAAGTTACAAGCCAAACTTGCAACACAAACATAATTAATTTAAGTTAACCATGTTCCACTAGCAGCAAATTATACCACATCAACTTCGACCAAATAGGAAACTACACACACACGCACATTCACTTAAACCAGCAATAAACCAAACTTCCGATCAAAAGAAGCAGCACACAAACTTACCGTAAATATTAAAAGTGCGCACTCGTTGGCCGCCACATCACGTTCACACAACAACAACTGTTCACGTAACGTTGAACTAAATTGCATTTCGAATAAATCCTTCCAGCGATAATAGCCCGGCTCATTGCCAACGAACTCATCGTAGGGACCGTTTAATTGAATAATAGCTTGCAATTGCTTTAAATGCGATTTAATTGAACGAACTTTAGACATTTGTTGGGCATCATCCACAAAACAAACAATAGCATCTGATGTCTCTAAAACATGATGAACAGCAGTGGATGAGTTACTGGTATAAATGCCAGCGGTAACAGCACCAATACGCAAAGCACCCAATTCCACATAAAACCATTCGGGACAATTAAACGCCAATACGCCAACGGAAGTATGAGGTTTAACGCCCAAATAGAGTAAAATTAAGGCAGCTTGTTCTACATTTTTTTCATACTCAGCATAAGTAATCATTTTCCATACACTATTAGAGGAGTTTCTTTCAGATGTTTCATAGGCCAAGGCAGGTAAGTCTTTATATTTTTGGCAACGTTCATGAAAAAATTGTGGTATTGTTTGTATGTCAAGCTCTGCTAATTTTTTCTCTCCAGTTCTTATTAGGACTGGTTCATGAAGAGAACACGTTGTGTAATTCTTGGCAGGCTTAATTGCAGGTACCTTGACCGTCTTAAATTCTACTTGTTCCAACATTAAGTATTTTCCTTTTTTATTGCTTTTATCAGAATAAAATTTCAAACAACCTCTAACATCAACGTTTTGTTTATTAATGCTGCATTTGGAGCAAATATTGAGTTAAATTTTTTCTTCAAGGTAATCTCAAGCAACGAATGTATTTGTTTATCACAACTTAATAATAGTTGGACTCCTGTTATCTAAAAATGCATTAGCTGTTTTATGAAGTTTATTATACCCTTCACCACAAAAAGTGGAAAAAGGGTATTACTAAGTTTGTCATTCCGTTTGTAATTTTTACAATATCAATTTCGGACCCCATAAAGTATATATATATTCCGACTTCTTATGACAAGCGAAATCGATGAAGCGATATCCGTCTGTCCGTCCTTGTTGGTTGTGAAATCAAGTTTCAGATACAGATTCGATCAGATACAGTGTCAAAAGAGGTGCTATTAGAAATCAGCATGTTCGCACCATGTCCTTCGAAGAACAGGCAAAACACCACGCCTACCTCCAATTTTTTCATGTCATTTTGAACAAGAACTTAACTCCAATCAAAAACAAAAATATATAGTGCAAAAGAGTATTAAAAAAATAAGAAAAAACTATCCCGTGAAAATATTGGCGGTCGCCCATATTTTCCGAGTTACGGGCCTCTGAACTTTTCGAATTTTTTAAAATATCAATACGGGTATCATTTTAAAGCTTTTAAAGAGATCTTTAAGGAAATGCTAAAATTTTTTAAAAATGCCTAACCCATTAAGACCTGATGTCATTTTTATGTAAAATTATATAAATGCAGTACCAAAAGTTTTTTTTTTAATTTTTAATACTCTTTCCCCCCAATATTTGCTCTTTTGATTGGAGTTGCTTAACTAAGTTAGATTTACATAGATGGTGAAGGGTATATAAGATTCGGCAGAGCCAAACAAAACACTCTTACTTGTGTTTTATTATTTTTTAACTCAACATTGCTGATTGGTTTTAAATTATTTTATATAAATCAGTAGTAAATGTTAAAAAACCTTTAAACTGTAAAAAAATTTCAATCTGAACAGAAATGTTACTTCTTATCTCTTTCTTGCTGTCACATATTTTTAATGCTGCATAATTCTTAATAATATATTCAACTATGCCGAATCTTATATACCCTGCGCCATATATGTAAATCTAATTTAGTGAAGTGATGTATAAGAACTCAAAATATGTTCACTTTATGGGATCGAAAATCTATAATATCCAATTACAAACGGAATGACAAACATAGATAAAAACGTTTAACGACAAAATGTCATAACTTTAGGTAGGATAACCTTTTACACAAAACAAAATCACCAATCAAAATCGGAAAAAATATTTTTTTAACAAAAATAACATTTTATTCAGTCACTTTTAAAAATACTTTTTTTTATAATTATTTCACTTTTTATAAATAATTTTTTAACCAAAAAATCGCTATTCTTATAAAGTTTCACCACTTTAAAAAAAATATGTATGCCTAAAAGTCGCTTTTTTCACAAAATCGCTTCTTACGCCTGTCTTCCGAAATTATAATTAAAAAAAAAACTCTTTTCAATGAAAACTCACCTGTTTAGTCTATTCCACACAAATACACTTTTCTATAAAAAACATACATTTTTTTACCAAATCCATTTTTACAATAGAACCTCCTTTTTCACAAAATGTCATTTTCTTCAAAAATTTTCCCTTTTTCGCAAAAGTATCGTTTTTAGTAAAAGATCAAGTATTTCATAAAAGATTATCTTTTTCATAAACGATCAACAAAATATTACATTTTACAAAAAACGTCACCTTTACAAAATTTTTTCAAACATTTTTTTAAGAATAAAATATTTCACAAAGTAAATTTTGGACAAAAGTAATTTTAACTTTTTAAAATTAACTTTCTTCGTTTTCGGGTATATTTTCTGCAAAAAATGTCAAATATTTCAGAAAAGTCAACGTTTTCACAAAAATAATTTTTTTAGGAAAAGTCAAAGCACGAAAAGCCCCATATTCAACGAAAACAAAACTATGTTCGCAAATAATTCTGGTTTTCCCCTAAAGTCATATTTTTTACAAAAAGTTTTTATTTAAATTTACATTTATCACAAAACGTTGCACAGAGGAGTATTTGACCCAAAAAGCTGGCCAAAAAGGCAAAAATTAATTTGATGAAATCCTAAGAAAAAATTACGCAGATCGATAGAGAACAAAATTCTACATCATATCGTGCAATTTAAAGGGTGTAAGTTAAGATTTGTAGTTGTGGGACGCTGTTAAAGTCAGGAAAGTGAAGAAAATTGCATGCGTTTTTATTGAATTTTTTCGATTTCAAGATATTTATATGATATTTTTTTATGGCTAAACGAATAGAGGTATTACATTGATTTTTTTTTTTCCTGAAAGATTTCATCAGCAGCTATTTTCAATATTTAAAAAGAAAAAATTATCTTAAATATTTATTTTTAAAATTTTAAGTATAAAAAAACTATGTATTTAAATATATTAATTCTTACCAAAAACAAAAACGGAAAAGCTTTTTGAAAGTGAAGGTAGCTGTTGTACAAATAATGTTATATACCACAATAAAATATGAAACCTCTAATTTAAGAAAAAAGAAAAAAAGTTTGCGCAAGTTTGCGCCATTATTTTTGGTGATTTTTTGAAAATTATACTTTATTGTCGTCATAAACTTTTGTGTTTTTCGAATTATTGATGTGAAATATTATTTAATCACTTTTAACAACTACCAACATGATGGATTACCTGCCTTTAAAGAGCAATTTCTTAGAATTCAGTTCTTACTTTATAAATTCAAATTTACTAACTGTAAGTCAACCCACGCATACACACCTATTAAACTGTTTTTGTTTACCAGCGGTCTATGTAATACTTCATCGTCTTCAGGACACTTTATTTCTTCTGAAAATATAGTTAGCTATAAACATACCTAATTTAAAAGGGTTACAAATCAAAATTACATTTAAAAACGGTGCAGGTATATAAAAAATGCACCCAAGTATCAGGTTATTAACTAATTAACGGAAAAATGCACTTTGAAAAATATACGTATATGGCTTATTGCGCAAAATTCTTATTATAAGACTTTTGCAACTTTGAGATATAACATGGAAAAAATTTACAGAAGATTTGAGTTATTCCAAATAGTACAGGAATCTAATGCTAGAATCATTGACGAGAAGTTGCAGTTTTTAGCTAGTAAACTGTGTGCGATTTCAGAATGCCAGGGAGATGGGGATATACAAGCAGTAATGCAGTGTGTTATAAATTTCAAAAATTGTTTCAAAAGATATTGGGGTTTAGCACAACGAAAAGAGGACCGATTTTTAAGCACGTATGCTAAATGGCTGGAAGGAACTGTGACAATACCAGTATTTGGCAGTTCATCTTCAGGGCGACCAAAAAAAGAATTTAATGAAGCAAGTGAAAGAACAAAACGAAGAAAAACACAAGAAATTCGTCAGCAATTAACAACAGGGGAAATCAAATTTGCTGCATCAATGAGCCAGAGAGCAGCGGGACATAGTGATGCGGCTAAATTAATAATGGATATAACACGATCTCCAAGAAAAGCAAAAATTTTCAAGCGATCGTTAACAACTTCCGAAGTCAACACAGTTAATAAGTTTTCAGCGGAGGGTGCTTTAGCATTGTTTATAAATGCTGAGCTCACGAAAAACCAATATGAAATTTTATACAATGCCAACAAAAAAGTATATCCATTGTATTTAATTATATAAAATAAATATTAGAAGTGAACATGTTTTTGCTTATTTGGTTCTCTATTCCTTATACGAAGCCAAGCTACGAGACCAATTTTTATAAATATTTAATGTTGGATATATTATAATTTTGAGAAAGGAGACATTGTAACATCCATAAAAAGCTTTGTTTTATTTCCCTGTATCTACATAACTACAATAGTTCGACTATCTAATTTTAATTTGACTTGCTCTTAGAATAAAGTACAGTTGCAAATCAAATTTTGGCGGAATGCGAGGGGGATAACGGCATACGTAATAATAAATAATTTTTCTAAAAATACACAACAAATATATAAACATAAATTCTCTTCAAAATGAAAAAAAAACAAAGTTCTAAATGGAGGTTGGGTGGGTGGTTGATGGGTGGGGGGGTGTCAAAAATAACACTAACCCAATAATAATCTGCCACTACCTTTTTTTATCAAACTAAAGCTAAAACTATCAAAAAAGTTAAAATTTTAAAACAAAAACCACGCCTAATAATTTTGGCCAGCTTTTTGGGTCAAATACTCCTCTGTGCGTTGTTTAAAGTTGTTAATATTTCAAATGCAAAATGTAAACGTATAAAAAAAACGATAAACAAAACTTAAAGAAAATAAGAATCACTTTAAAAATATAAATTTATTAAATTAATTTGTTCTTTCTATATTTTTTAATCATAATAATGTGTTATCACAACAATTTTTATAACAAAGAAGTTTAACCAATGAGCCAGCCCAATTTAAATATTTTGTTCCAAATTATTTTCTTAAATTCTGTACGATTGAAAGGCTCACTATATTAAAGCCAATTACCCTCAAACGTTATGCTTTCAAATTAAATTATACTTTTTCTGATTTTTATTTAAAGGGTAATCACCGGCTCACATTCATTTGGATACGAATTTTGGGGGTAAACTAATTTGAATGCTGTATGAGTGTGTATGTGGCACTAAAATGTATTCGTTCATTTGATTATTACATGCATTGATGACATCTACATGAACCATATGAATATCAAAGTTTGACTGCTCTCATGCGGTCATTGAAGTCGATACTACAAAAACTAAAAACCTGACCGAAAAGTACATATTAAAGTAGATGGAAGTAACTATAAAACCAAACTGTGACAATGTATCATAATGCATCAAATAACAAAGAAGGAAAAAATTGCACGATTTTTCGTATTTCAGCCTTTTGCAACTTTTAAGAACATACACATGTTTTTTGTTGATGATCCACATAGTCATAACACTTTAATCAATAAACGAAGTCAACTCAAACCACACAGAACATTTATGTTGAATATGAAGATTAAAAAAAAATTCAAATGGAATTTGTTCAAGTTTGGCTGCAAACACAGTTTAAACTATGGAATGACTCCATCCGGTAAAGAGGGGCACTTTTACCGTCATGCATATCTAATTCAATATAACTGTTTTTATTTCAAAATTTTATGCAATATTTTACTGTTATTTAAAATTCGTGCTTGAAAAATTTTTAGTGAGAGATTAAGCATTTAAATAAAGAAACTTGAAATTAAAATATGTTCATTGAAACACTTTCCACCTATTAAAGGTTTAACTGTTTTTGGCTTGAAGTATTATAAAAATATTAATTGATTAAATTACTTTTTTAATTAGAAAAATTGTTATTAATTTTTCTATAAAACATAAAATTAAACAAATTTAAATGTTAATTAACTGTTTATTTAAAAACAAGTAAAACTTTTAATAAGAGCAAAACATTATTCTGTGTATATGAGCTGTGACTTAAATATGACGAGTCAACAACAACAGTCAGACTTTCCTGGCGATGACTGAAATATGACGCGGAAATCACTAGAAACCATTAGATTATAACTAAGCTGAGAGTTAAACATAATTTGTTTATGACCAGGATATTATAAGGCTTTGAATAAATGGAAATGATATGACTCTGTACAATATGACTGGAGAATAACTAAAATAATACTAATTGTGTATGACTATACTATAAAAAGAATGTGTATAAAACCTAATTGGAAATTAAAAATACTATGATGATTAGAAACAGACTTCATAATCACAAAACGTTTGCCAGTACATAACTAAAAATCTTACCATGACAGCATCATCGCCAAAATGTGATAAGACTACGACTCCAATTATATAGGAGCTTGAAAACGACAACATTATGACTAGATTGTAATAAGAGTCTGACAAGATTATGTCCATGTAGTGATAAGACTACGAATAGATAATGTCAGCTTATAGTCAGACTTTGACTACTTCGCGTCTAGACAATAATTATAACGTGACAGTAAGAAAAAGTTTTCAACACCTTTCAAAAGTTTTGTTTCTTTTAAGAAAGCAATTTAATAAAAAATTTTAATGTATCAATTATACATTTAATTGCGGACAAATAAAAATTTTCTAACTAAGTAACTAGTGGAATTAGTAAAAGAAAAAATGTAATTACATATATATTTAATACAAATAAAATTTAATTATATTTCAATTCAAAACAAGTACAAAACTATTTTCTGAGAAGATAATTACAAAATTATGGGTAGACTGGACCATATGTAGCAAATTATTGCTAGATAAGGAATATATTATGACCAGCCTATGAAAACATTAAGTCTATTTTATACCCAAGCTATGACCAGACTGTGACAAAGCTACTAGAGATGAGCGATATATAAGTACCTGTGATTAAATCACTGTGATTAAAAAATCACTGGTCACTACAGTGACTGAGTTCATCAAATAACAGTTCCGCGTAAGAACATTCTTTTATATTTGCACACATCCAAACTTAAATTTAATTTTACTTTGACAGAGAAATATAAGACTTTTGACTATTTCATTCTTTCTTTGCTGTGTAGCTTTTTCTTGCTTCTACTTATTAACAACAACTATTCTTTCTTTCAAACTTCACACATGCATACATATCTAGCAAAAAAAATGGGTGGTTTTTTTATTTGTACCTATAATCAATCAGTGTTCCAAATTCTATATTTATGGACAAATTTAATTACATCTGCTTTTAATGTAGAGATCAAAATACTTTTTTATTTTGGTTTGCATAAAATATTGTTTAGTGTTACGAGGGCTGCTCTATATATTTCTGGCCTAATAGTGAAAATGCGAATATTTATAATCAAAAATGGTTTTATTGTTTTTCAAAGTATTCTCCAGCATGACTTACACACTTTTTCATGCGCTCAAACCAGTTGTCGAAGCACTTTTTCCACTCCGATTAAGACACCTCTAATCGGACACTTTAACAGCTTCTTCTGGCGACGAAAATCGTTGACAACGTATTTTTTTGTTGATGTGCGGAAACAAGAAGAAGTCATTAGGTGCCAAGTCAGGGCTGTACGGCGGATGAACTATTAACTCGACGTTTTGGCCGGTCAAAAACGCTCTGATTTGAGCCGATGTGTGAGAGCTCGCATTGTCATGGTGAACAATGATTCGTCTTCTCTTGTTGGTTTTTCGAATTTCTCCGATGACTTCACGCAAACAAATTGTAGTGTACCACTCAGAAGTGACCGTCCTACGTTGCTCAAGCGGAAAAGTCGCCACATGACCAGTTTTGCCGAAGAAACAGGCGACCGTTTGCTTCGAAGTGCTTCTTCCACGAACAACTTTCGTTGGATTTTGCTCGTCTTTGAAGACCCAAACGGTCGATTGTTGTTTCGTTTCGGGCTCATACGCATAGATCCATGATTCGTCACCGGTGACGATCTTATAAACGTCTTTTGAAGCACCGCAATCGTATTTTTGGAACATTTCTTTGCACCAATCGACACGAGCCTTTTTTTGAGCGACTTTCAAATTGTGCGGGATCCAACGAGAACAAACCTTTTTTACGGCCAGGTGTTCATGCAGTATCGAATGTATGCTGGTGGAAGAAATGTCCAAGGATGTCTCTATCTCTCGGTATGTCGCATGTCGATCTTGCATTATGAGTTCACGCACGGCCGTTTTTGGACGACCTTCACGGAATTCGTCTTTGAGTGAGTTTCGGCCACGATTAAATTCATTATACCAATTTTTCACAGTGCTATAGGATGGTGCTTCATTGCCATACAAAGATTTAAGTCCATCAATGCACTCTTGTCGTGATAATCCACGTCGAAATTTGTGAAAAATGATGGCACGAAAATAATCACGAGTTAATTCCATTTCTTTCTATATTAATTTTTCAAGTCACTGTAAACAACACAAATAATGGTCGTACGTCAAAACGTTTTGAGTACGATTATGCTTAAAAATGACAAACTTTCCAATGGAAATGTCAGATTGCACTTGGCAGCACTCAGTGTTGCCAGGCCAGAAATATATATAGCAGCCCTCGTATATACTTCCTATGTAAATATGAATGTTTAAATAAAACAGAACTGCAAACGGTGATCAGAGTAACTATTTAAAAGAACGTTGATTTAAAAATCACGTTCACTGGTAACGACGTTCCTCAAAAAGCACGGAATCGCTCATCCCTAAAAGTACAGCTTGTCCATGACTAGCCGGAAGCGAATCATGACTACATATTTAACTGTCGAGGAGTATAAGGGCAGTTAGTTCAGACTATGATCGTAAAACTTAAATTGTTAGCCTTCGATAAAATTACGACTATAATTCAACTTACACAAAATAAGACTTTTCATCTATTAAAAGCAAGAGACGAGGTTGTTCACAACCCTTAATTGTGGAACTTATAATGGAAACTTTATAATTAAAGTTTTAATTGATTTAATTATATATTTAATGCAAAAAAAGGTAACAATTATCCAAGTGAATAAATAATTAAATAAATTAAACTCTTTGTTGATTTTAAACATAAAACCATATAAAACCTTTAATACACATGAAGAAGTTATTATGCCTATTAAAGATTTTAACTGATTTTATTTAAAAATTTAATTAAGGGTTTAATTAATTTAATTGTGTATATAATATAAATAAATCATTATTTTCATCTTTCTAATTTTATTATATATTTATTTAAAAGCTTGTTTATTTCTTTTTTTGTAATTTTTACTACAAGCTGTAAAATTTTTTTTTAGTAAGTCTTAATCACAGAACATTTCGTTTTCTTTAAAAAAAAAGTTACATTTTCTTATAAAAAGAAACTTTGATTTTCACAAAGTAATCGCTGCCACAATAACCGCAACTTATTTTTTTTATAGTAAAGTCACCTTATTTACAAAATGTTACTTTTATCACAAAAAGGAACTTTTAAAAGAAAGCGACCCTTTTTACGAAAATTAATCTGAATTTTTCACACGAATATTTTTTACTTAAAGTTTTCGAAAAACTTTAATTTTTACTGAAACATTAGATTCTTTCAAAAGATACAACAAAACAGTATTATTCCCACAAAAAATCCTTTTTCTACAAAAAAAAAAAAAAAACTTTTTCCCACAAAAAACCTGTATTTCAAAAAAGTGCCTTTTTCACTAAATAGTCCGTTTTTCAAAAAAAAACCTTCTTTAACAAAATAGTCACTTTTCCACAAAACAGTTATTTTACAAAATAGAAACATTTTCAGAAAATAGTAAAATTTTCACAAAAAAGTCCTTTTTACACAAAAAATTCCATTATGCACAAAAAAGTCCCTTTTTTTACAAAATATTTACCTTTTTACAAAATCATCGAATTTTCAGAAAAAAGTTGCTTTTCTAACCAATATCTTCAAAAAAGCATTTAATATACAGTAAATTTTCTTCCTTATTTAATTAGATCATAGTTTTTAATTTTATATAATTCAATATATAATTGATCCAATTATTTGCTTTATAAATATGTAATCGAATCAATAAAAATTTAATAAAAATCTAAAAGGCATTTCTAAGTGTTTAGACTATGAAAAAAAAAATGATGACTAAACTAAAGTATTAAAAGTAGCTTTACCGTCACTATTCTATAAATTACAACACAATTACAGTTTTATAAATATCAAGATCTAAAATTTAGATTCTAAAGTTTGGTTGTTCAATGTAAACTAAAATTTGTTATTTATTTCTTTAGAGTTTTCAAAAAATGTCACAGTTTATATATGTAAATATTTTTTTTTTTAATTTAAGAAACTTTAAAAATGTGTAAAATAATTTACACAAGCTGTTCTAGCAGGATATGATATTTTTTATAAAATTTTGTTAATACAGACCGATGCATTTCCGTTTCCAAAACCATATAAAATTTGTTTTCCTTTTTTTTTAGTAAAAACATTAAGACATTGGAAAATAAAACCGCATACAGCAAACAAACAGGCATCTAATGAATAACGAAATACGGGGGATGTAGACAGGAAGAGAAAACTTTTTTTTGGAACTTGCGTATGTCTGTTCTGAGTTTTAATTTATAACTAAAGTACACAAAACACACAAAAGTGAGCCTACGAAATTGTTTGCCATGCAGAAATGAAAAAAAAACCAAACACATATTTGTTCTACTGCAGCAGTATTTACAACTTCGACAGTTATACATATGTATGCCAATCTGTATTTGATTTTATTGTATGGTTATATGCAACTTCACACATAAATCAGTATAATGAATACACAGTCAACATTTAAGTTTGCTACACAACATAGATGCTCAGAGGCATATAAAAAAATCCTAAAAGAAAATGGCATCTAGCCGTATGGTTATAATAGTTCCAATGTTTCTAACAAAACGAATATAAATGACATTTCGCGCAATGAAATATCCCCATGGACTCACCAGTTGTGACAATATATTTACATTTCCACAATGATATAGTTGGTAATAAAGTTGTTTTATAAAACCAAAAACCAACGAGAAACTAACACTTTATTATTTGTATAAACACTGAAAATAATAATGAATAAAACTTTATATCTTTAAGAAACGAGAAAAAAACTTTTTTTGAAAACATAGTTTATCAAGGACAATCTAAAAAAAGAAAGCAACGAACTTTTATTTTTTAAATATTTTTTTATATATCCTCAAAAATCGTTAAAAAAAATATATATATAAAAAATTTCTTTCAGTGCGATATTTTTTATAATACTTTTCTGTTGAATTGCAGCTTTCATCAACATGAAAATTTTTATTTGATATATAGAAGTGTTAGATAGAGAATTGACCTAAATTTTCTGCAAACACACAAAAAATGTAAGGCATAAAAAATTTTATGTACAAGTAACACATTTTTTTTCGCACAACTGCAGCACAGCCGTCAATGTAATGCGATTATAATTTAACTAGGAAACCAACTAAATTGCTGTTAAACAATACGTTTTTTTTTTCTTTTTGTTGTTTTTTTTATAAATTTTATGAAATTGAAACATAACACAATTTAAAGTATGATTTTCAGAAGTAATTTAATAAAACGGAATAAAAAGAATTTATTATTCAGAGGAAAATTCTCTTTAAGTATAAACAGCTATTGTCTGTTGCTAGTTCGGTTAAAGTCTGGTCATAGTCGTGTTATGATATTGTCAGAGTCTAGTCATAGATTGTCCATAGTCAAGTTGAAACTTGATCAAAGTAGTGTTCAAGTCTAGTTAATTTTCCCATCATCATAAAAAAATATAGTTATAGTGCAGACACAATCTTATCGCAGCCTTGTTTAAGTTTAGTCATTGTCAAGTAATCTCTTAACCGTGATATAAATTAAGGCTATTTGTATTAGAATTCCAGTCTAGTAATAGTCTTATTGTAAGCTTTTTAAAGTTTAATCTTACTGTACTAATAGTCTAATCACAGTTTGGTCACAATCCACTCATATTTTGGGCATACAAGAGGGACAGTTATTTCATGGTCTAGTCTTTGGCTTCTCCTATTGCAGTCACATTATTTATTGTCTAATCATAGAATAGTCACAGATTGACCATAGTTAGGTAATAATTAGATCATAGTCTGGTCATGTCCTAGTCAAAGTCGATTCATAGTTTAATCAAAGTATAGTCATTGTATAGCCACACTTTAACTATAATCTAGTCAGAGTATAGTCTGTGTGTAACCATAGTTTGGTCACAGTCAAGTTATAGTATAGTCATAGCTTTGTCAAACTCTAGTCACAGCCTCGTCAAAGCATAGTTATAGTGTAGTCAAAGTCTAGCTATACTTTAGGATTAGTCTAGTTGTAGTCTTACCATAGTTTGGTCATAATCAAGCCATAGTCTAGTTGTAGCTTTGTCACAGCCTAGCCTAGTCTAGTTATAGTATAGACATAGTCTACTCACAGTCGAGTCATAGTTTTATCATGGTAGAGCCACAGCCAAGTCATAGCGTGCTTATAATCTACCTACAGTCCAGTCATAGCCTTGTCATTGTCTGCTTATATAAGAGTCAGAGCTACGCAGCGTCATAATAACATTTAAGATACTAATTAGCAATAATCTAGTCAAAGTCATAATTCACTAGTCATAATTTATAAATAGGCTAGGCATTGATAAGCCATTGCGTTCTTATAGACTACTCACATTTCTAATTGTAGTTTAGTCATATCACACATAGTTACAGTCTTGCCGGTGACATGTCATGACGTCCAACTGAATAGTGTCCATGAATATTATGTCGCACCACAAAGTGAAATAATATACACTACGATACGACGTAATGTTCATCAAAGTAGATTCATATGGTAGTATGGTATTCTATTCAAGAAACATACAACGTTTCTATAAACTGGTTTGCTGAAAATCTTTAGTACGTGAAGCCGGTATTGATTCTACCATAGAAGCCTGGCAGAAGGCCGCCTATGCAGCAAATCTTTGGTAAGCGAAGCCGATGTTGTTTCGATGCGGACATTATAACACTTTTAGAAACGACACCATGTCCATGCATATTATGTCACTTTGAACTCATTTTTGGGTGAGACATAAGGTCCATGGACATTATGTCCTTGGACACGATGACCAAGTCATAGTCTAACTAGTCGTAGCATACAAATCTACATAAGAAATTTTTTCCTACCATTAAACTTTTTTGTTAAAAAAAAAGCCGAAAATTGCAAGTATTGCTTACGATTGTTATCCCATCAACTTTCGTTTGTATTACAGCAAGGTTGTCTTTCTAAGTACTAAATAGTAGTTAGTACTAAATATTAAAAAAAAAGTAAAGAAAACCAACTTGAGGAATACAAACAAGCTGAAAACAGGTAAAAGTGCTATATCTGGCTATGCCGAATCTTATATACCATATATGTATAACAGTTAGATAAATTTTTTTTATATAGAGTTTGACAGTTAATATACCGGCGAGAATGCATGAATTCGCCATCGCTATCACCTTATAATTAATTCGCCTTGGTAAAGGGTATTAAAATACGTGTATATAATATGTGTTTTTTGACGTGATAATATGGAAAAATTAGAGGCAGGCGTAGTGTTTTTCCCGCTGCCTTAAACGACATGGATCGGTTTTGCTAATTTTCAATAGCAAAATTTTTAAATCTATGTCTTATCTATTGGAGTATTGATATTTTCTCTAGCTCATCTAATGCCTGGGGAAAGTTGATTTCAACACGAACGCGGGTAGGCATATGGACATGTCTCAACCGACTTCGCTATGCATAAGAAATCAGAATATATAAGAATATATACGGAAATGGATATTATAGAAATTACAGACGGAGTGGTGAACGCTATTCTTGGAATAGTCTTGTAGTTATAAGCTTAGTTTAGGAATAATCTAGTTATAAGCCATTCATAATTTAAATATCGTCTACCCATAATTTAGTCATAAACACAAGAAATTCTGCTCTCATTGTCAAAGCAACATCCGATGGTAATCTGATCACAGTTTTGATATATTCTTAACCTCTTCTTAGCCTGCCCCTAGTCATGGTCTAGAGAAACGTTAAGCATACTTATAGTCTTGTCACAGTTGAGTCGTATTCTTAATTAGCAAAAGTTAGTTTATCGACTAATTAAGTCACAGTCTTTCTCCTTAAAGAAAATCAATTCTTTTAAATTTTATGTAATCTTCATTCTTAAATATTCATAAGCTTCTAAACATAATGCATAAATCTTAATGCATTATTGTATAATATATGTTTAACTTCAATGTTTACATACACGTTTAAATACAATTTACATACATACAATATTTATATCATAAATCATTTTTCAAATCATTTTTGACTTCTTGTATTACAAAATCTATGATCATCTCTGAGATTGTATCACATCGTATTTATTAATATTATTTTATTCTGGCTAAATGCCAGACATAATTGTTGGCAATCCAACAATATGAAATCTTATTTGCCACACAAGTAAATGTTGTTACTTTTGTAGTTAAAATTTCGCTTTTGTAGTTGTTGTTGTTGTCGATATAGTTGTTACCACAAATGATAAGTACACCTTTCTCCTCCATTAATAAATTTAAATGCAAACATATACAGATATATAGGGTTTTACTTGGAAATGTTTCAAGTAATAATAATAATAAGGAAACAATTTTGTGAGCAGGGTTGACATATAGATTATAATCTGAAATACGATTAATCGCCTGATTTAAATTTTATCGTCATCACATTGTACACTTTTGACTTTTTGTTTAATTTATTTTTACCAAACGAAAAACAACCCTTTCGAAATTTTGGAACCGCCTTGGTGGTGAATTTATAAAACAATTACGTTTAATTTTCTTATGACAGTGGGAAAAAATTTAAAAAATGTATCCTTGATTTAATTTTACATAATAATGAAAAATTTGATTATATGAGTCATTTATTTTGAAAGTGATTTAAGTCCATTTTTAAAAAAATTAGGAAATAATAACAATAATCACAATCCTATATAATCTTTGTTTTATAAACATTTTAAGTCTAGTATCATTAAACTCGCTATGAATTTGGGCACTTAAAAATTAGTTAGGTAACGAAATTCCAAAAAAAATATTTTGAAACCGATTTAAACAAAAAAAAATTGAAAAACGAATTTAATTTGCATTTTCATCAGCCACAAGTATCACAAGCAAGTATCATTGCCAAAAATGTGATCAATTGAATATAAAACTTGAAACATCATGTAATACAGAAGAAAAGGAAAAGCTCACGGTAGAGCTTAATATTCATTTAAGATGTGCTGAATTGGCCAGAAAATCATTAAAAAAAGATTAAGACTTGGCACGAAATAATCCAAATGTATATTTTGCTTTTTCATTCGGCTTAGAGAAGGCGTTACCCTTTCCAAAATTGTCTGTTTCCATCGCCTATTACAAACGTAATATGTACATTTAAAACCTAGGTTGTCATAATTTTCACGATAAGGAAGTTTACATGTGTGCCTGGGATGAAACTGTGGCATCGAGAGGTTCTCAAGAAGTAGGATCTTGTATATTAAAACACCTCAAAAAACTTAAAAAATCATAAACATATCATAGATTATGTGTACGATATAGCAATATGTGCACTGGACAGAACAGGAATATAAAATTGGCATAAACATGGTTGAAAATTGTACAATCGGCAGAAAGTAATGCAGATATTATTGACCATAATTTTTCCAAATAATAGTGATTTTGGAATGGTAGAAATGGCTTTGAAGAAAAATAATTTAATGTATGTACCCCAGGATTACTATGAAACCATCAAAAATGTCGAAAGAGTAACAAATTTATATTAACTAACATGAAACGTGAAAATTTTTCCACCAAACCTTTTGGAAGAAGCAATACATAAAAGATTAAAAAACACTAGTGGCGAATCTTTAAATTGGCTAAGGATATGTTGGATGCGATTTATAGGAAGTGAACCCTATTAAATGTTTTATAAAGAATCTATAGAAGTGGATAAAGAATTTAAAATACTTGATTTATTACCTTGTTGGGGAAGACCAAGCAACTTTAACAAAATAAAATTAACACCATTATACAACAATGTACGTCCCATTTCAACTCCTAAGTATATATCACCTATGCACCATGAATATTTTAACAACCTCACACATAATCTAAATGAGGAAAAATAATATGGAAAAATCTTTCCTCAATAATATTATAGGAGTACTTAAAAAATGAAGTTAAATTTAATGTTTTATTACATAAATTAATATTTATTCAAAAAATCATAAATAAAAATCTGCATTCATCTACTTCAAACATAAAATATTTTTAACCTCTATTATTTTATTTTAATAAGTGGACTTTTTCCTTTTCACAAGCAAAAAAGTCAATTTCCTTAATTTTGAAAGTGGTTTAAGTCCATTTTAGGTTGTGAAACACAGTTTATTTTTCTAATAAAGTTTACAAAATATATTACGTTATATATTCTAACATGTTTAACGTCACAAAGCCATTAAAAAAATTAATACCACTTAACAATATTTTTAAGAGAAATCAAACACAAACCCTTAAATATCTCAATATAAGAAAAAATGGACTTAAACCACTTTCAAATAATTGAAAGTAACAAAGTCTTAATTAATTACAACTATTGGTATAGTAGGGAGGGATGGAGTTTGCATCTTCTGCACATGAGTATTAGGTAAGTGATAAGCAATTGAAGCTTCAAATTTAATGTGAGAAAAAATTATTATTCTGATATGAGCATAAATACTGGTATAACGCATGTTTTAACAAATTATCAAATATAAAATGATAAAAACAGAATAAACTTTTCGTTTGCGGGGTTCAATAGTTCAGTGGCTTTTAGGAGTACCACAAAAAAAATAATATGGCAAGGTTCATGAAAAAACAAAAGTCACAACTTTTACCAAAAAGAAGTCTTTCTAGCTCACAGTCACATTTTATCAAAACATCACTTCTTCTGTGTTCTTACCAAAAAGTTTAATTTTTTACGCAAATAAATATTTTCACTCTAAATTTTTGTAATTTGTTTTTATTATGTATCAAAATTCACTATGCTATTTTCATGGAAAAGAAACAACTTTCACCAAAAATTGACTAAGAATTTATTTTCAATTAAAAGTCTTTTTTTAACGACCAATCAATACTAGCATTTAATAACTATTATAATCAAAAACTTACTAATTTGATCAATTTATAACTACCGTTCCTTGAGTCACATTTTGCAGTGTAAGCCGACTAACGTCTCCTAAATGTAATTATAGTTATTTACCAAAAAGGAACTATTTTTATCATAAACTTATTTTCATTACAAAATTATTTTCATGAAAAAATAATAATTTTCCAAAAGGTTGCTTTGTTTGCTAGAGACTAAAGTTTTTCCATCAAAAAATACTATATTTTTTCCAAAAGTTTTTTCCACTTTGATGTAATAAATATATTCACCTATTAAACGGAATATGTCACTTTCTATAAAAAAAACAACATTTTTATTCTACTAAAAAATCACTTTAATTCATTATAAAATCCCATATATTCTACGAGTTGTTACTTTATTCCATTAAAGAACGCATTTATTCCGCAAAAAATTCCACCAAAGAATTCACATGATTCCACCAAAAAGATCAATTATTACACCAAACATTAATTTATTTTACCTTTACGCCATTTATATATATAAAATAACTTTATTTAAACAAAAATTCACCTCATTCTACCGAAAATTTTGTTTCATTCCATTATAAAGTTACTTTACTGCAACAAAAAATTCACTTTAGTCCACAAGAGAAGATAATTTATTCAACTAATAATGTCTCCTTATTTCACCATAGAATTAACTTTATTAGATTAAAAAGATATTTTGTTCTACCACTTTATTCTATCAAAAAAGACAGTTGACTCCACCCATGACATCACTTTGTTATATGAAAAATCACTTAAGTTCACCAAAAATCTAGCTTTATTCCACAAAAAAATTCACTTTATTCTACCACAAAAGCTACTTACTTCAGTCTACCGAAATACACTTTACGACACAAAAGAATAAATTTAATTTTAACAAAAAGTTTTTTTTTTATTAAAACAGTCTCATTATTCCACTAAAACCTTCACTTTATTCCACTAATAAATTTATTCCTATAACTCGGAAATATAGGAGAGCTCCAATTTTATCACTTGATGTTTTTTATCATTTTTATTCCTCTGTTGATTTTCAAAAGAACAATTTTCCACCTATGGTGAAGGGTATAAAAATTAGTAAAGTCCGTAACTGTTATACAACATAGAGTAAAAGTATTCAAAGTCTTAGACTAAAGAGCCTTATCTGCTTGCAAGCTATTTATGACTTTGTCATTTCCGCTCATAGTCTTATCAGGATCTAGTCAGAATATATTCATAGTTTAAAAATAATATTGTCTTAGTGTGGTCATAGCATTGTCATGGTCTAATCTATTGGTAAAAGGCCAATGCAAGCGACATGCGGCAACAGTATTACCTATTTGAACAAAAAATTAGTTTGCTAATGAAAAAATTTATACAAAAGTTTTAAAACGTTGAGTTTAATTTATCCTGGCAATGCCGTTAAAAGCGACCGAGCGGCAATGTTGAATTACCTTTAACTTTTTCTTTAATTTGTCAAATCATCCATAGTCTTCTTTTTATGTTTCTTTTCTTCACCAAGTCGTTGTTCATTCAAAATGGATAATTTCTTTTTTTAATTTTTCGCAAATAAATTTATTTATTTCTGCGTAAAACAAATTCAAGCAGCAAATAAAACTGCTGATTGTCGCCCGCGTCCGCATGCCGCTTTAATTGGCCTTTCACTATATATCAGCGTCCAACATAGTCTACTTGTAGTTTAAAATTATACTAGTTGTAGTCTACTGATAGCATAGTCATAGTGTAAGACGTAGTGTAATCCTAGTACTGTAATAGTTATCATAAACTTGTTATAGACAAGTCACAGTCTAGTCGTACCTTAGACAGAATTTAGTTAACCTTAACCCAGGCATTGTCTACTAATACAAGTTACACTTATGCTATAAACACAATCAAAGGCTACCGACCATCGACTACCGACAACAAAAGTAGCTGGCTACAAAAATAGTCAAGTCGCCAGCTACTTAATTCTTTTAACGAGTACCGACCATTAACTATAAAAAAACATCCGTTTTGACATATGTATTAAAGTTAAAACAAACTTGATTTTCTTAAGTGAATTTGTGTGAAAAAAATTTCAAATGTCTCAAGAAAATTTAATTAACTTTATAAGTACTATTGCTAAAATAGTGGAAACAACGACTTCAGTGTATGAAGTGTCCACGTCCATATTTGCATGTAAATTAAAGAAAACATTTACATTAAACAATATAATAAATACATATAAACAGTAAAAATTACTATTATATACTTACCAATTTCAATAAAAAGTTAAAAAAATATATATAAATGAAACAAATTAGAAATTATTAAAAAAAAGAACTAAAAAGGAAAATTTGACAAATAAAAAGTAAATGAAAAATGCGCCAAATAAAAAGTAAATGAAAAATGTAAACAAATAAACAGATGATTATTATTTTTCAGTGGTGCCACTATAAAAGGTTTTCTCGTTTATAATAGCGATATTTAATGTATTGCGTTTTTAAAACCACCATTTATGCATTTACTGTATTGGCAGTACTAACCTGTTTTTTGTAGCCAAATAGAAATTAGCCTAAGTTGGCTACGGGCTACAAAAGTGTAGCCGTGTAGTCGGTAGTCGTGTAGCAGCTAAAAGAATTATTCTCATAAGCATGCATGTATTCTATTTTTACATCTTGTAGTCGATGGTCGGTAGACATGATTGTGTTTATAGCATTAAGTTTTTAAATAACAATATTTTTTTTTGTCATAATTATTATAGCATGAAACAAATCTTCTCTCGTATCTTTTCAAATCTGTTTAAAAGTTTTTTTATATAATTTTTCACCTGTCGTTAAGCTTATCTGTATTTGTAAAAGATATTAACTTATTTGTCTATTAACGTTTAAATTTCGCGTAATCTACGCCAAGTGCTAATTGACAGAGAAAAAAGTGTTTGTACAGAGATTTATCTTTTGTCAAAAAATAAAAAACCAAGTATTTTTTGTATCAGTTTTCTTAAAATATTTGCCAGTTTCAGTTTAACGGTTTAACAGTTAATGTTACAAGGAAGTATAAAGATTTCTTAAAAAACTGAAATGAAATCTCTAGAATCAAAATAAAAATGTTGTACCCTTAATTTAAAATATCTCGAAAATTAATTAATAAAATACTATTTAATTTTAGCGAAATAAAAATTAAAAAGCTAATATATATTTTAAAATAAGTTTTATTTTAAATTAATCTGAAAATATAAAGCTAACGGTTAAACAAGTCAACTCATGAATAAGTTGCTTACACGCCGGTACTAAAAGGAAGGAAGAAAATAAAATATTAAGGGCGATAAAAGGTTATTTGTGAACAGGGATGCCAGATGATTTTGATTTTTATGTTTTAAAAAATTGGAAAAATTCGGCAAATAAAAAATACCTATTTCAAATATAAATAATCAGGTCTGTTCTGAAAATCACGTGAATTCAAGTCACGAACGGTTTTAAAATCACGCAGACGATTTGGTGCTGTTCTGCAAATCACGTGATTTTCAATTTTTCGGAGTGGTTTTAATTTTTCGAAAATAGGAGAAAACGGCTTTTTTTAGATTTGTGTTGTGTTTTTTTTACATTTTTAATTAAAATATTATAAGTGATTTAAGTAAGTTAAAATATGTGGAACTAAAATTTCATTTACTTATTGGTTTTAATCGAAGGGCTTAAAATTTGGCGTTCAAATTAAAATTGAAAATGTGAAAATTAATGCAAAAAGTTGAGGAAGTTGCTACTATTTTATATTTTGCACTTAATATTTTCTAAATTTGATGCTGGAAACATTAGCATAAATAAGATAAATCTTAAATGACATTTTATACTCTGACAATTTTGCAACACTAGAATATTCTTTGAAATCACAAACCAGCTAACCGCTAACGAAAAGAGAAAATCACGAGCATTACTAAATAAAGCAAGACAATTTTTTATAAAATATGCAGTGTCTTTGAAAATTTATAATTAATTTCGTTTTTATGTGTATAAAATCTAATTTTTTGCAAAAATAAGAAGAAGACATATCGTTTTAAATATATAATGCCATTATTATTATTTTCTAAGCGAAATAATTAGAAAAAACGAACAAGTAATTTCAAATCGGCAATCATTCTGCTTAACGTTTTAAATCACGTGATTTCAGTATATTTTGTACGCAGAACACCTTTTGCGTGGTTTGAAATCACTTTGACAAAAAGTGATTTGTAGAACAGACCTGAATACTATTTTTATTAACAAAAATAAAACAGAACAATTCAGTTTAAATAATTCAGTTTTAAACATATAAAATAATACAAAATCAATAAAAATAACTAATAAAAATAACCGTTTTATAAATAAATTCGTTTGCGGTATTGGTCTGCCTATTGGTCGTATATAGTAGAAATAATTCCATATTTCGATATTATTTTAGTCTCTTTAAGCAGTTTTATTCGTCTTTTTTTATCTATTTCATTAAATGTGGATCCAAGAGACAGATTCACTAGCGGTAAATTTCACTTTTCTTGCTATTGAATCTTTACGCCGATAAACCGGCATATATGGCAGGCCTGTTTGTGAAGCAGAAATATGTCTCTCTTAACAATACACATCTACTAATTTCTTTAATAATACAAAAAAATTGTTAAAGTAACTGAGTACAAAATAAAAACTATTTTATATATTATCCGGTGAAGTTTGTTAGTTATTCAAAAAGTCGACCAAATTAAATATACATATTTGCCTCAGTAAGTTTAAATGTGTTAATACAATAATATTTAAGTGTTTCAATCAAAAAATAGATAAAATTGCTTAATTAATAAGGCATTAGTAAAGAAAGATTAGATTAAAAACTGGAGAAAAACACGATAACAAGTATATTATTTACAAAAACAGCAAAAAAAATTACATACACACATACATATATGTATGCTTTTAATATATCATCATGTTGATACACAAACTGTATTCAATTGTAAACAGTCAGGGTTTCACTTTTATCTTGACAGCATCCAAACACGTCCACCACTGTCAACAAGTTAGTCAGATAGTGGCAAACAGACAAGAAAAAAAGCATTTAGTACTGAATTTAACACAGAAACAGTAAATTTTATCACAAAGATGAAAACAGTTAAAATATTTAACGCTTCCTACATTGTTGTACCGTGGAGACATAGGTAGAAGTGGCTTATTAGCAGAAACAAATATCAATCTATTAGTTTTGTGTAGGTAATTAAGAGGTAACTTAACGGTAGAAAAATAAAGCTAGATATTTATAATACAATAGAAATGGCGAAATCATGTACCAGGTGGTGGCAGTGGCGAATTTATACATTTTCGTCGTTGTAGAAAATGTCAAACTTCATATAAAAAAATTTGATGCTGATTTTTTACATATGGAGTTTGACATATCTAGCAAAAGCGAAGAGAGTGTTTTCGTAGATAACATATTAAAAAATCTTAGTAGCGACGTCAACTATCAGATCAATTCTGAGACCAAGGGTACACAAATACAAAATTCGATTGGAGTTAAACGTTTATAAACTTTATCCAGCTTTTTTAATTTTTTATGAAATTATAAGTTGATGTTTTAAATTATATTTTTTCTGTTTAAATTTTTCTTTAATAAAAGTTTTATACCTTAGTATTTGTACTGCTCGGTTCTTTCATTTTAGCTCATTTTTAAAGGAATTTTATTCTGCCACTTCACTTTCCAACATGATATTTATATAAACTATTTAGTAATTTAAATAATGGAAAATTTTGCAACAAATTATTCTTTTGAGGTTATGTTCTAATTTTACAGCGTAGTATTTTTAAATTTGTAGAAGGCAAATTTTGGTTAAACTTCATTCACACATGATTATTATTATTTAAGACTATTAAAGCGATTAGCCATGAAATGTTTAAAGTCTATCGTGCTAACGTTCTGTTAGAATTTTTGATGTAATCGGAAGCGCCATTTGTTTGCATATAGAAGAACAGTTATCAATCACTTCATAGAAATAAAAAGCAGCTAAAAATTTGAACTCAATCAGAATAAAATTATTAGTGTATATGATCCTGCTCCGCTAATGCAAATATATGTAAATACCCTATTTTACCATGAGGTCAAATATCTGCCCGTGTTTGAAATTTTTTCCAAATCGGTTTATTCGTTTAGTCCTGAATTATGCACGCAAAAAAAAACAAACAAACTTAAAAAGATTTTTATAATATACTAGCGGTGCGCACGACTTAGTCTGCGTGTCATTTCAAAATTTCTAAAATTCAAATTTAGCAAAAATGTGTTTTTAAATATTTATACCAGAGTTCTGTAGACAGTAATACAAAACAACTTATAAACTTATGGATACTGATTGATAATTTTTCTATATAGAAAAATAAAGTGATCGATAATTTTTCTATGTAGAAAAATAAAGTGATCGATAATTTTTCTATGTAGAAAAATAAAGTGATCGATAATTTTTCTATGTAGAAAAATAAAGTGATCGATAATTTTTCTATGTAGAAAAATAAAGTGATCGTTAATTTTCCTATGTAGAAAAATAAAGTGATCGATATTTTTTCTATATAGAAAAATAAAGTGATCAATAATTTTTCTATATAGAGAAATAATTGATCGAAAATTGTTCTATATAGAAAAATTAAGTGATAGATAATTTTTGTATATAGAAAAATAAAGTTATCGATAATTTTTGTACATAAAAAAATAAAATTATCGGTAATTTTTCTATATAGAAAAATAAAGTTATCGATAATTTTTGTACATAGAAAAATAAAATTATCGGTAATTTTTCTATATAGAAAAATAAAGTGATTGATAATTTTTCTATATAGAAAAATAAAGTGATTGATAATTTTTCTATATAGAAAAATAAAGTGATTGATAATTTTTCGGTATAGAAAAATTAGATGATGGATAATTATATGGATATAAATAGAAGAATAAACAATACTAACAATAAAAGTAAAAAAAGTAATAATACATATAATCAGCAAATGTTATTATCGCTTTGCTTGTATTAAAAATAACTTTTTAAAATATCGACTTGATGCAGTTGGATAACAAAGTGTTTTCAACAAGAAGGGTACAACAATGTGTTAAAAATTAAGGAAAGGCTGAAATAAACAACAAAACAAAATTAAAGATATACTTCCTCAAGAACGTGTTGACAAATTATTGATTGTCTAACAGCTCACCTTTAAATAGTTCAAACAAATATTATCGTTAAAGAAGAAAAGAGAAAGAGCCAGATAACCAACGTTATCAAATATAATTACAACAAAAATGTTAATTTATTACATGCTAACGTTTTTGGTGTTCTTGCGGCCAAACTCTGTTACTGTTTCTAGCAATCCTTTACAAGCCACCTCTGGACTATCTTTGTCATTACACAATTGCAATAAAGAAAAGTTATTGCAATATCCGGATTTCAACGCCATAACAGACTTAAGCATTTATCACTGCTTTATACCCACCTTGGAAAATGCCTTTTTCATACGCTTCAGCGCACTCACCAATCTGGAAATTATTGACAGTCAGTTGGCTTTTTTGGAAGATTATGCACTTCATGGCTTAAAACATTTACATTCATTATCACTTGCGTATAATAATTTAACTCATGTCAAATCATGGTCCAACGAACAAATGTATTCGCTAATCAGTTTGGATTTGAAACGCAATGCAATTCATAAACTTGACCTCAAAAGTTTTTTTCGTTATCCCAATTTACAGGGATTAAATTTGATGGGTAATATATTGGAAGACATCGATGATGGCATTTTTCGTTGGATGCCACAATTGAAATATTTAAATCTGGGGCGAAATCGTTTAATTGCCCTGGATAATCGAAATTTCCATGGAATGCATCGTCTATCATATTTGGCTTTACATTTTAATGCCATCGAGAATATTGAAACTGAATCCTTTGGTACAAATAGTCATCTGCGTACGCTGCGTTTGGAGGGCAATAAATTGAAAACTTTGGAGTTTTTAAAAATTAAAAGTTTAACTCGCCTACAGCATTTAAATTTATCATTCAATGAGTTAGAAACATTAGATATCAATACTTTTTCAAAGGACTTTGAAATTGTTGATTTGGATTTGTCATACAACCGCTTGGAGGTGATAAAGGACGAGGTTTTCTTAGGATTAGAATCATTAGAGGTGAGAAATAAATAAAGTAAATGTAAGAACAAGTAGTAATTGTAAGTTCTTTCGAAAAATGAAATTTAAAGGTTTTTAAATCTGCCGATAAATTTTCTTTCTTTCTTATTTTCCTATTTAAAAATAATGGTTTCTCGATAATTATTTGAAAGAAAATCATAATCAATTCGAAAGTAACTTTTTTAAAGTAAAATTAAATTATCCAATATTTTCTAAATAAAAATATGGCTTGTTGAAAAAAAACAACTTATCGGGTAGTGTTCTATAACAAAAACAAGTTATCGAAAAGTGTTTAATAGACAAAACATAGTTATTTATAATTTTATCATAGAAAAATAAGTCATCACAGAAAAATTGAATTCTTAACAGAAAAAGTAAGTTATTGAATTTTTGTTTGCTGAAAAATTCAGCTACCGATAGTTTTTTATATAAGTTTAGTTATCGATTTTTTTAGTAAAACTAAGTTATTGCGAAGTTATGCAAAGGGAAATGTTTTTTGTAAAGTTTTTGAATGTTAAATAAATATATATAAAAATGTTTTGCATAAAAATAAAATTATTGATACTTTATCATAATTTAAAATAGAAATAAAGCAACCAAAAACTTTTCTAGGAGCTAAATTATTTTGTTAAAATACAACAGTCTAAAATTTTCAATAGCAGTTATTGGACTTTTTTTTCTATCGAACAATTCGTTATCGATTTTTTTTACAGAAGAAAACCATTAAATTTTTCTTTCGAACAAAGAAACTATTTAAGATTTTTCTACAAAATCCAAAATTATGTACCGATAATTTTTCTATAGAAAAAAAGTTGTCAAAAATTAGCTGTCGAAAAACAGCCTTTCGATATAAATAATCGATCGAAACAAAAAACTATAGAATATTTTCTATCAAAAAAAATCATTTTTAAAAAATTTTGTTATCGATGAAATCAGCAACCGCATGAAAGCAGCATTCGGATTTTTTTTTTTTCTTTTGTAGAAAAGATCAGTTTACAAAAACTTTACTAAAGAAGAGCATTACCCTGGAGTTAATGTCGACGTCGTTGACGGCGTTTCAACGCCGAAAAAGTTGAAACGGATTGAACTTTTACGGCGTTTCAACGCGTTGAGATTAACTGCTCTCATACAATTTCATACGATTCAACTTTTTTTGACGCCGTCAACGACGTCGACATTAACTCCAGGGTTAAAGTCAGATATTTTTTTATAGAAAAATAAACTGTCACTATTATTATAATTATTTTTTTTTATTTGGACAATAGTATTTTAACTTATTTTTCAAATTATTTTTTAGAAACTTAATATAAGCCATAACGTACTGCAAATGGTTACCGCCAAATCTTTAGTTGAACTGTTTAGTCTTGAGAATTTGGAATTGAATGATAATAAACTTCAAGATTTGCCTGTTTCAATATTTAATACAACAAGCCAATTGAAATACATCAATTTATCCAACAACAAATTAACAAATATTGACGCAAAACTGTTCTCTTCACTGTCTTATTTAAAGTCATTGGATTTGTCAAAAAATCAATTGTCTAATGATGAGTTTATCGATACTTTAGCGTCTGAGGTAAATTGCCATGAATTACGTTTAAATCTGAGTGATAACCACTTTCGCATTGTCAACGTTTCATCGCTGCTGAGTTTTGAACAAGTGGAACTGGCTGGAAATTGGTGGAGCTGCAAGTGGCTGATAAGGGAAATGTTGAAAGTTCCCAAATCAATTCATTTTGGCCGTACTTACAATGTGCATACAGATTGGTCCTTAAGTATGTTGGATACAAATGGTATTAATTGTTACGATGAGGATGCCAGAAGGAGTATAATTATTTTAGATACGAGTAAAATTTGGGAGAAGAAGTTTGAAGAGATGAAATGTAGCGTGAGTTAAATTAAACAAATTTAGAAATATTTTAGTTTATATTTTTATTTAATTAAAAGCAATACTCATCCGTGGAAATACATCCCTCTCCGCCAACCCTAAATTGGCCGCGCATTAAATCAGATCGTTTTGATTCTCGTTCTGTTGTACTCTGGATGTTAATTGCCATTGCTTTGGCTTTTTCTGCCTTAAGAATTGCTCGTAAATTAGTTGATCAAAGAGAAAACGAAAGAAAACTTAAAGAATTTAAACAAATGGTAAGAAGTAAATCCGTTTAATTTTGAATTTACTTTGATTTTCATTTTAATACATATTGTCAGCACAAGCATCATTCGGAAAAGGAAAAACTTACAAAATCTTTCGAGGATGCCAATACTGAGAGACCGCAGAATCCTGAGGATAAACTTAATAATGCAACATGCAAAAAATGATGTTATAATTGCATTAAATAAAAATAAAAACATACATACATATATTTTTCAAGAATTCTCGACATCCGTAAATATTTATATATTAATTTTTTTAGTGATAAATTTTTAATTTTTTTTAATAATTCTTTATCAAGAATTCAAAACTTTTCTTAATTCTAGAAAGTTCCTTTCTTTAAAAATTTTCTGAAAACAAATTCATTAACCTTAATTTTGGTATGGATAATTTAAAAAATACATTCCTGTGAATTTTTAAAGAAAGTAAGAAAAATTAGACGCTGAACAAATTAGGGGTCGATTGTACCGTTCGTAAACTGAATGTCACGCACTGTATCATTTCCAAACCTCACCACGATTTTTCAAATAAATTTATGTATTTTGCGTTTCATAGATTTAACAGTATGATAAAATAGTAAGCCGAAGTGAGTCCAAATAAAAAATGAGTTACCAGATCTGAAAAGAAGTTTAATCCTAGCAATATTAAATCTTTGAAAATCACCGTGCCAGCAAAAAATCAGTACTTTGAAAACAGTAAGTCCGGAAACCTTCTTAACTAGTTAATATTTATCAACGTTTTGCTGAATACAACTTTTGCAGCAATAGCAGTAAAACAATTTTTAAATTAAACAAAATAAGACAGCCGGCGCTCTAATACTCCTAAATTTATCGCTGGGAACTTTTATATATTCAAAATTCTTCTTGGTTTTTGTTTAAATATTTTAATTTTTTAATTTAAAGTTCTCATCTTAAACGTTAGTCTAGAATTTTTTTATTTTGCATTAAATTCTGAAAAAAGTGAATATAAAAAATTTGCGCAGCAAATAAATAAAAAACCATATAGCTGAAATTGTACTCTACTCATTGTGTAAAGTTGTAAAATGTTTCTGTCTCCATGTTTATAAAGAGCAACATGTTTCTAGCAATAGTATTTTTTAACTGTAAAAAAATATGAGCTGCACTTTTTTGGTGCAGAACTGTAAACAAGAGCAGACAATGCTGCTTACTTAAAAGTAATAAAAACATTAATTTCCTTATAAATTGTGGTGTTGGCTGAAAGAGTTAATTCCCAAATTTTTCAAATGAAATAACCATTAAAGGGCAGTTTAGACGGTAAAATCTATCCGTATAAAAAAATTGAGATTAAAAATCGTACCATTTTTTCTTACGTTTACACCATTGGTGTTGAATAAAATGAAGTAAAATTGAAACAGCTGTTGTTGTTTAAACAATAATTGTTTACAAAAATATTTGTGATGCCAACTATATTGCACTATATTCAGTGGTTTTTGTGCTATTTTGCCGAGTTTTACCTTTAAGAAGTAAGCATTAATAAGAAAAACGCAACCCTGATAGATATTAATAAAATTAAAAAAATAAAGAGAGCCGTACGACTGTAAAATTTCCATCTGTATTTTTTCTCAATTAATTATTCTTAAACTATATGTAAATGTTTCTTTGACCTTTTTAAATAAATTTTCTTTTCTAATTTATTAAGCACTAGGTCAGTTTTATAAATAATAAAAATTTTTTATTTATATTTTCAATATTTCGCCACACCTTTGGGTGGCATCATCAGGAAACAGGAAACAAAAAATTAAATTTTCTTTTTTCAAAAATAACAAAAATTAAAATGAAATTATTTTTTCAAACAAAAACAGAAAAATTAAAAATCAAACGACAAAAAACTCAAATATTTAAACATTTACATTTTTATAAATTTAAAAACTCAAAAAACATTCAAGTAAAATAACTCAATAATTTTAAACATTTATGTGCTGTTTCCATATTACGGGCGATCAACACGTCTAAAAAATTTGTATGAAAAGCACTCAGTTTTTTGAGTTATTTTCATATAAATTTTCTAGACGTGTTGATCGCCCGTAATATGGAAACAGCACATTACATTCTTGAATGTTTTTTGAGTTTTTAAATTTATAAAAATGTAAATGTTTAAATATTTGAGTTTTTTGTCGTTTGATTTTTAATTTTTCTGTTTTTGTTTGAAAAAATAATTTCATTTTAATTTTTGTTATTTTTGAAAAAAGAAAATTTAATTTTTTGTTTCCTGTTTCCTGATGATGCCACCCAAAGGTGTGGCGAAATATTGAAAATATAAATAAAAAATTTTTATTATTTATAAAACTGACCTAGTGCTTAATAAATTAGAAAAGAAAATTTATTTAAAAAGGTCAAAGAAACATTTACATATAATTTAAAAGTGAGCACGTGTAAACAATATAACGATGAGTTATAATTTATTTAAAAGAAACCGGTTGATGAGAGGACTCGTTAATCGTTTCAAAACGTTGAGGGATAAGGTTGTTAAAACTCAATCTGCAATAACCTTTTTAATTAGATGCCGTAATTCAGGAATTGTACCAAAATTTATTGTGAATGCAACAAAGAATATTCCTAATATATTCAAGATGGAGGGAAAATGGACAATCAAACACATCATGGAGAAATACCTATTTGATTTAAGAGATAAAATATTAAGATGTTCAATTCTTGAAAAACATAAATTATTGAAGTATTTTCAAAGGGAGCTAATAATGATTGAAAGTGATTTGGAAAAACTTTTATCAAGAGAAGCAATGGAAAGATTTTTGCAGTTTGAAGACAGAATAGGAGCAGCTTTAAAAGTTAAGGTAAATAAAATACATAAAAAGAAGTTTGAGGGTTTGAGGGAATTACAAAAGAAGGAGTTAGGTATTAAATTAAACAAAAAGTGGTTTGTAAATAAGACTAATTTAGATATTCCAGATGAGGTTCAGTGGGTTCTTTCATTAGGACATAAACATGCGTTACCCATTAAACGAGAAGATTTTCCGGTTTTAAAAATGATAACGGACGGAGAGGATTTAGTGCAAACATTAAAATCAAAAGAAGAACAAGAAATAGCTAGGACTAAATTAACTTCAATAATAGATAATCATTTAAATAAGATTAAATTAACTAACAGGGATAGATTTATGTTAGAAAACGTAAAAAAGGCGGATAGTTTTTTGAGAAGAAATAGGGATATACTCATCTTAAAAGCTGATAAAGGTAACACCACAGTAGCTTTAAATAAGAGTGATTATGTTTTAAGAATTAACAGTATTGTAGGAGATGTTGCTAATTATAAGTTAGCAAACAAAGATCCAACAACAAAATTGCAGAGGATTAATAATGTGTTGGTTGAAGAACTTTTTAAACAAAAAGTTATTACAATTTTAGAGAAAAACAAGCTTAAAACCAATGTTTCTACAGCTCCAAGATTGTATGGGTTACCTAAAATTCACAAGGAGGATTTTCCTTTAAGACCGATTTGTTCTTTTATAAATTCTCCATCTTATGAGTTATGTAAATATATTACAATGATTTTAAAAAAGATTACAGAAAATTCAAAATATAATGTTAAAAATTCGCTTGAATTTAAAGAGAGGATAAGGAACATAAGTGTTCTGAATGATGAAAAATTAGTATCTTTTGATGTAGTCTCTTTATTTCCAAGTATACCTGTTGATTTGGCATTGAATATTATTGAAGAAAAATGGAACGTAATACAGGAATATACTAGGATGGAAAAATGTTTATTTTTACGAATTTTAAAATTCTGTATTGAAGATAACAGATACTTTCAATATAATGGTAACATATATTTGCAACAAAAAGGGCTTCCAATGGGATCTCCAGCTTCCCCTGTTGTGGCAGATATTATTATGGAAAAATTATTAGACACGTGCATTAATGAAGTTAATATAAAACCAAGAATAATGACAAAATATGTTGATGATTTGTTTTGTATTATTTCTGCATCTGGTATTGAAAATATGTTAGAAACATTAAATAATTTCAATAGTTGTATAAAATTTACAATAGAAATAGAAAATAATTTTAAATTGCCCTATTTAGATACGTTAGTAGTAAGGAGAGGGAATAAACTAAAAATGGATTGGTATCAAAAGCCAACAGCTTCCGGGAGAATTATTAATTATTATTCAAAGCATAATAAAAGAATAATTATTAATACGGGAAAATATTTGATAGAAAAAGTACTTAAGCTAAGTGATAAGGAATTTCACAAAAGCAATAAAAATAAAGTTAAAAAGATATTAATTGATAATAATTTTCCAATGAGAGTGATAAATAGTTTGTTTAAACAGTTAAGGTTTAGAAGAGCAAATAATACAAGAGATGTTACAGAAACTAAAGTTTACAAGTCTTTAATTTATGTACCAGAAATAGCAGAAAGGATTGAAAAATCAAAAATTTTTGATGGGGATAAATATAAAATGGCATACAAAACTTATAATACTTTAAATAGATTATTTAGTAAAACAAAAGATAAGATTAAAAAATGGGACATGTCAAATGTAGTTTACAAAATACCTTGTAATGGTAATGATAGTGAGAATTGTAATAAGGAATATGTAGGTACGACAAAAAATAAACTAAAAACTAGAATAGCTGGACATAAGTCTGATCAAAGATACAGGGACGTTAATAATTCACAAAAAACTGCATTATCTTCCCATTGTGCCAGATTTAATCATTATCCTAACTTTGAAGATGCATCTGTTTTAAATATAGAAAATAATTATAAGCGTCGGTATATGTTAGAGATGTTACAAATAATTAAAATACCAGCAACAAAAAGAATAAACTTTAAGGCTGATACTGATAATGTTGCGCAATGTTATAGACATTTAGTGCATAAAAATTAATTAACGTTTGAGAGTATATGATTGCTTGTAACATTTCTATCGTGAAAGTTTATGTTAATGTATTTGTATTAAGTTTTTTAAAATTTTAAAGTAATTTGAATGTTTTCTGTTTTTAAAATTTTTATAAGAATGTAAATGTTTAAAATTATTGAGTTATTTTACTTGAATGTTTTTTGAGTTTTTAAATTTATAAAAATGTAAATGTTTAAATATTTGAGTTTTTTGTCGTTTGATTTTTAATTTTTCTGTTTTTGTTTGAAAAAATAATTTCATTTTAATTTTTGTTATTTTTGAAAAAAGAAAATTTAATTTTTTGTTTCCTGTTTCCTGATGATGCCACCCAAAGGTGTGGCGAAATATTGAAAATATAAATAAAAAATTTTTATTATTTATAAAACTGACCTAGTGCTTAATAAATTAGAAAAGAAAATTATTCTTAAACTTTTTAAAAATCCCACTGAAATAACTTTTTTTTGATTTATAAATAATATTTTTTATGACTGCCAAACCATTCTAAACTTTTTAATTTTAATTAAGTTACCTACCCTATGGTATATTTGTTAATACATTCATACATATCTCATTAAATTTGTTATTTCATACTTACTACTATATATTTAAATTTGGCTTTATAATCATTTATATATTATATAAATGATTATACAGATAAAACATAAGCTGCAGCATTAAATAACAAGTGTTGCAAGCAGCAACTAAATGTGTATTAAACAAAAGCTAAAACAACAAATTAAAATTTACAAAATATTCAAAACAGTGCTGGTAAAAATTTATAGATCTTCAAACATGTATTTCTCATACATGAACACAAAAAAAATATGGATGTATACAAACCACTGACCGTAGTATATTAGAGTAAAAATACTTAACTCAGTCACGCGTTGGAATTTTATACCATAATTTATGTGTCTAAGTTTATAAATGATTTTTATATGAGAGAAAATAATTTATGTCATAGAGTCTCCATTAATGGAGGCGAAACTTTGAATGTAAGAATTTGAACATGTCTTTCAATTTAAATACATGTTGGTTAGAAATACCGCAATATCTTATTGATAAAAATTATTAACCCTAGTATCATAATAAGATGTTTGACAACATGCATACCTTTATGATTGACAACTAAGGTTCTCTCCTCTTACTATTTATAAATAATGAATGTGAGGTTTTTATTTACGATTACAGAATATTGAATATTTGTAGTGCTGGACAATATAAAACAGCTCTATAAAATCAAATACAATTTTCGTCTATTTCTATGTAAAAGTAATTATGTACATGGATTTAAATATACACATACATATGTATATAAACAAGTAGCAGCATACCTATATATTTATGTATTTATGTAGATTTGCCAGTTAATGAAATAAAAAATATGTATTAGAGTCGCATGAAAAATTATATGAATTATGCGGCTGTATTGTTATTGTTTTTTTTATTTAGTTTAACAGTCATTATAAAATTAAATATTAATAAAAACTTGGTTATCGTCACTAAAGTGTGACTAAAGTATGTATTTTGCTCTACTTGAAATCAGGAATAATATTTCATTAAATAAAATAAAAAATATAGACAATTTTTTTTTATTTTGATATAATTATAAGATTTTGTGGTATGAAACCGTTTAAAGCATTTATAGGTACAGGCAGGGTAGAAACTGAATATGTCTAGAAACAGAAAAATGCCTACAAAACAAAATTTAACAAACAAAAATAAAAATTTTCCCGAAACATCAGAAATTTTACATGCAAACATTTTCCCAAAATAAACAAAATTTCGCCAGAAATAAAAAAATACTACTAAATAGTTAAAGCTTCGGCCTAAGTAAGAAAAATAATAATAAATTTCCAAAAAAAAGCAAAAAATTATAATTTAAACACAATTAACAAAAAAATAATAATAAATAAATGAAATAAAAAAATATTAACAGACATACATATATATACTTACAAAAAGCTAGAAATTTTTTTGAAAGTTTTACTTATCAGCAAATAAATCGAGATATAAACTAACATGTGAAAATCTTCAGTAAATCGAAATACAAATTTCTTTAAAATTTTGAAAACAAAGGTATAAAAAAATGCGGACATTTCATTGATAATTTTTAAACTAGATCGAATATCATTAATAACCAAAAATTTCACAGAAACGCTAAAAAGTCTACATTTCATCAACTGTAAAAATCAGGGTACGGAAATAAACTAATCGAAACGTTTGCTTTAGTATTATTCTTTGTAATGAGTAAAAGAAAAAAACATGGAAATTGGTGGTGCTATTTGGTCATGTATTGTTTTTGCTAACGAGCGCAAGGAAACTTACGCAGCCAGAAGAGAATTAATAAGAACAAAACTAACACATTTTGTATTGATATACCAAAGAACATAAGTGAAACGCCAATTGTTTTGTTTGCGTTCTGTTCTATCTTAATAAAAAAAATATTTTTTTAGTTTGCCTCATGAATAAAACAACTTAAAAATGTTAAAAATATATGTCTTCTAATGAATTGTTTTCCTTGTTTTCTTCAGACACTGATTAAAATGCCACAAAAGCTAAAAACTTTAACTTTCCTAAAATGCTCTGTAGAATAGACAGGGTTCTGGTAAAAAATTGTTATCAAAACAATTTTATACAAGCTTAAACATATTCGCATGTTAAATGGCTTTTAAAATGCGTTTTTTTCTTAGACAAAAATAACAAACTCGTTCCCGCTACCGTAATGTACAATACATGGAATATCAAATGTATAAAAACAAATACTAACTGTTTATTTACGACACTATACGATTATTCATTAATACATTTGCATATATACAGTGGTGGCCACGAATTTAAGACACGACATATGACTGACTTAGTTGTGCTAATTTGTACAACCCTGCAATATGAAATTAGGTATTATTTATTTTGCTGTGTACCCTGTAGTGTTAAGAAAAAGAACCGTTATTTTATTTTGTTCGATTTTACATTTTGTTGCTTTTTTGATAATATTATTGTGAAAACGTGTATTTGAAGCTGGCCACGAATTTAAGACATGTAAGAAATATTTGGTTTTTATGTAACTTTTTGGTGTTTTTTGAAGCTAAACGGTAAGTAACGAATATTCTAGTTAATTTTATATTAGTATACATCGAAATATTTGGTTAGAAATGGCCAAGGGTACTTGGAGTTCCGATGCAGAGCGAAAACTGATCCAGCAGCTGAAGGATGATGGAAAGACAGTAATGGAGATATCCAAGCTACTTAAATGCTCCAGATGCAAGATATACAACGCTCTAGAACACATCAAGCAACATGGTACCACCAAAAATGTCAAACAGAAGTCTAGAGCCCGAAAAACTATACCTAGGGAGGATAGCTTAATTTATAAAACAGCTGTTAATAATCCTTTCACGAGCTCAAGTAAAATAAAAAATGAAATGTCATCGAATTTCGGTATTGATATATCGTCCAGGACAATAAGAAGACGTCTGAATGAAAAAAAACTTGCGTGGGTGTATTGCACAACGTAAACCACTTGTGTCAAAAAAAAATATTAAATCCCGATTAGCGTTTTCAAGAGAACATCTCAAGAAACCGATGATATTTTGGAAAAATATACCTTGGAGCGACGAGTCGAAGTTTTGCCGCTTCGGCTCTGACGGAAAACAGTATGTATGGCGCCCCCCCAACCTTGAGCATCACCCTAAGTACACCCTTAAAACGGTCAAACATGGTGGTGGAAATGTGATGGTGTGGGTAGCATTTTCCTGGCATGGTGTAGGTCCTATCCACAAGATTGATACAAAAATGGACCAGCAGGTTTACAAAAACATACTCACAGACATTATGAAACCATTCGCTGAAGACAACATGCCTTTAATATGGAAATTTATGCATGATAATGACCCTAAACACACTTCACGCTTAGTGAAGAGTTGCTTAGAGGAAAACAATATCAGTGTTCTAAAGTGGCCAGCTCAGTCCCCGGACGTCAATCCGATTGAGAACCTGTGGAATGATGTTGAGGAGCACGTACGAGCAGTAAACCAACAAATGTAAACGATTTATGGGAAGAAATCCAAAAAGCTTGGTATGCTATCCCAAAGCAACGTTGTATGGCGTTAGTTGAAAGTTTGCCCAGAAGATGTGCTGCTGTTATCCAAAATAAAGGATTTCCCACCAAATACTAAGATTTTTTTATGAATCTAAGCTTTACTTTAGTGAATTAAAGTTTTATTTTGCCTATGTCTTAAATTCATGACCAGGATAAAATTTATGTTAATCTATATAAAATGTAAATAAAAATTCTTAACCAAATATAGCTAATAAAATATTATAAATTTTTTTTCATTACACTACTAAGATCTTATAAAAAATATCAGGGATCTAAAATTTTTTTTATAAAATGTAAAAATTGTCACAAATATATAAGTGAGATGCCGTGTCTTAAATTCGTGGCCACCACTGTACATACGTCTGCACATAAGTAGGTATATCTGTATTAAAAGTTATGCATATACATTAATATGTATATGCTCATACAACACAACTTTGTAAAAATGATGTATATACATATATCTACAAGTTTATTGTTGATAAATATTAAACAATATAAGTCTAAGTCACAGCGTACAATACCCTACATAACATTAATTTTAAAAATAATACTATGAGTGCTACACTGGGGCAGAATGGATATAATTTGAAAAGTATAGCAGCTAATTATAAACAGCTAAACTGGTTAAAACTAAATTACATGGTGACAGCTGACAAAGAAAAAAGTCTTAGTTTTCTTTTCCCAAGCCCTTCAAGAGCATCGAAATAGACTCCCATAGTAAGGCACCTGGGACATGAAATTTGTTTTCACCAGGTTAAAAATTATTTAGTGTTTAAAAGCTGTTTATAAGGCCTTCAAAACCAAACAATTATTGTAAAATTGTAAACTCAATTTGACTTTGAAAATTCTAAATTTTTGAACTTTATTTTCAAAAATACTCTAGAGTAATTTTAACCCAATATCTTTTGCAGAAATTTGAAATGCTTGTATAAACGACATACTGCGGCACTACGCCAGTGGCAAAGCCTTTTAAATTAATTTATTTTATTAAAATAGTAGCCACACCCCTTGAGCTCAGCTAATCTATCGAAAAAAAAAATAACAGTAGTTAGTCTAATTCCTTCAACATTCTATACCGTCAAACTCACCTTGAGAGGTATCTTATTTCAAATGTCTAATGATTAGACCACTGATCGCCAAACTCTTAAGAAAAAGCGCAAAATGCATTGCATTTCACATGATTGCACTTTGAATATTTTTTGAAAAACAAAAACACACAATTAGCTATTCAATAGCTCAATAATTAAATATTTAATGACGTTGTACTTGTTAATATGAAACAATACAGCAATATATTCTCATAAATTCATTTAATTAAAGCGCAAAAGCTTTGTTTCAGTGCAACAAGACCAACACATTTTTATTTACAGCCCACTCTCTGGATAGCGACCTCTAATCAAAGACATGACCGAGTGAGTACCAACAAGTAAGAGTGCTATGTTTGGCTATGCCAAATCTTATATGCCCTTCACCATCTATGTATGTCTACTTTAGTGAAGTAACTATTATCAAAAAGCAAATATTGGGGTGGCAGAGAATTAAAAAATAAAAAAATGGTACTGCATATATATAATTTAACATAAAAATGACATCGGCTCTTAATGGGTTAAGCATTTTTAAAAACTTTTAGTGTTTCTTTAAAGATCTCCTCAAAAGCTTTAAAATGATACCCATATTGGTATTTAAATTTTTAAATTTCAGAGCCCCGTAACTCGGAAAATATGGGCGAGCGGAAATTTTTTCACCTGATTTTCTTTTATTTTTTGATTCTCTATCTCCCGATATATTTATTATTTCAATTGGAGCTACTTTATTGTTCCAAATGACATCTAAAAATTTGAGATAGGCTTGGTGTATGGCCTGCTGCATCGAAGAACATGCTGATTTCCAATAGCACCCCTTTCAACACTATATCTGATGGATCTACATATTTATTTATTATTTTTTTTTTTTTTTGTGAAATTTGATTTTAATACTAACACGGACAGACAGACGAACATCGCTCAATCGATTTCGCTATGCATAAGAAGTCGGAAATAGATATTGTAGAAATTACAAATGAAATGATAAACTTAGATATACCCTTTTTCCACTTTTTGTGTTGAAGGGTATAAAAAATATCTATTTGTAGGGTTGACGACAAACGTTAGGACAGAACTAATATGCTCTACCGTTTGTTTTATGAAACTTTGAAAATTTTCAAACTTAAGTTTTCTATGTATTTATATGAATGAATATTTGTTAAAGTGAAAAAAAAACACAAAAAGTTGTAGAAATTCTGTTTGCCTGGTATTATTGCAAAATCTATATGTATACATTTGTTTTTTCTCTCTCTGGTTTGTTTTGTTTATAGAAAAAAATTGTTATTGTTATATATAATCAGCCTTATTACGGTTGTCGTTCTCGTGTCGAAAATCCTACGTTTTTTTAAAATGGTACTACGCACGTCGTTATTGTTAAAAATGTTACTCGAAAAACAAATCTATTACAAAAATCGGTACTACGTTTGTCGCATTCGAATGATAATTTGTTAAAATATTGTCGTTGAAATTTATGTACACGACAAACATTTTTTTCGTAAATTTTTAAAACGAACGCTAAAAAAAGATAAGTTTACTTTTGGTTTTTACATTATGCTTACTTTAATTTATTTTTTGCCTGCTGTTTTTATACCACCACAAAAAGTGGAAAAAGGGTATATTTAAGTTTGTCATTCGGGGTGTAACTTCTACAATATCCATTTCTGACCCCATAAAGTATATATGTATATTCTGACTTCTTATGCATAGCGAAGTCAATTGAGCGATGTCCGTCTGTCCGTACGTGTTGATGTTGAAATCAAGTTTGCCTTTGCAACAAAAAAAAAAAATAAAATAAATATCAATCGATCAGATATAGAGTCGAAAGAGCTATTAGCAATCAGCATGATGGTTCCATGTCTTTCGAGGCAGCAGGCAAAACACCACGCCTACATCTTATTTTTTCATGTCATTTTGAATAATAAAGTAACTCGAACCAAAAAAATAAATATACAAGGAGATAGCGAATTAAAAAATAAGAAAAATCATCAATTAAACAATTGGCGCTCGCCAATATTTTCTGAGTTACGGGACTCTGAAATTTAAAAATTTTTTAAAATATCAATATGGGTATCATTTAAAAGCTTCTGAAGAGGTCTTTAAGGAAATACAAAATTTTTTTAAAAATGCTTAACCCATTAAGAGCCGATGGTATTTTTATGTAAAATTATATATATGCAGAAACATTTTTTTTAATTCTCTGTCACCCCAATATTTGCTTTTTTGATTGGAGTAACTTCACTAAACTAGATTTACATAGATGGTGAAGGATATATAAGATTTGGCATAGCCGAACTCTTTTTTGTTCATTTTAAGTATAAAAATAACAATCGTAAGCAGTTCAATCTGTTGGTTGAGCTTATGGAGGAACATCAGACTTAGCTAGAGGCCTAAGTTGCAATGTCAATTAAATTGAAGCTAAAGAAGAGTGAAAAAATTAGCAACAAAATTAAGCATTCAAACAGAACTGTATACTTTAGTTATGAAGACGTTAAAAGAAATTGAAAGATTTAAGAGAAAAAGATACATATCAAAGGAAGAAACTTAAAAAAAGAAGAATACATTTGTTTCATAAAAATAAGATATTTTGTTTAGAAAAAAGATACAAGTGTAAGAGCACGAAATTTTACCTGTATAATCGTACTAAAACTGTTGTTTGCTCATTTTTTTTTTTGTAAATGGACAATTTTTTTATTTAAAAACACATCTATCTAAATTTAAATTTTAAGAAAATTGCAAATGAAATACAAAAGTTTTCAAATTGAATTAAGAGCTAGTCGTTTTGTTTTTTTACTGTTATTTTTAAGTGTTAATTTATCGCCTAAAATGCTACTGCAAAAATTTTTTATTAAAATTTTATGTTTTGATCTATAACAAAATATTTTATTGTCGAAAATTTTACATAGTACCAAAAAAACTAACTATCGACAGCGACTACGACTATTCTCGAATGTCGTTTTCGACAACCGTAATAAGGCCGAATAAATATTTTATTTTTTATATAGAAAAAAATTCCCTCCTTTAATTTACGACAAGATTTAAAACTCAATTATTAAAACTAAAACGAATAAAAATTAAAGTATTGTCGGATTTTATTATAATGAAACAAACATTTGCCATCAAGAATTCACCACTTCTAATTTGTTTATTGATTTGGATCAACTGTAGCATAAGATGATTTTAACAAAGTTATTTATTATTATTGTTATAAAAAAACAAAAGGGCTGGAAGGAAGTGAAGCCTACATGAGTAGTTTTTATTTAAACTATTCAAGACTTTGTTCAGGGTTTGATTGCTTAAGTACCTCAGTATGGGTTTTAGTAGTATGGAGTACGTTTTATATAAACAGTTGATTATTTATTGTTGTTTCAATTTATTTATTTTAAATTATCAATTATTTTATAAATAAATCTACTCTTGCCAATTTACTTTAATCCATTTTTTTCAATAGATTATATTTATATACATATGTAAATATTATTAATTTTTATATATATGTACTTATGTTATTTTTTGAACCCACTAGTGTTTATCTGAAAATTCTGATCTACTGTTAGCAATTGTTTAAAATAATTTATTGTTTAAAAATTTTTTATAGCAAACTTCTTTAAATAAAAATTTATTTAAAATAAATTATTAATATTTTTATTGTTTTTAATGGTTTAGTAAAAATAATAACTAAACAATAATTTAAACAATCATTTTTATGGGAATTGATAAAATCTTACACTAAATAAAGTGTGTGGTTGGCAGTAACGGATAAACTAAATCTTTTAAAAAACATTTTTTGGGGCAATCAAATAAATTTTTTTAATCTACTTATTTCACTATAGCTCCCAATAGCACAAATTAATAAAAAAAAAATAAATCTGAAAATTAAAGGGTTTCCCCATATGTGACGTAAGTTGAACTTAATGGGCCTATCTTCTGAACCGTTATAGACAATCGCTTGAAAATCGAACAGAATGTCGATTAAAATGGTCGCTCTAATAACAAGCGTAAATATTCAAAATTGTAAATTAAAGGGTTTACCATTAGTTCATTTAATTAGATTTATGTGGCCATACTCTTGAGCAGTTGTCGACAGGCGGTTGAAATTTACAACTAAGTTGTCTTGCTAAGTCCGCTATAACAACAAATAAAAAATTTGGATTTGGAAATTAAAGGATGTCGCAATAATTCATTTAACTTGGGATATACGGCCATACCTTTCAACCGTTATAGATAGACGGTTAAAATTTACAATTAACATGTATTGCTTAGTCCGTTACAAAAATAAGTATAAAGTTTAAATTTACAAATCAAAAAGTGCCCCCATTGTAGATGTATTTTCATTAATGTGGCCAGACTTTTGAACCGTTATAGACAGATGGCTAAAATCTGTTTATAAGTTGGTATTTGTTTGCAAGAGTTGTTTATTTTGAGTCAAAGTAATGTTTTTAGAACTCATGAATAAATAAGCCGGAGCTACATTTGGTAATAATTAAAACAAATATTAATACTTTAAGTCGCATACGCAAGAGGAAGAAAAAACCAGGGTGCAAAAATAAATAAACGAAACGATTTCTCTAATTCTATTTTGTTCTTTGTGGTGAGTAAAATAAAAATAAAACAGAGCAGAACGGAAAGGAGCAGAAACAATTAGAAGGGTTATGCCTTTTAGTTTTGCATTCTTTTTGCTTTGCTTTGGTTTTGCTCAAGTACAAAATAATTCAAGAAATTTAAAAAGTTGCGTGAAACGATTGCGACATGTTTTCATAGACTGCTAAGAATCTCTACTACATTTTTAGGTTGTAATAATCGCAATGTCAAACCAATCGTTCGTTATATAATAGATAAAATTTAGTTAAATTATTAAGAACCAGACTAAGCTACATAGAGAATTCAATCGCACAAGGAGGTCGCAAATCATCCAGTAAAGACTCTTCTTAATCAAGGGAATTCATAGAGTTTACTGGACACGGAAATTTTCAAAGGACAATTTTAATAAATCTTTAATCAAAGATATTCTTTATATATGAGGCCATAGAATATTAAAAATTAGAAAAAACAACAAGGGAAAAAATTGGCGCTCGCCAACAATTTCCAAGAAAATTGATCAAATAAAATTATTCTATACAATTTTACTTACATTAAAATATCTGAAAATTCATTTAAAACCGAAAATATACAAAAAATAAATTATAATCCTTGCAAAAAAAAACCGATTTCAGAACAGACAAATCAACTAAAGAAACACCCTTTAATTGGCAAGTTCAAATTTTATACTTGCTGTTGTAGCAGACTTAGCAATACAGGTTCTTCCTAAATTTCAACCGCCCGTCTATAGGGGTTCAACAGTTTGGCATTATTACGAACCTATTGAACGTCCTTTAATTAATAATTTTAAATATTTATGCTTATTATTATACCAGACAAATTAGTGGACATTATGTCTAATTTCCAACGGGTTAAAAGATAGGTCTATAGAGATAAAATTACATTAATTATGGGAACACCCTTTAGGGCCAGTTTTTGATTTCATATTTAAATGTCATTTATATTTAAGTTCTATTTAAGTACAAAATTCAGTTTTTTAATGCACAGTTAAATGAAACTTAAATGACCAATCTTACGCATTTAACCCTTTCGGGAAGGAGTTTTATTTTAAAAACCAAATTAAGTATGGTAAAATTTTTTTTTATATTCTAAAAGGAATGATCTAAGTATTATGTTCTCCATACTTAAAAATTTCAAATTCTTCCTTTTTTCCTGGGACATATAATCCCAACAAGTATTTTCATGGGACATAAAATCCCAATCAGTGTTCTTGAAGAACGATTCGAAATTAAAAAGATAACTAAAATATAAATATTATTAGATTTAGATAGATGAATGGCCCAAAACACTTGTAACATAAGGCGTTGTTACAACCTGAGCATATCATCTTTGTTCGCTTTTCTATGCCAAGTGAAGAACAGCGGACACAGCGACAACGCTTCTCTTGCTCTACTGGCAAGTGGTCTCCAAGATTGAGGCTATCCGTTTTTGGAGGTTTGGGAGTTCTACCTCCATGGCGATTGCATTGAAAATAAAGAAAAAAATTTAGTTTGAAAATTGCTGGGACGTATTATCCCAGTAGTCGCGAAAGGGGTAAAGTCGATTTAAATAATACAGCTTTACCATATGATTATGGCATTTTTTTTTTTTTTGTTGTTTCGCAAAACTAAACAAAAGTAAACAAACATTTTAGCCATTGAAAGAACAATATTTTATGTTTTGCACACATTTCTTAATGAAAATAATAATTAAAAAGTTAAATTAATAAATAAAATAAGTTTAGGTGGTGAATACATGAGTATCGCTGACATTTTTTAATATATTTAAAATATTTTTCACAAAATTTGCTGTTTTTCATAAACAATGGAGATTTATGTTGATATTTCGTAATGCTGCCATATTCTTATCATAGTTAAATAAGAACGATCATTAATGACTGAAAAGTTGAAACTGTATTTAAATACTACTTAAATTTAAATGCAAATTAACTAAATGCGTATTTAAATATGAAGCCATATAAATAGAACTTAAATATAGATGACATTTAAATAAGAAGAAGAATACAACTTCTTTGTAAGTATCAATCGTCTCTCTACAGCTGTTCAAAAGAACGGCCACATACATCAAACCAAATTACCTATTGGGGCACCCATTGATTTATAATTTTGAAAATTTATACTTTTTATTATAACGGTCACAGTCGTTGACATCCATTTCAATTCTTAACCGTTTGGTTATATAGGCCTATACAGTTTAATTTAGGTTTGCTATTGGAAGGTATACTGAACCCATTACGGTTCACAAAACAGGTAAAAAACATGTATGTTGTATGGGGATAACCATTAATTTTTGAAATTATAAACTGGTTTTAAAACGGGTCCAAGCTGTAAGCATAACCTTTCAAATAAAAAAATTAAAAGCGGTTTAGAAAAATCAGTTTACAGGCACAAACATAAAAAGGAACATTCAGACGAATTTTTAACCTTTTTCAACAATTTAAAAGTTTTCTAAAAATTCCCATTTTGGGAAAAATACATTTGTACATATTTCTTTTGGTGAAGAATTTTTACATTTTTAAACTAATTCTTTTTTATTTGACAGGTTATTCCTTGGTGCGGGGCTGCCCCATACAGCACACACTATTTTTTGTATGACAAAAAAGTAGTCCTGCAGTCTTATTCTGCAAGTCGCCAAAGCTTAATCTCCATCGCTAAAACTCTAAAAAATCTATTTAGCGATTTTTGGCTACAAATGCTATTCTATAACACTACGAGAAATACAGAATAAGACTGCTGCCTTTAGGTTTTCAATCTACTAGTAACTAGTGAACATAAATAAACTAAATGACTTTACTGGATAGTAAATTCACTGCCAAATATATTTGCCGTATTCACAAGCTAAGGTGTAGGTAGTATTGCATACTACCTTTTGTTTACTTCTTCGTGAACAACCATTGTATCAGTGTGCCATTGTATATTGTACTTCATACGTCAAAAAGTAAATAAGAAGAAGAAAAGTGCTGTTCATCATTTGTTATTTATAAGCCAAATGGGGGAGAAAACAGAAAAAAATAACTTTTTGTGTGAGGATGAAATTCAAGACATTTTTAGGATGAACCTAATGTACTTGCTCTCCAGTCGCACATTTATACATTTAGGGCTACCAAAATCATCATTATGGCATAATCGGGTTTTAAGATATTTTGATGAAAACAGATTTCTTCATATGAGACGACTACGGCCAGAGGAATTTGCCTATATATTCAACCTTATAAAAAATGACGATGTTTTTCACACAATTGGCGAAAGGCTCCAACTACGCATTGACTTGCAGCTTAAAATTGTACTTTACTGCTTGGGATCTTCAGGAAATGGTGCCTGTGTTCGTAAGGTAGCATCTCTTTTTGGTATAGGTGATGGCGGTACCATACAAAATATTAGAAATCTAGTCATTAAAGCAATATTAAATCTTAAAGAACAGTTTTTTGTATTGGCAACTTTCAACTTCAACTTTCTAATAAATCAGTCAAATCAATAAATTTAAGAAATAAAACTAATAAAAATATCTTTTAATTCAATTTAATTTAATATAATTAACACAGGAACACAAAAATAATAATTCATTTAAACATAAAACATTTAAACAAATACAACGTTTGAAAAACATATGAAAAAAAGTACTAAGTGTTGTATCGCATGTTTGCATGAAAATTACCAACAACACAGCTAGCACCGTTGTATTTTGTTAGCACTTAGCACGTACTAGGGGGCTTGTGAATAGGGCAATTGTATATTCGCTCAATGAAAGCGAGCCTTAAGTGAAGGAAACAAAGTGAGAGGTATTCTCGATAATTAATTGATTGAGTTGAACTGTTTTTTTTTTTGCTGTTTAAACATATTTAGTTTTCTTTGAAAATAATCCAACTGCTTATCTTTTTCGTTTGCATGTTTTGTTTTAAGATGCCGCGGCATGCCGTAGTAACTTTGTTGGTTTCATGCTTTCATTTACTAAAACTACATCATAAATCATACACTGTGTTCTCAACAACAGTGAAACAGTATTTTAAATATTCGTTGAAATATTTTTTTTTCCTTTTTTGTGTTTTTGACTCACTTGCACCTGAAGTACACGGTTCCACAAACCGCTGCTTGTCTCCTTCACTGTTCACAAGCAAGTGAAAATTTAAGCGTTTAAAATCTTCTGATTGTTACCTTTATGTTATGTTTAGAGTTACATTTTTAAAGTGTACAACAACTACGACATCATACCGATATGTAAACAAGTGGTGAAGGGTATAAAAGCAACAATCAAATACCGTTAGGTGTCTATTGAAAGAATAGCAAACACGCAGTGTAATAGTTTTGCTTTATTTTCATTAAATTTTTTTTTATAACAGTACATATTTTCAAACTTTGAAAGCAAAAACCTTAAGGAGTCGCCAGATTTTTTGATAATCATTCCGGGGTCGCGACTTCAAAAAGGTTGAAAAACCCTTTACTAAAGCATTGATTGTACACCAAAATGCACTGTGTGTTAGAAAGTGCAATCAAAATTTAAATATTTATTGGTAACATCAATTGGATGCTGGAAAATGACGTCATAAAAGCGATTAAGGTATTTTTGTTTTCAATGCATTTAACAAAAAAATTTGAGTGAGAAATAAAACAAATTTACGTTTAAATAAACTGAGCTGATCTTAATATCATAGAAATTCTTTTATTTTAAAAACATGTTTATTGTGTTATTTGGCATTTACTCTATTTTTTTTATCGTTTAAAAAAACAATGTATTTTTGTTTCATTACTTTAAAGCAAACTTTTGCTATAAAACTTTTTTCATTATGACTGCATCATCTACTCGTACGTAGAAGTTTTTAAAGTAAAGAAAATATTTGAATATTTATTTATTTATTTTCATTTTAATTTTTATTAAAAATCTAAATTTCAAATAAATTATTTTATATAAAATCAATTTTAACAAAAAGTTTTAATAAAAATTCTAATAGTTGGACAACAGGCTTGAAGGACTAAGCAGTAGCATATTTTAAATAAATATATATAAGTAATAGAAATTTATTATTGTAGTTGTTGGTTCTGTTTTATTTATATGTATACAGTAAATATATAAATAATATTTTATATTCTACACCATCAAACATACAAAATAATGCCACAATAATAATAATAATAATAATAATAAAACAAAGTATTTACTGTAAAAAAAATCTCTCTCTATTTAGTTGCTAAAACATCATAATATCAGGAATTGAAAAGTTACAAAAAGTTCCTGGAGGAGAAGAAGAAAGGTTAATAATTTTTTAAAAATCTTCCATAACTGTTAAAACAATAGAATAGAATAGAATGCAAACATGAGAGCTTGTAGTTTATGTTTTTGCAAATTGTATGATGTGCATGGTTCAAGATACAAAGTTACTGGGAAATAGAATGATTTAAACAAACTTGGCAAAATTCTATGCACTGACAGATTTACAGTAGTCCCCGCTTAAGTGCGCAATAGAAAATAAATACCCTGTTTTAAATTTGTTTGTTTGTATGTAAGTCAATCATGGCTGAAGGGTTGAACCGATTTTGATGAAACTTGAAATCCAGGTAGATATTTGTATTCTTTCATTCCGTTCTGGTCCACTGTTTTAAAACAGAAATACCTAATTTTACCATCCAGGCAAATATCTACCTGGTGCTTAAAGTGTCAGCAAAATCGGTTTAGCCGTTAAGCTGTTTCGTTAATGTACGAACGTGTACAATTGAAGGAATCATACAACAGAACGAAATTCAATTTTATAAAAAAAAAATTCAAAACTCGCACTCTTTTGTTTCAGCTCAGGTTGTTTTGTTCTCAAGAGAATTTAAAGAGCAGGTTTATAAAGACTTGTTTTTAAACAACTAGAAAATTAGTATAACCGCCAGTTTACAGAACACAATTTGCCGTTTGGACGCACAAAAACACTACCGTTTCCCATGTTTGGGTTTTTAAAACGTGAATGTCATTTTTTTTATCGTAACAAATGGCAATTGTTTCTGGTTTATGTATCGCGCATTGTAGAGCGAAGAAAAAAACCATTCGTCAGGAGTTAATATTGTTGGGCAACTGCCCATCATAACACTTTCACTAATAAAAACATCTATTAGTTTTTACATACATATAATAAGAATACCACAATTTAAAAAATAAAGTTTATTTTTATAAGTGATGTTTAAACATTTTTATTTTCACAAATTTTTGTTTCAAAGGTTGATTGCTTGATAATTTTGTTTTGTTTATTTAACTCAGCTGTTTCTTTTTAAACGCCGAAGCAGGGTTACCATCATTTAATGTAAAAACAAAAAATTTATAAAAAAAAAAGTAAATAAAAAACATTAATTAGTACATTGGCAATACTACGATTTGACACAACATTTATTTACACGAAACACAACGTAAGTTAAACGAAAAATCCGAAACGCGTTACACGGACGCTAATCATTACGTATTCTTCCATATGCCATCCGGTTTCGTTTCGCTTTTGACGTGTTCTATTAATGCCGCAATTGATGGTTGATTTATTGCCTGTCTGCTGATTTAATACTTAAAGATATGTAATGATAAATAGGAGCTAACAAATTTAAATTATTTTTATTTAAATATAATAAAATCATCTTCGAAAAAAAATTTTATAATTCCATAAAAAACTTTGTACAATTTTGTAAATTATCCGGATTAAATTAATTACCAATATTGATTATTAAGGGTCAACAACGGGATTTTTTAAATAATAATATTAATTAATTTTTAAATTTTTAAAAATTCTTTTTTTCGTGCTATTTTCCCGATTAATTATTTACATAAATCACCGATATTGATTATTGAGTGTCAAAGCACGTCTCGATGGCCATTTCGTTATCGCTTTCCTAACTCTTCGGGAAACTTCTGACAAACATTTTTAATTAAACTAAAGATTTTTGTCCAAACAACAAAGCAAAGACAAAAATCAAAGTTTAAGCAAAAACAACAATAACCAACAGTAATTCTATTTTTTTTTTCTCCACTGTATACGGCTGACATTTTTTCGGCTCTTTTATACAGTTGAAATATAACATCAAAAAACACTACGATAATTTATTTCTATGCCCAGGCACTTTGCAAAGACACGTAAATATTTTTGAAGTTATTTATAATAGAACAAAGTTTTTTATGAAAATTAAATAATTTAAAAATATTCCCGTGTCTTTAATTTAAAATTTTTTATAGTTTTTCACACAAATATACATTTTGGAATATTGTCCTTTTAATTTGTTTCCTTACTTTTTAAATTTTTGCTACCATTCCGTTCACAGAGTACTAAGTTTTCTTCCGTTTAACGAGAAAATGAACAATCGAATGAATTGAAAGAAAGAGTTCAATTTTAATACTTGAACGAAAATAACGCTCACTGAAATGAACGATTTGACACAAGTCTAGAGAATAGAGGTCGTAGTGTTTTGACGATTTGAATCTTAGCACATTTATAGTGATGGGAAAGACCGCTGCTGTGATTATGTACAACGTATCAACTCATTGGAAAAATAATGGCTTTCCTTTTAATATTTAGTGTGGTTTGGAACGTGTTGCGCATACGAAATTACGGTGTTCAGAAACAGATCTCGATACTTTACTTTCACCGATGAGCTTCTGCGTTCGCTACTGTACGTGAAGTAGTAACTCGAAAAAAAGTCTTAGAAATTTCAGCCTATACATTAGACTTGTATTTTATTTTCGATCTGAAAAAGATGACATAAATAGGAAAGAGTACATATGAAATAAAGTAACTCTAGTACAGTTTCAGAAAACCCAAATACTTCACCGATTCTTTTGCGTTATGAACAATGCATTGAATTTTCTCATGCCAAGAACATCAAGAGCTTCTAATTCCTTAGTATATAAAATTACAGATGAGCCACATTCAGTCGTATGCCTGTGCAAAAAGAACACATTAATGTGTTTTCCAAGCGTTTAATTGAAAAAGATTGAAAAAACAGAAAGACGAACGTGAGTTCGGATCTCGTTAAGAATTGAGTCTCGAAGGAATTACAGGGTATTGTGAGACTCCACAGTGAATATATGTATATACAGAGCATGAATAGTCTTCGATTTTCGTACATTCCTTTAGTATATCGAAAAAATTAATTTGTAGTATTCAAATAATGTTGTTATTAAAACTTGCAAGTATTCATGAACACATTTAGATATGTATTTTAAAACCGCACAGCTGGCGTTGCACAGTGGGAGCTTTATTCATTAAAACTTTACGTGACTAATAAAGAGCTGAAATTAGTAAAAAAATTTATTATTGCTGTAGCAAGGCCTGTTTGTGTAAATAGCATCAGAACACATTTAGAACCCATTTACGATATTCTGCTTCTTATGGAGTTTCTAACAGATGACACAATTTCCCTGTCTTTTTAATGCTCTCATTTATGTAACTCCTCTTATTACGCTAATGGTTTCTGCTTGAATCTAAAAGCTATTAGAGGTTAAGCGATGCATTATTTTAAAGCTTCTTAAATTATTGACCCATTGTGATTCTTTTCTGAATTAAAAATAACAAAATTTAATTGAAGTTTTACAAATAATACAACGATGTAGTTTTTGTACCAAAAATATTAAAGTTATTAACTTTAAAGCAGAGAAGACTTTTTTTCTTAAATTGTTTTCAAAAACTACGAAACCTAAATATAGAAGGTAAAAGGAAATATATGTGAAGAAGTATAAGTAGGAAAATCGACGGATATTTGAAAAAGCGGTTCTGAAGTAAGTACCTACCAAAACTATGGTTAAATTATTTTATATACCTGAAATGCCCTACTTGAAGGCAATGTAGTGCCTATTCCGTCAGGAATATACATACAGTATTGGGCAAAACCTAAGAAACGTTGTCCAATATTAGCTTCTGAGTCAACATGATAACGATCCGAAACACTCATCGAAGTTGGTAAAGGACTGGATACAATCGAAAGGGATTCAATTGCTTGATTGGCCGGCCCAATCGCCCGATTTGAACCCAATCGAAAATTTATTTTCCATATTGAAGAGGAATGTTGGATCGAAACGATTCTCCAACAGAGACGATTTATTTTCGTGTCTGGAAGATGAATGGATACGCATAGATCCAAAAATAATTGATAATTTAATCAAATCTATGCCGCGTCGGTGCGCCGCAGTAATAAAAAATAAGGGTTATTATACAAAATATTAAAAGTTTCTTAGGTTTTGCCCAATGAATTTTTGAGTAATTTTTGTTGTTGTACTAAAAGAACCGTTAGGTGAGAGATAATTACAAATTTTTTTTTTGTAATATTGTATGACGCAGAAACTAATAACACTGCATTAAAACATTGAATTGAAATATGTTCGTTTAAACATAATTTGACTCAGAAGCTAATATTGGACAACGTTTCTTAGGTTTTGCCCAATACTGTAGATGTTACGTTCGAGACTTCTTTAGAAGTTCAGATTTCATTAAAAGAAAACTTACGCTTAGAAAGAGTAGATTTATTTTCATCATATTTTTAGTTAAATCTCCAACTGTATCTTTAGGTTTAAATATGATTAAAAATGTTTTATGCTCATTCATAGTTTGCTGTTTATTTAACAGCAAACAGTTTCAAAGGTATGTAAAGTATATGTACATTGGTACACAGAAACTATTAAACAAAGTGTATTATGGAATATACAAACATATGTATGTATGTATGTACATGCGTGCATATGGATTGATGTTTGTTGGTTTTTAACATGTGTTTTGGTTTTACACACAAACTTACATTGTGTTTATATATTTTTTTATTTTATTATTTAGTATTTACTTGTTGTTTTTGTTTTTAAAGTATTTTTAATATACACATGCATGTGTAAGTACGAGTACGTACATATATCTGTACATAAATACGTACGTATGTTGTACTCTGTTAATTTTTTTTTCAATTTTCTATATATTTGCTTGATTTTCTGTTTGCCTGGCTGTCAATCTTGTCTACAGTGATATTTTACTTCAGGTACTTTATTTTGACTGCAGGCAGGTCTTGTCTTCTTCTCCTTTGGTTTGATTGCCGTCTTGTTTTATTATAACATGAATGTACAAAAGTCACATTCTAGAGGAGAAATTACGGTTACTTGTTCTCTGTAAATATTGAAAAAGAAAATATGGTTGTAAATAACTCAAAGCAATATCGTGTATGAATATATATAAATTATATATTTATATATGTGTCGATATGTTAATTAATAAAATAGCTCATTACATAACAAACCACCGCTTTGATCGCCAAATCGTTAGCGTTTTACAATAAAAAAACTTTGCAACAAATTAAATCATCTTACTATTACCATTTTCTTTTAAATAGTATTTATTTCGTAGCATCCAGTCAATGGCTTTTAAATTAGATTGTGAAAAGGGGAAATAAAAATATTCTTTATTTTTACCGGCTCCAAAAAAGAAAGAAGGATATCAATTTTACTAAATGTTGCTTTTCATGCTTGTGCCCGCCAAACTCAGTCATTTCTGACCCGACTTTTAAAAGCATTTCTTTATTTGAAAGGTATTCATTACAGATTGGTCCCGTTTTAAAATCAGATCATAATATCAAAATTATATAAAGGGTGTTCCCATAAATCATAATTCTTTTTACGTGCATTATGAGACGCAAAAGCACTGCTTCGGCTATACCGAGTCTTATATGCCCTTCACCATCTATGTTAATCTAGTTAAGTGAAATAACTCCATACAAAAAAGCAAATATTTCGGTAACGGAAAATTAAAAAATAAAATAAAAATTATTTGCTATTGAAAATCACCAATATCGGTATATTTCAGATATATGCAAGATTCTAATTTGTCCATACCTTTTCTTCAACTTTCATTTAGCATTCCTGCAGGGTGTTTTCTGTAATTTTTGAAGTTTATAAATACTATTGTCGGTATTCCATCAGATGTCGCACTAAATACCACTTAGTAATTAGTAAAGACAACCATCTGCAGGAATACAACAATAGATGTCGCACTAAGTACCATGTTTGGTTATACATATTTGGTGAAGCGTATATAAGATTCGGCATAGTCGGATATAGAATTCTTAAGGCCGGGGCACATAGAATCCGTCATACGTTAAACTTTAACGTGTTGTTGTGAGTGTTGTCACACTCAGTAGGTCGCCGTCAACGCAAAGTACTAAAGTACGTTGAATACTTTGACAGCTATCAATTGCTTCTTCTTCTTTCTTGTCTTTTAATTCTTGCTGTGTTTTAATTCTACTCTTTTTTGCAGATACATGAAAATTTTGTTGTATTGCAAATTTTTTTTATATTAGGCCAAATTTTCGTTACCTTTGGTACAAACACGAAATTAAGTACTTGCTTCCTTATTTGAGGTAAGAATCTTTTTTAAGATGTTAATTCGATTTCAATAACAAAGGTTTCCTGCAAATGCAATCAAAATTCCATATAAAAAATTAGTTTGCAATAAACAAAAAATAATTTATGAGAAATCATTAAATGTTTATTGTTTAATGATTAGAAACAGCAAAATGTTTCTGGCAAAAATTTTTTCCAACTGTGATAAAATACGAGCTGCATTTTGTGCGTATAACTGAACATTTGTTCAAACTTGTGAAAATTGTTAGCAACTTCAGTTTTTCCGCTTGAAGAAAGTAATCTTTTAATTTCCTTCAGAAAGTACCGGACTCTATTACAGAAAATTTGCAGTAATTTAATGTCAAAATTTTAAGCAAATAGGTCTCGAATTTGTTTTTATTGAAGGTATTTTTAAAATATTTAGTGAAGTAAATTCTATCGAAGCTCAATCGTTCAAAGAAAAATATAAAACGGCGAGATCATGCACTTTTCCGTACTGAAATTTTAATATTAAGTCCTAATTAAAATAATCTTGAGTATCATTGGTATAAAATTTTTTTTCATACGTTTTTATTTTTATTATTTTCGTTTTTGTTCAGTAAATGAATTTGTTGCTTTATTATTTTACCTAAATATGGAAAAAAAATTTTTACTATATTTTATATGGATTAAATTACTATTTTTTTAAGGAATATTTTATAATGTAACTTTTAGTAAAAAAAATGTAACTTTTTTCCATGTCTTTCCCTGGCAACATTGATGAAAAGATAAACAGCTGATTTAATATCCGTCCGCAAAGTACTCATTGTGCCAACCTTATCCGTCGCTACTTTGACTTCAGCTGAACACGTCAAAGTACAAAGAATGACGGATTCTATTTGTTATATTTCAAACGGAAATCACTCAACCGACTTCGCTATGCTTAGGAACTTAGAAAATATATTATTTACATATATGGATATTGTAAATATTTCAAACGAAATGAAAAACTTAAAAAAAGACACTAATTAATAACTGCCTATTTCACTAAATGCGAACGAACGCTTCTTATATAAAGTTGAAATTTTGGATATAAAAATAGTCATTTGGTTTACACAAGGTGAGCTAGAATATATCATGAACTTTTTTTTTAAAACTTTTCTTTTTAACTTTAGCACACCCTGTGTTTAGAAAGCTTCAGATAATGTTTATACTGTAGCTGCAAAAAAAAGAGCCTGGCAGTGCTATTTGTATTTCATGTGTCACATGTGTGTGGGTATGTGTGTAGTGCGCCATCTATTAACAAAAACTAAGGAATTCTTTTTAGTTAATTTTTAAACCCTTTATTTTTATTCATTATAAATAGTTAAGTTTAGTTCGCAACGCTTCTTGCAAAACAAGAAATTTCCAGTTTATTCAAAAATAGAATCACTTTTGAGTTTTCTAAAAAAAATCTTTAAAGAATTAACTGATTCTTTAACAGATTTGGTTTACTGCCTGTCAGCTGTCGGTTTGCAATCAAGTGTTGCATAATTAGAGTAAAAATAAACTCTTGGCTTCAAGTGTTCTTATTAACACAAGAGTTGTAAATGCATTACTGTATGTTTTGTTAGTATAAATTTCAGTATTTCCTTAAAGATCTCTTCAAAAGCTTTAAAATGATGCCAATATTGATATTTAAAAAAATCTGATAATTTCAGAGCCCCGTAACTCGGAAATTAAGGGCGAGCACCAATTTTTACGTTGGATATTTTTTATTTTTCGATTCTCTTTCACCCTCTATATATTTTTTTTTTGCCTGGAATTACTTTATTGTTCCAAATGACATGAAAAATTTAGAGGTGGGCGTGGGTGGGCCTGCTGCCTCGAAGGACATGAACCGATCATGCTGATTTCCAATAGCACCTCTTTTGACACTATGTCTGATCGATTGACACATTTATTTTTTTGTTTGCATCGGCAAACTTGATATCAACACTAACACGGACGGACAGACGGACATCGCTCAATCGACTTTGCTATGCATAAGAAGTCAGAATATAAATACTTTATGGGGTCGGAAATGGATATTGTAGAAATTACACACGGAATGACAAACTTAATATATACGTTTTTTTTTTACTTTTTGTGGCGAAGGGTATAATAAAATAGTATTATGTGTAATGAGGTTTTTGGAGGATAGTTAAAAGTGTTTTTTGTGGGATTGTTGGGATAAAATTTATCTAATTAGGGATACGACTCAAAAATACTGGGAACCCTGAGCACAAATGGATTTTCAAAAAATCCACCAGTGTTGCTATTTGGGTAATATTTTCACATTTATCGTAAGTTTTGAAGGCTTCACGTTACATGCATAATCTTGTTACGTTTAGCCAAATTTTGGTTACTTTTGGTACAGACACGAAATAAAGTAATATCAGTGAAAACGTTTTTGTTTCATTTTCGATGGAAGTACTTCTTGCAACGTGGCGCGGAAGAAGATTTCCAGTAGGGCATAACACAAAACATTTGGCGTTTGTTCAAGTGCAATAATACTGATTAATAAACGGATACACTTTATAATGTTGAGGTGAAAACGTAACTATCTTAAACTACATATGTACTAATTACTAGTTTACAATTATTTTGTGGGCGCGAAAACAAATATTGGATATTAAAGGCATAGCAATAAAAATCATAACAGAACAGCAATTTGCAGTTTTTTCAAGGAATTACTTACATATTTTTTCTTTTCATTTAACAAAAAAAAAACTTACCTTTAATAGTTCTTCGTCTGTAAATGATAGGCAGTGTTGTTTTATCTTTATTTCATAAGGAACGTTTTTTATTATACATAAGACAACACAAAAGGACAATCTAGATCCAAGTGAGTCGGTTTCTTATGCCGACAGCCTGTGCAACCCAACCTAACTTATACATAAGTATATACATCTAATAGAAAAAAATGGTGTAAAATGGTGCCTACATAAGTGTGCTTATTTCTTAAAACTTTATTAATTTATTTCTTAAATAATTAAAAAAATACTTATAAAAATAAATGTTACAGCCATAGCCGCCTGATTTAAAGTGTCGTCTTTATTTTGGCGACTTTAAGAAAAAAACATGTTAACGATTTCTGTCTTAATTGTAATGATTTTTTAAGAATAATAACTCTTGGTTGTTGTTTTTTTTAATTAAATTTTTTTGTTTGTTTTTGGTTTTTGTTTTTTAAATTTTTTTATTTATTGGCAATAATTTTTTTCAGCAAAAAACAACAATAATCGAGAGTGACTAATTTTTTGGTGCTCTTTTTTACAGTTAAAAAATGAAAAAAAAATTATTTTCCAAACACAAAAAAACTCGAAAAATAACGATTTTTTCAAACAGAAAATAAAACTTGTGAATCAATCATTATAAAGTAATTTAATGAATAAAACTTCTTATAAAATAATAATAACATTCGTTACGATCCCTGATTTTCATTAACATATTGCTTTTAAATATCTCGAGATTTCATAAAAAAACACAAGTATAACAACTTAATTCTGTTTTTACTTTACCCTGCAAGATTAACACTAATTTAGAATAATTTAACCTGTTATATTTATTTAGTACTATTTCACTTATTTTGTTAACTTTATGTTGCTATTTTTCTTTTTTTTTCTTTTTTTGTAATTTACAATATAGTTATGTCTAAGAAAATATTATAAATTAATAAATAATTTTAAGTTAAATCACAATTCAAACTCAAGAAACTTATGCACTTTTTAGCAATCTTTAGACAGTAATTTTTTGCTTAAATTTTAATGCATCAGCTGATAATTATTTTTCTTCACTATAAACTTAACTATAGAAGTAAAATTTAATAAAGTAATATTTAAGATTATTATGTTATGTCTTAAAAAATCTGTATGTTATTAACAGAAACAAACTTTGACTGATCGTGTGTTCTTGCATAATGGCCATAAAAACTGTTTTCTTAATGGAAGAAAAAATTTTTAACATTAATGTAAATGAAACGTTAACACATCAGTGATAGTTTTTTAAGATACAACATCATGATTATTTGTAACAAGACATTAGCCTCAATTTATTTCTTTTTTGCTTAATATAATTAAATTATTAGCTGTTTTTAATACTAGAAATTAATGTTTCTGTTTGTTATGAATAAATAAATATTTAAATTGAAATACATTATAGTTTTGTTTTTTTTTATATAATAATTTACAAAAAAACTTGATTTGAAAATTAAATAAGTTAATTATAGTCAAGACATTTTTTTTTGTTATTATATTTTTAATTTTTATTTTATTGAGGCAATTAATCAAAGTTTTTCTTATTTAACCATTTTTGTTTCTAATTTCATTTTACACTTTTCTTCAGAACAAAAAGCACCCATAAATTGTTTAGCATACTTTATATTGACTAATTATACCGTTTTTACAAAAGATGTATTGCTACAGCATCTATAACAAAAAACACTAAAAGTTCCTTGGTATCGATAAAATTATTGTTATTTTTTGAGACTCATGAAATTTGTAAAGTTCGCAATAGCGACAAGGGCAAGAAATAAGGCTTCAAGTTAAAGAGTTTCACTAGTGAAGTGATTACAAAATGGCTTATTTTTCAACCGTAACATTTAAAATTTACACAGATATGTCCGCTACAAAAGTGGGTATTAAATTAAAAGTTATTTCCGTAGAGACTGCGATTATGACGAATACGACCTTATCTTTTCCACCGTTATAATCAGATACTTGAAATTTTTACAGAGCATGTATCGCTATAGGAAGTTATTTTCTTTTGAATTGCTATAGACATACATTTGAAATTTTTAACAATAAATAATTCAAACATTAACATTTAAATTAGAGGGCTATCCATATATAGTACGGAACCCTTTGTGCGTGAATCCAATTCATGAAGGTAAAAATCCTGAGGGCATTAAATTTCACCAAAACAAAACATCCTCTTTGGAAATCTAAGGGAACCTGCCACTTACGCATTGTGAAATGAAAAAGTCATGAAAAAATGTTGCAGAACTAGTACTCTGTTTTTAGTCTAGAAAAACATATGAAATGTTTCTGGCAACATTTTATCAAAGCTGTGAAACATAGTTTTAAATGTCAAATTTTCCACATGAAATAATCAATGTTGCTCAACAATTTATGCATAAAAAAACTCTTAAGTAAAAAAAATGGTTACTGCAAAATACACCCACAAGAAATGTAATAATATATAATAAATATAATAAATATGTTTATACGACAAAATTGATCACCAGAATTAGTTAAACACACAAGCAAAATATCAAAAACCCCCAACATTGCTGATATACCAAGTATAAGTAACAACTTATTTGCTGCACTTGACGACGATCATGCTAATGCTATTGTTAACAACGAACTTTCTGAAGCTAAACCGCCTCCAATAATTATTCTAAACGTATCAGATATAAAATCGACGATAATTAACTTTTCAAAAAGGTAAATGCTGAAGATTATTCATACAAATCTTTGAGAGATGGTCAGGTATGAGTACGGTGACCATCCGTTCTGTATTATACAGAACAGTTCTGTATTTCAGAGCCGTGTTTTGTATAAATTATTGATCTGCGAAAAATGCTAAAATGTTCTGTATTTCATTTACTGTTCTGTATTTGTTCTGTATTTTCATACCAGAAAGTGATATTCAAAATATTAAAAATTTTTCAACTATCAAAGCGAATTGAGGCGCGACTATGAATTTTGATTTGCACTTTCACGTGTAAATGCTGTTTTAATATGTGTATCAAGGCGAATAATAAATTTACCATGATATGTATTGTATACTTGCCGCCGCCAACAATACATAGTAGGCCTGGCGTTTAGATATGAAGTTTCATTAAAAACAGAACATTCATCGAGTAATTTTTCAGAGAAAAGTAGTCATTTCCCGTAGACGAAAGTGCGTTTTTAATGATGAACTACAACAGCAATATAGTTTTATTAAAAAAACTGATACTGATAGCAAGGTACGATGTTCTAAGTGCATGGCAACTTTCAGCATTGCTAATGGAGGCAAACTTGATATCCAACAGCACTTACGGACAAATAAACACAAGGATTCCGACATCGCTGCCGCTTCTAGCAAAACTCTATCCTGCTATTTTGGGTCTAAGGATTTTAACGACAGCAAAAGGAAAATTTGCACATCAGAAGGAACATGGGCATATCACGCTGTTAATCATAACCACTCATTTCGCTCCAACGATTGTACTTCAAAACTTATAAGAAGCTGTTTTGATGAGAGATATTCTTCTGGACGTACCAAGTGTGAATCGATAGTTTGTAAAATCCTAGCTCCGAATTCCATTAAAGAAATTGAGAATGATTTGCATAATGTTAATTTGATAACAATTTTTTGTGATTGTTCAAATCATGGTAACATAAAAATATGTCCAATACTTATTCGTTATTTTGTACCATTGCATGGTATTCAAGTCAAAATATTGGAAGTTGATAATTTGCCCGGAGAATCCTCCGATATTTTAACAAAATATATTTGTGATCTGCTTATTAAATTTAATGTAAACAAAAAATTACTTGCTTTGTGTGCAGATAACACAAACTGTAACTTTGGTGGAGCAGCCAGGCGAGGCAAAAACAATGTTTTCAAAAAACTTCATTCGTCTACGGAAAATGTTCTTATCGGTGTGAACTGTGCTGCACATATTTTAAATAACTGTATTCAAACATCAACAGAATGTCTCCCCATAGATATTGAAACGATTATTGTAAAAATTTTTTCCTACTTTTATATTTATACAGTACGTGTTGAAGAGCTTAAAGTAATTTGTGACACAATAGAAGTAGAATATAAAAAACTACTTGGATTTAGCAAGACAAGATGGCTAACTCTTAAACCATCCATTGAAAGAATATTAAAGCTTTTTAAGCCTTTAAAGGAATACTTTTTATCCCAGCCAAAGTGTCCAACTATATTAAAAAGTTTTTTTGAAGATCCTGTTTCAGAAGCATGGCTTTTCTTCGTTCATTGTCAAGCTTCTTTGTTTCATGACTACATAACGCAGATAGAGTCCCAAAAAATATGTATGACTGAGGTTTCGCTCATTATTAATGAGCTGAAGTTTAAAATTTCACAACGTAAAGAGGAAAAATTTTTCCCTATTGCAGTTAAAAAAATCATAATTGAGCTAAGTCAGAAAAAAGTTCTCGATATTAATGAGTTTAAAAGTACCGCAAGCCAATTTTATGCAAATTGCATTGAGTACTTAAATCAATGGAACACTGCTTATCAAGAAGTTGAAATACTGAAATGGGTTCTTTTACGTGAAACTCCTGCATGGGAGGATGTGGAATCCAGTTTTGTTTTTATTATGGATAAGAGAAACGAATTAAACATAAATAATACCGAATTATTTGATGAGCTGGCTCTTGTTAAAAGATATACCACTTCAGAAAAATTAAAGCAATGGAATGAAAACAAAAAATCTGCTGAAGAGCGCTGGGTAGAAGTTTTTAAACATTTCAAAGAAGGAGGTATAAGTTTCCAAAATATTTTGAAAGTTGTCGAATTCAGTTTATGTTTACCTGGTTCTAATGCTCCAACAGAAAGAGTGTTTTCTATTTTAAATAACATATGGACTAGTGAAAAAGCTCAATTGAAGGTAAATACCCTCAAATCAATTTTAATTACTAAGTGTAATTATGATTTAAATTGTTTAGAGATTAAAGAATATTTAAAAAGTAATGAAGGCTTACTAAAACAAATCTATTCAGCAGAAAAATACAAAATATAATTGCTTTGTACATATGTATATTAACGCCTAAAATTTCTCTATTAACTCATTTTACTTAAGAATCTAAAACATTTTTGTCATTGATGATATGTACTGAGTACAAATTATTCTTAATTTTATAGTTCTTACAAATATACTTATATATGCAAAAATCTCGGAAACAGTCAAGCTTTATTTTCTTTTTTTACTTCAGCGTGTGATTATATTCTTATGTTTTTTTTAAGTTTTGATTTGTATTTGTTTAAAAATATCTATAATAAATTAGTCTTGAATGTGGATTTAAGGTTGTTTGTACTTTTTAATTGTTATTGTGAAATCTTATCCCTGTTTTGTATTTTGGTTTCAAAAATATGGTCACCGTAGGTATGAGTGATGACAAAAAATGTAAAGGCATAAAAAAAAGTTAAATTTTCACACCTACCAACTTAAGCAGAAAAAAGCTTGTAAATTAGTTGTAAAACCCTCATTTTGGAACGCCAATCCAAAGCCATTAAGTAAGAAACGTTATGAAAATCAAAAGCCGAGTATCAAAACAACCAATGTCAAGGCGTTTTGTTGACTTAGAGCCTAACCAAAATAATAAAAAAAATTATGAATTAATAAAATAGAAAATAATTATGAAATTCTTCATATATTCAACTCGATCGTTAAAGTTGAACCCCTAATAAAAAAAAATGAAATCATACAATGCTACAGATGCCAGCAATTTGGTTATTCTACGGCATATTGTCCAAAATCGGAAAATACACCATCAAAATGTGCAAATTGCGTAAAAATGATACGAATTTAACTGAAACCGGCAACCCATTTAGGTCGGATAATTTTTTCAGATTCAATAATAGTAATGTAGCCAACAATTCCTTCAAAGAAAATCAATTGTCTTATGCTCAAATGGCTAAGAACAGCAGCAGTGATAGCAATCAGGAAATAAATATCTTAAAATGTTTTGAAATATTTATGGAAAAGCAAAACAAATTAACAAACAAACTTTTCAGTATGATGCAATACATTATGACTAAATTATGTGTTCAAACTTACGTTTAGCGTTATGGAATGCTAATGGCATTTTCAATCACTTAAATGAAACGAAAATTTTTCTTAAAACAAACTTTATAGATATTCTTTTGATTTCTGAGACTCACTTTGCTGCCTTTTTAAAATTAACGGTTATGACCTAATTCATACAAACCTTGGCAGCAAGGCTCATGCAGGTTCTGGTAAATTGATTTTATCCGCAATAAATTATTAGATTATAAATGGAGTTCAAAAACCATTTCTTCAGGCTACGTGTATTAAACTCAAATGATGGATGATGTAGACTTGGTTATACCTTCAATATGGTTTCCCCCACGCCATAATGTTAAATGTCAACAATATGAAGAATTTTTCACCACTCTAGGCAGGCGTTTTCTTGTTTGATGCGATTACAATGCTAAGCACTCTTGGTGTAAAATCCTAAAGGATCTGAGCTTTTGAAATGTCTTACAAATAAAAACTTTTCAAGCTTATCTACTGGATCACCAACTTAATGATTTCCTGATTTATTAGATTTCATTGTTTACTTCAGCATTCCCTGGTATAAATTATAAACAAAAAGTAGTACTGATCTAAGTTCAGACCACTCACCGTCTTAGTTAATTTAAACATCTCTATCATCTTGAAAAATCCTCGATATAACATCTAATCACCAAACAGAAATATCCCTTTGTTTTAACAATATCTCGATAATAATGTTGGACTTAATCTAAGCTTAAAAACAGAAATGGAACTTGATGAGGCAGTTAAACATTTCACAAATAAAATACATAAAGACGCATGTATTTCGATATCATTACAAGAAGAACCACGTCAACAACAATATTTTAAAATTTTAGCATTTCTCTTGAAATTCGACAACACCTCAGAAAAAAACGAAAGTTTTCCCAAAAGATGGCAAATAAGTATAAGTCCATATGACAAATGTTAACTTAATAAAGCTTGTAAGGAATTAAGGCTATTATCAATTTTAAAAAATAAAAATGTCATACCGGAGCATATATTTGGATTCAGACATAAGCATGGAACTATGCTATGCTATGCTGCTTTTCTCGATATTCAGAAAGCTTTTGATGAGCCGGGCACTTGGGCCTACTTTTCAAGATAAAAATGCTTTCACCCGCTCCTTACCATCTATTCTTGAAGAGTTATTTATGTAATAGACATTTCTAAAGCTAAAGTCAATAAAAATAGATCAGGATTGTATGAAATTAATGCTGGAGTTCCACAAGGCAGTGTATTAGGCCGTACAAGGATGATACAGCAATTGTCACATCAAGTGAATCCGCTGCTGAAGCGTCTTTACTTATACAATCTGAGCTCGAGATTCGAAAAATGCATTCATACAACTTTTGCTCTCAGAACTGGAACTTACAACAGATGCTTCCAACATAGCTATTGGAGCTGTTCTAAGTCAAAATAGGAACCCAATTTATTTTTTATCTCGTACACTGAGCACCACCGAACAAAATTATAGTACTAACGAAAAAGAATTACTGGCTATAATTTGGGCATTAAAGAAATTACGTAACTACATATACGGCATAGCTGACTTGACCATCTTTACTGACCATCAGTCATTGACATACGCAATCTCAGACAAAAATCGTAACCCCAAGCTAAAACGATGGAACGCCATCATTAAAGACTATGGTGCTAAATTAACATATAAACCTGGTACACAAAATGTTGTGGCGGACGCATTATCACGACAAGCTATAAATACATCATCAGTAGGCACGGTTCATTCAAGTGATAGCTCAAGTGAACAAATAATAAAAACTGTATCACAACCATTTAATGCGTATGGATTACAAATTGAACTCATACCAAATGAAGTATCTGATGAAATACATACACAAATAATATTTCAGAGTAAATTAAGTCATATTATCAGATTTACTAACGAGAAAAATTTAATTACCGAACTAAAAAAGTGCATTCAACCCCAAAAAATCACCGCCATATATGCTACAGCTGAAGATTTATTTAAATACGGTAGAATCATAAAGAATACATTCAATACCACCAAATTCGTACACACACCAATAAGATTAAGAGATATAACGAAAAGAGAGGAAGAAATTCGATTAGTACAAGAAACACACGAGAGAGCACATAGAGGCTATAAAAATAATATACACGAACTATTAGAACAATATTACTGGCCGGACATGAGAAAACACTGTAAGGCATTTAATAAGAAATGCACTGCATGTTTGTATGGTGAATACGAACGCAACCCAACAAAAGAACCATTACAACACTCGGATATTCCCGAACATCCAGGGGAATACATACATATAGACATTTATTTCAACGAGCATAAACAGTATATTGTAGGTATACATAAATTCTCTAAATACATAGTTATCAGAGACATCGACTCCAATTGGTTTTAGACACGGAAAAATTGTTACTGACCAGGAAATAGCAAGATGCGGGAAGGACTATGTTAGGATCACAAAGTGTAAAAATAATTTGGGAAAATATAGTTGCAAACGAAACAATAACACGGACGACAACTGTATCATACCATTACTAGAAAATCAGAGCGCTAAATGTTCAATTATTCAAGAGTACAATCAACCGCTATTACAAATTGAAGAAGGATTTATATTATTAGACAGAACTCACACTATAAATAACCATACGACAACTGAAATAACATAAGTAGAATTCACGGACGAAGTATATATAGATAACATAACTTATAAAAACATACATGCCGGATTGCTAGAAGCAATACACACTAAACATAGTGAAAGTTTTGAGATAATGAAAATTTTATATACAGACACAGAATTTGCATTTAATAACTTAGACTCATTAAAGAAATTTTTTTTCAATTTTACTTATATAATGAATGTATGTACATGTACATATTTTTTAGAAACTTATTCTCTTTTTGTTGGAGCAATCCAATGGTGGCACAAGAGATGGTGCTAGAGGTGGTGGCAGCCATGGCTACAGAGGTGGTAGCAGCCGTGGTAACAGAGGTGGCGGCAGAGGTGGTAGCAGCCGTGGCAACAGAGGTGAAGGCAGCCGTGGCAACAGAGGTGGCGGGCGCGGTAGATACTGCAGAAATATCCACCAGGTCTTTTACATGGTAAGATTTCTGTAGAAAATCACCCCTTTAGGTCATTTATGTACTTAATAATAATTATAACTGGAATTATTAGTTGTCTATACACAGCTATAAAAATATCCAAATATTGTATAATAGACAGACAACGCAAAGCAGACGAAAATTTAAAGTTCTTTATAGAAATGACCTACTAAAGCTACAGGCTAATACAATTTAAATCGGGACGATTTAATTTAGGAAGGGGAGAGTTAAGGAACACTACAACCTCAAGGTTGTTAAAACAAAGATACAAACATAATTTAAGCTAAAGCAAGATCAAGCATGTTAAACTAAAACAAAGATACAAAACATACTTTAAGACACAAACATTAGCTGTAATAAAACAAAGATTATTTGTAATAAAACAAAACCAAGGTTATTTGTAATAACATGCTAAATTGTAATCGAAATAAAGATACAAACACTTTAGGACAAAGACATTCATTTCAGGGAAATATCAAATGTAAACATATTTTAGAGATAAGAAAATATCAAACACATTTTTAGTAAACACAATTTACAAACAAACAACCCAAGAAAAGGGTATGTTAATAAAAATAAGATAAATAATGTACATTTTCATAACTAACCCTACTTTAAGCAAACAGGTACTAAAACTCAACATTATATAAAAAGATTATTTTTAGACATGAGGGCAGTCTAAATTTACCACGAGTCTCAATCGAACATCAGTATTAAACATAAGTGTAGTTTAGATTCATTTTTTAAAGGAATAAATAAAGGAAGCGCATAGCCGCTTAATAAATTAATTTTTTTTAAATCTAAAAAGAGAAATCTTTAACTAGCTTCACTAAACTAGACTTGTTCCGTAGCCATAGCCGAATATAGCATTTTGTTTTTCAATTTTACTTATATAATGAATGTATGTACATCTATATATTTTTTAGAAACTTATTCTCTATTTGTTGCAGCAATCCAATGGTGGCACAAGAGATGGTGCTAGAGGTGGAGGCAGCCGTGGCAACAGAGGTAGCGGGCGCAATAGATACCGCAGAAATATCCACCAGGTCTTTTACATGGTAAGATTTCTTTTTATTTTTAGTTAAAGAATTGTTTTTAACAAGTTTACATTTCCAGAATCCACAAGTTCCTATGAGTTATATAATACCAGACATTATTTATCCCACATTCCAGTTGATAGAACCGATGTACACGACAGGCCACCAAGTCCGCCTAACTACTAGACAATCAGTAGTTGCTACTGGGAGTGCAACAGTGACTACTGCTTGTCCAGTTGGTGCTACTGGCACAATCGTACTTTTCTGTAAAAAGTTCAGAGGCCAATAACTCGGATGAGAATGGCGTCCGCCAATTTTTTTATTTAACATTTTCTTACCATTTTTTGATTATTTATCACCCTGTATAATTTACTTTTTGATTGGTGAAGCTTCACTAAACTAGACTTCTTCCATAGCCATAGCCGAATATAGCATTTTTTTCAATTTTACTTATATAATGAATGTATGTACATGTATATATTTTTTAGAAACTTATTCTCTATTTGTTGGAGCAATCCAATGGTGGCACAAGAGATGGTGCTAGAGGTGGTGGCAGCCATGGCAACAGAGGTGGTAGCAGCCGTGGCAACAGAGGTGGCGGCAGAGATGGTAGCAGCCGTGGCAACAGAGGTGAAGGCAGCCGTGGCAACAGAGGTGGCGGGCGCGGTAGATACTGCAGAAATATCCACCAGGTCTTTTACATGGTAAGGTTTCTTTTTATTTTTAGTTAAAGAATTGTTTTTAACAAGTTTACATTTCCAGAATCCACAAGTTCCTATGGGTTATATATTACCAGACATTACTTATCCCACATTCCGGTTGATTGAATCGATGTACACGACAGGCCACCAAGTCCGCCTAACTACTAGATAATCAGTAGTTGCTACTAGGAGTGCAACAGTGACAGTTGGTGCTACTGGCCTTCCAGTAGTCGTAACTTATCAAGCAGTTTGTGCTGCTGACCACCGAGTAGGAACTACTGAATATCCTGTGGTGGTTGCTGAAGGTCTTGCGGCTACAGAACGACCTATGGTGGCAGCTGAATGTCCTGATGCCGAATCAAGTGTGCGAATTTATATGTACATTTTGTTATTTAATATTAAATATAACATTTTTACTGTACACTTTTAAAAATAAAGTCATTCAAATTTAACAACTATTAGTTCTAACATAAAATTTTTATTAGTAGGGTATTAATTTATTTAAATGCGTTTTGGTTTTTTGGTACCATTTCATTTATCGGTTTTAGGAATGAATATATATATATATCATGTAGAAAGGCCCTAAATCGTATAATTGTGATTTATTTATCACAATTTTATATTTGAAATGAAATTGCTTGTAATATCGTTATTTTTGATACTATTGTATTCAAATTTTGTGACGAGGTGTATTTGCATGAAATGTAATGGAATCACGAAAAAACTGAATTTCATAAAAATTCGAGTTTCCCATATTCATTTATATGGGAAAATTGCACACTTATAGAGTTATACCCTATAAACGGCTAATTTTTCGCAAATGACAGTCGTACAGTTAGATTCGTAGGGCATTTATTTATTAAAATGCGTTTTGATTTTTTGGCACGTTTTCATTTATCGGTTTTAGGAATGAAAATCAGCCCAATCACGAATATTCCATAGGAATTTCTTTCCCACGGAAAATACTTTTCGTGAGAAAATTTCTCCAATTACAAATTCCACGGGAACAAAAAAATTAAAAAGTGGCATTATTGTATTTTGCAGTAAACTGTTTTGTTTATGACATATAATTTTCTGTTTTTGTTTGTAACTTGGATTTTGTGTTTTTTATTATACAAATTATAATAAATTAAAATGAATAGTTTAGCTATGCGATTATTACTTCGGGAGATTGGTGTTGTAGAAGAACAAGAAAGTAATAGCCAAAGGATTACCAGAAGGAATTTAATTTTTTAGCTTGCGACAGGTTTCAAAAGTATTATAGAGTAAAAAACAAAAAAACAATTTGGGATTACACCTATAATTAAATTAAGTGCGAGTTTGCGTTTTTTCGCTGAAGGTGGCTATCAGACTGGTGTTGGAAAAGATTCTGACGTGTCATTAGCACAGTCAACTTTCAGCAAGGTACTTGCAGAAGTGGTGAAGATTTTTGAAACCCATCCTATCACCGCCATATACACTGCGTTTCACTTGAATAGCCCACTAGCTTATTTTTATAGTTTTTTACTTTTCCATCAATATTCTTAACTTTGTTGGAGTTATTGTTGTTGTTTTATTTTCGTCATTCTCTATTGTCTTCGAGAGACAAATTTCGTTTACTGGAAAAATACCGTTATTTGCTTTTGCTATTTTGATTTAAATTTGATCAGAAATTAAGGTCATTTTTTGTTTCACTTGAATAGCGCGTTGCAGTTTCAATTTGATGTACAAGTGAACAGATCGACTTAAAAGTAACAAAATATTTTTTTAAACTTTTACAAAGAAACTTATTTTATTTACCACAGCAATGGGTCGCGGTAAATCTTTAACCGACGCCGAACAAATAAAAATTAAAACTTATAGAGATTGTGGGCTTTCTGTGACCGAAATATCCAAAAAAATAGCAAGAAGTAGAAAAGTGATATCTAATTTCATTAAGCAAGGTGCAAACTATGGGAAGAACATGAAAGGTCTTCCCATATTGATGGTATGCTCTCTGACGCAGATAAGAGAGCAATTTTAAGAGAAGCTTCAAATTCGCACGATTCTGTCGACAAAATTAAAGCGAAAACAGGTGTCCAAGCGAGCAAAACTACGGTGTGGCGTGTTATTTCAAGAGCAGAACACATCAAACGAATGAAATTAAAGAAAAAGCCACCACTAAACTCTGCAAGGAAAGAGATGCGGTTAAAATTTTGTCGAGACAACATGGCATGGAGCAACGAGTGGAAGCGTGTTGTATTTTCTGATGAGAAGAAGTTTAACCTAGAGGGCCCTGACGGGTACAACTATTACTTTCACGATTTGAGGAAGGAGACTCACCAGTTAGACCGATTGCACAGCCGAGTGGGAGGAGTTATGGTGTGGGGTGCAATTACCTACTATGGCACTTGTGAGCTCCAGTTTCTAAATTCTAAAATGAACGCCAAAGCATATAAGGATGTTCTAGAAAAGGCCTTTCCTTCAATAGAAAATCTTTTTGGTCCATTGCTGTGGACTTTCCAACAAGACAACGCCCCAATACATAATGCCCGTGTGGTCAAATCGTGGTTAGAGTCCAAAAATATCAACCTTTTGAATTGGCCACCATACTCTCCGGACTTAAATATAATAGAAAATGTTTGGGGATGGTTGGCCAGAAAAGTTTACGAGTCTGGAAAACAATTTTCAACAAAAGCCGAACTTATTGAGGCCATTCAGCAAGCCTGGGCTTCCATTTCCCTCGACTATGTGAAAAGTTTATACGAGTCAATGCCTAATAGGATATACGAGGTGATTCTGAACAAGGGAGGCTCAACCCACTACTTGAAACCTGTATTTTAATTTAAGTTTTCATAGGAAAAAATAAAAAAAATTTAACCCTGAAAAAAATCATTTCATTTAAATTTATTATAAAATGTGCTATTCAAGTGAAACAGAATTTGTGTTTAATTTTTTGAGTATTTTTCTTTTTTATGTTCTATTTTAAAAATCGTTGAATAAATCGAAATATTTTTTATTTCATAACAAATGCTATAAATATACCTATAAATAAAAACTGAAAACAATCCGCTATTTTTATTCACTACAAAGATATAGAGGGAAGAATTTCAATTTTTAGAGTGTGCTATTCAAGTGAAACGCAGTGTATGCTACAGCTGAAGATTTATTTAAATACGGTAGAATCATAAAAAATACATTCAATACCACCAAATTCGTACACACACCAATAAGATTAAGAGATATAACGAAAAGAGAGGAACAAATTCGATTAGTACAAGAAACACACGAGAGAGCACATAGAGGCTATAAAAATAATATACACGAACTATTAGAACAATATTACTGGCCGGACATGAGAAAACACTGTAAGGCATTTAATAAGAAATGCACTGCATGTTTGTATGGTGAATACGAACGCAACCCAACAAAAGAACCATTACAACACTCGGATATTCCCGAACATCCAGGGGAATACATACATATAGACATTTATTTCAACGAGCATAAACAGTATCTTGTAGGTATAGATAAATTCTCTAAATACATAGTTATCAGAGACATCGACTCAAAGGCTGATATGGACAGAAAACTAGAAGAAATTCTCATTAATAATTTGCCGAACTGCAAACGATTAATGACAGGTAATGAAAAATGTTTGAATACGATCATGGTGAACCAAATGTGTATAAAACATAACATTAAAAAGATACAAACCCCAGTACACAGGTCTAAAGCAAACGGACAAGTCGAACGAGCACACAATTCAATATCGGAACTATCCCGAATTTTTAAGATACATAAAGTAACATCAGCAACGGAGGAGTTATTCCTAGCGGTAAAAGAAATAAACAACTCTACACATTCAGTTACAGGATATAAACCCAAAGATATTCATTTTAATTTAATAAAATTCTCTAAGGAGGATATACAAAATAAATTAAGAAATGCTTCACAGAAGACACTACAAAGGTTAAATCATGGATCAAAGCATAGGACATTTCAACAAGGAGATCAAGTGTTGGTAGCTAGAAATAACATCAGAAGTAAGAGCGATAGCAGATACAAAAAACACATAGTTCAGGAAGATCGTGAGGACACTATCTTAACTCAAGGAGGGCAGATCATACATAAAAATAATATAAAAAATTATGTACCTACAAAAAATTAGGATAACATTCCTAACATTACTAATCATGGTCATCACAACCGCAACAATAATTCAAGCAGACGTTAAACTACAAAATCTAACAGGAAAAAATACGTATTGACAAGAGGTGACGACGCATTGTTATTTGACAATTATTATTATTTATTTTATGTAAGCAACTTAACAAAAATATTCTCGCCGTACAGGCAAGTGCTTAGTGGTAATTAGAAGCCTAATGTAGAAGAACAAATTTGGATTGAAAAAATTGAAATTCTTACAAAAAAGCTGAGCATAATATTCAGAGAAGAGGAATAAATTTTTTAGGTTCCGCATTGAAATTTATTACGGGTATCCCGGATCACGATGATGTTATAAAAGTAGAGAAAGCCATTAACACACTAATTGAAAATAATACAAAACAAAAATTAATAAACTCTAGATTCGAAAAGATTCTTAATACAATAAATCGGAAAAAATATAAAAAACCATATAATCTTAGAACAAGTGCATGACCAACTTTTATTCATAACACGAACTATTAATGCAGCAAAAAACAATGAATTCTTATCGGAAGCTTTGGATATGGAGGATTTGAGGGAAGTGATTACGCGTGAATTAACAAGAACCCCAATAATTAACATAATGGAATACGCAGCCATACACATCGCTAGAACTTATGAACTCATAATCACCATATACAAATACCCGGTACTAACTAACGAATGTGACTATTTTAAGGTAACTCCAATTAGTTTTAGACACGGAAAAATTGTTACTGACCAGGAAATAGCAAGATGCGGGAAGGACTATGTTAGGATCACAAAGTGTAAAAATAATTTGGGAAAATATAGTTGCAAACGAAACAATAACACGGACGACAACTGTATCATACCATTACTAGAAAATCAGAGCGCTAAATGTTCAATTATTCAAGAGTACAATCAACCGCTATTACAAATTGAAGAAGGATTTATATTATTAGACAGAACTCACACTATAAATAACCATACGACAACAGAAATAACATAAGTAGAATTCACGGACGATGTATATATAGATAACATAACTTATAAAAACATACATGCCGGATTGCTAGAAGCAATACACACTAAACATAGTGAAAGTTTTGAGATAATGAAAATTTTATATACAGACACAGAATTTGCATTTAATAACTTAGACTCATTAAAGAATTTTTTTTTCAATTTTACTTATATAATGAATGTATGTACATGTATATATTTTTTAGAAACTTATTCTCTATTTGTTGGAGCAATCCAATGGTGGCACAAGAGATGGTGCTAGAGGTGGTGGCAGCCATGGCAACAGAGGTGGTATCAGCCGTGGTAACAGAGGTGGCGGCAGAGGTGGTAGCAGCCGTGGCAACAGAGGTGAAGGCAGCCGTGGCAACAGAGGTGGCGGGCGCGGTAGATACTGCAGAAATATCCACCAGGTCTTTTACATGGTAAGATTTCTGTAGAAAATCACCCCTTTAGGTCATTTATTTACTTAATAATAATTAAAACTGGAATTTTTAGTTGTCTATACACAGCTATAAAAATATCCAAATATTGTATAATATACAGACAACGCAAAGCAGACGAAAATTTAAAGTTCTTTATAGAAATGAGCTACTAAAGCTACAGGCTAATACAATTTAAATCGGGACGATTTAATTTAGGAAGGGGAGAGTTAAGGAACACTACAACCTCAAGGTTGTTAAAACAAAGATACAAACATAATTTAAGCTAAAGCAAGATCAAGCATGTTAAACTAAAACAAAGATTCAAAACATACTTTAAGACACAAACATTAGCTGTAATAAAACAAAGATTATTTGTAATAAAACAAAACCAAAGTTATTTGTAATAACATGCTAAATTGTAATCGAAATAAAGATACAAACACTTTAGGACAAAGACATTCATTTCAGGGAAATATCAAATGTAAACATATTTTAGAGATAAGAAAATATCAAACACATTTTTAGTAAACACAATTTACAAATAAACAACCCAAGAAAAGTGTATGTTAATAACAATAAGATAAAGAATGTACATTTTCATAACTAACCCTAGTTTAAGCAAACAGGTACTAAAACTCAACATTATATAAAAAGATTATTTTTAGATATGAGGGCAGTCTAAATTTAACACGAGTCTCAATCGAACATCAGTATTAAACATAAGTGTAGTTTAGATTCATTTTTTAAAGGAATAAATAAAGAAAGCTCATAGCCGCTTAATAAACTAATTTTTTTAAAAGATGGTGCTAGAGGTGGTGGCATCCGTGGCAACAGAGGTGGTAGCAGCCGTGGCAACAGAGGTGGAGGTAGCCGCGGCAACAGAGGTGGCGGGCGCAATAGATACTGCAGAAATATCCACCAGGTCTTTTACATGGTAAGATTTCTTTTTATTTTTAGTTAAAGAATTGTTTTGAACAATTTTACATTTCCAGAATCCACAAGTTCCTATGGGTTATATAATACCAGACATTATTTATTCCACATTCCAGTTGATATAACCCATGTACACGGCAGGCCACCAAGTCCGCCTAACTACTAGGCAATCAGTAGTTGCTACTGGGAGTGCAACAGTGGCTATGCTTGTCCAGTTGGTGCTACTGGCACAATCATACATTTCTGTGAAAAGTTCAGAGTTCAATTTTTTTATATAACATTTTCTTACTATTTTTTGATTATCTATCACCCTGTATAATTTTCTTTTTGATTGGTGAAGCTTCACTAAACTAGACTCTTTCCGTAGCCATAGCCGAATATAGCATTTTTTTTCCAATTTTACTTATATAATGAATGTATGTACATGTATATATTTTTTAGAAATTTATTCTCTATTTGTTGGAGCAATCCAATGGTGGCACAAGAGATGGTGCTAGAGGTGGTGGCAGCCGTGGCAACAGAGGTGGTAGCAGCCGTGGCAACAGAAGTGATAGCAGCCGTGGCAACAGAGGTGGCGGCTGAGGTGGAGGGAGCCGTGACAACAGAGGTGGCGGGCGCGGTAGATACTGCAGAAATATCCACCAGGTCTTTTACATGGTAAGATTTTTTATTTTTATTTAAAGAATTCAGTCTTTCATTGACTTTCCTAAAGAAAAGACGTGTTAAAAACATTTTGCAAGTGTTAAGTTTTAAACAACAACAAAATATTTATTTTTTTCTCAAAACAAAGGGATCAATAAAAATTCCAAGAATTCTTATCCCCAAAAACAAATTAATGCATTAGCATAAAAACAAACAATTGTTTGTAGTTCAAGTTAAACCAAATTGTAACACAAACGTTGCAAAAAAAAAAAAAAAAACAAAACATAAAAACAATTATAATTTGAATAAGTAGTGAAAAAATAACAACATCAAAATTCAACGTACCAATAAAACAATAACAACAATTTGTCGCTATGACAAATTTAAGTGATGATAGCGATGAATCTGATACCTGGCAGCAAGTATCAGGTACAAAAACAAACAAACGACGAGTCAAGAACCAATAAATTCCATTTACTTGGAAACAATGAACCTGCTGAAGAAAACATTGAAAATCAAGATAAACAGGAAGAAGATGACAAAGATGATGAATCAAATAGAGCACCAAAACCTCCGCCAATTTATATTCCCGGTGTAACAAATGTTTCTAAAATGCTTAAAACAATAAGTGATGAAATAAAAGACTTTAGTTATAAGAGTTTGAGAGATAATGAAATTAGATTGATGATAAAAAGTATTGATTCTTATAGAAAAATTGTAAAATTATTTGAGGTGAAAAATATTAATTACCACACTTTTCAAATTAAACAGGAACGAGCTTATAGAGTAGTTATAAAAGGCATTCTTCATTCCACTGCAGTTAGCGACATAAAAGCAGAACTTTTATCGTTAGGTCATTTGGTAAGAAATGTTATTAATGTCAGAAGTAGGGTAACAAAATTGCCACTGCCAATGTTTTTTGTAGACCTTGATCCAAGTACGACTAATAAAGATATTTTTAAAATAAAACCCATAAACAATGCAATCGTCAGCATTGAAGCACCGAAGAAAACTGACGACTTAATTCAATGTCACCGATGTCAACAGTATGGACATACCAAATCCTACTGTAAACGCCCGTTCAAGTGCGTAAAGTATGGATTTGATCATCCCACTGCGGAATGTAAAACAGATTTAGAAACTCCACCAAAATGTGTTAACTGTCTTCAGAATCATACTGCAAATTATAAAGGTTGTCCTTTTTATTAAAGAATGCAACAAATGCGCAACAATAACAATGCCCAACACCAACGTACATATGAACAAAGAGGTAATGTCCAATTTTCTTCAGAAAATTTTACTTCAAACAATCAAACCAACTACAGCACTAGTGAAGGTATCACATATGCCCAAGCAATTGCAGGCAATACAACCAGCCCCGAAATGAGGTTTTTAGAAAGACTAGAACGTATGATGGATAAAATGTTTGACATGATGTCAAAAATAATGGAAAAATTATGCAAATAAATCTACGAATTGCAACATGGAATGCCAATGGAGCATCCAATCACACAAGAGAGATAGAAATTTTTGTTAAAACAAATCATTTAGATATTTTACTCATATCCGAAACACATTTCACATCCAAAACATACTTTAACGTTAAAGGTTATGATCTAATTCAAGCCAATCACCCCGATAATAGAGCTCATGCTGGATCAGCAGTTTTAATTAAGTCTTATCTTAAATTTGAAGTGCTAAGACCCATAACATAACCATTTCTACAAGCTTGTGGTGTTAAAATTCATTGCAACAACTACCAAGTTTCCATATATGCTATATATTGTCCACCTCGACACAGTTTAAGTGCACAGAATTATGAAGCGTTTTTCAAAACCCTTGGTAGCAAATTTATTGTCGGCGGGGACTTTAATGCTAAGCATCCCTGGTGGGGCTCTAGACTATCTAACCCTAAAGGTAAATAACTTTTTAAGTGCATCACAAATCTAGGGTACAAAACATTGTCCACAGGAAGTCCAACGTATTGGCCTACTGATCCTAATAAAATACCAGATTTATTAGATTCTTTTGTTTATTCAGGCATACCGGATGTCGTCCTTGATGTCACAGATTCCGATGATCTTAATGCCGACCATTCTCCTATAATTTTAAGCTACAGTACTCTTACAGCAACTATTAAAAAAGATGTCAAAATTATCAATAATCAAACTGACATTAACGCTTTTCAGCATTTAATGGATCAAAATTTGGACCTTAACATATCTCTTAAGACCGAGGACGAAATCGATAATGCTGTAGATCAGTTCTGTAATGTAATTAAAAATTCTGCTTATTTATGTACTCCTACAATACAACCGCAAAGAGGCCAAAAATTATTTATATCTACAGAAATAAGACAACTTATACGAGAACGACGAAGACTTCGAAGAATATGGCAGCAAAGTAGGAATCCTATAGATAAAACTAACTTCAATAGAGCATCAAACCATCTAAAAAAGAGAATAGCAGAGCTGAGAAATAATGAAGTGTCTACGTTTTTGAAAAATTTGAGCACCTCAAAAGATACGGATTATAGTCTCTATAAAGTAACAAAGTACTTAAAACATCCCGTTAAAAGAAATATACCATTTATGAAACTAGATGGCACCTGGTGCAGAAACAGCAAGAGCAAATCTGAAGCCTTCTCTGAATATTTAAATCAAATTTATCAACCATTCCCGACAACACATACTGTTCATAAAAATAATGTACTTACATATTTGGAATCTCCATACCAAATGGATTTACCAGTAAAACCTATTACTCCGGGAAAAGAAAAAAAACGTCATTTCCAAACTTAACAACAAAAAGTCTCCTGGACAAGATAAAATGGACTCAATAGTTGCAAAATCACTTTCGAAGAAAGGAATTATATTTTTAACTCTAATATATAACTCTATGTTGAGACTATCACATTTTCCCCCCATTTGGAAAAGTGCGGAAATTATAATGATCCAAAAACCAAATAAACCAGAGAACCAGATCACATCCTACAGACCAATAAGTCTACTTACTATATTTTCGAAGATATTCGAGAAACTGTTTGTTTCAAGACTATTACCGATCTTAGAAAGAGAAAAGATTATACCTGATCACCAGTTTGGATTCCGTCAACAACATGGAACACCGGAACAGTGTCACAGAATAATAAGAGTAATATCGGACTCACTAGAGAGAAAAATGTATTGCTCTGCAGGCATTTGATAGAGTGTGGCACGAAGGACTGCTTTTTAAACTTAAAAAAATTTTACCTGCCCCATTTTATTCATTGCTAAAATCGTATATACTCAATCGAACTTTTTATGTGAAAGTTGATGACGAAGCATCAAGCATATATCAATTATTTAGCGGAGTCCCGCAAGGCAGCGTCTTAGGTCCAATATTATACACTATATATACTTCTGATATGCCTACATCCGATAATGTCGAAGTTGCGACTTATGCGGATGACACTGCCATAATTTCCAGCAACAAATGCCACATCGAAGCCTCATCTTTAATGCAAAGAGAGTTAAACGCGCTGCAGCAATGGTTAAACAATTGGAAAATTACTATAAATGTTGAAAAATGCAATCATATTACATTTACTTTAAGGAAAGAAGAGTGCCCTCCGTTATATATAAACGGCTTGCAGTTACCGAAGTCTAATTGCGTGAAGTATTTGGGAGTTTATATAGACAAACGTCTTACATGGAAAGATCACATCAAAAATAAACAAAAATATCTTAACATGAAAACTAAAAAAATGTACTGGTTACTAAGGAGCAATTCCCAACTTAGTCTAGAGAACAAAATAAAATTATACAAAGTTATTTTAAAACCTGTATGGACTTATGGCATTGAACTTTGGGGTACGGCCAGTAATTCAAATATCGAGATATTACAACGCTATCAATCAAAAACCTTAAGACTTGTTTCCGGCGCTCCATGGTTTATGACCAACATTCAAATTCATAGGGATCTGAAAGTTCCATTTATTTTAAGTGAAATAAACAGGTTTAGTTCTAGGTATTTAAACAGACTGAGCAACCACCGAAACCCATTGGCGATATCTTTACTAGATGAAACAAACGAAATTAGAAGACTGAATAAGTTTCATGTGTTAGATCTCCAATATAGAAAATGAAACATTAAATTAAGCTTAAAAATAACAATAAATTTTTTTTATGTATATTTAACACATTTACGTACATACATCTGTATGTACTTCTTATAGTTTATTAAACTTATTGTAGTTTAATAACTCATGTCATGTCTCATTCATTACCAAATTTGCTAAATATTGTAAAATAGATTGTAAATAAAAATGGAAATAAAAAAAATAAAAAAAGTTAAAGAATTGTTTTTAACAATTTTACATTTCCAGAATCCACAAGTTCCTATGGGTTATATAATACCAGACATTATTTATCCCACATTCCAGTTGATAGAACCGATGTACACGAAAGGCCACCAAGTCCGCCTAACTACTAGGCAATCAGTAGTTGCTACTGGGAGTACAACAGTGACTATGCTTGTCCAGTTGGTGCTACTGGCACAATCATACTTTTCTGTGAAAAGTTCAGAGGCCAACAACTCGGAAGAAAATGGCGACCGTCAGTTTTTTTATTTAACATTTTCTTATTATTTTTTGATTATTTATCACCCTGTATAATTTACTTTTTGATTGGTGAAGCTTCACTAAACTAGACTTGTTCCGTAGCCATAGCCGAATATAGCATTTTTTTCAATTTTACTTATATAATGAATGTATGTACATGTATATATTTTTTAGAAATTTATTCTCTATTTGTTGGAGCAATCCAATGATGGCACAGGAGATGGTGCTAGAGGTGGTGGCAGCCGTGGCAACAGAGGTGGTAGCAGCCGTGGCAACAGAGGTAGCGGGAGAGGTGGTAACAGCCGTGGCAACAGAGGTGGAGGCAACCGTGGCAACAGAGGTGGCGGGCGCGGTAGATACTGCGGTAAGATTTTTTTTATTTTTATTTAAAGAATTGTTTTTAACAATTTCACATTTCCAGAATCCACAAGTTCCTATGGGTTATATAATACCAGACATTATTTATCCCACATTCCAGTTAATAGAACCGATGTACACGACAGGCCATCAAGTCCGCCAAACTACTAGGCAATCAGTAGTTGCTACTGGGAGTGCAACAGTGACTATGCTTGTCCAGTTGGTGCTACTGGCACAATCATACTTTTCTGTGAAAAGTTCAGAGGACAACAACTCGGAAGAAAATGGCGATCGCCAATTTTCTTATTTAACATTTTCTTACTATTTTTTGATTATAATAACCCTGTATAATTTACTTTTTGATTGGTGAAGCTTCACTAAACTAGACTTGTTCCGTAGCCATAGCCGAATATAGCATTTTTTTCAATTTTACTTATATAATGAATGTATGTACATGTATATATTTTTTAGAAATTTATTCTCTATTTGTTGGAGCAATCCAATGGTGGCACAGGAGATGGTGCTAGAGGTGGTGGCAGCCGTGGCAACAGAGGTGGTAGCAGCCGTGGCAACAGAGGTAGCGGGAGAGGTGGTAACAGCCGTGGCAACAGAGGTGGCGGCAGAGGTGGCGGCAGAGGTGGAGGCAACCGTGGCAACAGAGGTGGCGGGCGCGGTAGATACTGCAGAAATATCCACCAGGTCTTTTACATGGTAAGATTTTTTTTATTTTTATTTAAAGAATTGTTTTTAACAATTTCACATTTCCAGAATCCACAAGTTCCTATGGGTTATATAATACCAGACATTATTTATCCCACATTCCGGTTAATAGAACCGATGTACACGACAGGCCACCAGTCCGCCTAACTACTAGGCAATCAGTAGTTGCTACTGGGAGTGCAACAGTGACTATGCTTGTCCAGTTGGTGCTACTGGCACAATCATACTTTTCTGTGAAAAGTTCAGAGGACAACAACTCGGAAGAAAATGGCGATCGCCAATTTTTTTATTTAACATTTTCTTACTATTTTTTGATTATAATCACCCTGTATAATTTACTTTTTGATTGGTGACGCTTCACTAAACTAGACTTCTTCCGTAGCCATAGCCGAATATAGCATTTTTTTTTTCAATTTTACATATATAATGAATGGAGCAATCCAATGGTGGCACAAGAGATGGTGCTAGAGGTTGTGGCAGCCGTGGCAACAGAGGTGGCGGGCGCGGTAGATACCGCAGAAATATTCACCAGGTCTTTTACATGGTAAGATTTCTTTTTATTTTTATTTAAAGAATTGTTTTTAACAATTTCACATTTCCAGAATCCACAAGTTCCTATGGGTTATATAATACCAGACATTATTTATCCCACATTCCAGTTAAGGTCATGATACACTATCCTACACAATCGTACGATTCATTCACTGGAAAATCTGACCGTTTTCTATCACACTCAAAAGAAAATCGCATCAAAGTATGTCATAGGTGCCACACTATTACACAAAAAAGATGCAAAAACATATGTTTTTCCTAATGTAAACAAACGCAGTTTTCCGCCATTTAAATTAATATTTGTGTTCAATTATTTATTTTGCATTTAAAAAAAGTAAAAGCAAAGCAAAATGTTTCTCTCTAAACAGGAAAAAGTTAAAATAGTGTCGTTATTGCTAGTGATGTGTAAAGTTAATAAATATAAGAAAGAAAAACTGAAGAAAAAGAGTAAAAGATTTTGGTGCAGGGAGTGGTTACTAAGACGATATAGTGGAAAAGATTTTACACATTTTGTGGACAACGAGCTGCGGTTGGAAGATCCAGAATGTTTTAAAAATTTTACAAGACTTACTAGAGAATGTTTTGAGAAATTAATATTTGTTGTGGGACCAATAATAAAAAAAGAAAACACTGTTTTGAGGGAAGCAATTTCCCCAACTACGAGGTAGAGAAGTATATAGACACTAAAATAAAGAATAAATACATATATTGACAAATTTAATTTAAGACTAATGATAACTTTGCGGTACTTAGCGACTGGAAATTCATTTAACGATTTGTCATACGGGTTTAGAGTCTCCCGTCAAGCTATTTCTGAAATTGTTCCAGAAACTTTGGAGGCAATATATACCACATTGTCGATAAATTATATGAAGGTTTGTTAACATTTCTTAGCTCGATATAAACAATTCACATTAATGTTTTTGTTAAATTAATCAACGTTCGCTCCTTTTATCAGGGATGTAATTCTGCTAGAGAATGGGAGTCTATTGCTAGTGAATTTAAAACTTTTTGGAATTTTCCAATGTGCCTCGGGGCTATAGGTAAGAATAGTATGTTCATTAATAATGAAAATTTTAATATTTTTTTTATTCCAGATGGTAAGCATATTGCCATTAGAGCTCTAACTACAGATGGATCGTACTACTATAATTACAAGGGGTTTAACAGTATAATACTTTTGGCTGTGGTGGATGCAAAATATAAATTTATAATGATCGATGTCGGCACCAATGGCAGAGCTAACGACGCAGCTGCTTTAAACAACTCCTGTATTGGGAAGGGTATTACAAGCAACGTATTTAATTTCCCTGATGACGACGTACTCCCTGGAACTAATTCAAAGGTAATGTGTAAAAAATCTTATATCATTCCGTCCATTTCATTGCCCTTTATGTAATTATCTATTAATAACTTTTTGCAGGTTCCTTATGTATTTATTTCTGATGAAGCCTTCCGTTTAACCCCACGCATTTTAAAACCATTTAGTGATCGGAGACGAGTCGAGAATAAAATATTTAATTACAGGCTGTCTCGAGCCCGCCGTGTTGTAGAAAATGCTTTCGGAATATTATCGAACAGGTTTCAAATATTTCAAAAGCAAATTAATCTGTCTCCAGAAAAAGCTGAAATGATAACTCTTGCTTCCTGTGTTCTTCACAACTTTTTAATAAGTGAAGGAGAAGATATCAACCCGTATATAGAAGAAACTGTGAGAATTGCTTCACTTCAAAAAGGACTTGGTAACAAAAGTTCGGAAGATGCTAAAGATATAAGGGAAACATTTTCATTTTATTTCAACAATACGGATATACTACCATGGCAAAACGATGCCATCCAAAAATTCAATTTTTAAATAGCAAATTTTTAAAGTCCTCATACTTTTCAGAAAATATAAAAACCTAATTGTATTTTTGATCAATATATTTCGAACATAAAGTTCATCTTCAGAATCTGAATTAACTGAAAAAATATATGTATGTATATTACTATTCTATATGTAAATTTTTCTTTTGTAAATAAATAATTTTTGAATGTATTTAAAAAAGTCATTTTATGTAAAATAAACGCATTTATTCATATGCAAAAATTCAGTCTTTTTATAAAAATGTAACTAAAAAACAAAAACAAAAATCCAAGGTAATGTATATATATGTACATATGTATGTACGGTAAACTAAAAATCAAAATTAACGTTAAAATATATGTATATGTAAGGCAACTTTGTCATATAAATTGAAGTACTGGCCTAAGGGCTATCGTCTAGTGAACGCTGCTTCCTTTTGTACTGCATTACAAGCGTAATTATTTCTTCGCTAAGCTCATCTTTCAGAGATTTGTTTGTGATATCACACAAATTTTCTTGCAAAAATAATAATAAACTCTCGTCGTATTTATTATTTTTTGAGCAGGGTTGAACGACTTTTTCTAACAGATTTTTGGCCTGTACTAGTATGTCATCCTCCGGAGCGATGCCATCTGAAGAATAGTTTTTTTTCTTTTTCTTTGCAGAGGATGTTATTGCAACAGGTTCTGAATCTTCAAATACATCGAATACGTCAGCATCTGAAACCTGGGATTATTTATTAATTACATACATTATATTTAAAACATATTGCTACATACTATGGAAACCGAAGAAACTCCTTTCTTAATATTTACATATCCTTTAAGAAAACTAAGGTCGTCGAACCAATAAGCTGTTGGTATATAAATATCGTCATATCCCGAACCACTCCTGTAGCTGTCTTTAATTTTAGCCAATTCTCTACAATATTGTGTTCTTAAATAATTTAGTTTCGTCTAAAAAGCAAAAATAAATAGAAAACAAATTAACAACACGCAAATTATTTACGGTGGAACCTTACCTTTATATCATTGGCAGTTATATTTGAGACACAGCTTTCCACGTTTTTTACAATTTTTTCCAAAGCGTCATTTCTAGCGTGCTTATTATGATAATGCTCGTTCTTCGGATTATAAAGGCATTCATACCGTTCCCAAGCTTGGATAAGCATTAAAACAGCCTCCTTTGGCCACTCAATCTGTATGTATAAAGATAGAGCGGCATTTTTCAGCGAAGATTTGGTAATGCATACTTTGATTGCATTTAGTTTACATTGTACTTACCTTGATACTTTTATTCATTGTATTTTGTATAATATGTACAATAAATTGTATAAACTATATAAACAACTAAAAAATCTTAAATGTCCGTCCTATAAATTATAATTTGTGCTTTAGATCAATGAAGCCGACATTGTTGTTTTCTTATCAGCTGTATTAGAAAATACAACTCTGATCGCATAGAAACTATCATTTTATGAAAATTTTTAAAAACTTTTGCAAGTCGGACACACTTGTCAAAAAAATCTGTTATTTATTTAAATTTTTAGGCCACACTATCATACTTTATGAACACACATGATTTTTTTGACATATCGTACGACTAAATAGGATAGTCTGTAGTGGCCTTTAATAGAACCGATGTACACGACAGGCCACCAAGTCCGCCTAACTACTAGGCAATCAGTAGTTGCTACTAGGAGTGCAACAGTGACTACTGCTTGTCCAGTTGGTGCTACTGGCCTTCCAGTAGTCGTAACTGATCAAGCAGTTGGTGCTGCTGAACACCGAGTAGCAACTACTGAATATACTGTGGTGGTTGCTGAAGGCCTTGCGGCTACAGAATGACCTATGGTGGCAGCTGAATGTCCTGATGCCGAATCAAGTGTGTGAATTTATATGTACATTTTGTTTTTTAATATTAAATATAACATTTTTACTGTACACTTTTAAAAATTATTAAATTAAATTAGTTCTAACTTAAAATTTTATTAGTAGTGTATTAATTTATTATGCGTTTTGGTTTTTTTGGCACCTTTTCATTTATCGGTTTTAGGAATGAATATATATATATATATATATCTCATGTAGAAAGGCCCTAACTCGCATAATTCAAATGTTTCCGGCAACATTTTATCAAAGCTGTGAAACATAGCAAATAGGCAGTATTTCATGGGGAATTTTCAAACAACAAATGATCATATGTATTTTGCTTACATTTCTAAAAACAATGTATTATACGTGAAAACCGTAAAATTCTTCCAAATCGTTAAATATACACCAAATTTATCACATGAAATAATTAATGTTGCTCAACAAGTTTCACAAATTCGAACAAAGTACCGGGCTTAACCCGAAAATCTATTTATAATTATTTTATGCAAAAAAAAAAAACTCTTAAGGAAAAAAATGAAAATAAACCCACAAGAAATGAAAAATTATAAATAAATATGTTTATAAAACAAAATCGATCACCAGAATTAGTTAAACAGACAAGCAGAATATCAAAATCCCCCAACATTGCTGTATACCAAGTACAAGCAATAACATGTTTGCTGGACTTGTTGTAGACAAAAACGATGATGACGACGTTCATGCTAATGCTAATGTTAACAACGAACTTGTTGGGGCTAAACCGCCTCCAATAATTATTCTAAACGTATCAGATATAAAACCGACAATAATTAACTTTTCAAAAAAGTAAATGCTGAAGATTATTCATACAAATCTTTGAGAGATAGTCAGGTAGAGGCATAAAAAAAGTTAAATTTTCACACCCACCAACTTAAGCAGAAAAAAGCTTGTAAATTAGTTGTAAAACCCTCATTTTTGAACGCCAATCCAAAACCATTAAGTAAGAAACGTTATGAAATTCAAAAGCCGAGTATCAAAACAACCAATGTCAAGGCGTTTTGTTGACTTAGAGCCTAACCAAAATAATAAAAAAAATTATGAAATTCTTCATATATTCAACTCGATCGTTAAAGTTGAACCCCCAATAAAAAGAAATGAAATCATACAATGCTACAGATGCCAGCAATTTGGTTATTCTACGGCATATTGTCCAAAATCGGAAAATACACCATCAAAATGTGCAAATTGCGTAAAAATAATACGAATTTAACTGAAACCGGCAACCCATTTAGGTCGGATAATTTTTTCAGATTCAATAATAGTAATGTAGCCAACAATTCCTTCAAAGAAAATCAATTGTCTTATGCTCAAATGGCTAGGAACAGCAGCAGTGATAGTAATCAGGAAATAAGTATCTTAAAAAGTTTTGAAATATTTATGGAAAAGCAAACAAATTAACAAACAAACTTTTCAGTATGATGCAATACATTATGACTAAATTATGTGTTCAAACTTATGTTTAGCGTTATGGAATGCTAATGGCATTTTCAATCACTTAAATGAAACGAAAATTTTTCTTAAAACAAACTTTATAGATATTCTTTTGATTTCTGAGACTCACTTTGCTGACAAAAGCCTTTTTAAAATTAACGGTTATGACCTAATTCATACAAAACATCTTGACAACAAGGCTCATGCAGGTTCTGGTAAATTGATTTAATCCGCAATAAATTATTAGATTATAAATGGAGTTCAAAAACCATTTCTTCAGGCTACGTGTATTAAACTCAAATGATGGATGATGTAGACTTGGTTATACCTTCAATATGGTTTCCCCCACGCCATAATGTTAAATGTCAACAATATGAAGAATTTTTCACCACTCTAGGCAGGCGTTTTCTTGTTTGATGCGATTACAATGCTAAGCACTCTTGGTGTAAAATCCTAAAGGATCTGAGCTTTTGAAATGTCTTACAAACAAAAACTTTTCAAGATTATCTACTGGATCACCAACTTAATGATTTCCTGATTTATTAGATTTCATTGTTTACTTCAGCATTAACTGGTATAAATTATAAACAAAAAGTAGTACTGATCTAAGTTCAGACCACTCACCTGTCTTAGTTAATTTAAACATCTCAATCATCTTGAAAAATCCTCGATATAACATCTTATCACCAAACAGAAATATCCCTTTGTTTTAACAATATCTCGATAATAATGTTGGACTTAAACTAAGCTAAAAAACAGAAATGAAACTTGATGAGGCAGTTAAACATTTCACAAATGAAATACACAAATGTTAACTTAATAAAGCTTGTAAGGAATTAAGGGTATTATCAATTTTAGAAAATAAAAATGTCATTCCGGAGCATATATTTGGATTCAGACATAAGCATGGAACTATGCTATGCTATGCTCCTCTTCTCGATATTCAGCAAGCTTTTAATGAGCCGGTCACTTGGGCCTATTTAACAAGATAAAAATGATTTCACCCGCTCCTTACCATCTATTCTTGAAGAGTTATTTATGTAATAGACATTTCTAAAGCTAAAGTCAATAAAAATAGATCAGGATTGTGTGAAATTAATGCTGGAGTTCCACAAGGCAGTGTGTTAGGCCGTACAAGGATGATACAGCAATTGTCACATCAAGTGAATCCGCTGCTGAAGCGTCTTTACTTATACAATCTGAGCTCGAGTTTCGTAAAATGCATTCATACAACTTTTGCTCTTAGAACAGGAGATTGTCCCAATGTAACTATCGGCTCTGTTCTGTAAACCGAATCGTTTAAAAAAACGAGCGATTTTTAAAACGGAAGAAATTACTATTTGTTGTTCTGTAAATCACTCCTTTTGGCATTATTCGAAATTAAGTTCAAACTTTAACTTAAACGCCGATGTCAGCTGTTGATTGAAAAAAGAAAAACATATTTATTACTTTAAGGCAAGAATTGAAAATGGCCGGAGCATTTTTATCAAGTTACAATTATCTCAGAAAACGAAAAATACGTCAATTAAATATAAAAAGGAGGTAATAAGGGATGCTTCAAATCCTATGAGTGTTACAGATGAAAGGTAAGTAGAAATTGTTCTTGATATATGTACATATGTATTCGTTGAACATTACTGGGTAAACAAAGAGGCCTTTGTGGTGATTTTGGATAGTATGCTAAATTAGATTAGTTAAAATTGAACTTTTATTGTTAATTTGTGTTTGCAAAAGATACTTCGTATGCGCGTTTAAAACGTTTACCAAAAAAAGTGTTTTTATTCATGCACCAAATTTTTATCAAGCTTGAGGCAAGAATATGAAGCAATTTAAGAGTGTTTTTAAACTAAAGCTATGTACAGACGGTTGTCAGTTCTTACAATATTGTCAGACCTAACAATGTACTGACAATGACAAGGCAAATAAAAATTGTTAACACAATTTAATAGTCAGTTCACACGATTGCAAGGCATTTGTCAGAAAACTGACAATTCCATTGTAAGAAAATTATCTGACAATAAATTTTTCTGACAACATTGTCAGACAACAATTTGGTAGTTTACACGGTAGTAAGAATTGCCAAGTGTCAGAATTAGAAAATTAAAAAGAAAATTATTTTTAATTTATTTTAAAAGGTACAAATTAATATTATACATTTTTATCAAAACCATTAGATATTAATCAAAACGAAGAAACTGCAACGATTCTAACATCTTACGTTTTTAGCGAGGATCAAAAAAATTATTTTGCAAAAAACCGACTTTAAAACAGATTTTAGCTATTTGTATAAAAAGTTTCAAAAGTTTGGCCACATACATACATCAACTATTGGGACACCCCTTATTTTTAGTTTTAACTATTTATATTTCTTAATATACCATACAAATTAGTGGACACTTTGTCAAGTGTTTGTATAAACCGGTTCAAAAGATAGTGCTAATACATGTAAAATTACATCAGGTATGAGCACACCCTTTAATTTATAAATTCAAATTGTATACTTGCTCTTTTAGCGGACTTATCAATAAAAGTTCCCTTTAAATTTCAGTTGTCTTTCTATAACCGTTCAAAGTTTTGGTCACATACACCAAAATTACATCAATTATTGGAAGACTTTTAAATTTCTAAATCCAAATTTTATTCTTGGGCTTAGCAATACAGGTTCTTTGTCAATATAAATGGTCTTTTTACAACCATCATCAGCGTTGTCAACTTGGTGCGTTTTGCACCATTTTGGGTGCTTTTTCGAATTTTTTGTGTGAAAATTTACGGAGTTGGTGCGTGGTGCTTTTTTAAATTTTGTTGCTTTTTTTAATTTGTGGTGGCACCAAAGCAAATTTAACACAACTTTTTTTTCAGTGTGAGAAAAAAATGTTTGTACAAAAAAAAAAAAAAAATAATAATAATAAAACACCTGTTTTAATACCATTTCAATCAACAATGCAAAATGTTCGCTGTCATTTTTACAGACCACAATAAGAACAACTAGTAATGATGTTTAAGACGTACCAAATCATATGCACAAAATGAAACGTTATTGTTGTTATATTAATTTATGTTATGTTAAAAAAGAAACATTTTACTGTATGGAATATGCCTTCTCTTTTAGATTTTCATAGTCATTGCTTTTGTAGTAAAGGCTGCTGTCGTATCTGTTGTTAAACAGCTTAGCAAAAGCAGATATTTGTCGTGATCAGTTAATTTTTTATAAAAAGCTTTGTGTGCTGTAAAAAAATTTATATAAAGTGACGTAAAACTAAAACAAGCAATACCCTGCTACTTTCATACATATGTACATCCGTGGATACTTACATACATACGTAGTGTTCATGAACATTTTATGTGCGAGATAAATTCAATTAATTTTTTGCTAATTAATAGTAAGTAATAGTAATATGGAAGGGTAATAGGAGGCCGGTGTGAAAAGACTCAAAATTCACTTTAAGAAAACTGCTAGACAGACAGATCAAGTTTACTTTCGAGGAATTTTTTACACTATTGACAAAAATAGAATCATGCCTTAATTCCCGTCCTCTTGTCCCTATTTCGGTGATTTGACGGCCATTTCTTAATAGGGTCTTCTTTGTTGTCCCCGTCTTAACCAGAAGAAACAATGTCTCTACTTAGTATTGCATCGATGGCGTAAAATAAAGGCCCTACAACAAGAGATTTGTCATAGGTGGAAACACGAAAATCTAAAAGAATTATACATGCGTACTAAATGGAAATTGCACAGATAGACTTTAAAGAAAACGATCTCGTCACACTTAAAAATGAGCCTAACTGTACTACAGAATGGCGTTTAGGTCGTATAGTAAAAGTTTATCGTGGTTCGGATGATAAAGTGAGGGTAGTAAAGTAAAAAACCTAAAACGGTATTATCACTCGACCGGTCTACAAATTAGTAGATCTGCCCACTTATACTTAATACACCAAAACCTTCTCCGATAGTAGCCCATAGTGTAATCAAATACCTGCTCTGTTTTCAGCACTCGATGGCAGCCCGCCTTTTCAACTCGAAGTTTCGCTGCCCAATCTGCGACAAGTTTCATGCGATTCGGCAATGCTTCCGATTTATAACCCTACCGGTGGAAAGAAAACTACGAATCGTCGCTTTGTCAGACTTTTGACTACAGAAGTCGCTTTGTTACAAAGAGTATTAATAATACATACATTTAATGCAGATAACAGAAAAAGATCTTTAACGTGTTTTGTTTTATTAAAAATAAAATAATATAAAATAGTAATGGATTCAGTGGCACTTTGGAAAAGGCGGAAAATGATCATAACATTTAAAATCTCATTTTGATTTGAAGATAACAAAACTGTAACATCGTTTGTGAAATTGATACTAGTGCTAAAGCATTTTGATGTCGACACCCCTTTGTCGGCTTCTTCTATATCTTTCCATAGAGAAAAGCGGGCAATATTGTGAATCACAACCACCTTATTCTTCCGCATACATAAATATTTATAATGCGTTAGTATTACATTTTATACACAAACATACATAATATCAAAATACATTATTTTTATAACAATAGAGACTTTAATTTCAGTTGCCTGGAAGCCACAATCGAACTATTACAAACTATTTTTGAATAAGTTAAGCTTTAGTAGATGTTTTTCAGCGTCTTTCATTAATTAGGTCAAACATTTATGTTTTAAGTATTTCCCAATAATTACAACATTGCAATTTTTGGTTAAGTCACGAGACCCTTTTAGATTTAGGCCATTTAGTTTAATACAGTCGGGCCTCAATTATTCGTGATGGTCGGACCCGAAGAATTACGGATAATCAATTATCACGGTTAATCGGATAACAATTTTGAGTATACAGTTTTATAATATTTTTAGGATTACAAAAGTGAAAATTCATATTCTTATTAAAAAAAAACATAAATAACTCCTCGTGTGTATGTATGAATTTTACATCCATCACGGATAATAGAAGTAATCACAGCTATACGAAGCAAAAAATTTTAAAATATTGCAAACAAAAAAAAAACAAGACTGATCTTTGGCCATCACGGTTAAGCGGAGTTACTGGTTAACCGGAAATTTTGCAAAATCAATTGAGTTCTAAAATTAATAGATTGCGGTCGTGTTGACGTTTGAAGAATAAATTTTTTATCATTTTTTTAAATTTCCTATAAGTAAATTCTTATGGTATATATTTATATAACACACAGATTAAAAACTGTGTGGAACGAGTAAGGAGCAGGCTATATAATTCGAAGGTTCGGTTTAGTAGAATACAAATGTCATGAAGTTTCTTATACGTGGTTTGACCAAGTTTCAAAAGCATTGTTGATAAAGCCGGCAAATCAATTTGTTTTGAAGATCAAGAAGATGGAATCAATTTTTAACAAAATAATGCAGTTGGCATCTCACACTTCCGCTACGTTCATAGACACCTAGTCAAGGAAAGCTTATCTGTTGACTTGCCGTAGAATGTGAAAAAATTCTTTTTTAAATGCACAATACACTTCAGAATAAAAAATCTTAACAAACGATTAAAAATTCAAAAAAAACGAAGCAGCGCATATTAAACTGTAAGGAACTTCCAAAAGTAAAGTTGTAGTTTTCTAAGGTAATATGTTATTGAATTTAATTTTAAAAATTTAAAAAAAATATCTATAAAATTACGTATACGTTAATATAAGCGTTACCACTAAATATCTTTATTAAATATTTTCATTGCAGGGATTATGTGCACTGCTGCGAATTCAGGATGTTCCAATAATACAGGAACAAAGAAATTAGTTTCTGGTGCTAAACTACGGACTGGACATAAATCAATCCAAAAAACAATCGGTGCTTTTTAGGACCACCAAAAATAATTAAGAGCTTTTTATTTTCAAATAATTTCTGCATTTCATGATTTTGAAGCCAATCAACCAAAATTCGAAAAATTATAACAACATAAATTTTATAATATAATTTTATACTTTTTGTTATCTCGGTCACATTTCAAGAGTATTGATTTAGTTGGGTTAGTTACCATAACAGACAAAAATACATTAACCCACTTTTACTTTTGCTAATTCATAACATTAATAGCACAGTCGACATGTACTCTAATATAAATTTATCGCTCACTAACACACTCATTGAACCTTTATGTAGAAACTATAATAAATTTTATATCCATAAAAGATGGAAGATTGACTATGAATAATACCGTTACGTATAATTGGAACGTTACTGGTGTGGATATGTAAATATGCCAAAGCTTTTGTACGGGCTTATAGAATATGAATGCAATTGAGTTAGTGGAATTATTAAAATTCTTAATTGAAATGTAGAGATTGTGACTTGTATTGTGGTCAAAATGACCTTATAGAAGGATGTGAACATTACTGGGTACCATTCACCATTGGTTTGTTTATAGGATTATTACCAGTTGACATGCTTTTCTGCATACTTATTAAATTATAAAAAATATGTATAATTTCTATTAGTTTAATCCAAAATGTTAAAACGTAAATACGCTAATATAAAAAGTGAAAATTTTGAAACAGTTGACTACAACAAAAAGCATTAAGGTGTGTTTGTTTGTATGAAGATATATTCGAGAAAATTCAACAGGATGTACAGGAAATGTCCTCGCTTTTTGTCGAGGTTTCTAAATATATACATTTTCACTTGATGAAACAATGGAGAAGTGAAAGTTTTCAACCTGTAAAATTTCATTCTTCATATTATCCTTTAACGCGAACAAAGAAATCAAAATATATATTGGATCATGAATATGAGATATTGAGAAAGTCTCTTCCTTTATACGATAGTTCGTATCGTTCAAATTTATTTATCGCATCCGCAAACCAATATGAAATAATATTTCATAACAACATCTGGATGCATGCATATAGTAGGCTGAGAAGATTTTTCAAACTTGAATCAGACAAAAAGAAAGTATATAGAACTGTAGGGTGCGACCACCACTCCGCATCAATAAATAGTCGCCTGATTTAACGGGAATACATAAAACATATTCTTTTAAAGACAAACAACAACAAATGACGTATACGATAGTAAATAACAAGCAGAGATTAACTAGCAGTAAATAAGTAAAGTCTTAAAAGAAAATCAATTAATATATTTAAACAAAAAGAACATGAATTAAATAAAGTAAATTTAAAACAAAAAGAAAAGTGCATTAAATAAAACTAAATTGTATACCAAAAGATTTCTACATTTGGGGGCTCAACCGGGATCATACCCAGTGTAAGCTAGTGAAGCCAACAGCAACACAGAACTGTTGAACTAATAAGATTAATTACTAAAACTCAAATTAAAAAAAAGTAAAAATAATTGTGGTAAAATAAAAGTAAAGCGCAACTTATACTAAATATAAAACTTAAGAAATAAAAAGAGAATACAATTATTATTAGAAACTAAAAAGTGGTTAACGGATTTTCTGTTAAACTTGTGAAGAAAAAGTTATAGTCAAATAACGGCAAGAAAAGACATCTCCGTTGTCAACAAAAATAAAAAAGTGAATTAATAAAAAGAAATCAACTTTTGGTGACTAAATATATATATATGAACATATATAAGAAAAAAGTTAAATAAATAAAAAGTTTATGTTTGGCTTTTGGCATGCACAAATCATTTCTTTGCATAAACCCTTAGCACTTAAATGGGAAAAGAAAACAAAAACAATAAAAACTGATGATTGTATTGTATTTTTTAAATTTATTTATTTAGGCAGCATAAAAGCTGGGCATATAGCTAGTTTTTTTTTTCGTTTGAAGCAGTGACACCCAAACATATGCCGTCAACATACCGTGTTCTGTACTTGCGGGTTTCACTGATTCATGCAGATTGTAATAAGACCTGAAAAAAATATACATACTTACACATATAAGAATTGTCGAATTTTTACTTATCACAGAGAGATGTTTGAAAATAGCAGTGCTTACAATAAGAAGAGAAATAAAGATATATAAGAGGTTTTGATTTTTTGTACATTCATTAAAGAAAATTGTATGAAATAAATGTTTATTCATTCCCAAAGTAATAAATTAAAAGAAATAACCGTAAACTTATTAACAAGCTGGACTTGTAGTTGTTTCATATATTACAGTTTTATACATTGAGGTATATATTATATACGAGGGCAGACAGGAAACTCACCAGAGGGGAAAATAAACTAAAAAAAAATGTGGTATATATTTTATATTCGCTTCGATTGAAAGTAAAATGGAACTTCGCGACATACTTGTTTTGACTGTAGAGGAATTGAAATCAAAGGTTGACGACCTAGGACTCGAGACGGCTGGAACCAAAACGGACCTGCAGGAAAGACTCATCCGACATTTAAGTTGCCTAAATGAAACTTCAGAAACGTCGGAATTCGACATCGCGGCTTCTGCAGATGTTCAGGGCCCTTCTTAAGGTAGCCGGTTCACATTGCGTTATATTGAAGATTCGTTGACAAAATTTTCGGGTGAAGGAACCCAAGAAATAGAAACGTGGCTAAACGAAGTGGAAGATTGTGCACATGTGCTCGGTTGGAATCAGTTGCAAAACTACATTTAGTCGAAGCAACTATTGACGGGGGCTACCAGGACCTTCATCAGAAGCCAATCTAGTGTACGAGATTGGAGTACACTTAAGGCAATCTCGCGCAATGAGTTTGGCTATAAACCGTCCGCAGTAACTGTCCACAAAATGCTAGAAAAGCGCAAAAAACGGCCATTCCAACAATATTTGTATTCTTTGGTTGAAATTGGAAATACCATTCAATTGGATGACGGTAGCATCGTCGGGGGAATTCCAGGGAATTCTACTAGAAAATCTATATTGTACCAGCAGCGAAACTTAAACGACCTGAAAGAAAAAATAGCCCTGTATGAGAAAATCTTTGCGTGCGAAAGATCATCAAACGTTAGTACTGGGAAGCCATTGCGTAATAGAAAAGGGCGAAGGTGGAAGTCGTCGCTGTTTTAAGTGTGGCACAGAGGGGCATATTGCCAAACACTGTAAGGCTACCGTTATAAAATGTTTTAAATGCCAGAAACCGGGTCACAAGTCTAATGAGAGCCCTACTGTTAAAAAGGAGTACCTGAGGGACGAAATAAGAGGGATCGTTCACACTTTGACCGAAGATGTTTTACTTTCATCACGAAGAATATTTAACAATGTACACATTCTTGGAAAAGACGTTACAGCCTTAATTGTCACTGGCAGTGACATTTCTATTCTAAGTCATGATACCCTATTGAATCTAACTAACACGGCGCTTGAACCAATCAAGAAAACACTGCTCGGCATAGGCGAGCTAAAAGCCAAATACGATGCTGTCGAAATTGACATAAACTTTTATGTAGCTAGAGAAGAATACATTTTGTACTTCGCAGTGATCGGAAACGATATTTTAAGTACGGTAACCCTAACAATCGATGAAAAAGGGGCCAGGTTCAGAAATAAAATTTTGCCTATGAGTGTATTTGGGGATGTCGCTGAAGGGCCACAATTGACCGCGATTATGCACTCTCATAACAATGAAGACGCAGAGGCCTGCATTCTATCACTGTTGGACGCCAGTCCAATCAGTGACTTAAAAGGAGAGTTTGCATTTAGATGAGAAGCTAAGGGAGGAGATTACCAAAATGGTATACCATTATAGACCGCAAAAGACTAAGGAAACTAAAATAGAGATGAAAATTGTCTTATCGGACGAAACCCCGGTAACGTGTAGACCCAGAAGGACATCGTACGCTGATCAACAATTTATTGAACAACAAATAAAAGAGTGGTTGGACGATGGAATTATGCGAACAAGTTACTCGGAATATTCTTCGCCAGTGGTTTTAGTGTCCAAAAAAGATGGCTCAAAAAGACTTTGTTGCGACTACAAACGGCTTAACGAAAAAATAATTCGCGACAACTTTCCGATGGCCATAATAGACGATGTTGTCCAGAGACTGCAGACGGCTAAGGTCTTCACTACGCTTGATTTAAAAAATGATTTCCTACATGTGCCTATAGCTGAGGAGTCGCGCAAATATACCGCTTTCGTGACGCCTAAGGGGCAATACGAATTTCAATTTGTGCCATTTGGAATAAGCAATTCGCCTGCTATTTTTTGTCGTTTTATCTCTGCGATATTTTACGAGTTGGTCAGAGATGGAATAATGGTAATATAGATGGACGACATCGTTATATTAGCACAGGATGAACGAGAAGGCGTCACAAACCTGGAAAAAGCATTGACAGTCGCAGCATTAAATGGACTGAAAATCAAGTTGAGTAAGTGCCAGTTTTTAAAGCGGAAAATACAGTTTCTAGGATACGTGGTGGAAAACTCAGCGATCTCAACATCAGAAGAGAAGATTTCTGCAATAACAAATTTCCCTACTTACAAGGATAACACAGCTAACAACAAAGCAATGAAATTGTCTAAAATGACAGGGAACATTGTCAAACCAAACCTTAAAACTATAGTAAACACTGACAAAAATATCAGTAACAAAAAAGACAAGAAAAGCCTCTTGTTTCTCTATGGTCCTTCAACTCTCAACTTGAGTCACTAAATAAATTGTTGTAGTGTCTCCCTCTATTCCTTTAACATTATACACACACATATGTTGTTTTAGGTTCTTAGGAATTTGAATTATTTTCAATACTTTATCTTCAATTGTATTTTTTTAAGAATTGTCAAAACTTGTGAAGGTGCATTTCGAATAACAAAAATGCAACAAATAACAAAATGCACCAAATGAATTTCTTAAGAATCATTATGTTTATTTTAACCAATAAATTTGTAATTTTAAAGCTGCATTTCTAATAACGAAAACGCAGCAATAATGTATTTATTTGATTAATTGTATTTTTTTCCAAAGAATTGTAATAGTTAACCCTAGAAGGCTAACATACGTAAATTTTACGTGTAGTTTTTTTTCTTGTTGTTGCTACACGAGCATCTAGTAACCTAACGGTACCAAATTCAAAAAGTGCTTTCTTCAATAGTTTCTAAGCAAGCGCAACAACATAAGCAAGGCATTTTTAGTCATTGAAGTGCTCTTAGAGCGAGAACATTAGGAGGCTGTACGTAAAAATTACGTGGTGTTAGCGTTAAGGGTAAAATTTGTGCACGTAAATTTTACGTGGTGTTAGCAATAAAAGTAAAATTTTGTATAACAGAAGGCTAACATACGTAAATTTTACGTGTAGTTTTTTTTCTTGTTGTTGCTACACGAGCATCTAGTAACCTAACGGTACCAAATTCAAAAAGTGCTTTCTTCAATAGTTTCTAAGCAAGCGCAACAACATAAGCAAGGCATTTTTAGTCATTGAAGTGCTCTTAGAGCCAGAACATTAGGAGGCTGTACGTAAAAATTACGTGGTGTTAGCGTTAAGGGTAAAATTTGTGCACGTAAATTTTACGTGGTGTTAGCAATAAAAGTAAAATTTTGTATAACAGTTTTAAGTAGTGACTGAAAATGGAAAGTCAAAAAGCGAATAATTCTAAGCGCGGTCTCAGCAGTGAAGATGTTGCGGCATTGCTTAACTCCAGCGACTTCAGTGATATTAGCGACGTTAGCAATATAGAGGAGGAAGATGATTTCGATAGCGATGACAGTTTTGCTGATAAGAATTGGTATCCCACTGCAAACGATGAAAATGAAATTGAAAAAGAATTGGCAGAAGCATTTGATATATCACGGAATACTTCGCATTTACCAAAAACTAATAAGCGTCATAAAACAGACCTAACAGAAAACATTCCTGTAGCTAGCGCAGAAGTAGAAAAAAGTGAAATTTTAGGCAAGAACGGCTACGTTTGGAATAACTTTCCCCTACACGGTGAAGGTGGTAAATGCGCTTCAAGAAATATTATATTTATTCCGCCAGGTAAGAAAATAACAAATGCATTGGTTGTATTTTTGTATAATATTTTTGTTGTTTAATTAGGCCCAACGATCACAGCAAAGCAGTCTATAGAGCCAGAAGATATATTTAATTTATTTATGACTGAGGATATATTAAATACTATTTTGAATCACACAAATTTGAAAATTTCTCAGCTAAGACAAAAATATAAATTGCAAAACTCCACAATTTCCGACTTAAATTTGGTGGAGTTGAAAGCCTTGTTGGGTTTGTTATTGTTGTCTGCAGCTTTGAAGAGTAATCACCTTACTGCTGACCTCTTATTTGACACGTCTTATTCTGGAGATAGATACAGAACCACAATGAGTAAAGATAGGTTCAAATTTCTATTAAACGCTTTGAGATTTGATGATCCCACTACAAGAGAAGAGCGCAAAAAAGAAACTTCATTTACTCCAATTTCAGAAATTTGGGAAAATTTTATAGACAAATGTAATATACATTTTAAGCCTGGATCCTATGTTACTATTGATGAGCAACTAGTTGGTTTTCGTGGTAGATGCCCATTTAAAATGTACATACCAAATAAGCCAAACAAATTTGGAATAAAAATTGTGATGCTTTGCGATAATTCTACAAAATATGTTATTAATGCCGAACCTTACCTTGGCAAGTCAACTAAAACTGAAGGCAAGCCATTGGCCACTTACTATGTTGAGAAACTGACGAAACCTTTGTACGGAAGCAGTCGAAACATCACAATGGATAACTGGTTCACCAGCATTCCTTTAGCACGAAATCTGTTGGAAAAACCATACAAGTTAACTGTTGTGGGAACTTTACGCAAAAACAAGGCAGAAATACCACCAGAGCTACTTGATCTGAAATCGCAGGGTACTGGATCTTCTCGATTTGTTTATGATAAGAATATAACTCTGGTGTCTTTCAAGCCGAAACAGAATAAGAATGTTTTATTGATATCAACAATGCATTTGAGTGGAGCACTTAACTCAACAACTGGAAAACCAGAAATTGTGCACACGTATAATTCGACTAAAGGTGCGGTTGACACCTTTGACCAGATGGCTCAAAACATGTGCTGCAATCGAAAAACTAGACGTTGGCCTCTCTGTTTTTTCTATAATATGCTGAACATTGCATCAGTTAACGCGTATGTTATTTATAGCTATAACGCAGTGCAAAAAGGGATTAAGCCAATGAACAGAATAAAGTTTATGCTTAATTTGCAAGAACAACTTACCAGGCCATGGCAAGAGCAACGACTAAGCACGACTATCAACTTGCCATCAAAACTAAAACAAAATATAAAAAATAATTTACAGATAAACTCGGCTTGCGAAGAACCTTCTCAGAACAAGGGAAAGAGAACATATTGCAAATATTGCCACTACTCAAAAAAGCGCATGACAACCACATACTGTCATATTTGTAAAAACGCGGCACTATGTGGAGAGCATCAGATAAAAATATGCAAAGACTGTATTAACCAGGACTGATGATATATACTTATATATAAGCATTTACTTTCTGATCTTAAAAATTAATTATATTTATTTTAAAAATTGTTTTTGTTTATTTACCTTTAAAAATTGTTTTTTTTTACTGAGTTTAATATGAATTTAATATGAGTTTGCCTTAATATGAGTTATTTAATAAATAAAAAGCAAAAAAAAAACAAATTTTCTAACATTTATTGAAGCGCTTTAGGAAAAATTCCATAGTACGTAAAATTTACGTGGTGTTAGTTTTAACGTATAATTAAATCATGTTAGTCTTCTAGGGTTAACGAAATGTACCAAACAAATTTCTTAAGAATTGTTATGCATATTTTAGCAATTATTTTCTTACTTTTATATAGCTGCATTTCCAATAACAAAAATACAGCAATAACCATAATAATAGTATTTAAAAAAGTAGAAAAAAAAAGAAAGCCGGCTTTTGTTAACAAACTTCAAATAAGTGTTTTATTTTTTCGTTGCTCCTCGTATCGGAGAAAAAAGTGGCGCAGTCGGTAGGATATCCGGGTATCCTCTTCAAGTGTTTATTCCAAAAAAGGATACTTAATATTTTAATATCAGTAACGGAAAAAACAGCGAAAAAATAGTGAAAAAAGAATAAAGACATATTCACACAAAAAGTCAGAATATAAAGATATATCCTTCAAGAGAAAAAGTGAAAAAGAAGAATAAAAAGATTTATCCTCATCGAAACACAGAAGTGTAAAAGGAATATAAAGACATATTCACACAAAAAACAAAATATAAAGATATTTCCTTTAAGAAAAAAAGTGAAAAAAAGGATGAAAAGATTTATCCTTATCAAAGCAAAGAGGGGAAAACTATAAATAATAACACACCATTTCAAATTTGTAAAAAACCAACAAACTTTAATTTCAATAAGCGATGAAATCAACTCTAAACTAAGCGGTGGAAACAATTAACTAAGCAGACAACAATATAATTTTCAACATTAACAACAGCATCAGAAAAGAATCCATCAGAATATTTGGGAAAACCAGCAACCAACAACGAAGACATATACATCCTCAGAAACACGCCTTAACCACCTCTTAACCGAACAGTGGAGACGCAGAACCAATCAGCATCAGCAAACAACAGCAATACCAGACAGTAAGAATTTCATTTCATTATCTGAGTATATTTTATTATTATTAATATTATTAAATGTTTGTAACTGAAAAAATAAGCATAGAGTCAGAAATTTAAAGAAGATTACTGTATATATACAAAAAGTTCAAAAGATTTCTACGTAAAATAACATTGATAAAAATTAAAGCGAGAAAAAGCTTTTTAAAATATAAAATTAAAAGAGAAAAAGCATTAGGGTATAAAAAAGGAGAGAGAATTTTTCTTTCCTTCCCAAAAATTTTCCCTATTTAAACAAATTTTCAAAAAACAAAAAAATGACAGAACAGGCTAAAGCCCCAATGAGCAAAGTAACCATAAACCCTTTGAAGTACATAAATACCTTACCTGAATTCGATGGCGACTCAAAAGAATTACAGACATTTACCACACTTATTGACGGGATATACCCACACTTACAAACATATGACGAACTGTCTCAGTTACTTTTTTCTGACATAATAATATCAAAACTCAAGGGAAAGGCAAGGCAGGCAATCGAAATAAACTGCCACGCGATTTCTGGGACCGATATTAAAATTATGTTACAGAACAATTTTGGCAACAGACGTTCCTGCGAGAAGCTTTTCGACGAGAATCCGAAGCAACTAGACATAGTGCAATAAGTAGCAAACACACCGCCCTCAAAACCTTCAAAAGCAAAATCCCTGAATCAATAAAATCCATCCTATTCTGTAGGAAGCCAGAAAGTTTAGAACAGGCTATGGATATACTATTTCAAGCCGGATACGCAATAATGGGAACGGTCCAGAATTTAAAACTCATTCAAATAACAGAAATAGAAATCAATATTGAAATAACATACAATATAATAAAAAAATAATACCCGAAATAGGAATAGCTCACAATACAGGAACCCCCAACAATAATTCCAAAGCCACAGAAGGAATTTTCAACCAATGTTTCAAAATATCGGAAAAGATCCCAAACAATCATTCCAAAGCCACAGAAGGAGTTTCCAACCAACGTTCAAAAATAATGGAAGATATCCCCAACAATCATTCCAAGGCCACAGAAGGAATTTCCAACCAATGTTCCAAGATACAGGAAGAAATCCCCAACAATCATTCCAACAACCCCGCCTATATCAACAAGCAAATCCACAGTCCTCAAACTCTCCTCAGATCAAACTTTAGAAACTAAACTGAACCCATGGACATTAACAGTCTCGACACACAGACCGAACAGGCTTAAAATGCAAATTTTCAATGTTTATCCTCAGGGAACTTCCACTTTCAGACAGTTCGGCACAGAAACCAAAACAATAGAATTTTTCATAACAGAATTGCATGAATATTACGATGGATCATAGAAAACGATTTACTTTGACCACTGAAACAAAAATCACCCGGTGGCGTATTTGAGCGACATCGTTAGTATGACTTTTTCATTGATAAATCATTGTCACAGAGGCATAAAGCAAACAAATGAGTAAAATCCTATAGGTTTATGGGGAAAATTAAGAAGATTATTTGTAAAATACCATGTACGAAAAGCTTTCGTCAACAATTTGCTCAGTGTTTTAAAAGAAAAAAAGCTGGACGTGCCTGTAAATATTAACACTCTTCTCGGTATCAAAAGGAAAAAAAATATTGTTCGGAGCATTAATTCTGGGCAATATTATCATTTGGGACTTAGACACCAATTGCTTAAAATTGTCAACTATTTTCAAGACAGTGAAAACATAACCTTTGACATAGGAATTAATGGACTGCCTTTATTTAAAAATACAAACAAATCTTTATGGCCCATTCAGGGCAAAGTTGTAAGTCCTACTATGATGAAGGAAAACCTAAATGTATAGATTCGTTTCTACACGATTTTATTTATGAAACTAAGCAATTGATTATTGATGGTCTTTCTTGGCAGGAAAAGTTTCGTTTTAATGGCCGTTTTTGGCCGTTTCCCTATATAATCTGACGAGGACCTCAAAGCAATGGAAGATGAGCTTATGGGAGAAAATCGTGAAAACTTTGTAAGTAAACAATAATTAATTCACGCTTCTATAAAATAAACACAAGGATATTTTTGTAAGGTAAGGTGATTGCGAAATCACGAACTAAAAACAAAAAATAGCAATGCTGATGCTTTGTCAAGGATTGAAGCCGAACCCAGCATAAATACACTGGAATCAATTAATATGTTCAAAAATCAAATAGTCATAATAAAAACAACCTCTGGATCATTAAGAATAAAAAGTAAATCTGTTTTTAGGAATAAAAGAAAAATAATTTTTATGAAGGAAATGGACAGGAAAACAACCATTACACTACTAAAGAACCATTTTAATCCAACACAGCTGAACGCTATTTTCATTGCAGATAAATTTTACACAATGTTTAAAAATGTGTACGAAGAACTGTTTTTAAACAACACGCATTTTAAAGAACTTAGATGTACACTTATAACAGAAGACATAGAACATGAAAATCAGGTAACCGAAATTATTAAAAACGAACATCTTGACAAAAACTATTGAGGAATTCAGGCAGTATACAAAGAATTGATTATGCAAATTTACAATCCAAAATTGAAGCAATATAAACAATTATGAGATTTGTAACTTAGAAAAATATGATAAGAAACCTCTGAAGATCCTTTATAAAATTACGGAAACCCCATCTAGACCTCTCGAACATTACATATAGACGTATTTTACACTTTAGGTAGGAAACTTTTAATGACAGCAATTGATAAATTTTCAAAATTCGCTTTAGCATTCGAAATAAACGTTATGAGTTGGACAGAATTTAAAACTGTTGCTGATAATCAATACTTATAGGAGAATAAATAAAATTATTGTGAATAATGAATTAGGATTTAAAGCTGCACCGATGCAAGAATTAAATGTTAAACGTGGAGTTAAATAAATCATAATTGTAAACTAACAAATTCGTACATTATTCAAAAAGCAGACAGTCGATCCCCTGTAAATTATTTTTTTAATTTTTATTTTTTTATTTTTTTTTTTTTATTACAAATATAGGAAGTTAGCTAGCGCCTAAGCAGGGACCAGGCAAATTTTTGTTTGTGAAGATATTAGGAAAGGAAAATAATATGTGCACTAACAAACAAAAACACCAACAAACAACGAAAAAAAATTAGATAAATAATAAAATTCCAGTAGGAAAATCCTGTGAAAAAAAGAAACCAAAAAAAAATCAAAATTTGTCTTTAATTTTTTTAAAGAATTTGCACAGTATTAAAAAAATTAAAATTTCAACAAGAGAGATTGTAACCAGAGTATTGCATTCGTGACCTTCACCGTATATGTAAATCTAGTTTATTAAAGTAACTCCATCAAAAAAAAATATTAGGGTGACAGAGAATAAAAAAATAACAAAAAATATTCAGTTCTATAAATAATTTCAAATAAAAATGTCATCGGCTCTTAATGGGTAAAGCAATTTTAAAAAATGTTAGTACTTACTTAAAGATATTCACAGTCTTTTAAGTGATACTTTTGTATGAAAAGTTCAGAAGCCCGTAACTCGGAAAACATGGTCAAGCGCCAGTTTTTCACTGCATGTTTTTTTCTTATTTTTAAATTCTCTATCCTGCCACACATCTGTGTTTTTTTTTATTGGAGTTACTTTATAAAGGGTAACACTGATTTAAACAGCTGACGCACATTTCGTGTTTTGTTTCACTATCAAACATCATCAATTTGGTCTATAAATTAAGCATTAATCGTCTTACAAACGAACAACGCTTGCAAATTATTGAATTTTATTATCAAAATGCGTGCTCTGTTAAATTCATCGCTCGAGTTACATATAACTAGTACTTATATACATATATATATATATATATATTTGATAACACATATTTTGTACTTTAAGGCAATCTGATAGTTTTGTTTTTGTGTACAATCACAATCCCATGACTACTAGACTGCTGACTCTTAATTTTAATTTTAGCTATAAGTTAGACTGAATTAAAGAATATCGACAATTCATAGCTTTAAGTTTAAAATTTCTTAAAATATAATTTTAGTTTTAAAACAACCATAAACAACTGAAGTTATTTAATTACGTAAATGACGCAGTTGCGGTGATTACATATAAAATTAAATCGAATCATAAATACAAAAAGTGTTTCAAAGAACATAGAAACTTATAAGGAAACTGAATAAACTCTTTTACTTAAAGTAAAACTTATAATTAAGTGAAAATATATTTCCCAATAAAAAGAATAATAATTAAAATAACAAAAAGAAAATTTTTAAATGAATACTAAAGTGATACATACAACAAAGGATCGAGAAAAAAATGCTGCCTCCAAAAGCAAATAGATACTCACTTGCAAATTATGCAACAACAGAAAACAGAGTATGACATGAGAATCCAACAAGCCGAAGCTATTTTACAACAGCATCAACAACAAAATCAGTCACAGTCACATCACAATACAACACAACATTTGGCTTGGATACTAAATGGCTGCATCAAGACATTCATTTATGCGTCTCCGCATTTGTTTTATTTCATTGCACTCTATTACGTAGTGCTTTTTGCAATGACTAATAAAAGAATGAGTATTCTAACAAGAAAACCAAGCACAGTACTCCACTTGATATATAGCAAACCAACACAATACTCCACCTGCTATTTCGCAATGAATTATAAACTCTGTTTGCTTTCTGGAAATGTTTTGAAGTACACCAAGCAAAATATACTTTTTTTTTTATTTCACTGAATCGTCACTGCATTGTCATTGTTCAAACGGCAACCATAATAACATCAAAAATTCACACATGTACTCGTATATTCTGTAGCTTTCAACCAATTCAGTAGCTAACCAGTTTTTAGTGAAGAAGGAGCGTGGCAATTTTTTTCGTTTGTTAATACAACAACAATTTGAGTTTCGCTATGACTGAATACAGCGTACGTTTTTTTCTTTTGAAATAAAATAACATTTATTAGGGCAATGCACAAAAATTGTGTTACCTTGCATATGTATTTATTTGAACAGATATCAATAAACGGTTCTACTGACGCGGATGAATCAAATGAATGCTTGTTTAGTAATTTCACTATTAAATCTAGGCTTTTGACTGGGGAGTATAAATTTAATAACAAAAGAGGGAGGAGCAATGTGTGGAACATTTTCGGGAAAATTGAAAACGAATTGGGACAGGAGATTAATAATTTTGTTGGTTGCCGGAAATGTTTATAAATTCAATAAAAAGTGAACATCGAATTTAGTCAAACATAAGTGCTACATTTTATTGACAGAAGAAAGTTGTAGTAGTTGCAAAATTGAAGTAGACGCCGAAACTAACAATAAAGCAGTACAAATTTTCACTGAATGGACTATTGTAAATTGCAGACCTTTTCGAATAGTTGAAGACTCCGGATAAAAAAAGTAGGTGAATTTTTCATATCCCTAGGTGCAAAACATGGGAAAAATTTTGATATTAATAGCGCACTTCCGCACCCAACGACTGTGTCAAGAAACATTAATAAATTGTACCAAACATATTTTCAAAAAGTTTCATCCGAAATATCATCAATCAAAAATATTGGATTTGGGCTCACTTCTGACATTTGGACTGATAATTATATTCGCAAAAGCTTTTTATCGTTGACAATTTACTATATAAAGGATGGTAATTTAGTTGTAAGACTGCTTGGAATGAAGTCTATGGAGGGTCAGAAATGTACACGTAGGTATTTTATTAATACAATATATGAAACATATATATGAGGATATTTTTTAAAAATTATTAAATTATTAAAGGAGTTTAACTGTGACCTCAATGATATTGTTATTATTGTCACAGATAGAGATTCAAACATGATTGCTGCCTTTCGAGAGTATAATCATATAAATTGTGTTCTGGCCTATAAATATATTTCATATCAAAAAAAAATTTAAAGGTTTTCTGATCCATGTAAACCTAAGTACTTTCAATATGTGTGAGGTGCCCTAATGTATGTAGACAACTAGCCTATTCACACACAAACATAACCAATGAGTTTTTTTTCATTTGGAACAGTACTCATTTCAGTGTACTCTGAAAGGTAGTACTTCTGTTTTGCTTATAAAATGTTTTGATGTCTTGATGTTTTGTTTGGAAATGAATGATCGTAGAAGTACTGGTTTGTTTTATTGGTAGCGAATGTAATATTTACGCATTCACCATTAAAGTGAATGTCTTGATATGCCATTTAAGACATTCATTGCAGATATTTATTGGATACCAATCAAATAATAAATCAATTTAACCAAATAAAACCATTTGGTCCAAAAAACAACCTATCATCTTTTACAAAAAACGTCGAAAATCTGATTGCCTTATGTGAAAATAACTATGAAATTCTAAATTTTGGAATAAAAATTATAAAACACCAAAAATTCTTTGGAAAGGTGACAGATACAATTAACCTTCTAGCAGATGACGCCAGCTGGGAAGTCATCAAAACTCAACTAATAAAGGATTTAGGACCAAAAACATCTTACTTTTCGGTAATTAATTGTTGTAGAAGTATAAAGATAAGTAATTTAAATGAATTGTTTAAAGTATTTATAGATTCTGAGTATAAACTTAATGACACTTATCTGTACGACGAATCAAGTCAGTTATACTCTCCACAAAAAGTTGACCGAGACTTAACGCAAATATTAATAGATAAATAGACGGACAATTTAGATCTTGCGTTATAGATGAAAAACCAACGCTGGACTGACTTTATAAACGATTTTCTCAATTAAAATTACCACTGGTCTGAAGGCAATATTCCCAATGCCCAATTCAAACTTCTATGAAATAGACGATAATTCTATATTATATGCAAATGTTGATAACACCACTTACAAATTCAGAGAAAATACACCAAAAAAAATACATGGACATAAGTTCAAACTGTTTAATCATAGGAAACTGCAAGTTAAGGTGAAACAAAAAAATTTCATATTTCAAATAATAAATGCTAAAACAATAGTAATAAAAATGCCATAAGCAAAAAATTAATTCAAAATTGTGACGATAGGGAATTTATCTTAAATGGAAATTATTTAATATCCTATTATAATTGTAAAATCCCAATTGTTAATTATGTATATCTACGGTGACCATCCGTTCTGTATTATACAGAACAGTTCTGTATTTCAGAGCCGTGTTCTGTATAAATTATTGATCTGCGAAAAATGCTAAAATGTTCTGTATTTCATTTACTGTTCTGTATTTGTTCTGTATTTTCATACCTGAAAGTGATATTCAAAATATTAAAAATTTTTCAACTATCAAAGCGAATTGAGGCGCGACTATGAATTTTGATTTGCACCTTCACGTGTAAATGCTGTTTTAATATGTGTATCAAGGCGAATAATAAATTTGCCATGATATGTATTGTATACTTGCCGCCGCCAACAATACATAGTAGGCCTGGCGTTTAGATATGAAGTTTCATTAAAAACAGAACATTCATCGAGTAATTTTTCAGAGAAAAGTAGTCATTTCCCGTAGACGAAAGTGCGTTTTTAATGATGAACTACAACAGCAATATAGTTTTATTAAAAAAACTGATACTGATAGCAAGGTACGATGTTCTAAGTGCATGGCAACTTTCAGCATTGCTAATGGAGGCAAACTTGATATCCAACAGCACTTACGGACAAATAAACACAAGGATTCCGACATCGCTGCCGCTTCTAGCAAAACTCTATCCTGCTATTTTGGGTCTAAGGATTTTAACGACAGCAAAAGGAAAATTTGCATATCAGAAGGAACATGGGCATATCACGCTGTTAATCATAACCACTCATTTCGCTCCAACGATTGTACTTCAAAACTTATAAGAAGCTGTTTTGATGAGAGATATTCTTCTGGACGTACCAAGTGTGAATCGATAGTTTGTAAAATCCTAGCTCCGAATTCCATTAAAGAAATTGAGAATGATTTGCATAATGTTAATTTGATAACAATTTTTTGTGATTGTTCAAATCATGGTAACATAAAAATATGTCCAATACTTATTCGTTATTTTGTACCATTGCATGGTATTCAAGTCAAAATATTGGAAGTTGATAATTTGCCCGGAGAATCCTCCGATATTTTAACAAAATATATTTGTGATCTGCTTATTAAATTTAATGTAAACAAAAAATTACTTGCTTTGTGTGCAGATAACACAAACTGTAACTTTGGTGGAGCAGCCAGGCGAGGCAAAAACAATGTTTTCAAAAAACTTCATTCGTCTACGGAAAATGTTCTTATCGGTGTGAACTGTGCTGCACATATTTTAAATAACTGTATTCAAACATCAACAGAATGTCTCCCCATAGATATTGAAACGATTATTGTAAAATTTTTTTCCTACTTTTATATTTATACAGTACGTGTTGAAGAGCTTAAAGTAATTTGTGACACAATAGAAGTAGAATATAAAAAACTACTTGGATTTAGCAAGACAAGATGGCTAACTCTTAAACCATCCATTGAAAGAATATTAAAGCTTTTTAAGCCTTTAAAGGAATACTTTTTATCCCAGCCAAAGTGTCCAACTATATTAAAAAGTTTTTTTGAAGATCCTGTTTCAGAAGCATGGCTTTTCTTCGTTCATTGTCAAGCTTCTTTGTTTCATGACTACATAACGCAGATAGAGTCCCAAAATATATGTATGACTGAGGTTTCGCTCATTATTAATGAGCTGAAGTTTAAAATTTCACAACGTAAAGAGGAAAAATTTTTCCCTATTGCAGTTAAAAAAATCATAATTGAGCTAAGAAAAAAGTTCTCGATATTAATGAGTTTAAAAGTACCGCAAGCCAATTTTATGCAAATTGCATTGAGTACTTAAATCAATGGGACACTGCTTATCAAGAAGTTGAAATACTGAAATGGGTTCTTTTACGTGAAACTCCTGCATGGGAGGATGTGGAATCCAGTTTTGTTTTTATTATGGATAAGAGAAACGAATTAAACATAAATAATACCGAATTATTTGATGAGCTGGCTCTTGTTAAAAGATATACCACTTCAGAAAAATTAAAGCAATGGAATGAAAACAAAAAATCTGCTGAAGAGCGCTGGGTAGAAGTTTTTAAACATTTCAAAGAAGGAGGTATAAGTTTCCAAAATATTTTGAAAGTTGTCGAATTCAGTTTATGTTTACCTGGTTCTAATGCTCCAACAGAAAGAGTGTTTTCTATTTTAAATAACATATGGACTAGTGAAAAAGCTCAATTGAAGGTAAATACCCTCAAATCAATTTTAATTACTAAGTGTAATTATGATTTAAATTGTTTAGAGTTTAAAGAATATTTAAAAAGTAATGAAGGCTTACTAAAACAAATCTATTCAGCAGAAAAATACAAAATATAATTGCTTTGTACATATGTATATTAACGCCTAAAATTTCTCTATTAACTCATTTTACTTAAGAATCCAAAACATTTTTGTCATTGATGATATGTACTGAGTACAAATTATTCTTAATTTTATAGTTCTTACAAATATACTTATATATGCAAAAATCTCGGAAACAGTCAAGCTTTATTTTCTTTTTTTACTTCAGCGTGTGATTATATTCTTATGTTTTTTTTAAGTTTTGATTTGTATTTGTTTAAAAATATCTATAATAAATTAGTCTTGAATGTGGATTTAAGGTTGTTTGTACTTTTTAATTGTTATTGTGAAATCTTATCCCTGTTCTGTATTTTGGTTTCAAAAATATGGTCACCGTATGTATATCTTAACAAAAATGAAATGATATTTGACAAATTTATTTATGAAACTAATATAAATGCCTTTACAACAGATTTCAATATATCGTTTCAGAATATACCATTTGAAAACAATTATCAAAATATAAAAGAAATAAAAGAAAAAATAGAATTACATTTGGTTATTGTTGTTTTTGCTTAAACTTTGATTTTTGTCTTTGCTTTATTGTTTTGACAAAAATCTTTAGTTTATTTAAAATATTTGTCAGAAGTCTCCTGACGAGTTAAGTAAGCGATAACGAAATGGCCATCGAGACGTGCTTTGACCTTCAATAATCAATATCGGTGATTTAAATAATAGATCGGGAGAATAGCATGAAAAAAAATAATTTTTTTTTTTTTTTGAAATTTGAGAATTGATTAATATTATTAAAAAAATCCCGTTGTTTAAAATGTTTTATAAAAGAATTGAAGTTGCATAAAAATATTAGCTATAGAATAAGTTTTTTATTGATAATCACAATTATTATTATAATTATTGCACTCAATTTTTTTTAAAGAAAAATTAAGTAAAAATTAATATTAATGAAACCTCTCCTAAAATAAGAGAAATTGAAAAAAAAAATATGAAAAATTGTGTTCAGCGATGAAGCTCATTTTTGACTCAATGACTACGTAAATAAGCAGAATTGTCGATTTTGGAGTGAATATCAGCCAGAAGCATTGCAAGAGCTACCAATGCATCCAGAAAAAGTCACAGTTTGGAACGGTTTATGGGCTGGTGGCATAATTGGACCGTAGTTCTTCAAAGATGATGGACCGTACTTCTTCAAAGATGATGGACCGCACTTCTTCAAAGATGATGCGAAATGTAACGTAACAGTGAATGGTGAGCGCTACCGTGAGCTGATATTCAACGTTTTTTTGCCCAAAATGCAAGAGCTTGACACATGCCACTCAGCACGCGCAACAATGGACTTATTGAGAGACGAGTTCGAAGAACATTTTATTTCACGTTTGGGACCGGTCAATTGGCCGCCTAGATCATGCGTTTTAACGCCTTTAGACTATTTTTTGTGGGGCTATGTTAAAGCTCGTGTCTGTACAGACAAGCCCGCTTCAATTGACGCATTGAAAGACAACATTGAAGCATTTATTCGCGAGATACCGGCCGAAATGTTGGAAAGAGTATGCCAAAATTGGACTCGGCGGATGGACCATTTGAAGCGCAGTTAAGGTCAACAGTTGCATGAAATAATTTTTAAACATTAAATTATATGGACCGTACTATCGATTCAAAAAAAGATTTCATGCATTTTTCTGAATTTTATGTTTTTTTTTTACTTTTCTATAGCTTTTAAATAATCACCCCTCATAACTGGTTTTTGGTCGAAATTGTTACGGCATTACCAGCTTAAAGTATCATGTATGACAGAATAAAGACAAGCTCATATTAAAATTTGATAGCAACAAAAAGTGTTTTATGTGGTTTTTTTACAATTTAAATTATTTAAAATGGATATCAGTATTGATTTGTTTTATAAAGAGGAGTCCGAAGATGCCAATGTAGATGTTCTACGAATAAGCTGTAAAATTCGTGACGAGTGAATTCCTCCTGTGGCAAAGTAAGACAAATAAATGACTTTAAAATGAGTAATAAATACAAAAATGATTTTTATAGATTTATTTTGTTTTTATTTTCGACTAAGCAAAGAAGCGTTTTGCTATGTACTGAATGTCATAAACAATTTGAAGAAATCTGTACGTGTGGTAGCTATACCACCGATATTAGTTATTAAGCAAACTCCACCCACAATTTTTCAAGTTCTACAAGTTTATCAAACTGTTGTTTTATTGTAACTTTATTTTTAATTTGAAACAACTGCAACTGACACGTGTAATTTTTTGTTTTGTCAACCGCACTAACATAGAGTTGTAATCGGTGATGACACAAAAAAGTTGAAACACAATGTAATTTCAACTCAAATTTTTTTTGGCAGGTTGAGTTGTAATTATAAATGCTAAATTGCAATATTTCAACTTAAGTAAAGTTAAGTTGTAAACCGTAATAAGAGTATACCATTTGGTCTGCTATGTAAGATCAAGATCACTTATTCAACTGATGGCAACTCAAAACGAAACCGTTATGTCTCTCAATGTAAGAACAAATATCTTTTCTAGAGTGTTTAAAAAAATTTAAGCAAAGCTTAAAAGGTGCTTAATAAAGCGTACGTGTTGACTTCAGTTATTTTAGTTGCGCTTCATGTTCGGCATACATCCAGCAAAACAATTTATAATGGGTAAACTGGTAAGACTTGGTTTCAAGAACTGGGCAGCAACAAGTGTGGAAACTGAATTTACATTCCTTCAAGTTTTGATCATCTTTGTTAGCGAGCTGCTAAAGAAGCTGACTGTAGTGTACCCAAATTATTTGTTGTTTGGTTGTTAATTACAACCAGGAAATGGGAGACGCCGACCAAATAGACCAATTTATAAGCCTTCATTAGAGGCAAAAAGAAACACATTGCTAGGGCATATTCGAGGCCTAGAAATTCTAGAAAACGTCCCACTTTTTTCAACGTAGCTGATGCTAATCGCAAAACTACGACCATAATCCTGAAAGAATAGCTAATCATCTGCTATTTGCCATTCTAAAGATTAGTCAAATATTTGATCAAAAAAGCGTAACCACTATTTTTACAAATGGTTTTTCAATCGTTCGAATGAAGATTTACAAAATAACAATAAGTGTTTGAGAAGGACAAATATTTTTTTTTCTATAATTTAGTGGTTACGTCTTTTTGGCCAAATATTTGACTAATCTGACCGTACCTTAACTGTCGGTAGAGATGCGAATAGTTCATAGAAACTTTTTGTAGAACGAAATTGTTTTGGTTTTTTTTTTTTAATTTTAAGTGTTTTTTCATGAATTCCTTTTATTTTATCAATATGAAAATAATAAATAATAATAAAAAAGTTTTTATGGGCAGCTTCTTTCCGGGCGGTAATGGGTTAATTAAAAACACTTATTATCAGTAAAATTTGATTAAATTTTAAAATATGACTACAAAAATGCAAAATAGAAGTAGTTCAAGATAAAAAAGAAAGCATCCATTGCGACAAATGAAGTAAATCCTTTCACTCATTGTGTACTAAATTAGATATACGCCAACAGGAATATTTGCTTGATAATGAAAGTGGGATATTTCATCATTGGCAACATGTTTTCATACAGAAAACAACAAATAAAACTACTGTATTTTATTTCTACATTTTATTTTGACTAGTCAGAAAAGAAAAAAGGATTAGGGCAATAGCACCAAATTTAAGCTATCTAAATTGTCTGACGGGCTTTACGACAGCAACAACAGATTTCAACTGCTATCCGATGAAGATGAAACTTCAGTAAAAGTTGCACTAATAATAGTGGATTCCACCAATAGTTTTTCAACTGTATTTGGATTAATTGCTGAGAATTATATGTTTAAAAGAATGTCCATTGGAACAAATATAATTGACAACTCACTGTCTCACTAAGAAGAAGCGATTAAAATTCTTAAGGACAAAAAATTCTGCTTTTACACACACGATATAAAAGATGTCAAATTTTTTAAGATGGTTTTATTTAGTCTACCTTGATTGACAACTGATATAATAGAGGATGAATTTGTTAAGAAACACTATATAAAGACGGTAAGTGTTAAGGATATTACAACCAAAAGATCTAGTGTGGATGATGCGCTGTATTTAATCGAGTTCGACAGACAACATGTATCCAAACGTGAAATACTAAAAATAAGGTATATTTTGGCTTTTTGGAAAATACCATTCTGGGGAAATAAAGGCCCTACCCAATGTGCTAAATGTTCAATGTACATATGTTCAAGGTGCTCAAAAGTGTAACCGAGTCAACGAATGCTCGGCGTGTGCAGGTAATCACGATTTCTCTGTTTGCACATTAAACAAAAGCACATAAGATGATTGCGTAGTATACACTAAACGGCACTAAACGTGCGTTAAACACAGGGCTTCACTGACAATACAGAGTTTTTAAACTTTTCTGAAGATATAATTCTAAGACAAGATATTTCTTTAAATGACATACCAACAACAGAAGTAACTATATTAATATAAATGTGTAAAAAGAAAATGTTTACCTTATTATTTTGCAGGAAATTCGAAAAATTCCTTCTATTCAAACTCTACTAAAATATGGTGTGTTGGAAAACAAACAACGAACACAGATAGAAAAATCAATTATTTATCATATGCTTAATGATCTAATTTAAAACCAGTTTCATAATATGCTTCACTATTCTTATATAATGAAAAAATGTGGTCCATTAAAACATATATCATCAATGAGGTTTGAATCTGTACACAAGATTTTGAAAAGTATTATTTAAAGTTCAAGTAATAAAATTAACATTTTGAAGACAATTTATACCAAGTATCAAATAAAATTATAAGATTTTTGGTAAAATATAACGATGTAACACATTCTTAAATTGAAGAATGGACTCTTAAAACTCTGCCCTTAGCAGTTTTAAATAAATATGGAGCCAATCTTTATTACCTTTACATATTCTGTCATATCTTCAATTTGAGAATATAATGTTTAAACCACAAATTGTCGTCCACATAGGAACATATGATGATGATATACCTTTATTCGGGCCAATAAACTATATATATATATATATATATATATATATATATATATATATATATATATATATATATATTGTATTAACGATTCCTATTGCTTGTGTATACAGAGGCTTTTAAATCATGGATTTGATTCACATTATAACGCTTTTCAAATTGAATACGAAGAAGATTATTATTCCATTAACGTTAAATCTTTAGAAACTAGTTTTACCGGATATAATTGCATTCCAGAAGGAAATAAATGCTATTTAAACCAAAAGTTTTGTGAATTTATATTCGTAATTAACAAATTTGTATAAATAAATCTTATTTTTTATTTAAATATTGTAATATAAAATTGTTTAAAAATGAAACAATAAACAATATGTCTTTTATTGTAAAGCAAGTTTATAAGTTATCGTCCCTCACTTAGGTTAAGTATTTAATTCATTCAAAGTACTATTTTCAAACAACTTAAAGATTTAAGTAGTTTACAATTCTGGATTTTGACACTTTTATTTCAGTACGACACCTTGCAATTGTTTTAATTTGATTGGCTAATTTGCCAGAAATTTTGTGTGGCGATTTTGCTGGTTAAGCAAAGGTTTTGGGTTTCCTTCCTTAAGCATTTTGGTTTTTAAGAAAAATTAAATTGTAAAAAAAGTTCAGGTGTAGTACAGCACACCAGCTCACATAGTCGAGCAAGTTTAAATTAATAATAAATAATTTTAATAAATTTAAGATAGTGGGATTCATCCCACATTAGTTTAATTTATACTATAATTTTGTAAGTAACTTTCATTATATTTTTTTACTATATTATGGTGATTTTATTTAACCATATAGTATTTCTATTTAACCATAATGTATTAACTTTTATATTATGATGATATTATAATATGTTTATACTTTAACCATGGCTTGTACTGTGTCGCCGGAGTCAACACAGTCCTAGCATGTGTGAACACAACGGCTAACATAAGAAATAATCTCGAGTATGGCAACTCCAGAATAAAACCTACTACGGTTAAAATTCAACTCTGGTTCTAGACAACACCCATGAAATGTCAAAATTAATGTGCTGCCGACAAAACTGATTTCCGGCCCTTTTGGATGAACAACTTGAAGCTGAATAGTGGTGATCGCGGATGTGATCGCGGAAGGAGTTAAATTTTATAAATTAATATAAAGAAAAAAAAAAAACATTAATGTAATTATTACAAAGCGTGACAGTGGGTTATTAACTTTTAAGAGGAAGTGCTTCAAAGTGATATTTGATGCGGCATATAGTGAAGAAGTGCCGATCAAATCCTACACTCCGAGAAAAGTAAAAATTCATTAGCCGCTCCAAGCAAAAACAAAAAAAAACAGTCTTGAGATTTTTGTTATAAAGCTGGCATTTTAACAGTAGAAGTGCTCACATTTAAAAAAAAAACTAACTACAAAAAAACTGGAGAGGAATAAACATAGACAACAAATATAAAAAAGCCAACAACAACAAAAAGGGTTATTCCGGAACAGTGCATAAAAATATATTTGTTAATCTACACAGCAACAACATGCACAACAAGTTGAATAACGAAAGCCCAGCTAAAATTGGCAGATCCTCCTTTCCAGCAGTCACCACTATAAGGTAAGCACGCCTAGCGCCATTTTGTTAATCCGCAAGCTCAGGCAACAACACCAACGCCTAGCGCCATTTTGTTAATCCGCAAGCTCAGGCAACAACACCAACGCCTGGCACCATTTTGCTAAGCTGAAAATTGGGCAACAACATCGCCAGTAGCTATACCTGACGCCAAATGTTAAAAGCGTAGACAAAGGCAGTAACAACAATTCATCCGCAGCGCTTATTTAATTTAACGGGTATCACTACAACAATAGAGAAGCAGGGCTCTTCCATGGCAACAACAGGTCCTATTACAACAACAATCACTAGCGCACAACGATGTACCGTTTTGAATGCAACTGCAACAGCGTTAAGTCAACATCTTAGGTGCCGGCAACAAAAACAAAACCTCATAAAACAGCATAGGTGGTTCTCAACAACAGCAGCAAGAACATAGAACAATAGAAAGGGTTCCAGGATCAACAAAAATCTCCATCATCCAACCACCATCGCAGCGCAGCAACAACATTTAATATCACCAGGTAGCGTAGCCATTATATTCTTATTTATTTAGTGTAGAACTTACTTGGCAATTTAAATACTTACCGGGAAATTTAAATACTTATCCTAAAAGTTTAAATACGTTATGAAAATTTGAATACAGGCCTTAACAATTAAAATACTTTTTGAAAATTAAAATCCGTTTTGCCAATTTAAATACTTACCCTAAAATTTTTAAATAACTTACCTGAAAATTTAAATACCTACCTTAAGTTGAGTTTCAGTTTATATAAAAGCTAAATTTTCAAAATTTAAATACTTACCTTAAATTAAAATTCAATTTGTATAAAAACTAAATTTTCAAAATTTAAATACTTACCGGTAATTGAAATTCAGTTTACATAAAACTAAATTTTCAAAGTTTAAATACTCACCTGTAATCAGAAACTTAAAAACTTTTGAACATTTAGAAACTTTTGAAAACCTAAATACTTTTGGAAACTTAAAAACTTTTGATAACTTAACAACTTTTGAAAATTTAAAGACTTTTGGAAATTTAAAATTTTTAGAATATTTAAATACGTTTGAAAAATTTAAATGCCTTGGAGAATTTATCTAACCTGAAAATAAAAAAAAAAGAAAATGTTAAACTTCCTGAAGGCGGGTTCACAAAATTAACTGATGCTAAATTTGAAAGTTCATTTGATCGCGGCAAATTAAAGTTAAATTGTCGGGGTATTCCATAAATTTCACTCAGGTAATACCAGGGTTTTGGGGAGGGAATAGTGAGGGCCATAACATCTGAGCCCTAGTGATGATCCAGATCTACCAGCACTGGCTCAATTTTTTTTGTCTCCGGAAGTCTGCACTACAACGAACCACCGCCCATGCCCGCGAGCCTTAGTCGTGCCAATTAAACAAGTTGCCAGTGTGTAGTGTAGATAGAAGGTGGGTTTAAAGGAGTGTCTGTCCGTCTGCCTAGCAAGGTTACCATCTTGGACAATTAGCTGGTGGGATTTTTAGCCACCCGAAATATTTTGTGACTCTCCTCTTGTATACATAAACATAATAAATTTTTTTTTTCTCTTAGTAGTAGAGAAAAAAAATATATGGCAAGCTATGGTTATTATTTAGAATATTATTTTTATATTAGACGACAGTATTTTCTAATAACAACCACATTATTATTGTTTTTTTAAATAATTAAATTTTACAACAACCATATAATCTAACCATAATATGTTGCTCTTAGATTATGGTTACGACCACCATGTTTTTTCTTTGCGTGTACTGAAGATATTCTTTAAGGCTGTTGAAGCAATTCAAAAGTGCTAAAACAAGTTTGACAAATTAATAAGAGTATTGGGTATGATGCTTAAATATGCTATATACTCGTAATTCAACAGGTACCCAAAATGTTCATGTTATACACTGGAATGCTTACGGCATAACAAAAGATTCAGCAGCTTCACAGCTCGAACTAGTTCTCTATGACAAAAATGTTTATATTATTTTACTCAACGAAACTTTTTAAATTTAAAAAAACCGCATCATAAACTTTAAGTTGGAGGCTACAAAATACACCGAGAAGACCTGCCCACGGAGAAGGTGTACTCATAGCGGAAAAAAGTAATATAGAACATAAGTTATTACCAACAAAATAAACACATATTATTGAGAATATTTTATACAAGTTTTCATAAATAGACGATTAGTTTTTTTAACTTTTGCGTATAATCCAACGTACACAACAAACTTTAGGTCTGACTTAAATTTATAAACTAATAATTTAAATGAGTTTTTTATATTTGGTGACTTAAACGCTTATCACACCCATTGGAATTGGGTTACAAACAACTCTACTGTAAAGTTCTTTATGAACAATGTCTTCTATCTAATTATTATATGTACTACCCAGGCTCATTCACCAAGTTTGGTCAAAATGTTTCACCTTTTCAACCTTCCACAGTAGACATTTTGCTATCGAACTCCTGTATGTCTTTTTCGGCCGTGGCGTCCCACCCAAATATTTTAAATTCAGACCATGTTCCAATCTCATGTTTTATTAATGGAAATGTTCAATTAAAAACAATTTCTGTTCCTTTATAGAATCAACCAGTTATTAGAGACTGGATAGAGAACGAAATTAGGAGCCACATTTACCGAGAGGAAGAAAACACTAATAACTTAGATATGACACTAAATTAAGTTTCTTCTTTAATTAATTTTGTTCTGGTATTTAATTTGATACCAGTTGGGCAAAAAAATCCCTGGCAGAGAGGAATTTCCAATACATCTAAAATGTTAATACTACAAAGAAATAAATTCAGAGTAAATTACAGGGATGTGGAGATCCAAACTACAAAAGCCAATTAATTAGTATACACTGAAAAAAAAAACTTAAACTAAATTTGAGTTAGACATGAACTTAGTTTTAATATAGAAAATTTTCTTGAATTTAGTTTAAATTTATTTAAAAATAAGAATTTATACTAATCCGTAAGAAACTATACTTGTTCAAAGTACAAAGAAAAATTATATAAACTAAAAAATATCACTCAATTTACTCAATTTTTCTTACTTTAATGAATTACAGTATTACTTAAACTAATTATATATGTTCATACATATATAAAACTCTTTCCAATATTTAGGTTTTTTACATTAAAATCAGAAATTTTAAGTTTGTACTAAAAATAGAAAGTTTAGTTAAAAGCGTCCTTAAATATAGTCAAACTTAATTCATTAACTTAAAAGAAGATTATGGATTTCATATTTTTCTGACCAATTTTTCTTAAAAATAAAGAAAATAAACTGGATTGTTTTACCATTTGCATAAAAAGACAGATCGGAAATATTATATAGATTACTAAAATTAAGAAAAATTTTCCTTTATATAAGAAAATTTAGTTGCCTTATTGAACAAAATTATATAAATACATGAACTAAGTTTTAGTACATTATAGTTTATTGTAATAAGACTAATGGCGTTTTCTTTTCTGACAAAAATGTTGCATATGTTTAACACTTTTTACACCCTTGTGTTCTTTTCTAAAAAATGTTCGATAGTGTAAATAAAAAGTATGTTCTTTTGAAAATATATTGCACGAAAAAGTGTAAGAAATGTTACATATTTTACCGTCAATTTTATGTAAGGGTAAGTATGCTACACTTTTTTTTAGTAGTTCTTACTCTTGATAAGTGATGTTTGCTTTTGTTGCTAAACCCAGTGTTATATTACTTTATGTTTGAAACGCTAATTAAACATTACTGACATGTAAAGCAAGTTAGAAAAATTCAATAAAATTTTTTGTTCTATTGTGCCTATTACGGCATTTACACTACGCAATTTTTCATGAAACTACCATGAAATTTTTGTTTGTTTGTAAAGCAGGAGGAGTAAGCAATATGGTATTGCTTGATTTTTGAGGGGTTGTAACTATTGCTAATGTTAACTTTTAGATAACGCATAATGCTCTAACTTAAATAGAAAATTAAGAAAAAAATGCCTCAAAAAAATGCATAGTGTAAATCTGGACTATAAAATGTGTAGCAATTTTTTAGGGTTTAGGCAACATGCAAAACATTTTATGTGATGGTTGGGTAACATTTATTTTCAGAAAAGAAAACGCCATAAATTAACTTGAAAATAAGAAATAAGACTTAAAAATGACACAAACACCCGTATAAACTTAAAAACATCAAACGATTTTTTCCTAAATACTTTTTGGTACATACATAGTACATACATTGCACAAGTTGCGCAGATATACAGTATTGTGGTGAAGAAAAATGTTCTGTAAATAAGAATTTAAGTGCATATGTGGCGTTTACTCACCACAGCAAAACGAATTAAAGCAAGCTATGAGCAAAGACAATAATTTATACATACTAGTCTATGAGGATTTAAATTATTATCTTGGTTTCATAAGCATAGCCAGATAAGGGGATTTCTTTCTAAATTTGGGCTTTTAACATAAATTTGTGGAATGAAATTCATGAGATTTGGGGACTTTTTGTTCTTAGTTTTTTTATTAGCATTTATTATTATATTTTGAATGAGGAATAGGCTACAATATGAAATGATGGAATTATCCATAAGAATAAAATCCTATTTAAATATTAAAAAAATCTGCTGTTATAAGATCCTGAAGGAATGATAAAAAGTTTATCGGTAAATCGCTACTTAAAACGCATTTGAAGTCTTGAATTTTTAACGGACGTACACTTAAATAACAAAAAATATTTATATTTTGTTAATCTTAAATTCTATTTCAGAAACTCAGCAAATTAAAACTTTATAAAAAGCGAATTGAAAAATTATTTCCTAAAGTATTAAATTTTGGTTAACGAATTTGCCGGTTTATGTACTTAATTTTAATTTGAAACTTAATGAAATAAAAAATAAGTAATAAAATATTGTTGTAAATAAAAATGTGTCTCTCTAAAATGTGTATTTATCTCTCAAGAAGAAAAATTTTATTTTTTTTAGTGACATGGATTTTTATTTTAGCTTACAACCATTATACTTTTAAAATTTGAATATACCATTTTTAATTTGTAAAAAATTAAAAAATATACCTTACTTTTATCATTCAAAATATTATAACTACTTACATATATATACATATGTATACATATATACATATTTTTATTTTTTAATAAGATGAGTATTTTAAATATTTTCATTCCTTAGATTTGCGAGTTTTCTTTGGCCACACTGGGTTCGATGGATCAAAATTTACATGAAGAAACACATCGAAGTCTAAAAAAATAGATATTACGGCCTATTTAATGATAAAATTTTGAAATTATAACCTGGCAACACCTTTTTCCGGAAACATATATGAGAAAATTTAGCCAACTAACCAGGGATGCCAAATTATTTTGATAAGAAATAGGCATAATGCAAAAAACATCGGAATTATCGGCAATTTAAGTTGAAATAAAAACCAAAAATTAAAATACCAATTTTAAAAACAAAATATGATTTTCTAAACTAAGAACAAACAAACCAATATATAAAAGAACACAAGGTAAATAAAAACAATCGTTTTACAAATAAATTGGTTCCGTTATTGGTCAATTGGTCGTACAGAGTGGAAATAATCCAATATTTTTATATATTTTTGGTCATTAGAGTCACTTAATATAGTTTTATATAACATTTCATAACGATCATTTTTTTAAAATCTCTTCCATTAGATTTGGTGCAAATTCACAAGCGGTATTATTCACTCTTCTTGTTATTAAATCTTTTTTGAAATAAAATTATACTGCAACATTCGTTGTACCAGAAAAAAAGTATTCTAGTGATGGCTAAAAGTAACATTTCTTACTAAAACAAATAAAATTACCGATCTTTAAGAGTTTGTCGAAAAAATCGGCATTTGTGGAGCAAAAATCGCCAAAATGTCGATAAATCGGCAAATATGGCACGCCAAAACCAAACTACATATACAGAGAGCGGTGATGGTAAAATAAAAAAATTTGGTACTTTTTTGATTCTTCCTAATTTTGTTTTAAATTATTAGAAGTTTTTTGTTTATAATTAACCTATTTATCAATTTATAGAAAGGATCACATTGCAATTATATTATGGCAGATAAATTGACCAACAATCAATACGGCACTTCCTTCAGCAACCAATTATCTTCAAATAAGTGTCATGTATTTGAACTAAGTTATTTACTTTTTAATCAGCTTTTCTAAAATTTGGAAAGATGTATTATTAAATAAAAACTTAAAAATATAAAAAATATCTTTAAGGACTTATTCACAAACAATTTTTATATTTATAATAGGTTTTTAAAATAAAATTTCCATACAAAATTGGTTTTATAAACCTGTAAAAAATTAAAAAATTGATTGTGAATAAGGCTTTTAGTATAATTACATAATATATAATACACGAAAAGGTGCATTTTGGTACTTTTAATATGAAGAAACGTAGATATTACATAAAAAAAACGAATTTTTTCATTTTAACGTAAAGATTTTCTCCTCGATGGTATGACCAACACCGCCTTCGTTTTCTAAAAATTTACTGCGTAGTCAATATGTCACATTATACGTAAAAACTTTGGAGGTTCGTAAATCGGAAACAAAGGGTTTTTCCAAAAATTATTACTTAATATTTTTTGTTTAAAATTACATTTTACACACTTCGTATAACTTTTTTTGTAAACTTACGTTTAAATAAAAAAAAAAATCGTATTTTGGTTTTTACCAGATTTTAACGTTTTTCCTGTTTAATAAGTAGCCGCTTAAATTATCTTTCAAGTTTTGTATTGTATATTAATTGATATACAATACAAAACATACCAACAACAAAATTTTCAAAAAATATTTCATGCACAGAAATGATGACCCCGTTACTGTTTTATTATATGTATGTATAGATTATAGTAATAAAAGTTTATATATTTACAGATTTTGTGCTATGGCTAAAAATTTTGAAGAACTTTTAACATTGTTGAAAGGAGAACAGATTATCCAAATTCTTGAAGTTCTTACCTTCATATTTATATAAAACAATACATATATATATACATATATAGTATTTATTATATACTGTGAGCGTCAAAATAAAATGTACGAAAGCATTTGTTGTAACAAGGGTTTATTTAGTCGTTCAATATACTATTCAATTTTATATTTTTTTAAATCCGTATTTAATTATCTACTTAATTAGTTAAATTTAATTAAGTAATTTTTTGTTGCTGTTTTGGATAAAAGTAGAAAATTAACAATGATTAAAAAATCTAAAATGTATATGTATGTATATTTTAGACTTGAGTAAATCATAAACGAACTAGTTCAATTAAACCATTCCATTAGTTGAACTAAATGAACTAGTTATTGTTTTCTAATTTTTTAAGCACTAGGTCAGCTTATAAATTATAAAAACTTTTATTTATATTTTCAATATTTCGCCACACCGTTGGGTGGCATCATCAGGAAACAGGAAACAAAAAATATTCATGATTAGATTAGATAACAAAATTAAAATGAAATTATTTCTTCAAACAAAAACAGAAAAATCAAAAACCAAACGACAAAAAATTCAAATATTTAAACATTTACATTCTTATAAATTTAAAAAAAAAACCTACTTTAATTTTGAACAATTAATAAAACAAATTCAAATACAACTTAAAACGATAGTTGCTTTTTTCCTTTATCCCCGATATAAAGAAAAGAATATATTATAAATCGGTCACTAAATATCGTATATTACTTGGTCCACTATTATATTCCATATATGCCAATGATCTTCCCTTGCAAGTAAAACATTGTAAAATATATAGTAAAACATTGTAACATATAAGAAGCTCCTAACTGTATACGGTTAATAAATCATGACCTGCACCAAATTCATCTTTGGGCATCTGCAAATGGCTTAAGTATTAACCCCACAAAATCAGTAGCTCTCATTATTGGTCCATCAAACAAAGATACGTGTTACCTACCAATAATTATTAATAATAATATAATAAGTTTTGTAGATACTACAAAAAATCTTGGTGTGGTATTTAACAAACAACTTGATTGGTCAAATCACATTAAAATTAACTGTGGAAGAGCTTCTTCAATGCTTAGGAATCTTTGGATGTCCCAGTACTACACACCAACACATATCCGCATGCTATTGGCCAAAACGTACTTATTGCCTAACACTAATGTATGGTTGCGAACTCTTCGCTAGTTGCGATGCAGGCGCAGGCTGAATGTTACGTATAATAATATTGCTAGATATGTTTTTTGCATTAAAAGAATGAGTAGAATTTCACAGTTCGCTAAACAAATTTATAATGTAACCTTTGATAACCTCTTAATCTAATCTTTCTGCATAAAATCATATATACACGACAACCTGAATATCTATACAGCAGGCTAACATTTTCTAGATCGAACAGAGGTAACAAGATAAATAACATGAAATACAACAAAGCGATATCTACGCAGCATTTTTTTATCAATTCGGTTCGCCTTTGGAGCCAATTACCACCTCAAATACAAACCATACACAATGCAAAATATACACACATATGTATAGTTTTTTATATAATTTTTTTCTCTTTATTTTGCCCAGGGAATAATCACTAATATTAATACCAAAGAAGTTCAGAACCAATCTGTAAAAGAAATATATTCTAACTCAAAAAATTTTTTGCAAATCGGTTATGACGAGGTATGTATAACTTTAAAACCTTACTTATAAACAAAATAATATATACATATATTAAATTTAGATTTCAATTGACAACATTTTAAAATCGTCCTTAAATGGAAAGCAAATTCTTTTGTATTTCCAAAAAAAAATAAAAATTTGAATCCTACGTATAGAAAATTGATTTCAAGTTGCGTAGTTGAATATCTTATTGATAATAAAATTTCCTCAACCCCTAAAACATTTGAAAGAATTGCTTGCCAAATAGTAGATTTCTTTCCAACTGAAAACAAAGTAAGATATTGTTTTTTTTTAAGGATAAAAATTTATTAAAACTCATTTTTAGGATATATATTTCATACCGATCAAAGGTAGAAAGCCTGCTGGTTATTTATACAGCAAATATCACAACTCCATCTCAAAGTTGAAAAAAGAAGGCGTTTATGAAAGTTCTTTTGAAACGCAAGATATCGAAGAAAGTATCTCTTGTCTGCAAGACACTTCCCAAGGTATTATCTAGTCGAATATCTAGGGATATTTTATATGATATTTTTGCATTATTACGTAAGTTTTATTTTTACAAGTTAAAAAATATTACAGTTGAGCTTTAGTGAATAAGGAGGGAATGCTTTTAATTGGTTCTGTTTGCTGTAAGGTTCGGAATATACACTAGGCCATTGAATTATTGGTTTAAAGAATTGTAGATGCAGGTCAAAGAACAATTGCTCTTATCAATTCCCATTTATAATCTCGCAAGAGGGTAGGTGGATTCACATTTAAATCTATAAGATATTTGTTCTACACTTGTTTCTCTAGAATAAAACAATCTTCTGGATTTAAATGATTTTCACTTACTTCAATGAGCCAAGGTCACAAATGTGACTGGTAAATATACGATAGCATATAACAGACCAAAGCAAGCCTGTTTATTATTAAACCGCGATTTATTCAGCTACAGGTTATCCTAAGTACATCGTTTTCTAAACATTTAGATGAAAAACAAATATCAAGCAAAGACTGGCTAAAATACAACGTCGAACCTTTAGATATAGTGATGCAAAAATGGGAAGAAACGTTTTCATTAAGAACAAAGTATATTAAAGAACACCATAGCTTATTGGAAATTTTGGAAGAATGGCCACTTTTAAAGCAAGCATTTGGATATAAATTGGTTAGTTATTCCACTACCATTTTCAGTATAATAGATATCACTTTACATATCTTATAGATAATTGCCGATTTTTCTTTGCAATATCCTGATAAAGTTAATTTGATATTTGAAAAGTGGGAAGGTTTTTGCAACCCGATATTGGAATTAATACAAGCGCAAGTTAAAAATTCTGAATGCTTAGAATTAATAAAGGATTTAAAAGGGTCTCAAAATAACTTTGGTAATTTTTTATTTCTATAAGCACATTATAACTAAAAACTTATTTTTTCTTTCGTATACTTATACACATTTGCGTGTATAATTCTAACCTAAGAAGATAAAATGTTATTAAAACAAAAAAAAAATATTTTATACAATCCTTTCAAAATTAAGAAATATCATAATTGTTCATCTTTTACATGCTTTGTTAAAACCAAACTCCAGGAAATGCGTAATCAACGAAATCAATCGAAAACGAAAATTTATCAAGACAACAATTGAAGATTCAAGAAATTCATTTTTATTGTGGGCTCCAACATTGATAGAATTAAACACAAAAATTAAGTTGTTAATTGATGATACATACAGCAAAAAACAAACCCTTCAGCCAATTATTTGTTCCATTGGTAAATCTTTATTTAAATTAGATGAATTTTATGTATTTTATGGTAATGTTTTTTATAAGCTTCCTAATTTAATTACCTGTATTGACGTGGCTTTCAAAATATTTTTTGTCCTTACCTTAAAATATCCTGAAGTTTGCAAAAATGTCTGGCTTTTTTTTCAGCAACATTTTTACAATATAGACGTAAAAAGCACTGAAAAAAGTACCGTTTAAGTAAGCGTTTTAAATGACATTAAAGCTGCAAAATAACCACTTTTGAAAATACAATTATTACAATTTAATATAATTAAGTATTTAGTTATTAAGCTTTTCAACAACTGTATAACTATTTAAAAAAATGGATATGTATTGTTTTGTTTGTAAAAAAAAATTAAAGATTGTTCAAAACTATTTTGCCATTTAAGATATTTACATCAATTGTCATCAATTAATAAATACGAGTGTTGTTTTTCAAAATGTTTTCAAAAATTTGGTTGCTTTAAAGCATTTTCGAAGCACATGAAAAATGAGTATTCGAAAAAAGTTCAATCCGAAAACGAAAAATTAACACCAGCTTGTAATAAAGTTGTTCCAATGGAAAATTCTACTTTTCTTGAATCACCAATTATCAATGTGAATAATAACATTTGCGACACCCACGTTCTCTCCGATAAGATTACTACACTCAATAATGTAAATATGGAGTGCATATTTAAAAGTTCGTTCAATATGTCATTAAATAATTATGCAAACAAAAATTTCTCAAGAAAGGAAGCTATAAAAATGCAGGCTAATATTAAACATAATATTACTCACCCCATTAAGAATGAATTACAAAAAATTATTTCAGTATTAAACTTAAACAATTTATCCCAAATTAAAAATAATTTAAATCAGTTAGTAAATTTTTGCGATAACCCTTTTGAAAACTTTGATAGTGAGACAAGTTTATAAAAAGATTAAAATCAGAATACCTTTACGAAAGTCCGCAAGTTATAACGTTAAACAATGCCATTAGCAACACAGTTATTAACCACGAAAATGCACTTGATGAAGTTGCAACGAAAGGAGTATTATTTCCAATTAAGTTTCAACTCAAAAAGTTTTTTGAGTTAGACGGTATTTATGAGGAATTCGAAAGAAGTTTAAAAAACTTATCAGAATGTCCAACATTGAAAAATTTTTGTAATGGTAAAATTTGGCGAAATAAAACAAAACAGTTCTGTGATAAATTTGTTTTACCTTATTTTTTATACTTCGATGATTTTGAAGTAAATAACCCACTTGGTTCTCATTGTTCAAGCCTTATGGCCGTTTATTACTCATTTCCAACAGCTTCAAATTTTTTAAAATTTAAATTGTGTAATATTTTTATTGCTGCGTTATTTTAATCAAAAGACGTCAAAAATTTTGGAAATGACATATGCTTTTTCTCACTTATTGAAGTTTTAAATGACTTAAAAAAAAACGGTGTTGAAATTGTTACAAAGAATGAAAAAAAAAACGTTATTTTTCAGCTTGGGTCTAATTGTGGGAGACAATTTGGCATTAAATAGTGTATTGGGGTTTTCACGCTCATTTTCATCAAAATATTTTTGCAGAATTTGTAAAGTTGACAAAGAACAATCTAAAACTCTTTTTAAAGAAAAGTTTGATAACTTGAGAAACTTTTCAAATTATGTAGACGACTGTATTTTAAATAGTTTTGATAATACAGGCATAAGAGAAAACTCAATTTTCAATAACATAAATCATTATCATGTTACAGAAAATTTATACGCTGATATTTTACATGATGTTTTCGAAGGAATTTTAAATTACGATTTATGTCATATTATCCTTTTCTTCATAAAAAATAAATCGTTCGATCTGGATCTTCTCAACATAAGAAAACAAAACTTTAATTATGGAGAAACGGAATACGGAAATATGTCTCCTGAAATTCAAATTCATCACTTAAAGGCATTTAAACTAAAGATGTCGGGCAGAGAAATGCTAACATTCGCACACTATTTTCCGCTGATAATTGGTGATTTAGTAGATGTAAAAAGTAAGCTGTGGAATTTCGTAATTAACTTAATTAAGTTATAAGACTTAATGCTTTTGGCAGACTTCACAAGCTTAGATATAATAAATTTAAAATCCAATATTGAATATCACAATAAAAAATATGTTGAACTTTTTTCAGATTCTTTAAAACCCAAACATCACTTTTTTAATCATTATTCTAGAATTTTAGAACACTCTGGCCCGTTTATATTTTTGTGGACTTTTGGCTTTGAGTCTAAACATAGACAGTTGAAATCGTATACTAAGAATATAACTTCAAGAAAAAATATATCTTTGTCCATAGCTATAAAATTTTGCACTTCATTTTCAGAGTTTATTCTTAAATTTGAACCAACAAGTTTTATTCTTGGTCATATAAAGTACAATATCGAAAAGTCTCCATTTTTATTAGAAATACAAAAACTTCTAAACAGTAGTGACATAACTGATTATAAATGCTATAAAAACTTTAGCCATTGTGGCACATTGTATAAAGCTGGCTTTATAGTATTTTTTTATAATTCTAAATTTGAGGCATTTAAAATTCAAGAAATATTTGTACAACATAGCAATATATTAACTCTTTGTCAAAAAATAAATGTTATATCTTATGAAAAAAACCTTTTGTCATATATTGTAGAGGAAAACTCAGAAGAGCTTAAAATATTTTCTGCTAAATCCATAAAATCTCCTCCAATTCACCTAATTAATTTAAACAGTAGGGTATACTTAAGACCAAAATCAATGTTATAATAAAATTACAAAAAAAATTAAATCGTAAATTATATATATTAGATAACTAAATCTTTACTTCTCTTATAGAAATTCGACCATTTGTACTACTTTACACATGTGTACCTTTATATATATCCTAAATAAATCCTAAAACTGTATGTACAAGTGTTTAAATTTATGTAACATATTGCTTACATAAAAAATGAATTGTTTTTTTTATTTAAAATTGTTTTTTATTTTAAATCATATAGAAAAAATAAGGTAACTATTTATAAATCCCAAAAATGATAATTTCAAGGTTTTATTATTTGTCGAGAAAAATTTTACAAGCAAGAACATGCAAGTGCAACAAATATTAGTTTTTTAATAATACTTTAAAATAATTTTCCCTTTTAAATAAAAAATTACTCCCTTTAAATATAAACACCTTTTAATGTATTATATAATTTTTTTAAAAAAGTAAAGCTATACTAAAATTTAATAAATTTTTGTAGTTAAATTTAAAATTCGTAATTATTTTAAAATAAAATTGTTGTTAAAATTAATAATTTTAACTATAATTAAGAAACAAATAATACCTGGTTAATCCTTGTTTAGTGGCTTTGTTATTAAAAGGAAGTTAACTACTTTCTTGATACTCAAAGTAATAAACTTGTTATTATGAACACGTTTAAAAAATCTTTCCTTTTTGTAAGTAAACTTAACTTTAATAGCAAAACTATTTTTATAGTTTAATTTTTTTTTTAATTACTTTGAGTACAAACAGGTACTCAAATAAAAAAAAAATATTTTCACTAAGATCAAAGTATACTAGAACGTAGTTAAAGCTTATTTATTATGAGAAAACTGGCGTATTATAATTATAAATTATATAGAATAAAATAACCTCCGCTAAGAAATGTTCGACTTAAAAGAGAGTCAAAGACATTGTTAGAACTAGAAAAAATTAACTTAATATTAGGAATACGTGCACAAATGTTCAACATAATATTATGAAAAGTTTTCTTTTTTTCTGTAAAAGTGTACTCAATTGTATTAGAGATTTTACTTGCGCAAAGAAATTTTCGGGCACTAAAATGTATAATTTAAGTATTTTTGAGTAAAGGATTACTACATCTTAGTTTTTGCAAGAACGTTTTTTCTACGAAAATTGTATACTTAATTTAAGTAATATTTTCTTTGGAGCCAAATCGTGCCTGAATTTCTTTAAATTTAGTTAAATTAACTTAAATTTAGTAAACTTTTTTTTGAGTGTACTGAAGCAGTTAAACAAGCTTAACGATTTTCGCATAAACAGGGATAGAAATAGCTCTTAATCAAGATTAATTTCTAAGTCGCCTCCGGGTTCTAAAAAGTTTTAGAAGCTTTCCGAAGAACTTAAAGGCAAGAATTTACCGTTTTCTGAACTGCATGTGAACGGGGACATTCTGTGATGATGTCATTAGTGTGATGAGAAAACAAACGGAACAGTAAAGGTTGACTTAAAAGAAATTAAACAGAATGAAAAAAAAAAACTTGAGCTACTGAGTGCAATTAAAGGGTCGATTAAATTGATCAAAATGACAAAATACTAAAAGAAAAAATAATAACTCAGAAAAAGAAATCAAAACTTTAAAAACATCAATAAACGGTGAACAGTTTAAAAAATATGGCAAATTTGAGGAGTTGAAGTAAACGAATCATGTATGACTACGATATGCCCGTATGTAATAATCAATTGGCGACAAATGAGACCAGCATTAATGTAAACAATTGGCCGTCTACTAGATTTTATGCTTGACCCCACAGCGAGATTTGCTTGTGGCAATAAACAAAATTTATCAAAAGAATTTAAATAATTTCAAAAGTAACCTACACCGTTTTTTTGTAGGTTCATCATAAATGAATCTCTACACAAAGAACTTAAACACATGCATAATTTGTTTATATTTAAGTTTATCAGATATTAATTTACAAACACATACTTTCTTTTAAGTTAGACTTTAAGATGATGGATACACCAACGGAAGCTTTATTAATGATATAACTAAAATAAAGTTGGAACAAAACTAACGAGAATGCTAGTTTTGCAAAGAAAAAAGATTATAGTGATTAAATTTGTTAACAAAAAAATTGAAAGTGTCATTAATGATGTCCAAAGCAAAACTAAAAAAAGACGAAACAGTAAAAAAAAATGTTTAACGATTATTTATCTAAAGAAACGCTGGTTCTGCTTATGCATGCGAAATGTTTGAAAGCTATTGGTTAAAAACATGTTTATACATCTGGATCTTACATATTTGTACATAAACATGTTACGAGTATTTCAAACCTCAGATTAATTAAAATAAAGTCTACGGGAAAAAGAAGACCTTTTAATTCTGCTGTTGTGATAAATGATGATAAAGGGAACAATGCTATCATATCAGCATTCCTGGACATATTATTCATATTGATATTTTTTCAACTGGTAAAGTACATTTTCTTACTTGTCTTGATAAGTTTTCGAAATATGCTATTACAGTACCAAAAAATTCAAGAGCTCTTATTAATGTTAAGGTAGCTCTTTTACAGATTCTTGATATTTTTAAAAACACTTAGTTTATAGTGTCTGATAATAAAAAGTCCTTCCAATCAAAAACCATACATAATATGCTAAGAGATTTCTTTGGGATTGAACAATTTTTTGTACCGCCTCTTCACAGTGAGAGTAATGGACAAGAGGAAAGGTTTCATTCGACTCTGCTTGAAATAGCTAGGTGTGTTCGGATACAATATGAGATTGATAACATATCAGATCTAATACTTATTTCTACCCACAAATATAATAACGCTATACATTTTATTACAAATCAAAAACCTATGACATTCTTCAATCTCTTGGTGTTGTAAGCTTAAAAAATATACGGGAAAAAATAGTTGTTACACAGGAGAAAACTGAAAATTTAGGTAGTGCTAATCGAAAATTTAGTGTAGGAGATGTAGTATTTGTTCGACAAAATAAAAGATTGGGTAATAAAATTAATAAGGTATATTTGGAAGAAGTCATTGAAAAGAATTTAGGAACAAAAGTTATAATAATGGGAAACAGGTTCATAAAAATAACATTAGGTAATATCGTTCAAAAAACTAATTTTATTATTTCTGCTAGATAAAACGAGAACGTTTCAATTTTAAAAGGGGGCAGTTAACACCAAAAAACATTCTAATATAAATTATTGTTGTTGTTATTATTATTATTATTATTATTATTATTATTATTATTATTATTTTTCTATTATTTTAAATGTTTTATTTATTAATCTAAATTATAATTGATTAATTGTTGTATTTATTGTTGTTATGATCTGCATTATAAAACTCTGTTATTTATTTTTATTGTTAACTAAGTAACATAAATTTCATTTGTTATAGAAATTGAACAAATAAAAATTCAGTCACATTTTCGACATCAAAACGTGCGTTTGTATTAACAAAATCGTGTAACGGTTATATCACGCACTGTTGTTAACTTCCATACTTCGTTTGGCAGCGAAGTTGCCGAAAGTGGTGAAAAATTGCAAAGAGTAAGAAGGAGGGCTTGCTTAACCTTATTGATAAGGATGACATGCCATTTTTGTTGTGGTGGACGGGTTTACAAAATTCGTTCGGTAATAGATTGTCTTGAAAACCAGGCTGCAATTTTAGGAAATCCAAAGCGAATTATATCAGACCGAGGTGCTGCGTTTACTTCTCATGCTTTTAAAGACTACTGTAAGGGGGATAATATCTAACATTTGCTGATAACCTTTGGAGTTTCACAAAGCAAGGGCCAAGTAGAGCGGATACATAGAATAATAGTATCGATGTTGTCAAAGCTGTGCAGTCAAGATCCTAAGAGCTGGTATAAGCATGTGCCTAAAGTCCAGAGTATGCTTAATTCTACAACTTCTCGCAGTACAATGCATTCACCTTTCAGATTACTGAGTGGAGTCGATATGAGACTACCCGATTTCCCTAATTTACGTGAAGCTCTCGAAGAAGAGGAGATCGAGCAACTGATGAATAAAAGAGAAGAAGATGCGAGAGAAAGCTAGAGAGAATATAGCCAGAGTCCAAAAAGAGAATTGCAAAACTTTCAACAGTAAGCGAAAGATGGAGACCGCATATTCCTTGAATGAGTTAGTAGCCATTAAGCGAACTCAGTTCGGACCTGGAATGAAGTTGAAAGGAAAATGTTTGGGCCCCAATAAAATTGTAAAAAAAAACTACCCCACGGCAGGTATGAGGTTCTGAAGCCGGAACTCAGGAGGGTCATATGGGAACATAGTACAGTGGCCGAATTTATGAAGAAATGGCAATCCTAGGCGTATTGCTTTCAGGAGGGCCGAATATAGGGTTTAGACTGAGCTTACATTACCCAACACACAGACAAAACTGTAACCCAATTAAATGTTAGCGACAAGAAACGCAAAGCAATTATAAAGAAAACGAACTGAACAAAGAGAGACAGAGTGAGATTAGTAGTTGAACTATATTCATACTATATTTATGTTTAAATATTAACTATATTGTGTTGTGTTTTTATTGGTGTTCCGTTAAGAAGCCTACAGTACTTATACACATGTTAGTATAATTGCATATGTTCAATACTAGAGTTCGCAAATTTAGAATATTTACATATAAACTTAACTGTTTTTTAGATTTGTGGCGAATTTTCGCGTATCGAAGGATATTTTTATCCTGTTTTTAAAAATGTTAAAGGAGAAATGGCTACCAGCATTTCGTAGCAGTCAAATTCGGCGCTTCTTGGCCACCGGGAGCTACTAACGAACAATTGGAAACGAGAACATTTCCTCAACAGCTAAATTAACAGTACACAGAATCATCACAGAATGATACAGCTGTTCGAGAACTGGATTTGTCCGCAATGGATAAAAATGCCTCGGCCAGAAGAAGAATCAATAATAATAGAACATTTCTTTGACCGCAGGATTTCCGGGCGTAATAGAATGTGTTGATGGGACGCATATTCGTATAAAGCCCACGAACGTAACGAAGTTAAACGTTTATATTACAACAGAATGAAATACTGTAGTATAAATGCAATGATTAGTATAATCACAGCACTGCTTTTTTAAATACATATTTATAATGAATTTTATTTTAGATTTGTGACTATAAAATGACGATCATGTTTGTCTACGTCATGAATTCCGGCTCCAATCATGATGCGTTCATATGGGAACATAGTCTGGCCAACCAAAAGCTGCAAGAACACTTTGAAGGTGGCAGACGTAATACTTGGATACTATTGTGATATAATGACAAAAGTATGCATTAAAAAACTAAAACATTAATTTTCTTTGTTAAAGGGGATGGTGGTTATAAGCTGAAACCTTATTTATTGACGCCGTTTAGGTATCCAAAAGGTATTTATGAAAAACGCTTTAACACAAAGCACACCAGTACACGCATGATGCTTCGGAGTGCTCAAAAATAGATATTACTGCATCCTCGGCTTAAGAGGGCTTCACTATTCCACAGAGCCAGTGACGCCAAGTGGAGGGATTTTTTTTTTCAATTTCACATGTAGGGAAAAAGAAAAAGATTTTTTATTTTTGTCGAATTGTAGGGATTTTTTTTAATTGAAGATTTTTTGTTTTTGAGCAACTTAAATATATATATTTTACAGTTGTAAACTTAAAATTAAAAAAACATATAATCTTTTTAAGTGTATCGTTACAAATTCTTAAATCTGGTAAAACCTGATATGAAGTTAGTAAATATGTGGCATCCTTAACAACAATGACAACACTTGGTCATGATGCAATCAACCAGGTGACCGCATAAAGTTTATATGTATTAGTTTTTTTTTTTTTTTTTTTTTTTTTTTTTTTTTTTTTGTATTATGTTAGTGTGCTACCAATGTCACCTAGTTGATTGCAGTTGTTTGATTTTGTGTAGTTTACAAGTTTTATAAAATTTTTTATAGCTACGTACTTCGATTTTAATAAAGAATTTGTTAAGTAATAATAATAATAAAACCAATTTTATTATTATTATTATTTAAAATGCCCGATCTGTCTTCCGATAATGATGAAAACACACCAAAAAGAAACACTAGAAAACGATTTTGTTCAAGTTTCAAGTTGTTGAAAGACGAGAAGCTAATGGGTTGGATGGGGCTGGTTAAAGATGACGACTTAGAATGCAGATGCAAGGCTTGCGGCAAAATAATAAATTGCGGTAAATCAGACCTTAATAGCATGCTAATACTCAATTGCACAAGAAAAATCTTCTAAAAATGAAAACTAAAACAATGGATTCATTTTTTGACAAACAAGTCCCAGAAGTTAACAATGATGTGGCCAATTTCGAGATCTGCTTAATCCTTTTTTTCTGAACACAATTTAGCGGTTTAAGCTATTGCTCATTAAATGCCATTATTAAAAGATATTATACCTGATTCTTCAATTATAAAAAAATGCCAATTAGGGCGAACAAAATGTTATAAAATTGGTTTGAATGTTTTGGCAAGTGAAGAAAAGGAAAATCTAATCAGAAAGCTTAAAATATATACATACATTTTCCGTGCTGCCGGATGAAAGCACCATATTTCTTTAAAAATATTTTGTATTTTCTTGTAAGGTATTATGACGAGGAGCTAGAAAAAAACGTTTTAAAGTTGTTAGAGTTAATTTATGTGGGCGCTGATGGTAATGATAAAACACTTTATAACATTTTTCAAAAATGTATTTTATCATACAATGATAATATCATTGGACTATATTGTGATGGTAATAACGTTTTGGTCGGAAAAAATAATTCATTCGCGTCTTGACTTTTGACAGATAGTCCCAACGTAATAACAATCAAATCTATATGCCACTCTGCTGTCATAATAGCAAACAAATCTTGCCTAATGTTGCCAAGAGCCTAATGTTGGTAAGGCAAACTGGAACATACATTTCCAGCAGTGCAAAAAGATGTTGCAAGAAATGATGAACGTAGAAAAAGGAAAAATATTGAGAACATCAGCGACCAGGTGGCTATCCCATCAAAAAAGCATCGAAAGGATATTGGATAATTGGCAAGTATTGATAATATAATTTTCGTAGATAGGTGAGTTTTTTAGAACCCAGGGTTTTAGATCCGGGATATCTCACAACTACATTTATGAACTTTTTTTTCGTTGCAGATACCCTGCATACAATTTGATACGTTCCACTTCCTATTATGTACATAATTGTATTGGGAACAACATTGCGTCTGTCATTGCAACTAAAATTAATACATGTATATTAATTTCTATTAGACAAATCATAAATGGAAGTTGGCCACATGTACCAATGCCAAGCAAGCAGTTATTTCTTTACAGGCAGCTGTTGAGTCAGTTGTTTAACCCTGGATAGTTACTGTTCGTCGAATCGACGAGACATATTTACTCTTTACTGCATAACTTTTCTATGAGTGTTCTATTTATGCTCTTTTTGTCAACAACGTCAGTTGATACCTAAAGCTTGCACCGAGTGGACGTATGCTGGGCACTTACTTTGTTTAAGTTGAAACATACAGGTGTGTACTCGTCGTGACGTCGAAGTGTAACTTTAGTGTGACTTTTTACGTTAGCAGTGTAATAAACATTTTGTACTATTTTGCGGTTTTGTTTAATTGTTTTGTATTAGTATTATTACAAAATATTTAATTCCAAATAATTTATTATTTTTTATGTAAATTATTTTAAAATTATTTTTTAGAGTAAAAATGAGTTCTAAGAAAGACGCTGATATCGAAAGATTTTTGCAAAATTGTGTACCTTTGTCGTCAGAGTTTTCCGATAATGAACCTTCAGATGAAGATGATATTCCGCTCAATGAGCTTCGCTCACAAACGAATATAACGGACTTTTCAAAAACAATTCTGTGCGGAAAAAACTTGCATAAATGGTCCACTAACAAAGAAAATCACATCGCCGGGCTATGACACACAAGGCTACAGGCCCGTCACGTGAATGCAAAGGAGTGGAAGATCCTCTTGAATGCTTTAACTTATTCATCACTTCTCAAGTTATTGATGAGATGTGCAGTGGACAAATGTCAATATACAGAGTCCCACTGATTTATTTGATATATAAACGCTACTAGGACTCCTAGCTCTTACAGCCTTAAAAAAAGATACCCATCTTACAACAGACGAACTTTTTGATCCTATCTATCGTGGTTCACGATACTTGTCTACTATTGGTAAAATGCGGTTCAAATTTTCGATGTCGTGCCTTCGCTTTGACGACAAAAGTGTTAAAGTGCGAATGATAAATGACAAATTTGCTCCTATAAGAAAGATTTGGGATCTTTTCATCGAAAAATGCAGCCAAAACTACGTCACCGGCTTGTATTTGGAGGACATTGCCCATTTCGCATGTATATCCCAAATAAGCCAACTAAGTATGGGTTGAAATTTATAATGGTTTGCGATAGCGGTACAAAATATATCGCACCCTTAAAAAACAAAAGGGCCACAACTCAAAACTGTCGAAAACTGAGTTTTTTCCATAAATTAATTCAGAGTACACATCTTTAACTGCTGCAAAAATTTCGTTCACATCACTATATTCTTTAACTGGAAAAATTCAGTTATGTCTATTTTTATGTCATGTGTGTTGCTTCTGCACGATCAACTAAAAAGAATTATTTTTAGTAGCGTTAACGTGCTCAAGAACAACTGATTAGTTTTATTACACATAAAGAGTTTTATTTTAAGTTCTGCCTCTATCACTGTAAAAAGTCATAAATTTCGTGGTATATTATTTTGAATTGCGCTTCTTTAGTTGTAAAAGGTGAGTTCAATTAACATTATTATTTACTTATATGCCTTCTTTGATTAAATAATCGTGAGAGTCGTAAATTTTAAATATTTTTTTATTTTTTATTTTAAAGTTGGAAAAAGAATTAAAAGTTAATTATATTGGTATTAGCCATTTGTTTGTTTACTTATTGTGCATGTTTTTTGTAAAATCTTAAATTATTTGCAATACAAAATTTAAATTTTAGTTGTGACCCTTTCGATGAAAATGTATTGCCGAAACCTTGAACATTACTCAAGTACAATGGAAACTGATTGTAGTGTATCTTGCAACAATAGTGAATATTGTGTGTCCGGAAAAAGTAAAAGCAGCACCTCGGAAGAATTTTCAGAAGAAGAAGAAGATACAAAAAGATTAAATAGGAAGAGAACACGTTCTAGATATAAATTTCAAAACCAGAAATGCAGGAGCCTCTTATACATCACTTTCCAAGTCGAAAAAAGAAGTATATACGGCCACCCTGCAGATCAAAGTGCCGACTTCGATGCAATGAACTAATTTCAGAATCGATGCTCCTTGAAATATTTAAAAAATATTGGGGTTGCAGTGACTTGCAAAGGCACAGAGAATTTATAGCCAGCCATATGAAAGAAATTTAACCAAAATACAGATACACCTGTACACATGGGCTTCGCATACTTAATAATGCTTTTTGCTTTGATCTCAACTCAAAGCCTATTAGAGTGCGTAAGACTTTTTTTAAAGCAACCCTTGATATAAATAACAAAGAAAGACAAATGTGGTTTCGTTGAGCTGGATTTTCGTGGAAAGCATGATAATCATACTACAGTAAGCCCAGAAATCAAAAACAGTATGAGAGAATTTATTAATAATATTCCAAGAATTGAGTATCATTATTTACGTGCTAAAACTTCTCGAGAGTTGATTAAAAACAGTAAAAGTATAGCAGATCTATTCCAAGACTATAAAGAATCTCGTGAAGCTGAAAATTCGGAGTTTGGGAGTAAAATTATGTTTTACAGAATATTAAACACAGAATTCAACATTGCTTTTTTCAAGCCAAAGAAAGATCAATCAATCTCTGCAAGTCTTTCCTATATGCTGATGAAAATACAAAAAGATTACAACACACCTCGAAGAAAAGGAGCTATGCAGAACCGAAAAAGATATTGATAAGAAAAAAAAACAATGTAGATGTGTATGACTTACAGGCTGTTTTACCATTACCAAAAGGCTTTACCTCTTGTTTTTACTACAAAAGTAATATTAACTGTTACAATTTTACTGTTAATGACTTCAGCGCCAAATATGTAGAATGTTTTTTTTTTTTTTTTGGACTGAAGTAGAAGGAAAACGTGGGAGTAATGAGATCGGAACCTGTGTGCCTTTATATATACAAAATCTGGTACAAAAGCCAAAAAATGTTCAAGATTTAAATCTAATTTTTTATTTTGATAACTGCTGTGGACAGCAAAAAAATTAGTACGTTCTTTCAATGTATGCATATGCTGTACATAAGTATAATCTGAAAAGTATTACGCATAAATATCTTATTAAAGGTCACTCTTAAAATGTCCTTTAATGTACACAGCGTTATTGAGAAGCAAGTAAAAAAGCATTTAAGTAGTAATCCCATTTATACGCCAGACCAATACACAAGTCTCATAGCAACTGCAAAAAAGACTGGCCCCCCATATAAAATTCGAGAATTGTCACATGAAGCGTTTCATGATTTAAAGTCTCTTCAAGAAGAGTGGGGTCACAGTTTTTCCACAAATAAAGACAATCAGAAAGTTATATGGCGTGAATTAAAGTTTTCCAAGTCAATAAAGAAAACCCAAATTCATTCTTTTATAAAACATCTTATAAAGATATCGACTTTCAGGAAGTGTGTGTAAACTTAACTCCAACTTAAATCCTTGGAGTTGCATCAAGTAAGAAATGAGAAGCATTTTGTATTTACTTTGGCTGTCAATTTATACAGTATTCGCATCTAAAATATCTTTTTTCTTTTGTTTAAGAAGAATTGTGTTAAAATAAGTTGCAAAAACGTGATGTATCCTGTCAATTGATGATTTAGCTTTAATAATTTTACTATTAAAGCTGAAGCAAAATAGTGAAAAAGTGTGTAATTCCGATGTTTCTTTACGAAAGATACAATAGTATTTGAATAACGAGCCTCAATTTATTTGTTTAAATATTTTTTTTCTACATCACTAGACTGTAATTGAGTTTTTTCTGTTGTTAAATTTTAAATTAATACGTAAAGAAGGACCAAAAAATAAAGTAAAAACGCATACGGTCAGTAAATTGTTTCTTTTTAAAACGCAAGCTTAAGTTTTTGTTTTAACTGTTTCATGATTGTTTCAGATGCTGCTGATGAAGCTCATAAAAAGTAGAGTTAAGTAAATAGATAATAAAAACACGAACATTAACAACACAAGAAAAAAAGCTTGGTTGGAAGTCTAAGAAAGGTAAGATAGTTTTTAATTTTCCATGGGCCATATCTTTTGCCAATTTGCTAGTGTTATTTTTTCAGTTTTAATAGTATGTGTTCTGCTTGTCAAAGGACTCTTGACCAGTTAAAGACGCAATGGGCAGCAACAAAAATTACTGCAAAGTAACAAGACGGCGAACATCGGAAGGAGATTTTGAAAACAGGTGAGATCTCGTAACCTCAGGAAGCACCTTTAGGCGGTAGTGATATTATTGTATGTTTACCAAATGAATTCGTAGTAGATACAAATGAAATTTGATTCGGATTATAAAACGAGGTAGGTACTGAAGAATGTACTTAAATGTATTCATATACCTGTAAGCACAAAAAAATTGATTCTCTTTATTACTATCATTTTACAATAATTTAACATGCTGACGCTGCTGCACACGGCTAAAACAGGTCAACAACTTCCAAAATTGCATAACAGTAACTGCGCGTGTCATAATCATTATCATGTAATTTTAAATATTTTGTTTTATGTTTTGTTTCATTTAAGACCTAGAATAAATTTCAGTTGTTTTTTAAGAAGTGAACAATAAAGTTTATCTTATTTTATAAACAAGAACTTACAAATACGTAACTGGCACCCAACTCTTTGGGATATTCTGAAGAGAACGTACCCCATACATCGAAGCGAACACTCCCTGCAAAGGCACCCCACAGGCTTTATTAAGGAAAAATATTGGAAGAACTCACCCAAAATGTATTGGCTAAAGCAACAGAATCATCAGCGAAATAAGCACAATTTGCGTGGAGACCTAGTTGTACATGAGGTTCCCTAAGTATATCTATATAGAAAAGGAAAACCAACCCCTATTAGCTACATAACTTTAATAGCTGCAACAATGTAAGAGTAGTTTTAAGATATTTTAATAAATATTTACAAGTTAACATTATAACAACAAAAAGAAACAGAAAATGTTAAATAGTGGATTTGACCACTGTGTCATAAAAGTAAAAATTAAATAAAACATAAAATTACTGTTGTTCTCACGACTTAAAAACATTTTAATTGTTTGCCGTGCTGTTGAAAATGCCTGTTCTAAAAACATACAAATGTGACACTTCCCAACTGAATATTAATAAAACCCAGGCCAATATGTTGTGTGGAAGCTGTGACTGTTGGTTCACACTCAATGTGCTATGATATCTGATGACATACTGACAGTTCTTAAAGAAGTAAATATTTGTTACAAAAAATTTCTAAATTAAAACTAGTGCTCATAGAAGTGAAAACTGAATAAGATGTAAAATCATTTGTTAGAATCAAATAAAATATAAATCAAAATCTATCGATGAGATCTTCTTTAAAAATATAAATATTTACTTGGTAGCACTGTCGTAATGGATAGTTGGTAAAAAAAATTCTTGCCTAAATTAAATTGCAAAATAACTAGAAACTGTTTAAAAAAAAAGAATAATACTTCTAAAGTGATTTTTCAACAAAGAAAACGAAATACCTTCTCTTGTAAATATACAATTTTTGGACTGCTTTATAATTATCAAGCATAAATTATCCATTTGTAAACTGTGTACAACTATCTTACATAACCTCAATTATTGGCAATTGCTTGACATTTTTTCTATATCTAATACAAAAAGTGTCAATATTTTTTAATAATGCCTTCTGATGTTATCGTATGTGCTCTTGAATCTTGCGAAAAGAAGATTCCAAAACCCAAGCGAGCACATCTTGTCTTTTTTGTGGGAAGTGGGTTCATGCTTGCTGTGTGGGCATTAATGGCGAACAATTGGCTGCTCTTGCGAAAGCAAAAGGCTCTTTAAACTTTGTATGCGAGTCATGTAAGTCTAACCGCATTGATGCATGCTCTCTTCGAGATGAACTGCACAATGGTATTCAAGAAATAAAAACTAAATTTGATGCAATTTTGACTAGTGTCAAAGATGAGCTGAGCTCAAAATTTTCCCATTTAACAGAGGACGTTGACAACTGTAACAAACGATTAGAACACATAGAAAAATCAACAAATAATAAAATACGTATTTTGGAAGGACAAAACGATGCATTACTAAATCGTCTTCATAGAAATGATATGTTAATAAATGGACTGCCCAAGTATCAAGACAATATCAATGACGTTATTATTAAAATATTTAGCTTACTTGGGGTGAAGATTGAAACGTGTGATCTAAATATCGTACACTTTATTTACAAAGGAAATACTGTTTTGCTTAAGCTAAATAATGTATGCAAACGTGAATGGCTATGCGAAATTATTTTAGAACCAGAAATTTAAACCTGATCTCGATTATCAACACTGATGTTAACAAACGAGTCTTTCTGAACGATCATTACACAGCAAAAGCTGGGAGGCTTCTTTTCCAATGCCGAAAACTGCAAAAAGATAAAAGAATTTCCAAATATCGTTTGCTGAACTCCGATATTCTCAGGGTCAAAATAACACTACCTGATAATAGTATCAAAATTTTTAATGCTGATCGAGTTTAGTGTATTCTTCAATGTGAATGATGTTGTATAACATCACTTTTCAAAAACTATTACTGATTTTAAATTTCATATGTATTTTTTATTTTTTTAAATAATTATTTATTCCTATAGTTAACATTTAATCTCGGATGGCAATTTTGTATTTTTTTTAGCCAGTTCCAATAATTTATTTTCATTGATTTAAATTTTTTATTTTGCAATCTATATTGTTTTCTTTTTTTATATACTGTATATTCCTATTGATAATGAATAATAATGATCCTATGCTGTTAAATTGCGGTCCTATTGTGAGTGACAATAGTATTCTAAAAAACAATTTTTTCAATAGCAAATGTTTAAACTTTGCACATATCAATATTCAAAGCTTAAATTGTTCTTCAAAAAATACAAAATTCAATGAATTCAAACATATTATTAGTGAATCATATACTGATATTTTGGCAGTATCAGAAACCTGGCTGAAACCATATATTTCTGACGGCACAGTCAATATTCCTAACTATTACATAATAAGAAAATACCGTGCAAGCATGAGAGGCGGTGGCATTGCTTTCTACGTTCGCGTTGGAATTTCAGTTAAGATTGTTTTCAAGAGGTCTGAACCTGCTAGCTTTGAATGCTTGTTTATAGAACTTAATTGCCAACAGTCCAGAGTTTTAGTTGGCGTTGTTTACGCACCCCATGGCAACCTTTCAGATCTGAATGAAATTCTTAGTGATTTCTGCTATCGTTATGAGCATTCGTACATTCTAGGTGACTTTAATAATAACCTTTTTTTGTTTACCAAAAGCTGCAATGATACGGGATCTATGTCGCTTTAATAATTTAAGTTATGTTCATAACAGTTTACCTACTCATCTGGATCTCCGTTTCTCTTCATCCTCATTAATTGACTACTGTCTATCAGCAATATATCAACGTTCGGGTCAATTCTTAGTACCTTCTCTTTCACTTCATTGCTTTTTATTTATATGTGTTGATATCACACAGAAGGTCTCCAGTAAGTGTGCGGAATACAGAGATTATAGGAAAATTTACTGGAATTATTTTCATAGTATTTTATCCCAAGATCATTGGAACTCTATCTTCTTAACTAATAATGTTGATACACAAGCGGAAACTTTGTATCACCTCCTCAACCAGTTATATGAAACTGTGCCTGTTAAGCAAGTTCGGGAACGTTCTAATAGAAGTTTTTTTGACATTAAGGAAGTAAGATTAGCAGGAAATATAAGAGATTTAGCTTTTAGAGCTTATAAGGAAAATGTGAATGAGGCTAGTTGGAAAACCTACTGCAAGCACAGGAATAAAGTTAAAAGTATTCTAAGAAGATATAAAGCAAAGTTTTGGGAAGGAAAATTCGATTGTTGCACTAGCAGGGATATGTGGAATATTATTAATAAAGCAATTGCTCACACTTTACGGACTCTGTTGATGCAGAAGAGTTTAATTGCCATTTTATTGCTTCTCAAACTACCACTGATACAATCAGACCAAACTTTGATGAATTTTCTAGAACTGGTTTCAATTTTAGATGCATAAATCATAATGATCTCGTCTTGGCTTGTATTAAGATAAAATCGAATGCATTAGGGTATGATAATATCCCCTTTAAATTTATAAAAACAATATTTCCTTTTATACGGAATTCACTTTTGCATATTTATCATGACCTCCACTTATCCCAGCTCCTGGAAGATTTCTAGAGTAATTCCTATTAAGAAGAAGGGAACATGCAATGGCCCAAAGGGTTATCGTCCTATTAGTATTCCTATTAGTATTCCTTCCTTGCATATCTAAGATACTTGAAATAGTTTTAAAAAAATCAGTTATAAGAACATATAAACTCTTATAATTTGTTAAGTACTTGTCATTATGGATTTCGACCTGGTAGTAGTACTTCCTCATTGCTTATAAACCTAACTGAACGCATACGAAACCACTGTGACAATAAACGAATTTCAACTTTGTTATCTCTTAACCTTAGTAATGCTTTTGATACTGTGAACTACTCCGTCTTATCTCACAAACTAGCTTCAGAGTTTAATTTTTCTAACTCCTCATGTAGCTTACTGTACTCTTATTTAGCTGACCGGAAACAATTTGTTGAGGTTACGGGTCAAAGATCCTCCATTTTAAGGTGTTTAAGTGGTGTGCCGCAAGGTTCCGTTCTAGGACCTTTACTGTTTTTATTTTATATGAATGACTTTGTAAATTTTATTGGCACTTCCCAATGTGAGATTTTCCTCTTTGCCGACGATATTAACCTCTTATTCAGTGGAGAGCCTCAATTCCTTGATTGCCACGAGGCTGCGATTAATTACAAACTCTCTTTAGTCTCGAACTGGGCTGGAAATAATAAGCTTCATTTTAATCCTCCGAAAACAAAAGCTATATCCTTTGGATCTGGATACTTCAATCAAACTTCAGTTCGAATTACAATTGAGGGAGTTCATGTGCCATTCGTAGATACCATAAATTGTTTGGGTTTAATTCTTGACAGTAAATTAACGTTCGACGACCACATAACCAATGTTGCTATAAAAATAAACAGCAAGCTAAGATCTTTATATTCTTTTAATTGCTTCTTACCGAGAAAAATTAAATCTCAACTAGCTTATTCACTCCTTATGATTCACATTATTTACTGCTTAGAAATCTACAGTGGTTGCTTATCAACCAACCTTCGCCGAGTAAGGCTAACTGTTAATCGCGTTATAAGGTACATCTATAACTTAAGAATTTTCGATCACGTCTCTGAATTTGTCAAGACATTTTTGGGGAACTCATTCATCTTATGTACTCTTTACAACACTTTTAAACGCAATACAAATCCATGCCTAAAATCGTTATACCGTTCTACCAGAACTAGTCGTAATCCGCAGCTTATTATACCACAAATTAATAATTCCATTTTTGAAAAGTCTTTCGTTGTATAATCATGTAGACTTTACAACGACCTCCCAATTAGATTAAGAAGCTTTGAATTCTCTATTTATATATTTAAGCATTTGTTACAAAATGCATATGCATAATACATGTAATTAATTTAGTTATTTAGTTATTAACTAAGTTGTTTTTTTTTCACCTGGCGCATTGTTGTCAAACAAAGGATTATTTAAAAATCTTCACAATTGTTTTCTTGTATTTTTTTTTTCACTATTTATTACTATTGTAAGTCTTTGTAATCATATATGGCCTATGGCTCGATTACTCGTATAACAAATAAATGAAATGAAAATGAAAAATGAAAAAAAAAATATTTGTTTTAAGAAATATTTTTGAATTAAAATTAGAACAACCAATAATAATAAATGTAAAATTAGTAAAGTTAATATTCAACAATAAAATTTGTTGATAGAAACAAATTAGTAAAGAATTTAAATTTAAAAACAAAAAATTCTTTTTCGAAGTGTTAATATGTTAAAATCTCCTATGATACTAAACATATTATTTTAACCCCTAAATTAACAGTTATTAGCTTTAGTGCCCTTTTATGGGCTTTTTTATTTCTCAAGATGTCTAACCCAAGCAAATTGGCCAGGCCACCAGTTGTAAACGTACCCAATCCAGCAGATGCAGCCTGCGTAATTAACAGAATTGAAAATTTAGAAAAAGCAATTGCGTGAATTTGCACACAACAATATCAAACAGAAATAAGGAATTTCAGAGACTCTAATGCGAACATAGTAGGCGAAGACCAAATAATAGAAAACATATATAGGAATGACTTGACCGATTTAAACAAAGTCCCAGAGGTCGTAAAATGCCTAAAGGCTGGGTGTCGCATACAGCTGAAACTGAATTCCATGCATTTGTGACTGAAAATGAATAGCAGCTGAATTCAGCAGCTGAATCCGATTTTTCAGTCGCTGCTGACTGGAATCGAATTCAGTATATTAGCAACGGAACTGAAAAAAAATACTTTTGACTTAATTTCAGTCGGTGTCTGACTGAAATGTGATTTTTGACATGTCAAATTCGACAGCTTTCGATACTGTCACACGCGTTGTTTCTTTTTTAATTGTGAAAAATAAATTTTATCGCGACGACATGGGAAAAAAATCAAAACTTACCCTCGAAGAAGAAGAAAAAATTGAAGACTTCGTGAAAAACAACGAAGTTTTGTTCAATGTGCGACACAAAGCATTTCGTGATGCAGAATTGAAGACCGGCTGTGGCTTGAGTTGGCGAATGAAGTGCATGTTTATAGTGAGTTTCATTAATATTACAGTTTTTTGCCGATTTCATTCAATCAAATCGACTTGTATACAGTACCCACAATTAAAAAAATGGAAATCGATGCGCGACTATTATGTCAATTCAAAGGGAAAGAAAACCACTGGTTCAGCAGCAATATCATCGAAAAGGGATGAGGCACTTTCTTTTCTTGACGACACATCAATTTTGGAAAGAGCGTGAGTGGTTTTTTTTATTATTTTTGCCCTAATGGTTTTACAAATTAATAATAATAATTTTTATGGTTTCAGAACGATTTCGAACATTGATACCGAAGAAGTTCCACATACTACAGACACGCCAATTTCCGAATTTGAAGAGCATGAATTACAATCGATCTTCATTGATAGTCAATCTCTTCCTTCCTTTACGGAGTGCTATTATGTTGCTAATTCGCCTGTTTCTACTCCGACGTCGAGCACACCACTTCCGAAAAAACGCAAGCCAAATTCAACACAAGAAAAAGCGAACGATATCTTGCGAGAATTGATTTCATCTCGTCCAATAGCAAGCTATTTCTACCCCTCACCGCCGAAAAAAAAAATTAAGGTATCAACATTCTTCGATTCGATGGCAGAAACAGTTGAAAAGTTCAGTGATGTCGCAATTGCTCGAACCAAGATGAAAGTAATTGTCGTGATACAATGATATTTTGTATGCTTTTTTTTCAATCAATGAATTTCTTTAACAGATCTCATAGATTGTTCTTGAAGAAGGAATCAAATGGGCTGAAGAGCAAGAGACAAAACAACAACAACCAAATTCCCAACATGTGTATTTGTAAGCTGATCAGATTCCAATTACGAGTACCTCTCCTTCATCATCGTCAGATGTGGATGCCAAGAAAAGCCAAAAAAAAAAATATTCGAATGATTCCATTTCTTAAATTTTTGTATTTTTATTTTTCATTTTTATTGCGAAATAAACTCAGGAATACAATTTAAAAAACCTATCGAGTCGTTGTGTCTTGCCATCCTACAGCTCCAACACCGTTAAAATAGTCTTTGAATTTATCTCGAATGTTCGCACCTTCAGACATTGGTCTTCCAATGGAATTCGCTATTGGAAACAAATTCTCCGTTGATACAACAATGTCATCGGTATTGTCGAAAGTTGCTTCAGATGGAATTGAAATTTTTTTCAGAACGCATCATATTGTGTAGAATGCAAGAAGTAAGAATGATTTTGTCAATTTTCTCTGAATTCGTTGAAATTTGTGGGTGAAAAATCCTAAAATAAGATATAAGTATGCCAAACACAATCTCAGTTGTTCGTCTTACTCTGGTATGCCGAAAGTTGTATATCGTTTTAGGTCGTAAAGAGACTGTTGTCTAGGAAATGGTTTTATCACAGAATTTGTCGATGCAAAAGCTTCAGCACCCTGTTTAAGCTACTTTAAACAAAATTTATACTCCTTTTTTTCCTTTAAATTTAAAAGTTGTTTTTTTCCAGCTCTGCGAATTATATTATTGCGAATTATTTTAGTACATATTCTAGTTGGCGAGTCCTCGGATTGACAGGGCCATTCATAATGTGCGGTATTCGTTTTTTGGATGATCGATATCGACCTTTTCGTTATTCAACCGTCATCGGCTTAACATCCATTTTTTATTATTATATTATTATTTTTTTTTTTTTTAAAGCAGAAGTTATTAAGCACCAACTATCAACCCGAAGATTTCCAGCACAACTCTGATCATTTTTTATTGAATAAAACAATTTATGTAAGTTCCCATTTAAATTTACCTCGTTTTATTTAAATCTAAAACACATTATTTATTTAAATCTAAAATACTCGTAAGTTGCTTCATCCCTAACTAATATTAACCAGTGCAATATCTCTTGGAAGAGCAATAAGCTAAACCCAATTGTCCAGTTAGACAACCCTTTTCTAGAACTCAATAAATCTCTTTCTTTTCTTTCTTTCGTTCATGCTGATTAATATTAGTCGAATTCGACGTGCTTCACAACGCTGATTAATTTTAAGCAGTAGCAGCGTTTCTGTTAAATGTAGAAGATAAAGTAAAAAATATAAAAAGAAAGAAGAAAATAAGCATAAGGCCGCGAGTACTTCAACAACCACCCCTCGTAGACATAAATACAATAATCGCTAAATACAAAACTGAGTTTAATTAGATTTTGCTTACTTTTATTATAATTTCAATTGCTCCAATTTGTTTTCTGAAACTTGATTCTTTCTTTTGACTAGAACGAAAATTTATTTAACGTATTTTTTTTATTGATGACCAACTTCAAATTGTTTTTTGAAATCAGACTCTTTCCTTTGAGTTCAACACGAAATTTATTCAACAGCATATTTTTTTTTTTTTTTTTTTGGTATTTAAATGAATGATCAAGCAAAATCGATATAAAGAAATACTGGAATCGATTTTGCTTGCTTAACATTAAAATAAGTTTTAGATGAAGAAATTATTGTATAAAAGAAAAATAAATTCTAAATAAAGCAGTTTTTAGTGTGACAACTCTTAAGAGTACAACATTAACACATAACTCACACAACTCGCGCGTTATACAGAAAATTGCGGTGGCAATACAATTATTTACAAAAACTCCATATCCATATGTATTTTTTAATACGGTGTAATAATTAAAACTTAATTGAACAAATCAAAAATAAAGTGAAATGAAAGATTAAAGTGTATGACACATGGTCTTGGAAATCACCCACCAAAACAGCCGCCATTGTAACTGCCGCAACAAAGGCAAGGAAAACCCACTGTGAAGCCAACTTTTGAATCATTCTGGTACTTCTCGCCGCTGTAAAACAACAAACAACAGCTTAAGCAGAACCTTATACATATCAGCGCGGAATAAACACACAATCCTAAAATCTGGAATAAGATACGTGGAAGCTTAGAGTCAACAACAAAATATAAGTTTTATGTTCCTACGGTACAGTCGTTTAAGGGACTAAACTACAAATAAAGGAAGGTCAAAAAGGAAAGATCTGGAAGGTTAGTAATTACCACACATTCATATATACATATGTATAAATTGGACATACATACATATACACATGAATATACACATTATCATAGGTTAACATAGGAATTTAACTATAAACGGCATATAATCTGCATATGGATGTACATACTTAAGTGACGTACATGCCGCTACTAGTGACATACATGACACCACTCCCACTCATAATATAAATATACCATAAACTTTACCAATCTCATAAACATAAACATAACGGATAAACAAAGATTTTAAATTTCAATTTTAATGCATTTATAAATTGCTGACTCTTTCGAGGTTTTAAATTACTTTCCTTTGTTCATGTTGTTTACGAAAGAGTCAGATAAATAAAAAACTGTAAATTAGATTAAGAATAAATAAGATATTTTTAAAATAAAGATTCAGTTTATAGAAAACCACAATACTTAGCACAAGTATACATTATTGGCGCAGTCGGTAGGATTCGCGCAAAGAATCCTTAAACGAACCCATTCATAAATTAAGTTAAGTTTTAAAATTAATAAAAAGGACTAACAAAATAAAAATTTATATTGACTTTCCATTATTGCTTGTAATGATAAAATTTTCTTGAAAAAAAGGAAAATTTGTGGAACGCGAATATATTTGTAAAATAAATAAAGTTGAACATTTTTTTTCTTGAATTTATTAAAACGCAAGAACGTAACGCTAATAAAAGAAATAATTATAAAAAACTAAAACAAACTAAAAATAATTTGAGCGAAGTTTATGGAACAAATAATTCGAGATTTAGAGAATCTTTCATTTAAATATAACACAAATAACAACAACAACATGAATAACGAGGTGCACAGCAGCAGTAACGTGGAGCAACGGAGGAACGGTAACCCTGCTTCGGCGCTTAAAAAGAAACAGCTGAGTTAAATAAACAAAACAAAATTATCGAACAATGAAGTAAAAATTTTTATCTGCAAAACAAAAATTTTTTAACATAAAAAAGTTTAAACAATAGTTATAAAAATAAACAATAATTTAAATGTATGTATAATACTAATAAATGTTTTTATAAGTGAAAGTGTTGTGATGGGCAGTTGCCCAACAATATTAACTCCTGACGAATGGTTTTTTTTTCTTCGCTCATTTTCGACATGTCTGACACTGCAATGCGCGATACATAAACCAGAAACGATTGCCATTTGTTACGTTTTTTTTTATAAAAACAAAATGACATTCCCGTTTCAAAAACCCAAACATAGGAAACGGTATCGTTTTTGTGCGTCTAATCTGCAAATTGTGTTCTGTAAACTGGCTGTAAGACATCTGTTTCGAACAGAACTCTTTTGCTATTTGAAAAATCTATCAATTTTTGTTTGAATATAACAGTTTCTTGAGGTGAAGAATCTAACTTATAACACGTTGTTCCAGCTTCGATTGCTCTGGATTTTTGCTCCTCATATAAAAGAACAGAATTCTGGTAATTAAAGTGTGAATCAAGATACAATCCTACAACCACTGCATCATTACTTAAAAGCATTGTTTTCCGGGCATCTGAGGCAAGTCTTTGGTGAATAGAATTACTTTACAAAGATCTTCGAGCTCGGTTTCGCAATTCATCCAGTCCCTATAAGTCACCAAGGAAACATTGTTCTGCTTGAAATTGAAAAGTGTATTTAGCGAGGGCTTCAAATGCAGTAACAAATCCCTCAATGAAATTCCAATCAATAGTGTTATTTCCTTCTTTTGAAGTTGATGGTAAAACTTGTAGAAGTCCTGATTCGATTTGATTTGAAAGGTGGAGTAAAGACTGCATCATTGGGAAGGTGGAATTAAACCGAGTGATATTGTCAAGAACAGGCATTTTTATATCAGTTATATTGCTGCGAACCAGTCTTCTAAATGTCTTTAAAATTTCTCTGCACAATGAGTTCAAACCAATTTCAATTGCTTGAGCAAAGGAAGATCAAACGTCTAATTATTATTGAAGTGCAAACATGTGGTCAAGTGAAGCTGAAGGAGAAGTAGAATCAAATAATAAAATAGAAAATTACTGCATTTCTCAATTTTTAGTACAAAAATAAAACAAAATAAATATTTACTCGAAAAGGGTCAATTACCAAGCATTAAAAAAACAAACAATAGAAACATGTGTAACAGAAATTAATCAAAAACTTAGCATTGAATAAATGGGAAAAAATAAAATAATAAAAAATAGCTTACATGAAATGTCGCATAAAAAAATAAAATGGACATGAGTAAAATAGGCAATAAAATTTTTTTTTTTTTTTTCAAAAACTAGGAAACTGATTTGTACTCGTAACAACTGCTTTGTGCTAATTCTAATCCCTCAGCAAACAAACTTCTAGGTAAGTGTGCAAGAGGTCACAAAAGAAAGCAAAAGCTTGTTTCTATGCATATGAAAATGAGCACAATCTCATCTAACTTAGTTCAAACTGAGCAAGATGAGATCAAACGTGAGCAATGACTAAAAGCAAATAAATCTAATTTTATTATGCATACGACAAGCACTTGCATGAGACCCAATGCTTTTGGAATTAATGTTTGTCTCACATTTATTTTACATTAATGTTAACTCATTTTATTTTATAAAACCCGCTGTACAAGAATAAAGAAGAGATTGTCTTGAAAATAACTAAATTGTCATTACTTTTTAACCATAACAAAACAAACAAACAGCCAACTTTACTTCCTAACGCGCTGTCAAAATTGCTTAACTTTGACCTCAGATAACTAACCAAATAAGACACTTTCGTGGTCAAGTGGCTATATTCTGAGGTCAAGTGGCCAGATTCCAGCTTTCTTAAGAGAGGGATAGTAATAGCCCTTACGTTTTTTATATTACTACCTCTTTCTGATTATAGCTGGAATTTAACATTTTATTTATTTACAAAAATTTGTAAAGAAAATTTGGCGCAGATATTAAATTTTATTATTTTTGCGCCAGATTATGTGTCTTATTATCCTTAATATTATTGTGTGTTATTATCTGTGCGCTTAATCTGTGCTTTGAAAATAATAATGTTAAATAAGGGTTTAAAAATCAACCAGGAAAAAAAAACAAAAATTTAACAGGAAAGATATAAGTTGATCGAAGTTGTTTTTAATGTAAATTAGTTTTCAATTAAATTATTTGGTTTCTTCAAGGAGTCGCCGCCGTATAATGGGTTGTTCCGAAGGAGAAAAGATGCACCAGTTCCCGAAAAATCCAACCAAGTAAGTTTATATAAGTTTCGATAATTAGTGACATGCATGCGGCAGGTTTTGTACATTAGAGGAACTTTGTCATTTTTCAATGTACAAAATCTTATTTAATTCAGTTCGATTCCTAGACAATTGGAATCGTACACTTGATGAGATTTTATCTTGGCAAACATATACAAATTTTTTAAGAAGTTTGTGAGGGTCTTTTTAAAATCAGAAAATTTTAAGGGAATTTTAAATAAAAAAATGTGCGTGTGTTAAAGAGTGTTTAAAAAAGTGCAAAAAAAAGTTGTATTAAAATAGTGAAAGTACAAATTTAATTGAAAAAACAAAAAGAATATTAATTTACAAGCAAAAATAGAACAAATGTTTCAAAACCTTTCAAGTAAAACTTAATGACAGGTTCCGGAGGAGAAAAGCTGCATCAGTTCCCGAAAAATCCAACCAAGTAAATTTATATAAGTTTCATTTATTAGTGACATGCATGCGGCAGGTTTTGTATATTAGAGAACCTCTGTCGTTTTTCAATGTACAAAATCGTTTTTATTCAGTTCGGTTCCTAGACAATTGGAATTGTACTCGTAAGTTTGATGAGATTTTATCTTAGCAAACATATACAAATTTTTTAAGAAGTTTGTAGGGGTCTTTTTCCAATTTCAAATATAAAAAAAATAAAAAAAAGTGTGCCTAATATGTGCTTTTAAAATAATAATATAAAATAAGGGTTTAAAAATCAACCAGGATAAAAAACAACAAAAAATTTAACAGGAAAGATGCAAATTGATAAAAGTTGTTTTTAATGTAAATTAGTTTTCAATTAAATTATTTGGTTTCTTTCAGGAGTCGCCGCTGTATAATGGGTTGTTCCGAAGGAGAAAAGCTGCAGTGTTATAGAGTCTCCTACTATTCCCTTGTTATTGATACACACATACACATGTTATATTAGCTAAGTAAGAATTTATTGAATTATTTTTACTAACTGCAAAGAATATTAATTCCGAAGAATTTTATATTTTTCCAAAGAATTATTTGTCCAACAGCTAACAAAATGTAACATTTAGCCAAACAATATTAATAACTTTATTTAATAAGCAATTTTAATAACTTTCTATTTATACATATATATTGTATTTTCCAAAGAATTGATTGACCAAGTGCATTTCCAATAATGAAATTGCAACAGTTAACAAAATGTACCATTACTTCCAAATAATTTCAATAACTTTACTTAGCAGTTTTAATAACTTTATTGATCATATTAATGACCTTATTTCTTAAGAATTATTATACAAACATTTACTTTATATTTCTAAAATGCAATAATAGACAAAATAATTGTTGATTGTTGATTATTCAATTGAACCTTAAACTTGTTTGTTTTATTTTTGTCGTACTTTTCCGTTTCGGTGAAAAAAAGTCGTAATCTGTGCTTTTAAAATAATAATATAAAATAAGGGTTTCAAAATTAACCAGGAAAAAAAAAACAAAAACTTTAACAGTCAAAGTTGTTTTTAATGTAGATTAGTTTTCATTTAATTATTTGGTTTCTTTCAGGAGTCGCCGCTGTATAATGGGTTGTTCCGAAGGAGAAAAGCTGCAGTTCCCGAAAAATCCATCCAAGTAAGTTTATACAAGTTTCATTAATTAGTGACATGCATGCGGCAGGTTTTGTACACTACAGGAACTATGTCCTTTTTCAATGTACAAAATCTTATTTAATTCAGTTCGATTCCTAGATAATTGGAATCGTACACTTGATGAGATTTTATCTTAGCAAACATATACAATTTTTTTAAGAAGCTTGTGGAGGTCTTTTTCCAATCAGAAAATTTTAAGGGAATTTCAAATAAGAAAAAGTGCATGTGTTAAAGAGTGTTTAAAAAAGTGCAAAAAAAAAGTTGTATTAAAATAGTGAAAGTAAAAATTTAATTAAAAAAAAAGAAATTAACAAGCAGAAATAGAGCAAATGTTTCAAAACCTTTCAAGTAAAACTCAATGACAGGTACCCTTGCAATACCTTCCTTAAACAGTGGATAAGGATTATTTTTAAAATGTTTATTGTTTGTTATTTATTTAAATGTGTAATTTAAGTTAACACACTCTACAACCTGCATGACCAACTAGCTGCAACGTACAATGACCTGTCGCAATATTATTTATTTATTATTAATTATTGATGAGTATGGATTATTTTATTAATTCTTTATTTAATGTATTTAATGTGAATATATTATTGCTGACTACGAATAATATTTAACTTTAATTTATTAAATATTTATTGTTGAGTACGGATTATTTAAGTATAAAATGAATGTAACAATTTGGCTAAGTTTCTTCCGTTTTAGACAATAAAGAAGGTAACATTAATTAACTTACAAAATTAATTTTCTTTTATTTCTTCTAAGGATAGAACAAGGACCAGGGGTTGGACACAACTTAAATTTTTTAGTGTTCCTTTAGAGGAATACTTTGATTGGCGCCTGAGCAGAAACCCGCTTAAAAATGCGGGTTCCTTAAAAACCTGACCCGGTTGAAGATAATTTGTGTTCTGCGATTCCTAAGCGACCCTCCAAAACCATAAATAAAAAAAGGTTCAACTCCTTGTCAGAAACATTGAAAATAGTGGTCAGTAATTTTTATCTTGTGTGATAATTGCACTAGGCAACACTCCAACATATAAGAACATGTTTGGAGATCACGAAAAAAAATTTTACTGTAAATTCCGTTGATCTGTTGACGACTAAAAAGGACAACACGGCCCCTCCGCGACCAAAAGGCTTGTGTTAAAATACCAATTTTACATAAATTCCCATACAAACAAAAAAGGCTAGTATTGGAATACTAATCGGGTACTGCCGCCGTTTCCGCCAAAAAACGGTTTAAATTTCCAAAAAAATACAATTTTAGAGAATTATTCTTATACGTCCATGTTGTGGTATTTTTTTTTCATTTTAATTTTGTCAGTTGATCTTTGACAGTGAAACTGTGCAGACGTTACTGTGTTAAACAAAAAACATTTTTTGCAAAATATCAAAAACAATTTAATACTTGTTACTCAAAACCGGTTTATATTCACTAAGAATATTAATCCCTTTGTTTGTTAGTTAAACAATATAATACTAATTAAGAAAAACAAAAAACAAAAGAAAAAAAAACTTAATCTCACTGCGGCTGCAGCATGAGCAGCGACAGTGATGGCTCTGCTACTGGTGATAGTGACCATTGGCAGATAGTCAATAGTACTAAACGACGAAACACTAATCAATTAAATATACAATTGCGAAAGAAAACAAATACAACAACATGTAATGATCCAACTGCCAGCAGCAGTAACAGATTTAATTTTCTACAAAATACTATAAGTCAACAAAATAACGACAATGTAGAAGAAAATATTCATCCAAAACCGCCCCCAATATTTATACCTGACGTAGGTAATATTAAAAAAATGATTGAAGATTTTTTGAAGGTAATCAAACAGGATGTATTCTCATATAAATCCTTGAGAGATGGACAGGTAAGACTAATGTTAAAGTCCAGTGATGCCTATAGGACTATTGTTAAGCATCTTGATGAAACGAAAATAAGTTTTAATACTTATCAGATGAAACAGGAAAGAGCTTACCGAGTAGTAGTTAAAAATTTACATTTCTCGACACCAGTTGCATCAATTAAAGAGGAAATAGAAAAATTAGGTCACAGAGTAAGAAATGTTGTTAACGTGAGAAGTAGAATTACAGGAAACCCATTATCAATTTTCTTTGTTGATCTGGAGCCCTGTGGCAACAATTAAGATATATACAATGTAAGATATTTATTTAATGCAGTTATCATGGTCGAACCTCCTTTAAAAAATAACGACATTGTTTAATGCTATAGATGCCAACAATTTGGTCACACCAAAACATACTGCAGAAAAGTCTTTAAATGCGTAAAATGTGGTTTGAATTATCCTACGGCTGAATGCAAAAAGGAATTAAATACTCCGTCCCGATGCTCCAACTGCATGCAAGAACATACTGCCAACTATAAAGGCTGTGACATATACAAGAAACTTCTTCAAAGAAAAAACCTGTTAAGAAGGCAAAATAATAAAAACCGTAATAATCAAGAGCCCGAGTTTAATCTCAACGAACAAAATTATCCTAATATGAACAGAAAAAATGGTTCAAGTACGAACAACAACAACTTATATTCTGAAACCTTAAGAAATAGTAATGACCAATATGAAACTCCGTCTAGTTCCCTTCGAAGAATAGAAGCACTGTTGGAAAGGCAAATAGAGACCACAAACACTCTTCTCAACATGATGTCCAAACTTTTAACAAAATTATGCAACTAAACTTGATCATAGCAATATGGAATGCCAACGGACTTTCCAATCATATACGTGAAATTGAAGTATTTCTCAACATGTATTATATTGATATTCTTTTAGTTTCAGAAACTCATTTTACCAGTAGGTCTTACTTTTATATTAAGAATTATGATTTAATAAGTACCAACCATCCAGAGAACCGTGCTCATGCAGGTTCATGTATTTTAATTAAAAGTTCTATTAAATATGAAATACTTCCTGAAGTTAAAAAAAGCCTTTCTACAGGCTGCTAACATTAAAATAAAATCAAACGATGGTGACATTGTTGTTTCTTCTGTATACTTTCCTCCAAGATACACTGTACTGTGTAATGATTACAAAGAGTTTTTTAAATTATTGGGTCAAAAATTTATCGTAGGAGGTGATTTTAATGCCAAGCATCCATGGTGGGGCTCTAGGCTAATTAATCCAAAAGGAAGGGAGTTATATAAATGTATAACCAATAAGTACTCTGTACTCTCCACAGGAACGCCTACTTATTGGCCATCCGATCCCTGCAAGATTCCTGATTTACTGGATTTTGCAGTATATACAGGAATTCCAAATCATCGCTTGGAAATTAAGGATGTAATTGATTTGAATTCTGATCACACTCTAATACTCATAAACTATTCAACCCCTTTTAATGTCACACCAAACAGCAACAACATTATAACTCCATATACTGACATTCAGTCATTTCAAAACTATATTGATCAAAAAATAAATTTGAACACACGATTGAAAAGGGGAGACGAGCTTGACGAGGCTGTTGGAATCTTTACAAAAATCATTCACGAAGCTGCCTCTCTCTCAACACCAACAAATACATTCGTTCAAAAAAGTAATTTTCAAATATATAGAAATAAGAGATTTTATAACTGAAAAAAGGAGACTTCGAAGAAACTGGCATCTTAGTTGAAATCCTATTGATAAGCAACTCTTCAATAGGGCTTGCAAGGAACTCAAAAATCTGCTATATGAACATAAAAACAAAGCAACAGCTAACTTCATTGAAAAAATTAATAACTCCAAATATGACGAACATCTGTTATGGAAATCCACAAAATACTTGAAAAGGCCAGTTAAGCGTGGTACGCGTATCAAAAATACTGATGGTACATGGTGTAAATCAAGGAAAAGCACAGCGGATGCCTTTGCTCATCACTTGACAAATATATTTCAGCCATATACCCTTAATAGCGTCGTAGAAAATAATGATATACTACAGTTTCTAGATTCACCATGTCAAATGGACCTACCCATAAAACACATTTCACCTAATGAAGTGCAATCGGAGATTAGAGTATTAAATAAAAGGAAATCCCCTGCCATAATTAATGGCAACGTTGTTAATAGATTAACTCGAAAAAGCATAATATTTTTAAAGCTAATCTATAATTCGATATTAAGATTGAACCACTTCCCATCACAGTGGAAATGCGCTGAAATAATTATGATTTTAAAACCGAATAAACCTGAAAATTTACTGTCATCACACAGACCTATAAGTTTACTTTCAATATTCTCTAAAATTTTTGAAAAAATATTTTTACGAAGATTGTTGCCTGTGCTAGATAAATAAAACATCATTCCAGATCATCAGTTTGGCTTTCGTCATAAGCATGGAACTCCAGAACAATGTCATCGGATCGTAAATGTAGTAACTGATACCTTGGAGAATAAACAGTATTGTTCAGCAGCTTTTCTCGATATTCAACAAGCTTTCGACAGAGTATGGCACGATGGTTTACTTTTTAAAATAAAAACACTTCTACCAGCTCCATTTTATTTATTTTTTAAGAGCTATCTCTCTCAGAGGCACTTCTTTGTGAAAATTATAGATGAAAAATCAAATATTTTTGAAATCAAAGCTGGAATTCCTCAAGGTAGCGTACTTGGGCCTATTTTATATACAATTTTTACAGCAGACATGCCTCTCACTAATGACGTCACAGTAGCTACATATGCAGACGACACAGCAATTGTTGCAACAAGCCATTGTCCAACAGAAGCATCAACATTTGTACAGAATGAAATTAACCTCCTTGAAAAATGGCTCACAACGTGGAATATTAAAGTTAATTCTAATAAATCACAGCATATCACTTTCACTTTGAGACAAGAAGATTGTCCCTCAGTGTATATAAACGGCGAAGAAATCCCAAAACAAAATAGTGTTAAATATCTGGGAATGACATTGGATAGGCGACTTACATGGAAACCACACATAAGAGCTAAAAGAAAACAACTTGATTTAAAGACTCGCAAATTGTACTGGCTCTTGGGACCTAAATCTGAACTCAACCTCAACAACAAATTGAGAATCTACAAAGCTATCCTGAAACCGGTTTGGACATATGGTATTCAACTTTGGGGTACATCAAGCAAGTCAAATATTGATATATTAGAAAAATACCAGTCCAAAACTTTAAGACTAATCACAAAGGCGCCTTAGTTCGTGGCAAACAAAATAATTAAAAACGAGCTCAATATGTCTACAATTATTGAAGAAATACGAAGGTTTAGCGAAAACTATCTTCAAAGATTAAGCGATCATACAAATCCTCTGGCAATATTACTCCTTGATGACAGTCGTGAAACCATAAGACTAAAACGTGTACATGTGCTAGATTTGCCTTATAGAGGCTAATCGAAACATATTTTTAAGTATGCAAATATATGTTAACTAGTATTTTAGTATCTTTTTTATAAAGTTAGGTAGCTCATTGGAGCTACTTAGCTCCTGTTATGTAGTAATTAATCTATCAAATTTGCTTATTGTCCAAGGATAGATTGCAAATAAAGAACATTTATAAAAAAAAAAAAATTTAATTTTGTGGGAGTGATTTCACATGTATTTAATTTCATGTCAAAGCATAATGTTCGAATGCACAAGTTGCCCACGTTCAACAACGTCATTCAGAATTCAAGGGGAATTGAGAAAAGATTTTTCTGCATTGACTGCGTCGTTGAAAAAAGAATTTGAAGTTAAAGTACAAGAAGTTAAAACCGCTTTCATGAAAAAGCTAAATATAGCAGATAACGCTAAAAAGTTACAGATGGAGGAATTTTTCAAGCGATGTTGTGATAACAACTCTTAAATGAAGGACACTAAATCGGATATGAACAATATATAATATGATTAGGTATATTGATAATTTAACTAGGGATAAGATACAACATTTGAAGAAGCAAGCTAATACTTATCAAAGGCGTCTCAACCGGCCAAACACATTAATAAAGGCCTACAAAAAATAAAAAAAAATAAAAATTTGTTTGAGGGTACTAATTATAAAAATTGTTTTTATGTGTGGTGTCGAATGTGTGTGAAGATAAATATGTCTGGGTGTGAAGTTAAATATGTTTGACGTAACCTCATGCAAAGAAAAACACGCATTTTTAAATATATTTAATAATATTTTTGTAAAAAATAATAAAATTTATGAGATTTCAACATCTTTTGAATTATTCTACAATAATTAAAATTATTTTTATTGAAAGTCAGTACACTAAATTATAGTCTATAATATTTTCTGACCAATGTGACCAAATGGAGAGGTGGAATGCAATACAACCTTATGGAAAGTGTTTACTAAGGTTAATACTATTGATCCATATAAACACTTTTTCCAAATTGAGTTTGTGACTAGCGTAGAAATGCATTATATAAATAATGATAATAGAAATAACAGGATGCTATTTTAATAGACGGCAACCTGTTAAAAAATGAGAATACAAAAATAAACAGAAATGTTAAATTTGCAGAAACAAGTGTTAAGGATTTCTTGCAAAAACTGAAAAGCAAAAAGTCATTACAAATTTGTTTTTAATGCCTAAATAGGCATTAAAATTATTTTCTTCTGCACTCTTTATTTTATAAGCTAGAGTGTGAAGGTTTAACTATACACTAGAGCCCCGGCATGCGTCGTTTCGATTTGCGTCGATTTTTCAAAACAGAACAAATTCGATTTGCGTCGTTGCAATTTCAAGTTGCGTCGTTCCGAGTAACGTCGTTTTGACCCCGATTTTCGTCGGCTAAAATTGCATCGTTTTGATTTCGATTTTCATCGTTTTGTTTCTGATTTGTGTCGTTTCAGATTCAATAGCTTTAGAAAAGTTTAACCCTTAGCTGAAAACTATAATTAAAGAAGGATTGTATTCTGATAAGCAGATTTTCAATGCCGACGAAACAGGTCTTTTTCTGGAAACGGTTACCAACAAGAACTTACTTGTCTAAAAATGAAAAAGCATGCCCTGGATAAAAAGCCTGGAAGGATCGGCTAATACTTCCTTTTGGAAGAAGTTTAGGCATCTTCCATGAAAGGGAGTTGGCAGCAATTATGGCCAGAACCTATTAATGGAGACAAAGATGGTGTCGATGATATTCCAAACGTTAGTTATGAGTTGGCTACTTTAGCTACAGAAGCAGAATTTGAAGAAATGGACAATTTTTGTTAAAAAAAAAAACAGTAAAACCATCCAATCAAATGTTGTTGATTTAGATTTATCATCTGAAGAGGGCTTAATGTAAGCTATGAATGTAAAGTAAATGAATTTAATTTTTCTTTTTATAATTATAACCATTAGTTGAAGTAAATAAAATTAAAAATGTATTCATACTTGTTTTTATCAAAACTACAAAATTTTTTGCTTTGTTTTGCATATTTTTCCCAATAAATTCAATTTCAGTGCATTTATATACAAAAAGGTGATTCGATTTGCGTCGGTTCGAATTGCGTCGCGTTTCTCCGGTCCCCGTTAACGACGCCAGTCAGGGCTCTAGTGTATTATAATTACGGCCATGTTACACAAAGATATTTTTGTTTATTTTATTTAACTCGAACTTATTATTCGCAAGTAAATCCCGAAAATGAAGTCTCATCAGATTTTTTTTTTTTTTTGTTTCGCTAATAAGCTTGACAAGTTCTTGACAGTTTACTTGACAACGCTACAATAGAATTAAAAAATAATAACACAAAAATTAAATACATAGCTAAATATGTAGACGACATTTTTGCTATTATAAAATCCGACGATAAAGATGAAATCTTGAAAACATTCAACACCCACAACCCAAAGTTAAAATTTACAATGGAAATTGAAAAAGACAATACAATTACATACTTGGATGCAAGGCTAATTAGATCTTCAGAAAAAATTATTTTTGACTGGTATTCTAAAGAAACTGCATCCGAAAGATTAATGAACTACAACGCAACACAACATATAAATTAGCAAAAAAAACTTTATAGAGAGAGTCCTAAATATTAGCGATGAACGTTTTCACAACATTAATATGCAAAAAATGTACAACACACTTAGCAACAATAGTTTTCCAAGAAATGTTACTAAAACTTTAATAGAATCAGACGATAAGATAAGTCGTATTTTTCACAGTGTACAATACATCCCTGGCCTAACAGACAACATAACAATTATGTGTGTTAATAAATTTTTAAATTTTCCGTACACAACCACGAATGTGTTCTATTAAAATATTTTTTGCGTACGCGTACGCGAATGTTCCACTAAAGCTATTGTTTGCGTACGCCTACTCTACTTTTAGTACGCGTTCCGAAAAAAAATTTCATTGAAAACGTAAAATAACGTCGTGAGTGAAAAAAGAGTACAATGAAAAAGTAAAATAACGTCGTGGTTAAAAAAAAGTACATTGAAAATAACTTCGAGGTTGAAAGAAGATTACATTGAAAAATGAAAATAACTTGGTGGTTTAAAAAAAAAACACGGTAAAATTAAAATAACTTCGTGGTTGGAAAAAAGAAGCAAAAATATATGCGTGTACGGACGGCAAAATAGCACATCTTACGATATACCAAATATTAAAGGTTTTTTAGTTAAAATTTAAGTATACCATTGCAGATTGTTTTTGAATATTGGTAAGTAGTAGAGTTCCTTGCAAATTCAATAAAATAATATGCAATAAGTGGTGTTATATAAAGTAAGGATTATTGCAATTATACCTAAGGAAGGAATTTTTTATGTTTACTGCTATCATAAAATAATTATTTTCATTTCGGTTTTTTGTTTGTCCAATTGTTTTTCTGCTTTAAATTTGCATGTGTTATTTGTTGTTGTAGTTTTTAAAGCAGTGGATGTGCTTTGCTTATAATTTAGGTATGGGATGTTTAGTAGTGCATTTGTTATTGTTTTATTACTCTCTTCATTAATGCTTGCCTTATTTTTGTTGTTAAATGGTAAATGCGTTTTGCTTATGTTTTAAGTATGGAAATTTACTTGTGAATTTGTTATTGTTATACAGATTGTGTTATTTTTAAACGGTAGATGTGCTTTGCTTGTTTTAGGTAGGAGGATGTTTAGTTGTGAATTTTTAACTGTTTTATTACTATCTTCATTGTAGCCTGTATTATTTTGTTGTTGTTAAGCGGTAAATGCGTTTTGCTTATGTTTTAGGTATTTGATGTTTAGTTGTGAGTAAAACGCCTAATTGTTGGTACTAAGAACAAGACTATAGAATTCGTGGTAAAAATAAATTTTTCTTGTTAACATTGCAAAATGCAAAAAATATAGATCGTTTCTACCTTTGTATGAGAAATACATACTCTATGTATGAGAAATACATATGTATGTAAAATAAATATAAATGTTTAATATACCAGAACAACAAATAATACATATAAGGATATAAATAATAAAGCAAATTTTCATTCATGTTCAGTGTAAAAAATATTTATCCTGGCCTAAAGTGTTATTTTTTGTGACGTGTAAAAAGCAATCGCAAACAATAAAAGAAAAAAGTTTTGTTTTGAAAAATTCGCAACTTTTAATGAAGAAACAAACAAATTTACGTGTCTTGTTGAAAACTGTAAAAAAGAACTAATGCTGTGTTTAGACGACGTGTACAAGTCATATGGAATGTCAGATTTTCCATATGTTAATCAATACACATCGTGTAAACCTCATGAAATGTAACATATGTTATTTTCCTATGTGTTATAACATGTTATTTTTTTATTTAGAGCACGCTCTATTTTGATATGTAAAATTATATGACAACATATGTTTTCAGTGATGCTAACTTCCACTTTTAAAATTTCCGCTCAAAAAATTTTTACGATAAAAGTAAGATTTCTGAAAATAAAATAATATATTTTTTTAACTTTTGTAGGGAATATATATATATATATATATATATATATATATATAAATTGATCGTAGGCTAAAAAATGATTTTTGAGCATTTCCATAAACTTTTTAAATACGACAGAAAAAACAGAAAGCCTTGAACCTTTTTTTAATATGTTTGTAAAAACTAATTATTAATATTTTTGTTTTCTGTTTCTTAAAAATGCCATCCAACGGAGTGGCCAAGGCGTATTGAACAGGTGAATGCATTAGGCCATGCGGTCAACATATGTTTGCTGTTTTCCTTTGCAAGGTGTCAAAATTGTTCCTCTTTTTCTTATTGCATGTGTATATTGTGTATTGTGTGTGTATGTGTATTATATGTATGCGTTCAATTGCTTGCTTATTTTTCACAAATACATACATACAGATTGCCAGACGTTTTTGACAGCTCAACAAATTTTTACAAAAACAAAATACACGCAAATGCTAATGCAGTCACCTGTATTAATATGCCTTGGGTGTGGCGAAATATTGAAAAAATAAGAGATAATTGTCAATATTTTTATTTTAAAAACTGACCAAGTGCTTGAAATATTAGAAAAAATAATGACACAAAAGAAATATTAAAATTTAGTATTATTGCATTTTTATAATTAAATTCAGCACTAAATATTTTATGGCAAAGACTTAATAGAAATTTGACTGATTGCCCTTATTACTGTCTAATAATTCATATTTTTTTCTTAGTGGAAATGTACTCCAAAAATCAGGTCCACTTTGTTTTATACGACAAATATTTGAAAATTGTTTTAAGTTTTCTTATGTATATAAGTACATACGTAAAAGAAAAACTAATAATGGTGACACCTCCAATGTAGAAATTTCTAACAAATAGCAGAATAAAGATTTTTTTGGAAATAATTAGTTTTAATGCGTTCGTAACAAATATGAGCTTAAATTTTTCCTGCGTGCGAGGGTTTTTTTAATATAAAGACATGTGTGCCTCTTACGTTGAAAAATACGGCAAATACGAATTTGCTTACAACAATTTTTATTCAATGTACATTTTTAAAATGTTTGTCCATTTTCCAACTTATAAATGTCACTTGCATACATATTATTATTTTGCGTGTACAATAAGCAAGACTTGTGTGTTGTTTTATTAGGGCAACTAACAACCTTAAATGCAAAAATAAACAAGAAAAAATCTCGGCACATTTACCTTAATTTTAAGTTTGTAACATGTACTTCATGCGAACTACGCCAAGTACTTGAATTGAACGTGCAGTTTTCAGCCTAAGTGCAATTTTATATTATGGAAAATTAATTATGTAGCAATTTTGATATAAATAATAATAACTAAAAGCAGTATTTTGTTTGTCGTTGCTCTTTCTAAATTGTTATTGTTTAAAAAATGAACCGTTGATATCACTGTTTTAAGCATTTTAGTTTTCTCTTTAGCAATTATAGGTTATGTCGTATGTAAGAAACATATGCAAGTTTGAACATGATAATTATAAAGCGTATGTTAAACATAGATTTTGACATACACAACAAATTACATATGGATAGCAATTTTGACATTCCATATGACTTGTACACGCGTTCTAAACATTGCATAAGTTAAAAAAATAATGCAAATCTTAAACGTCATTATAAATAACTACATAACATTGTTATTGATGGAGAAGTGGCACTTCGAAAGGCTATTGCAAAAAAAATACACTAACTAAATTACATACATCATTAAATAGAGAAGAATTCCTAAAATGCTGCATTGGACTAGTGTAAAAAAAATATATACCGCTTCGTATTTTTGACGATAAAGACTTTTTTAAAAAAATTATACAGCTCTACGAGGAAAGATATGAAATTACTTTAAATTCCAAAATTATTTAAAATATTCTCGGTGATACTAGTCAAGAAATAAAAAAACTATAGCAAAGATAGTTGAAAACTAAATGGTTTGCCTAAAAATTGATGTCGCCAGTCGTGATTTTAAAATTTGTATAAACACGATAGGTAAGTTTAATTTCATAAAGTTTCGTTTTGTACTTTTGTTCTTACTATAAGTTTTGAATATAAATAAATTTTTTAAACTCATTAAACCAATTCTATAGTTTTGTTCTTAGTACCAATAATTTGGTGTTTTACCATCAATTAAGACGTAATAAAACAATAAAAAACTCACAACTAAACATCCATACCAAAAACATAACCAAAACGCATTTACCGCTTAACAACAACAAAATAATGCAGGGTACAATGAAGATAGTAATAAAACAGTTAAAAATTCACAACTAAACATCCCCCTACCTAAAACATAAGCAAAGCACATCTACCGTTTAAAAACAAAAACAACACAAGCTGTAATGAAGATAGTAATAAGAAATTCACAAGTAAAATTCCATACCTAAAACATAAGCAAAACCCATTTACCATTTAACAACAAAAAATAAGGCAAGGATCAATGAATAGAGTAATAAAACAATAACAAATGCACTACTAAACATCCCATACCTAAATTATAAGCAAAGCACATCTACTGCTTTAAAAAACCACAACAACAAATAACACATGCAAATTTAAAGCAGAAGAACAATTGGGCAATCAAAAAACCCAAATGAAAGCAATTATTTTATGCTAACAGTAAACATAAAAAATTCCTTCCTTAGGTATAATTGCAATAATGGTAAAGATAAGCAAATTATTACCCTAAGCCTTACTTTTTAAATCATTAATTATTGCATATTTTTATTAACGACCCTCGCTTGAAGTTACAAGGAACTTAAATGACAAAACAGAAAACTCAAATAAAAATAATTATTTTATGGTACCAGTAAACATAAAAAGTTCCTTCCTTAGGTATAATTGCAATAATCCTTACTTCATATAACACCACTTATTGCACATTATTTTATTGAATTTGCAAAGAACTCTACTACTTACCACTATTCAAAAACAATCTGCAAACAACCTTCAATAAAAAATCTTATTATATTTGGTCTATCCTAACATGTACTATTTTGCCGTCCGTACACGCATATATTTTTGCTTCTTTTTTCTAACCACGAAGTTATTTTAATTTTACCGTGTTCTTTTTTTCAAACCACCAAGTTGTTTTCATTTTTCAATGTACTCTTCTTACAACCTCGAAGTTATTTTCAATGTTCTATTTTTTCAACCACCAAATTATTTTCATTTTTCAATGTACTCTTCTTTCAACCTCGAAGTTATTTTAAATGTACTCTTTTTTCAACCACGACGTTATTTAAATTTTTATATGAATTTATTTTGTGGGAACGCGTACTAAAAGTACGCGTACGCAAACAAATGCATTAGTGGAACATTCGCGTACGCGTAGGCAAAAAAATATTTTAATAGAACACACTCGTGGTTTTGTACGGAAAATTTAAAAATTTAGTAACACATAATTGTTATAAAAAAACAAAGGTTCGGGTTGGTTTTAGTTGTTTGTTTTTAATTTATGTACGACAATTTTGTACAGTGAGTGTACTTTTCTGAACTCTGGCAACAACAGAACAATATTGTTTACGAAATACCATGCATGGGGAATGAAGTAACAAAATGTAATAAAATATGCATAAGAACAAAAAAGAGATGCTTATCGACAAGAATAGTTGATCATAAAATGGACATTAGTAAACGAAAGGAGACAACTGCGTTGGCACAACACATAATAAAAACAGGTCACACAGCTGACTTTAATAACATCAAAATATTGGACAAAGAAAAAATTATAAAAAGGAGATACTCAAAAGAAAATTGGAATCACAATGAACCTGAAGGATGACATTGACAACATTAATGGCAGTTATAGGGTCGCTATTAGCTAATATGCATTTGGGCTAGGATGAGTTTATTGTTTAAACCTGTTGAAATTGTTCAGATGTTTTTTGTTCATGTTTAATGTGTTTATTTTTATTTTGAATTAATGTGTTCAAACTCTCACAATGAATTTCTTTCATATGTACATAAATACGTTTATATAAATCTAGTAATAGATTTATACTAACGTATTTACATACATATGCCTGCACGAAATTATTATTTTAAATTACTGGTTTAATGAATTTTATTCATTTATGCATTCCTTGCTATTTTTAATTTTTTTTTTTATTCAAATTACTCTAATTTCTGTCATGTTTCCTCTGGAAACTTCCGCTGGCAAATATTAATATATATATTATTAATGAATAAAATAACAACCATTTATTGCAAATCAGCAATAAATTAGTATTTAAGACATCAATTAAATTAAAATAAACGAGAAGCAATTTAACTAACAAACAAAGCAGTTGTATTATTCCGCCAAAATAACCAAGTTCAAGTGCTTGCGTTATTTCTAACCTACACGATAACCAAGTTCAAATGCTTGCGTTATCACGTATAATTGTCGCGGTGATTCTGCCCGGACAAAACAATCATCGACCAGCAAACAAGCTGAGTCGATCCTACACGATAACTAAGTTTAAGTGCGTGCGTTATCACGTATAATTGTCCCGGTGATTCCGCCCGGACAAAAACAATCATCGACCAGCAAACTAGCTGAGTCCATACTAGCTGTAAGTATATATTTCTGAAGTTTTTGTTTTCAATCATAATGTAATTGTATTTTTATTTTATGATTTATTTAAATAAAAAAAGACGCCCTTGAAAAAGTCGACAAAACATCGACGAAACGTCGGGAAAAACAGTAATTAAATTGGATTTTTAATTACTTAACAACTGTAGGCCTAAATAGCTCAAAAATAGAATCTATAAATACAGATAAAATTATTGGCCAACTTAATAATAATAAAAGGTGTTAATAAGTGCTGGCATGCAACATATAGCCAAAAGTTAAAGAAATTATAATCGAATAAAAAAAGTTTATGTAAATAAACATACATACATACATATATTTCTTACAAATATGTGTGAATTATTTTGATCAATTTTAAAAAGTGCAACTCCAATTTAGATTTCACTACTGATATTAAAGATTTTTCTAAATGGTGTGAGAAACAGAATTATAAAAAATTACAAATTGAAATACTGAAAATGAGAGCAAACGTTACTGAAATAGGTGAGAAAGAAAGACAGGTAATATTTATTAGTAACAGTTAAGTTTGTTAATAATAAAAAATTTAACAAAAAAAAAAAATTATTTTACTGCTAGACAAAAAATATTTATGATATTAAAGTTTAGTACTTTACAGAAACTTTTTTATTACAATTTTTTTTATTTATTAATAAAAAGATGAATCTAATATGCACAATGATGCCAGCTGTATGCGTATTCAAATAGCAAATACACCTCACAACGAGAAAAATATTTTGAAATTAAATAATTTAACTTGGTTTAATATATAAAAAACTGTCGCAACGATGATGAATTTCTGGACTTTTAGATTCCCCAAAATCCATTAAACAAAATACTACGTCTTTTGCTTTAATTGCAAACAATTACTCGGACTTTCAGGTGCCATTGTCATAATGAATATGCAATAATAAGAAATTAAATTTCAATTAACAATTAAATAAAAGTTTAAATGAAATAAAACAAGAAAACTATGGAAAGGCTTGCGTTACTAAGTGTAATCATAATGTTGGAAGTTTTATTTTCAAAGAAGAGCAAACGAGATATCTTCAGGAGTATTTTATGGAAAATGGCAGAATCATTAATAAGCCTTAGTTTACAAAATACATAGAAGATTTGGTGAGAGAGAATTACAAAATAATAAATAATGTTTGTTCAGTTGTTACAACCAGCCATGCGTACACAAAAAACACAAGTCAATGAGAATATACGGGAAGTGTATATATTCTAAAGATGGATGCAGGAATTATAAGTTCACTGTATCTCTCCCCGAATTGTCCATCCACAATATCTAAATACGCAATAAGTTCGGGCCGTTAGTCGAATTATTGTAAAAAAAAAATGTTATAAATATGCATTCGTCTTAATGCAGAAATAAAATGTTAATAGCTTAGTCAAGAGCATTGCAAAAAGTTGGTAACAATCAGTTAATATCATCAAAGGATGTTATCAGAAAAATAAAAAGTGAAGTCAACCAAAAGTTTGATAGGGATAATGACATTGTCTTCGACTTAATTTCAGTGCAAAGAGACAAGTATTGGCAGCATTTTATACAAAGAGTTTCAATACCACAAGAAATTTATCTTTATTCAGAGGAACAATTAAGCTTAACAAATAAGTATTGTAGAGAAATACTCTTTTTATAGACGCCACCGGTGGAATTGTTAAAAAATTTACTGAAGACTCAGAAAGGGGTTTTTCTTTATAGCCTGATAATGCATATCTCGAATAACAATAAGAAAGGAATCGTTGTCCCAATAGCAGAGGCTTTATTACCTCGCCATTTTGAGGAATATATACGAAAATTCTTTATGGATATAAATGTATATTGCCTACAAAATAAAATCAAATGTCCTTTGAGTAAAAGGATTTGCTTTGACTGAAGCTGGGCTATTATAAATGCCGCAATAAAGACTATAAACAATATGGAAACAATAACATCATATATTATAAAGTGATTTAAAATGTTGGAGAGCATTGTTCAAATTTGTTGCTGCCATTTATTAAATGTATGTTTAAAAGATGTTGAAGAATGTGCAGAAAATGAAATTCATGCAGATTAAAAAAGGACCACATACTCAACTGATGCCCTTTAGGTGGTTGCCGTCAGTGTTCTTTGTAATATCACACTACGCTCCATATTGATGATCAGTTCGAATTGGCATCTGTAGATGCCCGAGCAGTACTCACTTTATCAAGTAATGCTGATACGGCAAAAACAACAGCTTCTGCTATGGGTGTTTTGCTACCAACAGCCATTGTTATGATCAAAAATAAATTCGGAAATTTTGTACCTTGTCACGCAATATTAGATTCTGCATCGCTGCTGAACCTTACCACAAGCCTTTTTGGAAGAAGACCTTTGCAACTATTTCTAGAAGAGGTAATGGAACTGCCACAATCGATGAGTCTGTTGACATAGTAATTAAATCAAGGAATATGGGCATTTCCTCAGAATAGTCAATCAGGATGGAAAAACAAAATGTTGATAATCATCGTGGTTTGTTGTTTATAATTATAAAAAAAGGTCTATGTTAAATAATAGGATGGTTTCACAGCATATCTCAGCTGTTTTACTTGAAGAAATTGGGCTGGAAACTGGAAAATTTTATATTTTCTTTTTAAGCTAATTCTGAAGACATTTTTATATTTAATTATTTTATATGCAAAAATTATGTTGTGTTTGCACTCTTTCTATAAAATCGTTCTATTACAATCAATTAAGAAGAATAAAGTGTAAGGAGAACAAAAAAGTTCAAACAACGGTTAATTTTTACTTTGTTTCTTATCTAAATTTTAATCGTACGTTCGCGACCTAAAACATCATTTTATTGTAATTGCCTTGCATTAAACGTCAACAGATGTCAGACATAACACATTTTAATTAAGTTCGGTGTCACTAATTTGGAAATTAAAAAAAAATTCTGCGTTACAAATCAATAAAGTTTTTTTTTATTTGCAAAATTTCGTACGTTCGCGACCGTAAGTAAATTTTTTTCATAAGCAATGCATTTATTTTTTTATCACGCAAATATACTTTCATAGATGGGTAAAACATGTAATAAATCGCAAAATGAAAAACAAAAGCGATATATTAACAAAATTAAAAGCGATCCACAAAAACTAAAAATTTTACGTGAAAAACCTGCTGCGAGGATGCGAAATCGACGCTTAGCATTAAAAAAAAATAAAAAGGACTTAGAACAAATGCAAGAAAAAGAACGCGCAAGGTTGAAAGAATACCGACAAAAGAAGAAAAATGAAGCTCAACAAGAAGAAGAACATGAGGCGTATTCGTGTAAACAAACTCTGGGAAAAGCAATGAAAAAGGCTGAAAGGGCATTACCAAGTGATTTGAAAAAAAAAATTGAAGTTATTAAAGGATTATTTAAGAAGTATGTCGAACCGAAAAATGACTAAAATACAACATCTACACAAGTTGATTTGGAATGGGAGAGGAAGTTGAAAGTGGTGAAAGACATTTACTTGCGTGAAGATGTAAGCGTTCAGTCGGCAGCCAAAAAGGACACCCTCGTTGTTGATGGACAAATTGTTGCTAAACGTTATATGCTGCTAACCGTATCGGAAGCTTACGAAGTCTATAAAAACGAATCAATTGAAGAATGCGTAAGCAAGACAAAATTTTTCCAATGTCGACCTAAACATGTTCAACTCTCGACCAAAATGCCGCATAACATGTGTGTATGTGTTCATCACGCCAATTTCAGTTTTTTATTAAATGGTTGTGCAATAGTTATACAGTCTTTCCCCAAAACTTTCGAAGGTTTTTTGCAATTAGCTTGTTGCAATATTAAGAATGAAAGCTGTATGACCAACAATTGCGAAAAATGTACAAAAGATGTAGAATATATTGTTCCAGTAAAATATTTAACAAAAATGGATGAAATAGTAAAATGGCAACACTGGCGGAAAGTAGACGATAGAATAACTTTGACTTACTCTGTTGCTCCGCTTTCAGATTTATTACATGAATTAGAAGTTCAGTTGCCCCTTTTTAAAAGACACTTCTTTATAAAGCGAGACCAACAAAATTATTTTGAAGCCAAAAGGAAAAAAATCAAGCCCGGAGAACTTGTGTTACAAATTGACTTCGCGGAAAATTATAGGCTGGTCTGCCAAAATGAAGTTCAAAGCGCGCACTTTAGCTACAAACAAGTTTCGATTTTTACTTGCGTCGCATGGATGCTTGACAAAACTATGTCATTTGCCGTAATAAGCGATAGTTTAAGACACAGCAAAATCGATGTGTACGTTTTTATAACGATGATTGTTGAAGAAATTAAAAACCAACATGGCAAATTTCAAAACATATTGATTTTCTCGGACGGAAGTAGCTGTCAATTCAAAAATAAATTTATTTTTTGGAGCTTACCCGACTTAAAGGCTAAATTCGCTTGTAAAACACTTGAGTGGAATTTCTTTGCAACATCACATGGGAAAGGTGCAGTCGATGGCGTTGGAGCGATTGTAAAGAGAAAGGTTTTCCAAATAACTAAAACAAAAAACATTGTTTTAAGTGATGCATTGTCTTTTTACAACTGCGCCCATGACCACATTACTGGAATTAACATGATATACATTGGAGCTGATACAATTGATAAGATGTCTCCAACTTTACTTGAAAAATTGAAAGATATACCGAGTATTCCAGGTATCAGAATGATGCATTCGATTTTCTGTGATGAGGACTTTAAATTAAGCACAGCTCTAACGGCCTATACAATAAAAACAAAAATATCATGAGCATTGTTAAAATTTCATTATTTCATAATAAATAAAATAGTATATTTCTTGTTATAAGTGTTACTAAACACTATAAATTGAGTATTAAGTTTTTTGTTAAGGAAATTTGAAGATATTTATGGGAAAATGCATGATAGTAATAATAAAAAAAAATATGTAAAAATCGTACGTTCGCGACCCGAACGTTCGCGACCGGTTCTTAAGCTAATTAAACCAAAAATAATAGAGATATTTTTTGTGTAATTACTGGATAGAGACCTACATTAATACACTTTTAAAATAAATTAATCGTTCTTGAATATTCCGTTCCATTTCGCAGATTTTTAGATTTCACTACTGTCAGCCAAAGTTGACTTCTATTTTGCGTACGTTCGTGATCAATTGTTTATAACTATCATTATGAAAACTTAAACTCGATGAAATCCATCTTTTGCACTGAACATAAAGCTACCAAAATGCTATAGAATCGCCAAAAAAAATGCTAGGAAAGGTTTTGTTTTCTATATTCTTTGTACATCAAAAGCGTACGAACGTACGTTCGTGACTCCAGGAAATGCCCATATACAACATCTATGAAGACGATGGTAGTTTCTAGTATAAACGATTATTAGCCTAACATTAACACCGACATGCGATTGAAAAATACCTAAAAATATACAGCTGGCAGATCCGTTTTGTTGTCAGTCGGACAAATTAAATTAGCTCTAAACCTAGCTGTGACACAAAAAACATTGCGAGGTTGGGTGGTTGCTGCCGATGGCCCTTATTCTTGATTTCTTAAGCAACGAGTTAGGGTAGATAGTAAGAATAAATTCACTGTTTAATTAGTCGTCAAAGAATAAAGAACGTTGAGAGTTTTAAAAAAACGTTCATTGTTTTAATTGGCGCCCGAGCAGGGACCTGAAAGCTCTTCGACAAGTTGCAGTCAAGCTTTGACAGGCTCCCTTTTAGTTAATTCACAAACTGCGTATATGCTAAAACTTAAAAAAAATGAAAGGACTCTAAAATAAAAAAATTAAACAAAGGTCAGCGAAATAAATCGTTCTTGGCAACAACAAATAAAACTTAAAACTAATTATTAGATAAAATGAAAGATATCGAATAAAAACTTAGTGTGAAACAAAACGTTTTAAAAGAAATTTTGTATAGCTATAGAAGTGAAATAAATATTAATATAAACAAGATAATTTTTCTAAATCAATCGATCATTTTATTAAGCCAAACAAAATTTGAGACAAAAATTTATCTGGAATTTCTAAACCGATAAACTAATTGAATAAAAAATTGGCTACCTGTTTAAAATCTCTGCGTGAGTGTACGGTTGTGGCTTCGTCTGTTGTTTAACTAACTAACAGCAAAGTCAAGAAACTAAAGAAACAGCTAAAGGAGTATAGGTACGGCAAAGATCCTGATTCTGTTTATGTATTTATGTTAAATTTAAGAAATTTTAAACATAAAGCCATTGAATTTTTTCCGAAATAAAAGCAGTATATTTTTTTTTTCTGCGAGTTCTACAATATAAGTCATAATATACATATATAGATTTTTAATATTTATCGGAATGAAAAGATTTACTCTTTGATTTTTTTTTTCTATAAACTGCCGAACGACTTAATAGACGATATCGCAGAGAGATTAAATAGGACTTTGGCAATGACACAACCAAGTGGATTTTACAGCTCAGCTGGACTTATAAGACTTAACGAAACACAACAGAAACAGATTAGGGAAATAATTCGGAACATAATGCGAAGAGAAAATGACAACTTAACGGATGAGGATCATTGATTAATCAATGGGTAGAGTTAGTGCTTATTTAGAAGAATTAAATCAAGTTCCGGTCGTTGTAAATTCGATACCGGAGTTTCTGGTAAACCAGGTGAGTTTAATCTCTTTCGGAATTCCGTAGATAGCGTATTATCAATTTACGAAACGCTTCGAGGTATCGGACGTAATTACGCAATTCTGCATGTAATTCGCACCAAAATAACAGTTGATGCAGATACCGCCAAAATTACATACATTTTACCTTGACAAGGTCGCTGGCCTTGACCTTAGCAAAGAGACTTTATAGGGACAAGGCGTTAGACACTTTCGTAAGAGATCTCAATAGAGACCTTTCCCGACTATTAAGTATTAGCGAGATTAAATATTAGGGAGATTCTATATATTTGCCTTAAGTTGGACCACATGACATGTAGGAAAAATTACAATCAAGTTCAAACTTCGAAATTAAACGCGACACAAGATGCCTACTCTATCCAGTTGACGAGCATTTTATTCTGAATTGACCAGCGCGGTACTACTCTGCAATAAATCAAATTGGAAGCCTCCTATGTCACAGGGCAAGCATACCGAAATAAATACAAGAACGCTCTGGTGTAGAACCGATGGTTATTGATCGATCTATTCAAATAAAACAGGTTATCTATACAAAAACCAAAAAGACCTACGGGTATCCCTCTCCAAGGACCGGTTAACAATATGCAAAAGAATTTCCACATAGACGCCAACTACGCACCAAGGGATGATTGGCATGGAAGGGCATGTAACGCACCTGAACGAAATGAAGTCAATATACTACCGGCAAATAATGAAGCAGACGGAAGCAGAACGTGATGTTGCAGGAGAAAGTCAGAAAAATCAACCAGGCAATGTTCAGCTTGCCGTCAAGTTTTTAGGTTAAACTGTATTACCGTATTTTGAGGCAAAAATAAAGAACGGAGATATACCTTCATTTTTATTGGACACAGGAAGCAACAACAATTACATTAGACCGTAAATAGTAAAAAACCCAATAGATAACAAACAAATTTTATGCTAAATCGGCCAGTGCTGGAATTAAGATAACACAACACACACTTTTGATATTTTCGAGGTTTAAAGACGGTCCCCCATTAATTTTATTTACTACCAGGTTTTGATTAGTTTGATGTAATACTAGGAAAAACCAAAAGCTTTCATATTGGAATACCATTATAGTGTACCACACAAGCCTACAATGCATGCACAATGCATCGAATTAATAAGTAATGAAGAATCAAATTAGATTTTGTTTTATGCATAGTGAAATGCTAGCGATGCAATATTTGAGTGAAACATTGAATGCAATGCAAACCTGACTCATTGTGATTGACCAAATATTAATGTAAATATAAACCTTATAATGAAGGAAATATATTAAAGTAAGTTAGAAAGGCTAAGATTAATTCTCATAAGTAGTATATAAGTTGGTACAAATTTAAATAAAAATAGATTTTTGATTGTAAGCATGAATCGGCAACAACTGTATAGTTTTCTTTCATTCGTCTCACTTGTTTCGGCAGCTCTTTCGAACGCCTAAGTTTTAGCTGGAACGCTTTCAGCTGTTTTAAAATAAATACAAGGGCTATAGGGAAATGTACACACACTACACCATAGTCAATTATTTGCGGAACCAGAGGAGAGCCTGACGCTCTCCACTATAGTAGAAGCGAATATAAAGACGGAAAACAAAACACCAGTATATGTAAAAAGCTACCCGCACCCGATTGCGAAAAAATCTGTATAACAGTTAGATAAATTTTTTATATATGGAGTTTGACAGTTAGAATACCGGGGAAAAGAATTGAATTCGCCACCGCTATCACCTTATACTTAATTCGCCTTGACTTGTTTTCTTCATACATACATACATACTCACATAATAATAAGTTGCAATTAGTGTTGGCAATTATACCAGTGTTGGGTCTTTTTAACAACCTTTGGTACCTATTTAACAACGTGTGGTCCTTTTTCAAAAAAAATTTTGGTACTCTTCATCAATCATTAGAAAATCAAAATTTTTGCGTTTTATTGGAATCTTGCGAAAATAATTTCGTGAAAACCGTGGGAACTACAACAAAGAAAAACATGAACAACGAGAAAACCGAAGCTGGAGCCAACACACTTGCTTCTGTAAAGCAACAACGCTCAACAACGAAAAGGAATATAACGCAAATGAAAATAAAAATCGAAAAAGAAGGTGCCTCATCAGATTTTACGGTTCTTGAATGCAGACTTCAGATACTGGAATCATATTTTAAGCAAGTTAGCCATATTCAGTCATAAATTGAAATGTTAGATGAGTCCGATAATAATCGATCTGACATTGAAAAACTTTTTATTTCTGCCAAGGCACCATTGGTAAGTTTTATGAATAAAAACGTAGTTCTAGTGATGTCGAGCAAAGCTTTTTAAATGCTACCCAATCGTTAATACCACAACAACATCGTTTGCCTCAAATTAAATTACCTATGTTCGACGAAAAGTACTCGGAATTTCTCAGTTTTTGAGCACAATTAATACATTGGTTCATATCTACTAATCTTTCAAATTGGCCTACCAAAGATATTTGTTGTATACATATTTGTGAAAAAAAAGTAATTTTAATATAGAAATGGAAAAAAGTATAATGTCGCAGTATTTGTTAGAGTCATCTTCTTCATCTGACGATGACGAAATGAATAGAGTCCTTTTGCAAAGAAATCATTTACGGCGTGTAAAAGATTTTATTGAAAATGTTATTGATAAATATTCTGATAGCGACGTAAGTAAAATTTTTAAGAAGGTCTAATATCTCAAAAAGGATATGCTTTCGTTTCTTTTTAGTTTAAAAATAACTTGCGACTTAGTCGTAACAGTGCTACTTACCTTATGGAAAGAGTCTCTTTGTCTATTTTACCAAGAACATATCAAGAAGGAAGACAGCAACCAACAATAGAAGCCCAAATTCTTTCATTTTTGTGGTAGTATTCTTGATTCGTACCAAATGTACGTGTAATTAACAAATTTTATTTTTAGGTTTAGCGGCAATAAATTTCGAGAAGTTGTCAATTTTTCATGCTTCCTTTAAAATAGTTTTGACATTTTTATTGGATGAAGTTGCCCCAGAAGTTATAAAATTTCCAGAGACAGTCGATGAAAAGGAAGCTATCGCTAAAGAATTTAAAAGGTTATATGTGATGAAAACAAAATATGAAAATTATTCAAACAGTTTTGTAGATTTTAAATTTTCCAAATGTTTTGGGTTGTTTGGATGGAAGTTATATATCTGTTAGAACACCAAAACATAAAATACGTTCTGCTTATATTAATAGACCTGACACAGTGTCTATAACTTCACAAGGTACCTGCGATTCAAAGCTGCGATTTCTTGACGCTTTTACCGGTGGTCCAAGTAAAGTACATGACTCAAGAATATTGAAGCTCTCTTTTATTGGAAAAGAATTACCATTATTGTGTTCGCCAAAATATCATGTACTAGCAGATTTAGCATAACCGTTAAGAGAATATCTTTTGACCCTTTTCGCGATTATTGAAATTTGTCGGAAGCCGAAAAAAACTACAATTTAAATTTTTTCGTACACGTGTAAAAAGAGAACGCGTTTGGTGCCCTTAAAGGACGTTTTCGCCAGCTTACAAGACTTGATTTTCATAATGTTGAACTCATGGCGAAATTTGTTATTGCAACGTGAACTCTTCATAACATTTGTATTGAGAAGAATGATGTTTTTCAGGAAGAACTATATGACAACGGATTTAACTGTACTGCTGAGACTGTCAACGATGTTCAACAAAACAATAATTTGACATACTTAGGACAAATAAAAAGAAACGAAATTAAAACACTTTTATGCAATTAAGATAAAAAATATTTTATTATTTCACAAAGCTTTTAGCTATTAAAAATAATTATATCTAGTTAGGTACTCTTCAAGGTACAAATTAATTTCATTAAAAAGTAACATAATTTTTATTTAGCAATAGTTTTAAAAATTCCATTTTTTCTTTATGGCGTCTTTCTCTTGCTTCTGCTTTCTTCTCTGCGATATCCATTAAAGTTTCCTGAACCGTTTTACTTCTTGTCTTTAGCTTTTTTATTTTAAGTTTTTCGCCCTTCTCAATTTTATACATTTCGACTACTTATTTGTATTTCAAGTTCGACCGAATCATCTATCAAGCTTGTTTTATTCAGCTCCCCTTCAAAATCCGCCCACATTTTTTTTTGAACCAAAAGCTTTGTTGTTGTCTACTGCTAATTTTTTCTTCTCAATTTTTTCTTCTCACACTGCAGTGCAGTTTTCTCTGCAACTTCGCTTGCAATTGTTGCCCACATGTCTTTTTTTACTCTAAATTTTTTTTAAAAAAAAAAAACGTCTGTTATGTATTCGCTATACAAGTCTAGCAATTTTTTTTGTATCACCATCATCCCATAAATATATATTATCTTCTACATCAAAATGTTTAATACTTAGAATTGTTTTAAATGATGTTGGAGAATCAGAATTTAAAATTTGTGCATCCATTTCTAATTATTATTAAAAAATAATATATTGTTTTCGGTCAACTTAAAATTTTTAGTTGTTGCTTGTGCAGTCTAGCAGCTGACTATTTATTATTAATGTGAAACAGTAATACTAACGCATGTTTTTAAGCATATAAAATTATGCAAAACAGCGTAAATAATAGCTCAATTATTAAATATGTATTAAAAAAATTAAACGCTATATAAACACTAGTATTTAACATTTTTCATGGTTTTTGGTTGTCCTATTGTGAACATTTAATTATTAAAAAGTGTTACAGAAAAATATGTTGGTATTTTTATACAAAACAGAAAACGCCATTAGTAAAATTTCAGGATTTGCTTACTAAATTGAACCTATAACAGGAGCTGAAAACCTTGTTCTTAACAACGATTTAGGGGCATCATCAAACGTAGTCATGAGAATGTCAAGAATCATAACTATTTACTTCATTGCCGTTGCTAGAGGATTTAGCTAAGCAGGGCATATTTTTTCTTGCAACGGCACGATGCAACCGATATTTTTAATGCAAAATGACAAGGAGGTCAAAAACAAAATAAAGAGGATAATCTATCGAATATGTTGCTAACTACAATGGTACTGATATTGCTAATGCCATATGGAAATACAACAAAGCCGTGATGCTGTTGTCAACTTTTGCTGATAATTGGCCAAAGACCAAAGTTAGAAGATATGACAAGACAAACAAAAAATATGTGATCAAAAGAGTTCAGATGTTTTATCATTTCCTTGACCTAACTATGGCAAACTGTTGGCTACTATATTGTAGAGTTAAACATCAAAAAATATCGGAGGTAAACATATGTCTTCAGCAGATTTTAGACTTGACATAGGAGAAACATTATGCATGCTTAGTTTAAAGCCTTCAAGCAAAAATACATAAGGATCCAGCACAACATGTTCCATCAATGGCAGTGCCGCAGGATTAAATAGGGCACTGGCCGATTTGGGCTGGAAATTTTCCCAGTGCACAGGCGCATCACAAACTATTTGCAAAAATGTGGCGACGCTTTGTACTGCAATAAGCACAATAATTGTTTAAAATTATTTCATACTATTTAACTTTTTTTTATACTTTTGACTCAATTTTACAGAAATGTCACAATCCTTAAACACCTAAATAAAAATTTTAAAATAACTTTTTTTTTAATTTCGTAAAATATATGTTTGTTTTTTTTTACATAAGTCAACGTTATTTTGCAAAAAATTTGGACTTTTTAGGATTATGAGTTTTAAAATGATATACATTCAAAAGTTATAGGGAAATACATACACACGGATCACCTTAACAAAGAAGAAAGGTCTGCTTTCGAAATATACTAACACATTTTATAAAAACAATGATGATTTGACCTTTACAAAAGAGATCTTAAACATTACAAACTACCAATGATACTGTAATTTACACAAAGCTATAAAGATACCCCCACGTACATAGGGAAGAAGTGGACAAACAAATTCAGGAAATATTGAGGTAGGGCATTATTAGACATTCCCGTAGCCCATATAACGCTCCAAATTTGGGTGGTTCGTAAAAAAAAAGGATAACTCCAATATTCAAAAGCGGGGTATAGTTTTTGACTACAGAAAACTAAACGCTAACGCTGTGGACGACAAATTCCCAATGCTAAACATGGAAGACATATTTGACAAATTAGTGAAATGAAATTATTTGACCTCAATCAATTTAGCCAAGGGCTTTCACCAGATAGAAGTAGAACCCAAGAATTTTCCTACAACGGCATTCTCCACTGCCATAGGTCATTATAAGTTTGTAGGGATGCCTTTTAAAATGAAAAACTCCCCCGCAAACTTTCAGGGGATGATGAATAACGTCCTTTTAGATTACATTAACAAAATATGTGTCGTGTACCTTGATGACATTTTGATATTTTAACGCTTTAACGAGGTATATCTCAAGGTAAAACTAGACAAATGCTCATTTTTACAAAAACAAACCGAATTTAAAGGGTATATAGTTACTGAAAAAGGTGTCAAGCCAAATCTGCAGAAAGTGGAAGCAATTCAAATCGTTCTTAAGTATAATCGGGTACTACCGAAAATTCATTTCATTCAGTTTATTCTCTAATCGCCTACCACATGACAAAATATTTATAATATATTTATATTTATTAATGCATTCAAGAAACTTAAAGAGCTGTTAATGAATATCTTAATTCTTGTTTATCCTGATTTTAGTTAATATCGAAGAAAAACTAATAAGTACAATCTAAATACACTTATGCATTTGCGATAAAAGCTCTTCGCTTTTTTGTAACAAGCATTTGAAAGACCGGGCTTGGCAAGAAGTTTCAAGTATAGTGTTTTGAAATATGTGTTGTGCTGTTTGCTATTTTTTATATTTAAAACAGAGGAGAATTGTAAAAGTCGTTGGAAATCGCTGCGAAACAGATTTGTTCGTGAGGTTGCAGGTATCAGACTGAAGTCGGGAGCTGCTGCTCAGGAAAAATCGGATTAGTGCTACATAGATTCCATGAGGTTTTTGACCGAACACATCTCTCCTAGAAAGTAAGTAAAATTTATTAATCTGCAGCTTATGTATTCGTTTTTAACCTTCACATATTATTTATAGCACTTAATCAAATTTCAAGTGGAGTGATGACCAGCCCTGCAGCCAAGCGTCAAACAATAGTGGGAATGATGATGCTACTGAAGATTTTGGGCTGAGTAGAAGTAGCAGCAATAAGACCCCAAAAGGACAGCGCCTGGGTAATGAGTCGCGTGAACGATTCCAGAGATTGTGTGGCACAATAAAAAGCGTTATTGCTGCAAAAGTGGAGAAACCAACATCTACAAATAGTGCTTTCTTACAATTGCTGGATGAATGCATGCAAAAAAGCCACAGGAAGTCCAAGATCGGCTTAAGATTCAGCTACGTCCATAATGTCAGTTAAATTTTATGTATGATTTTTTTTAGCTTTTTTGGTCACTTAGGCTGAGTTCACCCATTCGTTCGGAACAAAAATTTTAACAAAATTTTTTTATATTGAGTTTGGATATTTAGTGCACGTTCCAGGTAGATAAGAATCTTCGGGCAAATCTAAGTTACCATTCAACAATCGCTGTCCAAAGCCTGAACGCCATAATACACCACCGTCGCTTTGGGAACCATATGCCCCGATATCCACTGTTGTGAAGGTATAATTGGCATCGCAACTTGCTAAAAGCACAATGGAGTAATTTCCTTTGTAATTATAGTATAAGGATCCAGAATTGGGTGGACATATTATAATATGTTTTCCGTCCACAGCACCAACACAATTCGGAAAACTCCACATGGTATTAAAGTGCTCAGCAATTCGTTTCCATTCATGATTGATGCGATTACAACGGGCGAAAGGCCCGTTGTAATCGTGATCTTGGTAAAGCATTCGCACCCAAAACCTACGTGTGGAAGTTTTGCCTAATAACTCCAATGCTTCGTCCATTAGCAGCACAATTTTAACTATTTCCAATTAATCCTCCAAAACCATTTGTAATCTTTATCAAAACACATAAAATTAATAGCGAAACCTACGCGCCAACCACTTTTTAAAGATAAACAAACAACGCGAGTGTTGTCAAAGTTTTTGTCGTGTCATACATTTTTTGCTTTACGCTTTTTTGTCAAAGTTATAAACGTCACGCAAAGCATCAAAGTTTTATCTGTCACAGCCTTATCTGTTTGTGAAACAGATATTTAAGATGAGTGTGTGCTGCTTATTTTAAAGGCAAGAGGTAATAAGCAGAATTTTAACTTTGTACGTAATAATCTGAAGTGTTATTATTTTTTAGTAATTAGTTATCTGATTATAAATGTGAAATTATAAATGTTAGCAATATTTACTACATTATCATTAATTAAAAAAAAAAAAAAAAAAAAAAAAAGCAGAGGGTATTTGGTCGCGCCAGCAAACATTAAAACTAATAAGCAAGTTTAAACAACGCGTATTTTTATATAAAGTGACACATCTAAATTATTTAAAAATTTACAAAAAACAAGAATCATTAGAGGAAATTGGTCTTGCTTTACAAGATATAAAACCAAATATTACTGCTGCAGATGTTAAGTCATTTCTCATCAGGCTAAGCGATCGAGATTGGACGAGGCGAATGCATTGCGGAAATCCGCCAACAAAACAGTGTAGCTTGTAACCAGCTTGATGCAAAAACGATCTACACAATAAGAATCAAAAGAAGAGACTTTTTGCAAAATGTTTTGCTGTGAACTGAAAGAGCTGAAGTTGGCAGAGACCTACGAAAATGTCACTAGAGAAATGCCACGTGAAGCTACAATGTTTTCTGACCCTTGCTCTTCTGAACAATCTTCGCTGCAATCATCGAGTCTACATTTATCAATGTCATTTCTGGATAAATACCTCGATAACTCGTTGGGCATTGAGTCATTGGGAAATGTGACATTTGTGGAAGAGGGAGAACCCTGTATTTAAAACCTTTATGACAACAACAATAATGTTGGTAAAAGGTTTAAAATTCTCTGTGTAATTTTTACAAAACAGTGACATTTTACATCAGGCATTTCAACCAATTTTCGATGAATCTGACTGAGATGTTTAAGTTCTATTGTTTTCAAACAATAAAAAAAATAAGGCAAAACAAAAAAAAACAAAAATTTGAAGGACGTGCAAAAAACAAAATGTTTTTAAAATGAAATAAATAAATTACATTTATTAAAATGAAAGTTTAAGACTTTCCCCTATTGTTGAAATATTTAGTGAATTCGCATCGTATATTTACACAGTTTTTGTTTTGGTTAGTTGTTAATGCCGTGTTTTTGGATACGGTACACATCAGCTATTTTTGGAAGTTTTGTCTGTCTGTAAGTCTATCTGTCGCTATTCGCATTATATAAAATCTGTTGGATGGATTTAAATAAAATTTTGTGACGAGGTCCCTTAGAATAATATGTAATTTCGTAAAGAAAATAGTGATACGAATGTGAAAGCACACAATTTTACCGTTACATGATACTAAAAACACTATCAGCACATTTATTTTTGCAGATAAAAAATTTTAAACACTACATAAAGAACTCAACCAATACAATAAATATTTAAAAACAACTGTTTCTAAATTTGAGTTTTAAGAAAATTATAAATGACAATCTGACGAAGTCGTATGTAATAAAAAAAACTATATCACATTGTTTAATTATTGGAAATTATTGCAAGCAACTTTCAAAACGAACTACAGTACAGCCCTGATTGATTAGTGGTGTGATAACAATCATAACAAATTATAATTGCAAGAGTATTTAAATTAACTTTTGAAATTTTTATATATTTCATGAGTACTCATTTACATCTGTTTAATTTGTTAAAATAACTTTGTAAAAATAATTTATTTGCCGTATTCACAAGCTCTGCTAAGGTGTAGGTAGTATTGCATACTACCTTTTGTTTACTTCTTTGTGAACAACCATTGTATCAGTATGCCATTGTACATTGTACTTCATACGTCAAAAAGTAAATAAGAAGAAGAAAAGTGCTATTCATTATTTGTTATTTATAAGCCAAATGGGGGAGAAAACAGAAAAAAGTAAATTAATAAATTTTTTGTGTGAGGAGGAAATTCAAGACATTTTTAGGATGAACCTAATGTACCTGCTCTCCAGTCGCAGAATTATACATTTAGGGCTACCAAAATCATCATTATGGCATAATCGGGTTTTAAGATATTTTGATGAAAACAGATTTCTTCATATGATATGACTACGGCCAGAGGAATTTGCCTATATATTCAACCTTATAAAAAATGACGATGTTTTTCACACAATTGGCAAAAGGCTCCAACTACGCATTGACTTGTAGCTTAAAATTGTTCTTTACTGCTTGGGATCTTCAGGAAATGGTGCTTGTGTTCGTAAGGTATAGGTGATGGCGGTACCATACAAAATATTAGAAATCGAGTCATTAAAGCAATATTAAATCTTAAAGAACAGTTTTTATGTTGCCAACTTTCAACTTCAACTTTCTAATAAATCAGACAAATCAATAAATTTAATAAATAAAACTAATAAAAATATCTTTTAATTTAATTTAATATAATTCACACATGAACACAAAAATAATAATTCATTTAAACATAAAACATTTAAACAAATACAACGTTTGAAAAACATATGAAAAAAAGTACTAAGTGTTGTATCGCATGTTTGCATGAAAATTACCAACAACACAGCTAGCACCGTTGTATTTTGTTAGCACTTAGCACGTACTAGGGGGCTTGTGAATAGGGCAATTATATTTAAAAATTAATGCAAAATTAATAAAATGGGTTATACTGCGTTTTTATACGATATTTTAGCATTTTGAGTAATGATAAATAAGAATTGTAAAATTAATATCACAATATATACGAGAGAATTTTTAATTGTGGAAATTGTAGATTACAAGTGCAAAAAGCTACAAATATTATGAAAATGTTAATGAAACACAATTCATCAGCACTTGTAAAAATGTGACATGTGATTGTAACCTGTAAACTTTTAGAATTTTAGTTTCGTGAAACAGGCCCCTGGTATAAAAATTGTAAGAAAAACAACCAGTTAATACAGTTTATGTATTTCTACTGTATATATTTGGTTATGTCACAACTGTTTGTTTTTGATGACTTAAAACGTAAATTTTTTCAATGAAAAGTGTGCATATGTGTTTTTGTCATATAACATCAGAAGCATATACAGCACATTTCCAATAAAACGGATTGCATTGGCTTACCTGGGTTTAACCCATTATGTGCCAATAATGCAATTATCTAGAACTATTAAAATTCGAATTTTTCATAATAATATTTTTCTTTTTTTAACTTAGTGAAACGACCTTATAAATATATAAAAAGCCTTGATTAGTGAAACATACATTTAAATTAAGTCTTTGGTATAAGTCGACTGCAAATTTAGAAAAATAAAGACTAAATTAGTGGAAAAATTTGTTACCAAAAATGAATAATATTGAGATAAAAGAAGAACATTTGTCTAATTTATATAAAATTAGTGAAAAAAGAGGGCGAAGCGTAATATGGGATTGCTTTGGATTTATAAAAGATGAAAACGATGTTGAACTACCAAATTTTGTTGCATGCAAAATATGTAAGTGACATACATAAGTGTGTAGCGCGTGCATTTACGGCTGACGCAAGCGTCTGCAACTTTAAGTAGAATGTAATTTTTGATTTGAATAAAGAGCTCTTAGATTTTAACAACTCAACTGTAGAGTTTATATTTTATTTGTGTAAATGTATATAAATACAATAAAAACGGAGTATCTAATTTAAATGAACACAAGTATTATAAAGAAGTAGTGAAAGTGAGAACATTTTAATTGAGCCAAAGAAGCTAAAAAGGCTCGCACTGATATTCTGACCGAATGGGTTATTGGAGATATTCGCCCATACTCTTTAGCCAAAGATGGTGGAATAAAAGAATATTCTTGTTATTATTAGATGCCCTTATTCCACACCCAACAGCAATTAACCGAAACGTTGAGAATAGCTATTCAATTCAATTTACAAAGTTACAGTCAGAGATCTTATCAATAAGGAAAATTGGTTATGCCTTAACATGTGATCTGTGGACAAAAAATTTTAGTAAATTTTCCTATTTTGCCTTTACGGGTCATTTTGTTATGGATAGGGAATATAAAAGTAAACTACTAGGAGTGAAGTCGACAAGAGGAATTTCGAATACAAGTAAGTTATTACTGACTTTTGTTACAACCCAAAAACAGAAAACTATATCCTTTAAGTCTTTTTGCTTATAATTTTATATATTTTAAATTTATCTACTAAACAGGCGTCAATATAAAATGAAAACTGGATAATTTGCTCGCAGAATTCAACTGCTCCTTAGATGATCTGATAGTTATAGTCACAGACAGAGGAAGCAATATAAATGCAGCATTAAAAGACTACGAAAATATTAAATGTGTAACATACACAGTACAGTTTAAAATTCCGTTAAAACTTTTGAACAAATCGATGAAATCGTTGCAGCCTCATCAAAACTGGTCAAGTTCGTCAAGATATCAGATTTGAATAGTGACTTAAAAACATCTGTTAAAAGCTTTACACCCACTAGATGGATAGAATTTACAATTTTAAAAAGTATTGTAAAGAAATGTATGTAAATAAGCTTAAGAATATTCTAAGAAAGTATCAAACACACTGTACGCAAGTGTAGATTATTTATTTTATCATGCGCCGTTCTCTCACATTCTACTTATTCGCTCTGTTCTTACCTTCTACATCGTACATACAATATTTTTTTTTAATTTGATATACACAGTGTTTATGTCTGAACCCATATAGTTTTCCATCCCTGTGTGTGTGCTCGTATTACATCGAAGAGTGATTGACATCTCAGAGGCGCTGAAGTCGGTTTAGCCCTTTTTATGGTGCTTTTTGCTTGTTTTGTGTCATTATTGTTTGTTGCAAAATTGTGCAAGACGCACTTGCCATTTTCTTGCTTGGCAATAATTTAATTTTTTAAAAAATACATTAAGCAAACCCAATAAGGTCAATCTTTTTACATAAATTTACCAAAGTGTTTTATCTGATTTTTTTGTTTTCGCCAGCAACCACTTTGCTAGGTACACACAAAAAGGTCCAACAGGAAAATTATCTGTGGACTTCTCTAAGCTTGGACATTTGCATTTGGTCCAATCGAGCCGGATTTTGGAATTTTTGAGGAACACTAAGTAATTTTTCTGTTCAGGAATTTCAGGTGAAATTATATTCTTTTCCTTTTTCTAAATTTCTTGTATAATGATAAAAAAAAAGTTTGTAAGATATACTCTGTTGTGTTGAATACAGTTTGAAATGTACTGATCGCAGTATTACAAACTGCATTATCTTTTGGAGACTACGGTTTTAGTAAAAACACAAACCAACAGATGAATAATATACAATCAAGGCGCTTAGCAGTTTTTATATTAATTAACAACTCTGTCTAACTTTGTTTTCTTCAATTGAAATATAAAATTAAAAAACAAAATTGTTTTATTATAAATTAAAAAAAACTCTTTAAAGGTTTAAAATTAGAGCGATAATTTATAATATAACAGTGACATCAGAGGGCAAGCAATATCTGGAAGATAATTTGCAAAGAATGTCTTAAGGCATTTGTACAAATCTGGGAATTATAGGACAAATACTTCATACTTATGTAAGTTATTGTTGTACAGCGGATTTTTGTTTGTTTGCTTACATAACAATTTTGGTGGTTGTTTGCACCTTCGAGTAGTGCAAGATTTACTTTTTAAATCAATAATACAATATTGTGTCAATAATAAGACTACGGTAAACAATTACAGTTTTTGGATTTGAATATTCAAATATTATTGTGATTTATTTAATTTAATTTTTTTTTTATAGAAAAATAGTTTTTTGTTTAATTTTTTACACACATAGTGTCGTGTAGATGACTATTCGATATTTATAATTTTCTTACTCAGTCTGTTTTTGGTATTGTATTTTTACTCTCCCAAGTACTTTTAAAACTTTGATTTGTATTAAGCTTTATATTGCAAAGGGCTAAGTTATTGAAGCAGGATTTTTATTATTCGGATAAAATATATTTGACCACTTTGGTAGGTAAACAGCTAAAAGTTCCAACAGGAAAATTACCTGTGGACTTCTCTAAGCTTAGACATTTACACTTGGCCCAATTGAGCCGGATTTTGGAATTTTTGAGGAACACTAAGTAATTTGTCTGACTACCGCTTTAGTAAAGACACAAACCAACAGATGAATAAAATACAATCAAGTAGCTCAGCTATTTTTTATATTGTTAACAACTCTGTCTAACTTTGCTTTCTTTTAGTGAATAATAAGTGTTTTGTTATAAATTAAAAAAGAAACTCTCTAAAGGTTTTAATTTAGAGCGATAATTTATAATACAACAGTGACATCAGAGGGCAAGCAATATCTGGAAGATAATTTGCAAAGAAGGGCTTAAGGCATTTGTACAAATCTGGGAATTATAGGACAAATATTTCATACATATGTAAGTTGTTTCCTTTTTATTTATTTTATTAAAATAAAAGAAAGTGATATATATATATAGTTATTTTTGTTTTTTATGGAAATAAATTAACATAAAACTCTTCTTGTGGTACACAACGAGATCATCATAACAAAAGCCGCTATTTCTAAAAAGAGACAAATCGACCTAAACTTTCACAAGGTACTGATCAACGAACGCGAAACGTTTGCAGTAACCAAACGTCTTTCCAAAAACAACTCGACGTTTGGCAAGGTTCATCTCTAACATCACTAGCTGAAGATAGTTGCGTTCCGCGAATGCTAAAGGGCGGAGCGGCAAAAGGAAGGAGGCTATAATCGACGCAATAACTGACAACACATCTATCTGACGAATTTTCACGGGTCTGTCGAGCATGATGATCAAGTTGACTTAAATGGTACATACATTCTCCAACTTTTCAATGACACTTTAATGGTCGATAACTAGGCATATTCAAGACGGAGGCATTACCACCAGTGCTGTCTAATATAACTTAAAGGGACCTATCGGTCGACATAGAGTACCTTACCACCATCCTCTAATCTCTTAGCCAGGGGGACGCAGACATTTAAAGAAGGAGGAGTTAGAACTACCAACTTTGCCGAATAGGAAGAAATTTATTCACACACTTGCCAAATTTTATGCAGCCAGAAAATAAAATACGCAAACAAAATTTGATACTTGCGAACAAGCGTGATCTGCGAACAAGCGGCGGATTGCTGTTTTGACTAGGGCGTGTTAAGTTTTAAAATTAATTAAGTTCTGTAAACTAAATCGAATATTAAAATTGAAATACTAGATCTAATAATTGTTTCACATATTAAAATCAATAATAGTTAAATAATGTAATTGTGAATAAAGAAAAAACCTTTGGTGATTCAATTCGGCGCAGTTAGAGCGCCCTAAAAATTTTATTTTTTTAATTTAATCTGCGTAAAAATTTAAATTTATATTATATTTTTTCAAATATAATGAGGATAACTAAATATTTTGATTTATAAATAAAACAAAAAACAACATATATATTTGATAATGCTTCACTACGGTATTCACAACTCGGTTTACCAACTGTCACATTATAAAAATTAGAGTTAAAAAATCGTTAAATGCTTTTTTTGAATTAGTGTTAACACAAAGATTTACGATATGCGTAAAACTATTATACAACCAAAATAGTGATAATTAAAGCAAAAATAAGCTGCGGCTAATCTAAAACCTTGATCTTTTTATTGAAGGAGCTTTGAGAGCTAAACTAAACCTGCCCATTAAGCTCGGAGTAACCGGAGGTTCTTTACAATGTGGATTATTCAACATAAGTATACGATGTAAACGAAAATACAATGAAAACTATAAGAAATAACCTTAATGGGGCTACATTTAATTCCAAATCTTACAATTGATTGCTCACAAGATATTCTGCTAGGAATGAATTTCTTCTTTGTACAAAAGAAAATAAAGTGGTAAAGCGTTGTCTTACAATAAAAACTTTTCAACGATACCTTTAATAGCAGATATTAAGCAATGTGTACTGACAATCAATGATGACACAGAAAACGAGATAACCACCCTTATTCTGCGTTTCGATTTGGATCGTAGCTATGTTTTTTCAAGTTGTTTATTTAGTATCAGAAGGTTTTTCGATTTTTTTTGTGTAGTTAAGAAAGTGTATAATTAACTAGAATGTGAGCATAAAATGATATAAATTTATTTTGTAATAAATTTTATTATTTTTTTTTTTAACTTTAAAGCTTTATTTAATTTATTGCAGGTTAAAAAATACAACACCTGAGCAGTATGAAAATCTGGCGAGTTTAACGGCAACGAAGGATGATATTGCGTCTGGATATCATAAGCGTCCCAAGAAGAAGTACAGGCATTCTGGGAAGAAGCTCCAAGCGCACTTAACGTAATAGGGCCACCAATAAAAACTGACAATGCGTGGAAGAAAGTATTACATTTTAATGATAAAAGTAAATAAAAGAAAAGAAAGTATGACATTTTAATAATAATTGTAATAAAATAATGATGTGTAGAAAATAAAATTTTCACTCCGGCGCTTCAGGATTTTTCACACTGGAATAGTTTGGCCACAAATAACGCTTGCTTTTAATTTTTTTCTTTCTTTCCGCACTTAACTGATGAGTTTATTTATTTATAGTTACCACAATATTAAGGTCTTATAAAATTTTACTTCTTATAGCTGGTTTAAACATACTCTTCTCTTCTTCTTTTTCTTTTGATTAGGTTTTTTTGTAGAATATCTATTTTCGATTCGAGCGCAACTGAATGCGGGAACGTAATCGAAACTCAGAATTAGTTGTACTGTGTCAACTGTGTCAACACAGTTTTGCCATTAGTGTAAACACAGGGTCTAACATAATACTACTCTTAAGGATGGCAACTCTAAAACAAAACTCACTACAATTGAAATACAACCCTATTCCTTGACCACACCTAAAATTTTGCAACGTTGATGTACCAAGTGAAATGGCGATTTCCGGCCTTTTTCAATCATCAACAAGAAGAGAAGACAGGTCGTGATTTGGTTTCGCGGATTATCTAAAGAATCAGATAAAATAACAATACAGGTGAGATTATAAAAAAAGGTGTTTTTATCTATTTTATTCATGGTGATATTTCTTACGGGTGTTAGGGTCGCCGCGACGAGAGTCGGAGAATAGTCGTCATCGTCCGCATCAGAGGAAGTAGCGACCACCAGAACAGGCTGTCCCATATAACAACCAGGACAACGCTCGTCAAAAAAATGGAACAATAAACATTAAGGGCAGCAGAGATTGGCTAAATATAACTAAAGATCTGTAGAGTATTGTTGTTTGACCAAGAAGAAAAGATTGATTTCAATCAATAATGCAGGTACATTGGTGGAGTTTATGTGGTTAGTGTCTCCCGGCTTTGTCTTAAACAAATTGACTAGCTGAGTGAGGGCCCAAAATAAAAATACACCAATGCCAACCCGCCCATGCAAGCCATCAAGTATTAAGGGTGGCTGATTTTAACGATTTTTAGGACTTCGTCATTCACACATCAAGATGAAAGATCCAACCCTATAATCGACCAACAGCAATCACGAGCGTCTAAGTGCCTTAAAAAGGGAAAATTACGACCACTTGCGTAGACCTAGGTCAGATCAATTTTGCCTAGCCTTGAACGAGCAGTAGAAGCCACAGTTAATAAAAATATTTGCAGCCGTGTGGAGTGACAAAATCAACAAAAAACTAGATACCTACAAAATAAATAACAAATAAATAACGAATAACGGCTAGTAACGGTATTCACAACATAAAGCAACAAATTCCTGCCTAAATCATAAAACGTCAAGTGCAACGAGTACAATAACAATAACAAATCATCAGCCAATTAACATAACCAAAAATAAGTAACAGCAACAACAATAGAAATCCAACAAACCGTTATAACGGTATGGGTTTAGCTGTACAACACAGCATCAGTAGCAGACCACCATTTTGTTTTCAAGACAACAACAATAGCATCTTCCCAGTAACATCCAACATCCACAACAATAGTATAATCTGCAGGTTCACCATGAGCATCAGCACTAAAATTTTTGGGATGTCCCAGTAATCAGGCAAATGAGGACAATAGGGTTAAACCATTGGCATGTGGATGCGATGTGGGAGAGGAAAGCCAAGGTAAAGCTAAGATCACACGATTGCCGTAATGCACCAAATTGGCCCAATTTTTATTGTGTAGATATTGTGCACAATACTAAAATTGTTCCAATCAAATTTTCTGCAGTCACACGATTGCCCCATTTTATTAAAATTTTATTGGTACAAGTTGGTGAATAGTAATTTTGTGGCAATAAATTATGCCTGTCGTTCATACGATTGTTAAACAATGCGGCAACACCAAGAATCAGCTGCTGTAGTTTCTGGCAAATATACATAATTTATTTGCAAAATTTGTATTTTGTTTGTTGTATTTAAAATGTTATTTAAAAAAAAGCTAGCGGCTGCTTTTAGTGTCTTTTATATACTTAAAATACAAAAAAATATAAAAAATAAAAGAATTTTTAAAAAACGAATAGTATGGGTCCGAAATTGGCTAAAAAAACGGGCTACTGATGGTGCATTCCAGAAGACTCTAAAAGAGTTCCAAGAAGTAGACAACCAATATATATAAATATATATAAATATAAATATATATAAATGTATATAAATGTATAAGTTAACGTTGCATTTGTTAACAACAACAAAAATACCAAATGAACATTTCTGCTGACTTCATGTCTACAAAATTTAAGCATGTTGTGGGAACATCCGCTAGCTGCAAAACAATTGATCCAGTTACCTGAAGTTCCAGGAAATAAATCAGGTGATGTTTGGTGATGGGAAAATAATAATTTTAATATAATGAACATTATTGTTAATTTTAAGTCAGTTCTATTTCTGCATTCATTAAATAAAGGAGCATAGCTCCCAAAAAAATATTTTTTTAACATTAAAAAACTCATAGAGTTTTAATTGGCGCCCGAGCAGGGACCCGAAGGATAACGCGAACGTTAAAGGCACATATGAATGCCTCAATTAGCCGCACGTATAAGTGGTGTGTCAAATTATCCTTTTCGGTCGCCCAAGTGTCCGCGCGGTCGGAACTCCCGCGATAGTTGTGAAGAACGAGGCCCCCAAGTATCCTGTGTAGAAAAAGGGACGGTGTTGCACACCAGCCGCTTCACTGGACACCATAGTGATATAAGTTTAATAATAAGTGAAAGTTAAATACAAAAGGAAGAAATTTCTTACGTGACGTAAAAAATAAAAAAAAAATCCTAAAAATAAAAAACATTCAAAATATAACATAAGTCAAACTAATAAAAAGAAGGAAAATAAAGTTAAATAATAGAATATATAAGCTTCCAAGGTGAAATATAATAGAAATAAACTAAAAGAAAAGAAAAAGTTTCTAATACCTTTTAAAATAAAAAGTCATAGACTTAATTAAATAGTGACCATAAGAAACAATAATAAAATTCGTATAAAATAGGACATAAAAAATTTATTGTTTATCCTTTTGTATAGAATTAAAAAACGAAACTAGAAATAATAAAGCGATAATAAAAAAATCCTTTCGAAAAAACTAAAAACTAAAAATTAAATAAATTATTTGTGCAAAACTGAAAAACAATCTTTTGGTGCAAAAAATGAAAAATAATCTTTTGGTGTAAAAGATAAGAACAATATTGCTTCACATAAAAAGAGCTGCTGAAACCTTTCTGATTCTACAAGGATTAATCTCCACTACTCACATCATCTTTCAACAAACAAATGCCAGCCACCAACATGTGGAACATCATAGTAATGTAAGAAACTAGCCATTTAAGTTATATATATATTTCATTATTGAAAATATATTATTAAAAATATATATATGCATACATATATAGATTATTAAAAAAAACTTAAAAAGGAAATTATCAAAGTTTTTCAAATCCTGTAATAAAGTAACAATTTCAGTATTTTAAATTTCGTTTCGTCAATAATTACAACAATTAAATTTTTTACCTTGTTTGTTGCCTAAAGTCCACTAACACATCATATAAAAAAAAGGGACAAAGATTAGAAATAAATGTGTTTCTCATAAAAAAGGAAAATTTACAATAAAAGATAGTGCCGTAAGAAATCTCTTAAAATTATTTTATTTGCAAAATAATTTAATAATTTGACAATTCCTTCACTTTAACAAATTTTTGCAATCTAACTGGACAGGACACAAATAACTGTAGGCATATTCTTATAGGGAATTTCGTGCCAATATAAATTAATTTAATTTTTAATCGCATAAAAGAAAAAATGTCGAACCCTAATAACTTGATTAGACCACCGGTGCTACCAGCTGCGCCTCCGCAGGAAAACCAGGTCGCATTTAATATGAGAGATTTGGAAAACCAAATTAGAAGAATAGTTACAGAAGCGATTCAGGATATTAATAGAAATCAGCAAATTGAACAAGATCAGGCAATTGATCCTCGACATGCAGGACAGTTGAACGATTTGGATAGGATTCCAGATGTAGTTAGGTGCTTAAGAGAGTTCGCCGGTCAACCAGGCGAATATAGTTCGTGGAGAAAATCTGTTGAGCGAATTTTAGACATTTATAAGCATTTAAGAGGGACACCCAAATACTTTGGAATTCTTAGTATAGTACGAAACAAAATTGTCGGCAACGCAGATGCCGTACTTGAGTCATACAATACGCCCTTGAACTGGGAAAGCATAGCTCGCTGTCTGACCTTGCACTATGCTGACAAGAGAGATGTTAGCACTCTCGAATACCAGTTAACTTCACTCGTTCAAGGATCGGAAACTATTCAGGAGTTTTACCAGAAAGTCTATAATCACTTGTCATTAATATTAAACAAAATTAGCTCTATTGACATAGGACAGGAGGCATTGAATCTCTTGACCCAGACCTATAGGGATAAAGCACTTGATACCTTCATAAGAGGGTTGAAAGGAGATCTGCCTAGACTTTTGGCCATGAAAGAGCCAACAGACCTACCAAAAGCATTGCACTTGTGTCTTAAACTGGAGAACCAAAGTTTTAGAACCAGTTATGCGCATAATAGAAAATTCATGCCTATTCCTTCACGGAACCAAGCTACATTTATTCCTGAGTTAGCGCATATACCACCACCACCGCGACCAAGAAAACCAACTGCAAATTTCCAAAGGCAGCAAGCTCCCCAAGGATTTAACTATTATCAAAATCAAGGTGCCATCCCAAAATACATTCAATATGTCGACCAATATTCACGTAGAAGGTTATAGTGTTTGTCCGTTATCTATTTCTACAATTGATTCGCTGATTGTTCTAGAAGCAATGTGGGAAAGGAACGATTTATAGTGAGAAACGGACAGACAGAGAACAGCATGAGTATTAAAGTAAACGCCGGACGGAAAAGACGTAAATCTCAGCAATGTAAATAACTTAACTTAAATTTTAATAGTTTATAAGCGTATTATATTTTAAATAAAGTATGAATTAATTTTAAAAGTGTTAATGTGTTGTTGTTTATTGGTTACTGCGAAAGTTGTAAGTGATATAGTGCAAAACATCGAATCAAAAAGGGGACAAGTGGACAATCTCAATAAAGAACAGTCCAAATAAATAAAGTCCCCTCTACATATATATATATATATATATATATATACATATATATATATACAACTTGTGACGGATCATATACCAGCCAAAAGCGGGTCCCTGTGAAGGCATAACATAATAAATGTTTAAATTAATAAATAAAATATAATTTAAAAAACAAAATAAAAAAAAGGTGTTTTTTTATAAATAAATAAATAAACATAATTTAACTTGTATATATAAATATATTATATATATATATATATATATATATATATATATATATATATATATATATATATATATATATATATATATATATAAACTTGTGTTCTTTTTTTATACAAATTTCTTTGTAAAGAGATTTGTACAGTAAACCACGAGAAAAGAAAAATATGACTTACTGGAAAATATTCTAAGGACAATCCCTATGGCCATCGCCGGTTAGGAAGTGGAAAAAAGTAATGGTAACCACGAAGAGAATAATTGGGAGCTCGTAGAAGCTATAAAGACATTTAAAAACCAATTACCAAATGAAGCCAGAAATGCAAATTTGATAGTTTCAAGGTAATAACAAAAAATTGGTTGGTATCCAGTGCAAATTAAATGTAGCGAATAATGATGAAAGCATAGTTTGAGACAAGTGCAAACAATTTTTTCATGCACTTTGTACAAAACTAGACAAACGGCAATTTAATCCAATTCTGGATAATGATGAACAAGAATTTGTTTGTCATATCTGTAGCAACAACAACGGCAGTGGTTCTGTTGCTGCTGAGTTAAATGCTATGAAAACAGAATTAAAGAAATTGGATCAGCTTAGTAGTTTGCATGAAGCAATGGATTTCATGTCCAAACAATTTGATGATATTATTAAAGGCGTAGCAGAAAACAAGAAAAAATTGGAAGCAGAATATAAAGCATTAAAAACAGAAATTAATATATTGAAAGATTCGGTGAAGTATCTTAATGATCAAAGAGTACAAAACGACTGTGATAACTGGTGCGAAGATAAAAGAAAATACATCAGCTGTTGATGCTATAGTAAAGCTGTCAGCCGATGTTGTTGTGCGACCTGAAAGTATAAGTGGTGCCTACTTCTTGAAAACTGAAAACGAAAAAACCCAATATGTAGTCGTTAAATTTTGCTCAAAACAATCAAAAACTGAATTGATTTCGATGAAGCCGAAATTAAAAGAAAATGATGAAACTAAAAACGTCTATGTGAATGATTATTTGAGTAGAGAAACAATGAGTTTTTTGAAATATGCAAAAGTGTGAGATACCGAAATGTCTATTCCGTGGGTGGTAGAGTATATGCAAAAAGGAGTGAGCTGTCTAAGCCAAAGCATTTAAAAATGAAAACGATGTTGATAAGTTATTAACTGATGCTACCACATAGTAACCTCCACATCGTCAAACATGTCAAGTCAATCGTACAGATGACAATTCTGATAATGGTTCACCCTCTAAAATTAAAGCTGTATCATTTATTAATTGTTATATTTATTTTTTTCCTTTTATTATGATGAATAGTTTGTATTTTAAAACCTTTGATGCATTTAAAAATTACATTTCTCGCCTACGACAGACGGATATGCGCTTTATTGTAGTTACATTTTGATCGTTTAAAAATAATAAACATTGTGTTTAAATATATGTTCATATTTACATAAAAATCAATTTAACAAAAACAATTACATATATTGTAAAACAAAATAAAGCGAATATATGAAAGTGACGATGTGCATGCACATCATACTTTAATGAATAAAAAACGTAAAAACAACAATTCTGCTTCAAATGTAGACAACAACAATTACATAAAAACCAATGACGATGGTAATGACATCGAAGATGCTGAAATACCAAATGATGGTAAACAACATATTCCACGAATAACTATATTAAAATGTAAGTTGGAAGAAATTCATGAAATTTGTAAAATTTCGAAAGTAATTGATTATACCATTCGAAAAATTTCTATTGGACATAAAGTATTTTGTAATAAAAAAAGATTTTGATTTAATATGCAATACCCTTAAGGGAAAATACGAATTTTTCACGTATGTCTTTAAAGAAGAAAAGCCTTATAAAGCCCTATTGTTTGGTTTGGAAACCCAAAATCCAGCCGTACTAAAAAACAAATTGATCACCAAGGGATTAAAATGCCTAGACGTAAAAATTGTCAAAAAGAGAACCCAGTATGGCGTTTTCATTATTTTCGTAGTCTATTTACAACGCAAAACAACCACTATCAGAGATTTAAGGAAAAACTACTCGGTAATTGACTATGTAAAAGTCAAATGGGATTTCCAAAAGACTAACAAATCCCGAATTACACAATGTCGCAACTGTCAAATGTATGGACATGGCTCCATATATTTTATTTTTGATTTAAAAAGTGAATAAATAAAATAAAAATTAAGTTCAGAACAACACCGTGGTTTTCTTTTTTTTATGAGAGACAATCAGCAACAAGAACACCCTTCAACATACGCTTTCTACCAAGGTACCAGAAAGTAGGCATCTGAGGGCATTTGGAACAAATTCTCTGCAGCTACCACTGACACCAATAAGGCTCGAAACCAGCGTTGACAGCAAGCAAGTAAACATTTTTTTGGTCCTTCTCCCGGCAAATTTGGAAATATGTGAGTACGTGATATTTATATAGTATTACTTGTGTTTCATTTTGGTGTCTCAAATTTGTGGCTCGGTGAAAGTGAGGTTATAATACCTAACAACAAAATTTTAAAACGTGGTTGTGAAGCCGTATTGGGCCATTTTGTATTAACCGTTACACTATATTTTGTTGTTTTAATAGCACCAGAAAGTTCTTGGCATCCATCTTTTTTCTTTGGAAATTATTTACGGTATCTCTTGGCGGACATTTTTAAAATTTTTTGCGGGCTTTTTTATAGTGTCTCTAAATTCATTTTTTTGGCATCTTCATACATTTTTTTGGAAAGTTTTTCTTTGTGTTTTCATCCGTAATTCTATTTAAATAAATACCATAATGACGACATATGAAAGGTATTTACGGGCGACATATGAAAGGTATTTACGGGCGGCTGAAGAAGTGATTAGCTATGACGCTATGCTAACTGATGAGGACTTTTCCAAGTACTCTAAAGATGCTTTTGAGTTTGAAAAAAATGAATTGAGCAAAGCATGGGCAAAATATAAGAAACTATATGATGAGTGTTCGGCAGAGACGGTTGAGAAGAAAAAGGAATTAGTAGTGGTTGAGGCAAAACATCCTCAGGTGCGTAAGACTTATGTACGTTGCATAAACATTCTCGCAAAAGCTCAGAAGGATTTAGGTGAAGAAAGTAAAGAAAATGCGGAAGCAGTGGTTTCCAACCTTTGCGGTTCAATGAACGTGCCTCCATGTGATACAGCGGTTTTTCATGGGGACTACGTGTCGTGGCCCACTTTTAGGGGCATGTTTACTGCCATTTATATAAACAATTCGAGACTTAGCCCAGTAGAAAAACTTTTTTACTTGTTTAGAAAAACTGATGGTGAGGCCCGTGATGTAAATAGAAATATAGCTCTAACTGGCGATAATTTTGAAGTTGCATGGAACAATGTAAAATCGCAGTTCGAAAATAAACGGGTATTGATCAATAGTCAACTTAAGGTTCTTTTTAATTTGGCCCCATGTACGTGTGAATCTGCTTTGGATATAAAGAGGCTCCAAAGAGAAATAAATAATTGCATGGCAGTATTAAAACTGTACAATGTTGATATTGAGTCATGGGACCCAATTTTCGTGTTCCAATGTTCATCCAATGTTTCTGAGTGCACTTTAAATTTATGGGAACAGTCTGTGAAAAATAAAACAGAGGTTCCCAAATGGGATGAATTAAATAATTTTTTTGACTGATAGGTTTCACGCGCTGGAAAGTGTTTCAAACATTATGGCCATAAATAATGCAATTAGTGATACGAAAACATCAGCCGATCACGATTCTAATCCAGTGTTACCTAAAGTAAAACAATTTAAGGCTCATCATACAAAAGTTGACTCAGCGCCATGCCAATTGTCTAGAGAAAATCACAAGTTAAGTTACTGTAATAAATTTTTAAGTATGGACTACAGAAATCGTATTTCAATTCTAAAAAAGTTTCGCTTTTGCTTCAATTGCTTAAACACTGGCCATTTATATAGTGAATAGTCCGAATAGTTGCTCAAAATGCAAAAAGAAACACCACACTTTACTACATAGGGATTATGCAAATAAAGATTTTGTAAAAAAAAAAGTCAGGCTCAACAGTTTCAGCGTGAAAGACAAAATAATATTAGCCAATTACAGTCCACTAATAGTAGTCCATCTGGAGTCGTTCAGTCGCATCATACGATAGTGACAAAAAAGGTCATGTTAGCCACAGCGTGGGTGAAAGTTAAAAGCCTTGGAGCATTTTATAAAGTCCGGGCTCTAATCGATCCGTGTTCTGATGAAAGTTTTATTTCTGAAAAAATACAAAGACTGCTTATGTTGCCCACTGTTCCGGTTACAGGTTTAGGTGGAAAAGTTGTAAGCAAAGCTTCTAAAATGGCGTCGTTTGTAATTGTATCACAGTATGATCAGAATATGTCTCTTAATGTCAATGCTTTAGTAGTGCCACGTGTGACTGGCAGTGTCCCCACATGTTCCTTCAAACCAACAAAAAATCTAGTATTACCAAAACTACAATATGCTGATAAAACTTTTTACGAAAGTGGTGAGGTGGATTTGTTGTTAGGAGGCGATTTGTACCCGTTAATTCTGCGTGGAGGAGTCCAACATGGTATTTTTGAATCCCTTGTGGCTCAGGAGACAGTATTTGGCTGGATTGTGTCTGGCTGGATTGTGATGGTGTGTCCCCACGTCATGTAAGAACGTCGCCTATGACAAAAGTTTCTATTGATGACCAGCTGAGAAAATTCTGCGAGTTAGAAGAGGTGTCTCGAAAGCAGATTTTATCAGAAGATGATAAATATGTGAGGACATATATCGTTCTACTACCGTAAGAAATTCCGAAGGGAGATATACAGTTAGTCTGCCCTTTAAGAATAACTCGTCTGTTCTTGGTCCCAATAGACATATTGCTGTTAGTCAATTTCTAAGAAATGAAAAATCATCAATGCGTAATTCGGATAGAAAAGCTCAGTATGATGAGGTCCTAAAAGAATATTTAACGTTGGGTCACATGGCAAAAGTGGAAAGTGCCACAGGTGGTCCAAGTTACTATTTACCCCATCATGGCGTTTTTAAGCCAGAAAGCACAACAACGAAAGTAAGAGTCGTCTTTAATGCCTCCAGCGCGTCCTCTAGCGGTAAAGGTTTGAACGACCTGTTGTACACTGGCCCAATTCTGCACGCAAAGAACAAATATGGTTGAGGTAACCATAATATAAGAGCAACATAATATGGTTGCATTATATGGTTGCTAACAAAACATAGTATTGTTACATTTGCAACCATATTGTTGTCCAAAGTATAAAGATAATATGTTCAAATATAAACATTAAATGGTCAAATTAAAATATAATAATATGGCTGAAAATGTCATGTTATATAATTGAATTATAATATAGTCTCGTCTCTGATATAAAAAACTGATTATTGTTTTATTTATTAACGATTTGTCATAAACATTATTTAACAACATAATTTCATTAAAAAATCAATTATTTGCCTAAAATAACAAATAAATGATTTCACAATTATGCTTCAAACACAAAAATAAAGATTTACATGCTTACAATACATACATATTTACTTTAATTTTTTTTTACTTTAATTTTCTTTATTTTCATATTTTGCATATTATTTTTAATTATTTATTTTGTACACAAACTTTTATTTTTGTCAATTTCTTTAACAATAAAAAAACAATTTCAAATTTCAGCTACCAGAAAAATTACTAAACTGTCAGGTACTACTGCGCTACCTGAAGAAAGAACTACCCTAAGTCGCCCTTTCACCAATACAGGCGTGGATTTTGCGGGCCCGTTTGAGATTAAGAGTTTTACAGGTCGATACTGCCGAATAACGAAAGGCTACGTGTGTCTCTTTATGTGTTTCTTTACAAAGGCAATTCACCTAGAAGCTGTAAGCGATTTATCTACCCCTGCCTTTTTAGCGGATTTAGCTCGCTTTATCGCTCGTCGTGGTTGCCCAAATTGCATCTACTCAGACAACGGCAGAAATTTTGTTGGCGCTGCACGTGAAATCAAAGCTAATTTTGAAAAAGTAGTTAAAGAGCTGCGCGACACTGCGGTAGCACTTTATCCCCGCGGCAACCCCTCATATGGGGGGTTATGGGAGGCAGGTGTGAAAAGTCTCAAAACACACTTTAAGAAAACTGCTGGTCAGATAAAATTTACTTTTGAAGAGTTCTCGACACTGCTGGCGAAAATAGAAGCATGCCTCAATTCCCGTCTCCTTGGGCCTATGAAAATAGCGATGATTTATCTGCTCTTACACCAGGTCATTTCTTAACAGGGTCCTCTTTGTTTCCCCCCGCGGAACCAGAAGAAACAATGTCCCCACTTAGTATTGTGCATCGATGGCGCAAAACAGGAAATTTGTCTACGGTGGAAACACGAATATTTAAAGGAATTACTTAAGCGCTCTAAATGGAAGGTGGCCCAACCAAACTTAAAGGAAAATGACCTCGTGGTACTTAAAAATGAGCCCAATCTCCCCACTGAATGGCGTTTAGGTCGCGTTGTGAGGGTCTATAATGGTTGTGATGGCAGAGTCAGGGTGGCAGATTTAAGAACGCAAAATGGGATGATTACCCGCCCGCACAAATTAGTGATATTGCCAGTCTGCAACACATAAATTTTTTCTTTTCTTTCTTCAAATCGTAGCTTTTTATAAATCGAACTCTTTCCGTTACCAGGTCACAATGACAGGCCGTCCCTTTAACACGCTGCTTGTAAAAGTCTGGATAGATGCCATCGCTGTATGCAGGAACACCACAGTTGGCTGCATCCGATACCCAAGGGGAGAGTATGGATACAAATGACCGCCCACATTTGTGCTCAAGCTAGGCCAAACAATGCAAAGTAGTAGACACGGGTACTAATAGACCCAACAGTTGCCAGATCATCTATCACGTTACGTGAAGCAAAAAGGCTGGGCTGTGTGATCAACCGCGGTCGAACTTCTTTGATTTTCTTTCACAAGTATGAAGATCGACAATTTGCGCTTGAAGTCGTCGTAGAAGACAAAATTTACGGTTGCAGCCCAAGTGAAGATGTAGACGGTGAACTGCGGGACGATGCGAATAGCTCATTAGCTAGCCGTTATTGGCATCGCAGCCGTGAATACTACATTGTGATGAGAGCTGATTCGAAGAGCCGAGTCCTTCTTGGTCCGGCAACAGGTAAACCGGGGACGATCTACGTGCAGGACACGGTCTTTGGATTTGCACACTTTGGAGAAGGTTGCGTGCGCAGAAAATAATTACATGTCTCTCTACATTTTCAGTCTTAATTTTCATTTTTTCATTGAATTTTCTCTACTATTTTATATTACTTTGGGGTAGAAATAGATTCCTTTTCTTGTATATATTAAAGAATAACTTTTATAAAATGCCATGAATAATATTAATTGTTAAAATAAATTGTATCTGTGACATGATATTAAGACGTGGCTCTATATTGCGATAATGTCGCAAGGCGGCCGGTATGTCTATTCCAGTCATGTGTTGTGTACTGGCAGGAGGGAACACCATTGCGGCGAATTCACACTCGCGCTCTTTCGTGTTTCATTTTGTTAGCCGTCAATTGCTCGATCGGCCTTATTTTTACTTGGCTCTGAAATACGCGTCGAATCGTTGCAAAAACTCTTCTTGTATTATTGATCGTACGTTGAAGCATAGAAAAACTATATTTTATTTTTGATTTAAAAAGTGAATAAATAAAACAAAAATTAAGTTCAGAACAACACCGTGGTTTTCTTTTTTTTTATGAGAGACAATCAGCAACAAGAACACCCTTCAACATACGCTTTCTACTAAGGTACCAGAAAGTAGGCATCTGAGGGCATTTGGAACAAATTCTCTGCAGCTACCACTGACATCAATAAGACTCGAAACCAGCGTCGACAGCAAGCAAGTAAACAAAAGTATTGAATTGTTTCAGTTCTTATTAAATAATAATATTCATATATGTTTAATTACTGAAAGTTGGCTTAAACTGAATATAGGAATTAGTCACCAAGATTTTGTCATACATAGAAATAATAAAGAATTAAAAAGAGATGGAGGCGTTGCCATAATAGTTAAGAAAACCAATTGACATTCGACAATTCCTATTGAAAATACCACTCTCGTAGAAAATATTGTTATTAAAATTTCAACTATTAACGGTAATATAAATATATATGCTTGCTATTTTCCAGGTGGTCGTGCGGGCGCTGATAATTCTAAGAAACAAATTTTTGGTGGTGATCTAAACTGCCGACATCAATCATGGGGGTGTGTAAGAGCCAACTGTTGAGGCAATGTTTTATACGAAAAACAAGACTCTTACAATTTCAATATATTGTTTCCTGATGAAAGTACTTTTATACCATATCAGTTAAACCGTCAAAGTTCAACACTTGACTTTTTCTTAACAAATTTTACAAATAATATGTTTTCTCCCGAAGTCATCAATGATCTAAGCTCTGACCATCTTCTCGTCAAACTCACATTAAAAACTAATTACCAAAGTGCTAATCTTAATTATTTTGATTTCAAAAAGGCAAATTGAAAACGTTTTTTAAATGTACATAAACATAAATGTTTCTTTTTCTAATAACAATTTATATCCAAGTAAGGAGATGATCAACTCAGCTCTTAGAAACTTTATTGATATCTTAAATTATGCCATTTCGTATAGTGTACCTTTAAAACAAAAGAGATATGTTAGATAAACTTTGCCAAATAATATGAAATTGTTAATTAAAAATCGAAAGCACTTTCGTAGAAACTCGCTTCGTTACAGGGATGATCGTGACTACTATGAGTTTAAAACATTCAATTTTATAATTAAATCGGAAATTACCAAATTTAGAAACAACTCATGGAATCATTTGCTGTTGAACAAAAACTCTTCTCTTTTTTCGAATTTAACAAAAATATTAAAGAAGAAATCTAAAAATATTCCAATATTAAAGAATAATAATTCACGTTTTTCTTCGAGAGAGTGATGTGACATATGAAAAAGTTTTTGATACGATCAAAGTTTTGAAAACAAGACGAAAACTTTTGAGACATTTCATAAACAGCTGCCTTAAGCTCTGTTATTTTCCAAATGAGTTCAAAGAGGTAAAAGTCATTGCAATCAAAAAGCCTAGTAACCAATTAGTCTCTTATCGTCTATAAGTAAAGTCTTAGAAAGAACTATAAAAGACAGGATTGTTAATTTTTTAGATTCTAGAAAGTCCACAACACTGCCATTACACTAGTTCGGTTAAGAAACATCGTTAAGTCTAACCTTGACCAACATTGATGGACTTTATGTCAGCATTTGACAATGTATGACCCGATGGCTTAATATTTAAGTTAATTCTGTTTGATTTCCCGCCAAATATTATTAGAATAATTCAAAGTTATTTATCATCAAGGTAATTTAGATAACATATAGGCTCCAAATGTTCAAACGTTTTTCAAATAAATGCAGGTTGTTCTCAGGTTGTTATCCCCAATTTTATATAATTCTATAAATGACTGTGTCATATTTGTGTTTGCAGATGATACTGCAATCCTATGCTCAGGTATTTTATCTTCAGAAATATTAGCAAACCTCCAATCGGCCATTAAAATACTAATTAAATATTTCACAAAATGGAAAAACCCAAGCAATATATTTTACTAGAAGTAACGACATTGCTGACAATGAAATTGCTGATTGCACCAAAACATTATTGCGAAAATGTAAATATAAACTTTTGCGAAACATTTGGCTCAGCAGTTTCCAAACATGCGCAGACGTAATCCGATATCATATCCGGTTACGACATGTAAATTAAGCTGATCAGCGGTTTCCACGATTGAGGTGCAAAGCAGCGGTGAAAGCTTAAAAGGTTGGTGAGAAGCAATGTTGAGGGCAGTCTTGGCTACGGATCGTTCGCGTGTGGTTTAGTTTAATAATTACTTGCGTGAAATTAAATAAGCTAATTATTATTTGCGTTGAATTAAATTGTTTTAAATAATTATTATTTGCCTTGTGTTAAATAAATCGCATTAAGAAATTGTATTAACAAATTGTATTCATTGTTTTAATTCTTAAAGGCGCGGACCAGCGCCTAATAATATATTTTTTTTAAATAAATCGCACGAAGAATTTGTTAACTGGCGCCCGAGCAGGGACCGCTAAAATAAGAGTGAAGAAAATCTTGCCGCAGTAGTAAGCATCGGTAGCGAACTTGACAAAAAGGAATAACAGGATCCTACCAGTACCGGTCGTCGCAAACGATCCGTATGCTAAGGCTTAAAATTAGTCTTAAGGAAAAAAATTTATTAATTCTTTAATTCTTTAAATACAAAGAATTTCAAAAAAGAGAAAAACAAAAAAAAAAGGAATAAAAAGCACTTAAATTTGAAAAAGAAAAATCTTTGAATTTAAAAAAAGTGAATCTAAAAAGGAAAAATTTTCCTCTAGAAATAAAACAAAAAAGAAAAAAACTCAAAAAAATATTAAAATCGAAAAAAATCCTTTGAGATAAAATAATTTCAAATAAAAAAAGAAGAAAATCTTCAAATAAAAAAAAGGCAATAAAAAGAGGAATTTTTAAATTTCGTAAAAAAAGGAATGTCAACAGAAGAAGAACTGCAGGCAATCTAGGATAGTGCCCTTAACGCGGTCCTTAAAGGAGCGCTAGATCAGATAATTTTAGAAATCCTTTTAAACAACGGAAATTATTTAACACTTTTCCGGAATGCTACGATCCTTCTTCTGTCCCAACAAATCGAATGGAATTTTATGGCTTTTCGCTACAGTTCCTTATATTCCTATTTTCACATTTTGGAGGTTGAAAGTTGGTATTCGTGCATATCAGGTTGTTTGAAGTCTCCTTATTAAATTCTTGTTTAATTTTCTGGAGTTTTTCTACTTCGTTGTTATAAATATTTACAATCTTCCTTAACAATTTCACTTTCTTCCTAACAAGATATACTTAAATGTTGTTTTTCAGTAAGAAATTTCTGAGTTTTTGATTTCGACATCTGTTAAGTCATTTGTATTTTGCTTAACAACTTGGTCAAAAATTTCGAATTGGGTATCAGGTGAATTAAAACGCTTAATACTATCTCTTTGCGCTTGTTTGTCATTATAATTTTTGCAAGGAGAAGGGTTGTATGAAAAATATGATTTTTTATTTATTTATTTTTTTAAGCATCAGTGTCTATTGATTTAAATATCATTAAATTTCTCACTGGATTGTATACAGATTGTCTTCTTCGCTCAATGTTATCTTTTGCACTGAAAATACAACATTCCCCTTGAGTTTAGATTTAACGGCAGAAATCTCCATTAAATATTCAGCGTTGTCATAGTATGAATTGGACAAAAGTTCATTGTTTGTACCCTGATTATTTTTACAAGTTGGTATTCGTCGTACTGGTTTCCTTTTTGGGATATGTAGTCTCAGAAGATGGAATACGCGCAGGTCCCCACAAAATCGAAGCTATCCAAAATTTAGCTATGCCCGGAACAATTAAGGATTTAAAAAAAAGTTTTCTCGGTATGACTTCCTACTACAGGAAATATTGCAAATCCCTTAACGAATTTAACAAGAGAAAAAAACGCTCAGGTCAAGGCAAAGTACCGATTGTTAAACGGTGCCTTAACCCAAACCGACCGTTTTATTTCACTTCTTAACAGCGTATATTTGGCACATTTTGCTTCATATAAAATACGATTTTCTCAGAGATTAGTGGAAGATATCACTAATCCAGAGAAGGCTTCTTAAATTATAGAGAATGAGCACAGAAGAGCTCATCGCAACGACAGGGAAAATAGTTTACAAATACTGGAAAGTTATTACTTCCCTCATAAGAGAAGTCTTATCCGAAATTACACTAAAATCTGTGAAATATGCAAGTTAAATAAATATGAAAGACATCCTTATAAAGTTACAGTCGACACCCATTCCTTCGTATCCTTGTGAGATTAGGCATGTTAATATTTTTGAAGTCCACGGCTATAACATAGAAGGGCTCATCGAAACCTCATCGAAAACAGGCAGCAAATTTTAGAAAAATATTATTTCCCCAGAATGAGCAGCCTGATCAGGAAATTCGTATCAACCTGCGACGTTTGCAAATTAAACAAATACGACAGGCACCCATTCTCAGTTACAAGCAACCCCGATACCGTCATACCCCTGCGAAATCCTACATATCGATATTTTCGAGATTCAGGGCGAAAAATTTATTTCGTGTTTAGGCAAATTTTCTGAATTCGCCAAGCTCTTTCACATAAAAAAACGGTCGACACTGCATCTACGCGTCAAGTAGTAAGAGATCACTCAACAATTTTGGAAATATATCGTTGCCTAAGGGCCGAACATTAGGATCTCAAGCTAAGAGAGTTGTTAAATATTGCAGTAGAGCGCTACAATGACACAGTGCACACAACTACTCGGGAAAAAACAAGCGACGCATTTTTTAATAATTCCGAAAGGATAAACTTTCAATAACTTCTAAAATTTAAACAAAAGATTAATAATGACCTCTCCTCTGAGTTAAAAAGAATCCAAAATCTCCAGCTAGAGCGACATAATGCTAACCGCAAATGCCCAAAAAAATTAAGAAAAGGGCAAGTCGTTTATGCAGCTTGCAAACAGAGGAAAGGTAAACAGAAACCCCTTTACGTGAAAGAAAGGATTTTAAAAGACAATAAGGTCACGGTGTTATGTATGCATGTATATATACAAATAACAGGTTATATTTTGTCACAATATATCATATATCAATAAATGCTTAAAGTGCATTGCCCCACACAACGAGCAATCTATTTAATCAAAATACTCCATTAAATGAGTTCCAGTATTCTCATCTTTTAAATTGTTTGCATTCCTTTCCTATAAATTGCTGGTAAGCTAGCAATGAGTAGCGAAGGATTAATTTCAGAATAACCTACATGTGTGGCATTCTGTTAATGATAAACGTTTATTTACATGACTCATCATGCATCACGTCTCCCCATAAAATATAAGCTTAGGTTAAAATAATGTTAAGATTAGTATTAAGACAGCAGTGAACCAATAAAGAATATATTTTTACACGATGAGTTACAACGTTTTCTTTCTGAATAAATTCTTACATTGTTTTCTTTCTGAATAAATTCTTCTTTGCAACAGATTATGGGCTCAGTCTCGCGTTTGAATTTTTTGTATTAAATTATATTAAAAAAAATCGTTAAACATGATTACAACTTATGCACAATTTCCTAAATTATCCAACAATAATTATCACGTTTGGAAATTTAACATGGAATTGCTATAGTTGGGGAGGAAGCTGTGAAATGTTGTTGTTGGAGGTGTTCCTGAGGTGCAGGAAGATAAGTGGCTGATACGTGATGGAAACGCAAGAGCTGCTATTGGACTAGCTGTGGAGGAATCACAAAAATCAGCTAAAAACTGCAAAACAGTTTTGGGAGTCCTTGCAAAAACAACATGAGAAGTCAAATATTTCCAACAAAGTAAGTCTTCTTAGACAAATGTCGTCAATAACAAAAACGTAGCTTGAAAATGATGCTCTCACATCGAAAGCGCTAGCCAAACGTACCAAATAAACAGCCAGTGGCCACAGTTTTAACCGAAAGATAAACAACAGCAAAATATTTACTACGGAACAAACCCAATAAACTTAATACCAATACAAATCTATTTATGTACTAGCAATTATGAGCGCATTTATTTAAGCAGTATTGGTAAGTATCTTGAACAATAATAAAAACTATGCCTTATTACTTATATCGTATTTTAGCAAATAGTAACGTTCACTCAAAGTTTTGATGCAATTTGATGCAAATTTTTTGAAAATAAGAGCGAAATTTTCTGGAACGACATGTAAGGTGAAAACTTACTTTTTTTATATTTCAAGACGAAATTAAGGAGCTCAAAAGGGTAATGCAAACTCAAAATAAAAATATAATGGCGGCATTGTCTGCCCAAAAAGTAGTGACCGAAAGCCTTGTTCGCCAGAAAAATAACAATGTGGCCATTAAAAATGTTTTTCCAAGAAACACTCTGAAAGAGCTGAAAACGCTCAATGACGTCATACTAAATTCAAATCTGCAAATTTATGTGAGTTCATATTTTTTCTACTTTTATTATTTTCACAAATTTCGTGCTTTTTTACAGACCAATGCCATGAAATTATTAATTAGAACAAAATTTCTAATAGCACAGTTTATATTTTCTTTTACCCCTTTTTTCTAAGCTAGCATAATGCCACGATGTAACCTTTGCACTAAGAACCATGAATTAAGACACTGCGTCGTGTTTCAGGGTAAAGATGAAAGAAGAGCCTACGTTAGAAAGCGGCAGTAGTTTAAATTGCCTCGCTTATATTCATAAGCGTTACGGATATCAGTCAATAAACCGATGTGCAATCTGTAGTGCTTTCAAGATAAAACAACCTCCATAAAACCTCTAAAGCAAACTTCATCTATCACGCAGAATCTACAAGATATACCAGATACGTCACTAAAACTTCCAAATAAGGACTTGCCTGTATTACCTGCAAATTGCAACACCATTATCCCTCCTCCTGTGAGAGTGCGGAGGAAAAGAGTGAGACATCATTTCTGACCTGAAGCATAGCCAATATATTCCCTAACTTCAGGGCCGATTTGCATAAGGGATCAAAGGAGTTTTCCATTTTCGAAGTCGCGCAAACCTATAAGCCGAGAAATCATTATGGTCCAGTGGCACGTTGGAAACTAGAAGTTAAAAATGCCGGTGCAATGACACCACCTCCTATTAATGATCCCCACAACCAGCTAGAACAAATTTACCAAAAGCTCAGCGCACAATATTTGGATGCGTGTTTTCCGGAGTGTGGCATGGCTGTAATTGCCCGGGAGTATGTTGAACCATGTTCAATCAACACAAACAGTTAATTTGAATTTTTTGTCATTTTTATTCTACTTAAGATTATTTTTTATTTCCAATGAATTTTAATGTTTAAGTCATATTCTTTGAATCATGTAACATACAAAAGAAGTTCTAAGTTAGAACTCAATAAAGCAACATACTTATATTTTAAGTTTCCTACGAAACAAGTTTATATTTAATATTGTAAAAACACTTTAAGATTAGGACAAGGAGATTCCTCAACCTAACATCAAATTGAGTTTGTGTGAGAAATTAAAAACTCTAGAAAATGTTTGGAAAGGATTCTCAGTTGGGTAAAAGGCGAGAAGTTTCGATAAGAATATAGTATCTCCGGGAAATTACTGCTATTATCATTTGTTGTGCAATGCTTTTTCTAAAAATAGCCCGTAAATATTTGTAGGAAGTAATTTTTTTTTATTCAATAAAAGAACTCCGTTATTTTAATCATTTGGTTTCTTTTAATTTTTGATGAAAATAGTATTGTTCGTAGCTCACTCCAAGATGGGTCGTAAACGTAATTATTATTTACGAGAATTTTTTATAGAAGTTGATGGTAAAGCAATTTGCAAATCGTGTAAAAAAGAAGTTAGTAACTTCTCCACAAATTTAAAAAGACATTTAGAAAACAACATGGTGAAATTTTTGAAGATGTTATAAAGAAAATGAGAAAAAGTAGTGAGGACAGTGCTGTGGAAACAGAAACAAAATTTTCCATAGAAATGAACAAAAATGAGGTGACAAACGCGTGCATAGAAATGGTCACCAAAGAATCTCTTCCACTTTCATTTTTTGACTGTAATTCATTTAAAGTGTTAGTGAACCCTATATTGCACGGCTTAGTTATTCCAATTATAAATTCCAGAAATATCATGGAATTGGTGGTTGTGAAGGCAAATGAAATAAAAACCAAAATTGTAAAATAGAATTATTCATTTAAAAATTGACACTGCAACTCGAAGTGATCGGGTAATTTTAGGAATAAATGCTCAAATTATTTTGAAAAACGCAATTACAATTTTTTCGCTGGCAATGTTAGAACTTAAAAAAAGACACGCCGCAGAAAATATAAAAATTGAAATTGAAAATGTGTTAACTAATTATGATATAAACAAAAAACAGATATATTCTGTAACAACAGATAATGGTCGCAATTTAATAAAAGCGATTGAATTTTTGTCGCCACAAGAAGGCGAAATCGAAACGAAGATTTTGTTAAAAATATTATAAGTTCTATAAGATTTAAAAATGTCATTTTCATCGTCACACACACTCCAGCTGTCTGTGAACGATTTTCTTCGAGATTTCATGACAGATATGAACCGAGCACGCAATACTGTTAAAGTTCTGAGAGCTCCATCATTTTGGTAAGTTATCCCTATACGAATTTTTTAATTTTAATTTAATTACAAGTCAAACAAATTATAGTCTTGCGATAACCACTTCAATAAAATTTAAAAATTTCGATTCCATCTCTCATCTTAGATATAAAATACAAAATTGTGGTATGCCAAAACCACAATTAGATGTTGCAACCCGATGGAGTTCCACCTATAACATGTTAAAACGTATTTTACGGCTGAAAGAGTTTTGCAGTGGGTATTAATTGAAAATCTGGTGGTAGTTTTACAACCGATCCATGAACTCACCCTGAAACTCCAAAGATCGCAATTAATCTTAGGCGATTTTTATAAGTTTTGGATGGAACTAATTTTTAAGCTGAAAAATGTTAACACGGAGCATTCTAAAAAGCTTTTAGCTAAAATAGAGTCGCGTCTATCAAATCTAGTGGAGAATGACACAATGTATGCAGCATTATTTTTGGATCCCAGATTTAGACGTTTACTATCGTCCAAAGAGGAATTTGAAAAACCCTTTTCAGCAAACGCAATACAGTAGCCGCTCGGTTATATGAACATCCAGAATAGTGAACATCCAGAATAGTGAACAACAAAATGTAAACACATGGGGTTCTAAAGAGTGAACACAACCCATCTCTATTATGTGAACAACTTTCAACCGTTAATTTTTTTAAATATTTGTCAAATTGGAAGTACGTTCTTCATAATTTGCGTAGCAATAACAATAATTTACGCTTTAAATTGCTGTTGTACATTTTAAGATTGAGTAAAAACCGCTCTCCATTTAGCCAACGTTGCTTTAAAGTGTTGATTTTGTTAATGTTTTGAGTGTTGAGTTTTAAGTGATTGTCTTACATTTTAAAAATCGGTTTTTCCCCGAGATAAGCAAGCATGTGCGTACGAATACAAAAAAGCTTTTTGTGGTCATTAGCGTTTGTTACATAGTGCATCGAAGATGAAGCGCAAGGTGTTAACGTTATCTGAAAAAAGTGACATTTTGACAAGCTTGGACAAAGGTGCAAGCGTTACTTCTCTTGCACATAGATATGAAGTGGCCAAGTCAACAATTTGTGCTATTAAAAAAAATAAAAAGCGGATTTTGGAAGTGACTGTAAAAAGTGATGGAAAAATTAAGAGAAAAACATTGAGAAAAGCTGAAATGCCGTTGGCGGAGGCGAAACTATATCATTGGATCAATCAACAAAGAATTAAAAATTTACCCATTACAGGTGAATTAATCAAAGCAAAAGCAAAGTATTTCAACGACCAATTGAAAGAAAAAAGTTCTTTTACTGCAAGTGATGGGTGGCTGCAGAAATTTAAGCGACGATTTGGTATACGTTTTTTAAAGATATCCGGCGAAAAATTATCGTCCAATCCGGAGTTTGTAGAACCTTTTAAAAAAGAACTTCATTCTTTAATAGCAGAGCATAATTTAATACCTGATCAAATTTACAATGCAGATGAAACTGGCCTTTTTTGGAAACTGCTTCCAGACAAAACATACGTTTTAAGATGTGAAAAAAGTGCACCTGGACGAAAAGCCGAAAAAGCACGTCTTACATTCTTGGCCTGTACAAATGCTTCTGGAGACCACAAAGTAAAACCACTGGTGATAGGGAAGGCAAAAAATCCAAGATGTTTCAACAATTTTACTCCACCTGTAGATTATAGCCATTCTAAAAACGCATGGATGACTGCAGCAATTTTCCAAAAGTGGTTTAAAGATTCATTTGTTGTACAGGTAATTTTAAAAAGCTTTTTGTTAATGTGGTTTATAGCATTTATCTCTTATTCTATTTTAGGTGACTAAATATTTAAATCAAAAAGGCCTACCTACTAAAGCCATTCTTTTATTGGACAATGCACCAAGTCATCCACCCGCGCAATCATTGCGTTCAGAGGATGGAAACATATTCGTTGTTTACATGCCACCAAATGTTACGCCATTAATCCAGCCAATGGATCAAAATGTTATCCGAATTACGAAACTGTACTATAGATCCGCTTTGCTAGCATCAATAGTGTCAGCTGAAAATGCTTCAAACATTTTGAAGAATTTGACCATAAAAGATGCAGTTATAAACCTAAGTTTGGCATGGAATAAGGTTGATGCATCCACAATACAAAAGTGTTGGAAGAATATTTTATGTTTTGAGGAAGAACATGACACGGAAGAGGACATTCCACTCAGTATTTTAAAAGAAAAATATCAAAACGATATTGAAGCACCTATGAATGAAGTCATCGATCTAGTCAAAGAATTGTCGAATGGAGTACAGCTTTCACGAGAAGAGATTCAGAAGTGGAATCAAGACATTGGTGCCGAAGATATAGATAGCGAAGTTGAAGATGATGACGAAGACCAGTGCATAGTAACAACTGCTGATATTAGTACAACAGAGGCAATCGAAGCATTCAATAAAGTTATTGCTTGGAGTGAAAATAATATATCTGATTTTAATGATATTTTGGTATTGCGAAAATGCAGGGACAAGGCAATACAGAAATCTCTTGAAGCAAAAAAAGTACAAAAAAATATAACCGACTTTTTTCATGTTCATTAATTGTTAAAAAACTTATTTAAAATAATTTAATTTAATAAAAATCATATGAATTATGTACTTATTTTATATTCTCTCGATTTAATGAACTTCTCCATATAGTGAACAAGCTCTGTTTGAATTAGTTCATATAAACGAGCGGCTACTGTATATTGAAAAGGTAAGCAAGCTTAATAAAGAGTTGGATTTAGCACAGTATTCGTCAAATTTTGCTTATGCTTATTTTATAGAAAATTACCACAACAGAACTCAACACTAATACCGCGGATGTAGTTTTTGTCGATGAATTCAGTATGCAGAGCTCTTCATCATCATTATTGAGAAGTGGATTTCGTGAATTGGAAATTTTAAATTCGTCTTCTGATGATGACGATTTGGGTATGAATTTTCTGAAAATATCCGCAAAGCTTTTTACGAAATTGACAATTATAAAGAAAAACGAATGGATATTGACGATGACTTAATGGAGTACTGGAGGAACAAAAAATTTATTCTCTCGGTGCCAGCTACGCAAGTTATTGTAGAAAGGTCGTTTTCGGCATTAAAGCTGATTTTTGGAGACTTGAGATACAATTTATCGGCAGAAAATTTGGAGGCAATTATGATTGCAAAACTCAACTCCATTAATTTTCGAGCATATGCAAATTATTTTCACTGAAAAATTAAAGTTTTTTAAAAAATATAATGAATTTATCACAAAATAACTTTTATTTTTGCTCATAAAAATTAAAAAATAACTCTTATTTCTGCTCGAAAAAATAAAAGTCAAAAAATAACTTTTATTTTCTGACTTTTACGATAAAAGTTATAACAGTTACGGTCCCTGAGTAGTTCCCTGTAGGGCTATTCCTAGGCCATGTTAAACCAATGAGTGTTAAAGAATTTTATAGAGATTTTATTGATGAAGTGCTTTCGCTTAAAGATAGAGTACATCACACGGATGTACATAAGTTAACGTGCTTACATACAGTGTAATTAGTATAACTTTAATTTTCGATGCTGATTTTTCTTCAAAGAAAGTTTAAAAATCACCAAGCCAAATATTTAAAAATTAAAAAAATTAAAGAGTTGCCACCCCTGTATGAACGTCAGAAACTAGCTTCTAGTTAAAAAATATTTTATTTCAAAAATAAATATATTTTTATTAAAAAATGCTGTGAACATTAATTAAAATAAACAATAAATAAACAATTAAATTGAAATATAGCAACAAAAAGTCATCGTAGCATTGCAAATGCAAAAAAAATTTGTAATCAATGTAAGCTTGAAATTAACGAAAGTGAAGAAGAAAGCATAGAGTGTGATAAATGTGGCAGAATATTTCATTCTGTATGTACGAAACTCGATAAACGTCAATATCAATATTTGCTTAAACATAAAAGAGAGTTACAAGAAATAAAAACAAAATTAAAAAAACTTGATAAGCTATCTTCAATAACGGAAGCAATTGAATTAATGTCAAAGCAGTATGATGAATTATTAAAAGGTGTTGCCGAGAACATTAAAAAGTTGGAAATTATGCAAAAAGAAAATCGTGTTTTAAAAAATAAAATTAAGTCGTTAAAAGATTCTGTTAAATTCTTAAATGGTCAACGTGTTAGTGTTGGACGTAGTACATTTGCAAAAGTGCTGTGATAAACAACTGTTGCCTTAGAAAATGCTTTATGTCTGTTATGGATTAATTTAGATCTTAAAGACGAAGAAATCAAAGAATCAAAATTACATTTCATTTCTGAATATGGATTGCCCGGAAGTTATTAGTATATTTTATTCCTTGTTACTAACTTTTAAAAGTTTGACAAAAAGGTTTTCATAAATAAGTGGTGACTCTATTTTTTCGAAGATAGATAAACTGTGATCGCCATATTAAAAATTTGCAGAAATTTTGTCTTTTGGTGAAAAATTTGTTTCTAAATTAGATTTGTTAAAATTAAACTTTTATTGTTAATTTGTGTTTACAAAAGATACTTCGTATGTGCGTTTAAAACTTTTACCAAAAAGTGTTTTTATTCATGCACCTAATTTTCATCAAGCTTGAGACAAGAATATGAAGCAATTTAAGAGTGTTTTTAAACTAACTTTTTTATAATATAAATTATATTAAAATGTATTTAATTTAACTAAGATTAATAAATAATGAAGACTTCAAATTTTTTTCCAATGGTTCTTTACTTGTGTTTTCAGTAATTTTTAAGAATAAAATTACGTTCGATTTACTTTCGACCAGGTTTGTTTACTCGACTTTAAAACGAGTAAAATAATGGGAATTCAGTTTAGAGAACTCCAAGAAAATGTGAATTCGTTTTAAAACGAGAAATTTACTCGGATTCGTTTTACAGAACAGGGCCGGTTAATGTAACTGATGTAGAACCAATTATTGAGTTATCAAAAAAGCTGGTGTTGAATTAAAAGAAAACATTGCTGAGGCGTATTATTTCAAAAACAAGAGACTTCCTTCTCAACCTCGATAATTCAACAAATTGTTCAAAAACAACAACACGAAATATATGTTGAAGCTAAAAAGGAAATGTTTAATTAATAATAATAATCTGGCAACGCTAGGCCTGAGTAGGTGTGTTTTTCTGGCGGCTGATAAATTAAATTTTTAATCTAAAGTTTTCAGCTGTATATTGTGCTCCCATTAAGTTTTTAATGTTTTTTGCACTGCGCTATTTCCTTTCGCGAATTAATAAAAATACTTGAGAAAAATCGTTTTCTTAACCCACATGCTGTTACTGTTGTTAAAATTTTTGAACAGGTTTTAAAATTTTGAAGAGTGCCTAGAAGGCAACAAGATTTTTTTTTTGTTTATTGCTTAAAACAAAAACTATTTATTGAAAAACTTTTTGATTTTGGTGGCCCAAGGGGCACAAGTTGATGATAAATTCATCTCCAATGGACGATGAATGAAACTCTAAAGAAAAAGCTAGAATCTTTTGTAAAGAGTCAAGATGTTAAAAAGCTTGTTATCCATTGCATTGATGAACAAAGTGATGAGTTGGTGAAAGAAAATTCAAGTCAGAAAAAGAAGGTGATTGGTGCCACTGCAAACACTACAAAAATAAATAAAAATTCAAGACTGCAATCAGGTGGAGCAGCGTCAAAGTCTGATGTGGAGGGTAAGAGGCGTAGTAAGACTGTTCCAGTATTAACTACGTATAATACAAATATTAAAACTATTATTAGTGCTATTGATACTTTGTTAGGGCACTAATATTACAACGTTAAAGTGCTAGAAAATAATGTAGCAAATATAGCATGCATTCTCGAGGACTTTCAGAGAGTGAGGGTGCTGCTCGAAGATCTCAAGGTGCACTTTTACACCTATACGCCAAAGAGTCTTCGCGCTTATACTGCGGTTATTGATGGTCTTTCTGATTCTTTTGAATCTGAGGAAATTTTGGGATACCTGAACGGTCTCCAGATTAATGCGAACATTATTGGCTTAGTTTGATTGGGAGGTGACAAGTGGGTTCTTAGGGTGACAAGGGTCTCGGACATTGAAAAATTATACGCCATCCGGTACATACTGAGGTGCTGGGTGAACATTAGAAAGTTTAGACCTACTGGCATTACACAGTGCTTTAATTGCCAGCGATACAGACACGTATCCTCGAATTGCCGTATTATTGCCGTACGGAGAGAATGTTGCGGAAACCTTCGTAACTAATCCTGTTACTGGACAGGTCACGAGAAGGATTGGCCTGCCTGTAAGATGTATAATTTGCGTTGTGGAGGGTCATGCGGCTAGCTCGAAGGAGGCTAAAATATTGGAAAGGGTTGGGCCAGGTTCTCGTATTCCTGGACAGAGTAGGGTTAAGTATGCGGTATCGTATGCTGCTGCGGTTCAGGAGCTCCCTGGAACTTCACCCTTAGGGAAAAGAGACCTAACAAGACGGAAATATCGATTGGTACGGCTATGGCCCAATTTGACATTATTGATAAGGACTGTAAACGCTTTTTCGGAGGCGGACTTTTGAACTGTCTTGACAAAGTTGGTGGGTTTTGCGGTTAAATACCGCGAATTGGACAATGACGAGGACATATCGCGAGCTTTGCTCGGCATGGTTTTGACTTTGAGACATAATGGCTAGTTCTATAAAAATTATTTTTATTAACGTAAACTTGATCGTTTCAAAACATAAGAGACACTACTTGAGTTTATTTCTGAAGCGACAAAAACCGGACGTACTACTTATAGCCGAGCATAGGATTTTTTTTTTATTTAAACGAATATACTGGTAAGTAAAAATAAATAAATAAGTTGATAAATTTATATATAATAATGCACGTGCTATTTTACGTAGATTTGAACACAATGAAAACCGAAGAAGATTCCTTCGATGAATTTATTTCAAGCACACCAAAGGAAAAGCGATCCAGGTAGGTATTTATTTGTAAAAATTAGGCATTGTGGTATACTTAAAAACACACCTCTATAGATCCTTAACCTTCACATCGCAAGAGGAAGATGTGCTTATGTCGTTGGTAGAAAAATTCGCCAATATTGTAGAGAACAAAACAACAGACGCAGGAGTTGGCAAAAAAAAAAAAAAGAATAAAGCTTGGGAAAAAATCTCACTGGAGTTTGGATCACAATGCGGCATTGTCAGATCGTCCAAAAACCTTAGAGACAAGTACGAAAATATGAAGCGCAAGGCGAAAATATCGACATCAACTTCAAGTCACTGAGCTAAATTAAAAAAAGGAATTATAAGAATTAGAGATAGTTCTAAAAAATTAGAAATTGAAAAATTTTCGTAAAATTTAATATTTAATAATATTTTTTAATGATATGCAAAGCAATTGAATTTTTTAAGTTCCTTTAATTTTTTGTTGAATATGTTTAAGTTCTTTTTGATTAATTTAATATTTTGTTTTTGTTATGTTTGTTAATCAACATACATACATAACTATGTATCTGTGAATTAAAAAAACATTATTTAAAAAAAACAAGATTTTGGAATTTGTTTTTATTAAACTTTGTAGAGTTTTAGCTTCACTCTATATATTGTAAAAAAACTAGTTTTTTGTTTATTTTTAAAATTTTGAAAAATAATTTTCAATAAGATTATTACGCGGTCTTGAAAGTCGTTCTGGGGTAATTTCATCTTCATCACTTGAAATATTTAAATCATCGTAATCGCTTTCATCATCTAGTTGCCTGCATAAATTATGCAGAACTGCACATGACACTATTACTGCCATTGTAGTGCTAAGTGATAATCTCATTCCCATAGACAACACTTTAAAACGGCGCTTTAACACCCCAAATCAACGTTCTATCACATTTCTTGTCCTATTTTGTGATTTGTTATATAATTTTTTCCCTCAGTCTGTGGGATTGATAGCGGCGTCACTAAATAAGATTTAGCGCCATAGCCAGCATCGCCTAAGAGCAAATACGACCCAAATTCTCCACTTTCGAATCTGGGTTTAATACGACTCTCATTAAAAATGTAGCTGTCATGTGCCGATCCTGGCCATCTTGCTACTATATCTGATATTTGAAGGTTTGAGTTGCAGATTCCTTTAAAAAATTTTGAATGTATAATACTGCACAAATTATAAAAATTTCCAAAATAGCGCACCTGTAAATTTAACGAAAAATAACCTTTTCTACATCTGAATACTTCGGCATCAACACCACCCGGAGATTGTATTTTTACATGGGTAGGGAAAAATGGAAGTTTAAAGTTACAATTTTATTTTCATTCCCACACTTTACCAGACAGCAACGTAAGCAAAAATTCTTTGCGTTGCTTAGTTTATGTTGGTTTTTAGGTTAAAATAATGTTTTTGTCTTAAGATTCACTTTAAAATAAAAGCACACTAAGAAATAAACCTTTGTGTTTTAACTGGCGCAGTCGGTATAATGGTATTCTGAAGAATAACTACCCAAAAAATATCTAGTGTACAGAACTTTAAATATTTTTAAAATATATCAAGAAACAATACAAAACGAAATATAATAAAGTAAAACTTAAACCTAAAACAAAGTTAACTACTAAATAGAACTTTTATTATCTAACAATAAAAAAAAGTAATTTTAATAAACAGTTTGCTAAAGCTAATGTGACCATCCGTCCCGATTTCGGCGGGACAGTCCCGATTTCAAGTTCACCGTCCCGGTGTCCCGGATGGTAGCTTTAAAATGGGAATTTGTCCCGGTTTCCTGTAGCTTAATAATTTTTTTTTTCAAAATGGGGCAATAGATTTAACAAGAAATTAGAAACAAACTTTTTTTCAATTCGCTTGTGTAGATCAAAAAGGATAAAACGACAAAATATAGAAGCCGTCGCCCAAGTCAACGGCGACTTTAAGTATTAATCGGCTTATTTGTTTTTCTTCAATTTCGCATAAAAAAGATTGTAAACATTTCAAAAGTTTTATCTTTAAAAGAAAAAATATTGCTTTGGTGCAAACGCTTTTTTTAACAAGGTATTTGAACATGCCGAAACGTAAATGTGCTTTTAGTGACAATTTAAAAACAAAGTATCCTTTTATTGAACTTATAAATGCTCCTTCAGGAGTCAGATGTGGAAAGTGTCGCGCAGAATTTAGTGTCTCCCATAGTGGCGTCGCTGATGTCGAACGTCACATAAAATCAGAAAAACACAGAAATGCAGATAGGGCAGCCGCTTCAAGCTCTTCAATGAAAAATTTTTTTAAGAAATTGGACGATCCAACATCAAAATTGTCGGTATATAAAAGTAGTTTAAGACAACTCTTTAATTATTTTGAAAAAGCTAAGCATTTAAGTGAGATATATTAATTTTATGAAAGTAAACCTTTGTTATATAAATCACTGAACGTTGATAGGGATTTGGCTCATATTTCTATTTAAAAAATTGATGGCCCACTCAGGGTCCATTTAGATGAAAACTTGACCTCGAACGATATCATTATTAAATACACAAACCTAGGATTACTCGATGACAAAAGGGCTACTGACAGTAGACGTAAGACGAGTAAAAACTTTATAAAAATCAAAGCAGACCCAAAAATTTTAACAAAAATTGCGTGAAAGGAACAAAACAGCAATCAAGTTCAGCATATTCGCAATTATAAAAACTAAGATAATCATAATTTTAACTCTATGCAACCACAAAATTTCAACATACGTGATAACGAAAATTATCAATCCAGATTTTTATAAAACCATAACAATAAAAAACCTGATTTATTCCAAACACTTTTATCACATACTCGTATGAGTGTTGACTCTAACCCAAATTCACAAAGGTCTCAAACTTCCAGATATATGGAAGTTGATACCTTACAGTAAGCAGAAAAATTCCGGTGAGGAAGTAAATCTTTTAGAACTGCATCAAAATTCAAATTACCCGTCCATTGGTAAACAAAATTTCAAATGCCTAATAGACACTGGGGCAAGTGCAATTATAGTAAAACCAAACACATTTTTTTTCTTTGAAAAACAGAATCTAACAGAATCAATTTATATAAAAATACTAACCGAGGTAAAACGTTGCGTCGTTACTCCAATGCCTTCACAATTCCCAGTCAGAGGTACCCTTACATGGAAAATTGTTGATTTTAAAAATGAGAACTAAGATGCTATAATAGGTCAGAATTTCTTAGTCCCTTTTAAAGCCCAAATAAGCCTTATATGATATAATTACAAGTCTTTAGCAAATTGAAAATAAAGAAATACAAAACAAACTCTGTATAAATGAATTAAGTCAAAAAGAACAAGACTCTATTAAGAGAATGCTAAATGAATTTAAGTATTTGTTTTTTTGTGGAAGGAGACGCTTTATCTGCAACAACTGAATTCTGTTATGTAGTAGTTACTGCAACAGATAAGCCCTTGTACTCGAGAATTGATCAATATCACGAAAGTAAAATCCATAAAAAAATCTACCCCACTTTAAAAAAAAAAGTTTCTTAGGTTTCGAGCAATACTGTATAAATACATATGTTTCATAAATTTATAAATATAACAATTCTAAGAGATAATCAATGAAATCCAGGAATAATTTAGACTAAGGGTGGAGGAGTTACGTACGAAACCCTAGGCTCTAATAATATAATAAATATTTGTATGTTAAAACTAAATGAACTGCTGGTTAAGTGTAGGGAAATTTAGAAGTTTTAAGTTACATTTATATTTTTATTCCCGCACTTTACCAGACAGCAAAGTAAGCAAAAATCTTGAGTCATAAGATTGAATCTATGAAATAAACAATAAAAAAAAAAATAAAACAAAAAGTTGTTTTATTTCATATGTAACTCACGGGATTGAATTCACCATTAGCAAACATTTTTTCTCGTTATCCCCCAATGACCTTTCAAATGCCCTTGCAAAGGCTCAGGCATCAGAGTTCAATAATTTAAGTGCACTTCAATTCAATCGAATGTTCCAATTTAATCCTAATCAAAAAAAAAAAAAAAAAAAAAAGTAATGTCCCAAGAAAACACTATTCCCAAAATGGACAAATTTATTTAAAACCCGAACCTATATAAGTAGATTTCTCTATAAAACTTTGGAACAGACCAACTAATAACTTACAACACACAAATACAAATCGTAACTTTAATCGTCCTTCTTATGATGACAGAAGAAGACCTTTTGGTTACAATCAAGGTGTAAAACGTGAACTTCCTGAGAAGTACACAACAAACCAAAATCTTAAAGAATCAACAATATAGTAGAGAATGCGTTTTTAGAAGAAGGATCGGATTGCACTTCTTTTAGCGAACCAAATTAGATGGAACCAAAGTAAAACTTTTTATGGATACAAGAGCAATTAACTGCTACTGTAAAACAAACATGTTGCCCAACGACAATAAAAATTAATAAGCAACAACAAAATAACATTATTTACCAAATACCATGTAAGGGTAATGGGACAACAAAATGCAATTTAATATATATAGGAAAAACAAAGAGAACTTTGTCAACAAGAATAGCTGAGCATCTAGCGGACATTACTTAAAGAAAGGAGACAACTGCATTTGCTCAACATATACAAAAAACAAGTCACACAGTTGACTTTGACAAAGTTAAAATATTAGATAAAGAGAAAGTGGAGAGAGAGATAGATTAAAGAAAGCTTGCACATTCAAAAGAAAATAGAAAACACGAAAGAGGACACCGACAACATCAATGCAAGCTATAGAGTCGCTATTAGCTAATCCTCGACACAAAATTATGTGTTTCTTGTTTTTTGAAGTTTGTTGTAAATTGTTTTTATGTTTCTGTTTTGTTTTAATTAAAAATTTAATTTAAATTAATAACGATTTTAAAATTGTAAGTTAAAAAAAATAATGATTTAAATATGTATTCATATTACAATATTCTAATGAAAAAGTCGACAAACAATCGACGAAACGTCGGGTGAAATTTGTAATTAAAACTGTTTTAATTACCTTAAATAGGCCCAATTAGCTTAAGCACAAAGCATCTTTTTTACAAAAACCAGAAAAATTGGCCAAACTTCAAACATCACTCTATATAAATTTATTTCATATGTCTTGCATTAAAATAAATTTTTGCTAACATTACGCTTCCCATCAGAATTCGTCTGCGAATTTGTTATAAGAATATTTAAATAAAATTAAATTGGTAACAAAGTATTTTCTCATAGAATGGGAATATGATCATTGCAAGTCAGTTAGTTAGTTGTAACACATAACTCATCAAAGCCTGACCATAGACCAGCCTCACAAGCGGCTGCCTGAGATGGCTCATGAAAAACTATAATTTTATTTAAGAAAATTGAATAAATAAAATGAGCAGCAATCGATATAGATATATATACAATACTTTTTCTTTTAATGCATGTACTTGATTTGGTATTGATGACGATACAATTTCAGTGCAATCAAAACTTGATAACTGGATTATCGAAAAAAACAACTTTCAAGGAAAATAAATTTTGAAAAATGTAAAAGTAAAGTCATTATTCTTAAGAGTTTGATCAGTATATTAAAAGAGACGCAAGGCGGATCTTAACTACAGATCATAGGAGTTCTCTTATAAAAATAATAGTTGAAGAAGCTGTCTCTAGAGACCTTCAAATACGAATACAATATTTTCCTTTGTCAATTAAGGAAATTGTGTGGGTATTTTCCTCAGGAAAACCATATGCTGATTAATTCTGTTCGTATTAATGCTCTGTGGCTCTGATAAATGGCAGAAAATTTACAAAATATATAACAAGTAAGAAAACAATTACCGGTTTTATAAATTCTAATCCAATTCATAAATAATTTTAAAAACCTTAAAAAAATCATTTGCTTTCAATTATAATTTTATTGCAAAGGTTAAGAAAGGAAATCGAAGTGAGAATTTATATTCTAAACATAAAAACTTTAGATCCAAACGGGAAAAGTACAGAACTTCACCCAGCCAAGAAGAATATCAGGACATTGAAAATACACCTGATAACTAATTTACGCAGGCAGCTGAAAGCAATGAAATAGACGAATCAATCGCTGTAGCTTTTAAAACCCGTTTAAACAGGGACTCAGCAGACTAATATGATGCTTGCAAAAAGTGCCAACAAATATTTAAAATAAGTTGTCGTAAATTGCATTATTTAGAAAGCGTCGTTTTTTTTAAATCTTGGTCCAAGCTGTAACATTCATAAGCTGCTGATTTGGTAATGTTTAAAAAACTATTTCAAAAATACATTTAATTTTTAATATTTTTGTATATATTGAACAATATATTTTTAGATTGAAATTGACTTTGATCTTTTATATCGTGTCAAGCGTTTGATATTATTGGAAAATGGCGTTGTTTAAAAAGGGGAAAGTAAATGCCGTTTTGTTGGGGACAAGCTGACTAGTTGAATACATAGTTGGTGGATTTCTATCCACCCGAAATAGTTTTGTGAGCCTCTTTTAAAATCCTAATAAATAAATATGAAAATCCAAACGGGAAAAATACAGATCTTCAACCAGCCAAGAAGAAAATAAGAACATTGGGAATACACCTGATAACTAATTTACGCAAGCAGCTTTAAGCACTGAAATGGACGAATCAATCGCTGTAGCGTTTAAAACTCGTTTGAACAGGGACTCATCAGACTAATATGATGCTTGCAAAAAGTGCCAACAAATATTTAAAATAAGTTGTCGTGAATTGCATTATTTAGAAAGCGTCGATTTTTTTAAATCTTGGTCCGAGCTGTTACATTCAAAAGCTGCTGATTTGTTAATGTTTAAAAATTATTATTTATATTATTTTTGTATATTTTGAACAATGTATTTTTAGATTGAAATTGACTTTTATCTTTTATATCGTGTCAAGCGTTTGATATTATTTTCTAAATGGGAAATATTTTAAACAAAAGTTTTAAACTTTTTAAACACAATATTACAAACGAAGTATGCAAACAACAGCTATGTAAAGCAAAGGAAACAAAAAATATAAGCGTATAAATAATTTTAATGTACACCTTACTTATTTACTCAAAGTTTCAGTGGTGTTTGTATTTATAGATTCACAAGACAATTGCTGATTCGAGGGAAAGTTTCTTGCTGCATTTAACAACACTAAATGATTATAAGCGAAGAGTTGAAGAAATAATTAAAAAATTCTATTTTGTAATTTTTTACAACGGTTCTCAAATGGGGGTCTGTAGCAACCATCCAAGGGGTTCGCATTAAAAATTGAAAAAAAAAAACAATTTTTAAAAATATAAGTTTTATTTTGAATCTATTTATTGCTATTTTATATATTAAGATACATATTTATATATTTATGGTTTGAAATCTTCAAACAAAAACAACAAAAATTAGTGCGATCGTTTACTCTTCACTGCTTAATATAAACTACTCTGCAAAGACTGTTATTGCCATTACTATCAAATAACAGCTGATGTTTTATTGCCGTTTTATTTAGTTTGATGAAACGTAAAGTGAAGCTTGAACATGTCAAATATGAAGGCGTTGCCACAGTGCGTTATATGCCACAAAACTTTTTCGAATGATGCCATAAAACAATCTAAAATGGAGAGGCATCTTTGGAAGCGAAATATCCAGTAGAGTTTATTTAAATGTTCATTTTAAATGCACTTTGTTGAAAGATGCTTCATGAAAAGATTATCAATAAACATAAAATTATAAATTCAAATCATGAATACATTAATGAGTGTGCTGAAATGCAGAAAGTTAAATTTGGTGACAGCTTTTTATAAATTTTTACTGTTAAAATTTATAATTTGTATTTATCTTGTGATTCGTAATTTTTTATGAATAAATAAAAGATTTTGGCCGTCTTTTTCATTTCACTTAGTAAAATTTAGATGTTATTTTCCATTGTTATACAGGTGGCATGTCAAAGTGTCATGTCACACTCAAAGGGGATAAAAGGTCCATGGATATTGTGCCTTTTTTAGTACACCTGATTTACTTACCAAAGATTTTCTGACAGACATTATGTCGCAACGTAATTACTATGGACACTGTCTACTGCGACGTTATGATATGTTACCGTTACACGCGTTAGCGTTGTTAAAATAGAGGCTCACAGTTATAATAACCTCTAATAAAATAATCATATAACAAGTTACAATAACCCCTAATAAAATAATCATAAAACACTACATTTTTATCCATAAGATTTTCTTTTATTACGTACAGTAAAACAAATACAATAAGTACAGAATTTAAATGTTTACAAAAAAAAAAAAGAATTATAAATTTTAAAATGTTAAAAGCAAACAAACATTCATACTTGAATAAATATACTAACATCCAAATTGCCCTTTAATTGTTCCCAATAAAAAAATGATAAACACGCATATTTGTCAACAACACTGTGTACAAACAAGCATGCATAAACACTTGAACTATTTTAATTATTCGTTTCCAAGAATACTTGCATTTTTAATATATTTTGGGAGACTAATACTCCTAATTAGATTAATATGAACTTCTTTGGAATTATTGCACTCTCTTTTGTAAACAATTGATTTCCCAATAAGTCATAAGAATATCAGTAAGCATTTTTGTAACTACATTTAAGTATTTAAGATTAAGAATTTCAAACAATAAAGTAAGTCATATTTTTGATTCAAGCACACAACGAAGTTGTTTTTTTTTCGATTTAAGAAAATTCAAAACCAAAATTGGCGCAGTCGGTAGGATATCGCAAATCCTATCCAACATAAAAGAGGAAGTTTTATGTGTTAAAAGCGGTAGTGATTGAATTTTTATTCTTAGTGCGATACCATTTTAAATCGTTGGTGTGAAAAAAAAAATAAACAAAAGTGAACGGAAATCCTTGTAAATTTTTTTTTTTGCAAAATTTCGAACTTTTGTGAGAGTGATATGAATGAAAAACTGTATTTATTAATTTATGTTGTGCGTTGACTACGAAAGATCGTAGCAACAAGACGTTTAATAAAAAACATTTTTTAATTACTGAATTTGAATTATTTTCAAAAAAACTATAAGGACATAAAATAAAAATATTTTTCCAATAAAAACAATATTAAATTTGAATTATCTAAAAAAAGGAGCTGATACACCTAACAGAACATTTAATAAAAAAGTTTTTTTCTAAAAGAAAAAATATCAACCATTAACTAGACACCCAATATTGAAACTAATTCCATCGGACATCATTAAGAAGATTTACGTTTACCCAGAAGATCAAAACCATCATTTGTTCAGCAAGACATCCAATAAGACACAAAATTTTATAAACTTAGTAGATAGAATACACCCTAACTTACAAAGTTATGACGAATTGTCACAAGGACTATTCTCTGACCTTATAAAAAGCAAATTGAAAGGCAAAGCTAGGGATGTAATAGAAATAAATTTTCAAGCAATTTCCTTGACAGATATTAAGTTAGTATTGCAAAATAACTTTGGTGACAGACTCAGTTGTGACGAGCATTTCGATTCCCTTAGAGCAGTAACATTTAGGACAACTAGTTCAGATTTTTACGAAGAAATCAAAGGTAGACTTCGACGACTTAATAATAAAACATTGTTCGTAATGGGACAAGGACAAGAAGCATTAAACGCAGTAGCTTTGAATAACTCCCGTACAGCTTTAAAGTTAAAAATACCTGAACCAATGAAGACAATATTAGCATGCAGAAACCCAACAACGTTGGAAGAAGCTATGAATATTCTTTTCGAAGAAGGATATGCACATCTCCGAGTAGATCTTCAGCAACAATTCTACAACAGACAGGAAAATAAAAAACAAAATCAAAAAGCATATAATTCCAAGAAAAACTATCAAGGTCCAAGGCATTTTTCTCATCCTTCTCAAAACAAAGGAAGGAAGGAACCATTCATACCAAAATCATGGAAGGTATTTCCCACCACAAAATTCTCAAGGACGTCTTTTCCAATCATTCCCAAACTACGACCGAAACTTTGAACAACCACGCAAATACCCACAAACAAACACCTTTTAATCCGAACAGACCGACTTTTAGAAACCAGCCCGAACCAATGGATATTGGTAAAGTCGAGGTATCAGAAAATTTTCAGGAATCAGCCTCGGACACAAACTACCATTTATAACAATAAAAACTAAATTAGGATTTATTAGGTTAATAATAGACACAGCGGCAACAAATTCCATTCTGAACCCAGGAATTTGTAATCCAAAAAGAATTTATTTAACAAATCCAATTCTTGTAAAAACACTTTAACATCAATTTTACGTAAAGGAAAAAGCTATAGTACCTGTACCTGAATTTTACATAATAAAGTTTCACAATTATTATGATGGTCTGATAGGCAATGGCATATTAAGACCATTAGATGCATGCATAGATTATAAGAATAAGAAAATAACCATCCACACGACGTTGAGTTGATTTATTTTAAAGAGGAATTTGATGGAAAAGTTTTAAGAGAAGGTATTTTAGACTCAGAGGACGGCAAAGTAGAAATTAACTTATTATCTGAAAATAATAGTGTATCTACACAGAAGGTAGATCAGGAGAATTTTAGTGTAATTAAAGAAAAGGAAATAAATCCACTATTAGAGCAAATTCGAACGGAGCACCTTAATTTTGAAGAAAAGAAAGAACTACTAAAGCTGGTAAAAAATTATTCAGATATTTTCTTTCAGGAAAATACGAAATTGACTTTTACCTCAACAATAAAACATGAGATCAGAACCTCTGACAATATATCCATACATACCAAATCATATCGTAACCCTTATATACATAAGGACGAAGTCCAAAAACAAATTCAAGAAATGCTCGATAATAAAATTAGAAATTATAACAAAACAGTAATTCTCCTTATTCCGCACCTATTTGGATCGTTGCGAAGAAGGCCGATTCCAGCGGAAAAACTAAATGGTGACTTATCATCGATTATCGGAAACTTAACGAAGTAACCATAGATGACAGGTACCCAATTCCTAATATTGATAAAATCCTTGATAAACTGGGAAGATGCCAGTATTTCACCACGCTAGATTTAGCGAAAGGATTTCACCAAATAGAAATTAAGGAGGAAGACATTCATAAGACCGCCTTCACTGTAGAAGGAGGACACTATGAATTCCTAAAAATGCCGTTTGGTTAAGGACAGCCCCAGCGACATTTCAAAGGTTAATGAACAATATTATTAAAGATTTCATTAATAAAATTTCCCTTGTTTATTTAGATGATATAATTATTTTTTCCACTTCCCTTCAGGAGCACATTAATTCAATTAATTTAATTTTTAAACGCCTACAAGAAGCAAATCTTAATGTACAACTAGATCAGAAGTCAGAATTCTTAAAAAAGGAAACCGAATTTCTTGGGCACGTAGTAACCCCGCTAGGAATAAAAACAAACCTTAAGAAAATTAAGTGTGTAAAAAATTTCGCTTCAAGGAATTCTACATTATTGAAAATATTAAAATGGCGCAGATTTAGCTTAAGACCTTTATTGTCATAGTTTTTCTTTTTCATAATTATCACACTAATAATTTATTACAAGTATAATTTGTTAATAAATAAATGACTTCATGTATTAAAGAAATAATATCGGATATTGTGGACTGTTATAATTAATATAACATTGATGCATCGACTTAATTTGGAATGGAAGTAAACTCCTTGCATCGCCGTCTAAATTTTTATAATATTGTGCTGAATGGTTTGCCATGTGGCGTAAATAATCTCTCATCTGCTAAACCATGTTTGTTATATGAATAAACTGGCATCACCGTCATGCAAGAGTAAACAGTAATTTCTGGTTAAGAAAAATTGTTTGGGATAATTAATAAAAAAGTTAATTGTGGTTTTAAATAATTAAAAGACAATCATAAATAAATGCACATAAATACATATTTTAAAAAAAAAGCAGCTTAAATTTTTTTTTATTGATGACAATTTAATAAAACCAAAAAATGGTAACTCAACAGACAATTTATAAATGTTCGATTTGCACAAAAAACGTCACAAAATCAAATAAAAAGTACTCATATTTTATATACAACAATGTATTATTGTTCATAGTACTCATTTTTCATATCCTTTATTCTGTCATTAAAGAAAAGAAGTTTTACAAAACCACGCGCATTTTTATTTTATAAAAAGGTTAGTTAATTTCATAAGACAATTTCCATCAGGTTATGGGCCCAAACTCGAAAAATGGAGCGGGTATTGGAAATTGAGAAATTAACGGGTAGAAATAACTACCATAGTTGGCGTTTTGCAACAGAACATGCTTTAAAGCTTCAAGGTTATTGGAAGTCAGCTCTTGGAACTGAAACCAATAAAGATACTAAAAAAAATACTAAAATCTGGCAACACCATGCCTGAGTAGTCACGCTTGTTTTTATATATATGATCATTTCTTAGTTTTGATGATTAAATTACCTTAAACATCAAATCAGAATAAATTTTTGTCTGAATTTTGGCTATTTGTGGACGTTGTTTTCAATATTTTAGCAATATTTTCTGGATATTTGTTTGGTATTTGCGAATACATTTTTTTTACTTTGGCCGCCATTTTCCATATTTAATTTTTACCACGTTTTGCATACTCAACAAAGGACACATTTGATTATGCCACTTACAAAAGTTTTTAAGTGCCCGAATTTTCGGGATAATATTTCCAAGCCTCAAGCTAGTTTGAAGTGCTGCTCTTGTGTCTCATGGGTTCATGCTACTTGTTCTGGTGTCTGAGAGAAAGAGATGTCTGTGTTGGAAAATAATAAGTTTATTTCGTATACATGTTCTTCTTGCGTCGATATCTCTCGTTCTTTCAAAAAGGATATTGTTGAGTTTAGAAGTCTTGTTGAAACTTTTATGCAAAGAGTGGAAATAACACAAGCCAAGACCAGGGATGAACTGAAAAATCTTAATACTAAAATGGATTCTCTTCTTGCAAAAATGGATAGTGACTTGAGTTTCATGAAACTGGCTTTAACCGGATCGGTTTTACCAATGCTAAAATCTCCGCACTAGAGGAAGATAATTATATTTTGCACCGCCTTCTAAACCGTTCGTATATTTTTCTTAGTGGTTTACCTGTTGGAATTGAAAACCTTCGTGATCCAATAATAAAAATTGGTTCATGCTATGGTCTACAACTATCTGCTAAAGATGTTTGTTGAAAAAGAAAAATAATCTCACTGGCAACACTTTTATGTTTATTAGATTTTAATAACAACTCTGTACATTTTTTATATTTTCCTTCTTTTGTAGACCTTATAAAAGCTAGACAAAATTGAAGAGCGTCTTTTGTATTTTAACTTAGAAATATCTGGAAGAATCGGAATCTTTCAATTCAATTTACAACAGGTCATGGGCCCAGTAACGCAAGATGCAACGAGTAATAGAAATTGAAATATTAACAGGCAGAGATAATTATCATCGTTGGCGTTTTGCGGCTGAACATGCGTTGAAGCTTTAAGGTTATTGGGACGCCATAAAGGGCACTGAGGCAAATGCAGATGTTAAGAATAAAGCGAAGTCAAGGCTTGTCCTGTATATTTCACCAAATTTATACATTCACATCCAGGGGATTGCTACAGCCAAAGAGATGTGGGACAAGTTGAAGTCAACTTATGATGACTCCTTACAAGACGTTGTGGTTTGTTAAGAAAATTAACAACAACACATTTAGAAAATTGCAAAAACATCAGTGAGTATGTAGATACAATAATTTCAACAGCACAGAAATTGAAGGATATTGGAATGACCGTGAGTGATGAATGGGTAGGTAGTTTAATGTTAAGTGGCTTACCAGAACATTTCACATCAATGATCGTAGCAATAGAAAGCAGTAATATTGCGATAACAGCTGACTCAATTAAAACAAAACTATTGCAAGATTTCAATAATTATAAGGCAAGTGGTCCATCTACGTCTACCGAAGCTGCTTAATACAGTAAGCACAAGTTTAATAAGTCGTCCAGTGAAAGTAAGAAGAAAAGAAGCATAATTTGTTACAAGTGCAAAAACGAAGGCCATATGGCGAAAAATTGCAAAAGTAAAAATTACAATCCGGCAAGAAATGCAAATGCTACTACGGTAACAGGGGCATTTAATTCAAAATATGGCTACGATTGAAAACGTATTGTACGTACCGCAGATTTGTACGAATTTGATATCTGTGAGTCATAGCTACGGCTACTCTTTATAGAGATGTTTATCAATTGGATATCTACGTAACCCATAAAAATTTCGTTGCTGTCACAAAAGAAGTTTTACATAAAAGACTGGGTCATCCGGGGCACTTTGCCGAAGGACTCCACAATGACTGTGTTGAGCAAGGGACAAGGAATCAGATATGTATTCCCTGTCTACAAGGCAAATAATCAAGCCTACGTTTTAAACAATCAAGTGATGTAATTGAACTGATACACACAGATGTATATGGTCCCATGGAGGAATTGTCAATCGGTGGTGGTTCCTATTTTCTTTCGTTTTTAGATGATAACGCTAATAAAGTATTTATTTACGTATTAAAACACAAATCAAATGTACCAGAAAAATTTAAGATTTTCAAACAAATGGTTGAAAACCAAACAAATAAAAATATAAAAGTTTTGCGATCTGACAATGGTTTGAAATTACGCAACGGTAAAATGAGGAAAATTTGTGATAGAAGTGGCATTGTTCGTCCGCCCCCTATACCCCTCAGCAGAACGGAAAAGCAGAAAAAATAAATAGAACCTTAGTCGAGAAAGCGATATCTATGTTGATTGAAGCTGGTTTACAGAAATGCTATTGGGCAGAAACTTTGAGTACAGCAGCATATTTACTTAATAGAACACCTCATTGAATGACAAATCACCTGAAGAAGTATAGAGGGATCGTAAACAAAATTTGTCATACTTGAAAGTTTTTGGATGTGTGGCATTAATGATTATACAAAAATCTTTGCGTAAAAAGTGGGATCTGAAATCTATAAAATGTGTCATGATGGGATATTGTGAGTCTTCAAAGGCGTACAGAGTATACGACCCAGTATCAAAGAAAATGCACGTGAATAGAAATGTTGTATTTTTAGAAGACGAAATGTATTTTTCGAAAAATCAGGCCAACGTCACTGACAATAATCAGACTAATTCCTTGAATGATAGAAATTTAGTAAGGATTGAGCTTGATGAAAATTTCAATCATGCAAATGTTAATGGTAATACGTCAAATGTACAAAATACTGCTGAAGACCAACAAAGTGTGTCAGAGGACGGTGCTAGTGATCTGCTAGGTTTTCTATCGAGCGAAGTTACAAGAGACAGTGGGGAAGAAATTCAAACACCCCTACGACGTTCATCAAGAATACCGCATCTACCCGATATGAGCGACTACGTTACGTATGCAGTTTTTTACGATATAGTAGAGCCCCAAAGTTTTCATGAAGCTGTTAAATGTAGCATTATAGGTTGCAATGGTAACGAAAGAAAACTTTCTACTAAGTGGATTTTTAAATTAAAACATGAAGAACAAGGTAAAGTTGCTCGCTACAAACAACGATTAGTCAACGCTCAAGCGTAGATTACAACGAGACCTTATCGCCGGTCATAAGATACTCTTCGCTACGATATTTATTTTCATTGGCAGTTGAAATAAACTTGCAGATTAATTATTTTGATGTTTGCACCGCGTTTTTACAAGGCGATTTACAAGAGGAAATTTTTATTGATGCAACGGAAGGTTTTAAAATTCCTGATGAAAAAATTCTAAAATTAAATAGACCGATATATGGGTTGAAACAGTCGTCAAGAATGTGGAATATGAAACTTAGTGATTTACTGAAGAAGCTTGGCCTGGTTCAGTTAAAAAGTAACCAATGCGTTTACTCAAAAATGGAAAATGGTAATATTTTTATACTTGCGATTTATATTACGACATAATTATTTTTTGGAACAATGAGCAGCAGAAAAATTTGTTGGTAAACAAACTGAAAGAAAATTTTAAGCTTAAAGATTTAGGAAGCGCAAAGTCATTTCTTGGGTTGAGAATTGAAAAATCAAGCGATTGTTTGGCAGTAGATCAGTCGGCGTATATACAAAAAATTCTTCAACGTTTTTCAATGACAACGTGTAATACAGTTGTACTGTGTCGCCGGTGTCAACACAGTCCTAGCCTGTGTGAACTCAACGGCTAACATAGGAAATACGTTTAAGTATGGCAACTCCATAATAAAACCTACTACGTTTAAAATTCAACTATGGTTCTTGACCACACCAAAGAAACGTCAAAGTTGACGTGCAGCTAACAACACTCATTTCCGGTCCTTTTGTAATGGTGAAGTCGAAGTGTTTGGAGCATAAAATAAAGCCGCGGATAAAAAAAAAATTTTAACAAAATAATAAAATAGAAATTTATCAAAATAAGAAAATATAAATTGAGGGGCTGGATGCTGGCAAAATTGTAACTTGAATGGGGTTGGAAAAAGTTGGATAAAAATTGGTTAACGCGGGAGAAAAACCAAGTTAACAACAACAACAAAAAAAGTAAGAACAAATAATAAAAGAAAAGTGAAAAATTGTGGACGGATTGTGTCGTGAGCGGGTCCAGCGGTACTGGAAGTGCGTGGTAACAGCTTTTAAAAGTAGCCAAAACTGGCAAGGAGATAATGTGATGTCCATGACCGGGACGCTAACAAAAAACCAAACCGCTATTTAAACTATGACCGACAAACAATCACGCCGCAAGTTCCGGGCGGCAGTCTATCAAAAGCAACAACATCCCGCTACCACAGCGACTACACCTAACGCCATTTAATAAACGGTACATTCGCAGCGACGACACAAAGCTTCATTTGATATAATTTTAACGGTATTAGCGACAGCCATAACACCTAGCAGCATCATCGAAATCCCGTTACCAGTTCGAGAAAAAAAAGGAAAAAAAGTTTAAACAACTACCTTTACCACATCTCGCTTCACCATGTAAAGGGCTTCGGCAATAGTAACAACAGCCACAGCTTGCATCGCCATTTAATCAACCATCGTATCAACAAAACAACTTACCATCATGGCGGATAACAACAACACATAAAATCAATATTTTAAGTCCACTAATAAGATATCACATCAACAACGGGCCCCAACAAGTAAATGAAATTAGCAGTTTACGAGCCACAGCAAAAGTTATCAAAATCATCCCGTTACATCAATTTTTGTTAAACAAAACTAAAACCTCAGTCAACCACCAAGTTGAACTGAGATAAAAACAACAATAGCTTCGTCCGATCACCACCATCTTTAACGTTTTCTACCAGCATCAATAACGCCACCTTATCACCATTTTGTTTTTACAACGACAATAGCATCATCAAGCATTCATCTTCAACACTGACAGCCGTAGCGCCATTTTCAAAACAGAAAAACAACAGTACGCCATTTTGTCAGCTGTAGAACAACCAGGATACAACAGGAACAACTGAAACTCGATAACACCACCACCAGTAATCAACATCATCATCATCTATAACCTGGCCAGATAGGTAAAAGTAGTTAGTGTAGAAATATGATTGACTAGAAATTAGATTCCGTGTAATTTTGAGTCCGAAAAAATTTTAAATCCGCGCGTTAAATTGTAATATTTTCGGTTAATATAAGTTTCTTTTGGCTGTTTTCTTTGCCTTCAAAACAGAAAACATTCATATTCATTTGACCACATGTGTTTTGGGCACATATTATTTATTAGCAAGCATCGCGCTTAGCTCAATTTGGAGAAATCAAATGACCGGTTATACAGTGATTTGAAAGTACAAATTCATTTTTCGATTAAAATTTCAAAATTTCGATAAATTCATTTAGTGTATGTTCAAAATCTATTTCCAATAAAATTAAGGTTTAAAATATCAATTGATCTGTCCATATTCGAAAACATTTAACCTGAAAGAAAAAGAAAACTTACTTATGGCATTTTTTATTGTTGTTTCGCAAAACTAAACAAAAGTAAACAAACTTTTTAGACATTGATAGAGCAATATTTTATGTTTTGCACACATTTTATAATGAGAATAGTAATCAAAAACTTAAATTAATAAATAAAATAGGTTTAGGTAGTGAATACATGAGTTTCGCTGGCATTTTTTTTTTAATATATTTCAAATATTAATAACAAAATTTGTGTTTGTTAGCAGCTGTTTTCATAAAGAGAGATTTATTTTGATATTTCGTAATGCTGCCATATTTTTGTGATATTGAAATGAGAACTTAAATTTGGACTGAAAAAATGAAACTGCATTAAAATACAACTTAAATTTAAATGAAAATTAACTAAATGCGTATTTAAATACGAACTCATAAATTGGCCCTAAGAACATAACTTGCTATAAATGCAAAAAAGAAGGTCACAGCACGAAATTGAAGAATGAAATGTACGGTCTGCGAACACAAACCAACGCTACAATTCTGACAGCGGCCTTAAGTTAAAAGCATAGCTACGGCGGAAACCAATGGTTAATAAATTCGGTAGCTACGAGTCACATGACGAATAGAAGAGATTTATTCGAAAATTTTACGGATTTTGAATCAAATGAAACCGTGATGGTGGCAAATAAAACAAATTTGAAAGTTGTCGGTAAGGGCGATGTTTTAGTAGATTTTAAAGTTTACAAAAAGTTGGCATAGAAAATGTACCGGATCTTTGCACAAATTTATTGTCAGTAAGTCAGTTATTAAAACAAGGCTACGTAGTAAAGTTTAGAAATAAATAATGAACAACAGAAAGTCAATCGGATATATTAGCTACTACCAGTCTTTATGAAGATGTCTATAGATTAAATTTATATTCGTCACAAGAAAATATAGTTTTTATCACAAATAATTACTACACAAACGTTTGAGTCATGCTACTAATATAATCAAAAAATTGTTAATAGACTGCACTGAACAGGACTTGGGAGATGAAAAATGTATCCCTTGCCTACAAGGAAAGCAAACAAATTCACGTTATAAAAAATCTACAAGCAAATCTAATGGCATTCTTGAGTAGGTACATGCGGACGTAGGTTTGTGGTCCAATTAAAATATCAGTCATAGGTGGTGGGTTATATTTTCTATTATTTTTAGATGATTATTCTAGTAAAGTTTTCATATATATTCTAATAAATAAATCTGAGGTTCCAGCAAAATTTAGAATATTTAAGCAAGTGGTCGAAAACCAAACCAATAGAAAAATCAAAATATTTTGTTTCGCAACGGCTTAGAATTTTGTAACTCCAAAATAGGGTCAATTTGTAAACAAAGTGGTATAATACATCAGACGTCAGCCCCCTACACCCCGCAACAGAACGGAAAAGCTGATAGGATAAATAGGACGATTGTTGAAAAGGCACGTTTGATGATTTTTGAAGCTGGTTTAATGAAGAAATATTGGGCGGAAGCAATTAATACAGCAGCATATTTGCTGAATATAATACCTCATGCAAAATTAAGTAAAACATGTATCATGCTTGGCTATTGTGAAAAATCTAAAGCATATCGTTTATATGACCCTGTTCTAAAAAAATCAACGTGAGTAGGAGCATGAAATTTCTGAAAAACGAAATGTGTTTTTCAAAAAACAGTAGTGTGGAGAATAATCAATAAGCTCGGGAAAATTGTGGAATAAACTTGACATCCGTGGCAAAACTTAATGCAGAAAACTACTTCACGTGGAAATTTAAATTAGAAATGCTACTGATAAAGGAGGGTGTCTGGGAGGTTTACAACAGCAAAGTCAGCAACAGGTGATGATTATTGAATAAAGAAGGACAAAAATGCAAAAGCAACAATTTCTTTGGCAGTGGAAGATGACCAGTTGCATCTAATTAGGCAATGCAAAACCGCGGCAGAGATGTGGCAGAACTTGCAGAATTATCACGAAAGAAAAACCTTAAGTAATAAATATGGTGTAATGCGGCAAATTTTCAGTATGCGTTTGAATGAAAATGGTGTTGTAAAGGTTCATATTGATTGTAAAACAGCCTTCCTAAATGGAAATATGAAGGAAGAAATTTTTATGGAACAGCCTACAGGTTTTAAATAAAAGAACACGAAGATATGGTGTGCCTCCTAAAGAAATCCGTTTTGGACTAAAACAATCGGCAAGGGCATGGAACCAAACACTTCATGAGGTTTTACTAAAGTCTAATTTCCATCAACGTAATGTAGACCCGTATTTGTATATACGGTCAGAAGGGGTTGTACTTTTTAAATCTTTGAGTACATACTCTCGCATACGATCTGGCAAGGCACAGGCAGGGATATGTAAATTGCAGTAAAATGCAACTGTGGTATATGAAGTTAGCAGCAGTTGATATAAAATGGCAAGCACAAGATGGCCATGATAATTAAGTAGCCGACCTGTTTCCAGCCTTTCTTTCGAACATCAGCAGGCAAACTGGGAAGTTGAATTTTTCTTGGCAAGGAGGGTTTCGTGAGGTATGTAATTTAAACATTTTGTTTTGGTATTGATGTCTAAAGAAAAAAATTTTCAAAGTGATTGTGATAAACCAGCCGATTAAATTTATGAAGAAAGACAATCGGGAAAAAAAGGAAAAACCAATATAATAACGTGGGATCACACAGAAAAAGACCAGTTTGTAAAAATTTAAAAAGTGAGAAAAAAGTGTGATTGAACGAAATAGCGGAAGTAACGTGTAGGCAAGTGCGCTTGGAACACGAAAATATTAACTTTTAAATAACAAGAAATTTGGAAAACAACTCAACTAAATGAATGAAGGTTATAAAAATAGAAAAACTTTACAAACGCGAAAGAAAAGTAATCCGATCCATCATTAATACCGTCGTTAAGTTCAGAATATAACAGAAAATAAAAAGAAAGAAAAACAAATATGAATAAAACATCAGCTTTACTTGCCATACGAAAATCAGTTACACAGTTCCAGTCGAAGCCACTCGCAATATTCAATCGCTCGTCACATTTCGCACAACAAAAAACAAGTCACAATTAATAACAACGGTTGCAATTCTAAATAGATAGGTTATAACATATTCTTGTTCAATCGCTAATTGTATAATTTTGGTAACACATAAATAACAACACATTAATAATTATAACTACATCATTTGAACTAAATCCGCAACAAATATAGCAACAAAAATAAATAACTACAGATAGCAACAAGTAACAACGACAACAGTAACTTCATCCAACCACCATCGTGTAACACTGGAAACAATAACAAAATCTTAGAAAACGCCATCTTGAATTAATGTAGAAAAAAACAACACCTATAAATAACAACAAATAGCACCAGTAGCAGCAGCAACAACAACGTCCTTTGGGCCGGATCAACAGCGCCAACTATTCCAGCCGAGGCCAGCCTTCAAGATCAATAAACTATCGAACATCAAAGTACAGAAAAGCAGTCACGAAACTATAAACAATAGCTACCATCCAGAAGGATTCAAGTAGAAAAGATATATATAGTAGTTAGTGCCTGTAAAATAGGTTTTAGAAAACTTGTTAAAGATTTTTAGAAAATCCTTAACAAAAAAAAAAAAAATATTAAAAAAAAGTCGTGCTAGTACAACATATCGCAACCTCAGGAGAAAAGATATATAAGTCTTGTTTTTGTGATTTGCTCATTTTTCAAAATTAAGGTAAATTGAGTCTTAAAACAAGTAAAATTCAGAAATAAAAATTCAATTAAATTGCATTGAGTTAAAGTTTGGATCTTAAAAATGTGAAATTCATTTAATTAATGTTTGATTTTGAGATTCAAGATTTATTAAATTCATTTTCACTGATAACCTTTGAGTTTCGATAAGATTCATTAAATTTGGTTTTGGTTTCTAGAGTTCACATTGCATTAAATTCAAATCTGGATCTGGGAATTTACAGATTCAGTTAATTCAATGGTAGTTTCTAATACTTGAATTTCATTAAGTTCAGTTTTATATTCTAAAATTCAAAGTTCAAAATGTTAGTAACTTCATGTGTGAGCAATTAAGGTTCCAAATTTAAAACCCAGTAAAATTTCATGAACGTCAGTCTAGATTCTAAAATTCAAAAACCACTGAATGTACTTGCACAATCGAAATTCAAAATTATTTGGAAGTTAAAATCTTGGCGATAAAATTTAACATCCTTGGTCAAACGCAAAAGTTTTAAATGTCATTGTTTGAATATATGTAATTACCTGCAGAGTCTAAAAAAAAAACAAAAAAAGGGGAAAAAAAAATACTTACCTCTTAGACATTTTGATACTTAACTGAAAAGTTAAATTAATAGCCACCTATAAATTGAAAGTTGTTCACTTACCTTACGGAAACCAATATTAATTAAGAATACAATAAGTGTAATGAAATTATTATAAATATAAGTTCACATATCAATATGTTAAAATAAATCCTCAAACATTCAAGGAAACTATTACCGTTACTACTTATATTATAACTTGATTAAATAACTTAATTAAAAGGCATAAGAAAATAACAATTGTGATCCAACTATAGCCTGTAAGAAAAAAAAACAACAATTGGTTTAGCCCACTGTTAAGCTTAGTTTATTTGGGGAAATAACTTTTGAAAATTGGTGACAGTAAAACAGAAATGAAATGCACAAAGCCATTAATCAAAACACACATCAGATAAGCCGACCTCATAGAAGGGGGCCAGAATAAGAAATATTAAAATAAATATATAGAAAAAGAAAACAAAGAAAAAAAACAAAAATCACAAAATCAATATTTGTAATTTCATTGAGTGAATTTTAAACAGGTTTAGAGTTTTGTTGTAAAAGTTCGAACTCAGGGTGTAGAGTAGGAAAAAGCCCAAAGAGCGTAAAACTTTGTAATCTAACAAAAATTTTATTGATGTAAGAATTGTTTCCTTATTTAATTAATACATATGTATATTTTTTTATACCTGAATCAAAATGAATTGAATATGTTTTTTTGAAATGATGAGATAGATTTGATAATGTGCTGAGGGTGAGTATGAGGTGAGTGTGTGTAACTTTTGGGATGTTCCAGTTTTTAGGCAGATGAGAACAAAAGGGTTACCCATGTTAGGCATGTAATGTCATGTGGGGAGAGGAAAGCCAAGGTAGGAAACCAACACCTAATCTTACCAACCAAGCATAAGGACAACCTGTAGTGTATTTCGGGCCTCATCACTTTATTTAAAGTTTTATTGTAGTCAACTGGTATGAGTTTTTTGTAGCTGCTGAAACGTCCAGAAGCGCTGGCAAGAACCACTCCAAGACGGCGAGACCCAGCCGGTGCTCTGTCTGGCTCTGGTAACCCACAAATATTTTCATTTGTTTTTTTTTTTTTCATTACCACGTGGACGATATCTTGATTGCTTCAAAAGATGAAAACACAATTAAAGCTATAAGCTATAGAAAATATTTTCGAAAATTCATTCAAAATCCATGACTTGGGGCCAATCAAGCATTATATCGGTTTACAAATAGAACGTTCAGAAAGTGATTATTATTCTATTTCACAGTCGCAGTATATCTTAAAAAAGTTAGCAGAAGCTTTACTCGAGAATTCAAAACCATCCTTCATTCCATTAGAGTTATCACACGGTTAATCTGGCACACAGCAAACAGAACTTAGCAACAATGAGAACTTTCAGAAACTTATAGGAAGACCAGATATCACAGCTGCTGTTAATATACTAAGTCAACAAATCAATAAGCCAAACGAAGAGGTTTGGAAGGAACTAAAAAGGGTGGCTAGGTACCTGAAAGAAACCGTAAGTATAAAATTGCATATATCACCAAATGATGACCAGACTCTATCCGGTTTTTGAGACGCAAACTGTGGCGAAAATCAATTGGATCGAAAATCTAATAGCGGATACCTTTTTTAAGGTTTATGGTGCTGTTGTTTGGTGGGCTTCTCGTAAACAGACATGTGTGACATTGTCTTCGACAGAAGCAGAATTTGTTGCACTCGCTGAGGCAGTAAAAGGAGCGGTATGGTTGTAGCAGTTAGTTACAGATTTTGGAGATGTTATGTATTGATCTGGCATCATTCCATTTTAATGTTTCGTTTTTTTTTAACTCGCAATCTGTTTTTAAGAAAAACTCATTGTACTTGGTATTCTAGAAAGTTTTTTTAAATAAAGCGGCAGCTTGTATTTTTTTTAAAACCAACGATTTCATTTAGAAGACACATCAGTGGTGTCAGAAGTGGGATCCTGAAAAGAAGAAAAGCAAATGCCTTTAGAAGCGAGAGATTTAAGGGCCCTGTCACAATTGCTGCCATACGCTATACAACAGCCCACTTCTCAGGTAGTGCAGGCGGCAACAGCAAATGGTGCACAGCAAAATGTAGCTGCAAGAGTCGCAACACACCTGTTTCCATTTCAAGACTATTATACTCGATGCGAATGGTCACTTCAATTAAGCCGAATTCCAAAAGCGGAATATAAAAGTTATATACTTGTCCATATGGGTGGTGAATTAAATAACGCTCTCAAAATATTAGTTAGTCCAAGAGTTCCTGAAGACCTCACGAACGATGAAATTAAAAGGACTTTAGTCAATAATTTTGATAAGAAAAGAAACCAGTATGCAGTAAGTGTTAAATTTCATCAGATTGTGCAGGAAAAATGGGAAAGCGTGGCAGAGTTTCCGTTACGTTTGAGACAAGCTGCAGCATACTGCAATTATGGTAACTCTTTAGACCGAATGCTCACGGAACAAATGCTTTTTGGGTTCGAGTTTAGTAGAATTTGTGACGAGATTATAGCAAAGGAGCCTGCTTTGTTCAAGGAGTCATACGAAATAACTCAAAGATTAGAGGTGTCTCACAAAACAGCTGTGGAAATGAAAAGAAGATAGCGGCTCAAAAGGACTTTTCAGACAGCACCAAATGTTACGGGTGTGGTGGCAGCCATAATATAAACCAGTGCAAATTCCGCAACGAGACATGCTACGCTTGCAACAAAACGAGCCACATCACAAAAGTGTGTAAGTCAAGAACGGCTTAAATCACGGTGAATGATGGGGAAAGTGACTCGAAGCTGGTTCAAAAATTAAATAAAGTGGACAGTTGCAAATTTAATAAACACATGATAGAGGTCCTATGAAATGGAAAAAATGTGATGATTGAGTTAGAAGTTATATGTATAACTAGTTTACACAAATCTATTATGTGTACACTTGTATGAGAACCCTATTTCATTGTTTGTACTTGTTCACAAAATGCTTGTTTGTAAAATATTTTTATTCATCATTATATCATAAGAAATTGATTATGTTTTTAAATAATAATTTTATATTCATCAGTTTACGTTTCGAATTCAAATCAAAACATTTGAATTTAAAATTAAAAAATAAATACTTATTTTATTTTATGGTTTTAATTGGCGCAATCGGTAGGATCCTTTTGTTAAAAAAGCATCAAGTGTTTCGTGTGAAACATATATATATATATATATATATATATATATATATATATATATATATATATATATATATATATATATATATATATATATATATATATATATATATATATATAAACTAATTAACATTCAAATAAGAATTTGAAAAAAATCTGGAAAACAATGTTTAAAACAAAACGAGAAAGTTTACGAGAATAAAAAAACAATGTTAAAGCTATGAACGTTAAAATAATAAAAAAAAAGAAAATTAAAAGAACTACATATATGAAAATTTGAAAATAAAAATAAATGAAAAAACTAAGTGAATATAAAAACAAAATAAAAACTATGAACTTTATTTGTGGAAGGAAAATTTATTAAAAATGATTTTATAATAAAATAAAACTGGAATTTTTGAAATATTTTAAACTATAAAAATAATCATTTAAAACCAAGATTAAATCACAACAGAGAGTCAAATAAAAACAAATACTAAACGTCAATATAATTTATTGAATAAAAATATTGATTAATTTGAAAAAAAAAAACAGAACTCGAGGCAAATCATTTTAAGTGGTAACTTAAATAAAAAAGCAAAGCAATATATGCTTATAAAATATAATATTTGATGCAAAAAAAAAACTCAATAAAAAACAGGTAATGAAAACAAAACATCAGAAGATGTAAAAGATTTGAAACAAAATAAGAAACATTGTATGAAAATTTAATTAAAAGTTTTAAGTGCAGCAAAAACAAATTCACTGAACAAGCGTAAAGATCTGTGAAAAAAAACAATTTAGTAAAAAAAAATTAAGCAGTTTTCAGTAATAGTAATTAATATTTATGCTGATGTTTTGAAGTTAAAAGTTTTTAGTGTACCTAACAAACAATTATTATAATATCATTAATGAATGTGTAAAATGAAACAAAAAACAGTGATACCAATTGAGTACATCAAAATAATGGATGGTGAAAGAAATAAACTTAAAATTAAAATATAATTAAATAGAGAGAAAAACATTGAAGCAAAAGCAAAGTCAACAACAAATATATAAAACAGTGATGATATTTGTAGTGGAATTGTACTTTTTTACCTCCTTTCGATTTTAAAAAGTCCCCAAGTCCTTTCGACCCTAAAAAAGTACTCTCTGATTGTTCTAAAGTTGAGTCCAGACACATCAAATGCAGACACATGATATGCAAATACAACAGTGCATTAAGTATGTTGTCGTTGTGTGGCAACTCTCTTTTCTGCTTTTTTTTTTTTTTTTGTTTCAACATAAATATTAATTTTGTTTCCTGAAGAAGGTACGCAGAAAGTACCGAAATATCGAACTATAATATTAATAAAACATATAAGGACCCAAAGCTTAATAAAATAGAAAATAATTTGATTTTTAAAATATTTGGCGATTTTTCGTTGGCTTTTAGCCAACATTAGAAACTGAATTAAGGAATATCAAAATGGATAGTAAAGAAATTAAAGTTGTTTTTCATATTTAAATATGATTTTGCTTCTAGAAATCAAAAACATATTTAAAAATGTTTTTAATTTCTTAACATGATTTTAAGCATCTTTCGATTTTAAAATGTTGCTATTTTTATCACGAACAAAATTTCTTGTTTTCAAAATTTTTTATAAATTCTAACATACTTTTGGATACTTATCAACAATAATAGAAAATATTAATTTTTGTTTTAGAAAGATTATAAAAAATATTATGTTCTATCTAATTATGTGCAGCTACATTAGTTTTATATTTTATGTGCTGGTAATTCCATTGAATTTTTTATACTTATTTCTTACATAGAAAGGAAGTTTTGAAGTAAGGATTAAGTTCGTGTTATTCTCTCTAAGTTGAAGGAATATTTTTTACAAATTAGGTGATTAATTTAAAAAAAAACTGGATTTCTTAAATTTATATGCTGTTAATTACTGTATAGAAAGATCGATTTCAATAAGGAATTCCACCAAAACTTGACTGTGAAAACGTGCTACAATTTTATGAATCACATCTGTTGATCTTTAGTAATATTTAATAAATTTAATTCTTATAAAACATATTCTAAATAAGAACACTATAACGAATACCTTAAGGTGGGTATGCTCAGGTCTCCATTTATTATAATAACCACTATTTTCATTGTTTTAAGTCTACTAATCATTGTAAGTAAAAAACAAAATACTTATATATTTTGGCGACTTTTTTTATTTTTGGCGAATTTTAGATATTTCGATTAAATTTAATTTTTGTGATTTGTAAAAAATACTTTCGAAATTAAAAAATATTGTATATATTAGAAAAAAAAATTTTACAAAAAACCGTTTTGGCGATTTTTCACTTTGATTTTGGCGAATTAGGTGAAAATAAGTCTGACAACCCTGTTTGTGCGTTGTGTTGTGAAAAGTAAAAATAAATTAAATCTTTAATAAAAAAGAAATATAAATTTGGTTAACGCGAAGTGTGCACGAACAAACAGGTGTATTTAATTTTGCCGATGGATGGGTAAGTTATAATTATACATAAAATAGGTATAAAGATGTTTTATGGAGTATATTTCTAATATAGTTGGTTGATAAAACATCCTGCTTCGCTTGTCTCGACAACACAACCCGAATCGACAACACAACCAGAATCAGCAGTTTCCTGCATTGTGTAAGTTAATCAATATAATATTGTATGGAATAATGCATTAAGTTATATTTTTGTTTGCATTTTTTCAGCGAAACATCATCATCGTCGGAAAGCTCTGCATCAAAGGCAAAAAAGAAAAAACAAAAAACCCATGTAATTACGAAAAGGAACCATTTTCGTGAGGAATGGAAGAGCCAGTTTGTGTGGCTAGAGAAAGATGATACAAAGCAAGGTAAGAAGTGCACTGTCTGCAACATGCAAATTGGAGGCAGTAAAACGCATATAGTAAGGCACGAAAATTCGGATTTACATAAGAGAGCAGTTGATGCTGCTAAAACCACACTAAAAATAACTACTTTTGTTGAGGCGGATTCAGAACTTACAATCATATCAAAAGCAGCCAAAAAATTAGAATTGCGGTTATGTTTATTTGTTGCTGAACATAATCTCCCATTCTCGGTGTTAGCTCATTTGAGTGCCTGCCTAAAAGAAGATGCCACTGATTTTAAAATAATTAGGAAAATTTGCATCAACAGAATAAAGGCACAAAAAATTATAAAGTGTATCACTGGCCCACAAAATGCAGAATTGATATCTAAATGCACTAAGGACTTTTATTTTTCACTGGTGGTCGACGAAAGCACTGACAGCACGATGTGCAAAAATCTTGCAGTAATTATTAGAACATTCGACACGCAGTGTCGCGATAGATTCCTAGCGCTAGCTCCAGTGAGTGATTGGTCCGCTGAAGGCATTTTCGAAACAATTATGAAAGTCTTAGACGACAATAATATTTCGATTTCAAATTTAATTGCATTTACTGCTGACAACTGCTCAGTGATGATGGGCAAAAACAATGGCGTACAGGCAAAACTAAAAGAAAGAGTTCCGAAACTGCTTGTTAATGAATGTATTTGCCACAATTTGAATTTAATATCGATGGAAGCTTCATCCCAATTACCAACGACAATTGACACGCTTATTAAAGCAATTAATCACCATTTTTGCAACAGTCCAAGTCGGAAGACTGATTTTGCCAAATTTCAAATAAGTTTTGGTGCAGAGCTGCATACAATATTGAAATATGCACCTACTCGTTGGCTTTCACGTCAGGTTAGCATTTATTTTATTCCTGAATATTATATATGTATATAGTAACTGTTATTTTATAACTAATTCCAGGCAGCCATCGATAGAATAATAGAACAATGGACCGCGCTGACGTTCTATTTTGGATTAAGTGATTTTGAGGCGAGCTACGGTAATGAGTCCATAAGTTGCATTGCCTCATGTTTAAATAATAGTACATTCAAAATGTATTTTTTATTTTTGTCTTACATTCTGAATATAGTTAATGGAATGAACTTAGAGATGCAATCTGCAGAGCCACGAATGCATATTTTTTTGCCGAGATTAAAATATTTATTCAATCACGTTGCGCGTAATTTTCTGAAAAAAAATATTTTAGATTCTTCTAAATGTGTAAATGATATTGATATCGATTTTAAAGAAAATCACATCCCAACCGAAAATGTTTATTGTGGCTCTAGATGCGAATCATATTATGAAAATAGCAATATAACTCAAAATGAAATTCTTGAATTTAAATTAAATGTAAAAAAGTTTTACATTACGTTTTGTGCAGCTCTTCTTAAAAGGATTGATTTTGGAAACGAAATTTTGAATCTTTTAACAAAATTTTCTCCAGACCATGTTTTATCAGGGGAAACGAACAATATAATTCCATTAATTTTAAAAATATTTCCGGAAAAAGAGTTTTAGTTGGCAGAAACAATCAATTCTGAATATCGCGCATTGGCGGAACATGACGAACTGAAGATATATGTCAAATGTTCAATTTCCGAATTTTGGTTGAATGTGGGGCAAATAAAAAATGAATTAAAGGAATTTATGTTCAGCAATATTTTCAGAATTGCCAAAGGGATTCTATCAATTCCACACTCGTCTGCCAACGTCGAACGCATCTTTTCGATCCAAAACTTAATTAAAACGAAATGCCGTAATCGGTTAGCTGTGGGTACTTGTTCTGCACTTTTGCAGACAAGAGATTTGATTAAATCAAGTAATAATTGTTGTCATAAGTTCAAAATTGACAACAAATTATTAAACCAAACTCTGTCCAATGACAGCCCACCTGAAGAGGAAATTTTATTATAAATTGTTTTTCTTGATCTCATTTACAAATGAATAATGAATTGTGTTAATTTTTTTAATGGTTTGTGAACAAAACTCCACGTTATTTTATATGTTATTTTTTTTATTTTTTATACTTACTAGAAGTATCATGGATACTTCTCTATGAAATATACACTTGAAGAACAACATCAATTGTTTTTGCTTTAAATTTACGATTTATAAGAAAAAAGTACTCTCGAGCCGGGAAAAGTACTTTGCGGTGAGTAAAAAGAGTACTTTCGAAAATTCGGAAATACCATCACTGATATAAAAGCTTTCAGTCAATAAAGAACTTTTAAACGTTTGTGCTTCTGATTGTGTCTTGCAAGAGAGAATTTAATTGCTTGAAGAATTTACTAGAAGAAGAAAGAAGAGGACATCATATCGGCATTTGAGTAAAAAAAATTTTATTTCTTGTTTCTTTAATTGTTATTTTTTTTACAATGAAAATATTTTTAAAGTATTTGTTTGTATTTTTTAAATATTGTATTCCTTTTACGTTTTTATGTGCGTGTGTTGTTCTTATTTTATATTAAATCAAAATTCTTTTTCTTTCTTTCGACCTAAAAAAATTATAATCACCCCTATCGTGAATATATTTTCCCTCGAAATTTTTTCCCTTTTCCCCAAATAGCAATCGTGAATAGTTCACGTGAACAATTTTTCACGTAAACAAAAATTCCCCTTATCATGATTGATTTTTTCCCTCGAAATTTTTTCACTTTTCCCTTAGATTTGTTCACTTAAATTTTGCTGGGGAACTGCATACATTATGCCAGTTTTTATATGTTTTAATTAGAAAATTTACATCAATAACACATTTTTTTGATTCGATATCAGTTACTGCAGTGTAGACTGACATTATGCTCATCAAGATGCAAAACAAAGAGATCTATTGGTTATAAATTTATAAAGATTTTTTATTAAAACCATTTTTAAATGAAAACAATGGAGATAGAAAAACTCAGATATAAAAATTTATTTTATTGAAATGGTTCAGGCAGGCAGCCGTATTGACACAGCCCACTTTGGTCCTTTTGCGTCTAGGGTAACTATAAGGACTTTTACGCGTGTTGCACGTCACGTTCTTGAAATAAAATTGTTCTCTGTTGTAGTATCTTCTCCTCTTGCAACAATACAATAGCACAAATCACTTAACTTTAAAAAATTTGGAATATTTTTTTCCCTATTTATATTTTCTTCTTTCTAATTTGCATTCAGTACGAATTGATAGCGGGAACAAACGTTCGCATGAAATTCACGATAGCAATTTTCCCTTCATGGGGAATGAAAATTTCATGGGAACAAAAAATTTTACATTTTGTTCACGATAGGGGTGAATATATATTGCTTATTTTAAAATGGCGCATACCTTAGATCCTGTTAAATTTCTGGAACGGTTACCAGAATTTTTCGGACATAAAAAAACAGTAGATAAAATAAATCCTCTCTTTGTTCAGTATGATGCTCCTTCTCAGCTTTTATTAAAAGCAGAATTAAGGTTAAAGCCAAGGAGGCAATAGAAATTAATTTTCATGTACAGTCTTGGTCGGAGATAAAAACAGTTTTGATTAATTATTTTGGGGGAAATCGAAGTGTAGAAGAGTTATATGAAGAACTTCGTTCTGTGGTTTTTCGAACGAATGTTGTTGATTTTTATAATAATAAAAAGAATAATAAGGTAGTTTCAGTTTTCAGAGTTGATGAAAATAGTGAACAAATCGCTAGAAATAATTTGAGAACTTCTCTTGATATTTTTAAACAAAAAATACCAGAACCGATGAAGACCATATTGGCATGTAGGAATCCTGATACTCTTGAGAGTGCAATGAATATCCTTTTTACATTGGGGTATGCTAACTATGGAAGTGGAAGATATGAAAATAATTCTGGTAATAGAAGTAAGAGTTATTTAGGTACAAACAGTAATGGTGACAATAAAGGGTTTCAATATATTAGAAATACTCGTGGTAATACACAATTCAATTAAAAAAACACCAGAATAACAGTTATAACAATAAACCATTTCACAAGAGCAAACAGTACGATCCTAGCAAATCTTGTACAAATAATAATTATCAACAAGGTAGTAATAATTTCAGTAATAATCAGTCATAATCGTGATAGTGAAAGTAACAATTATAATTTTAATCCGAATTGTTTTCCGACGCAAGAAAGTCCTGAAGCAATGGATCTTAATATGGTTCAAAATCGTAACACTGTTAGTAATTTACGTAAAGTGCCAGTTTCGCGAAAAATGTTACGTAAGAATTCTTCAGGTGGTTTCAATCAAAATTTTGCAGCTAAGAATGTGGTAACACAAAATTCTTCGTTTTCCAGCCACTCTTGAGAATTACCGTACATAACAATAAAAGAAACTCTTAAGTTTATAGTGGATACTGGAGCGACTCATTCACTTGTAAATCCGGGTTTGAGTAATCCAAAATGGAGGATCAATTGTATTAAAAACCGTTCAAAGTGAGATATTTTCAGACAAAATTTATCAGGTGCCAATGTTTTCTGAACTAGGTGATGTAAATAATAAAATAAATTAAATAGAATGTAAAGTACATGATTATTATGACGGAATCATTGGAAAGGATATATTACGAGCTTAAAATGCTGTTATCAATTATTGTAATAGTCAACTTATAATAAATAATAAAATTGTGCCTTTATTATTCCGGAGAGAGTTAAATAAATTACTAATGTTGAATGTGGGCTTGTTCACATCAAGGAACATCGTAATGATATTGGAGAAATAATTTTTAGTGAAGGCGTTTTTAATGTAGAAAATTTTAAGGTTGAATTAGAAACAGTTGCTGAATCTCCAAATGTAATGTATATTAGTGAAAAGGATTCCTGGCCTGTTACTTCCGAAAACTATCACTTGGTGAGTGATATTTCAATGCAAAAGAATATTTGTGAGTTTTCCTTTTTTGATCAAATTAGAATGGACCATTTGAATAATTTATCTTTTACAAACGCAATTAAGCACAGAATTATTACAAAAGATGATATTCCTGTATTTTCAAAAACCTACAGATATCCGTATGTACATAAGGATGAGGTCAGAGAACAAATTAAGGAAGTGCTGAATAGTAAGATAATAAGACCGTAAAAATCACCTTATTCTGCTCCTATATGGATCGTTCCAAAAAAGGTGGGTGTTAGTGGGGAAACAAGTGGCGATTAGTCGTTGATTATAGAAAACTTAATGAAAAGACGGTAGATGATCGTTTCCTATTCAAAATATTAAAGAAATTTTGGACAAGCTTGGTAGATGTTTGTATTTTACTATTTTGGATCTAGCAAAAGGATTGCATCAGGTTAAAATAGATGAAAAGGATACTCGTAAAACGGCATTCTCAGTTGAAGTTGGTCACTATGAATTTTTATGAATGCCTTTTGGAATCAAAACAGCACCAGCTACTTTCCAAAGACTTATGAACAATATTTTGGGTGAATTAGTTAATAAAATTTGTTTAGTTTATATAGATGATATAATTATTTACTCGACGTCCCTTCAGGAACATATAAAGTCACTTTGACTTGTGTTTGATAAATTAAAAAATGCAAATTTAAAAATTCAAACAGATAAGTGTGAGTTTTTAAAACGGGAGACTAAATTTGTAGGTCATGTAGTAACACAAGACGGTATAAAACCAAATCCAAAAAAAGTTCAATGTGTTCTAAATTACCCGTTACCAAAAACCCAGAAACAAATTAAACCATTTTTAGGGCTAAGTGGGTATTATCGTAAATTTATAAAAGATTATAAAGTAAGCAATTTTAATTAAATATTTTATTTTTATTGAACATCATACGTACGTAAATAGAAAGGTATTCTTGTTATTATGATTTTGAAATTATAAATGTAAAAAAGAGAATATTAGTAAATATTGTTAAATATTATATTAATTAAAATTGTATTAAATGTTATATAGAATATCCTCGGAGTGTCAATCTAATGATGGGGGAGTTATATGTATAACTTGTTTACACAAATCTATTATATGTACGCTTGTATAAGAACCCTATTTTATTGTTTGTACTTGTTCATAAAATGCTTGGTTGTAAAATATTTTTATTCATCATTATATCATAAGAAATTGATTTATGTTTTCTAATAATAATTTTATATTCAGATTACGTTTGGAATTCAAATGAAAATATATGAATTTAAAATTAAATAAAATTAAAAAACAAAAACTTATATTTTTTTTTTGGTTTTAATTGTTAGACTCAGGTGCCCCATGCGGAATAATAAAAAAGTCGTCACTGAGATCAGTAATCAGGAAATTTAATGTGCTGCCTACCAGCAGGAAATTTACAAGCTACACCGGACAAACAATATGTCTTATCGGTAAAGTAGTGATGAACGTGACAGTGGGACACAAAACCCGAAAACACAATTTATATGTTGTCGATAGTGAGTACGACGCGTTATTTGGTAGGGAATGGATTCAGCAATTTGTCAACGAAATTAACTTCAAAAATTTGTTTTCTCCGTCGGAGCCAGTAAAGTCAATTAAAATGTATAGGCCACATTTATCGTCATGTGAAGCACAGGCACTGCAGGGTGTGCTTTTTAATTTTGAAAATAAATGATGAGATAAACGGGGCAACTATTTTATCATTTGGACATAACTGATGCCTATTGCCATTTGCAAATCAGTGATGATTTAGCACATGTTCTTACACTGAACACCCCAACTCATGCATTGATTCGACCGACGTGAGCTGTCTACGGTGCAGCAAACATACCAGCAATTTGGCAACGAACTACGGAATGTGTATTTGCGGCACCAGCTGTGGAATTATTGGGCCATAAAATTGATAGTATCAGAATTCATAAATCCGACAAGCACGTAAAGGCAGTAAAAGATGCTCCCAAGCCTACTTCGCATGAAGAATTACAACTGTTTTTAGGCAAAGCTAATTACTACGGGTCATTCATACCCAACTTGTCTACTCGCAGTAGACCCTTGAGAGATGTACTCGCACAAAAAGAATTCAAGTGGACAACGGAAGCAGAAAGGGCATATGGGGATATTAGAAACGAGTTGATATTATTGGAGTCACCCTGCTTATGTCAACTAATCTTATATTCGTTATTTGTATATGTATTTAACTTATTTATGTAATTAATAGTTAAAAACCCGCCATTGTAATTCACAACCATTTTGTCGTTCTTCAAATAAAGATCTCTTTTTCTTAATAGTAAACACACTCTGCTATAGGTTATGGGCCCAGAATAGCTTATGGACACAAGTAAGGTTATGCCCACAATTCAATAATAAAATTAAAAAAAGTTAATAAAGTGACTAGTGAAAATCGTTAAAAATGTCGAAGCCGGAAAATAATTCAAGTGGATTAACCATTGACAGGTTGCTTGGTAGGGAAAACTACCCCACGTGGAAAATTGCTGCACAGGCTTATTTGGATCCATGGCGCACATACCAAAAATCAATCGTAAAAAATGGAATCATCCAAAAGCACACGAATGTATTTTGACAGGCTTTGATGAACATACAAAAGGTTACCGTCTAAACATGCCAAATTCTCCAAACACAGCATGCCAACCGAGCACGTCAAATCAGCCAAATATCTCAAGTCAATAAAACATTGTCAACCAACCGAATACAGCGAGCCTACCGAAACCAACAAAACAAACAGCTGATACAAGTCAACAAAATTCTCCAGTTTTACGATGCAGTGAAAGAAACCGTCAAAAACCAACTAAATTAAATGATTTTGTTACTGACATCGAAAGCACATCAACTCAGTCAGCTGAATCTAAATTAGGATCAGGAGAAAATTCATTCAGAAGATGACTTCCATGGATTTTTCGGACTCGTGGCGCCTCCACCGCACCAAAATAGACCGGCTTGTGCTGATAGTCCGCAAATGTCTAAGCTCAGCGGTGAGAGGCGCAATCATACAGGCAAGTATATTTATAATTCATTATGAAGACAATCGAATACTGCCCCAAATTTATTTCAGTCAATAGCTCAAGATCCTAAAACGCTAGAAGAAGCGCTATCCCATCCAGATTCGGATAAATGGAAGCTAGTATTTGCAGAAGAATATCAATCTCTAATAGAAAATCAAACATGGTCGCTACAAGATTTGCCGCCAAACCGTAAGGCAATCAAATGTAAATGGGTTTCCGAACAAAGCGTGTTATATCAGGCTCCATCGACTAGTCATAAAAGGATACTCACAGCGAAAGGGGGTAGACTATGATGAGATATACTCACCTGTCGTACGACATAGTTCCCTGCGATACCTTTTTGCTGTCGCTGCTCAGATGAATCTTAAAGTAGAGCAGATGGATGCTGTAACAGCCTTTTACAAGGCCAATTGAAGGATGAAATCTACATGGAACAGCTTCTTTACATAGATCAAAATAACCCGTCTAAAGTTTGCCGTCTAAGTAAATCATTATATGGACTCAAACAGTCGAGTAGAATTTGGAATCAAGAACTAAGTAATGCACTTATATCGTTTGGACTCACAAAATCAAAATATGATTCATACCTATTTTACAAACTCGAAGACAAAAAAATTTTGATGACAGCGGTTTATGTGGATGATCTCTTACTATTCTGCAATGATGCCAATTGGCTCAAAAACATTAAACAATTTTTAAAGCAAAAATTTCATATGAAAGATCTTAGTACCGCCTCTCAAATACTTGGAATGAGGATATCTCGTGGACAAGACTTCATAGCCCTCGATCAAGAACTTTACATAGAAAACATTCTTGAAAAGTTTGGAATGAAAGATGCAAAACCAGTCAAAACTCCGATGAACGCCAGTGAGAAAATATCTAAAAGTGATTGTGCAACAAGAAATGAAGACATTGAACACATGCGAAACGTGCCGTACCAGCAAGCAGTAGGATGTCTCATGTACCTTTCACAATGCACATGACCAGATATTTGCTTTGCCGTAAATAAGCTTGGTCGCTATAATGCTAATCCAGGACCGCGAAATTGGAATGCGATATTTACGCGGAACTTCACAAAATTATTTTATAAATCGTCAAAGGATGTTATCAACAGCAACATTACTGCATATACGGATTCCGATTGGGCATCAAGTCTCGAAGATCGAAAATCAACAACAGGTTACGTTTTCAAATCTTAAGCCGGACACATATCGTGGTGTTCAAAAAGGCAACAAACCGTTGCTCTCTCATCGTGTGAAGCTGAGTACTTTTCATACTTTGTCTTTGTATCATTTTTATTACTTAAAACTTGTATTCTTTTTTTTGGTTTATAAAACTTTTCTTTTAAAACTGAAGTACATCAATAAAAGTATTTATTAAAATTAATTAACATCACTGCGTTTTATCTATAAAAATATTTATGAAAGTGATAGGAAATTAGTGAGGATAACACTCGATGGAAATGCCATCATTTCCAAAATAGCCATTTCAGCAATGAAAACAGCCAAGAAGACAACGAAGTACAACAGAACATATCAATCTATGAATCGGCTGATAGTGATGAGGAGTTGCAAGGTTTTACATCGAGAGAGAATACTCCAGTTGGCAGTGTTGCCAAAACGGCAGTTTTCCCGCTAGATCTGGTGGTTTTTTGCTGTTAAAAGCGGGAAGTTAAAAAAAAAACCGCCAAGTGGTTTTTTTAGCTGGAAAAATTTTATTTTACGGGTTTTTAGTGTTTTTTAAGCTACAATAAGTATTGCTTGTTACAAAGTAAACAAAGCTCAAGTATGTATTTGTAACTTTTTATATAGATTTTCCATCTCCGCCTTGTTTTTTATCGGTAACTGAAGATTTGCACAACTCTAACCAGAAGCTAACGGCATTTTTTGCTTTTCGTTTAAAAAAGTGCACACATAGTTCGTAAACATATTTCGGAGCAAAAAAATAAATACACTGACGGACAAAACTATTGACACAGCAGGTATGAATATTTTCTATTCACCACAGTTCTTAAATGAAATGACATAGACAAGTAATGTTTTCAACAAAATTATTTATTCACTTCTGAAGTATTAGAATATATAGTAAAAGTAATAATAAATGTAATATGTTGTGAAGAAAATATAAATGTTCAACTTAAACTAAAATTCTCAAGGGACAAAAGTTTTCACACAGTGGCAATTTTCAGTCTTTAAAGTTCAAACTTGTAACATTTTTTGGGGTATGGCAACACAATTCGTTGTAAGATTAGGAGTTCCGTTATAAAATTGTTTACATTTTCATTTTTGTGTTTAAAAGTGGTAATTAGAAGTTAAATTTTGCAAAATGGGCCGAAAACAAAAAGAAACGTCTGAAGCTGAAAGAAAAATTATTTTAGAGCTTTACAAACAAAATAAATCATACTCTAAAATTGGGGAAATAGTAAAAAGAAGCCGATATACTATCGCTAGTATTGTTAAAAGATTTAAAGAGACTTCAGATTTAACTAGTTCCCGTCGAACTGGCCGACCACGAAAACTTAGCCCAAGAGAAGAGACTCAAATTATAAGAAAACTACCTCCACTGAACTAGCTGCTGAATGTTTAGAAGCCATGGGAAAAGAAATTCACCCAAAAACTATCAGAAGAACTCTACATCGAGCTGGTTTTAACTCAAGAATTGCTAGAAAGAAACCACTAATCAGCAAAATCAACAAAAAGAAGCGTTTGGATTTTGCCAAAGCGTATGTAAATAAACCTGTAGACTTCTGGGACGGCGTGCTGTTTTCCGATGAAAGCAAATTTAATATTTTTCAATCGGATGGAAGAACACGTGTTTGGAGAAAGCCTAATACCGAACTTGATAAAAATAACGTCGTGAGTACAGTCAAACACGGTGGTGGAGGAGTTATGGTTTGGGGATGTATGGCTTCATCGGGAGTGGGGAACTTAGTTTTCATCGACGGCAATATGGACAAGAAGATATATCTAAATATATTAAAAGAAAATCTTCTGCAAAGCGCCGATAAGCTGGGTCTTGGGGACAGTTTCTATTTTCAACAGGATAACGACCCCAAGCATACAGCGAATGATGTTCGAATGTGGATTGTTTATCATGTTCCCCATATCCTCCCAACTCCACCGCAATCGCCAGACATGAATCCCATTGAGCATCTTTGGGATGAGTTGGGCAGGCGAGTAGAAAAACGCCATATTACTAGCAAAATACAACTCAAGCAGGTGCTGCAAGAAGAATGGCAAAGTATTGGTGCAGATGTTACAAAAACTTTAGTACATTCAATGCCAAGGAGATTAAAAGAAGTCCTGGATAAAAAAGGTTACTTTACCAAATATTAAAATAATAAAATTTTGATCAATTACATGTATATAAAACACTGTGTGAAAACTTTTGTCCCTTGAGAATTTTAGTTTAAGTTGAACATTTATATTTTCCTCACAACATATTACATTTATTATTACTTTTACTATATATTCTAATACTTCAGAAGTGAATAAATAATTTTGTTGAAAACATTACCTGTCTATGTCATTTCATTTAAGAACTGTGGTGAATAGAAAATATTCATACCTGCTGTGTCAATAGTTTTGTCCGTCAGTGTATGTACATACTTTAAAAAGTATAATATTAAACACAAGGCCAGTTTCTAAAATAAAAATATTATTTATTATTAAACAATAAGCAATATTGTTATAATACTAAAAAAAATCAAAAAGCTATTTTGTAAAAAAGGACTTTATAAAAGCCAGAAATAATTAAATTTCCTAAAAATTTCTGGTAGTAAAGTATAATTACATACAAAATTTTTTTAAATTTCAGAGGCCGCTGACTCGTTTTTTTGTACTTTATACTTTTATCTTATTTGCCATTTTTCTATTACCAAGAGTGCTTTTTTATTGGAGTATCTTCATTAAACTAGGTTTGTGTTTATTTACAAATATTTTTATTAAATTTGAATCTGCAGAAATATGAGTATACAGATATATGGACAGAAATTTAAAGGGAATGGAAAACCAACCCAAAATTAGAGGATTGGATAAGTGAATGTGACAATCCACTAAAAGCTTTTTGTAGATATTGCAAGTGTTCTTTACAGTGTAAACTTTCAGACTTGATTGCACATGCTTCAACAAAGAAACATTTGTCTTCAAAATGCGGATTTGTTCAAGAAAACAAAATTCCTTTTTTACCAAAATGTACTAAAGTACAAAAGCATGAAGCTTCTTTATCGTTATATTTTTGCCAACATGGCCCAATAGCACCAGTTGATCACATGACATCCCTCTTAAAAAAAGAATTTGAAGATTCTACATGTCAACGAATTCGATTGCATAGGACTAAATGCTCGAAAATTTTAAAAAATGTATTGGCAGTTCATTTTCAGGAGGATTTACGAAAAGATATTGATAAATCTCGTATCAGTCTGTTCTTAGATGAATCCACCGATATTGAACTAGTTAAACTTCTGGGTAAGTAGATTATTACATTTTAAAACATATGAATCTTTACTTAAAATAAATTATTTTTAGTATTGTAATTATATACTTCAGTATTAAACAAAAGAAAATTGTATCAACATTCTTGTCACTTGCTGAACTTACTGGTTCAGATTCTGCATCAATTGTCCAAGCTTTAAAAAAAGAATTAGAATAATTTCAACTTAATATAAACAATTTAATTGGACTTGGCACTGATAATGCAAATGTTATGGTGGGGCGTAATAGGAGCGTTCATATAGCTAAAAAAAAGAAAATCCACACTTAATATTAATTAAATGTGTTTGTCACTCTATTCAACTTGCAGTAAACCGTGTGCAACTCTTCCCAGAAACCTCGAACATTTAGTACAAGAAACTTATAATTGGTTCTCGAAGAGCTCTCAAAGAAGACTATCCTATAACAACTTATACAAAACAATTAATGATGATAATGTAAGCTTTTAATAAGCTATATTTTTTGCCAAATAATTTTGTAATTAATATCTCATTAGGAACCTTTAAATATAACTCTTATTTGTGATACTCGGTGGCTTTCTATAAATATTGCTGTGAAAAGAATTCTTTATCAATGGTTAAGAGTTAGAAACACATTTTGGTATTGCCCGCTTTTTAGAAAGATGTTATTCTGCTGAAACGCTTTACATGATGTATAAAGATCCATTTATCTGACATTTTTAAATCCAATACTTTCTGATATGAATGTTGTAAATATGTTTAAGCGCAAACGCAGAATGCGTTGTAAACACTCTTTTGCCCTTTTTTGCTTCTGTGTAAATAAAAAAGAGAGAAACAGAAAACAAAAAAAAGGGCAAAAGAATGCGCAGCTGAATTTTTAATCAGTCGCGTTGTGATTCTAAGAGTGTGAAGTCGGGTTACTAAATATATAAAATTAAATCGAAAATCTTAATTTTTAATAAAAAACATATATATATACATCCAATCAGTAGTGGTGGTTAAGATATGTTGTGTATATCTTATTACAAAATTTATTTTGAACCTTTTCATGTGGACTGGAAAAAGAATATTGATCCAATCGTCGTAAGTTCTGTTCGGTTGTAGTTTCTAGTGTTCTTTCTGCTTTAATCACCGATTAAGTGATACAAATAATATTAAAAATAAAACAAAAACATAAAAGGCATTTGAAATAAAATTATAAAGAAAACGTGATTTGTGAGCCAAGATAGCTAGAGAGTCCATGGAAAAAGACAGCAGTAAAATTAATTTGATCGAGTGCGGAGCATCCAGTTCAAGAGCCCTGAACCACCTTGGAGACCTTCTTTTAGCAGCCTTTAGTCGACACCATCGTTGCCGAGAAACAAACGGCGTTGGACACCACTCATCAGATCTGCAGCAAACCTCGGGTAAGTCCTAAGTATCTCTCCCCACAACTCTGTGGGACGACCCCACCCACATCGAAGTGGATGAATCCCCCTAAACCCCCACATTTTTTGGTCCTTCGAGCCGGATCCAACCCGGTACCCCAAAAACCCCTAAAACTTTACTCCATAAGGAGAAAAAACCCCATCGGATTCCTATTCCGGACCCCGTATATAAAAATTTTTCCTCCGTATAAAGGAAAACAAACCCCATACCCCTACCAGTGTTTCCATACACGAAAATCCCAAGCACTACGTGCTGGGCCCCACATTTCAAAACAAAAAAAAAAAACCTTTTGAAAAAACAGCGTTGACTGTACCCTTTTTTTTTCAAAATTGCATGATAATTTGCAAAAGACCATAATTAGCGGTACTTGAGTTTTTTTGCATTTCCAACGGTTTCTTGTTTTTCGATTTCTTGTGCACCTGCAAAAAATAAGAAACTGCGAAATTTACATACATATATGTGCTTATGATTGTTGGCATGCGCACATATATATATACGTACACACCAAATTTGCTCAAGGTTAAATCAACGAGTTGTTAAAATAGCGAAATTGAAGAAGCAAATTTGTATGTACATATTTCTGTACCCACATTGCTAAAAAAAAAAAAGAAATTACAAACATACATAAATACAAGCAGCAGAGAAGTTTCTTTGGCCGTCGCAAATTCGCTGCCGGCAGAGAAAAAGAATAAAGACAATATTCTTATGTGTAGTTGTATGCACACATCTTCACCTGCTTGTATTTTGAGAGCACATATTTGTTAAATTATAGACATCACTTTTGTGACCTCACCACCCAGAAAAAATTACTAAAGCAATACGCAAGCGTAAAGTCAAAAAAAAATTGTTGTTCTACTGACCTACATTAATATACGCATGAAAGTTAACACATCTTAGGGAAAACACTTATTAACAATCAACATTTACACTAACAACACTTTACACTAACAACACTTTACACTAGCAACACAACGCACTTCCGTAGATTAAGCAAAGAACATTAAACTAGGTTAAATTTAAGTTAAACTAAATATTTTGCAGACGCAAACTATTCGTTTCCGTATTATAAACAGAAAATAAACTAGGTTAAATTTAAATTAAATCAAATATTTTGCTGACACAAAATATTAATTTATTTAAATCAATTAAGCAATTAAATTAAATTTAAATTAAATCAAATATTTTGCTGACACAAAATATTAATTTATTTAAATCAATTAAGCAATTAAATTAGGTTAAAATATTAAATTGTAATTAGTATAAGCAAAAATGTATAAAAAGAATAACAAAATAAAGAATCAGTCAGTTTTTGAATGAAGCAGCACTTGAATCGCGATTGTTTTACTAACTGGCGCCCGAGCGAACCAAAAAAAAGTTCAAAGAAAAAGAAACCCGGTGTAAAGGAAAAATCCCTAGTGAAAAAAGGGATTCGGTTAAAATAAAAATATATATAAGCCGCACCAAAATAAGAAAATCCTTTCCATTAAAAAGGAAAGAAAAAAAGGATTAAGTCAAACGGTGTAAAGAAAAAATCCCTAGCGAAAAAAAGGGATTCGGTTAAAATAAAAATATATATAAACCGCACCAAATAAAAAATCCTTTCCATTAAAAAGGAAAGAAAAAAAGGATTAAGTCAAAACTAACCACTAAGTGCTGCAAGTTAAACTCAACTTTAGTAAGGAATTGTGACGCCACCCGTTCCCGAGTAGAGCAGATCAAAAAGGACAAAACGGACCGCCCAGAGGAAAATGATCTTCAATTTATTAATGTAAGACACTTTCTATTTCTACTAATATTAATTCTTAGAATTGAGCTAAATACTCAAGGAAAAAAATTATAAAAACCTTTTTCGAGCTAAATACCCGAAAATTATAAAAATCATTATTTAAAACAAAATTCTTAAAACAAAAAAGTGAGAAAATTGTAAAAATCATTTTTGAGCTAAAAACTCGAAATTTATAAAAATCATTATATAAAACAAAATTCTTAAAAACAAAAGAATTGAGGAAATTGTAAAAACCATTTTTAAGCTAAATACTTGAAAATTATAAAAAATATTATATAAAACAAAATTCCTAAAACAAAACAAACCATTTTTAAGCTAAAATACCTGAAAATTATAAAGGAAAACAAAATTCTTAAAATACAAAGAATTGAGAAAATTGTAAAAACCATATGTTTTTTTTTTTCGAAAACAAATTCTGAATTAATCAAAGAAAAAACGAAATAAAATATTTTATTTAAATTATACAATTTTATTTTGTAAAAGTGCAAAACAAAACACATTACACAAAACATTTTTTTTCTCTTTGGGAATTCATTAAACTACAATAAGAATGGAACAAATTCAAGAAACTCTTACACAACTAACCGGAGCCCTCAATGCTCAAATAGAGCAAGTGAAAATCCTTTCGGCCAGAATGGCAAACTTAGAGAGAATGTCAAATTCTACGGCTCCTAGGGATACCACACTTCCTACTCCGCGAACGGAGGCAGATTTGGTGTCAATTAGTAAACTTCCGGATTGTGTTAGAGATCTCCAAATCTTTGACGGTAATCCAGTCCAATATATCTCCTGGACTCATAGCGTAGAATCGATACTACAAGATTATGAGATAGTAAGAGATAAACCAATTTATAGGGCTATATTACAACACATAAGACAAAAAGTGAGAGGACCCGCTGATACAGCTTTAATCTCCTACAATATTTTCGACGAAAGTTGGGAGAAAATTAAGAACTGTTTGTCTTTGCACTATGCTGACAAACGAGACATACGAACATCGGAGTATGAACTCAGTGTCATGTCACAACGCAATGATTCCATAGATGAATTCTTTGCCACAATTAACCATCAGTTATCATTAATTATCAACAAAGTTAAAACAGATAACTATTCAGCAGAAACAATTGAAGCTTTAATATCGAGCTATAGGAATAGGGCATTGGATGTGTTCATACGTGGAATTCACGGTGACGTATCAAAAATGTTGGCAATTCAAAGACCAGAAACACTTCCAGAGGCATACACCTCTTGCCTCGAATTCCAAAATCTAAACTTCAGAAATACTTCTATCCACATACGCAATAATAAGTATAATACTATTACAGCACCAATCAATCAGGTACATAACTCGGGAAACTATAACAAACCCAAGGTACCACATAAGAATTTGAACACAGGTGAACAAATTCGTATTTATAATACACCAACTGCACAAAGGCAGGACCAACAGTATAAACAGAATACTCCACCACCTAGGCCTACTCAACCGAAACCACCTGTACCTATGGAAGTAGATTCTTCAATAAGGTCACGTCATATTAATTATATGAACCGACCACAAAAATCTCCCTTGCCAAACTCAAGTAATAATTCTTCTAATATTCCTCAAAAACAACAACGTGTCTTTAATACAGAGACTGTTGAGGACGACGAACAAGATTCATTGCAAATTTACCAAGAGGATGAAGAAGTTGATGATGAATCAAACCAACATTATGAACACGATGAATTAAATTTTATGACGGAAGCCTCTCTAGCATACCATACTTAGAGTTACGCCTGAAGAATGGTAAAATCTTAAAATTCCTCGTAGATACTGGTGCTAACAAAAATTTTATTTCGGAAAAAATATCATTTAATTCTAAACCCGTAAATTCACCATTCAAAATCCACTCAGCTGCTGGCGACATTCTTATTTCACGTAAAATTCGTGGCAAATTTTTTCAAAGTCTGAATATAGACAATTACCTTGATTTCTTTGTCCTCCCTGGACTTCGCTCATTTGATGGTATTATAGGCGATGATACCCTGAGAGAACTCGAAGCCATAATTAACCGGAAAAATAACACTCTACAGTTGAAAAACGGAGCTAAAATTCATCTTAAAAATAGAATATCTAAACAAGTAAATGTTATCGAGACAACCCAAAATCTTGACAAAGATTTCCAAGATCTGTTAAACGAGTACAGTACTATTTTTGGTCCAGTCTCCGGAAGTGGATTAATTGAGACCTCAGTTCGGGCAGAGATAAGAACATCCACAGATGAGCCAATTTATACTAAACAATACCCTTACCCAAATCACCTTAGAGCTGAGATAGAGAAACAAGTCACCCAAATGCTCGAAGATGGCATAATAAGACGATCGAAAAGTCCATATAATTCACCCTTATGGGTAGTTGGAAAAAAACCTAAACCAGATGGGGAAAAACAATACAGAATGGTTGTAGATTTTAAAAGGTTGAACGCAATAACAATTCCAGATGCGTACCCAATCCCCGACATCAATAATACACTCTCTAATCTAGGAGAATGTAAGTATTTTACTACTCTGGATCTAACATCTGGATTCCATCAAATCAGAATGAGGGATAAAGATATAGAGAAAACTGCCTTTTCGACAAATAACGGCAAGTTTGAATTTCTACGACTGCCTTTTGGTTTAAGAAATGCAACGGATGATGAACGACGTGTTACACCCACTACTAGGAAAAGAATGCTACGTCTACATAGACGATATCATTGTGTTCGGCAGGAATAAAAACGAACACATCGAAAACCTTAGGAGTATTTTCCTTATTAAGCCAGGCTAATTTGAGAATAAACCTGGAAAAATCCAAATTTCTAAGGACGAACGTAGAATTTCTGGGACATGTTGTATCACAAAATGGCATACAAGCTTATCAGTAATGGCACTTATGGATAGTGATGGTACAAAGGGGGATTTTTTATTGAAGTTGAGGTTATGTTAATTTAATAATTATATTGATGATATTAGGTCATCATAAAAAGGAAATAATTGGGTATGTACAGTATTTTAATTACATTTAGTGCAATTGTGTAAAAATTCTGTGCAAAATAAGGTAAAAGGAGTCGAAATCTTCGAAAGAAAACTCTTAAAATCACATTCCATTATCAAATTAACATAACCTCAACTTCAATAAAAAATCCCCCTTTGTACCATCACTATCCATAAGTGCCATCACTGATAAATAAAGAACACACACACACATCTACATATTCAACAAGTAACATGTCACACTACTCCCACTTACCATATTCTTACTAGCGCCATTAATTGTGTTTCATTTGCGATCGTTCCCATAACTATAATTACAAAAGACAAAACAAGACAACAAGAACATAGTTATGCAGCATAACTAGCCACCACATTAAAAAAGAACATTTAAGAACAAAAACCAGTGAAGTGTGTGTAAAAACAATATAAATATAAAATTTTCAATTAAAAGTGATCAAACAAACATTAAAATAAACAGTTTAGTGAAAAGAAAATGGTAAGTGGCAGAATTGTTCATTAAAAATTTAATTTTTATACAAAATTTGTTAGACAATAAAGTGGCCTGAAAAAAGCAACTCGTTTTATTGGAAGTAGGTACATACATACATTCACATACGTACACATATACATATGTATGTATGGCTGAGACATGCATTTTTTTAAACAGCTGAAAAATAAAAATGATTAAGGTTGCTCCAATAAATCAAAAGTAAAAAAACGGGTTGTAAAAAAAATCATTCAATATAAAAACAAACAAAAGTGAACAAAAATTGAATATTTTTATAACGATTAACAAAAACAAAACATTTTTAGTTACAAAGAGAGAAAATTACTGGAGTAAAATTCTCCTCGAACACCAAAATTTTTTTTTGTGTTTCTTTGTTTGGCAGAAAAAAAAGGGAAAAGTTTCTACAAGAACATTTAAAAAATTTTTCGTGTCATTTAGTACTGGCTTTCTTCTCGAGCTTTCAAAATGAGTTCTAAAAGAAAGTGTAAATACGATATTCAGCAACTAGCAACATTCTGCAAGAATTTCGAAAAAACTCCAATAGAATCATTTACACTGTCATTGTTGGAAGTCAAGAAATCGGAACTAGACAGAAGGTGGTCGAAAATGGTAGATGCCTTTGAGGAATATGTTTTGGGGTGCGAAGAGGTAAAGGACGAAGACGAGACTAAGGACGAAATTTTTCTTAAATATGAAGAGGATAGTGAACAGTCCCAAATACTAAAGGCAAAAATATTGGAGATGTTAAGAGCTACAGCTCCTGAAAATAGTGATAAAAAAACAGTTCGTCATTCAACGCTTAAACTGCCACCAATTGAAATCCAACAATTTGAAGGAGGTTATGTAAAATGGCCAGCGTTCAGGGACATGTTTATGGCAGTGGTAGGTAATGAGCCTTCCGTAGCTCCAGCTCATAAATTGTATTACCTACATTCAAAGACGAGGGGGGAGGCCTACCAACTCATTAAGGACTATGAGTTGGTAGATGTTAATTTTGATCTAGCCTGGAAGGCTTTGAAAAATCGGTATGAGAATAAGCGAATTTTAATCAATAATCAAATCAAGAAGATTTACGGTATCCAGTCTCCACCGACAGAAACTTTGAAATTTTTGCGTTTGCTTAAGAATACTGTCAGCGATGCTTTGTCTATTATAGAATCATATGAGGTCGAAGTAGCGAACAATGACCCTTTTCTTATGCACATTTGTACTTCCAAACTTCCTGAAGAAACCTCTCGTGCCTGGGAAGACTCTTTGACCAATCATAAGGAGCTGCCCACTTGGCAACAGCTTAATGATTTTTTATCCAAAAGAACTGAGACTCTAGAAACTTTCACAAATTTGAGAAAACCATCGAATAGAGATAACAATATTTCAAAATCGAAAGCCTTTTACTCTCAAAGTGACTCCACAAAAGGCAATTTTAGCTGCAAGAAGTGTAAGCAGAATCATCCCTTGAAATTCTGCAAACATTTTAAGTCATTATCGATAAACGATCGGATAAAATTTGTATACGCCAATAAATACTGTGCGAATTGTTTTTCAACTAGCCACTTTAAGTCTAAATGCCCAAGTGCAAGCAATTGCTCCCGATGCAATCAAAGACATCATACTATGCTACATTTGGATAGCAACGAAAAGGTGAATCTGGGTCCCACTCTGAAGACCACTCCACCATTTCTGCAAAATTATGAGAAACCATCCGGGTCCGGAACTCAAAATAATTTTTACCCAGCGCAATCTGCACCTTTTAGTTCTACTGAAACATCCCAAGTTTATTTTTCCCAGCGTAGGGGAACTACGATCTTACCAACCGCTTTAGTTCATTTGGAACATTTAGGAGAGAAATTTACAATCCGCACTTTGTTAGATGGCGGTTCAGAGTCCAGTTTTATTTCAAAACGTGTTCAACAAAGTCTTGCCTTACCTTTGGAGGCCTGTAGTTTAAAAATATCTGGACTTGGTGGGACTGTTGTAGGCAATTCAAAAGGTAGATGCAGTGTCTCGATCAGATCCCGAGAATCAAATTTCGCCATTAAAATAACAGTGATTGTGGTTCCAAAATTGGCGCATTTCTTGCCCTCTAGGCCGATTAAAATTCACAATTTAGCAGAAATAAAAAACCTAACTCTTGCTGACCCCTACTTTTTTAAACCGGCTGCCATAGATATGGTTATTGGTAGCGACTATTTGCCATTTATAAACTTAGACGGGGTAAAGTCCAATATAGGGTCTTGCTTAGAAGCTAGAGAGTCTCATTTTGGCTGGTATTTGTCAGGACCAGAGCCAATAAATGAAATTACATCGTTTCACACGACTATTTCACCTACAGAAGATGTACTTCTTCGCGAAGAAATGAGGAAATTTTGGGAACTGGAAGAGGTTGAAAAAAGCAAGACTGAGTCTGAAGCTGATATTTATTGTAAGAACTTCTTTCAACGGACCACAATTCGTCAACCTGATGGCCGATACATGGTTCGGCTTCCTTTTAAAGAAAACTTTCCTCAAGAAATATTTTTGGGTCCATCCAGAAACATGGCTCTTGCACAATACCATAGGATGGAAAAGACTTTAGAAAAATCCCCTGATTTGAAGGCTCAATACAGGAACGTTCTCCAAGAATATAAAGATATGGATCACATGGAATCCATTGTACACTATGAGCCCAAAACCGAAAAACACGCATCATTATTTCTCCCACATCATGCCGTTGTAAAGCCCGATCGCAAGACGACCAAGGTACGAGTAGTCTTCAATGCGTCGAAGAAGTGTTATGAAGGTATAATGTCCAATAAACTTTTAATATAACATTCCATTTCCAAATTATATCGATATCAAATTACCGTGTGACTCTAAATTATTTCAATATCGTGTGACTTTAAATTATTGCAATACCGTGTGACTTTAAATATATTTTGGCATTCTTTAATTATTGCATTTGCATCTCGTATTACCATTACTTTCATGACACCACATTAATATGTAAGAAATTATTATTAATAAATAATATAAAAAGAAGTTGAATAAAAGATATGGGTAGAGTTGTAAAAACGTTGTCGCGACACAAACACCAAAGATTATTGTGTTTTATTTCCTCTATGTATATTTCGAACATATTACATGGCGACCGTGACAAGTGAAAAGTGTTAATTAAGACGTGAACTAAAACAAAATATTTTGTCTTTTTGTTAAAGATGAATGAAAAATTTAAAAGAATGACGAAGTGATTCAAGAAGTATGCATATAAAGTTTCTGTTAAAAATGATAAATTAAAAACAAAACCTTTTAAAAAATATATACTTAAACTAAGCTAAAATGACTTGGTGGAAAAAAATACTGTCAACCATCCCATTGCTAGTAGCAGGCTACGAGGTAGGGAAAAATCAGGAAGAAAACGACAATAAACAATTAGAAAAAATATTGGAAACTATGAAGGAGGACAACGTTGATAAGACAACCGAGGGCATGAGTCACATCGAAATTATGGCTCTGTTGCTAGCAGTAGCAATGGTAATTATCTACCTGGTTAAATTAGTATGCAAAACAATCAAAGATATGCAAAGGGGACAACACCGACAGCCCCAAGTATAAGTGAACCACAGCAAATGTATTATAAAAAAAAAAAAAACTTTTAACAGTGCAGTAATAAATAAAATAAAATAAATTAAAATATCTTTTATAAATCAAATAATTAATAATTAATAATTCTATTTCATAAATTAATATATTACAAATAAAGTGAACTTATACAGACAGTGAATTGTATAAATATTGCATAAACAGCAGAAAATAAAAATAATAATATATATATAAAAAAAAAAAAACAAGAACAAAAGAAGAACTCTGCAAAAATATAAAACCAGCTTTAGAGCTTTAAAACGTGAAAAAATAATAAAGCTAAAAAAAAAAAAAAAATATACACACCAACAAAAAAAAAAAAAAATGGATAAGTAACAAAAGAAAAATTTATTATAGTATAATTATTTAAGATAGGCAATAGTGTCAAATGCAGAATTTTTTTTTGAAATATTTTTATTGAAAACAAAATAAACATCTAACTTGTTATAATTAACCTTTATATGACAATATTAATTATTTAACAATAAATTATTAAGAGTACGATTTGGCAAAATATTAAGAGAAAAAGGAAATATAAATATGGGAAAATTATTCCAGTCATATGTCTGACTATAACAGCTGACATTATCAAAACCTGACCCATTGCAAATGCAAAACGCAAAATGCCCTAATTGGGAACAGTTATCTCAACAATTTCATGAAAATCAAAGCAAATTCCTCCGGTCCTTCAAATGTTTAAACAAACAGAAACTGCCTAGCAGAGCAGTAATAGAATATCATCTGCATTTAATAGAAATCCACTTTAATACAATAGTAAATACTTTTAATAACACTGCTTATTACCTTACACCCGAACACAGACAAGAGATTTTTGAATTAATAACCAAATTGAAGACAAAGGTTCAGTCAATAGAGAAACGGTTACAAAAAGAACTAGTAATAATATTCAGGGAGAATGGATGCGTAACTATAACATTGGAGGAGATAGATTATGGGAGCATATTGGAAAACTCGAATATCTGGGAACAGTTTGAAGACATTGACCATGACCTAGCGGACTCAAAAATGGAACCCATTAAATTCATAGAATTAGCCACTAAAATCCTACCGGAATTTGATGGTAAATTTAAGAACCTTCAAAAATTTCTTGATGCTTTGAACCTGTTAGAATCACTGAAAGAAACCCATGAAAATCTTGCAGTACAAATAATATAGACAAAAATCAGCGGGACAGCTCGCATATCAATCAACGATTTAACGTCCATTGCAGCCATTGCAGACAAATTGAAAACGGTAATAAAGGGAGACTCCACTGACATATTAGTATCCAAATTAATGACCGCACGCCAGGGAAGTAAACCAAACAGCGTATATGCCCAAGAAATAGACGAGCTCTCGAAAATGTTATCAAACGCATATATTTCAGATGGCTTACCACCACAAATAGCAAACAAGTATGCCGTACAGGCAACTGTAAAAGCCCTCGCGAAGAATCTAAATAATGATAGAACAAGAATCATCATTGAAGCAGCTACCTTTGATACAATAGACCAAATAACAGAAAAAATTATGAGCACAGATATACACCAATCAAGTGTATCAAATGTCTTACAACTGCGTGGTAGATACCGATGGGGCAGGCAAAGATACCCAAATGGGCGCCTGAATTATAACAATCAAGGATCTCATACATACCGTGGAGATCGTCATTACCAGCAAACTAACAGGGGAAATCCCCGAAGAGTTAATAGACAAAACAATTACCGGCCAAACTCAAATAACAACCACAGTAGAACTAGTAGGCAACATACTAATTCCAGACAGTATGCGGACATGAGGGTTATGAATAGGGTCTCGGGAAACCCCGAGGACCCCCAGATAACACTAGGGGAAGAATAGGACATATCTTGACTTTGAATCTGAACCTCAGTGCTTTTGTTAACCTCTCCCTTACGGGAAGTATACAGGCACTAACATTCTTAATAGATACTGGCGCAGATATCTCCTTATTAAAACATGGGAGTGTTAAAGGACCAATTGATGGTAATATAGTTAATGAATTAAAAGGCATAGGCGAGGGTAGTCAATTCACGATCGGCGTAACTCAAGGTTGGTTGTGCCTCAACAACTTTAAACTAAAACATGAATTTCACGTTGTACCTGATGATTTCTCAATCCCATGCGATGGAGTTTTGGGACTTGACTTCATTAGGGCGCACAATTGTATAATTGACTTCCATTCAAGGGATAACTTCTTGGTAATCTGTCCCATAAATAGCACCATTCAAATGGAAATCCCCATAGTAACAGGTCCGATTCAAGACACTATTGTTATACCACCAAGATCAGAGGTGGTACGGAAAATAAAATTACAACAGGGAATAGACGATATATTTATTCCACATCAAACAGTAGAAAAGGAAGTCTTTATCCCAAATACTATTACAAATCTCAATAGCCCGGTGGTATGCGTAATGAATGTATCTAATTCTTCGAAAATAATATCCTTAAAAAATATAAAATATGAGCCTCTGTCTCAATACGAGACTAAAACAATAGACACAACTATAAAAAATTCTAGGTCTAATGAGATTTTAGAAAGACTGATGGTAAGTTGCCCGCGAATTGCAAAGAATGACCTTTTGGCTCTGTGTGCCGAATTTACTGACGTGTTTGGGTTGGAAACCGAACCGGTATCTACAAACAATTTTTATAAACAAAAATTGCGTATAGTGGATGAAACACCGATATATATAAAAAACTATAGAATTCCGGAAACACAGAAAGAAGAGATTGAGAGGCAAGTTGATAAGTTAATTAAAGGTGATTTAGTTGAGCCCTCTGTTTCGCCTTATAACAGTCCAGTGTTATTGGTTCCAAAGAAATCTTTGGAAGGTAGCGGTGATAAGAGGTGGCGTCTGGTAATTGATTATCGACAGGTAAACAAAAACCTTTTCTGCGACAAATTTCCTCTCCCAAGAATAGACGATATACTCGATCAGCTTGGAAGAGCTAAATACTTCTCAACATTGGATCTAATGTCTGGATTTCACCAAATCGAATTGGAAGATGGTTCGAGGGATATTACCTCCTTTTCAACACCCAAAGGTTCATTTAGGTTTAAGAGGTAACCTTTTGGACTCAAAATCTCACCTAACTCATTTCAACGAATGATGTCACTAGCATTTGCTGGTTTAAAACCGTCAACTGCATTTTTGTATATGGACGATATTATAGTAATCGGATGCTCTAAAGCTCATATGATTAAAAATTTAAGAGAAGTTTTTCATACTTGCAGAAAGTATAATCTTACATTGCATCCTGATAAATGCAGGTTCTTTTGTCATGAGGTCACATTTTTAGGTCATAAATGTACGTCCCAGGGAATTTTACCGGACAGTAATAAATACGATACTATTAAAAATTATCCTAGGCCTAAGGATGGTAATGAAACTAAACGTTTTGTGGCCTTTGCTAACTGCTATAGAAAGTTCATTCCAAATTTCGCACATTTCAGTAAACCATTAACAAATCTAACAAAAAAAAACGCACCATTCCATTGGTCGGATAAATGCGAAGATTCATTTAATTATTTGAAAAACACCCTAATATCTCCACCAATCCTACAGTATCCGGACTTCACAAAAACATTCTACATTACCACAGACGCAAGTAAGTTGGCATGTGGTGCCGTGTTGAGTCAGCAACACGAGGGGACATTGTTGCCCATAGCATATGCATCAAGAACATTCACAAAAGGCGAAAGTAATAAGGCAACTATTGAACAAGAACTTCTGGCCATTCATTGGGCTATTAATCACTTTAGACCTTACGTCTATGGACGAAAATTCATAATTAAAACAGACCACAGACCTCTAACATATTTATTTTCGATGAAAAACCCATCTTCTAAGTTGATGAGAGTGCGTTTGGATCTGGAGGAATACAATTTCGATATAGAATATATTAAGGGGAGAGAAAATTACGCAGCTGACGCATTGTCAAGAATTACCTTTGAAGATATAAAAGCCTGTAATGTAATGATGGTAACAACTAGGTCCAAGCAACAAGTGCAGAAAAGAGAGAAAGATAGAGAACAAGCCCAACCAAAAATTTATGAAAATATATCGGCGCGCCAATTTAGAAAGCTTCCCAATATAATAACCCACATCCAAGGATGTGATGTTAAAAGAGGAAGTAAAATTATATTTAAATTTAAAGCTAATGTTTATGTTATTAATGGAAAAATAGACTTAGGTAAATTTTTCCAAGAGCTTGAGTTGCAAGCCAATAATATTCACATTAAAAAATTGCAAATGAGATTAAATGATAAGATGTTTGAAAAGGTACCTATAAAAGATTTTAAAGAATTGGGCAATAAGTTTTTAAAACACATTAAAATAGCGCTTACACCATCAGTTACAGAAATAACAGATGAAACAGAGAAGCAAGAAATATTAAGAAAATTCCACGAGGACCCCCTGCTAGGTGGCCACCCAGGGATAACTCGAATGATTAACAAAATTAGAAGTTATTTTTATTGGAAAAATATTACTAAATATGTCGCAAAGTATGTAAAGGCCTGTGAAACATGTAAACGGAACAAAACAAATAGGAATATTAAACAACCCCTAATTATAACACCAACACCAATGAGACCTTTTGATACAGTAGTGATTGACACGATAGGACCATTACCTATTACCGAACATGGACAACAATACATAATAACAATAGTGTGTGATCTAACAAAATATTTAATAAGCATCCCAGTTCCAAACAAAACTGCTAAAACTGTAGCAAGAGCAATTTTTGAAAATTTATTTCTTATTTATGGACCCGTCCATAAAATTTTAACTGATATGGGTACTGAATTTAAAAATGAAGTACTACAGGAATTATTAAAACTAATTAACATAAACTTAGTAAATTCAACACCATATCATCATGAAACGTTGGGTACAGTTGAACGTTCACATCGAACCTTCAATGAATTTATCAGATCATATGTATCTAAGTCTCTTAATGATTGGGATCAATGGTTACCCTATTTCACTTATTGTTACAACACAACCCCATCAACAACACACAGTTATTGCCCTTTTGAATTGATATTTGGTAAAACTCCAGAAATTTTTTCTTTATTGAATTCAAAAATCATAGAACCTTTATATAAATTTGATGATTATGTTAAAGAAGTTAGATACCGACTCAAAATTGCCAATGAAAATGCAAGATCTGCATTGCAAAACTCAAAACATTTACAAAAACTAAACTATGATAAAAATACAAAGGCATTACAGATTAAAATTAATGATCAAGTTTTTATAAAAAATGAGCAAGGTCATAAATTAGAAAACGTTTATAAAGGTCCATATAAGGTAATAAAAGTCGATAACAAAAACAATTGCACTTTACAAATTGATAAAAAGAAAGAAATAATAGTTCATAAAAATAGGCTTAAATTAGCAACTATATAAACATATATGAAAAAAAAAAGAAAACTAAATAGTCTAAAGAGAAATACATAGTAACAAGTATGTTAATAAAATAACACAGTAAATAACAAAAAAAACTATAAAATAAGAAAAAAGGTAGAATAATAATAATTTATTTTTAAGATATCAAATTAAAACTACAAGAATTTATATAAACAAAATTTTATGAATTAAGCAAAAATATATACATATATATATGTATATACATATGCAAATACTCTTATTTTTTATTAATTATTTAAATATTTTTTTTGGTAAATAAATACAAATTATAATTATTTCTCTTCAAGAAATGCATATTATATAGCATTTGTAAAGAAAGCTCTTATGGCTGCCATCTGATCAATGTTCGCTATAAGACCTTTCTATTTAAGAGGGGTGGTGTTATGAAGGTATAATGTCCAATAAACTTTTAATATAACATTCCATTTCCAAATTATATCGATATCAAATTACCGTGTGACTCTAAATTATTTCAATATCGTGTGACTTTAAATTATTGCAATACCGTGTGACTTTAAATATATTTTGGCATTCTTTAATTATTGCATTTGCATCTCGTATTACCATTACTTTCATGACACCACATTAATATGTAAGAAATTATTATTAATAAATAATATAAAAAGAAGTTGAATAAAAGATATGGGTAGAGTTGTAAAAACGTTGTCGCGACACAAACACCAAAGATTATTGTGTTTTATTTCCTCTATGTATATTTCGAACATATTACAGAAGACGGGTAGCGGTTTCTCCTTGAATGATGTCTTACACCAAGGCCCAACTTTGCAAGCAGACTTAATGCAGACTGTATTACGTTGGCGAAATTATAAGTACGTGTTTACTGGGGACATTCAAAAAATGTACCGCCAGATTTTGATCCACGAAGAAGATCGTTCATATCAGAGAATTTTGTTTCGTGACAAAGCAGACGGGTATGTGAATTCCTTTCAATTAAAAACCGTAACATTTGGTGTGAATTGCGCGCCATTCCTGGCGATTAGAACTCTTCTTGAGTTAAGCGAAGATTGTAGAAACTTACACCCCTTAGCATCCGCCATTTTGAAAAATTAAGTATACGTGGATGATATCCTGTCTGGTGGACATAGTCTTGAAGAAGTGAAACTCAAACAATACGAACTTTCAAATGTCCTAAAATCTGCAGGATTTCCATTAAAGAAAATGACCGCTAATGATCAGTCTCTACTTGAAAATTTGCCCCGGGAGGATCTTCTGGACGAAGACTTCTTGAAGTTTGACGATTCCAGTACTATAAAAACCTTAGGAATACGCTGGAACGCGTTGCTGGACTCATTTTACTATGCTGTTGAATCAGTTGAAATTACACCCTCCACCACAAAAAGAAAAATTTTGTCAGTAATAGCAAGATTGTTTGACCCCCTAGGCTGGCTCGGTCCAGTAGTCATTATTGTTAAAGTTCTAATGCAAGAGTTGTGGGAACAGAAATCAGATTGGGATGAAGGTATAAATTAACAAATACTTTTGAAATGGAATTCATTCTTGAAGAATTTGCCATTTATTTCGAAAATACAAATACCTAGATGGGTAGGTTTCTCACCACATTATCGCATCCAGATCCATGGCTTTAGTGATGCCTCTGAGAAGGCTTACTGTGGTTGCATCTACATGAGAGCAGAAAGCTCCGAAGGTAAAATAAGTTGTCATTTGCTGGTTGCAAAAACTAAGGTAGCCCCCATTAAACGGACTACAATACCGAAGCTCGAGTTATGTGGAGCTTTATTGCTTGCGAAATTAATAAAAAGTCTTGTCGGGAACTGTCAATTCCCCTATGAATTATTCTTGTGGACAGATTCGTCGATCGTCTTAGGTTGGCTACAGAAACCAACAAACACTTTGAAAACGTTTGTCGCAAACAGAGTTGCACAAATAATCGATATTGTTAGTACTCAACATTGGAAACATATAAAAACTGAGGAAAATCCTGCTGACTTGGGTACACGTGGCTGTTCCCCCCAGGAGTTAGCGGAAAATCAACTATGGTGGCATGGGCCTACTTGGCTAAAACTCCCAGAATCACTTTGGCCAATACCACGCACTTTTGACCCAACAGACTTGGAAGTAAAAACAAGCACCAATTTTCACTTAGAAGTTTTAAATTGTGATTTGCTGGAAGAATTCTCATCCTTTGAACGAGCGTTACGAGTCCTCTGTTACCGACTTCGCTTTATAAATCGAATTCTAAAGAAACCATTTTCAACTGAAAAATTCATAACCTCAGAAGAAATAGACCACATGAAACGTAAACTCATATCTATCGCGCAAAAAATCTACTTTGGTCAAGAATACCATTGTCTAGCAAACAAGAAACCTTTAAGTCGAAAAAGCAGGTTGATAACTCTTAATCCTTTTATAGCTAAGGATGATCTTTTACGTGTTGGCGGCAGGCTCGGCAATTCAGCTTTAACTTATGAAGAGCGTCATCCTATTATTATACCCGAAAAATCGCAGTTTGCTAAACTTTTTGTTAATTTCACGCATCGCATCCTGCTCCACTCTGAGCATCACATCATGTTGCGAGCAATTAGGCAAGGATTTTATATTCCAAGATTAAAAAATCTCATCCGAAAATGCATAAGAGGGTGCAAAACTTGCACCGTTTATAAACACAAGTTCCAACATCAAATAATGGCTGCACTCCCCCCAGAACGAGTGAACTTCTCCCTGCCATTTACCTACACTGGAGTTGACTTCGCTGGCCCCTTTAACATAAAATCGTCTAGCCTAAGAAATGCTAAAATTCTGAAAGGCTATGCAGCTGTATTCGTCTGTTTTTCTACGCGCGCTGTACATTTGGAAATCTGTTCAGACCTCTCCACAGACGCCTTCCTTGCATGCTTTGACCGGTTTATAGGGCGACGAGGTCTTCCTAAGACAATGTATTCCGACAACGGTCGCAACTTTCTTGGTGCAAGCTATGCACTCCTCAAAAGTCATAATGAATTTCTCAAGTCTGCAGAAAAGGCTCTGGTAGAGAAATACTCCACCCGTGGATTTACTTGGTCATTCATACCACCATATGCACCTCACATGGGCGGCCTCTGGAAGGCGGCAGTGAAAAGCATGAAATCCCATCTAAAAAAGGTTGCTGCTAATCTATCGTTCACCTACGAGGAGTTCTCCACTCTACTTGTGCGGATCGAAGCAGTTTTAAACTCAAGACCACTGTCACCCATAACCGAAAACCCAAATGAACTTGTACCCCTTACGCCAGGTCATCTACTTCGTGGAGCTCCATTAATTGCTCTACCTGAAGCGCCAGCCGAACCTCCTATCGAAGATGTGCCCTATTTAAAAAGATGGGAACGCCTTAAGGCACTCCAGCATATTTTCGCACGAAGATGGAAATCAGAATACATTACTAACCTTCAACGCCGGTTTAAATGGAAAACAGAACGAGATAATTTAAAGCCAAATGATATTGTTATAGTCAAAGAAGACTTTCTACCACCTACTGAGTGGCTTTTAGGCCGGGTTACAAAAGTTATTTTCGGACGAGATAGCAAAATAAGAGTAGCTGAAGTACGAACTAAAAATGGTCCTATATTGCGTCCAGTAGTAAAATTGGTTTTACTGCCGCAAGGAAACCGTACTCAAAACGAGGTTAAGCTTACAGCCGCTTAATAACACAATTCCCCACAATATAAATTATAATTCTCAATTGCACTGAGTGTTCTTTAGTACTGTATATACTTTCTTTGTTTCTCTTTTCTTTTCCTACCTAATATAGACGACTGGCAAACCTAAATGTCATATGTGTGGCCTCAACCATCCGTTAAAATATTGCCGCAAATTTAAGGAATGGAGTCCCGAGATCAGACGACTTACCATCATCAACAAAGGGTACTGCCTAAACTGTTTGGCATTCGACCATGTGCGACGATGCGAATATGAATACGGGCCAAATAAGTTGTGTAATGCGAGACACCACACCATCCTGCATCGTGAAGAGCGAGATCCCCTCTCTTCTAGTTTTGAAGACACAGCACCATTCCCATTTGACGATATAAACGACAACAGTACCCTTAGCGAGACTGATAGCCTTCTCCCTGAAGCAAAACCCAATATTCAACCAGAAGATAGTGACGACGACGAGGGTCATGTTGGCGGAATTCTTAGCCGTATCCCATGGGCTTTGTCAACCCCACTCAACTATGTGGAGGGTGAAGAGCTGATTATAGGCGGTATTTACAGCCTTCTCGGAGAAACACCACCACAGAGCACACGCCACCAACAGTGAGAAGTAAAAGCCTGCTATCTGCCCGCGGGAGTATGTTGAAGCGAGTTCAACAAGTTTTTTTTTTATTATATTTTGCTTACTTTTTTTTCTGTTAGTGTACTAAAAACACTCATTCTTTTTATCCATTTATTAGTCATTCTCATTTGTTTTCTTACTCTTATTTTAAACCTTTTTACTTGAATTTTTGTCTACCTGAATTTTAATCTTCAACGGTATTTAGTTTTTTATGTTAGTCTTTAAGAACTTGTTAATAAATGCACATCAGCAAGAAGCTGTTAATAAACCTTTTAATTTACATTGAAATATTGGGTGCATTTGTTTTTTGTTGAAAGACACACATTTAGTTGGAAAAGGTAAGACTCCCAGTCCAACACCCGCTGATACAGCTTTAATCTCCTACAATATTTTCGACGAAAGTTGGGAGAAAATTAAGAACTGTTTGTCTTTGCACTATGCTGACAAACGAGACATACGAACATTGGAGTATGAACTCAGTGTCATGTCACAACGCAATGATTCCATAGATGAATTCTTTGCCACAATTAACCATCAGTTATCATTAATTATCAACAAAGTTAAAACAGATAACTATTCAGCAGAAACAATTGAAGCTTTAATATCGAGCTATAGGAATAGGGCATTGGATGTGGAATTCACGGTGACGTATCAAAAATGTTGGCAATTCAAAGACCAGAAACACTTCCAGAGGCATACACCTCTTGCCTCGAATTCCAAAATCTAAACTTCAGAAATACTTCTATCCACATACGCAATAATAAGTATAATACTATTACAGCACCAATCAATCAGGTACATAACTCGGGAAACTATAACAAACCCAAGGTACCACATAAGAATTTGAACACAGGTGAACAAATTCGTATTTATAATACACCAACTGCACAAAGGCAGGACCAACAGTATAAACAGAATACTCCACCACCTATGCCTACTCAACCGAAACCACCTGTACCTATGGAAGTAGATTCTTCAATAAGGTCACGTCATATTAATTATATGAACCGACCACAAAAATCTCCCTTGCCAAACTCAAGTAATAATTCTTCTAATATTCCTCAAAAACAACAACGTGTCTTTAATACAGAGACTGTTGAGGACGACGAACAAGATTCATTGCAAATTTACCAAGAGGATGAAGAAGTTGATGATGAATCAAACCAACATTATGAACACGATGAATTAAATTTTATGACGGAAGCCTCTCTAGCATACCATACTTAGAGTTACGCCTGAAGAATGGTAAAATCTTAAAATTCCTCGTAGATACTGGTGCTAACAAAAATTTTATTTCGGAAAAAATATCATTTAATTCTAAACCCGTAAATTCACCATTCAAAATCCACTCAGCTGCTGGCGACATTCTTATTTCACGTAAAATTCGTGGCAAATTTTTTCAAAGTCTGAATATAGACAATTACCTTGATTTCTTTGTCCTCCCTGGACTTCGCTCATTTGATGGTATTATAGGCGATGATACCCTGAGAGAACTCGAAGCCATAATTAACCGGAAAAATAACACTCTACAGTTGAAAAACGGAGCTAAAATTCATCTTAAAAATAGAATATCTAAACAAGTAAATGTTATCGAGACAACCCAAAATCTTGACAAAGATTTCCAAGATCTGTTAAACGAGTACAGTACTATTTTTGGTCCAGTCTCCGGAAGTGGATTAATTGAGACCTCAGTTCGGGCAGAGATAAGAACATCCACAGATGAGCCAATTTATACTAAACAATACCCTTACCCAAATCACCTTAGAGCTGAGATAGAGAAACAAGTCACCCAAATGCTCGAAGATGGCATAATAAGACGATCGAAAAGTCCATATAATTCACCCTTATGGGTAGTTGGAAAAAAACCTAAACCAGATGGGGAAAAACAATACAGAATGGTTGTAGATTTTAAAAGGTTGAACGCAATAACAATTCCAGATGCGTACCCAATCCCCGACATCAATAATACACTCTCTAATCTAGGAGAATGTAAGTATTTTACTACTCTGGATCTAACATCTGGATTCCATCAAATCAGAATGAGGGATAAAGATATAGAGAAAACTGACTTTTCGACAAATAACGGCAAGTTTGAATTTTTACGACTGCCTTTTGGTTTAAGAAATGCACCAGCCATATTTCAACGGATGATGAACGACGTGTTACACCCACTACTAGGAAAAGAATGCTACGTCTACATAGACGATATCATTGTGTTCGGCAGGAATAAAAACGAACACATCGAAAACCTTAGGAAAGTATTTTCCTTATTAAGCCAGGCTAATTTGAGAATAAACCTGGAAAAATCCAAATTTCTAAGGACGAACGTAGAATTTCTGGGACATGTTGTATCACAAAATGGCATACAAGCTGATCCTGCTAAAATCGCTGCAATACAACATATTTCGCCACCAAAGAATTTAAAGGACTTAAAAAGTTTTCTTGGTCTAGCCTCTTATTACAGAAGATTTATAAGAGATTTCGCTGCAGTGGCAAAACCTTTAACAAATCTGACTAGAGGTTCAAACGCACAAATTAAAGCCAATCAATCAAAACGAATCGCTATAACACTCGATAATGGAGCCCTAAAGTCATTCAATGACTTAAAGGAACTTTTGGTATCATCAGAAATATTAGTTTTTCCAGATTTTGATAAAACATTTATTCTAACAACCGATGCCTCCGATTACGCAATAGGTGCCGTCCTTTCTCAAGTTGAACTTGGTAAAGACCGACCAATTACTTACCTCTCAAGATCTCTCAACAAAACAGAAGAAAGCTATTCTACTATCGAAAAAGAAATGTTGGCAATCATATGGTCTCTTGACAAGCTTCGTTCCTACTTATATGGAGCTCGGGAAATAAAAATACTAACGGATCATCAGCCACTAACTTTCGCACTAAGTAACGCTAATAATAACGCAAAACTCAAGAGGTGGAAGGCCAGAATAGAAGAATATAATTACAAACTAATTTATAAACCTGGGAAAACAAATGTCGTTGCAGACGCACTGTCAAGGTTACCACCTGAAATCAATACGTTGTCTTCTGATGATAATTCCCAACATAGCGCCGAAGAAGACAATAGCCTTCTCATACCACATTGTGAAGCTCCAATAAACGTGTTTAAAAATCAAATTATCTTTTCCGAAAAAATAGACTCAAATCATTTTGAAAATCACCATAAGAACTTTCAAAGACACTATGTGAAAATAAAAAAACTCAACAAAGATAATTTGACCCAAATACTAAAGGAAAAACTAAATCCTACAATATTGAATGGAATTAAAATTCCCGAAAAATACCTCGCGTTATTACAGGACATCTTTAAAAATAGTTTTTCTAAATTTCGGATAAGGATTACACAAAGGTTGGTAGAGGACATTTCAAACGAGGATCAACAGTTTCTGATTATTCAAAATGAGCACAAAAGAGCTCATAGAAACTCTGAAGAAAACAAAAACCAAATCTTGGAAAAATATTATTTTCCAAAAATGTCAAAATTAATAAAAAATTTTACAAAAACTTGTGAAACTTGCAACAAAAATAAATATGACAGACATCCTCCAACCCCATATCTACAACCAACTCCAATACCATCATACCCTACAGAGATACTACATATTGACATAATGGAAATACAAAAGGAAAAATTCATTACATGCGTCGATAAATTCTCCAAATATGCAAAATTTTTTCACATTAAAAATAAATCCGGTTTGCACATTCGAGAGAAAATGATAAAATTACTTCATTTCTTTTCCGCACCTAAAAAAATGGCAATGGATAATGAAGGTAGTTTTATTAGTCCTATAGTATTAAATTACATAGAAGGATTGGGAATTGAAACATATTTTGCACCACCACAGAAAAGCGAGGTGAATGGTACAATTGAAAGAGTTCATTCCACAATCATTGAAATACTAAGATGCCTTCGTGAAGAATACCCAGACTACTCCATCAAAGAACTAATAAACATTTCAGTCGACAGATATAATAACACTGTACATTCTTTCACTAAAAAGAAGCCTGCTGATATATTTTTTGGTCGAACTGAAAGAATTAATTATCAAAACCTGGCAGATTTTAAGCAAATAGTCAATAACGATCTGAAAAATGAAATAGCTAGGAATCAAAAAATACAAATTTATCGCCAAAACGCAAAAAAACAGAAACCAAAAAAATATAATTCCGGAGATATAGTCTTTAAAAAGAACAAACAAATTAAAGGTAAGGATAAACCTTTATTTGTGAAACAGACCGTAGAAAAAGACAATGTTGTTACGATTACAACCACTGATAAAAAAAGAATTCACAAGTCACACCTAAAGAATTAAAACTTATTTTCAGATTTACAATACACTATACGATGGCAACTGTAGACGTCTACGAGTACAACAATCCACTAGTTACAATAAAACAAGGTGTTGGAAAAATTTGCAATGGGAACTACAAAATAATTCATACAATCAATCTAAACGAATATGAGCAAGCTGTTGCAAACATCAAATCCACAATGCACTATAGAACAAAAAACACGGGAACATTGAGCTTACAAATAGAACATCAACTTGCCATAATAGAAAATTTACTAGATCAACTTCACATTAAAACCAACACCAAAACTAAGAGATCAATAAACTGGATTGGGTCTGCCTGGAAGTGGATAGCAGGTAACCCAGATGCTACTGATTGGGACAACATTCTCAACCAAACAGATACCATTATAAATAACAACAATAAGCAATACACCATTAACGAGTATTTGATAAAAACAACCAATAATTTAGTAGATGACTACAATAGAATAATCACGGAAGCAGACACAGATGACACCACTAGGCACGCACAAACACTCTTTAATAAACTGGGCTTAATAAAAGACGAAATAGCCCAAATTGTAATGGCTGGCCAGTTAGCTAAAAAAGGTATAGTACATTCACAAATATTGAACAAGGGAGATATCGCAAACATACTTTCCCAAACCGAAACACTGCCATATAAAAATGAGCTACAAGCCCTTCAATTTGCTGAACCTTCAATGGTTATAAAAGATTCCCTTCTCTTGTATATCATTTCCTTACCACAAACGGAGGATATCCTGTTTAATAAAATAATTCTTCGTTCGACAATCAAGGATGACAAAAGAATATATCTCAGTTTTACTAATTTACTTGTATCTCACACAGGAAAATATGGAATTAAAGGCGACTGTTCAATAATTGAAGGGGTAACTATATGTAAGAAGAACCAAGTAGAAATTCTAGACTCCAATCATTGTATTGTAAACATACTTAATGGAGAAAATGCAACCTGCGAATACCAAATAACCAAACAGCCGATAATTGAACTTATATCGGATGGTACAATATTTCTAACAAATTATATTGGTAACTTTACATACGGAAACACCTCACAAACTCTAAATGGTACTTTTATCATCAATTTCTTTAACGAGACAATAACCCTTGACAATACGAAATATTCAAATTGGCAAACAACTTCTTCTCAAATTCTTCCACAGATACTACAAAGCAATTTGACAGAAAAAGAAATCAAATTAGATTTACAATATCTCCATCATTTACATCTCGAAAAAATTAAACATTTAGATAACCTTTCATATAAGGGCTTAATTTCAATTAGCTCTAACTTCGGCCTACTACTCATTGGTTTCTCGATAATAATAATCCTTCAATTATATTCCAAATGCAAAAACCGCCAAGCGAGCTTACAATTTCCAACTCAAGCACATTTCCCAGAACTGAAAATTAATTATCCATAAAATTTTGTCACAATCGATCAGTGGGACACTGATACTTGAAAAAGGGGGAGTTAACACATCTTAGGGAAAACACTTATTAACAACCAACATTTACACTAACAACACTTTACACTAACAACACTTTACACTAGCAACACAACGCACTTCCGTAGATTAAGCAAAGAACATTAAACTAGGTTAAATTTAAGTTAAACTAAATATTTTGCAGACGCAAACTATTCGTTTCCGTATTATAAACAGAAAATAAACTAGGTTAAATTTAAATTAAATCAAATATTTTGCTGACACAAAATATTAATTTATTTAAATCAATTAAGCAATTAAATTAAATTTAAATTAAATCAAATATTTTGCTGACACAAAATATTAATTTATTTAAATCAATTAAGCAATTAAATTAGGTTAAAATATTAAATTGTAATTAGTATAAGCAAAAATGTATAAAAAGAATAACAAAATAAAGAATCAGTCAGTTTTTGAATGAAGCAGCACTTGAATCGCGATTGTTTTACTAACTTGAATATAATAATAACTAATGTGTACATGCAAGTTAACACAATAAACATTTTTGTAATTTCCCTTAGTTAACACAATAAACATTTTTGTAATTTCCCTTAGTTAACACAATAAACATTTCGCAATTTCCCTTCTTATATTTTGATAACCTACTTTGGTAAGAACTGCAAGTTCAACGTCTGCAATATTGCAATTGCGACAACTGCAATTCTTACTAAATTTGTTTGTTAAGTTTAACAGGAAATAATATCACGCCACTTCATTAATTAGGTCATTTACAATATTATAAAATCAATAATTTGTAAATTTAGTTTTTAGTTTTTAATTTGAACTCGTTAATAAAAGGTCGTAAAGACCGAAAATAAAATAAATTGTGTTTTTTTTAGATTTTGCAATTAGCAAAATCTTAAGTGGCGCCCGAGCAAATTTTTAAAAGCCTGTTTCGGTAACTAGGCTCCGGAGTAGTGTTAAACAAAACGGGGGTATTATGTGCCAGCCTGTCCGACGGCTCTAAAAACAGTGAATCCGTAAAGGATAAAAATAAAAAGTGAATCCGTAAAGGATAATAAAAAACAGTGAATCCGTAAAGGATAATAATAAACAGTGAATCCGTAAAGGATAAAAATAAAAAGTGAATCCGTAAAGGATAATAAAAAACAGTGAATCCGTAAAGGATAATAATAAACAGTGAATCCGTAAAGGATAAAAATAAAAAGTGAATCCGTAAAGGATAATAATAAACAGTGAATCCGTAAAGGATAAAAATAAAAAGTGAATCCGTTAAGGATAACAATAAACAGTGAATCCGTGAAGGATAATAACCAGAAAAGCCGTAAAGGATAAAAATAAAAAGTAAATCCGTTAAGGATAACAATAAATAGTGAATCTGTGAAGGATAACAGCAATCCGTGAAGGAAAATAAATCCACAGAAAAAGTAAATCCATGAAGGATATTAATAAATAAAAGCTAGTGACAATAACATTAAATAAAAATAATTGTTCAAGAAATCCTTTTTAAATAAGAAACTGTGAAATTAATGTTTATCTTTGAAAAACTGTGGCGTAAATAATTATATTCAAGAAACTTTGAAATTAATATTTATCCGTGGCTATGAAATTCATTATCACCCTTGAGGAAACTGGAACAACTATATTGAAGAAACTGCTATAAATATTTCGAAGAAGCTGTGAATAGTGAAGTGACTTGTAGAAGAAACCTATCACCCTTGAGGAAACTGGAATAACTATATTGAAGAAACTGCTATAAATATCTCGAAGAAGCTGTGAATAGTGAAGTGACCTGTAAAAGAAACCTATCACCCCTGAAGAAACTGAGTTGAAGCCGTAACCCAATCTACAAATAAAATAAGGTAGATTAATACTTTTTCTCTTTTATACGGTATTTCCAAAAGATATTTGTAATACTTTACCTTAGTTTAAGATATTTTGTTATTGGAAAAATTGTTATAAATAATAAAAGTGTAGAAATTCCATAAATATTTCATAATGTCAAACCCTAGCAATTTAGTTCGACCGGCGGTCCTTAACGACCCGGCTGCTCCTGTAGCAAATGCTAACAGGCAGCTAAGCATAGAGAACTTAACCTCTATAATAAACTCTGTAGCTTCAAATCTGTTAAGACAACAAGGACCACAAATCATACAAGAAGTTTTAAATCCTAATACTAACTTCCTCAATGTGACAGATCAGGTAATAGAAGATAGACACAGGAACAATTTAACCGACTTAGACAAAATTCCTGACATTGTTAAATGTCTTAAAGAATTTTCAGGACAAATAGGGGAATTTAGCTCTTGGAAGAAGAGCGTAGATAGGATATTATCAATTTATGAAACATTAAAAGGCACGCCAAAATACTACGGTATACTGAGCGTGATAAGAAACAAAATTGTAGGGAACGCAGATATAGCGCTAGAGTCATATAACACGCCACTCGACTGGCCAGCAATATCAAAATGCTTGGAAATGCACTACGCTGACAAGCGCGATTTATCCACATTGGAACACCAAATGACAACGATGGTACAGGGAAGTAGCTCAATCCCAGAATTTTATCAACGGGTATATACACATCTATCCCTAATGTTAAACAAGCTAGGTTGTTCGCAAATGAGCAACGAGGCATTACACATGTTAACCGAGTCATACCGTAACAAGGCTCTCGATACTTTTATTAGGGGTCTTAACGGTGAATTACCAAAGTTGCTCGGAATTAAAGAACCTGTGGATCTCCCTCAAGCATTACAGCTCTGTATGAAGCTGGAAAATCAGCAATGGCGAACGTCGCATAGTCATAGAAAACCGCAAACGACACAAAGAGAAAATATAGGGCAGAGAAAACACCCTTTTTACCCGCAATTAACCTACATGCCACATGCAATTCAGCCAACATGGCAGCATAGACCAAATTTTAATTTTAATAGGGGACAACAACATCAATTTAATACCCCGCCAAGGCCTCCAAAGCCTCAGAATCGGCCGGAACCAATGGACGTGGACCAGAGCATGCACTCTCGTCGCATAAACTATATGAATAGGCCAAGCCAGGGTAACTGGCAAGGGAAAAGGCCACATTCGGTGCAAAATCAGCAAAGAAAACCCAACGAACATTCCACATTGACACTGGTGCTCCTCCACAGCAATACCAAGTTAAAAATTCAGCAGGATGGGAAGTCGATAACGAAGGGTACTCGGAACCAACTGATATTTATTTTTTAGGATAATGAGCTCTTCACTCCCTTTCTTTGAGGTGAGAGCGGAGGGCGGTAATATTCTTAAATTCCTGGTTGACACAGGATCTAGTAAAAATTACTTGCAACCGCATCTACCGAAGAAAAGAATAAAAAATGAAACACCATTTTTTGCTAAGTCAATAAAGGGAGATATAGAAATAATAGAACATACTTATGTTAAACTTTTTAATATAGAAAATAAAATAAAATTTTTTTTAATGCCTTCCCTAAAAACCTTTGACGGGATTTTAGGTAACGATACACTTAGGGAACTACAAGCGATAATTCATACGGGAGAAAATTATATGATACTAAACAATGGCAAGAAAATAGGCCTGAAACAATTGCCTTCAAAATCGGTGAATAATATAGATATAAAATTAGATAATCTTACTAACTTCCAAAAGGGAGAAATGAAATTAATTGCAAAAGAACATTCAAATCTTTTCTCAGACCCAAATGAGAAACTCACTTACACAACAAAAATTACTGGGGAAATCAGAACTACAACGAATACTCCGGTTTACACGAGATTTTACCCATACCCTTCATCATTGAAAGCGGAGGTCGAAAAGCAAGTGAAGGCACTTTTGCACGATGGGATTATAAGACCATCTAGATCGCCGTACAATTCACCGGTGTGGATCGTACCGAAAAAGCCAGATTCTGCGGGAAACAAGCAATACCGCCTGGTAATCGACTATAGGAAACTAAATGCGGTTACAATCGCGGATAGATATCCGATTCCGGAGATAACGGAAGTAATATCGCATCTTGGAAACAGCAAGTTTTTTTCGGTACTAGACTTAAAAAGTGGATTCCATCAGATTCCACTAAAAAAATCTGATATTGATAAGACAGCTTTTTCAATTAATAACGGTAAGTATGAATTTACTCGCTTACCATTCGGCCTAAAAAACGCCCCGTCAATCTTCCAACGCGCTCTCGACGACATTTTAAGAGAATTTATCGGGGTATGTTGTTATGTCTACATTGATGACATTATAATATTTAGCCAAACGGAAGAGGATCATTTCAAACATATTAGAAAAATTTTTAAAACTTTAGAAGATGCAAATATGAAGATACAACTTGATAAGTGCAAATTTTTTGAAGAAAGCGTAGAATTTTTGGGCTATGTAATATCCCGAGATGGTGTAAAAACCAATCGCGCAAAAGTAGATGCGATTGCAAACTTTCCCCAGCCTGGTACGTTAAAACAACTTAGAAGCTTTTTAGGTATGTCAGGGTATTACCGGCGCTTCATTAGGGATTACGCAAAGATAGCAAAACCCTTGACATCCCTTTTAAGAGGGGAAGGGGGACGTGTCCCAAAAACAAAGTCGTCAAATATTAAAGTTTCTTTAAACACAGACGCAGTAGAAGCATTCAAGAAAATAAAAAATTCTCTTATATCCGAGGACGTTATTCTCGCCTACCCAGATTTTGATAAAGATTTCGAACTGGTAACTGACGCCTCTAATTTTGCAATTGGTGCTGTTCTCTCTCAAAACGACAGGCCTATAGCGTTCATATCTAGAACGTTAAATAAAGCGGAAGAACATTACGCCGCCAACGAAAAAGAAATGTTGGCCATAATATGGGCCTTAAACTCATTTAGAAATTATCTGTACGGATCGGCTAATGTTAAGATCTTCACGGATCACCAGCCGCTTACGTATGCGCTCAGTAACAAAAATCATAACAGTAAAATGAAAAGATGGAAGGCGATTCTGGAAGAGTACAACTACACATTGTTTTATAAACCTGGTAAAACAAACGTTGTTGCTGATGCTTTGTCCAGGATGCCCTCGCAAGAATCACCCTTGCATACGTTATCAATAGCCACACACTCGGATGAGAGCTCATCCCATGGATTGATACTTAGCGTAGAAGCTCCTATAAATGCATTTAAAAATCAGATATTTTTGAAAACGGACGTAGCTTCAACATATCAATTTAAAATCGTGTTTCCAACGTATCATCGGCATGTGATTACCGAGCCAGACTATTCAGAAGAAATAATAACCACAATCTTAAGGCGTTACCTTAATCCCTCGGTTATAAACTGTATCAAAACCGATGAGGGAACAATGGGAAAAATAGAGGAGGTGTACCCCTTGCATTTTAGCAGATACAAGATAAGGTTCACTCAGGTTGAAGTCGAAGATATAGTAGACAATCAACACCATTAGGATATAATGGTTAGGTTCCATAATAGAGCTCATAGAAACGCAAAAGAAAATAGAACCCAAATCTTAGAAAAATATTATTTTCCCGCAATGGCAAACAAGTTAAAAAAAATTATAAAAAGTTGTAAAATTTGTAAACTTAACAAGTATGATCGGCACCCACCAAAAATGCAAATACAATCAACGCCTATTCCTCAATATCCAGGACAACTGGTCCATTTGGATATACTATTGATGGGAAAAACATTAGTACTGACAGCTGTAGATAAGTTTTCAAAATATGGTATGGCAAAACTAATTAATTCAAGAGCAACAGTTGACATAAGGCAACCACTAAGGGACATCCTTTTTGCCATGATACCTGAATCTATAGTATTTGATAATGAGAAAGCTTTTAATTCTGATTCAATAAATTTCATGATAGAAAATGAATTAGGCATCTCTGTTTATAGAACCCCTCCATATACGAGTTGTTCTAATGGGCAGGTGGAACGATTTCATTCCACATTGCAAGAGATAATGCGTTGCCTTCAAAATGACAAAACCCACCACTCATTTCAGGAACTTTTGGATAGATCGGTGAAAGAATACAATTTCTCCGTTCACTTAGTTACAGGAAAGAAGCCCATAGAAATATTTTTTGGTCGGCGTGTAAGTAGTGATCCCCAACTATTGGAAAAATTTAGGAACGAGACAATTAAAAAACTTTCAGAAAAACAGAGAGCCGACCTTACTTATCATAATGCACATCGACAACCGCCAAAGGAATACAAGCAAGGAGAAGAAATTTTTATTAAAGTAAATAGGAGAATAGGAGATAAGCTATCTGCTAGATATAGGAAAGAGATTGTAGCAGAAAACTATAATACGACTGTTAAAACACAATCTGGAAGAATTGTGCACAAAAATAATATTAGGCAGACTTAGTAATATTGCATTTTTTTTTTCCTAACTATTTCCCTGCAGGGCAAAATGCGGACTATAATGTTTATCTTAGCCTGGGCCACTGTAATAAATACGCAACAGTTTCATATACACGACTTCAATAACAACAACGGATACATTCCTATAAAAGTAGGAGAGGTAAGGACAATAGGAAGTTATGACAAGGTGCTGCATTTTATTAACATGACGCTATACGACGAGACTCTACTCCTAATTTCTGAAAACATAAAGACCCTAAAGACCACGACATATGAGGACAAACGACTTTTGGAGACTATTAATAAAAACCTCATTCTATTAAAAGCGAAAATAAACAGCCTGCATGTACACTCAAAGCAAAAGCGCGGACTGATTAACGTTTTGGGAAAGGGACTAAAATACATAGCGGGATCGATGGACAGTGACGACGAGATAGCAATAAATGAAGCAATAGCAGACATTCGAAATAACGAACAAGGTAACAACATGACACTAAACAGTTTAATACATATTAATAATGGCATGGCTGAGGAGATTAGAAATATCACTACCCACATTAATAAACAACAGACATTTATTAGCAGTTACATAAACAAATTTAAGGACGAATCTCTAAACAGGATAAGAACCTTAGAAGACGAAGTGGGATTTATCGAACAGACCTACAGAATCGACAACGATATAACCCTCTTACAAAACCATATCGACGCCATTGGACAGATCATATTTTCTTGTAAATTGGGAATTATTCCTTCTGACATACTAACAGATAAAGAACTTAACTTAATCAGTGATTTTGACAGCTACAGCAGAATGAAAATCGCGGTTGTTTTCGAAGATAATAATATTATTCTAACCTTATTAATACCCCGATTTTCCACTAATACTCTATCTCAAATAAAATTTGTTCCAATCCCTAATGCAATGAATAAATCTTTAATCTTAAACCAATATGAAGTATTGATGGATAATAGCACTAATATTTTTGGCAAGAATGTAAAAGATGATTTGGAAAAAAATTTAGTGAAAATAGAAAACAAATGTATTGAAAGTATTTTGAAGTTCCAAGAGGCACATTTTGAATTAGAGACAGTGCAAGTATCCACTGTAGTAGAAGTGATGCCTGGAATACTAATATTCAAAAATTTTTATGAAAATATTAACCAAAATTGTAACCAATTAAAAGTAAGTCCTAAAGGAACATTCCTCATTAAGTTTGAAAATTGTAAAATTAGAATACTAAATGCAACTTACACAAACACGAAAATTAGAATTCATGAAACCTTTATTTTGCCTAACCTAATAACCAAAATTAAGGAAAAGAAAATTGTCAATAAACTAGATTTAAAATTAGAAAGCCTATATGTAAACTAATTAAGCACTCAAGACAACATAAAATTGTTAATTGATAAGAATAAAAATACACACTTAATAAGTTTAAGCTCAGACATGGTAATTGTGACTATTATTATTATAACTATATTAATTTTTTATTATATTGTCAATTATAAGCAAAAAGTTTATATTTCACCTCAACTACGGGATAATGTTGCTAGTAACGCATGCTCAGATGGGCCATATCTTCAATTAGTATCATCTCAACTCACCAACACACCTTGTAAACCTCCCCGATTGAGGACAATCGACTTAAGAGGGGAAGAGTTAACACAATAAACATTTTTGTAATTTCCCTTAGTTAACACAATAAACATTTTTGTAATTTCCCTTAGTTAACACAATAAACATTTCGCAATTTCCCTTCTTATATTTTGATAATCTACTTTGGTAAGAACTGCAAGTTCAACGTCTGCAATATTGCAATTGCGACAACTGCAATTCTTACTAAATTTGTTTGTTAAGTTTAACAGGAAATAATATCACGCCACTTCATTAATTAGGTCATTTACAATATTATAAAATCAATAATTTGTAAATTTAGTTTTTAGTTTTTAATTTGAACTCGTTAATAAAAGGTCGTAAAGACCGAAAATAAAATAAATTGTGTTTTTTTTAGATTTTGCAATTAGCAAAATCTTAAGTTGCATAAGCACAAACATTTATGCAAACGTATGTAAATATATAACAAGCTTGTGTATTAGGAATACAAGTAATTTTGGTGGTTGAAAATAAGAAAACAAATACGAGTACAGTAGCGGACAAATATTGTGCATCTTGGAAATTTTTTGGACGTTCAAATATTTGAAAAGTGAAAACTAATAACGTGTTTGATTTTTTTTTAATTAAATTAAATTTAATAAATAATTGTAATAAAGTCAATTTTAAATTAAATTAAATTATTAAATTAAATAATATCTCTTGAAGGGTTGATAGAACTTGGAGAAAAAGGAAAATTTGAAACTTACTAACCCCTGTTTTAATAAATAAAATAAATTAAACGCAAAAAAGTAAATCAGGCGTTAAATATTTTATTTGGTATTTACCACCAATTTATTGTAAAAAATATATATTTCGGGCAAAACTTCGTACTCAACTGTGTTTATTTATTTAAAAAACAAATATTTAAAAATTTTATTGTCATCGACAAATTCTACCCTTCACTGTCACTTGTTCTTTTTGACAAAACATAACGGGCAATCGTATACGAGGGTCACCCCAAACAGTAACGGATACAAGTATACGAGGGTCAACCCAAACAGTTTGGGCACATTAAAACGAGGCGCAACCAAAAAAAAAATATTTTTCTTACATTTTATATTTTAATTTTTTTATCAATTATTTGAATCCCTTTACAATTCCAGCACGTTTTTTTTATTGTCTTGTCTGCAAGACCTCCCCTTACCGCGTATACTCAATAATCGAGCAATTTCTATAACGCAAATCATCTAACCTTTTCCTTGGTAACCAAATAACCCCCATTTACGCATTGAGGATACAATGGCGTCAATTAAATCATTGATCCGTGTCTCTGATCGCATCACGAAGCTTTCAGTTCATATGGATGAGAGCGCGGTTGAAGACCAGTCGATTCACGCGTGGGATGTCCTAAAAACAGAAGCTATACGGTAATGGGACGCTTTGCGTCGCTATACGACGACGCTACCGAAAAGTTCGATCCCGTGAAAGATGACATCGATATCGAAACTTTGGAAAAACGTTTTTTTTTTCAACTTTTGGGGTTTATACCAAAATGATCGCCAAAATAAATGAAGCCATCGAGACTCTGCGCAACAAGACAAAGCGACATCTTGCTCGAGAGGAACAGGCATCTCAACACCCCCTCATATCAGTACCCCCCTGCGATACAGAAATTTTCCACGGTGACTATAAATCATGGCCAACATTCCGTGATATGTTCACGGCCCTCTACAAGAAGAATAATCGCCTATCCCCGGTGGAAAAGATGTGCCACTTACTCAAGAAGACACAAGGAGAAGCGAGAGACCTGTTGAAAACTTGCACCATAACGAACGATGGTTTCGAGATGGGATGGCAACACTTGGTACAAAGGTACGAAAATAAGCGCGTTTTGGTGAACGTGCAATTAAAATGTTTATTTAATATTTCCCCCCTTCCTAAAGAGACTGGGCCCAATATTCGGCGCTTGCAACGCACAATAAATGATTGCGTTACGAATTTAACACTGTTAGGAATCGACACCAAAAATTGGGACCCCATTTTTATTTATATTTGTTCCACCTGTCTACCCGATACCACGCTCAATTTGTGGGAACACTCTTTGCTCCACAACACAGAGTTGCCAGCCTGGAAACAAATGGATGAGTTTCTGACGTCACGGTTTCAGTCATTAGAATCAGTTGCAGATATCCGCTCAACCTTTGCACACTAGAATATTTCAAACGCTCCTAAATTTCCGCATTACAAAAAACCGCATTCAAATGAGAAAAAACTTAACAGTTTTAATACTAGCATGTTAATCGACAAACACAAAAAATGCCCTTTGTGTCCCCACTCACATCCCATTAGATTTTGTTCAGTGTTTCTTGGTATGTCTCTGGAAAATAGATACAATATAGTTAAAAAAACATAATATTTGTACAAATTGTCTCGCTACCTCCCATGAGCGTAGACAATGTAAAAGCAAATTTGTGTGCAGTGCTTGTGGACAAAGCCACCATTCGCTGCTGCACCGCCATGAACGCAATTCAGCCTCAAATATACGGAACCCTGCAGCACCCCAAGCTGCTCCCGTTATATCTACCCCTAACCCCCATGAAAATAATATTCGCTCGTATAACTCCCCGCACAACACGAATATACCCCCTGTTGCTACTCCATCACATAGAGGTGACTACTTTACCCGCGGGGCTCCGCCCCCAACTAGTATTCACCCCCCTCAAGATGCAACCCCCTCTACTTCTCGTGAAGCGGCTGAAAAAACGCTGCAATCGTACTCAACCCAGGTACAAACAACTACCCCCTTTATTATACTGGGCACCGCCCTAGTAGATATTTATAATCATGATTTTAAATGCACTATTCGTGCCTTAATCGACTCTGCGTCTGAAGCGTGGTTTATTTCGAGGCGCCTTCAAAGAAAACTCCACATCAACACTCAGTCATCTCATGCTGAGGTCCATGGCATAAATGACTCATTAACTGCAACATCAACTCACATGTGTCAAGTGCGCATAGGGTCTCCAATCAACCCTGCAATAAATATGTGTATTGACGCCTTTATCGTCAATAAGTTAACAGATCAACTACCGTATTACCCAGTATCCGTTCTCAAGGATGCGAACTTCTCACGCCTACAAATGGCTGATAAGTATAGGCAAAACTGCACTGAGGTAGACCTACTACTCGGAGGAGATGCCTACCCCAAGATAATTAAAAACAGCGTACAATGGGCTCTAACCAATCCTTGGTTGCCCAAAATACCATTCTTGGCTGGATACTCACCGGCAAAAGGCACACCCCCCAAAACCGTGTTACGATTCGTTCATTTTTTAATGAAATCACCCTATCAACTCAACTACAAAAATTCTGGGAAATGGAAGAAGTACCGAAGAAGCGCCGCTCAATCCCTAAAGATATATACTGTGAAGAGCTGTATAAGAAATCCACTCACAAAAACCCTGATGGTCGTTTTGTCGTGTCACTCCCCTTTAAGCACGACTACCCCAACCCCCTTAATGTAAGCGATTCACGAAACATCGCCATATCTCAGTTTTTACGCAATGAAACAAGATTGCTAAAAATTCCCGAACTCAAAAATGATTACGACCGAGTAATCGCCGAGTATGCCACTCTCGGCCAAACGGACAAAGTTTCCCCCCCCGAGCAAGAGCTCTGAAAGCTACTACTTGCCACACCACGCAGTACTAAAACCCGATAGTGCCACCACCAAGTTACGTGTGGTGTTTAATGGGTCTAGCCCCTCATCTAACGGCGTCAGTCTCAACGATATGCTCCACGTCGGGCCTATATTACAGGCCGACTTAACCATTTTAATTCTTCGCTGGAGACTTTTTCGCTACGTATTTAATGCGGACATCGAAAAGATGTACCGCCAAATTCTTTTAGAACCCTCTCAGACCCCATATCAGCGGATTATCTTCCGAAAATCCCCGAACGAGCCCCTTCAAGATTACCAGTTGAATACTGTGACATTCGATGTCAACTGCGCCCCATACTTAGCCATCAGAGCATTGCTAGAGTTAGCCAATGAGGCCGAAGAAAATTACCCCCTGGCAGCTGACATTTTACGAAACTTCATGTACGTCGAAGATGTTTTGGCTGGCTCCCATACTATTACGGCCAGCTTACAATGCAGAAATCAACTCCGCAACGTGCTTGATTCAGCAGGTTTTACGTTACGTAAATGGACAGCGAATAACAATCTTTTACTCAATGATTTACCCCCAAATTATCTCCTAGATGAATTTTTGACCCTTTCTGACTCCAGCATCACTAAAACGCTTGGACTACGGTGGAACGCTGGAAATGACTACTTCTACTTTAAATTGAAATCTCACCCCGATCGCAAGACAGTCACAAAAAGGTCTGTACTTTCAGAAATAGCCAAGTTATTTGACCCCGCGGGCTGGCTATCACCCAAAATAATTGTGGCTAAAATCATAATGCAACAAATCTGGAAAGATGGAACAGACTGGGATGAAGATTTACACCCCCCTACACTCGTAAACTGGCATAATTTTCTTGATGACTATATACACAATGAACAAATTCGAATGCCCAAAAGAATGCGCAGCTGAATTTTTAATCAATCGCGTTGTGATTCTAAGAGTGTGAAGTCGGGTTACTAAATATATAAAATTAAATCGAAAATCTTAATTTTTAATAAAAAACATATATATATACATCCAATCAGTAGTGGTGGTTAAGATATGTTGTGTATATCTTATTACAAAATTTATTTTGAACCTTTTCATGTGGACTGGAAAAAGAATATTGATCCGATCGTCGTAGGTTCTGTTCGGTTGTAGTTTCTAGTGTTCTTTCTGCTTTAATCACCGATTAAGTGATACAAATAATATTAAAAATAAAACAAAAACATATAAGGCATTTGAAATAAAATTATAAAGAAAACGTGATTTGTGAGCCAAGATAGCTAGAGAGTCCAGGGAAAAAGACAGCAGTTAAATTAATTTCAAGAGCCCTGAACCACCTTGGAGACCTTCTTTTAGCAGCCTTTAGTCGACACCATCGTTGCCGAGAAACAAACGGCGTTGGACACCACTCATCAGATCTGCAGCAAACCTCGGGTAAGTCCTAAGTATCTCTCCCCACAACTCTGTGGGACGATCCCACCCACATCGAAGTGGATGAATCCCCCTAAACCCCCGCAAAATATGAGTTTTCAAAGTGACAGTTCAGATCCAACCAAACGTCTAAATGATTTAAATGTGGCGAGTAACTCGTTAAAAAATAAAATATGTGACCCAGAAAAGGGTTTCAAACTTGAATGCTTTGAAAAGCATATAAATTTTTACAGTTTTTTGGGATACAGGTTTGAAATTGAAATGAAAAAACAAAGGGAAAAAGGTACTGTTAGGTCAACGTACTCGTATAAATACTATTAAATTTATTTATTGTTTATTTACTTAAATTTGCTTTATTCTTTTAATTAAAGTTCATTACATTATTCTTATTTTGTACCACTGTATTTTTATCATATTTTATTACAAAGTGGCTCACTGTTCATATTCTTGTTACATATCCCGTTAGTTTTAATACTTGTTTGTTACTTAAATTCTTTAATTAGTGTTTTGTTGTTGTTAAAAAGAATGCATTTACTTAAATTGTATACTAATATGCATACATATTAATATTGTTTTTGTAATTTAAATATAAATCAGAAAAGAAGATGAATAAGTACATTGGAAGTGAGAAACAAAATAATAACAACAACAACAGTGGCCCTTTGTTAAAGAATGTATGTAAATTTGCTAAAATACATAGGTTATGTTATTTTAAGTAAAAAAGAATACTTTTAATATTAATAAAACAGTGTTAATCTTGAAGTGAAAGAAATCGGGTGTTTTTGTTTTACACGGTCGCAAATTCTTTAGGAACAATTAAGTTTTTTGTAGCGCCTCAAATTATAAGTTTAGCAGCGTATAGATAACAACTTTAAATTACCAAGTTGCTCTATATTGCTGCCGGCAAGGAAAACGCTCCTTATCGTACAGGTACTATTACTTCTGAACAGGAATCAGAAATTAGACACCGGTGTATGAATTTTTGGGTATCGCTGTTAAAACAATTAATTCAAAGGTAAATAACGAAATATATTTTAAATGGGCCAATAAGACCTTTTTTAACTAGTAGAAACTCTGTCATTTCAGATTACCAGAAAATCGGGAGATTTTAGAAAAAACTGATAAATTTTCAGTAAAGTACGTATTTAGAACAAATAAAGAGGATGCCTGTCAATATTTGGAACAACTATGTTATAGCCCCGAAATAATCGAAACGATTTTAAATCAGCTTTATAATATAAATGCTGTAAAATGGAACAATCTAATGGATACTACATCTTTTTTGTTTGAGGTTTTTGAATATCAAGATTCGGCTGGAAATAAAATTTCCAAAGAGCTAGCTGAGTTTTCCTTGCAATTATTGTGCATGCCATGGTCTAATGCAGAAGCGGAACGAGTTTTTAGCCAACTTAATATAACTAAATCAAAGCTCAGAAATCGATTGCAAACCAAGATGGTTAATGCTATTTTAACCGTTAGGTATGTAAATTCCCCAATTTTATTTATTTGCCTCTTTATAATTACTCTGTTGTTTTAGATATGGTCTCCGTCGGAATAACAAATGCTGCTTCGATTACGAGGTTCCGAAAAAACTTTCTAAACTTAATTGGAACCTCTAATATTTATTCCAGTTCTCAAAACGAAGCTAGTATAGATAATGAATGGATAGATATAGATTAATTTATTAAAAATCTTATCTAGATATAAACAATTATTGGCATATTCATAAAAAATAAAATTTTTTTTATTTTTTAAATACGGCAGTTAGTATTGAAAAACAGTATTTAAAAATAAATAGTTCATAAAATTTTTTGGCGGTTTATGTCAGCGTTTTTTTTTCGATTACTTAGCGGTTTCTAGAGTTTTATAAAGTAATATCTAGCGGGAATTGGCTCAATAGTTTTGGCAACACTGCCAGTTGGTGAGGAATTAAATGAGCAGCAAACTTTGTTTGCAGCTGTTGATAATAAAATGTCATCGACTAACAAATATAATGTATATGTTGCAACAGTTGAAATGGCTATCAATTAACCAAAGAATAATATTAAACGTGCTCATATTTGTTCATAAAATAAAAAATGGAAATGGAAAACTAGCTAGTATGTATATGTTACGGACGTTCAGCCATATAATCTACGCAATAACAATGATTTTAGGCTACAGTTCAGCTCAACAAATTTTTATCAGAAGCTTTTATTTTATAAAGGTATTAAACTATTTAACTCAACTTCTTCCGAATTGAAAACTGAAATATTTTTTTTTTACATTTAAGCATAAAGTAACATCATGTGTTAGAGAAAGTTTTATATAATTTCAAAAATAGATTTAAAAATTACAAATTGACAGTTGGCAACGCTATGCCTAGGTAGACGTGTGTGAATTTGCAGCTGATAATTAATGAACTTTTTTTAACTTTCCTTATTAAAACAAGTAAAATTAATTTGAAAATATAACATATTTTTGAAAGAGTCCTGTATTGTCAATAGTATAAATTAAATTACAATAAAATTTTTGTGGAGTTTTTAACCTGTTGCTGTTTAAACTTTCTTCTTGGGTTTTGGTTTTTTTTAACGCCATATTGTTATTATACACAAAATATTGTACATAAATCAAGATGTCTCCGGCTACTATTGTTTGTAAGTGTGGAGACTGCAAGGAAACTATTCAAAAAAAACCCAGTCTAGCATTCAATGTAAGACATGTACATTATGGGTACATGCTTCGTGTGCAGGAGTTTCTGACAATGCTCTTACTGTCCTCAAGCCATTAAATCATTGTCATTTTCCTGTAATTCCTGTGATAAGAATCCACGGGCTGAACTTGAGAGTGTGTTACAAAGGGAAATTTGCGATCTCAACAGTGAAATTGATGCCTTTATAAATAAAGTTGATGATGAACAGACATCTATTAAACAAGCATTGGCTGATACTGTTACGAGTTTTAAGTTGGATATGGCTTCCTGTTTGAAGGAAATGAAATCGGAGATTGTGGATTGCAACAAGCTGATACGGAGCATTGACTCTTCGACGTCTTAGAAAGTTAGAGATGGAGAATGTTTTACACAAGACTGAATCGTGCAGATATTGTTGTTAATGGGTTGCCTGATGGCGTTGATGATCTCTTTTCTGTTACTGTTAAGATTGGATCCATTTATAAGGTGTCCATTGGTAAAAATGATGTCAACTATTTTTGTTATTTCAACAATCGAAAATCTATTTTGATAAAACTAAACAGTGTTTTCTTGCGGCATGAAATTATGAAAGAATATCACGAAACTAGGTCACTCATAGTTAGTGATGTTATGGTTGGTGATATTGCTCACCGAGTTTATTTGAATGACCATTTTTTTCCGGCCGCTGGAAAACTTAATGGTATTTGCAAAAGGCTACTGGAAAAGAAAATAAGTACAGAATTTTAAATAACGATAAACTGAGAGCAAAACTTACTATGCCTGATGGTGGGGAGTTGGTGCTTGATTACTCTGGGTGTGCTGGTCTGTTGGTTAAGGCTCCATATGTTTGAAAATTGGTATTTAATATTTTTTTTTTTCATGTTTATAAATGTTGAATGTTGAATTTAACGGACTTTTATGGGATTTTTGTGTTGTAAAACATGGAGATTTAGCATTTCTTTATAAACACTAGCGATTTTTATTTAATTTTTAATTATTTAATCTTTTATAAGTATTTGTTATATTTTGTTCTCTTTTTAGGTTTTCTTTTTCATAAATTGTTATAAGATGTTAGATTTTTAATTGAAAAGCTGTGTTTTTTTATGAAATAATTTTGTAAAGCAAAATGAATGAAAAGATTTTTATCTATTTTGTTATATTTTTCATCTTCTGGTTCCGCCCTATAGCCTTTTGTTTTGATGGCGGTTAGCTCAAGTGCTAGTCCATCTTTCAGCAACAATTCTTATATAAAATCGGTTTTAAATCCATACATGCATTTCTTCAGAGTAGGTCATATGAGGTGTCAAAGCCTGAAACCTTCAGCGGATTACTCTAAGATTGATGAAATAAGAACAATTTTGAGTAATTCGGTAATGAACGTTTTTGGTGTATCTGAGACTTAGCTCAAGCCCTACGTTTCAACTCGTAGTGTAAATATTACTGGTTTCAACTTTTTTCGCAATGATCGTATACATACAAGAGGTAGGGTTGTAGGAACTTATGTTTCTACTGGACTTAAATGTGCAACGGTATTCAAGGTTTCTGAGCATGAAACATGTGAGTCGTTTTTTCGGTAATGTTTTAGTTTTATTTGTTGTGGTTTATTTGCCTCACGGTGATTTGGTCTCTTTTGAAAAATTTCACCATGATTTGTTTTTGAAATACTCTAATATTATTGTTGTAGGTGATTTCAACTGCAATATGTTTGACATTGTACGATCTGGTAGCATGAGACCATTATGTTTAAGGAATAATTTGTTTATGGTTCACAATTCTATACCTACCCATTTTGATGTAGCTCGTGGTTCGACATCTCTGATTGATTTTTGGGTGGTTAGTAACAGTTCTATGGTAAATTTCTCTGACCAATTACAATGTTCATTCATCCCGCATCACTCCCTTCTTTTTGCTTCGTTTTTATTTAGTGTTGAAAGAACTGAAGAGTATATTAAGTTCAGAGATTTTAATTCTATTGACTGGGTTGGTTTGGTAAGATTTCTGGCTGAATTTAACTTTAAGGGTTTTAATACAAGTAATGTTGATGAGCAGTGCTCACTGATTTCATCTCTTTTTGAATCTTTAATGGCTTTTGTTCCCGTAGTTAGGAAGAAACTTGCTTTTGAGAGTAATAGTTGGTTAAAGTCTAGAGATGTTGTCTATGCAAGGTCTCAAGGGATCTTGCCTATCGCTATTTTAGAAATCACCATTCTGAGGTAATAAAATGTCATAGACTAACAAACAAGAACTGGAGGATATATTGTAAGTATTGCAATAAAGCGAAAAGTATTTTGCGTAGGGCTAAGAATAGACACTATTCCAGATTATTTTCTGGTTTGGACTCTGCTGGTGTGTGGAGGGTTTTGAGAGGTTTTGGATGTTTTTGTGGTGATTCAGTGGAATATTGTGGTGATGTTGATATATTAAATGACTTTTTTGTTTCGGGTAGTGGGTCTAGTAATGCGGACAATGTTTCCTTTAATGACTTTTCTGATTGTAGGAATACTTTTTCATTTCACTGTATTACTGAGCTTGAGTTATGTGAAGCACTTGAGAAAGTAAAGTCTATTTCAGTTGGAATTGACGAAACTCCTTTGAGATTTGTTAAGCTGGTTTATCTACTTATTTCTAACTATATTTTAGATTTATTTAACAATATTTTGACGACGTCTACGTTGGAAGGTTGCTCGTATAGTACCTATTCCCAAGTCGAAAGTTGTTCATGGTCCAGATGACCTGAGGCCCATATAAATTCTGCCTGTTTTATCTAAGATACTTGCTTCTCGTTTTGTATTTATGATGGTCAGTACGCCTACCGTAAAGGGTTTAATGCCACTTCAATGCTTCTTGGCATCACGGATCACATTAGGATGAATGTTAATGATGGTGAATTGAGTGTACTTACATCACTTGACCTTTATAAAGCATTTAATTCAGGTTCGTTTTCTATTATTACGATTAAAAAACTTAGGGATGAGTTTCGTTTTTCTGGTACACCATGTCGTCTTATTTACTCTTATTTAACAAGAAGATCCCTATTTGTTGTTCTTAATAAACGGCGTTCATCACTTCGCCATCTTCTATCTGGTGTCCCACAGGGATCTGTTCTGGGCCCTCTTTTATTCATTTTGTATGTGAATAGTCTACCATATTATATAGCTTCTCCGATTTGTTCTCCTTTTCTATATGCTGATGACACATTTTTGCTTTTTAGGATAGTAGTATTAATTTTGCAGACGTTTTGCAGAATAACATTAATTTTAGCCTCGAACGTGTCCTTGTATAGCAATTCATTAACTGCGAACCCCTCTAAAACTAACGCCATTATGTTTGGTACTGCAACTCGGTTTTTTTCTAATTTAAATATAACCTTTGATAACTTGGATGTGGTCTTTTTTGACCATTTTAAGTGTCTAGGTCTAATTTTAGATCCCAAGCTTTTTTTTTGCACACACATTAACCTCATCAGCTCTAGGATTCTGGGTATCCTACGCCGAATATACTCAATTAATTTATATTTACCAATACATATAAAGTATAAATTGGCTCATTCACTAATGATGTCACAGATTTTGTAGAAATTGGAAATTGTTTCTGGCACCTGGTCTGTACACTTATCCAGAATTAAACGCTTGGTAAATTCTGTAGTTCGTTTTGTTTATAATGTAAAGCGACGCGAACATGTTTCACGTTTTGTTTGCAGTTTTCTTGGTTGTACCTTTGATAATTTCGTAAAATACCTGTTTCATAATACTGTCAAATGTAAAAAACCACTTTCTCTTAATAATTCTTTTGTATTTATACGAACACTAAGAAACCCACAAATTTATATACCGTGAATTAATTCTTCCTTTTTTGAAAGATCTTATGTGTTTAGTGTAGTATAAGCTACACTAAGTGCTACCCTAATACATTTATAATGTAACGAGTATCAACGGTACTCGTTATTGTGCCAAGCTAATGTCATGGCTTTTTCCCCTCTATTCAATCTTCTTTAACTTGTGCCCAACACGTTCAGTCGTAATAAAACTTAATTATAATTTAATATTAAAACAACGTTTTTTATTTAAAAGAATACTTGACCCTCCTGGTCAACACTACATGGTGGCAGCGGTAAACATTTAATTAAAGTGAAGAAGATTTTACAATTGTGAAAGAACAAAGTTTTTTTCATCACGATTTTTGTAAAAAAAAAAAAATTGAGGTTAGGTGAAAATAAATTAATTTACATCAATTTATGCCTCAAAAAGCAGACAAAACTGATAAAATGGAGAACATTTTTGTGGCAAACATCGCTCCTCCTGAACCATTTAATTTTTCGCACCCAGATGATTGGGCCAAATGGCGGAAAAGGTTTGAGCGGTATATGAACGTGTCAGGGCAATCAACTAAAACAGTAAGGGAGCAGATTGATTTGTTATTTTACATAATGGGGGAGAAAAGTGAGGAAGTCTCATTACAATTTGGATCCGCACCAACGAACGTGGCGGATGCCTTAAACAAATTTGACAACTACTTCAACCCAAGAAAAAAATTCATATTTGAACGCTTCAAATTCAACTCAAGGGTCCAAAAGCAAGGCGAATCTGTGGATGATTTCATTACTGACCTACATGCCCTTGCCGAAAAGGGTGCGTACGGAAATCTGAAGGAAGAGTTAATCCGAGACAGAATCGTGGTGGGTATGCTCAACACAAAAGTTAGTGAACAGATGCAGCTGAAACCGGATCTGACGTTAAAGGTAGCAATAGATACAGCACGACAAGCTGAAATTCAAATTAAACAAACAAAAGTCATCAAAGACGACAAAAACGTGTGTAACGTTCAAAAGGCAAGTGGCGGCATGCACGTACGTAACCAAGGTGGAAAAAAATTTTCAAATTCAAAGGTTAATGGTGATTATGATAAAAATAAATGTAATTATTGTGGATTTAAACCACACAATAGAAAAGATTGCCCTGCCAGGGAAAAAATTGCAACATTTGCAACTTACGTGGACACTTTGCGAGTGTATGTAAAAAGAAAAATGAAATTAAAGCAAAACCAAGTAAAAAGGTAAATTCGGTTGAATCCGCAAATTTAAAATCAAATTCTGAAAATCGGGAAAATTTTGACTATATGATCGGGACGGTGAATAAATTTTTCACGGGAAATAATCGCAAATGTGTAGATTCGTGGTACATTCAGTGCGAAGTAGCCGAATTGAGAAATAGTTTAAACTTTCTTATAGATACTGGGGCAGACTGTGTCTGCATCCCAAAAGATTCGATTTCGAACCATCATAATCTAACCATCATAAATGCAGATACAGGCTTAAAGGGACCGGATGGTAATTCGTTGAACGTTCTAGGAATTGCTAAAGCAACTTTAGCTTATCGTGGGAAACAATGTAAAGTAGACGTTTACATTGTTGAGGGGCTTAGTACTCCTATTTTAGGGCGAAATGCTATCGTAAAATTAAATATTCTTCAGCCTCCGGCTCTCGAAAACTTTTTAGTTTCAAAAAGTGAAAGTGAGAATATGTCATTTAAGTTAGTGGAAAATTTTCCCAGGCTTTTTCGTGAAATCGGGGAGATTAAAGGTGAAATTAACATAAAATTAAAAAATAATGTTACTCCTTTTGTACAAACAATACCAAGAAAGGTTCCAATCCCTTTATTACCAAAATTGAAATCGGAAATTGATAGATTAATAGATCTGGACATAATTGAACGTATGGACGATGTTACTGAGTGGGTCAGTCCCATAGTAGTTGTTCCAAAACCAAACAATGAAATAAGACTGTGTGTTGACTACACCCAGCTTAATAAAGCGGTTATTAGGCCATATTATCCTATGCCGAAAATTGAGCTCTCCTTAGCTAACATTAAGGAAGCTAAAATTTTTTCAAAAATCGACGCAAACAAAGGATTTTATCAAATAAAATTATGTCGTGAAAGTCAATTACTGACTTGTTTTATATGTCCATTCGGACGGTTTATTTTTAAAAGATTACCTTTTGGCATTTCTTGCGCGCCAGAATATTTTGTCTCAAAGTTTAATAAAGTCCTAGAAGGAATAAACAACTGCATTTCGCATGTTGATGATATTCTAATTTTTGGGAAAAATCGTAATGAACATGATGCCGCTCTCGAAAAATTTTTAGCTCGCCTTGAAAAAGAAGGTATAACTATTAACAAAGAGAAGTCATGTTTTGGTGTAGACCAAGTTACTTACTTAGGTTATGTTCTTTCAGCAAATGGTGTTTCTATTGATCCAGAAAGAATCAAGGCAATTGTTGACTTTCCCAAACCAGAAAATAAAACAGAAGTCCAACGTTTCCTCGGTATGGTTAATTTTGTTGCAAAGTTTATTCCAAATAGGTCTAAAATATTAGGACCTATCAATGTCTTAACGGGAAAGGTAGATTTTGTTTGAGATAAGGTACAAGAAAAAGCTTTTTTGGAAATTAAAAACAGTTTGACACAAACTCAAACTTTAGCCTTTTATGGTATTGGTGCCTGTCTTTTTCAAGTGGACGGTGACGGCAAGAGGGAAGTGGTTTCATATATATCCAGAACGATGACCGATGTTATGAAGGTATAATGTCCAATAAACTTTTAATAGAACATTCCATTTCCAAATTATATCGATATCAAATTACCGTGTGACTCTAAATTATTTCAATATCGTGTGACTTTAAATTATTGCAATACCGTGTGACTTTAAATATATTTTGGCATTCTTTAATTATTGCATTTGCATCTCGTATTACCATTACTTTCATGACACCACATTAATATGTAAGAAATTATTATTAATAAATAATATAAAAAGAAGTTGAATAAAAGATATGAGCAGAGTTGTAAAAACGTTGTCGCGACACAAACACCAAAGATTATTGTGTTTTATTTCCTCTATGTATATTTCGAACATATTACATGGCGACCGTGACAAGTGAAAAGTGTTAATTAAGACGTGAACTAAAACAAAATAATTTGTCTTTTTGTTAAAGATGAATGAAAAATTTAAAAGAATGACGAAGTGATTCAAGAAGTATGCATATAAAGTTTCTGTTAAAAATGATAAATTAAAAACAAAACCTTTTAAAAAATATATACTTAAACTAAGCTAAAATGACTTGTTGGAAAAAAATACTGTCAACCATCCCATTGCTAGTAGCAGGCTACGAGGTAGGGAAAAATCAGGAAGAAAACGAAAATAAACAATTAGAAAAAAAATTTGAAACTATGAAGGAGGACAACGTTGATAAGACAACCGAGGGCATGAGTCACATCGAAATTATGGCTCTGTTGCTAGCAGTAGCAATGGTAATTATCTACCTGGTTAAATTAGTATGCAAAACAATCAAAGATATGCAAAGGGGACAACACCGACAGCCCCAAGTATTAGTGAACCACAGCAAATGTATTATAAAAAAAAAAAAAAACTTTTAACAGTGCAGTAATAAATAAAATAAAATAAATTAAAATATCTTTTATAAATCAAATAATTAATAATTAATAATTCTATTTCATAAATTAATATATTACAAATAAAGTGAACTTATACAGACAGTGAATTGTATAAATATTGCATAAACAGCAGAAAATAAAAATAATAATATATATAAAAAAAAAAAAAAACAAGAACAAAAGAAGAACTCTGCAAAAATATAAAACCAGCTTTAGAGCTTTAAAACGTGAAAAAATAATAAAGCTAAAAAAAAAAAAATATAACTATGTAAGAAATAAATTAGTAGAAAACAGTTTCAACATTGCAACAAAGTTTTAATAACAATATAAAAAAAAAAAAAAAGAGAAGGAAGAAGCATCCCCACGCCATGGGATGTATGCTCTCCACGCCGAGGAGAAGCCAATGTTGTACTCCAGGAACAACAACACCAATATCAACACCAGCAACACCAAAAAAAAAAATGGATAAGTAACAAAAGAAAAATTTATTATAGTATAATTATTTAAGATAGGCAATAGTGTCAAATGCAGAATTTTTTTTTTAAATATTTTTATTGAAAACAAAATAAACATCTAACTTGTTATAATTAACCTTTATATGACAATATTAATTATTTAACAATAAATTATTAAGAGTACGATTTGGCAAAATATTAAGAGAAAAAGGAAATATAAATATGGGAAAATTATTCCAGTCATATGTCTGACTATAACAGCTGACATTATCAAAACCTGACCCATTGCAAATGCAAAACGCAAAATGCCCTAATTGGGAACAGTTATCTCAACAATTTCATGAAAATCAAAGCAAATTCCTCCGGTCCTTCAAATGTTTAAACAAACAGAAACTGCCTAGCAGAGCAGTAATAGAATATCATCTGCATTTAATAGAAATCCACTTTAATAAAATAGTAAATACTTTTAATAACACTGCTTATTACCTTACACCCGAACACAGACAAGAGATTTTTGAATTAATAACCAAATTGAAGACAAAGGTTCAGTCAATAGAGAAACGGTTACAAAAAGAACTAGTAATAATATTCAGGGAGAATGGATGCGTAACTATAACATTGGAGGAGATAGATTATGGGAGCATATTGGAAAACTCGAATATCTGGGAACAGTTTGAAGACATTGACCATGACCTAGCGGACTCAAAAATGGAACCCATTAAATTCATAGAATTAGCCACTAAAATCCTACCGGAATTTGATGGTAAATTTAAGAACCTTCAAAAATTTCTTGATGCTTTGAACCTGTTAGAATCACTGAAAGAAACCCATGAAAATCTTGCAGTACAAATAATACAGACAAAAATCAGCGGGACAGCTCGCATATCAATCAACGATTTAACGTCCATTGCAGCCATTGCAGACAAATTGAAAACGGTAATAAAGGGAGACTCCACTGACATATTAGTATCCAAATTAATGACCGCACGCCAGGGAAGTAAACTAAACAGCGTATATGCCCAAGAAATAGACGAGCTCTCGAAAATGTTATCAAACGCATATATTTCAGATGGCTTACCACCACAAATAGCAAACAAGTATGCCGTACAGGCAACTGTAAAAGCCCTCGCGAAGAATCTAAATAATGATAGAACAAGAATCATCATTGAAGCAGCTACCTTTGATACAATAGACCAAATAACAGAAAAAATTATGAGCACAGATATACACCAATCAAGTGTATCAAATGTCTTACAACTGCGTGGTAGATACCGATGGGGCAGGCAAAGATACCCAAATGGGCGCCTGAATTATAACAATCAAGGATCTCATACATACCGTGGACCGTGGAGCAAACTAACAGGGGAAACCCCCGAAGAGTTAATAGACAAAACAATTACCGGCCAAACTCAAATAACAACCACAGTAGAACTAGTAGGCAACATACTAATTCCAGACAGTATGCGGACATGAGGGTTATGAATAGGGTCTCGGGAAACCCCGAGGACCCCCAGATAACACTGGGGGAAGAATAGGACATATCTTGACTTTGAATCTGAACCTCAGTGCTTTTGTTAACCTCTCCCTTACGGGAAGTATACAGGCACTAACATTCTTAATAGATACTGGCGCAGATATCTCCTTATTAAAACATGGGAGTGTTAAAGGACCAATTGATGGTAATATAGTTAATGAATTAAAAGGCATAGGCGAGGGTAGTCAATTCACGATCGGCGTAACTCAAGGTTGGTTGTGCCTCAACAACTTTAAACTAAAACATGAATTTCACGTTGTACCTGATGATTTCTCAATCCCATGCGATGGAGTTTTGGGACTTGACTTCATTAGGGCGCACAATTGTATAATTGACTTCCATTCAAGGGATAACTTCTTGGTAATCTGTCTATACCACCAAGATCAGAGGTGGTACGGAAAATAAAATTACAACAGGGAATAGACGATATATTTATTCCACATCAAACAGTAGAAAAGGAAGTCTTTATCCCAAATACTATTACAAATCTCAATAGCCCGGTGGTATGCGTAATGAATGTATCTAATTCTTCGAAAATAATATCCTTAAAAAATATAAAATATGAGCCTCTGTCTCAATACGAGACTAAAACAATAGACACAACTATAAAAAATTCTAGGTCTAATGAGATTTTAGAAAGACTGATGGTAAATTGCCCGCGAATTGCAAAGAATGACCTTTTGGCTCTGTGTGCCGAATTTACTGACGTGTTTGGGTTGGAAACCGAACCGGTATCTACAAACAATTTTTATAAACAAAAATTGCGTATAGTGGATGAAACACCGATATATATAAAAAACTATAGAATTCCGGAAACACAGAAAGAAGAGATTGAGAGGCAAGTTGATAAGTTAATTAAAGGTGATTTAGTTGAGCCCTCTGTTTCGCCTTATAACAGTCCAGTGTTATTGGTTCCAAAGAAATCTTTGGAAGGTAGCGGTGATAAGAGGTGGCGTCTGGTAATTGATTATCGACAGGTAAACAAAAAACTTTTGTGCGACAAATTTCCTCTCCCAAGAATAGACGATATACTCGATCAGCTTGGAAGAGCTAAATACTTCTCAACATTGGATCTAATGTCTGGATTTCACCAAATCGAATTGGAAGATGGTTCGAGGGATATTACCTCCTTTTCAACACCCAAAGGTTCATTTAGGTTTAAGAGGTTACCTTTTGGACTCAAAATCTCACCTAACTCATTTCAACGAATGATGTCACTAGCATTTGCTGGTTTAAAACCGTCAACTGCATTTTTGTATATGGACGATATTATAGTAATCGGATGCTCTAAAGCTCATATGATTACAAATTTAAGAGAAGTTTTTCATACTTGCAGAAAGTATAATCTTACATTGCATCCTGATAAATGCAGGTTCTTTTGTCATGAGGTCACATTTTTAGGTCATAAATGTACGTCCCAGGGAATTTTACCGGACAGTAATAAATACGATACTATTAAAAATTATCCTAGGCCTAAGGATGGTAATGAAACTAAACGTTTTGTGGCCTTTGCTAACTACTATAGAAAGTTCATTCCAAATTTCGCACATTTCAGTAAACCATTAACAAATGTAACAAAAAAAAACGCACCATTCCATTGGTCGGATAAATGCGAAGATTCATTTAATTATTTGAAAAACACCCTAATATCTCCACCAATCCTACAGTATCCGGACTTCACAAAAACATTCTACATTACCACAGACGCAAGTAAGTTGGCATGTGGTGCCGTGTTGAGTCAGCAACACGAGGGGACATTGTTGCCCATAGCATATGCATCAAGAACATTCACAAAAGGCGAAAGTAATAAGGCAACTATTGAACAAGAACTTCTGGCCATTCATTGGGCTATTAATCACTTTAGACCTTACGTCTATGGACGAAAATTCATAATTAAAACAGACCACAGACCTCTAACATATTTATTTTCGATGAAAAACCCATCTTCTAAGTTGATGAGAGTGCGTTTGGATCTGGAGGAATACAATTTCGATATAGAATATATTAAGGGGAGAGAAAATTACGCAGCTGACGCATTGTCAAGAATTACCTTTGAAGATATAAAAGCCTGTAATGTAATGATGGTAACAACTAGGTCCAAGCAACAAGTGCAGAAAAGAGAGAAAGATAGAGAACAAGCCCAACCAAAAATTTATGAAAATATATCGGCGCGCCAATTTAGAAATATTCCCAATATAATAACCCACATCCAAGGATGTGATGTTAAAAGAGGAAGTAAAATTATATTTAAATTTAAAGCTAATGTTTATGTTATTAATGGAAAAATAGACTTAGGTAAATTTTTCCAAGAGCTTGAGTTGCAAGCCAATAATATTCACATTAAAAAATTGCAAATGAGATTAAATGATAAGATGTTTGAAAAGGTACCTATAAAAGATTTTAAAGAATTGGGCAATAAGTTTTTAAAACACATTAAAATAGCGCTTACACCATCAGTTACAGAAATAACAGATGAAACAGAGAAGCAAGAAATATTAAGAAAATTCCACGAGGACCCCCTGCTAGGTGGCCACCCAGGGATAACTCGAATGATTAACAAAATTAGAAGGTATTTTTATTGGAAAAATATTACTAAATATGTCGCAAAGTATGTAAAGGCCTGTGAAACATGTAAACGGAACAAAACAAATAGGAATATTAAACAACCCCTAATTATAACACCAACACCAATGAGACCTTTTGATACAGTAGTGATTGACACGATAGGACCATTACCTATTACCGAACATGGACAACAATACATAATAACAATAGTGTGTGATCTAACAAAATATTTAATAAGCATCCCAGTTCCAAACAAAACTGCTAAAACTGTAGCAAGAGCAATTTTTGAAAATTTATTTCTTATTTATGGACCCGTCCATAAAATTTTAACTGATATGGGTACTGAATTTAAAAATGAAGTACTACAGGAATTATTAAAACTACTTAACATAAACTTAGTAAATTCAACACCACATCATCATGAAACGTTGGGTACAGTTGAACGTTCACATCGAACCTTCAATGAATTTATCAGATCATATGTATCTAAGTCTCTTAATGATTGGGATCAATGGTTACCCTATTTCACTTATTGTTACAACACAACCCCATCAACAACACACAGTTATTGCCCTTTTGAATTGATATTTGGTAAAACTCCAGAAATTTTTTCTTTATTGAATTCAAAAATCATAGAACCTTTATATAATTTTGATGATTATGTTAAAGAAGTTAGATACCGACTCAAAATTGCCAATGAAAATGCAAGATCTGCATTGCAAAACTCAAAACATTTACAAAAACTAAACTATGATAAAAATACAAAGGCATTACAAATTAAAATTAATGATCAAGTTTTTATAAAAAATGAGCAAGGTCATAAATTAGAAAACGTTTATAAAGGTCCATATAAGGTAATAAAAGTCGATAACAAAAACAATTGCACTTTACAAATTGATAAAAAGAAAGAAATAATAGTTCATAAAAATAGGCTTAAATTAGCAACTATATAAACATATATGAAAAAAAAAGAAAACTAAATAGTCTAAAGAGAAATACATAGTAACAAGTATGTTAATAAAATAACACAGTAAATAAGAAAAAAAAAACTATAAAATAAGAAAAAAGGTAGAATAATAATAATTTATTTTTAAGATATCAAATTAAACTACAAGAATTTATATAAACAAAATTTTATGAATTAAGCAAAAATATATACATATATATGTATATACATATGCAAATACTCTTATTTTTTATTAATTATTTAAATATTTTTTTTGGTAAATAAATATAAATTATAATTATTTCTCTTCAAGAAATGCATATTATATAGCATTTGTAAAGAAAGCTCTTATGGCTGCCATCTGATCAATGTTCGCTATAAGACCTTTCTATTTAAGAGGGGTGGTGTTATGAAGGTATAATGTCCAATAAACTTTTAATATAACATTCCATTTCCAAATTATATCGATATCAAATTACCGTGTGACTCTAAATTATTTCAATATCGTGTGACTTTAAATTATTGCAATACCGTGTGACTTTAAATATATTTTGGCATTCTTTAATTATTGCATTTGCATCTCGTATTACCATTACTTTCATGACACCACATTAATATGTAAGAAATTATTATTAATAAATAATATAAAAAGAAGTTGAATAAAAGATATGAGCAGAGTTGTAAAAACGTTGTCGCGACACAAACACCAAAGGTTATTGTGTTTTATTTCCTCTATGTATATTTCGAACATATTACACCGATACTGAAAAACATTACGCTCAGATTGAACGTGAAGCCCTAGGCATAACTTGGGCAGCAGAAAAGTTAGCCGAGTATATAACAGGTGTAAAAGTAGTATTTGAAACAGACCACAAGCCTTTAGTGCAAATTTTACAGTCAAAAAATTTAGATACCTTGACCCCAAGACTACAACGTTTTAGAATGCGCCTTATGAGGTACGACTACTCTATAGTCTACGTACCAGGCAAAGACTTGAAAGTAGCTGACGCTTTATCTCGTAGTCCAGTTCCTTGTAAAAAGGACGAGCCTCAAGAACTCGGGATAGAAACTGAAGCTTTTGTGCGTTTTATCGTAAAACATCTTCCAGTAAAAGATTATTATGTAGAAAAAATAATAAAAGCTCAAAAAGAGGACCCAATATGCAAACTACTTGTTCAGTATTCGGCAGATGGTTGGCCAACTCGTGATAAATTACCAGATTTAATGGTACCCTATTATCAATATCGTTACGATATTTCTTTTTCACAAAATTTAATATTAAAGGATACACGACTAATTATCCCTCCAGGTTTACAAAGAGAAGTAATCAACTTCATTCATTCAGGCCATCAAGGAATTACCAAGTGTCGTAGATTAGCTCAAACTTCGGTTTGGTGGTTAGGTCTTAGTTCACAGTTGGAAAATTTAGTAAAAAACTGTCCTAACTGCATTGAGGAACGATGTAACAACAGGGAAACATTCAGGTATGAAAATCCACCAACTCGACCGATGGAGAAAATTGGTCTAGACCTTTTCAAATGGAACACGTGGTATCTTATAATAACTGAACAATTTTGCCATCTTTTGTTGTTTCCATAAAAATGGGCTCATCCGTTAGAGAAACCCAAATTTTAAAAACTTAAAAGTGCCCAAAACCCGTTCCAACTCGCGCTGTTAAAAATTCCAAGTATGGACAATGAAAGAACGCTACCTCATGCATATTTCTGTATTATTACAATTTTGCCATCTTTTGTTGTTTCCATAAAAATGGGCTCATCCCTTAGAGAAACCCAAATTTTAAAAATTTAAAAGTGCCCAAAACCCGTTCCAACTCGCCCTGTTAAAAATTCCAAGTATGGACAATGAAAGAAGACTTCCTCATGCACATTTCTATATTATTACAATTTTGCCATCTTTTGTTGTTTCCATAAAAATGGGCTCATCCCTTAGAGAAACCCAAATTTTAAAAATTTAAAAGTGCACAAAACCCGTTCCAACTCGCGCTGTTAAAAATTCCAAGTATGGACAATGAAAGAAGACTTCCTCATGCACATTTCTATATTATTACAATTTTGCCATCTTTTGTTGTTTCCATAAAAATGGGCTCATCCCATAGAGAAACTCAAATTTTAAAAGTATAAGTGCCCAAACCCGTTCCAACACGGGCTTTTAAATATTTTAAGTACGGAGAACTATAGAAGGACACCTCGCAAGCAAATCCCATTCATTTTGGTTTTTCCATATTTCAGTTTTTCCATAAAATTTACTGTTTAGATGCATAAACCGAATTTTTATTCCTTTAACAGGGCTATGTTATCTTTCTAACAGAGCTCTGTTAAACTAAAAGGTTTGTGGTAAAGCTAAAAATTTTAAAATTTATCTTCACACACATGTGGATCATATGTATTGCTTGGGTATTATTCTGGACGAGAAATTTGCCTTTGATAAACACATTAACCTTTTAAAATCTAAGATATGTCTTGTTTTAAAGAAACTGTTAAGTTTACGATTCAATCTTCCTACTGCTATTAGACTTACGGTTGCTAAATCATTACTTCATTCATTTGTTAATTACGGTATTAAAATTTATTCGTCAACTAATCGCACAACTCTAAAAGTAGTCAATAAAATAGACAATAGGTATATCTATAGATTGAGGATAAGAGATCACGTTTCGTCTTATCTCGAACGTTTCTTTCTTTTTTATTCTTTTGCGAAGTATGTCTAGTTGAGGCTAATTTTATTGTTTTATAAGGTTATTTCTTTAATGGAACCCAGTTATTTGTACAAAAGCTTTTTCTTTTCGCATTCAGTTCGTGCACCACAGACTTTAATAAATAGGATTCATAAGTCTACTTATGAGCATTCGTTTGTTGTGAGAATTGCACGAATCTGGAATATCATCCCAAGCAATCTAAAGGTTAAATTAATTGGTATTAAATTAATTGGAGTTTTAACAAATACGTGGCTTGAAAATGATGTCACCACATCGAAAGCGCTCGCTAAACATCCAAAGTACACAGCCAGAGACGACAGTTATTACCGAAAATTATAACAACAATCTGAAGGTTTTTTCTTTTTCCATACCCAAAGCGAAATTTATTTTCCGCGAGTTTTTTGCCTCTCAGTAATTTGGTGTTCCTTGTTACAACTGGTATTCTGTTTTTTTTTTTTCTCAATTAGCTATATAAATAAGTTTACTTTTAAGTTTTATTATCTTGTACATTTTTTCCCTCTAAATACTTTTAACCATATTAACACAACTAAAAACAGTCATTCACCTAACATAATTTGTATATCAAAATAAATATAGTGTGAAATAAGCAAAAAGATAAACTAATAAAACCTCTGATACAATTTATTATTTTAATAATTAATTTCAATTAAGCAAAACCATAAGAAACAAAACTGTAACACTTTTTATAAATAATGCTAAATAAACAAAAGAAGAGGAATAAATTGTAAAATTATTATTTCACAATAATAAGCAAAAGAAAAAAAAACAAAATTGTTCTACTTTTTACAATTAGTGCTAAATAAGCAAAAGAAAAACTTGAATTTTTATAATTAATATTTTTTTATTGATTGTTAATACAAAATAAGCAAATAAGTTTGAGTATATAAGACAGAATATGAAATAAAGAAACCACTCTTGGTAAATGTAACTGACACGAAACACGTGCTGATTAACTGGCGCCCGAGCAAAAGTGGTAGTGAAAAGTTTTTTAATTTCTTAAAAAAGTACCGTTTAAAGAAAGTATAAAAAAAAGCGGGAAAAAGACAGAAATACATATAAAATTGAAGCTACAAAAAAAGGATAAAAAAAATCCCGAGCAAAAGTGGTAGTGAAAAAGTTTTTTAATTTCTTAAAAAAGTACCGTTTGAAGAAAGTATAAAAAAAGCGGGAAAAGGACATAAAAACATTAAAAGTTAAAGCTACCAGCTAAAAGGATAAAAAATCCGTGTAAAATTCCGTGCAAAGGTAGTTTATATTGGAACATTTTTTTAAAACAAAGTACCGTCTTAAAAAGTGTAAAGAAGCGGGAAAAGGACATAAAATTTTTTTCACAAAAACTATTATTAAAAAAAACTACCAGTAAAAGAGGAGATAAAAAAGTCCAACAGGTTACGATGAAAGCAATAACGAACAGTACGAAGACAACACTGAAGACGAAGAACTACAAGAACGCGAAGAAAACGAGCTAATTTTTATGACGGAAGCCTATCTAGCCTTCCATACCTAGAACTTACCTCTAAGGAAGGACGAATTTTAGAATTCTTAATAGATACTGGTGCAAATAAGAATTTTGTCTCAGAAAAAATTGTATACAATTCCAACCCCGTAGAGTCTAGATTTAAAATACAATCAGCGACAGGCCAAGCTCTAATCACTCATAAAGTAGTCGGTAAATTTTTTAAGAGTCTTGGCATAAATAAAGATATCACATTTTTTGTCCTACCAGGCCTTCAATCATTTGACGGAATTATAGGTGATGATTCCCTTAGGCAACTAGAGGCAATAATTGACAGGAAAAGGAATACACTTAGATTAGGCCATGGCACGACTATTCCACTTAAATCCAGAGAATCAATACAGGTAAACCATTCCCAAACCATACATCATAGCGATGACTTTATTCAAGTACTCATAAACGAGTATAAGGAACTATTTGGTCCAGTTTCCAATAGCGGTACCATCGAAACTAATGTAGAGGCAGAAATCAGGACTTCGACAGCAGAACCTATTTATACAAAGTCACATCCTTACCCAAGCCATCTCAGAGGGGAATTAGAAAAACAGATAAACCAAATGCTCAACGATGGTATAATACGACGTTCAATAAGTCCTTACAACTCACCTCTCTGGGTAGTTGCCAAAAAACCCAAGCCTAATGGGGAAAAACAATATAGGGTCGTGATAAATTTTAAACGTCTTAACGCCATCACGATATCTGACACTTACCCTATCCCGGACATTAACAATACACTTTCTAATTTGGGTCAGAATGAATACTTTACAACTCTCGATTTAACCTCTGGGTTCCATCAAATTAGGATGAAAAAGTGAGACATTGAAAAAACCGCATTCTCTACTAATAATGGGAAATTCGAGTTTTTACGATTACCATTTGGGCTAAAGAACGCACCGTCAATATTTCAGCGCATGATGAACGACGTACTTTTGCCATTGCTTGGAAAGGCATGCTATGTCTATATCGACGATATCATTGTGTTCGGAAAAAATAAAAATGATCATATTGGCAACTTACGCAGTTTTCCTGCTATTAAAAAAAGCCAACCTTAAAGTAAATTTTGAAAAATCTAAGTTTCTAAGAAAAAGTGTAGAGTTTCTAGGATATACAGTGTCTCAAGAAGGCATTAGACCAGAACCTGGTAAAGTAGCTGCAATTCAACAAATTCCGATTCCAAAGACTCTAAAGGAACTCAAAAGTTTCCTCGGGTTAGCATCGTACTATCGAAGATTTATTAAAGACTACGCAGCCGTAGCGAAACCACTTACGAACCTCACCAGAGGACCCAACGCACAAATTAAGGCGAATAGATCAAAAACTATCGCCATATATCTGGATGAAAAAGCAATCAAGTCTTTTAGAGACCTAAAAGAACTTTTGACGTCATCAGAGATTCTAGCTTTTCCAGATTTCGAAAAACCGTTTATCCTAACGACAGACGCGTCTAACTTTGCGCTAGGAGCTGTTCACAGGGAGAAATTGGTAAAGATCGTCCAATTGTGTATCTATCGAGATCTCTAAATAAAACAGAGGAAAACTACTCCACTATAGAAAAAGAAATGCTTTCTATAGTATGGTCGCTCGATAAGCTCCGCAATTATTTATATGGTGCTAGGGAAATAAAAATTTTTACAGATCACCAACCATTAACATTTGCATTAAGCAACGCGAACAATAATGCTAAGCTAAACCGCTGGAAGTCCAGAATAGAGGAGTACAACTACAAATTAATTTATAAACCTGGAAAAACCAACACCGTCGCCGACGCCCTTCCACGAATACCGATTCACGTTAATGTACTAACTATATCAGACTGTTCTCAGCATAGTGCCAAAGAAGACAGTACAGACTTAATACACCATTGTGAAGCCCCAATAAATGTTTTTAGAAACCAAATAATATTTTCAGCAGATTTAAAATCCAATTACTTTGAAGAACCCCATCAGAATTTTCAGCGACACTATGTAAAAACAAGCAGACTAAACGAGAATAATTTAGTTAAAATATTAAAAGATAAATTAAACCCTAACGTAATCAATGGAATTAAAATACCGGAGGGTAAAATCGCGCTACTACAACAAGTCTTTAGAAAATATTTTTCAAAATTTAAAATACGAATTACACAAAAATTAGTTGAGGACTTAATGGATAAGGAAAGTCAATTTTTGATTATTAAAAATGAACATAAGAGAGCTCACAGGAATGCCAAAGAAAATAAAGAGCAAATCTTGGAAAAATATTACTTCCCAAATATGAAGTATGCAGTAGAAACAAATATGATAGACACCCACCTAAACCAGAATTACAACCTACCCCAATTCCATCTTATCTGAAATTATTCACATTGATATAATGGAAATAAAAAAGGAAAAATTCATAACGTGTGTTGACAAATTTTCAAAATTTGCGCAATTCTTCCACATCAAGAATAAGTCGGTCTTACACATACGAGACAAAATGATTAAATTGCTTTATTTCTTCTCTACCCCAAAAGTTATTGTAATGGATAACGAAGGCAGTGTCATTAGCCCAATCGTTTTAAATTATATAGAGGGTTTAGGAATTAAAACTTACTTCGCACCACCTCAGAAAAGCGAGGTAAACGGTACAATGAGAGGGTACACTCCACAATAGTCGAAATGTTAAGATGCCTTAGGGAAGCGTATCCAGAGTACTCGCTTAAAGAGTTAATAAACATAACAGTCGACAGGTATAACAATACAATTCATTCCGTAACAAAAAGGAAACCTGCTGACATATTTTTTGGACGAACAGAAAGAATTAACTACCAAAAACTGACAGACTTTAGGGAAATCGTTAACAAAGACTTACGAAACGAAATAGCCAGAAACCAAAAAATTCAATTATACAGACAGAACACAAAACGCAAAAAACCAAAAAAATACGAACCGGGTGATACAGTGTTTAAGAGAAACAAACAAATAAAGGGAAAAGAAAAACCTTTATATACCAAACAGACTATCGCAAAAAACAATATTGTAGCTGTGACTACAAGAGATAATAAAAAAATTCATAAGTCACATCTAAAAAGTAAAAAAAAAATTGTTTTTTTCTCTTTCCCCTCATTTCAGACTTTTGTTACACATGACAAATGCTTCACTGGACATATACAAGTACGATAGTCCTATAGGAACCTTTAAACAGGGCATAGGGTATATTAGCAATGGGAATTATAAAATCATACACACAATATGAACAAGCAACAGATAAAGTAATAATGGTTATACGTGATCGGACAAATAATATCGGAACACTAAAACCACAAATACATACTTGACAAAATAGACGATATGCTACACCAGCTTCATGTCCGTAGTCCAAGTACGAAAAAGTCTATAGACTGGATCGGTTCCGCCTGGAAGTGGATAGCTGGAAATCCGGACGCTACTGACTGGGATCATATACTAAGCAGAACAAACAAACTAGACGAAAATAACAATAAACAATACAGAATTAACGAATTCCTAATAAACACGACTAGCAACATACTAGAAGAATACAACCAAATTATTACGGAAAAGAACGCAAATAATATTGCACAAGCACTTTTTACTAAATTAGGGTTAATAAAAGACGAAATAACACAAATTGTAATGGCATGTCAACTAGCAAAAAGGGGTATAGTTCATTCTCAAATTCTGAATAAAGGAGACATAGAAAACATAATTGCCCAAACTGAGAGACTACCGTACAAAAATGAACTTCAAGCACTTCAATATGCAGAACCTTCAGTAGTGATAAAAGGCAGCCTTCTCGTATACATTATTTCCTTACCACTGACAGATCAAACCACATTCAACAACGTCATTGTACGTTCAACGATTACGGACAACAAAAGAATATATGTTAAGTTTACAAATTTATTTATATCACAAACAGGAAACTATGGAGTCAAATGTAAGTGTATTGACATCGAAGATATCACAATTTGTAAATCTAATTGCTTAGAAAAACTAAACTCGGACTACTGCATTACTAATATCCTTGCCGATAGGAAGACAGCCTGCGAATACCAGATATACGAACAAGCAGTAATTGAGGAGATATCCCCAGGTACCGTTTTCTTCACAAACTATCAGGGAAACATCACACACAGTAACACCACCAAATTTCTTAATGGTACCTTTATAGTTAATTTTTTTAACGAAACAATCATTATAAATAACACTACATACTCAAATTGGCAAACGACTTCAGTGCAAGCGATGCCACCAATATTTCAGAGTGATTTATCACAAAAGAATATTAAGCTAGACTTACAATACCTCCATCACCTTCACCTTCAAAATATCGAAAACATAGATAACCTCTCCCATAAAGGACTAATCTCAGTCGGCTCTAATTTCATACTACTCCTTTGTGTTTTTCTCATAATAATACTTACTCAATTACACCCTAAATGTAGGAACGAGCGTCATACGTTGAACATTCCTCCAATGACAAACTTCCCTGAAATTAAAATTAATTACCCATGAAATGAATATCATCGGGACGATGATGCTTAAGAAGGGGGGAGTTAACACAACTAAAAACAGTCATTCACCTAACATAATTTGTATATTAAAATAATTATAGTGTGAAATAAGCAAAAAGATAAACTAATAAAACCTCTGATACAATTTATTATTTTAATAATTAATTTCAATTAAGCAAAACCATAAGAAACAAAACTGTAACACTTTTTATAAATAATGCTAAATAAACAAAAGAAGAGGAATAAATTGTAAAATTATTATTTCACAATAATAAGCAAAAGAATAAAAAACAAAATTGTTCTACTTTTTACAATTAGTGGTAAATAAGCAAAAGAAAAACTTAAATTTTTATAATTAATATTTTTTTTATTGATTGTTAATACAAAATAAGCAAATAAGTTTGAGTATATAAGACAGAATATTAAATAAAGAAACCACTCTTGGTAAATGTAACTGACACGAAACACGTGCTGATTAACTTATATGGCCCACAAGGGCTCGGTTAAATATGTAAATAAATATGAAATAACAAATATGAAATAAAGATCTTGATCTTACGCAATTGAAAAGTGATCAGTGCATCTATTTAAAATTAGATAAAGAAAATATGTTGGTATTAGCCGTTTATGTCGATGACATTTTAATATTTTGGAATAATAACAAGCAAAACAATGCTTAATTGAAAGTTTGAAAAATAAATTTAAACTAAAAGACTTAGGCGAAATTAAATCATTTCTTGGGTTGAGAATAAATAAGACAAATAAATGTTTGACTATAGACCAAACTGCGAAATTTCAGGTTTTAACCCAATATCTACGCCAATGGATATGAATGTTAAGTTGAGTAACATGCAAAGCGCGAAGAGTGATACTAAAAAGTCAGAAGTGATTAATTATTCTTATCAAGAGCTTATTGGTACTCTGTTGTTTGCCGAATTTGCCGAATTTAAAAAGTCCCTGCACAGTTTTGTAGAGGACATGGAAAAAGCAGTCATAACAGAGATCCGAAATGAAATATCAGCAAGTATTAGCAACTTCAAAAATGAATTATCAGCATGTAAAGAAATGATATCTAAATCTGAGAACAGTACAAAGATAAACCTACGTGAGGCTTGAACTGTCTAACAATATGTTGCAGTATAGACTAAATCGTGCTGATGTGCTAATATCTGGTTTGCCCAAGCAGAGTGCGGACCTCAAAAAGGACGTGATAGATTTATGTTTTTTCCTTAATGTTAATATTGAATTAAAAAATATTTTTGCAAGCTATGTACGTAAGAAACGGTATGACAGTATTGGTTAAGTTTGATAGCATACAGTATATGTAAGAGATGAGGTAATGAGTTCTTATTTTAAGAAAAAAAAACTACTTTTGTCTGACTTCTATATGGGTACAAATGGTAAAGATATTGATAGCCGTGTTTATTTCAATGATAATCTAACATCTATGGCTTTAAAGCTTTTTAAATATTGTAGATTGCTTGTGAAGGATCAAAAAATACATAATTACAGGATTATAAATACGGCTATACCTAAATGTAGGATAAAAGTTCTTCAAACTGACAACTTTAAGATATTAAATTATGAGCAATTTTTCGATTTATTTGAAAAACTAAGACCTTAGTGAATACATATGTGTTTTGTATTGAAACCCTTTATGCTAAACTTTTTTTTTTTTTTGGATTATAAATAATATTTTGTAATTATACTATATGTATGGATACATGTAATTTGATTAAAAAACTCATTCATGTTATTCTTAAATAATGTAAATAGTTGCTTTTTATTACACATATGTAAATGTGTTGTGCATTTAGAATTTCTTCAATTTTGTTTATTTTTTTAGAACTCTTTTTTATACTGAAGTTAAAACTTATAAATTCCGATTAGCAGTGTATAATTTTTTTAATTATTAAATTCTTTTGTTAAATCTAAGATATTTTTTCATTTTTTAGAATTAAACATTTAAGTATAGCTCCTTTTATGTTTTCCATTTTTAAAGCAGCACGTTTCCCCCAAACAGCTCTTTCTCAATATGACTTCAATGTTCCATAATGAAAATATGGGCCCTATTGCTAGTGATAGCTCTATCCTTAGATCATTTACAAATAAACATTTCAATTTGAGCCTGGGACACATTAATGTTCAAAGTTTAAATCCATCAAATAGATCTACTAAGATGAAAGAATTTCGTAACCTATTTTATGATTCTGGTATGAGTATTATTGGTGGGTCTGAAACCTGGTTTACCAGTGTGACTTTATCTCAGTCTGTTGATATAGCCGAGTATAATATTGTTAGAAGTGATCGTACTACAGGTAGAGGTGGTGGAGTCAGCTTTTATATTTCTAAGTTACTAAAATATAAAATATTTTATATAAGCGCTGACTTTGGAAATTGCGAATCTTTTTTTGTTGTGATATTAACTGATCGAAGTCCCCCGATATTAGTTGGTGTCGTATACTTGCCATGTGGTAATGTAGATATATTTGAAAGCTTACACAACGATCTTTTTTAAGAATATAACAATGTTATAGTAATGGGTGATTTCAACTACAATCTTTTTAATCAAAATATGTCAAATAAATTTCAGTTAATGTGCCAGGCTCGGCCTTTTTACGGGGCATAACTGTGTCCCAACTCATTTGGATTTACTTCATGGATCCTATTCACTTATAGACTATTTTTTAGTTAGCAGAACGTCATTAATACACACCTCTGGAGAGTTCGTTTGCCCATTTGTAAATTCATACCACAGCCTGATATGTATATCACTCAACGTGGAAGTTTATTCTATAAATAAATTTGTTGAATTTAGAAACTTTGATGATATAGATTATGAACTTTTTTCTTCGCATGTTTTTCAATTTGATTTTTCCGTCTTATATAATACAAATGATATAGATTTACAGCTAGACGTTTTTTATAAATTGCTTAACAAGCTTTATTACATGGTTCCGATTTCGAGGGTATGTGTAAATCGGAAGAATATAGATTTTATGAAGTCTAGAAATGTTGTACAAGCTTGTTCTTTAAGAGATTTGGCTTATCAAGCCTTTCGTAGAGATAACACTAATATAAATTGGAAGGTTTATTGTAAATACCGAAATAAAGCGAAGGCGGCCATAAGGAAAGCACGAAAGGAGTTCGGGATTCGATTATTTAACACTAACGATAGCAAACTGATTTGGAGTAGGTTGAGGAAAATTGGTGGTGCTGGGGATGAGCAAATTCCTTTGGATGATATTGATGTGCATTGTTTAAATAACAAGTTTTTAGAAAATCATCACGAAAGTCGTATTGGTGAGTTTGATTTTGCTGCATTTAATGCAGATATTGAGTCTTTTTCTTTTCGTATAGTAGGTGAGGATGAGTTGGTTCTTGCCATAAAAAACATAAAATCAAATGCTACTTCACATGATAATATTCCAATCAAATTTATTAAATCAATATACTCTTTAATCTCTAATGAGCTATTATATATAGTAAATTCTATTTTTACAACTTCTTCCTTTCCTAAGTTGTGGAAATTGGCTAGGATTGTTCCAATTCCAAAGGGAAGTGCAGGGATATGCGATTTAAGGCCGATAAGTATCTTACCATCATTGTCGAAAATTGTGGAACACCTAATAAAATTTCAGATCTTAGATTATGCAAATCGCTCTAACATGCTACATCCAAATCAGTATGCATTTCGTAAAAATCACAACACCTCCACATTGCTGGTTTCGCTAACTGATTCCATCCGCAGTAATATAAACAATCATTTTCCTTGTGTTTTGGTTTCTCTTGACCTTAGCAAGGCATTTGATTGTATTGATCATCACCTCTTGCTTTGCAAGTTGCGAGATAAATATAATTTCTCTTCGTCAGCTTGCAGACTTATGCTTTCTTACTTGTGTGACAGATTGCAATATACTTCAATAAATGGTGTTTCTTCTAGTAATGGGGCTGCTTCTTCGGAGGTTCCCCAAGGCTCTGTTTTGGGTCCCCTACTTTTTATAATTTTTCTTAATGAATGTATTGAAAAAATGTGCAATGATTTTTGCAAATCTTTTGTTTTTGCAGATGACATAATGTTGTTATTTTATAGTAAGAAGCATCAAATTGATGTATTTGGAAGGCTAATTAATGATCATCTACAGCAAATTTCAAATTGGATGACAGAAAACAATTTATTTATTAACTCACAGAAAACTAAAGCCATCCAATTTTCATTAAGTCATCAAATTGTTCAATGTCCGGTTATAAATATATTGGGTAATGAAATCTACTTCGTTGACCACTTAAAGTGTCTTGGAATATATTTAGATCAACATCTCTGTTTTGAAAGACATGTTAGCTTTGTTTCTAAGAAAATTTTTTTAATTTTGAGAAGATTATACGGACTTAGTTCTTATATGCCTCGTCATATAAGAAAACAGCTGGCTCATGCACTTCTTATGTCGAATATAAATTATTGTATTGAAGTGTTAGGAAGTATGTCTATTGGTACAATGACTAGATTACATAGAGTTTTTAATAGGATTTTAAGATTTATTTATTGTCTAAAGGTACGTGACCAAGTTTCAAGTTGTGCAATTGATTTTCTGGGCTGTAGTTTTAAAAACTATGTTCTTTTACGTACCTTATTGAGTTTCTTTAAAGCTTTGAAATATGATGTGCCTCTAGATTTGTGTAAAAGCTTCAATTTCCTCGTATTAACTATGAATTTTTCGCAAACTCATTTCTGGTGATAGTGGATAGATCTTGGAATGTATTACCTTCAGAACTTAAATTTTTCTCAGACTCAGTGGCCACTTATAGAAAAAAACTTTTAAATTACTTCAATAATTAAAATAAAAAATTCTGGCAGGGGCAATACATATATTTTTCATTACTTATTCTTTTAATAAAGAATATAAACTAAGAGAATTGTAGCTGTTTTAGTGGGAAATCGTAGCAGTAATCTTGTCTTATTGTATATATTTTAAACATAAAAATAAAAAATATTTTTGTAGCATAAAATGAATTTAATATGTATGTCTATATATGAATTATTTGGATTGTAATAAAAATACATATGTATAAAATTGGCCTTATAGGCGTCCTATGTATAAAATAAAGATAAATAAATAAAAAATAAAAAAAATATGTCATTGGCGACAGCAGCTCAGGAAACCTTGTGGCTACACAATTTTGTAGAAGAGCTTTTTGGAAAGAAATTTTATCCTATTAAGATATATTAGCTCTATTCACGATCTTGTGCAAATGGTCTTGCATCATATCATTTGCAAAATTGTGTAGCATACTTTTAGTTTACACCTACAAAACACACAGTAATGAGTAAAATATGCTACACAATTTTGCAAATGCTATGATGGAAGACTATTTGCACAATAGAGCTATTGTGACAACCAAGCAACCGTACAATTGGCAACAAACGGATCCTATCATCCTAAAACAAAACATATAGACGTCAGTCATCGTTTCGTAACAGATTCTTTGACAGATGGAAAGTTATTATTGGAGAGAGTTTTTTCTGATGATATGCTAGCCCATATTCTCACAAAACCGATGACAAATCAAAAGCTGAAAAATTGCCTTGACCCATTGGGCATGGTTTAGATTTATTTTTATTGAGGATGTTGGAAGTAACACTGAATTTAAACAAAAAGTACTCATTCCTTTATATACAACTATGTGTTATTGTTCATAATTCTCATTTTTCATATCCTTTATTCTGTCTTGGAACAAAAGAAGTTTTACAAAACCACGCGCGTTTTTATTTTATAAAAAGGTTAGTTAATTTCATATGACAATTTTTATCAAATGAAGAACCTGTATATTTTGATTTCTAACATTATTAATACGTTGTTTGACAAATATTTTCTGGTAAGAGTTGCACGTCGTTGAAATTATTTAGAAACTTCAGTTTACTTTCAATTCTAGTTTAGAATATTTTCTGGAATTTTACTGGTTATATATTGTATAATTGGCCTAAGTGACTTTTATTTAAGTATGGATTAATAAAAAAAATAAATAAAATTGACAGTGTGAGGTGCTACGTAAATAAATACATTTTGCAAACGTATAAAATGGACGAAAAGTGTAAAATGAAATTTATGGCTTAGTTTTTAATAACACCAGTAATAATTACGTACGTATCATAAAAACTTAAGAATCGTTTAAGAGGAATCGTTTAAGATTAATAGCTAAATTATGATACTTATTATATCTTATTTGAGTATTACGTTTTAAATTACGTAAATAAATTTTAGAAAACTTACTTTTAAAATATATTTAATCGTCTCCAGGATTGGATTAAAGAGTAATAAAACTGCTGACGATGTAAAACAAACTGGCTGCACTTGATGATGTAGGTGATGATGTTGAAGTTATATGTGGAGCCACCAAACTTTTTAAAACGAAATTATTGGAAGGTTGTTTGTCGACACATTTGTTGTTTTTTTTATATAAATTTTCCATACAACTGCAAACAATTCTGCGTGAAATATTGTTGATGGTAATTGATATACTACTGCTTTGTACAACTGATTAATATTGTTGCTTTGGGTTCTATCAATAAACCACAGAGAGGTTCCATGATGCTGCTAGAGGATACAAAAATTTTTCCAAATCAAACTTTCGGGTGATGCAGATGAACTGGTGGCACACGCTAATTATTATTATTTTTTTTTTTTGATAATGCTGGACTCGTTTTCGATTTTTTGATCTTAATGTTTCCATGTCCATTGCAATGTGTACAATTCCAATAAGTTGTACGCTACGGACTTTGCTTCAAAATATTCAGTTTGTTTATGCCCTTATATTTTATTCTTAATATTTTTGCGGTCAACACAAAGGTAAAGGGAATTATGGAATCCAAGCGGACTACTAGTCAACGCAATTCCCTAAGCTCCTGCTTATAAAAGATGTTTCTGCTTCTGGCCACTATATCATCTATAGTTCTTCATTCTTTATTTAATTACAGGGTTTCATGCGTACATTAATTTTAAAATTCGTATTTTATCACAGCATGTTTACTAGGGCTATAACCGGAACTTTGTAACTTATCAGAGATAAATGTCACTATTTATTGACACCAACAGCACAATTTACGGATTAAGCCATTAACTTATAAAAAGGTTTTACCTAGTAACAGTAACATTTTATTTTTGGCGAGTGCTCTTAACAGAATTCGATTTTAATATACTCTGGAAAACATAGGATTTTTATGTACTCTGTGGTTTTCGAGCAATCAATGATTTGTAATACCTGCAACAAAATAACCAAAATTTTATTACGGCAATATAACGAAGATTTTACATAATTAGATTAAAATTAAAAAATTTTCGAAGTTAAACAATGCAAACTATAACAGCGTTTTAATAGCTATTCTGATTGTATTTCATATATATATATATATATATATATATATATATATATATATTATTTTTGAGAAAAAAACCTATTTAAAACATAATTAGAACTTACCACTGGTACTATTTACAGCTAAGTGCCTTTCCGGTGCAGAATAAAAAAGGACATATCTGCCGAAATCGCGCCATTTCCCGTTAAATTAAGCCTATTTTAAGAATGCGTTTGAAAATATAATTGCATTTTGTTACATTTGCAGCATGAATATAGCTAAATTAACATATGAAATCATATTATGTTCGTCAGTTGTCATTCAAAATATATTAATAATGTGGGTGTTCTTATAGTTTGAAGAAAGCATAGCTAGACGAATGCTTCATATCGGAATGTATTTTATTGAGAATGTTTTGGAAATAGATAGTCTACTCCTATTTATGATTATCGTCTGCTTTAGCTTAACCCGCAGGATTTGTAACAATTAAGTTTTTCATTTCTTGGCTGAAAAAAAAAAAATAAAAATTATTAAATTGGTAGTAAGTAGAATATAAAAGACAATTTATGTCAAACTATTGTGACTGTTTATAAAATTATTTTGGGAATTTTTATATTATTTATTTAAAATAAAAATGCAATTTGTTTGTTGGATAGAAAACCAGATGTCTACCCATACGTATTTCGCTATTTACTTAAGCCATCTTATCAGAAAACCTTTATCCAAATTTGTTGTTTTTGTAACTTTTAATTTTTGGTAAAATCTTAACTTTTTTGGGAAGTTTAAATCATACCGGACCGAGTATCGTTTGATCAAATAATTTAATAATTAGAACAGTTGTGTTTCAAATGTGCAAATCATTTATTTTAAATATTTATGAAACCGACTTTGGAATAGTTCAAAATTTTTGTAAAGCAGAGATCGGTTTGGAAAAGTCCGAAAAAACAATTAACGCTTTTTTTATGAATATTTATTTATTTTATTTATTTATTTATTTATTTACATATTTAACCGAGCCCTATTGGGCCATATGTGGTTAAAAGTATTTACAGGGAAAAAAATGTACAAGGTAATAAAACTTAAAGGTAAACTTATTTATATAATTAATTGAGAAAAAGGAAAAAAAAAAAAATACCAGTTGTAACAAAAGCACTTTGTTTATTTTAATAGAAAGAAAAAATAAACATTCACATGATATTAATTTATTTGTATTAAATTAATGATTAAACACAAAACTTAATAAAAAAAAAACGAAATCTCGTTGAAAAATGTAGGTATGTATTGTATATTTATCCTTAAATAAATAGTGTCTATTTAATTTTCAAGTAAAACACAATTTTGATTTTGTAAAATTACAAATGAAAAGTCTATTCAAATGTAAAACTGGTTAAATTGAATGAAAGCATAAAAATATCTAGTTTCTTGAAGCTCCAACCCAAATATTAGTAGGGTAATAGAATTCAAAGAAGATCAAGGGTAATAGAGTTGAAAGAAATTGGTAAAAAAAAAGCTGAAACCATAATTGGCGATGGCCCATATTTTTCAAGTTATGGTCTCTGAACTTTTCATAAAAAAGTGAGATTTTAGAGCGTATCGGGCTAATAATGGTATCCTTTAAAAGCTTCTCTATAAAAAGTTACATAGGATAACTCGAAAAATATGTTCTTTATCACAGCTTTTTTTAGTTTAATAGCTTCTTAAGCTAATAAAAAAATATAAAGTATAAAAAACCCACCCATATTTTAAAAATTTTTAACCCTTGAAATAGTTTCCATGTAAATATGCAAGTGGGTATTAGATTCCTGAGAATAATAGCGTCTTAAGCTAATAAAAAATATAAAGTATAAAAAACCCACCCATATTTTAAAATCTTTTAACCCTTGAAGAAGTTTCCATGTAAATATGCAAGTGTGTATTAGATTTCTGAGAATATCAGATCAATACTGGTATTATTACATATATAAAAAAAAACCTTCAGGAAACATTATAAGACATTTTAAAACGTTATCACTCTATACAAAAGGCCGGCTATTGATATAATCTTGAAATGAGTACTGTTCTGACATAAAATATTTAAAAAACAAACTTAGCAGAGAAGTTTTTTCATAAGATTAAAGAATTTTAAAAAAATAGCTAAATAAGAATTCTAGATCGGCTTAAGTATATTATAGTTTCTAAGTTTTCTTAGTTAAAAAAAAACAGGGGAACAAGTCGGGCACCGCTACAAAAGAAAATAGGTAATTTAAATATTAAGATTTTCTCTTTTCACCGGCTTCGCTTTCTAAAAATTTCCTGCGTAGTCGATATAAGTATATCACATTATACGTAAAAACTTTGGAGGTCCGTAAGTCAGAAACTTAACATTTTTTGTTTAAAATTACATTTTACACACTTCGTATAATTTTTTTCAAATTAAGTTACATTTAAATGAAAAAAATCGTATTTAGGTCTTTAGTTTAATTAGATAGCCGCTTAAATTAACATTCCAATGATATCTATATTGTCCCATTCTGCCACCAAATACTCGATATATGCCATATTAAACATAAAAACTTTCGAGGTCCGAAACTAAGGGTTGGCGCCAAATTTTTCATTATCATTTTTTGCTTTGAATTGCATTTTACACCCCATAGGCAACTTTTTTTTGTAGTAGTGCCCGTAAAGTGGATTTAAGCCAAAACCTATTAAGACACTAGGAGAATGCAGTATTTTGCGGATCGCTACATCCTTCATTAATCCACCTTGGGTTGTGTGCGTTTTGTATTTTATTTCAAGGAAGAAATATATTTTATAGTTTATTAGTCAGAAATCTCTTTTTTTATTATAGAATATGATTGATTACTTATTTAATACACATACATAGCTATATGTATATATATATATATATATATACTTTTTTTTATTTGAGTTACTTCACTTAACTATAGTTAATCTGTAGATTTAAGCCGCGAAATTATGAAAGCCAATTCTGCAGTAAAATATCAAAGACGTTAAACGGAGAATACATCAGATCTGGCCTCATATCCATTCAATATTTCATCATGATTTAATCCATTTTAAAACAGCATGTTTTGTTATTACCGGCGACCGATAAAATTTTATTTAAGTTAAACACATGTACATACGCTTACCTACATAGATATTTCGCATTTAAAAAAGTTATATATTTGAAAACTTTTAAATTACACTATATTAGAAAACTTTAAAATACACAAAAACTTTTAAATACACGCATTTACCTAATTATTCTGGAAAGTATATTTTTGCCAATAACAAAACTTTAACTTTTTTATAATTGTATTAAATATTGCGCTTTTATGTAAACAAATGTCCGCCACTATTTTCCTTTTTAACTTTGAAGGCGAAATCACATACACACAATCAATTTACGAATGTAAATATTTAAAACAAAGCGAATTGGAAAATCGCAGAGATGGCAAACGTAGATTGATATTAATATGGTTATAAACACGTCCACATTTTTAACAATATATCTAAAATCTTATTCGGTCAGAAAAACATCTACAACAATAAATATTAATTATCGGCCAATCTTATTAATTATCGGATTTTTCTTTAAGACATTTGCTATATTCTTTATAAAATTTAAAATAAACAAGTTTAAAATTTTTTTCTGATAGCGCTTTTCGTTAAAAAGTTACAAGCGACTGAATTGAGAAAATGTAAAAATATCATTTTTTAAGGATTTTCATTATGTTGTTGACTTATTTAAGGAATTTAGTAATAAATAATATTGTGATATTAAAATAAGTAGTGCAATATTTAAATTTAAGATAATTGCAGGTTTTGGACAAACTATGTGGGATGTTTGAATTATGACGTTATTGCTGTAAAAATATATCTGATACTGTGTCGATATTTCATCAGCACAGCAATAACTCAAATAAATACATTACATATGTATGTATATGCAAATAGTTGATATATTTTAAAAATATCTTTTTTTCATATATACAGTTACAAAACGAAATGTGACGATGTTTTAGAAAGCGATATGTTTTTAACGTTATCAAGTTTACTCCACAACTCAAATGTGTCGTTCTTATTGACAAAGTAACCAAGCATAAAGTGAAGTGACTTATTCTCTTAAAACGTGGAAAGTACAAAAGACATAAAGATGAAACCTATTCACAATAAAAATCATAAAGTGGCGAACGATTATTATGAAATCTTTAAAAAAAATAACTAAAAAGTTCCGAAACGTCGTGGTAAAAAATGTAATAAATTTGATTTTCTTAAATTTACCCCCATTAGTCCCAAAATACAGACCCCTTAACGAAATGAGTTGCAAAAAATAATCACATAACAATCACGATAATAGCATGTTTACACGGCAAAATGAAGCATTTGCTTTACTCTATGAATCATGATTAAATTTTTCGGTTTATATTAACACATATTCACACTTCATTTTTAATATTCTGATAAACTAGCGATAAAAATTAGGGAAGACGGACATTTATTATGCATCGCAAGCAGATTTAACCTGAAACATGCTTCGCTCTCAAGATTTTGTATGGCGAAGCACGTTAATTTGCTCATGATTGGGCTGTGAATCATGAATGAGAGAGCAAAGCAAGAATAATGGGCTCCGGGGAAACATAGTATAACAAATAAGAGTGCTATATTAGGCTATGGCGAATCTTATATACCCTTTAGCACCTTTCCAATAGCACCTCTTTCGACACTATATCTGATCGATTGCTGAGGCAAACTTGATACTAACACAAACACGGGCCGACAGACGGACATCGCTCAATCGACTTTGCTATCCATAAGAAGTCAGAATATACATATATACTTTATGGGGTCGGAAATGGGTATTGCAGAAATTACATACGGAATGAAAACTTAGTTATACCCTTTTTTCACTTTTTGTGGTGAAGGGTATACAAATTTTTTATGATTTTCTGTACGATGACATTCGTAAAAACGATGAAAAAAACCTAGCAGCTTTATTTTATATGTTTAAATTTGACTAAAAATGTATGTATTCGCCTTGACTCCTATATTTGCACGTTCCTTTTTAACTGCCTTATATATACACCAATACCCCGGTTTGCGTCGCTAATAGGGACTGAAAGAATGAGACGCAAACCGAAACGACGCAAACTGAAGCAGAATTTTCAATTGTTTACGTATGTATTTGATTTTCGGTTAGTCAATACAGGTTTTAAACATTTTAGCTCAGATAAAGGGCTTTTAAATCAAAATATATATTTTCTTATTATTTTTTGGCCAGGTGGTAAACGCTAAATATCAAACTATATATAAAAAAAAAATATATATATATATATATATATATATATATATATATATATATATATATATATATATATATATATATATATATATATATATATATATATATATATATATATATATAATTTCGCCATGCTATAAGCAAAAAGCAGTGAGATACAAAAATCAAAACTGTAAAAATTAAATGAGAAAGGGCGTCGTCAACAAAAGAGGCAATAATAAAAAACTAGCAATGAATTCTTATAAACTTAAAAGCGGAAATATATTTACAAAATTCGCTTTTGAATATGGATAACATATAATTTGGCACAGAATTTCAAACTGAAAGTTGTTTTCTATATTTAAAAAAGTTGCAAAAAGAAATGCTTGATCGGCTTCCAAAAAAGATGTCTGTTTTTGAAGTTTATTGTCAATTTTGATTTTCAAAATGCTGTAATTTTGTATCACAAAATAACTTAAACTACAGCTTAAGAAGTTTTTTAAAGATTTGGAGACATTATTTACACACTTGGTATTGATAAACAGTGGGGAAAACTTCCTTTCATAAACTGATCTCGATATTTCAGTAATAAAGTACCAAAAGGCCTATACGAGTTTACGATTACTAATAGCATGTTTACACGGCAATGTGAAGCACTTGCTTCGCTCTCTGAATCATGATTGCGAAGCATGCCGTTTCCACGACACATACTACATGCTTCACATTGACTTCTGTTGTAAAATTTGGTTTTTCGTTTCAATTTTAGTGTTTGTAATTAATAAAATTTTAAATTATAATATAATTATTTGTTTTTATATTAACACACATTTACACAGCACTTTTAATATTGGTTTACTTTTTTTGTTTACATTTATGTACAGCTAGTTCAGATAAACTTGCGATAAAAATTAGGGAAGACAGAAATTTTTCATGCTTCGCAAGTAGATTCAAGCTGAATCGTCTCAAAATAAAATGCTTCGCTCTCGAGATTTTATATGGCGAAGCACGTTGATTCGGTTGTGATTGAGCTGTGAATCATGAAAAGAGAGCGAAGCAAGAATATTGGGCTCCGTGTAAACATAGTATAAGATGCTTCTGGTACTTTAAGCAAGTGCCAGTGGCCGTTCTAAATATTTTGATTGTTCCCACAATTAATGCTTGTGTCGAATGAACTTTTTCTGTAATGAATTCTATTAAAACTGAAATGAAAAGAACAGACAATATGAAATTTTCGATTCTTTACTGAATTTAACTAGCATATGTATGTTGTAACACGTTCATTCCTACCGAAAATATAAGTATATTTAATACAAATGAAGTACAAGGATACATAAGACAAAAATAACATAAAACAAAATGTTTATAAAAGTTTTGATTCAACAATTTCATTTTATTTTTAACATTTATTAAAACATTTTAAAATAACTTACACTTTTCTCCTGATTTTTTTATTAAAACATAGAGGTTTTTCTCTAATATGTTACTTAAATTGAAGTTATTTATTTATTTATTTCTTTTATAAGTTATTTATTGTTATTTTTTTAGCTTTAGAAATTGCATTATTTGTATGATATCAGCACATCATATTTATCTTTTCTTCAACGTAGCTTAATTTTTTACATTAAATATATTAACTATATTACAAGCGTTATTAAAAATAAGGGGTTTTGCATTAAATGAAACATAATGATGTGAATTTCATAGGTACATATTTTTAATGGAAATAAATTAGTTTTTAATTAGATGCTCAATCAAAATGCAAATAACAATATTCAAATAATAATAACATAATAAAGCTACAACTTTTTTTATCACTATATAACACATTAGGACCACATTATATATACTCTTAATACTTTCGTTAGCGTTAATTTTTTTGCTGAACATTGTTTTAGTTTGTTTTATTTCGTAATATTTTTATGTTTTAATAATGTTTGCTTTTTTATTTACGTGTTTATGCTTAATATTTTCATGCTTTATATTTTTGTGCTCTATACTTTTATATTAATCATTTTTATTCTTGATATATTTATGCTTAAAAAAGTTTTGCTTTACATTTTATGCTTAATATTATTATGCTTTACATTTTTATACTTAACATTTTTATTCTTTAAATATTTATGATTCAAATTTTTTACTTTATATTTTTACATGCTTTATATTCTTTTGCTTTACATTTTTGTGCTCTACATTTGTATTCTTTACTTTTTATTCTTCTTATTATGCTTAAAGAAATATTTTGCTCATTATAACAGCAAGGTTTAAAAATAAAAGGTCATGCATGTACGAATTTATTGATAACTTTTCAAATTTATATAAAGACACAAAGTTTCAATGTGTAACCTTTCATTAATTCTTCAATTTATAATTTAATCACAGAAGAATAATAACAAGTTAATTAAGACTAACTAAATAAGTTTATAAGAAAAACAGTTTTATTTTTTATGGCATATACGTATATCCGATCAATGTGTAATGACCGATTGTTTTTCTAACTAAAAACTCTAAAACTTAGGATATAGTGTTGAACATGGACCCCTTAGCGAAATCATTTTTATCAAATATTAAAAATCAGTTTCAATTTTTTATATAAAAAGTAGTCAATGACAATAGGTCTGTTCAGTAACATTACTAGCAAAATTTATCCAAGAAAATTGTTGTGGCTTTGGAAATGCCATGTAAGACTTAAAAGCTGTACGGTGTGACCATTAAATAGTACCATTTTTAAAATAAATGGACTAAATAAAAAGATATATATATATATATAGCAATAGACTACTATAAGGCAGCAAATTTATGTCAACCATAAGGAAAAACTGAAATAACACTCTAAACGCCAGGATTCACTATCATACTCAGTCGTACGATCTGTCAAAAATTGCATGTGTGCTCAAAAAGTATGATAGTGTGGATTAAAATTGTATGTGTGAATTTTTTTTTTTTTTTTTGTTGTGAATAAAAACTAAAAGTGCATAAATGTTTGAAAAACAGAAGATTATGAATAATTTTTTTTACATAGAAGTGCGTAAGAACATACAGACCCGCACAAAACTATTGGCACAGCAACACTTTTTGGTATTTCACTGTTTTAAAGTCATTTAGGCAAAACTATTTGATAATAAATATTTCCTACACTGGCTAAGCTCATATCATTGTTTTTTATTTTTAATTTAAATGCATTGAACAGTTTTGTTATAACATATTTAGTAGAAAGTCATAATTTTGATGCACAAAGGTTTTTGCACACCCAGAAAGAAATCTGGCTTCAGGCCGAAGTTTTCGAGATCTGGCAAGGATGTTAAAATATAGTCATACATGTATTTTCTATAAATATTAATTGAGCCGTTAAAAAATTAAAAATATAATTAATACCACAATGAGCTCAAAACAGAAAAATACCAACGAATCTTGGCGCAAAATAGTGCTGCACTTGCATAGCCAAGGCAAATCGTACACTGAAATATGTGAAATAATAAAGAGAAGTCGTTTCACAATTAAATGCATCATTAAACGTTTTAAAGGGGAGACAATCTTCAATAATGCTCATCGAACAGGCCGTCCTTGAGCTTTAAGTGACCGCGAAAGCAAACAAATAGTAAGAAAAATAAAATAAAATCCCAAGAAAATATCGACTGTACTTGCTGCTGAAATTAAACAGGAATTTGGTAAGGATATTCGTCCCATGACCGTTCGAAAAGTGCTTCACAAAGCTGATTACACATCAAGAGTTGTTAGGTGTAAACCCCTTGTTTCTTAAATCAACCAAAAAAAGAGAATTTCAAAGCAAACCCGTCAGTTTTTGGGATGAAGTACTTTTCTTGGACGTGAGTAAATTTCATATTTTTCGCTCTGATGGCCGTATTACCGTATGAAGAAAGCCTAATACGGTATACGAAAAAAAATATTTTTTCTACAATTAAATATGGTAGTGGTGGTGTAATGTACATGTCATCTGTGGGTGTTGGTGAGTTGGTATTTATTAAAGGAATCATTGATAAATCCGTTTATCTAAATATCCTAAAAGAAAACCTTAAAAAAGTGCTTATGTGGTTAGCGTACAACGTGGCTCCACACACACCACAATCCCTAGATCTCAATCCTATTGAAAATTTGTGGGAGGAACTTGACCGACGGGTCAAAAAGCGATCAATTTCGACAAAATCGCAGCTACAGCAGCCCTTGAAGAAAGAGTGGTTAACTGTTGGGCAAGAAGTAACCAAAAATCTGGTGGCATTCTATGCCTAAACGCTTGAATGAAGTAATTAAGCAAAAAGACTTACCAACCAAGTATTAAATAAGAAATATTTTAGAAAAAAATCTGTATTTTATAAGCTTTTAAACTACTTGTGCCAATACTTTTGTTCGATGAAGTCACGCTAATTTTTTGTTAAGTTTTCTATTAACTAATTAAAAAAATAAATATTGATAAAAAACCAAATGCATTAGTTAATTCATTGAACTAGCTAACATCAAAAGCATTTAATTTACTTCTTATAGTTTTCCAATGGCCGTGAAGCTGGAATGAATTCAAGAAAGCTTCCTGTGCCAATACTTTTGTGCGTATCTGTATATAAATAAAAGTAGAAACAAGAAAAACTGTCATAAGAAAAAAACAGAAACTTTAGAAAATGGAAATTGTGTTGGAAGCTATACGGCTGCGCAATTACGATGTTGGCTTCAGCACCTCGGGTTGCCTTCAACAGGTACAAAAAGTATACTTCTTTTAAGACTTAGTGAAGTGCCGGTAGAGAAAAGAGGGGATTACCCGAAAGACGACGCAATAAAACAGCGTGGAGAAAACGATATGGTGAAAATTATGTTGAAATAGGACAGCAAACAAACGAGTGTGAAGCAAACGAGTGTAAAGCAAACGAGTGTAAAGCAAACGAGAGTGAAGCAAACGAGTATATTCTACCACAAATGAGTGAAAAAAATAAGAATGAAAATGATCTTGAATCGTTTGGAAAACTATTGAAGAGAGAATTAGAAATTGTAAAGCGGGGAAAAAGAGCTGATGAGGCCAGAAAATTATTTAATGAAAAAAAAAACGCGAAAATAAAGTTCCTAAAGTTACGGTAGAAAATGCAAATGGTAAAGCTGCAGTGAGTATGTGTACATCAAATAAGGACGTGAAAGGTCAAAAAACAATAGGAGATTAGGGGATATCATAGTCAGGATGGCCGAATTGTAGTAGTATATTTGTCGTTTACTTATGTTACCTTTACAGTGTACCATTTTGTTCATTTGCCTCTGTATTATACATTTTTGCTAATGTGTCGTATATTCTACGATAATGGTTTTTATTTGGACTCATAATGAACTTTTTTGGATCATTCTTTGATAATATATCTACCAGGCTTTAGATTGACTCGCTCTTTTGCTCTTCTGCTCTTTTATGCTCGCTCCTTTTTAAGCTATGCGCAAAGGGGCAGAGCAGAAAAAAAGAGCCAATCGTTAATGCTCATTGCGTTTGCTCCTTCTTTTCATGCTCTGCTCTTTGAGCCATGAGCAAACAATTTTATTTTTGGCGCTTTTGCTCTGCGTATTGAGCCAAAAGAACAGCTCTTTTGCTCTGCTCGTTTTGATAGTAACAGTGGTTCGTTTGGTTTTTTTTCAATTTTAGAAAAAAATTTCATAACAGTATTACTGTGTATATTTATATAAGGAAGGATTTATTTTTTTATTTGCTTGTTGTGGGATTTAAAATTTATATTTATATTAAAAGTATTAATTCAACATGATTTTATAATCGATTTAAGGAAATGTGGATGATATACGATTGAATTTTTGCTAACGTAGTTTTAACTCAAAACATGGACATCCTACAAGCGTTGCGTTAGTTTCACGTTACATATTTAATCAGAGAGAAATATGTATATGTATAGCCTTTCTCTACTGCGTTCACTCTTACTACTTGTTAAGTCAAACCTTAACCAACGAAATAATTTTACCTGCATTATGTGACAAAAATAATTTGTTTTAGGCTATAATTGGAAATCATATACGTATGTATGTACCTATATACATATATATGTACTTATGAATTTTTACACACATACGTATGTGCTCATGGAAAAGTTTAAAATTTTGTTATAAAAGTGCAGTAGTTTTTTGTGTAAAAATTATTAAAGAACAAGAAGCCAAAATGGAAAATACCTACTACAAAATTTAAAAAAAAACAACAAAATTCAGTGTTTGGAATGCAATAAATTTATTTCGGGTATAAATACTTTTAATATAAAACGCCATTATTTAAGTGTTCATAAAATTAAAATTGAACCCAAAAAATTCCCAAGTGATATAGATATTGATGAAGTGAATGAAGAACCATCTTCAAAAAGACAATTTAATAAAAATCCCTTCAAAAATATTGACAAAAATAAATTTTTAAAAAGTTGTGTTGGACTAGAGACAGTTAAAAATTTGCCTTTTCGATTTTTTGATGATACCGATTTTTTTTTTTTTAAGTTCTGCTTTCGCCATGTGTAAACAAATTCGAAACCAACATAAATTCAAAAAACATAACATCACTTTTAACAAATTCTACAACAATAATTTAAAATATTATTAAAAATAGAATTAAGAACCGAATGATTTCATTAAAATTAGACATTGCGACGAGGATGGACAAAAGTGTTCTTGGAATTAATATCCAACACATAGAGGAGTTTAAAATTTTCATAAATACAATTGGTAAATATGATGTAAAAATTATACGCATTGAACATTTACTTTTGTTATAGCACTAATAATATTTTACTGTATTTTCGTTTCTTTATAAAGGTATGATTCAATTGCACGAGCAACACACAGCAGCGTATATTAACCCTCTAGTACCCAAGACCGCCTGTAGACGGGCTAAATTCGTTACTCACTTATTTGCTTTCCAAATACCGTTGTTTTTTTTTGCATTTTGTATAATTCGGAGAGGTCCAAAAAATTGTTTTTTATATATTACGAGGGCTACTATTTATATTTCTGGCCTGGCAACACTGAGTGCTGCCAAGTGCAATCTGACATTTCTATTGGAAAGTTTGTCATTTTTAAGCATAATCGTACTCAAAACGTTTTGACGTACGACCATTATTTGTGTTGTTTACTGTGACTTGAAAAAATTAAAATAGAAAAAAATGGAATCAACTTGTGAACATTTTCGTGCCATCATTTTTCACAACTTTCGACGTGGATTACCACGACAAGAGTGCATTGATGAACTTAAATCTTGTTTTGGCGATGAAGCACCATCCCATAGCAATGTGAAAAATTGGTATAATGAATTTAATCGTGGCCGAAGCTCGCTCAAAGACGAATTCCGTGAAGGTCGTCCAAAAACGGCTGTTGTGCCAGAGAACATTGGTGCCGTGCGTGAACTCATAATGCAAGATCGACATGCGACATACCGAGAGATAGAGACATCCTTGGACATTTCTTCCACCAACATACATTCGATACTGCATGAACACCTGGCCGTAAAAAAGGTTTGTTCTCGTTGGATCCCGCACAATTTGAAAGTCGCTCAAAAAAAGGGTCGTATCGATTGGTGCAAAGAAATGTTGCAAAAATACGATTGCGGTGCTTCAAAAGACGTTTATGAGATCTTCACAGGTGACGAATCATAGATCTATGCGTATGAGCCCGAAACGAAACAACAATCAACCGTGTGGGTCTTCAAAGACGAGTAAAATCCAACGAAAGTTGTTCGTGGAAGAAGTACTTCGAAGCAAATGGTCGCCTGTTTCTTCGGCAAAACTGGTCATGTGGCGACTGTTCCGCTTGAGCAACGTAGGACGGTCACTTCTGAGTGGTACACTACAATTTTTGTGCCTGAAGTCATCGGAGAAATTCGAAAAACCAACAAGAGAAGACGAATCATTGTTCACCATGACAATGCGAGCTCTCACACATCGACTCAAACCAGAGCGTTTTTGACCGGCCAAAACGTCGAATTAATGGGTCATCCGCCGTACAGTCCTGACTTGGCCCCTAATGGCTTCTTCTTGTTTCCGCACATCAAGAAAATAATGCGTGATCCACGATTTTCGTCGCCAGAAGAAGCTGTTGAAGTGTTCAAAAACCATGTTTTAGAGGTGTCTCAATCGGAGTGGAAAAAGTGCTTCGACAACTGGTTTGAGCGCATGCAAAAGTGTATAAATCATGCTGGAGAATACTTTGAAAAACAATAAAACCATTTTTGATTATAAATATTCGCATTTTCACTATTAGGCCAGAAATATATAGAGCAGCCCTCGTATTATATATTTTTAACTCATATTTTTAACTTATAGTGGCATTTTGGGTAGCTAACACGATCGTTTAAATTTAGAAAGTTGTGAAATGCGGACGAAAAATTTGGGTACTAGAGGGTTAAGGAAGAAGTAGTGAAATGTTTAAAAACCTACGATATTGAAATTAGCCAAATATATTGCAACACTACGGACAATGGGGCCAATGTAGTTAAAGAAGGCAAGATGTTGCAGGAGGAACAGGCTGAAGAACTGTTCAATGAACAAAACGAAAGCACAGATCATTGTGATGAGAAAATCCATAAGTCCATTGTTTTTTCCATAATTAGATGTGCTGCTCACACCATTTAGCTGGCTGCCAATGATGTTATTAAAACTCTCAGTGAAATAACCGAATGCAGAGAGGTAGTAAAAGCACTTAGAAGAATTGTTCGAAGCTGTGAAAATGGTATTAAATTTCCTGTTCTGGACAATGCTACACGATGGAATTCAACGTTTCAGATGATGCAATCGTTATTAAATCTGAAAGATCAAGTGGAATCTGGTTTTTTTCAAGTTCTTCCTTCTTCTTCTAAGGATGCCAATAGAGAAATAAATTGGAATTTAATCGAAGAATTCGTTACCGCATTTCAATCTTTATATAAATGCACTTTGCAACTGCAGACGGAACAATACATCCTTGGAGATTTTTATAGGGACTGGCTGAGCTGTGAAATTGAATTGGAAGAAATTTGTGAAGCTAATCCCTTTGCCAGAGACTTGTTAGCAGCCATGAAAATCCGAAAAGTTGTGCTTTTAGAAAACGATGCAGTAATTTCAGCATTATATATGGACCCTCGGTTCAACTACCAAAACTCCACCATTTTATCTGAAGTACAAAAATCGAAGGCAATGGTGAGAAAACTTCCTTATTTAAGTTTTAAGTTTTTCTATTTTCAGTACTTTTATGAATATAGATAATTATTTATACGTATATACCTGTATATTTCTTCTTCTTATAGACACATTTAATAAAGACTTATGAACTTACAAAGAAACTCAGAGGTTCAGAAGATCATAGACGGCAAGAACTTTCATCTAAGTCTACAGACTCAGTGGCTCCTCAATCATCCAATACAAGCTTATCATATTCTAAGCTCGAGCAACGCGTTAGCCAATTAGATAATTCGTCACCGCAGGAAACCGTCTCAATAAAACAAAAATTGTCTGATATAGAAAACAAGAAGAGAGTCCCGTACGAAACAGATATTTTGAAGTCCTGGAAAAATTCTAGTTCTGATGAAGACCTCAGCAATGTTGCAAAAGTCATACTCGCTGTGCCAGCAACACAGGTGTCAGTGGAAAGGGCATTTAGTGCTCTTTCCTTAATCTTAACGAAATGGCGATCAAAGTTGAGCAGTTCAACAATTAATGATTTGTTACTGACAAAATTAAATTATAAAGAATTAATGCCTCTTTCCGTAGATCTAAGCAACTATTCAAATTTAGTTGATGAATAAAATTCTGTTAAATAATATTACTTTTTTCTTTTACTTATACCGTATAAATACATCATACATATACAAGAAGTTCTGCAGTAGGGCTTATCGTTTAAAAGTCGACCATTATTGCACTTACTCAAATATGTACATACAATATTATTTAAAAGTGGCAATGATGGGCACAGTTTCGTGAGAAAAAATGTTTAAATTTAAAAAAAATATAATTCCAATTTCAAATATTAAAAACACTAACAACGTCTATATGAAGTTGAAAAGAAAAAATAAAACCAGAATTAGAGTAAACAATTAAAATCACAAGTTCCTCCTAATAGTTATTTGCAAATGAGTATGTTCCAACTTTATTAAGAAAATAGGGCAAGTCATCATTTAATTTTTCCACCAAAAAATAAACCTATGTTCTGAAAATTTTGCTCTACAATGTACAAATAATTTAGCTGCAACTAAAAGTCTCATTATATACCGAAAATCCGATAACGTCAAAGACAGTTTATTAAAAACTAATTTAAAAGATTTACGGTCTTATGCAAAAAAAGTTAACGCTGCTTTAAACTCATTGTTAAGCAAAATTCCCTAAAGTTTCATCCAAAAACGATTATTAGCTTAACAAAAGTATAGTAAGCCCTACGTCAACTTTAAAATTTTTAAAGTAGGTAACCCCTTACTTTAAAGTGACGTTTTTGATATTTATTTTTTGGAATACATATTGTCAACAAAAATTTTGTGGTAATAAGTTTTTAATAAAACGAAAAAAATTGTGTTAATTAACAAACAAAATTAAAAAAATGGATACACTAAATTTAGTGAGCAGAATCGGTAAAATTAATTTTGATATTATGGAAAAACTTGTTTTAATATTGTAATATTTAATTTAGAACGCATAACTGAAATATCTGAATATAATCGGCCAAGAAATTACGAGCCAAGGATTGATGATTTTATTTTAAAATTATCACAATTTACATACTTAAAATCACATAAAAAATAACATAAATTAACAAAATTTTATAGTGATGTGCATATAATCAACAAAAGTAAACAAAGCTCGCAAAAAAGCTCGTTATTCAAATAATTGATATCAATTCTAACAAAAAAGTGTTGTGTTAAATGTTTAACATTATTGTTAATGCATTGAATTTTTGTTTTTCATGTATTAAAAACATTAATTTATACCTTAACTTAAAAAAAAGGAATTTTACTTTACAATAATATAAAACTTTTTCAATAGATTTGACTACCCGAACAAATTAATATTCGTGTTTATGTATCATTAACTATAAAAAGTGAATGGTGTTGCCAGTATTAACGTTTAAAATGTATTGCAGCATACATTAGTTAAAGTAGTGTTTTAGGATACCATTTTTTACCATACGTTTGTTAGGCTTAGTGTGTGTTGAGAGGCACCCTCGTATTTTTAAACTCTAGTTATAAGTTAATCAAAATTAAGAAATGTGTATTAATGTAATATAAATCTTTTTGACAGTCGGCACTTTATTTAGTTAAACTTTGTTTATAAGTTAATTTAAAATTAATGTACTATTGAAATATGACTATTTAGCAAGTAAGCAATTTAATTATTTAAATTATTATTTTTAAGAAATGCTGTTTCTGTTTAATCAGCATTTTTAGCGTTAAGAATTTAGTATAAATAGTGATAAATAATTATTAAAAGTGGAGTTGTAAACTAGAAGTAAGAACAAACACTTATAGCCTGAAATTCCTACGGGACCCTGCAGGCTATATAAATAAATAAAAATTATAAAATAAATAAATAAAAGTGTTTCCTTGCTTACAAACAACTCCAACATTTTGGCGCAGCCGGTAATAAAAGAATAAATATCCTGCGATTCCTAAGGGACCCTCCAGGAATAAAATTTGGTTATAGAATTTTGATTGATTTTGAATCCTTTCCAAATGTGGCAATAATTTTATAGCAACGAAAATTAGGAAACCAAGTAAACACGGAAGTGAAGCATTAGGGGTCATTAAGCATCTGTATACCAGTACGCCTTTAGTGTCTTCAAAGAAGTGTGAATTGGTGGAATTATTAGTAAACTGCTAATTACTTTGGCCACATTGGGAGAAGTTTTGATTCGATTTGTTTTGCTTGTGAACAAAATCGGTTAAGTCGGTGGCAAAGAAAAATTTAAAGAAACCACTAAGTATAGAGGTGAATTCCTAGGGGTCATTAAGCATCTGTATACCAGTACGCCTTTGGGATCTTTGCCAAAATACAAAGTGGTGGAATTGAAAAGTAACTGCCACAGGCCTAAGCCACACTAAGCAAGGCAAATTTAAATTTTATATGGAGTAAACGTCGCGATCAGTACATTGTGCGTCATTAAAAAAAAAAAAAAAAATTTTTTTTTACTTTTGAAGACAATAGCGGAAATGTTTTTGGTGCTGGTAAGTATGCCTTTAAAATTTTTAGATTTGTAAATGGACAACCCGAAGCCAAGCCAAGACGAATCAAAATGCAGACGCTCTCAGCCGCCTTCCAACGGAAGAAGAAAACATAGGTGTAATAACGAGAGCACAATCAAGAGGTGTGGAAACTCCGAATAGGGCAAGTGCAGTGGAGACGAATAAAAATCATGAAGAAGAAGATAATACAACATATTTAACAGATGCAAAAGATATAAAGAAGGTAATTACAAACTTCCACGACACGCCATTGGGAGGCCACCAAGGTGTGCTAAAAATTTATTTCCGTATTAGGGCACAATACAAATGGGCTGGAATGCAAAGTCAAATTAAAAAGTATGTAGCCTCCTGCAAGATTTGCCAGCAAAATAAAAGCTCGAGGATAGACAGGATGCCAATGACCCTGACCACAACCCCCAATATGCCTTTTGAAAGAATTTTCATGGATATTGTTGGGCCCTTACCTGAATCATCAAGTGGCAACAAATATATAGTAACCTTTTTGGACGATTTTTCAAAATACCTAGCTTGCGCAGCTATCCCAGACATGGAAGCGGCAACGGTAGCAAGGCAGTTCTTTCGAGAAATAATTGCCCGATTTTTCATCCCCAAAGTTCTCGTGACAGATAATGGAAGCAACTTCAATTCAAAATTGTTCAAGGAAGTTTGCAAATTGCTTGGAGTAAAAAACATATATACAACTCCGTATCATCCTCAATCCAATGGATCTCTGGAAAGGACCCATAGACCTCTTGCAGAGTATTTAAGAAGTTTTGTGAAACTTGACGGAACTAATTGGGATGATTGGCTGCATCATGCCATGCATGTACACAATAACACAAGACATTCGTCTACTAAGCAAACACCCAACAAGGTACTGTACGGATTCGAATTTGAAATACCTGTCAGGTTAAAAAAGCAGCCAGCACCCCTCTATAACATAGATGACTACAGCAAAATACTTAAATACCAAATTCAACGAAGTTATGAAGTGGTGAGACAGAACCAGGTTAGGGCAAAAGAAAAATCAAAAAAATATTATGACAAGGGCACAAAGACTAGACAGTTTAAGACCGGACAAATGGTGTGGCTAAAAAACCAGTCGCGAAAAAATAAATTTTCACCTATATGGTTGGGTCCCTATGAAGTCACGGGAATACCTACACCTGTCAATGTAAGAATACGACAAAGGAACTCCGACAAGGTTTATCATAATAATTTGATAAAACCAGTAAAATAAAGAATTTATAAAAGGTGGCAGGGTGCAAAGGGTTAGATTGCGAATAATTAAAAAGGGTAATTTTTTGTAAGGATTTTTTCTTTCTTCTGTTGAGTTTAAAGAGTATCAGTTACTCCGTTTATTTTCTGGTTATCTTGGCTCGAAACTAAAGCTACAAAGGATTTAAGCGGAAGTACAAATGAGTTACTCATAAAACACTGATTTAGTTGCTTTACAACACCGCCATCGGTAATTTACCTGAAACATTGAACTTGGTGCGAAAATTCGATACGATTTCAACTGACGGCAAGTGCCATGGTGTATGCGAAGAAACATTTCGAGGTAAAATATGAAAGTGTAGTAACAAATAGGCAAAATTGAACAAAGGTTGATAAATTAAAGAGAGAGAAAAAAAAGGGTAATATAGTAAAAGAAAATCGTATAATACGCTACAAAGTGTATCAGCCAACCAATTTCAGATCCTAGATACTTTGGCTCGAAACCAAAGCTACGGGACGAAATTGGGATATGAGGGCGATAAAGGATAAAATCTATAAGTAAATAGAAAGAAGGAAAAAGGCCGCAGGCTCATATAAGGGAAATATTAGAAGAATATTAACGAACATGAGAAAAAATGAATAGTATGAAAATGCATAGTCAGAAAGGGGAAAAAACCAAGGAATTATAAAATGAAAAAAAAATGTGAAGAAACATAAAGGAAAATAAGTAAGGATAACAGTAGGAGAATATGTGAAAAAAAGGGAAAAAAACCAGAAGGGTTATAAGGTTAATGTATAAGAAAATATTGAAATTTTCAGCAAAAAATAATTATATGAACAAAATAAAGTGTCACAGAAGGAAGGTAAAAATTATAAATTGAAGTCTAAATACGCACCCTGCACTACGGTTTTTTTTTTTAAAAGGAGGAGTTCCTGACTAAGGAAAATTTACATCGAAAAGTTATTTATTAGCACAAAACTGCTACAAATGTCGTAAAAACAGTATTATATAATGGCCTATAATGGATGAAGTTAGTTCTAACATAGATACAATTTCAGCTAAAGGTAAATATTGTGAAAAAACTAAGAAAAAGGCAGTAAAAGATAATAATAACAAACTGAATTAAAATGAAAAAAGGCCACAGAAAGTTTATTTATAAAGGAAAATTAAAACGCATGACACAAAAAGAAAGAAAATGTGATAAACCTATTTTCGGTTGCTAATTAATTTTATTGAATTGTTAAAAAAAAATATTCTGCAACATTTTTATGCACCTGTATGTTCACATTTTTTTAGCAAATTTTTTGAATAAAATTTAAGTCTTCTTGAAAAATATGCCTTTAATTTTTGTAATTAAATAACGTTTTTACAAAATCTCACTTGGAATATTTCAAATTAGCAAACAACTTTTAACGTTTTAGCACCACATTTTGTGCTTTACTTTTGATATTTCATTAATAAAAAACACTGTTTTTTTTTTATTGCAAATGTTTTGAAGTACTCATTTTTTGAAAAAGTATGAAGTTTGTTTAAAAAAAAATATTCTCTGTTTAACATTTTTAAACACTGATTTATTTTCAAAAGCAAATGTTTTTTTAATTTGAGATTTGAGCAAAAATGTATTTTTTGTTTAAAATTTTTGTGTCTGATTTCTTGTGCATTTTTTTATTCTTGCTGTTGTTTTTGTAAATTATTCACTGCATTTTTGCATACGCAACACTTTTTTTGTGTCACTGGCCTGACGATAACAATTTTATGTAACAATTTAAATTCCATAAACAAAAAAGATTAATATTTTTAAAAGTGCTACTCTCAGCATTAAACGTAAACATTATAGCATGTATATACAATTATTAACATACTTTTGTGTTTGTTTTGTGTTTTTTCTGTTTCACCGAACAAACATTTAGTTAAAACTATTCTTAAAATAGTTAAAACATAAATAAATATATATTTGTAAATTTGTGTTAATATGAATACACATATATAGGTGTATAAAGATATATATTGGAAAACGCCTGATTCAGAGGTTTTGATTATTGTTTTCAAAATCCAATATATATGAACAAGCTCAATATGCTTGCTTGGTAACAAAAAGAAAAAAAAAATTAAATAAAAAAAATATATATATAAAAAAAGATTCATAAATACTTACAAGAACAATATACAAAATATTTATGAGTTTTTGTGTTGTTTAAAAGTAGCAAAAAATAAATTTTTTTAAGAGAAGCAAACAAAAGAAGAATAATGTTTTTTATGTTTAAATTATAGCATTATAATACCAAACCCCCTATATATAATTATAAATAATTTAATATCAATATAATTTTTTGTAAACAATTTTAAATTATGACTTTTTTGTATTTGTTAACAATTTGAAAAAGATGGGTTTTGGGAATTTTAGTATTTTTTAGTTTTAAAATTTAAAAATAAACTGGGATTACGTATGGTGTTCTCCAACACAATAAGCGAAACCTTTACGTGTCAACTAACATCATGGACTCATCTTGTCCAGCCCCAACGGAGTAGCAACAAAAATGAACAAAAAATACGGAAACATGGCACTAGAGGTGCAAGAAAATAAACGAAAATTTTTTAACTTAGAGGGCTTTATTGTGGATAAAAAACGTTCAAAATCTCAATTATGATTTTCCTCACTATATTTAATTAAATTTATCATTAGCAGATGCTGAACCTTATCCAAAAAGCACCATATGATCTAAAATGAAGTGTTTTTGTTATGGTCACGGTCTACGATTTTTTTCCTGAAGTGTGGTGAAAACAAGTGTGATTAAAGCTTCGTTTAACTACTGCAAAATGCAGTAGAGGCAATACAACCGCCACCTTTATGACAATTCCTCCGAATACTCAGATGAAATATGAATATGAAGCAAGTTTGTCCATAAGAAAGCAGCCAGTGGAAAAATTTCGTTTCGATACAAGTCCGATATACATGGTACACATGGTTCTATGAATGGCATTGACTATAAAAGAAATACTAAAACTTTTCCCGAATTGGTTGGCTATAAAGGACCAACATTGATTGTCCACATTTGCATAAGTTGGTTGTACGAAAAGATGATCATGACATATGTGATCCACATATGTGATCCACATAACAAGATGTTGGCTATTTTGCAGAATTTAAAAACGGGTATTACACATACGGCTAATAAAGGAATTATTGAAAAAGAAGCGACAACGTTAAGGACGTGACTTTTTTAACAATTAAAGAAGATCAGAAGTTGATAAAACAAACAAAATAAGAAGCTAAGGAGATAAATTTAATTCTAGTACGGCTATGCAATGAAGATTTCCGAGTTGAGAAAAACAAATTATATACAACTATAGCCCCACCAATTTATACAAATCTAGTTAGTGTTCCAGAAAGAAGATGACATAACACAAAACAACGCACCTAAAATAAGCAGCAAAAGACGCATCCTTCATATATGAACATTAGCTCTCCATCTGTAGCAACATCAACACCACACGCAGGGACGCAGTTTCCGATAAGGGGGGAGGGATGTTGAGAGGCACCCTCGTATTTTTAAACTCTAGTTATAAGTTAATCAAAATTAAGAAATGTGTATTAATGTAATATAAATCTTTTTGACAGTCGGCACTTTATTTAGTTAAACTTTGTTTATAAGTTAATTTAAAATTAATGTACTATTGAAATATGACTATTTAGCAAGTAAGCAATTTAATTATTTAAATTATTATTTTTAAGAAATGCTGTTTCTGTTTAATCAGCATTTTTAGCGTTAAGAATTAAGTATAAATAGTGATAAATAATTATTAAAAGTGGAGTTGTAAACTAGAAGTAAGAACAAAGACTTATAGCCTGAAATTCCTACGGGACCCTGCAGGCTATATAAATAAATAAAAATTATAAAATAAATAAATAAAAGTGTTTTCTTGCTTACAAAACAACTCCAACATGTGTTAGTTAACTAGTGTGAACTTTAAAGTTGACGTTAGTCTTTTTTTTTTGCATAAGGCTGTTAGTACTTAAGGAAAGTGAACCACGATAGCCAAAAGCAAACTAAGGAAAGGTCGTCATTTGTGGTGTTTAAAGATCATGTTGATACTCATATCAACATAATTTTTAATATTTTATTTTTTATCATAATTAAAAAAAATTTTACACAATTTTCGTTTTTAAATTCAATAACTATTATAGTTGCCTCTACCAAGGGTTACAATTTCACAATTTAATGGTGATTGTTTCAAGTGGTTGTCAATTTAATGAACTGTTTACGGAAATGGTCAAGCAACCTCTACCAAACGTACAGCAAATGTGGTTCCTCAAAGAAAATATCTCAGGAGAAGCCGAAAAACTTATTAGCCATCTAACGCTTACCGAAGAGAACTACAAGACAGCATGGACACTACTTAAGGAGCGGTATGATAACAAAAAAGTCATAGTAGCAAAGTTAGTAGACAAGATCCGTAATCAACCGACAGGTATCATGTCTAGGTTCTTTATGACACTACCAAGGAATGTTTTTTGGCGTTAAAAAACTTAAATGTTAACACTCAATCATGGTATGCCACAATAATATAATTGATGATTAAAAAACTGGATCGTGCTATCTACATTCGATTTATAAAATCACTCTAAAGCAAGAGATGTGCCAATAATGAAAGAATTATTCTCCTTCCTTGAAATTCAATTTCAATCAATGGAATCAATTAGTTACAAGGAGAAATTAACTACCCATCAAAAAGAAAAGATGACAGTATCATCTCTGGCGTCTATGGATAATAAATGCAAACTGTGTATTACAGGTACTCATCCTATCTATTACTGGAAGAAACTTTTCAACATGACAGAATCAGACAGGTTAAGTTAGGCACAGCAACAACGACTTTGTGTTAACTGTCTCAGGGATGATCACGTAACAAAAGTTTGTATCTGCAACGGATGTGGCAAATGGAAAAAGAAGCCTAATTCATTATTACATCTACAACAAGAAAAAAAAACAGAAGACACCACATATGCAACCTACAAACAAAAGAGGAGAGACGATTACAGTCTCATCCACATCTATGAAGCCAACAGCAGGGCATCAGAATTATGTCATATTGGCCAGCATAAAAGAAGTTATCAAGGCTATAAATGTCATCACACACGAATTCCGAGCAATACTAGATTCAGATTCACAACTAAATATTCTGACTGAACGACTTATTAAAAAGCTATTCCGGATTACCGCGTGAATGTTGAGATGTTCTCTACAAATAATGACTTTTCAACGAACTTAGAAGCGACTGTCCTACCAACTTTCATTCCTAAACAACCAAATTAAAACACCGATGTTTTAACTTGGAACATTCCAACTAATATCTACTTAGCAGAACCCAGATTCTATCAGCAAGGGAAAAATCGATGTCCTCCTTGGCGCAGAATTCTATTTTAGTCTTATGCAGCCTGGGCCAATAAAACTGACTAACGGCGATCCAACGCTACAAAACACGTTTCTTGGCTGGATCGTGGGCGGCTCTGTACGAGAAAGCGTTGCTCATAGCTCACAACCACCACTTACATGTGCAGTATTTTGTTCTAGTAAAGACTCCTTTACTAGAACAAGCGGTCGCAAGACTATGAAAACTCGATGAAGTAGAAGCAAATGAAAGGATTCTGTTCCCAGCAGATGCCTAATGTGAAGCTCATTTTATTCATCATACTAAAACTAACGCAGATGGTCGCTTTATCGTCAGCCTTTCATTTCGGTGATTCGCATGCTATGGTACACAACAGATTTGTTAGTTTAGAAAGACGACTCCAAAAGAATGAAAATATCCGAATTCAGTACATGCAATTCATCAAAGCACAACTAGGCCACATGCAAATTGCAAACTTAGATAACGTACCACATTCTAGATATTTTATTTCAGACCACTGCGTATTAAAACTTGATAGCGCAACAACAAAACTTCGGGTAGTGTTTGACGCATCAGCAAAAACATCAACTGGATATTCATTAAATGACTAAATGCATACTGGTCCAGTAGTGCAAACTGAACTATTTTCTTTTTTATTTCGTTTTCGAATGCCGAAGTTTGTTTTTACAACCGATATCGAGAAAATGTATAGGCAAATATTGATCTACTCAAAAATCGCCACTTGTTTAATACAAACTCAACATAGTAACGTATGAGACACGTGCAGCACCTTACCTAATTAGAATTTTCTTAAGTTTCCGTATGCTTCTCAGGAGCTGAAAGACAACTTCTATGTAATGACCTAAGTGCATTTTGGAGCACATTTAGAACCGATTTAGGAAATCTTAAAAATTTTACGATACTACGACACATCTACCAAGGCAAAATCCCAGTAAAAACCCAACTACACGTATTCGCGAAAAACTAATAATAAAAATGGCTGATGCAATGAACGTGTGAGTATTAATTTTGATGAGATTTTTATTTTTATTTATTTCTTTTTGTTTAATATTTTTTATTTTTACATAAATTTTTATCATTATTTATATCATGTAGTTTACAAACCCAGTTCATTATTAATTTTTTAATTTTCACAGTATTTATTCGTTCGTAAATGCAAACTAAAATGAGCAAATCCAAACATACGCAACAGCTGATTAGCAGTGGCAGTGCCGAATAATCATATTATGCACCGCTGTGATGCATTTACGACAGAAAATAATCATGTCGCAATATGTTGGTTTAAAAAAGTATTTGTGATTCGATATTGCAGCAATTAATTCAGACCCTTCAGTCTGAAGTGAATTTTTAAAAATTAAAGAAAATAAATAATTTATTCATTGGCGGCCGAGCAGGGATCTGCAAGGATAACCCCATAATTAAAAAGTGTAAAGTACTTAAAGAGTGCTCGTTTTAATACCTCCATAGGAGCTATTCTTGGAAAATCCTTGTTTTGAATTACAAATACCTCCACAGGAGCTGTCAATGAAAAATCGTCACTAAGAGAGCGTTATTAACTATCTTTGTCAAATTTCCAAAAGGAAAATCATCACCGTCAACTTTTTGCGGGAGTTGAGGGACGAGTGTGTACTGAGGTCCTGAGTAACACGTTAGAGGGATAAAAAGGATCAACCAGAATCACCGTAATATTATTGCTACTGTAAGTTATTTTAAGGGACCCAAGAGTTAAAAATACATAAATATTTATATTAACAAAGGAATTAATAAAAAGAAAAAAGGAAATAAGGTTGAAAAAATTTTTTTTATAAAAGGAAAATTATATTAATAAGGAAAAAATAATAAAGTTTTATGATATTCTAATTTATTTAACAAGCACAAGGTCTTTATCTTTTATTTTAATTTTTTCAATATTTTGATACTCCTTTGTGTGAATTGGAAATGAATTGTAATTTATTTTCCCAATTTATTTGAATTAAAAATAAATTGCAATTCATTTTGCCCAGTTCATTTAGACGCAAACTCTTGCACATTCTTTTAATTTTAACTTTGGCAACCTTATGCCTGAGTGAATGCGTTTTTTCAAGCTGCCAGATTTTTTCTTAACTACTAGCCTAATAGTATTATTTTGGCATATATATAAATTCTATTATTTGCTAGTTATTCTGGAGAAATAAAAAAGAAAAGAAAATAACACTGAAAAGACAATCAGTACAACATATATTTAATTAACTCATAAATTGGACTGCTGTTGTTGTTGTTGTTGTGACTTATCGCCATTTTTTTTTTATTAAATGATATACACAAGTTAAAAATATTAAGTTTGAGCATTGGATTTAAAAAATAAATTCTGCCCTAAATTAATGCTGTTGCTGTTATTGTTACTGTGTTGACATTCTTACTTGCCACTTCTTATACATCTATTAGACCCACTTCATATCAACCACGTATGTTACCTACACAATGGACAAATTGTGCTAGTAAAACTGAACAACGTGTCAATTTGGGATTCATTATTGAAAGCATACTTTAATATTATAAAATCTCACCCGTTTATCGTGTCCGATTTGGTAAAATCCCAGAGTATAGATGGCAATATAAATAAGTTAACTATTAACAAAAGAGTCTTCTTGAACGACCATTTTTCACAATCATCCTCCAAGCTTAATGCCTTATGCAGAAAACTGCTAATCTTAAATCTCGGGTGATTTAAAGGACCCAGGTCCCTGGCTGTGAATCTTTATTTGTCGAACTGTTATCGGCCGAAGTTACGGCTCTTTTCAGCTGTGTCTATTTACCTCATGGTTTTTTGGTTTTGTTTGAAAATCTTCATTGCGATTTATTTACAAGATTTACTAATATTTTTGTGGTTGGTGATTTCAACTGTAATTTGTTTTTACCTTCCAAGTCCGCTTATGTTCGTTAATTCTGCATGAGGTGCAGACTCCCCCTAGTCCATAACTCTATGACTACACATTTTGATGTTAGGACAGGAAATACGTCACTTAGTGATTACTTTCTAGTAAGTAATCCTTGGTTGGTTAGTTCTTCTTTTCAAATACATTGTCCTTCGATTTCTGATCACTCTCTTATTTTAGCCCCATTCACCCTTAAAGTTGGCAGTGCTGATGAATTTTTCGAATACCGTGATTTTAAAAATTTAAATTGGGCAGGACTTTTTTTCTGTTGAAGTTAACTCTCAATGCTCTTTGTTCAGTTCCCTTTTAAATAAACTCTTTTCTTTTCTTCCTTGCATTAGAGTTAGATTACGTAGGAGTAATGATTCTTGATGAAATCCAACCGTGTTATTTTAGGAAGGTCTCTTCGTGACATTGCTTTTTCTGTCTTTAAAACAAATTCTACTAATGAAAACTGCCAAATCTATTGTAAACTTCGTAATAAGGCAAAAACTATCTTTCGTAGTGAACGAGCTAAAAATCCCACAATTTTGTAAGTAATTTGTTGTTCTCATTGCAAAAAAATTTATTGTAATAATTGTTTTTATTATTTAAATAGAAACTCCCTTGAAAAAGTAGACAAAAGATCTACGAAACGTCGGGAAGAATTGTAAATAAAAGGTATTTTTATTTATAACAAAAAAATTCAGGTCCAAACAGCAAGAAGTTAAAAAACAAAAAGAAAAAATTTCTTATTTGGGAAAGCTTAAAACCTTGATTTTATATAATGAATTTATTGATGCATATATAAAATTATTTTGTTCAGAGAAGAACGTTAATGCCCACTTTACCACACCAAATTCACATACAGAAAGCTCAGGTGTCGAGAGCTTGTAATATTTTAAGACATTCCACCATAAGAATTAAGCGTATGGATTTTATTAACCGTTCAGATTTTAGAGTTTTCAAAGATTGCCTTGCAAATAAACGCAAGAAAGCAAAAAGCTATTAAACGAATTAATTTCAAGAGGGAACCTGTACCGAATTATAACCATTATAATTTGTATGCAAGGAATATAAAGGGACAAAGACATAGAACAGCTGAAAGATATAATAAATATAATCCTGTTAAGATAAAACGCATTCACACCTCACAGATAAAACGACCTTTAAAAAATGATTGGATGAAAAGAAAATAAACCAGACAATCGTAAGAGTTCGTTCTCACGCAATATTTGTATATGTCCTGTTTTTAGATGATCGGGCCTGCTCGTTTTCTTTTAATAGTATCAACCGCACTGGCCACACTAGAAATTACAAAGATTGAGACGAAAGCAGGATATATGATAGAAAGTGAAGCTATATCCATGATTCGTAGATATAATAAAAATAACATGTTTTTGATTTAGAAGATGTTAGAGCGACCATTCCTACATGTCTGGACAATTTGTAGCAAGGTACTTGATACAGGACAACAGCTTCCCTAGAAAATTGGATCTACATATACTAAAATAACAAACAACAAAGTTCAACATTCCAGTAACACAACGGTTTTTTTCAGTAAGCAGTACATTCCAGGGCTCACTGACAACAGAAGCATAAAAAAACATTAAAAAAAGTTAGTCTTGCCTATAAGCCAAACAAAATTCTCAAAACAATATTTACAAACGTAAAAGCGCCAGTTAATAAATTACAACAGAACAACATTGTATACGAAATAAGTTGTAAGGGAACAGAAGAACAAAACTGTGATCTCATATACATAGGTAAAACCAAAAGAACATTACATACAAGAATGAGCGAACATAAGATGGACATTGAAAAAAGAAAAACATCGACTGCACTAGCTTAACACATCATAGAAACAGGTCACACAGCTGAATTTGATACAATTAAAATACTTGACAAAGAAAAAGTGGGGAAAAACGTTTCATTATTGAGAGCTTGTATATACAATAAAAAATTACAAAAACAATGAATCACAAAGAAGACACTGGCAATATAACCCCAAGCTATAGCTGCAATAAAATAAAAAAATTTAAAAAAGTACAACTGTGATAATAAAATAAGTAGTGTAGTATTTAAATGTTTGTCATTTGTAAAATTCTTTTTGTTTATTTTTAAATGGGATATTTATTAATTTATTGTAAGTTCTGATTGTAACGCAATGAGTAGATTTGTACTTCCGTATGGGGATAGGGGCCTGAAGTCGGCACCCAATTGCATCAGAATGGAGAAGATTTTTAAAAAACCCGAGAAGATAACAGAACGAGGAAAGATGAAAATGACGCGGTTCAGAGAGGTGCCTTCAGAAGGAGCAGCTTGCTGCAAGTGTCGCCACCAGCAAGGTGCGCACTGACATCGAGCGCGGCTGGAAGTGGAGCGGCTCATGTTGGGAGCATGGATACTGGGATCTTGGCTGAGAACCCCACAGATGGCGTTCTTGTCACTCCCACCCCAGCAGGCAAAAACGAGACCTGTATGGTAACGGCTCCCAAAGCAGATGGCGGATCAGGCGTAAAAATAGGATGTTCTCCTTGGCTCGAGCTGATCCGGAGAATGGAGGAGGATGTGATATCTTAATGCAGATTGGTGATAGAGAGCATGCAGCAGGCATTCAACCACTAAAAGAACATCAACAGCGAAGTAAAGGGCGGTGTATCCAAAATTGCCGAGCTGCTGGATGTCACGCTGAATTACAGGCGCGCGCGGAAGACAGCAGAAGAGGAAAGGGTGCTCACGGACTTACGGAGAAAGGCTGCTACACAACACAGTTCAGATGCTACCACTCCCATGACCGCACCCCAAAACGAGCGGCTACTAGCCCGGCTGTGTCCGAGAGCTCCATAAAGCCAGGGCAAAAGATCCCAGCAAGAGCGTAACGGCGCCACCAAGAAGGACAGTAGAAAAAAAGCCATCGGAAAGGCCACCAGAGCCTAAAAAGGGGAATAAGCTCCGGTTGCGGCGGTTAAAATCAGAGGCTGTGATGATCAACCCTACAGAGGGTCATAGTTACGCACAGGTGATTTAAGACCTACGTAGCAAAATGGCGACCGATGAATCGGTCAGGGTAAATTCCGTGTCCTTCTGGCCCTGGCAGAAAGGACACGTGCATTAGATGTGGCGAATCGGAGCACAGGATGAAAGACTGCAAAGTAGCCTCCAGCCCCTGGACCAGGTGGAATAAGAGCAGTGGTAATAGGACTACTGGCTGAAAACCGGCCAGATGCGATGCTGGAAGTTTACAATTATAGCGCACGATATCTTTCCCAAACAGTGGAGATACAGAAGCTTACGTTGATTAGCAAGGGTAGAGGCGATCCGGCACAGCCGTCAGCTTATCGCCCCCTCTGCATGCTGGACAGTGCCGGAAAACTACTGGAGGAACTGCTTCAACGCAGGTTGGCAGAGTCCGTACGCTTTTAACAGCGTACGATGGGCGGACATCATAGGAACACTACGGGAAAAATTCCGCATCCCCGGATACCTACTGAAAATTCTCCCGAGTTATCTGAGCGACCGTGTGCTCCTTTACGACACAACAGAAGGTCAGCTGGCTAGAGCGATCACGTCTGGCGCAAAGCAGGGATTTACCTTGGGTCCAGATTTAGAATCTGAGTTACGACGAGAATTTGGGCATAGATATGCCGGAGGATACACATTTTATGGGGTACGCAGATGATATAACGGCGGTCATCTCATCACGGGATATGGGCGATGCCAGGAGAAAGTTAAACCAAGTCATAATAGGGACTCAAATATAGCTTGAGGACTACGGTCTGGAGCTCGCCCGAAACAAGACTGAGGTTATACTAATGACACGAAGTCACATGCCACTTGACGTCACCATACAGTTGGGCGATGTTTTCGTGGTAACGCAGAAGGTGGTGAAAAACCTTGGCTTGAAACTGGACTGTAGGCTTACTTATTGGGCCCATATACAGCACGTGGCCAACAGGGCAGCGAGAGTGACGGGTATGCTAAGCAGACTGATGGCGAATATTGGCGGCCCCACGCAGAGCAAAAGAAAGCTGATCATGGCAACATCTCCATATTGTTGTACGGCAGTGAAATTTGGGGAGATGCGCCAAGGTCGAAAAGCAAGCGCAAGGCACTAGAAGTAGTACAGCGCACAGCCGCACTCAGAGTTGCCTCAGCCTACCGCACTGTCTCGGGAGCAGCAGTCTTCGTAATTAGCGGAGAAATACCCGTCGACCTCTTGTCCAGTGAGCGAAAGGAGGCATGGGACACAAGGGAGGACAGTGCTGGTAGTAGCGAGCGGAGATCGTAAACAATCCAGCGATGGCAGGACAGATGGAATGCGGAGACGCTCGAAAGATGGACGGCAACCCTCATCCCCAACGTGGGAAGATTGACTCAGGGGAATTTCGGGGAAGTTAACTACTGACCCATCTACTGCGAAACCCCGAACGATGACGCTGAGCATAATTTTTTCATCTGCATCAGATGGCATGCTGAGAGGGACACCTTGAAGGAGCAGATTGGCGAATTTACCCCCACGGATGGAACGCTGCGAAAAGGGAAAAGAAGGACCTCGATGCATCACAAACCGAGACATAAGAATACAAGCGAATAGTATGATGCTGGCTACCAATGTGGTGGTCCCAGACGTGGAAGAGTAGAAAACTGATCCTTTTCTAGCATGTCGTTCTGTGCCCTTTCCGAAGTAATGCAGAAAGCAGTTCCGGGAAGAGAGTGTCCCCAGGAGAGGAAAAGGGATTGTTTTAGTGAAATGAACACCAAATGACGCAGCTGACGACGGTCGCTGTATATGCGAAGGCATTTTAGACCCTACCTCACCCATCCAAAATAAAATATTGATAGTTTCAAATTAAGATACTTATTATTTAATTTTGGCTCTTTGCCAAATGATGTTATTATATTTGTAATTTCGGTTTCGGAATTCTTTAACAAGATGTATATAACTAATTAGATTATGCCTGTCCCCAATAAAAGGGGCATGCAAATTGATATTAATGAAATAAGAATTGTTAAAAAAAACACAACTTTTATTATATATGAAGAAAATTTTTAAAATGTGTCGACTAAATGATTGCATTTTTAACTTTATCAAAAATAATTATAAAAACTGGTTCAAATAAAATTTATTGGAACTGTTGTAAACTGGATAGATATCGAAAATTTAATATTACTTATTGTTAAACATAATTTAAAGAATTTTTTTAACAATTTCACATATCTTTTGGATGGAAGTTATTTTCTGAGAACTGAAAAGTGTGGAAAAGTGGAAAACTAAAGTAAAATAAATATTGCAATCCCTAACTTTAATGTGATACAAGAATACAAAACCAAACTATTGGATGAAATCTTGATACCAATAATGAGGTATATTTGATATTAAAAATTACAATTTTTATGCAATTTACGAGTACTTACTTGCATTGTGATTTTGTAATTTACAAGAAAGATTTCTTATTCTTATTAGTTCGAGTAAATCCGAATTCTTAGGGGGAGCGAGTTATATATGGTTTTGTAAACAATAGTTCATAAAAATATTTATAATAGTATGAATTCGTTTTCTGCACATCTGCTGATAGCCAAACGATCAATGAATTTCATCGTCTGATCGTTGTGCTGACCATGCAAAAAAAGATCATAAGTCTAGGCTAAGAATATTTTAAGAGGAAAAACAAAAGTTTGTTTTAGTGTAGTGTATGTGAACTTATGCGCAATACTGTTATAGTAAGTATATGCTCGTATACATATGAGCAAGACTGTATGCAACATAAAACCAAAAATACAAATGGTTCAACAAAAATAAAGTAAAAGAAATTTATTTGTAGGCAGCAGAAAATGCAAGTTCAATGTTTAAGAATATTTTGAGAATTTGGATTGTAACCAAATATCATTTTTGTTTATAAATTATTTTTCAGCAATATTGTATCAATTCTTTTAATTTTATGAAAATGCTAACCACTAGCAAATTGTACTACATAAGCAGCTAATCAGAAATAATTTAGAAACTGAATAAATCACTTCCCTTTTGATTCTCAAAAAGGGCATTTTAATGCTTGGATAATGCGGCAGCAGTGCTAAGAAAATACTGAAACTTTAGGGAACCAATTCTTTTAAACTTTATAAATATACACATTACACTAGTTAAGCATTAAATGAACGTGGTTGATGAAAGTACTCGAAAAAAATATTAAAAATACTTGAAATAAATCTTTTTTATTCAAACTTAAAGGATTACTTGCGTCTTTCTAAATTTTGTATGTTGCCAAACACACGAGTCATGTATGACTGTGAAATGGCCGTATGTAATAATCAATTGGCAACAAAAAAGACCGGTAATAATGTGTTTATATTTGCCGTCTACTTGATTTTATGCTTGAATCAATATTTCTGACCACATAACGAGATTCGGTTGTGGCAATGAACAAGTTTTATCAAAAGAATTTAAATAAATTCAAAAGTAAGTTACATCTTAGGTTCATCATAAATGAATCTCTGCACAAAGAACTTGTATCATTTGTCTATATCTAAGTTAACAGATTTTACACAGTGAGCGAAACAACTATATGTGCATTAATAGTTGAACGTGCAACTGTACGTTTGAAAAAGTTATTTAGCAATAATTTTTAGTGTATATTTAGTGAAAGTAATAATTAAAGGTAAATTAAATTTTTTTTTTTTTGTTTACAAACATAAATTTTTAAAATTTTGTCTTTATATGCAGGTAAATATGCTTCGAGGGCGTTCATTGACTGAACTCGAACAAAATGAAGTTAAAATTCTGTCTGAAACTGGCTCTAGCATCAAAGCAATATCAGTAAGGATCAAAAGACATAGAAATACTATATCAAATTATTTGAAAAATCCAAACAATTATGGTTGTACGAAACGTAAAGGTCGCAAGCCAATTGTCAACGATAGGTGCAAACGTGAAATTAGACGCATAGCTTCTTCAAAATCCATGAGTGCAGGACAAATAAAACACCAACTGTGTCTAAATGTCATCAAGAGAAGAGTTCAGCAAATATTAAGCACCAGTGAACATCTTTCATATCGAAAACGTTTGCCCAAACCGAAGCTGTTGGATAAGCACAAAGTTTGTAGAATGGAATTCTCAGAAACACATAAATTCTGGGACGAAGAGTGGCAATCCGTTATTTTTTCAGATGAGAAAAAATTTAATTTCGATGGCCCTGATGGTTACCAAATGAGCTGGCAAGACTTAAGGCTTCCACGTCAAACACGCTTCGCAAGAAACTTTCAAGGAGGATCACTTATGTTATGGGCGGCATTTGGTTATCGCGGGAAGAGTAACATTTGCTTTATTTCGAGCAGAATGAATTCCGAACAATATGTAGAAGTGCTTGATTCTGAGCTCATTGAATTTGCAGGTGATAAATATGGCGATGATTGGATATTTCAACAGGATAATGCACCCATAAATAATGCAAGACGCACAAGGCAATTTTTTGAAGAGAGAAATATCCCCGCATTAAAGTGGCCTGCTGTCAGTCCGGACCTAAATCCGATAGAGAATTTGTGGGGCATATTGTCGAATAAAGTTTATAAAAATGGAAGGCAATTTGAAAATCTCAAGTCACTTAATGAATGGGAGAGATTAGATCATGTTATCCTGCACCGCCTAGTTGATTCAATGCCACGACGGATGGCTAGTGTACAAATAAATAGAGGAGGCCACACTGAGTATATAAGAATTAGATTTTTATTGAAATTAAATTGAAATAAATTAGAACTTTATTTTTGCACATATAATTGTTTCCTTTGACAAAAAATTATTGACAAGGAACACATGTTGATAACGGTATTATTGAAAAGTAAATTTAAAAAATAATTTAACAAAATAAAGTGTAAAGAATTTGTCATTAGTTTTGTATACTAAAATTTTATTGTTAGTTTTGTATACTAAAATTTTATAGTTAGATGGTTCTTTAAAATATAGAGAGCACAACATGTTAAATCATCATATGCACATATAGTTGTTTCGCTCACTGTACATACTTACTTTTAAGTTTTGTACAGATTTGTGCAAAACCTTATACCCGTTGGATGCGCCAACGGAGTCTTTATTTACGATATTACTAAAATAAAGTTTAAACAAAACTGCCGCAGCCGGTAGGATGCTAAGTAAAAAAGCAGCATCCATGGATTAACGACTTTATATTTCCGTATAATAAAGTTCCACCAACAGCAATGAAAACAACAATAACATATTAGAGTTTAACCTACTAAAATTATAGTTATGAAACAATAATTTAAATTATATTAAAATAAATCGTTAACTGTATTTATTAATTTAAATTATATTAAAGCAAATATTATTGTCAACAGAGCATTATTAAAATAAACTATAATAAGCAAATATCAAAATTAGGTAAACATAAATGTTAATTAAAAAGTAAGCAAAATCAATTTATAAAAAGATAAACAATAAAATAAAATTTCAGTTGTTCTTACGAGCAGCAAAGATCACGTCTTTCATTTAAAACCTCATAACTTATATATATATATATATATATATATATATATATATATATAACGAAGTTTTCCTCCGTTTACCGAGAAGGTGGCTACACACTTGGAAATTACTTGAGGGATGTCACGAACATGTTATCATTTACACCAGCAGAAAGCCAACAATCGTTCTGGTTAATAAATTAAAGGGGAATGCCCTAAAAAGAATTAAGTGATAGAACAATCCTACCTGGGACGACATCCTTTTAAAGTTGAGGTCCGAATTTTTAGTTAAGGAATGTTATTTTGCACTGTTAGCAAAAGAAAGCAATAAAATGATGCAAAAGCTATCAGAAAAACGAAAAGCCGACTTACCCTCTCATAATGCATACCGTTCAAGCAAGGAGAGGAGATTTTTGTGAAAATAAATAAAAGACTTGGAAATATATAATCCGGTAGGTATAAAAAAGAAGTGGTAGCGGAGAAGTACAATACAACAAAAACAGGAAGAATAGTTCATAAGAACAACATAACAAAAACTTAAGTATTTTACAATATTCTGTTTTTCCAGGACTGCGACGTAGACATTACTAATAACTTGAACACTAGTACTGGCAATAAATGCGTAACAATGGGACGTACATGATTTGACGAGTAACAACGGCTATATACCCATAAAAAGGAGAATTTAAGACAATAAACTATTATGACACGATCCTTTATTACATTAATTTTAAATCTTATGACAAAAGTTTGACTGTAATCTCTTTTAACCTTAATGCTTTAAAAAGTATAACCTTCAAGGATAAACGACTGTTAGAAAATATTGACAAAGACAAGCAAAAATAAACAGTTTACGGATACACTCAAAATCAAAAAGATGACTAGTAAATATATTAGGGAAGGAATTTAAATACATTGCAGGTTCTATAACCAGTGACGATGAAAAATTGATTAACGAAGCTATAACTTAAATTCAGGACAATGAACCAATACGCTTAGCGAATTTGTATATCTTAATGACTTTATATCTTAATGACTTTATAACAGAACAGATCAACAACGTTACACAGCACATAATTAAACAACAGGTACTTATTAGTAACTACATAAATAATCTTAAAAGTGAGTCAATGAGCGGAATACAAACACTAAAAGGCGAGGTTAGAGTTATTGAACAAGCCTACAGTATAGATAAACACATATCGTTTTAAAAGGACCACATTGACGTCATAGGACTGATTTTATCTATAAGTAATTTATAAGTAAATTTCTGTGAAAAAAAAAATGATTTAATAACTAGAGTTTTACTGTGTAATTAGATTCGAAGAAAAATTTGTACGAATTTGAATAAATTGTAGTGTGTAATCCTATTTAAGTAAACTGACTTTCGAATACGAGTACACTTTTTTGCCCTTTTCGTATTCAAGTATACTACTTTCAAAAATGCAACCCTATAAAGTGAAAATGAGTGTCAAAGACGTTAAAACTGTTCGTATTTCATTCGAAAGACATTTTGTTATCGGAAGAGAAAAAATGTAAGTAAGTAGTGAAGTTGTATTATGTTTAAAGTGATGTTATGTTTCATTTAAATTTTAGGAGTGTCCGAAAGAAAAACTGTAACACAAAATCCAAACAATTTGAAATTATGGTTGAATTTATGGTGTAACATTCCGATTTGGCCAAGGGACACATAAATTCTCCGCAAGCAAAAAGCAAATCACGGCACTTATGGGAAAGATTAACCTTGGAATTAAATTCTGCACGTTTGCCCACACGTGATACTAACGGGTGGAAAAAAGTATGGGCCGATTATATAAACCATATTAAAGTTAAGTGCAAGCGCAACAAAATAGGAATTTTAGGCACCGGTGGAGGACCTAGTAAGTATTGTCCTCTTTCACAACTAGAGGAACAGGTGTACAAACTCCTCTCGTTGAACACATCCATTCATGGCATGAGTGGAGGAAAGGAATTTGGTGCTGCACCTACAAACAAAGAGCCAACAACGACATATGTAAATATAACTGAAGAAGATTTAGGGATTGTATAGACGAATTAATCTTACATCCTCAGGAACAAAATAGTGAAAATTTAAATATAAATACTCCTAGTAAGATCAGTCGGAAGAATGGTGCGCTTAATACTGACAGCTTGTTAACCAAAAAAGTTGAAAATCAAATATGTTTAATTAAAATTGATGAAAATCAAAAAGACCATAACAAATTACTAAACTCATTAAAAGACAATATATTTGACTTAAAAAGGTATTTAAAGCGCCAATGTGAAATAGAAGACGGATCTAGAACTCCAAATTCATAAATTTGAATTCAAAAAGAAAATCGAGATTGAAAAAATAAAAGAAAGTTGGCACAATTGGAACTAAAACAAAAAATATTTCAATTGGAATCTGAAAAATATGCAGCTTGTTGTTCCACAACAACATCGAAAAAAACTGCAAAGAATTAAAATCTAAAATTTGTTTTTCCATATAAAATTGAACTTGAACGAATCGCTAAATGTTTTGTGAAATGAATTACCTTGATTTTATTTATTAAATAAAATATATTGTAGGTAGAAGTTAACTCAGCATAATTTGGTTAATACGATTTCCTAATAGCTAGATGTTAACTCAGCATAACTTGGGTATAAGAAACTCGACCTAATTTCGTTATTCATTTCATAAATGCAAACAAAGTATAAATCCGTTCATTGCTGTTCTTTATTATTCTTTATTTTATTTATAAGAAAGTAATTTTAATTCATAGCTTAGTCTTTAATAGTCATTAACTGGCGGTGGTATGAAAATAAAGTTTTTTCCAAAAAATTTTAATATTGCAAAGTTAATATGTCCAACAATACATACAGTAAAGTCAATATAAAAGTTCATGAAACATTAATTTTGCCCAATCTAATCACAAAAATTCAAGAAAAACAATGGAACTGAACTTGATCTTAACTTAGATAGTCTTTATGTAAAACAGATAAATCGCGGAATTGATATTGAACTGTTAATGAATAAAAATAAAGAAAATGGATGTTATTAGCATAAGTATAGACGGTGCCATTTTTCTTATTCTCATATCATATTTATTGTTATCTCTCTTGTAAAATATACGCAAAAACTTTACTTGATAAGAAGTAACACTGAAAATGTTACAAATAATTATGAAAAGTTAACTTTAAAATGTAGTATTGTGAATATTTGGTCGGAACAGCAAATTGCTATATAATTTCAATGACAAATCAATTTATAATTTATTATTATAAATTTGCTTTGTACCATGTTAAATTTCACAAAATTATTATATAAAAATTGCTAAATTTACTTTCAAATTTTCTATAAATAATCTATTAAATAGGTCTTGGTTTATGCATTTTGCTTGAAATATCGTGTTAATTAATTCGACAATTAACAAAGAGTATCCCTGTATGTAATTGTAACACTGTTGTTAATAAAAAAAATAAAGTATTAAAACTAAAAGAAATAGTATTGTCCCAATTAAAAGTGCAAAATTTCGCGATTGTATTAAAAACCAAGTACTAAGCACTTTGCACATTTATAAGTATAAAATATGAAACAATTGTAAGTTTCAGTTAGTCATAACTCTGGATTAATAAAGATTGGTATTTTGACAAAAACTAAAATAATAAATCTTAATTTTTTTAGTACTTCATGAAATAAGTTCTTAACTGGCGCCCGAGATAATTTGAAAGTAATATTCGGTTCGTGTGTTAGTGTCCTTTCTGTAAAAGCCGTTAAGTAGTGTAGCAGAAAGGAGTAAAACGTGTCCTCGCCAAAGCCAGAATAATGTAACTAATTATACATATTGGAATTTAAGAACTAGTTTTAACATAAAAGAATAAGTAACCCTAAAAACTTGATTTTTTATTTAGCGATATAAACTGAAACTACCCTGAAATATTTTTACTAAAAGACGTCAAAAGTAAACCATAGTTAATAAACTAATATTTAAAGGAAACTGGAACATATAACTGTTAACTCGGAAAAAAAAAACAAAAACTTTCAAAAGTAAGAAGCGGAAACATAAAGGAATATAAAACATCAGTAAAGCAACTGTAAAACCTTTAAGAAGCGATAGTCTCAGTAGCGGTTACAGCAAGCAAACAGGACGGCATCACTTTCCCACACAATAATTAAAAGTGAAGCAAAAATACAAGACGGTACATTCAAAATTGTACACATAATAGATTTAAACGAGTACCAAAACCTCCTTGGCGAAATAAGTCATTCATTAACAATAGTAATCACTACTAAAGTATGTTTTTACTATCCCTAGAACATGAACTAATACAAGGTACAGAAATGTTAGAATCCCTGCAATTAACTAAGGAAGTAAGAGAGTATTCCGCTGGTACTCCAGACCATGACGATTTTGAATTACTAAAAAGGAACATTAATGCATTAAATTACAATAATAATAAACAAGTGATTATAAACGAAGGTTTTGCTAAAAGATTAAATGAATTAACAGAATACAGAAATAAAATAACACAGTAATAACAAACCAGGACTCAATTAGCAATACTGTCCTCATAAGTATGCAAATTAGATTAAGGTTAGTTAAGGAGGAATTACAAAACATTAAATACGCGATTCAATGGGCAAAAAATAACATAATTAACACTGTTGTATTAAACAAAAAGGAAATAAATATTGTAATTAAAACACTATAAAAAGAAAGATTTCGGTTTATATCAGCGGAAGAATCACTAGAATTTGCGAATGTAAAAGTTTTATATAAGGATTCCACTTTATTATATGTTATAAAAATTGCACTAACTTCTGAAGAAACTTACAGAAAAATATTAATTATTAGAAAATAAAATATATTAGAAAGGAAAAATCAACAAGCAGAAAACAAGAATCCTAGCATTAAGCGGTTAAAATTGGGCACTGCAATAAGTTGAAACTAAAAGTTTTTGAATAACATCATACGATTGACTTAAAAAATTAAATTTATACCTTATTGCAGCACTTTGTACTGTGTCGCCGGTGTCAACAGAGTCCTAGCATGTGTGAACACAGCGGCTAACATAAGAAATAATCTCGAGTATGGCAATTCCATTATAAAACCTACTACAGTTAACATTCAACTCTGGTTCTAGACAACACCCATGAAATGTCAAAATTGATGTGCGGCCGATAAAACTGATTTCCGGTCCTTTTGATGAAAACCCCGAAGCAGACGAGTTAAAGAGCGGATGAAAAGTAAATCAAAATTAAAGTGTGAAAAACCGGCAAAGTTTAAATTTCGATAGTGTGTGGAAAAAAAATAATACAAGTGACGGTCGCAAAAAGCAAAAATAAAATAAAAACCCTCGGTCGATTGCTGGGGAAGAAAATTAATAGGTGCGGAAATAGATGGCAAGTGTTGCTGCGGTTGCATTTAGGATTCTCAGAGAATTGTACATCCAAAAGGTGAGTCAAAAGCAAAATCAGTTATTGTACCCTTTGTGATTTTGATTGAGTGTTTAAGTGCATTGAGCAGTGTAAAATTTTCAATACGAATTTTCATTAGTTTTTCGACGAGGTTATTAAAACTCGCCACCACGTCGCAGTTTGGTTGTCCGTTGGAGGCGCAGCGCCGTTGTGTTTGTAGTGCAGCATGGTCGTGGGGCTGTGTAACAGCATGGAACCACCTGTTGGAATCAAAATTATCAGTTCAACAATGTTAAAACAGATACGTAATCTGAAAATACGCATGCGATTATAAAATTAACGCAGCAAGTCATGTTCTGCAGGCAGTCAGGGATCTCATAATCGAAAGCCACAATTCCTCATCATATTCGTAGCATCAACAATTAAAACCGCCATACCAGCGTCATTTAACCAACAACAACGATTCGGTACAGTTGCAATAAAGACGACAAAAGCCCGCAGCAACATTCAATGACATAACCGTTTTAACGGTGCCGCAACAACAACACTCAGCGTCATCTTTAAATCAGCACCGTTTCAAAATTTTTAACTTATCTGCTTTGGGCAAAATAACGGCGTCTAACACCTAACGGCACTAGTCAAAAAGGCATCGTTTTTTTTTTCAACAACTAGATCAACGCGGAAACAACCACAACCAGCACAATAGCAACAACAAAAATGTCAACTTATCACCACGCTTATATATTTTAACAACAACTCCTAGACTCATCATATGAAATGTAATAACAGTTAAACAACCGCACCACTTTTCGTCGCCATCATGTTCAGCCACAACAACAACAACAACATCAGCATCGTTCCACCATCTTGGCGGCGTCCATCTTGAACATCAGCGACAACAGCAACAACTCTAGCAATACACCACCAACTTTCATCGTGAACGACAACAGAGGCTGAGGTTGGAAAGGCACCACTGATGACATCATAAAAATAGCGAAAGATAAGTAGTCGTAGTTATTGTAGAAATATGTTTGACTAGAAATTAGATTTCATGTAATTTTAAGCCGGTGAAAAGATTAAAACGTATAAGCATAGCATCGCGTAAGCCCGTATTTGAGGTTAGATTCGCGTTGTTCGTAAATAAGTTTCTTTTGGTTGTTTTCTTTGCCTTCAAAACAGAAAACATCCACATTCATTTGACTACATGGGTTTTGGGCCCATATTATTTATTAGCAAGCATCGCGCTTAGCTCAATTTGGAGCTATCAATAGACCGGTTATACAGGGATTTAAAAGTACTAATTCCTTTTTCAATTAAAATTAAAAATTTCGATAAATTCATTTCATATAAAACTAAATTTTCAAAATTTAAATATCTACCTTTGATTAAAATCCAATTGATACAAAACTAAATTTTGGAAAATTTAAATACCTACCTTTAATTGAAATTCAATTTATATTGGGCAAAATTGTCATAATTTAAATACTTTATTGAAAATTTGGATTCGAACACTTGTTTGAAATTTCAATTTTAATACTTTCCTAAATTTAAATACTTGTGAAAAATTTAAATACTTTTGGAAATTTAAATTTAAATACTTACCTGAAAAATTAAATACTTTTCAAAACTTAAATACTTACCTTTGTTTGAAATTCAATGGATATAAAACTAAATGTTGAAAATTCAATTACTTACCTTTGATTAAAATCGAATTAATATTAATCAAGATTTTAAATAATTTCCTAAATTTAAATTGAAAATTCCATTTGTATAGAACTAAATTTTCAAAAGTTAAATACTTAACTGTAATTGAAATTTAATTAGACAAAACTAAATTATATATTTACCTTTAATTAATTAAAAATTCAATTAGGTAAAACTAAATTCCAAATTTTCTTACATTTGATTAAATTTTAATTGACACAAAACTAAATTTTGAAAATTTAAATACTGACCTTTAATCGAAGTTCGATTTATATACAACTAAATTTTCAAAATTTACATACCTATCCGAAACTTAGATACTTTTGAAAACTTAAATACCTACGTGAGAACTTAAATACTTGTGAACATTAAATACCTTTGAAAATTTAAAAGATTTTTGAAAGTTAATTGATTGGATTAAATTAGTTAAATTTAGATACTTTTTGAAAATTTAAAACCTTTGGAAATTTAAAAATTTAAAAAAAAAACTCTTGGAAATCTAAAATAATTTTTAAATGCTTTTGAAAGTTTAGCTTACCCGAAATTTAAAATATAATTTAAAATATTTTCTAGAATTTCAAATACTTACCTAAAATACTTACCCAAAATTTAAAATATATCCAAAATTTAAAATACTTACCTCAGAATTCAGAATACTTACCTTAAAGTTGAAATAATTAACTGAAACTTAAAACAATTCTCGGCAATTTAAAGTCATTCCTGAAAATTTAAAATACTCATCCAAAGTTCAAGATACTTACATAAAAGTTAATACGATCACCTGAAAATTCAATAATTGAAAATTTCGAAATGGAGACCGGTTAATTTCTTGAAAATTAGAAAAAATTTCTTTAAGTGAAAGGAAAAGAAACAATTTCCAAAAAAAAAAAAATTCTAAATTCACGAAATTGAAGGCAAAATATTTTTATTAAATCTAAAAATACAAACAAATCTAAAATAGAAAATAATTTTCATTATTTATGTTTAACTAAAAACAAAGTCTAAAATATAAATATAGTAATTACCGGTAGTGAAAAGATATATTATATACTTACCTTTAGAGTTTAAACAAGAGAAAACCAAACCATTGTAATAATAAATCAATATAAGAAAAGAGGCCAAGTAACAAAAGATTAGTTTACGTGGAGAAAGGCGAAGTGCTAGCGAGTGAAGAATACGGAACAATTAATTTTCATTAGTTAACAGCAAAAGCGTACTAAGAGCCTACTCCAGATAAGCAAATTTTGGGTCAAAACAAATCATAAGTATTAGAAATTAGTTACATGTTAAGAAATTTTTGTACATATACAGGATAAGATCAATATTAAAACGACACTTTAAAAATTAACGAAAGGAAAATACAATGAAATTTTTGGTTTTAAAGTAAGTTATTATGAATTGTCATTTGACAGGCTAAAAAAAAAAAATAATGAGGTAAGTGATCAACGGTGATGCATATTTAGGGGTATTCCATAAATTTCACTCAGGTAATACCACGGTTTTGGGGAGGGAACAGTGAAGGCCATAACATCGGCGCCCTAGTGATGATCCAGGTCTACCAACACTGGCTCAAATTTTTTTGTCTCCGGAAGTCTACACTACAACGAACCACCGCCCATGCCCGCGAGCCTTAGTCGTGCCATATTGACAAGTTGCCAGTGTGTAGTGTAGATGGAAGGTGGGTTGAGGGGAATGTCCGTCTGTCAAGCAGGGTTACCATCTTTGATAATTAGTTGGTGGGATTTTTAGCCACCCGAAATATTTTGCGGCTTCTCTGGTATAAATAAACCCAAACATGAAATTTTACTATTTTTAGTAAATATAAAAATATAAATATATGACAACTTGCCATGACAACATACATACGTATGTACGTAATACATTGTCAGGTATATGAGTGAATATCTTTATCATATATTATATATATATATTTAAGCTGTATTTATATTAATAGAATTTGCGAACCAGATAACAGGCACAGTTAAAGGACTAGACTTAACACTTTATTTTATTACCCAATTATGTATTAAGTTCATCAACCATTGTTTTTGACAAAACAGAAATTTATATTTTAAACTGTAAGTTTGTAATGATAACAATAAAAGTAGTTCAGTAATTTTGCAAAAATTAATTCTTCTTACTAAGCAATTTTAATCAATTTATTGTAAAACAATTTAGTATATAAGCATTAAAAGTGTTTTATTCTATTGATTAGCGTTCTTCAGGTTCAAGCGCCTGTAAGAACAAAAAGGAAATAAAAATAGTATTAGTTCTGACAAAACGTCTGAACCAAATTGCACTAGATTCCTCTCTATACATTTTGGTGACCCATAGATTACATTATTTATTAGGTTTCCCCCCATCAGTGGTAAGGGGCTTTAAAAATTAAGACAAATATGCATCAATTCATCAGGATAACCTCAACAGGAGGAATACCCCTTACCTATTTTCTTTCAAATTATCAATTTAACAAGAGGCAATCAAACATAGCAAACTTGGAGAGTCTTATGTCTCAGTAGCAAGTGAAAGCAACTGAGATAGAAAGAATTATCCCGAACATCAGGAAGCCCCACATGATCGGCGAACGTTAGATTTCTACAAAACTAGAAGGAAAGAACTATATGCATTATGGCATATATATTATGTGAAAAAACAGAAAACGCGATTAAAAGAGATAATACGCTATCAGCCCGTGATCCATATATTGTCCAAAACCTACACGAATCCATAGGAGAAATGTACAGTGAGACGTTTCAGATTAACAAGTTCAGCGTCAAGCCATTATCAACAATCAGAAAAAACACATTAGAACTCAGTTCCCTGATCCCTCTGTTCATGAGGTATTGTCACCTCAAGTTAAGGGACTAGGTAGAACACTAAAAGCTCGAATGACGGCCTTAAAACGTTTATTAAAAGGGTTATCGTTGGAGGAAGAGGAACATCGGCCACAATTTTATCAGATTAAGAAAGAAACCATAAAAAAAATGTGGAATCAAATTCAAAAACTTTATGATAAATTGTGGTATTGTAAAAAAAAATACCAAACTTTATTTAAGAGTTGAAACGTTGGCTTACAATTAAATAAAATTAATGAATGAAAAACTCTCACAAAACATTTTATCTTGAGAACATTAAAATTTAATACAACACATTTTTTACATTAAGAGGTATAGGAAAAGTTGTAGTTTTTGTTTAGCCACAATAAAAAATACTTATTTTACATTTAGAGTAATAAATAGCTATTGAGTACTTTTTGTTCAATAAACGTTGGCAACGCTTTATCTGAATTCATGCATAATTTATTATGTGCCTGCCTGGAAGGATTTATTTGGGCACTTGCACATATATCTTTTTCTGGGGCATAAAATTATTGGCTGAATGTGGTTGTAAAAATTTAAACTATATCCTCGCCTAAATTGATACAAATTTAGGTTTATGTTGCTTGTATGCTGTTGTTGTTGCTGTTCCCTGCCATCTTTATAAATCCATCTTCATAACCCATATACATGTAATGTAGTGAACATCACATGATTTTTGCTTGTTTGGATATGCCGGGAAAAAAGTTTTTATGCAGCATATGTGAAAAAGGCATTGGTAAAAGTGGCAGTACACAGTGTGGTTTCTGTGACCACTGGTTTCATATACAATGTATTGGTGTCTCAGAAGAACTGTGCAATTTGATGGCGAAGCATGGCGGGGTTGCTTTTAAGTGTGAAGAATGCAAGAATAACAATAAGCTTGACAAAATATCTTTGGAGGTTACATCGGTCAGAAGCGACTTAAATGATAAAATGGATCTGTTGAGATTGGATATTAGTGCTGAGTTGGCATCAAAATTCACTAAACTGGAAAATGATTTAACTAGCTGCGCTAATAATGTTGCAGAGCTTGAGAGAAATCTAAAAAAGAAAATTGGTGAATTAAATCTGATTAACAACACCATTTACCATAGAATCAATCGAGCGGATGTGGTTATATTTGCTCTGCCTCCCAATATCGAAGATCTCGAAAAAACGATTGTTAAAATTTTTTCTTTTTTTAATATTCCTATAACAAATCCGTTTTAGTCAAATTTTGTAACATGCGTATCCGCGACCGCCTGATGACTGAATACAGTAATAACCGATGTTTGAAGCTATGTGATGTTAGGGACAGTGATATTAATTCAAGAATATATCTTAATGATCACTTTTCTCCTCTGGCAGCTAAAATTAATTTCGTTTGTAAAAAACTCTTAAAGAATAATATAATCAAAAATTTTAAGATATTTAATGCTGATAAGCCAACGAATCCGAATGGAAATAAAGTCGTTAGGAAATTCGAAGAGTGTGACGTATTGTTGGCTGAGCTGGGTGATTCATCCGATGTTTGTTTTATTAATCTATTGTTATTTTGATTATTTAATTAATTTGTGAGTATGTATTCTGCATTTAGCATTTATTATTTTATTTTTTATATTCCGCCATGTATCTTAGTAAGCTGTTGAATTTGAATTTAAAATGAAATTATTTTTTATCGTTTACCTAACATTAAATTTTCTAACTTAATGATAACAAAAAAATCAAAATCGACTTTTTCATTAATTCCCATAAAGTATATTAAAACAAAGGTTCACTAACAAATTTAGGCTCCTCCGTCTAAAATTAGCGATTTTATTATCAAAAAACAAACGGGCCTATCTACAAGAGTAATTATATAATAAACACAAGAAGACCTAAGACTCAAAGACCTTTATAATATAAAATGTACACCATATTGTCAACTGTCAAAACACAATGATTTATTATTTAATTAAACTAAATATAAAAGTTGTATCTTAAAGGTGTTGTATTTATTATTTCTGAAAAAAAAAAATAAAAGACAACATGTCAGATATAGATTATAATGTAGAGGCCAACTTTAAAAAGCCTGAGAAAAATAAGAGACATTATAGTCAAAAAAACCGAATGGAAGGCAGGGAATACCAAGGAGTCTCTAAAGGAAACATAATCAGTGTGCGTAAATGTAGAGAAATGAAGGTGGCGTGTAAGTCAAAGTTTTGCGAAAAGAGTTCAACCCGACATTGTTCCCATTTTACCGCAACTATCCGTAAAGGAATTTTTGACTCATTTTGGAAAATGTCGTGGATTAAGAAAAAGATTTATGTCCAAAGCCTCGTTGAATGTTCGCAAAGGCAGCGGATTACTGTTGAGAACTCTAAGCGATTAATCACAAAATATTACTTTTTAAAGCACCACACAAATCGTATACAAGTATGTAGACAAATGTTCTTGTCCACATTGGGTTTATCGGAAAAAATGACCATGGGTGGGTACCACTTATTCCAATTCTGTTGAAATAGTTTCTGGAGAAACAACAGATAAGAGCAAGAGAGCACTATATGATAAAAAAATAAGCTATTTACGAAAATGGTTAGAAGATTTGTCAAAGTTAGACTCTCACTATCGTCGGCAATATACCAAAAAGATATATTTTGAAGGAGATTTTAAAAGTTATAAAGAGATATACGATCTTTATTGTAACTTTTGTAATGAGAATAAAGAAAATGACATTAGATATGTATCATTTCCGAATTTGATGAAACTATTAAAAACCTCAAATTATTCTCTATTTAAACCTCGAAATGATCAGTGTGACTTATGTTTGTCTTATAAGGAAAATAACCTGTCACATAAGCGGTTTGAAAATCATCGAAATGAAAGTCACAAAATGGGATCTGAAAAAGAAAAAATTGAAAATGCAAAATCTGGATTGTGCTTATTATTTTGCATAGATATGCAAGCTGTAAAGCTATTACCTCAATTCAAAGCTAACTCGTCATATTATAAAATGAAACTACAAGTTCATAACTTCACCATTTATAATGTAGTTAATCATGATTCAAATAATTATATTTGGGATGAAACAGAGGGAAGTTTAGTTTCATCTACATTAACTACAATTATTATAAAGCATTTAAGAAATTCAATTCAACAGTTTCCCGAAATTCACCATATTATTATTTACTCCGATGGTTGTTTTTTACCAAAATAGAAATGTTGTTCTTTCAAATGCTTTGGTTTCTTTATGAGTGGAGAAAGACATCACCATAGAGCACAAATACTTGGTGGTTGGTCATACCCAAATGGAAGTTGACTCAACCCATTCTCTTATTGAAAGAAAAATCCAAAACAAACAAATAAACTTGCCATTTCAACTAGTTGACTTGATTAAAACTGCTCGAAAAATCCCTTCTTCTTTCAAAGTTCACCATTAAATCACAATTATTTCCTTGATTATGAATCAGTTCCTACGAGGTATTCATCTATTAGACCAGGTAAATAAAATAAGTTCCTGAAAAGTCGACTAAATCATAAGTTATTTTCTTGTTTAGGAAAGAAATGCGGCGATATGATACGGTTAATATGATACGTGCATTAACATATGAACAGACCGGTACTATTTATTTCAAAACAAACATCGACGAAGATTATACCCAGCTTCTAAACAGATCTCGAAATAAAACGAATATTGTTTTACTGCTGTACGAACAAAGACTGAAACTTTCAAAAAAGAAATGGCAGCACCTCCAGGATCTAAAACCATTGTTACCAGAAGATTCTCATTCTTTTTATGATAATATACACTTTGAAAATTAATTTATATTTTTCAAATCAAATCTTTTTATCTCATTTTCGTAGTTTATCCCTGTATTATCTTTAATTTTTATGAATTGATTTATGTAATATACAATACCTATTGTTTTCTTTATATTGTAGTATTAAATGAATTGAAAAATAATATAGATATTTATATTTAAAATAGAGAATCATGTCATAACAAATTAATATCGTTCCATTAAACAAATTAAAATAATGAATTTTATAATAAAGCTGTTTTAAATTTGTATGTATTGGCCGTTAGTTTCTAAAAAATATATAACAAAATGACCTAACTAACATAGATCTTCCAATATTGTAAAATTTCACTTTATTTTATTAGTTATTGATTTGTCTGTTCTTTTTTATTAATATTGGTAAAAATCTAGCTGATTAAAATTATACTTTTCATTTTAAGTAGTTTTTTTGCTTCTCCTGTAAAATTATAAAAATGTTAGATAGGAGCGTTCGCATTTTAGGTGACGATATAATTCTAAGGTTCACCACCGAGTTCATTTTATATGACATCTTTTGACATTAATCTTGGCCCTATTAGCAGCAGTTCTTATATTAAAAATGCTTTTTTACCTTTTAGCAGTCAACTTACCTTTTAGACCGTCTTCCGGGTTTTCGAAAATCGATGAACTAAAAACGATTTTAATTGAATCTAAATTGAGTATTTTTGCTTTGAAACGTGGTTGAAACCCCATATCTCAAACCGAGCAATAAATATTACGAGCTTTAAGTTTCGCCGTAATGATCGACTTGGTTACAGGGGTGGTGGTGTTGGGATTTTTATTTCTGACAAAATTAAACATAGGGAGATTTTAAAAGTATCTGATGCCGGTATCTGTGAAACTATTTTTGTTGAGCTTAGTTTTCAGACGTTAAGAATCTTATTTGGTGTAGTTTATCTGCCCTGTGGTGATATAGATACTTTTGAGGATCGTCATCGAGAGCTTTTTATGAAGTATGCTAATATTATTATAGTTGGTGACTTCAATTATAATTTATTTGATGCTGATAAATCATGTAACATTCGTTCCCTGTGTACTAGAAATAACCTAGCTGTTTCGCATAACAGACCATCGCTTTTTAATATGGCCCATGGATCTACGTCTTTAATTGATTACTGGTTACTAAGTAACCATTCGTGTATGAATTTCTCTGATCAAATTCAATGTCCATCTTTTTTGCATCATGCGCTTATATTCGCATCTTTTTCTTTTAAAGTTGATCATTCTGCTGAATTTGTTGAGTTTTTAGACTATAAGTCCGCTGATTACAATGGTATTTTTAGTTTTTTGTCTTGCTTTGACTTTTCTCTTTTTTATGCGGGTAATGTCGATGTTCAGTGTTCTATTCTCAACAGCTGCTTTTTCAACAGCTTCTTTCCTTTGCACCCCTTAAAAAAAGAGATTAAATTTGAAAATGATGCGTGGATGAAGTCAAGGCTGGTAACCTCAGCTCGTGTTCTAAGGGAACTTGCATTCTCAGCTTTTTTATCTGACTCTTCTGCTAATAACAGAAGAATCTTTTGTAAATACCATAACCGGCTTAAAAGGATTGTGCGTAGAGAAAAATGTAAATATTTTGCTAACTTGTTTAAGGACCTTGATTGCTCGGTTACGTGGAAAGTCTTGAGATGTGCATGCTGTGTAACTGATCGTGATATATATTTTGATTATGATTTTAACCTGATTAATGATTTTTTATTTGTGGGGATGGTGATAGTGATGATGCCAATGATTTTGCTGAATCTTTTGATACTCATACTCATACTTTCGCTGTGTTACTCAAACGGAATTATTTCCTGCTCTTGGTAATGTTAAATCCAATGCTGTTGGGATTGACAATATACCTATTAGGTTCATTAAAATGGTTTTTCCTTACTTGTGCAATGAGATACTTTTTTTGTTAACTACATCGGTCCTTCCTTTGGCCTAGAAGAAGGCGCGTGTTGTTCCTATTCCAAAATGTAAAATGGTTCATGAACTCGCAGATCTAAGACCTATTTCTATATTGCCTGCAGTTTCCAAAGTTGTGGAGCACATGTTGAAATCACAATTACATGAATTAGCTTCGCCATTTCTCTGTAAGTCCCAATTTGCCTTTCGACCTGGGTATAACACAACTGGTTTAATATTGTCTTTGACCGAGAGTATAAGAACAGGCCTGAATAATAATGAGCTATGTGTACTCGTGTCTCTTGATATATCCAAGCCCTTTAACTCGATTAGTAACCCGAAAATGATTACCAAACTAAAAAATGAATTTAATTTTTCTATGTCGGCCTGTAAACTTATGTGGTCTTACCTCAACGGTAGGTCGCAATTTGTGTCATTCAATGGAATCGATTCCGAAACTAGATTGCTTAGATCTGGTGTCCCTCAAGGATCTGTTTTGGGACCTTTACTTTTTATATGTAATGTATATGAATAGTTTTGCCTATTATGTAAACTCTTTTATTTGCAGTACGTTTATTTATGATGATGATGATGATGTTTTCCTTTTGTTTAAATGTAATCGTGACTTTCCTGACGTATTGGAGAATTATATAAGTTTTGCGTTGGACTGTGTTCATCAATGGACTTCAGCAAATGCACTATCCTTGAATATTGCAAAAACAAAAGCCATTAGAGTTGTCATCGAATTTGTAGATTGCCTCAGAATGTTGTGTGTTCTTATTGATAATAAGCTATCGTTTGTTCCTCATATTGATATTGTTCATGGTAAGACTTTCGGTATTTTGCGGCGCGTGTTTTTTACAAATTTATATTTGCCACTTTTTATTAGGAAAAAACTATGTCATGCTTTGCTCATGCCTCTTGTTTTATATGGGCTTAAAGTAATTTCTGGTACTAATGCTTTGCATATACTTAAAATTAAACGTTTAGTTAACACTATAGTTCGATTTGCTTATAACGTTCGGTTTCGGGATCGTATTTCAGAATATGTTAGGCTATTTCTTGGATGCTCATTTGTGAGTTTTTTTCCAATTCAGAAACTTGGTTTTTTTATAGTATTATGAAAAAAAAACATCCCTGTAACCCTTCGAAACAAATTTATTTTTTCTAGATCAACGAGAAATACTCAAATCATTATTCCGCGGATTTCATATTATGTTTTTGAACACTCGTTTTTGGTTCGCATTGCTCGCTATTTTAACTGTTTGCCGAACTGCTTGAAGAACTTTCCTCGCAGAAAACTGTTTCATTACCTATCGAGTCCTTAGGATTATCACTTAATGTCTTTCTTACTTTTAACTTATTATAATTTTTTCGGCTGGGCAGCCATCTTTATGAATTATTCTAAGTAATAAATTTATTGGCCATTAAGGCTTTGTTATTGCTTTTTGTGAAATAAATAAATAAACCATTTTTTGTGAATCGCAATAAAAATCGTACAGTAATAGTTTAATAGTTATTAAACGTTTTCTGTTTTTTGTACGGCAACCTTTTTAATTATTAGTTATAAATTTTTGGTTAGAAGTATTGAAAATCATTGTAAACTTTTTACCTGGTATTCTACTGAAACATTAGTGTTAAGAAAACGAAAAGAAACTTATTAAACTAAATTAAAAATATATATTTTTGCTTACATAAGAAAACTAAGGGGAATTCCTATGAAAGACTCATGAACAAATTAATATTTGTAATAGATAGTGCGAAAAGTATTCAGGTACCGGATGTGTTTATGTTTTCCTTACATCGCTGTCATTATTTTCTAGTTTTAATTTATTTTCGAACTTTTGGAAGTAAAGTTTCGTATGATACAAAGGTTAAAAAAGCCAAGACGCAAAGATCAGAAAACTGGAACGAGGTTGATAAGGTATGTCCATATGCACTTCATCGTGCTTTACATCTTTAAAAATATGCATAATTTTAAATTGAAATTTGTTTGGTAAAGAAAAAGAAAGCTTGGTTGGCTATCAAAAGGGAGTAAGTTGTATTATTTTAAAAATATTTTTTGAAAATGATTTTTGATATTGTTTTTTCTAGTTTTAACAGTTGTGTTCGTGTGAAAAACGAACAGTTGTTCAACTGAAGTCACAATGGACAAATATCAAAATTATAGCAAAGAAAGAAATGGCTGAATTTCGCTTAAATGCCAAAACAATTGGAGGTGGACAACCGGTTACAGGGGTACCGTTAATCAGTTCGGATATAAGTGTGTGGCTTCCAAACGAGTTGGTTGTAGATACTAGAGATGAGCGATATTTTAGTACCTGTGAAAAATCACTGGTCACTACAGTGCCTGATTTTAGCAAGTAACAGTTCTACGTAAGAACGTTCTTTTATATTTGCACACATACAAACTTAAAATTAATTTTACTTTGTAAAAGAGAAACATAATTGCTTTTGACCCTCTCATATAACAAAGCAGTTTCATTGCCATGAAGCCTTTTCTTGCTTCTACTTATTAACAACAGCTATTTTTCTTATCAAACTTAACACATGAAACACAAAAAAAAATATTGTGTGCCTTTTTTATTTGAACCTATAAAAAATCAGTGTTACAGAATATTTAAATACAGCTGCTTTGAATGAATAGATTAAAACACCTTTTCCATTATTATTCCTCCGCATAAAATATTATTTAGTACTATATACTTCATTTAGAAACATGTACTTATGTTTAAATAATAAAAACAAAAAATAACTGTAAACGGTGATCACGGTAGCTATTTAAAAGACCGGTGATTTGAAAATCACGTTCAATCCCTAGCAGATACTAACGAGTAATACTCGGATTTTAAATTCATTAAGGTATGTAATTGTGATGTATTATTAGATGCAAATTGATGCTCATAATTGACTTAATTCGAGGATCAAGTCAAAATATTGAGAAGCCAGGAGGACCAGTAAAGGAAGTAAAAGTAAATAAAGGTGAATTGATCCAACAAAAAGAAAAGGTAGCTGAAGTAGAAGTGGCGATACTTCTCCAGAAAGATTCTGAGACACGTCATTTCATCCAGTCGAATACATGAGCAGAAAAACTACTCCAGCGGAAAAGAAGTATCACTCCTACGAGCCATCGAGAAGTGTTAGCCATCGTCGAAGCGTTAAAAAAGTGGAGGGTTGACGTCTTGGGTGGTAAAGTCAGAATAGTGACGGACTTCAACGAATCTGCAATGACAATGCGCAAAACCGATGTACCTGTCAGAGTTTCGAGATAGGCGTTGTTCCTTCAGGAATTTGAGTATGTTGGAACGAATGAAGCATGTTGATGCTCTTAGTCGATTATCATGCCTGATGATTCAAGAGCCATTTAAGCACCGATTAAGAGAAGCCCAACAAAATGACGACTGGACGACTGAAACGAGTACGTATGAAGACTTCTACCTAAAACATGGTATTTTACCCAAGAACCCATTAAAAGAGTTTATTGTTGTACCCGCGGAAATGGAAAAGGAGAGATGGTGCATCGGCAGGGACATTTTGCGGTACGCAAAACAAAGGAACTAGTAGAGAGATAATTTGATATTCCGAAACTAGATGCAAAGGCAGAGACAGTCGTCAGAAGCTGTGTAGAATGCATTATTGTTGAGGCAAAAACGAAGAAAAAGGAAGGCATCCTACAACCGATCGACTAATCGGATAAGCCTTTTGTAACATACCACATTGACCACGTCGGACCAATGGAGTCACCAAGCAAAATGCATAACCATATTTTGGTGGTGATCGATGCTTTCACTAAATTTGTTTGGTTATACCCCACTAAAAGTACTGGCAGCAAGGAGGTGGTTAAAAAGCTTAAGCGACAGTCGTCAATATTTGGTAACCCGTAACGGATAATATCCGACAGGGGAAACACCTTTACGGCCAATGAGTTCGAGGAATATTGCAAAGACGAGGGAATACAACATTTGCTTATTGCCACTGGTGTTCCAAGGGGTAATGGACAAGTCGAACGAATCAACCGTATAATCGTGATAATGTTAGCTAAAATATGAGCCGAGAAACCTACCAATGGTATCAGAACGTAGATAAAGCGAGCAAAGCCAGCGTCAGAAGAGCCAAATGTAGGGTAGCATTGGTCGACCATCGCGCATATGACCAACAGTACTGTAGCACACACTTCAAAACATACGTTTACTCGTTACATATACAAACAATCACATACCACACATTTTTCGGCATCAACCGAAAAAAAAGACAGAAAATAGAGTCAATAGAAGTTTCTAGTACCTATATAAACTAATAATAATCAATAAACGCCGTAAACTATGTATCTAAATATATAAATTTGTAAACGTTCAATTTGTACAAAGTATTTTAAATAAAGTGAATTTTGATATTACCAAGCAACGTCATTCTACATAAATTTGTTTAAAAAATTGTTAGGTGTGTTATATTTTTATTGATTTGAAATAGCGACCATTTTGAAAATCAGGTATTTTAAACAGTTTTAAGTTCTAGGTTTTGTTCTTATTTCGTTAATGGTTAAAATTAGTTATTCTTTGTGAAAATGCCATTTTGTTTTGTTTTTTTAAGATGGTTATATTTGTGCTGGTGTATGGTTTTGTGCCATTGGTTGTACGTTTTTTATTTGAGCTTTTGATTTGTTATTTTAAGTTTTGCACTTCAATAGCCAATAAATGTCGGTCTTTTTGTGTTGGAGCTATTTATAGTGTTGACGCCGTATGTAGATGAAGTTAATGTTTATATACTGTCTCGCATTTAACACCAATTAATTTAACTCTTAAGCAAATTTTTTGCACTCTTGCTATCAATTCGAAGAACTTGGCCTGACCATGAATACCATAATCTAGATAAGTCAGTTCAACAACATGTATATGGTGGATTACAGTTGGGAAGCAACCCAGCCATACATAGCTCGTTGCCTCTACCAAAGGTTACAATTCCACAATTTAATGGTGATTGTTTAAAGTGGCATTAGTTTTATGAACTGTTTGCAGAATTGGTTGACAAGCAATCTCTACCAAACGTACAGAAAATGTGGAAACTCAAATCAAACAACTCAGGAGAAGCTGAAAAACTTATTAGCCATCTAACGCTTACCGAAGAGAACTATAAGAGAGCATGGACACTACTTCAGGAGCGGTATTTTAACAAAAGAGTCCTAGTAGCCGCGTTAGTAAACAAGATCCTGAACTAACCAACAGGAGCCATTTCACGCGGGAAATGATGGAAAGGGTCGGGTAGTAGATTTTAAAACAACTTCAGGATAAAAAGATAGATTAGCTCCGCTACTTTACGAAGGCGAATAGTAATTAGCAACTAACCCTATTCACCTAGTATCTTTTGACGAAGAAGATACTCCACCCACCAAAAAATCAAAGACTATTACTAACTCAATCGTACTCCCCATGATCTTACTTATTATCCCAGCTGTTATGGACAGTCCCGTAGATATAAAGAACTTTCATTTTGAGCCAGGGCTGTACTTTGAAGGTATCAGTACCATAAAACTGGCAACAGCTAAATTGGAACTAATGGTATACTATGATCTAGCACCTTTCTTGCCCGAGTTAAAAATGTTACAGTCTGGATTAGTTACGGTGCAACTCTTAACTTCCAACATTACACATCGGTCAACATGTAATATTTTGATAAATAATTTCAATCAAGTAAAAGAAGAGTTGCTGGAGAAAAAGGAACTATTCGCCGCTAGAAAAGTTAAAAGGGGTGCTTTCAACTTTGTAGGAAATGTAGCAACGTCATTGTTTGGAGTGCTGGGCTCAGACTATGCCAATGAAATGTCAGACACCACTAAAAGGGCGAAGGTCGAAACAGACTATATTTTTTAATTACACTATTTTTCGGTTAATTGATTTTCCTGCTTAACTGGTTCAAAATTCACGTCATCAAAAATAAATTTCCTCTTACGTTTACCCGGTTAATTGCATTATTATTGAAAAATAATCTAGCATTTTTGCACATGCATATTTGACATCATTTGTGAAAAACACTGGGTGGCATCTCTACTATGTATGTAATTGAAAACATATGTTTACTGCTGAAGAAAAACCGTGAGAAAGCGTAAGTGTTTAATTTGTATTTGACAATAACATTGGAAATTAATTCTAGCTTATTATTAATTTTTGTAGACTATGAGTGGAAAACGATAAGCTTATCCTTACACTTAAGGATAAGCTTAAAATTTTATCTGAAGCTTAATGCAAGTAGAAGTCTGAGCTGTGCAAAAAGTATGGGTACCCTCTTACCACATTGAATAGAATTTTGCGAAATGAGTTCGAAATAAAATCAAAAGCCTGCAAGTGCAAATTGTCAAGCAAGCGTGAACGGCGAGCGCTTCAAATTTGGTTCGAACAAATGCAATCATCTGGTGCAGTGATTTCAACAAACATGTTGATGGAAAAAGCGCAGCAGTTGGCTCAACAAATGAATTGTGATTTTACCCCATCAACAGGTTGGTTATGGCGCTGGCAACAGCGGCAAGGAATTATGCTCATTATTACATACTGAGCAAAAATCTGCGGATTTAAATGTGACAAAAGATTTTTTAAGTTCAATTGCACCAAATATATTATCAGAATACGACGAGGCCAACATTTTCAAAGCGGATGAGAGCGCTTCTCAAATAAAGTAAAAAATACACAAACAAAAATTACAGACTTTTTAAAGTAAAGTTTGCATACTTCAAAGTTTGCATACTTCATACGCCCAATTCAGGCACATTGACCGAATCAGCACTCCACAAGAGATCAAAAGAATTTTTAATAATACTAACAACCAGATGAAACCCATATAAATCAACATTATCCATTGTTGTTCACAATTAAGATTGTTGTTGTTCTTTTAAGTTCAATTACCTAAACATTTTGTTTTATGACATTATTATGTATTAAGTTCATTTACCATTGTTGTTGACAAAAAAAAAAAAAAAAAAAAAAATTAAGTAATTTTGCAAAAATTTATTCTTCTTACTAAGCAATTTTAATCAATTTGATGCAAAACAATTTAGTATATATGCATGAAAAATAAAGAAAGTTATTAATCATTTTATAAGCATTTAAGATGTTTTATTCTATTGATTAGCGTTCTTAAGGTTGAAGTTCTTGTTGGAACAAAAAGGAAATAAAAAATAGTATTAGTTCTGACGAAAACTCTAAACTAAATTACAATAGAATTCCTTTCTATACAAATTTCTTTAAACAAAATTAAGTTTTCAATACAGAAGAAGTATTGTATTGAATTGCTAGTTTTCTTATTAGTATTACATGTCGAAAGGATTTCATTATTCTGTGTGAAGAAAGAAGGTAAGTTTTTTAAGGTAAGTTATAATTAACAAATCATGGTGTAATTTTTAAAGATAAATTTTATATCTTTAAGGTGACTGCAATAGGTAGGCTGTATGTAAAAAAATAGTTTTATTGGCGCTGGAATTTATGTCGTTGATTCAATCAGTGAGGGCTTTTGGAATATGACGAATGCGCAGCATGTTTGATTTGGTTACGTTGATGTTTACAATATCAATAATAATTTTGCTTACAATTCTAAATTAAATTGCGTTTTACATTTTACAAAAATTATAATCCTTCTCCGATTTAACTTCTCTTTGCATAGCTGTTGTTGTAGTTCTCTTCAGTTTTATATTTCTCCCCTTTTTCAGAAGATATGGTTGTACAGAGTATGTAAATTTGATATTATTAAGTAAATTGACTCTCAAGTGAAGAAATGTCAAGAATTGAGCTGTCATACTTTGATATTTATTTAGTAATAAGTTTGAAAATCGTAACTATGGAATGCTACCCTCTTAAACAAAGAATTTTAATTATGAAAATTTACCTCTTTACTAAATAAGCTGTTTGTAAAACTGAACGAAAGCAACGTATTTTTCAACAAAATCATCTTTAGTGACAAAGCCTATTTTCAATTAGCCAACTCGTTCTTGTGATTTAACGCTACTGGACTAGTTGGGCCAGACAACACCACAAATATCTGACGCTTTTAAAGATAAAATTCGACGCTGCATATTATCATCATCATGCATCCATATTATCTGTAATTAGGCTTGCCAGATGGCCAGGAATGAGCTTGGTTGTCAAGATATATTAGTGCTTGTCAAGGTTCAAGCAATATTTGTCAAGCTAAAATTGAAAGATTTTGAAATTCAAATTTGCAAATTTATTTACAAAATTTAACAATTTCTACTATAATAAACCCTATTATAGTATAATACATATTTACATAAATACAAAGTCCCAGAGACGAGCTATCGAGTATTATGGATATCGTTTTCATTTTTGTTTTGCAAATATAGTAATTTATTTATATATTAAAAATACAAGGGTATATTTTAATTGTAATGAAAAATGTGAATAAAAACATTACCTATGTATGGCCAAATTAAAAATAATAAAGTCAAAAAAATAAAAGAAAAAAGAAGTTTTATATTTTACTAATCCACTAACCACCAAAACTTTTTGGTTTTTGTGCTTTGTGACGTAAGGAAATCTTTATTACGTATACTTTTATCAAACCTCTTTGTCAAAGCATTTGCAATATAATTAAGATTTGTGTGATATGGTGCCATTATCAAATTGTTTTCATTACATGAAGTACATCGCAAAACATAATTTCTTGTTAGACTTATTGTAAAATTGTCTATTTTTATAATATTTGACGTGTCATATAATTTTCTATTGGATACATATTTTATATAGTTACAATAAGAAGATCTAAGCAATCATGTGCAAGCTCTCAAACATTATCTTTCAAAAAGCCTTATTTTTTCCAGATATGAAGGTGAGATATTAAACCATCCCAATATGCATTGAAAAATTATTTCTCCAATGTTAGAGAAAAGCTTAATTCTCAAGTTGATTTCTAATGTAATTCTTAACTTAAGTTGAAACATTTTTCTCCTTTTTGGTTTTCAACTTGACATCAATTTGAGATTTAATATTTTATCCAATCTTTGAAAAAAATTTTTAATCTCAAGTGGATATCTAACACTTCTCCACTTAAGACCAAACATTTTTTGAACTTGAATACGATTTGAGATAAATTTGAGATTTTTTTCTAATTTTTTTATTCTCGTATGGCAGCCTTGTTTTGTGCAATCGCTTACAGATCTGGTAGCGTTTAAAAAACACATGTTGCAGCTACATTTATTCATTTATTACAAACGTGAAAGAAGTGAAAATAGTGAAACAAAGCAAGTGTTAAAAAATATAAATAAATAAGTGAAGGAAAGACAATTAAAGGTAAGCAAAGCTTAAATAATTAATATAAAAATGAATAGATCAAAGAAAGTTAAAAGTGAGGTAAGGCAGGTGGTGGCTTTGCTGTCGGAGCGCTCATTTGCCGATGAAACTTTGGCAATGGGACCTTCGACATCAAATGCTTGTGGAAACGTGTCTTTTGAGGAATTTGAAAGTGAGGGCAATTCATCTGAATCGGAAAGCGAAAGTGAAAAGGAGGAAATAGTAGAAAATTTAGGTGAATTGAGGGATGAGCTTGCGTCATGGGCAGTTCAATTTAATATTACAAACGCAGCTGCTAATAGTCTTCTAAAAATTTTGAGTACCCACATTTGTGGACTTCCTAAAGACGTGAGGACCTTAAAGTCTACTCCCAAAAGTGCGCCAGTTAAAAAAATGTGGTTAGGTGAATATGTACATTACGGCGTTAAAGACACATTGACCGATTTTTTGCTAAAAAATTCTTCATTTTCTGGCGAACTAAGCCTGAATATAAATATTGATGGCCTTCCCTTAGCAAAGAGTTCCAATTTGCAAACTTGGCCTATTTTAATAAATGTCAATGGGACGCCAGACGTTATGGTTGTAGGCGCTTATTGTGGTAAAAGTAAACCATTGTGTCCAAATACATATTTAACAAGGTTTGTTAATGATTTATGTGAACTGATTGATGTGGGTTTAATTTTTGAGGAAAAATTGTTTCCTGTCAATTGTCGCGCATTTATATGCGATGCACCAGCAAGATCGCATATTCTTGATATCAAAGGGCATACGGGGTTCTTTAGTTGTCTCAAATGTACCCAGAAAGGAGAATCCGTTAATCATAGAATGATTTTTAGAAGTGCGGTACATAATTTCAGAACTGATTCCAACTTTCGCTTAAGAATAGATGCCAACCATCACAAACTGCTAGAGCCACTGGCTATAGAAAAATTACCTATAGATATCGTGAATTCATTTCCTAATGATTATATGCATGTAGTGTGCCTTGGCGTTATGAAAACTTTACTCATTGGTTGGATCAGAAAAAGAAATTGCATTTTTTCTTTAAAGCCGTCAGAAATTAAATTATTAAATTCAAAACTACTTTTTTTGAGCAACCAAGTGCCAAAAGAATTTGCTAGACATCCTCGAAGCTTAAATGAAATTGAAAGGTTCAAGGCTACAGAATTAAGATCGTTTCTTTTATATACAGGCATTTTCGTCCTTGCTGACGTTTTAGATGCTGAACGATATAATCATTTTTTATTGCTCAGTTTAGGAGTTAGAATTCTGTTAGATGAAAAATCTTGTATGGAAAATAACGAATGTGCAAAAGTTCTTTTGTCTGAGTTTGTTAAAAATGTATCTCGCCTCTACGATGATACTTTTTTAACTTTTAATTTTCACTGCCTCACGCACTTAGCAAATGATGCATTTAATTATGGTTGCCTAGAATCCATAAGTGCTTTCAAATTTGAAAACTATTTGTCTAAACTAAAAAGGAAATGTTAAAAAAAAATCATCAAATTGCAGTTCAGATATATAACAGATTGGTAGAGGATAGCTTAAGATTGCCCAAACCTCCAAATGACAATAAAATTAAAAAAGTTCTTAATAATGGGACAATTAAATCAATTTATACCAATTTGTTTCATTTTTCTACAAAAAGACCTGATAATTTTTATAGTATAAACAATGCAATATTTAAAGTAATGTCTTTTTCTCAAAATGAAAGCGATATAGAAATTATAGGAAAGGAAGTTTTGAATTTAAAGGACTTTTTCACAATTCCAATAAAATCATCCAATTTTAATATTAAATTTTGCGACATTTTGGAATTTTCGAATTCACAATATCAACATTTAGTGGAACTAATATCACAAAAAATAATTATGTTTAGTAATTTCGAATCTAATCAATTTTTATTTATACCCTTCATTCACATGTAGATGGATCTAAACAGTACGTTTTTAACAATAACCGAAGAGTATGTAACCAAAAAAGGTGAGCATAAGTAATTTTATTTTTTTATTAGTATAATTATATTAAATGTCAATTATAATTTTGAATTATTTTAAATTTTTTAGACTGGGATGAGTTAAATCAAAAGATAGACAACTTCCAAAAAAATGTGCTCAAAGGTATAACGCATTAAGCATATTTCTAAAAACAAAAGCACAATGCACATTTCCAATATTTTTAGAACATGAAATCACTCAGAAATTACTTAAAAGAGTACTGGAAGAGGTAAAATTGGGGGGAAATAAGACGACCTTAAAGCGAAAGCCAATTTTGCCAAAAACACCATTTCAGCTAGTGTCGGACTTCAGCCTATTCGAAGATAAAATTCAAGCATCTGAAAGCAAGTTTAACGACCTGGTAAGTTTGACAAAAATATATACACAAAATTCTAAATACTAAAGTTTAATAACACTGTACAACAAAATCAAATTTTTTCCAAAATTACAAGGTCCGGGCTATAAATTCTGATAGACGAGACAAAAAAAAGAGATACGTGTATCGGCGTTTTGAAAGTTTACATCTGAATTTCATTTGAGAGGGGGTTAAAGTTTTCCAGCTCTGGCACATTCTTATTGTTAAACGGCTTAAAAAACCATGTGACCCTTACATTTTAGGTATAAACTGTGTTCAGCAAATTTATGTGAAATGTTACGAAGAACATTTTTGTAGAAATTTTAACCCTCTAACTCCTCAAAATATGGGTCTTTTTTGTCCTTCTTTTCAAAAAGAGCAAAAAACACCATTAAAACAGGGTTTTAGAGGGTTAAAATGTTCCACAAAAATGTTACCCGTTAAATTTTACTATAAGTCCCTGAATACACCAAAAAGGAAAATTCAACCATAAAGTCAGAAATAAGACGCAACAAAAGAGAGCTTAGGGTTAATTTCGCATTTATTAAGAATTTTGTTTTAAAGCAAATTTGGATAGCATTAATTACATTTTTTTTAGCTCTAGGCAATTCCACTTCATTATCGTACAACGTCCAGCATATTTCAGCGATAAGCGAATGAATGCTTTTACCTTTATAGCGTTCTTCAATGGGTGCGCATGTCTGATGAAATTTTTCACCATGCTCATCAGATTCTGTTGACAACTGGTTCCCAAAGTAATCCATATGGGAATTAAAAAAATTAATTTTTGTTCATATGAACGCCTAGTTTTTCAAAAGCTCTAAGCATGGTGTCTACGTATATTCGAGCAGTAGGAAAACGATTTTTGCCTAAGACATTGTATATCACTTCCTTAATGCTTTTCCACGCATCAAGCTCAATTGGTGAGAGCGTTTCATCGAAGTAAGTATTAGCTTTCTTATATCTGGACCAATAAAAACGCCTGTTGGTATAAAACCAATTTTAAGACTTTTAACAATAACAACGACTTGAAGAACATATACATACCTTCTTTAATCTTTGCTTCACTTAATTTTGGAGACATTGTTTTTAGAAAATTAAATGCTGATCCATTTATATCCAGACATTTAACAAAGTTTTTTACCACACCAAGTTTGATATGCAATGGGGGTAAGAGAATTTTTTCAGTTGGTACCAATGCTTGACGTGCGATATTGTGCTCTCCTAATGTTCCCTCAGCTCTCAACTTCCATTGTTTTTTGGAAGATTGATCACCCTTCCACTTGCTATCCCAAGTGCATAACAAGCATCCGTACTTAACGTATCCGGCCTTCATACCTGAAAGGAAACTAGCGACTTTTAAGTCACAGCAGATCCGCTACTTATGGTCTTCATATTTTACGGAGTCCAGTATATTAGTTTTATAGAATCATAGCTTTCTTTAATGTTCATTCCGTAGGCAATTGGAATTGGATTTTTAGTATTATCGTAATACAGAAGTTGAGCTTTTAGACTCTTCTTAGATGAATCAATAAATACACGCCAGTCCTCGTGGTTATACTCAAAATTCATTGCATTCATTATTCCTTTAATATCGTTGCAATAAGCAAACGTGTTATCATCGTTTACTGAAAAGAATGGCAGAAAGCTGTCTTGATGCTTACGAAAGCGGGTAACATTGACACCAGGTTCAAGTATATGAAGACCTTTAAAGTCTGCAGCTAAAATTTCTGATTATTTTTTTTAGACAGATTCAGTCTCCGAGCCAATGCATTTAAATGTCTTGAGACATTATAATTGGTCTTGGGATAACTTCGTTTCCTTTGTAATCACTATCTGCGCAATATCAAACTGCATTGAATTTAGTTGACCTTCAGCGAGAGTTTAAAAATAAAACTATAGTTTTAGAACAAAGAAAAATTAATTACCTTTGGACCACAAAACTAAGCCATTATAACAAATGCGACAGCAATGCTTCGGCGTCCACAGTTCATCCGGAAAAACTTCTAGCTCAAAATACCTTTTATAGATGTCTTCAACTTTACTATTGAAAAACGTAACTTTATATTCCGGTATAGTATGTTTACCGCAGATATAGCAAAACAAATCTAATTTTTTCAAACAATTGGACATTTTTGCCAAAACAAATCTTACACGTAAACTGAGTTTCTTTCTTAATTAATTTAGTATTACTATGAGATGGTCAATCTTTTGAAACTTGAATGCAACTGATGCTCTTAACAAAATTACTTGAATATTTAAACGGGCAAGAAAACACACAGAAAAGGACTCAATTTGCGTAGAAGAGGAGTTTTTAACTAAAACATTTTAATTTTTAGTGTTTAATAACTACCTAGTTCTATTTATAATATAGAAAACATCGATATTTATTATTGCAGTAATTCATTCATACAAAAGTATTATTTAACCTTTTTTAACATTCCCAAATGCAATTTTAACAGATTTTTTACAACCGAAATTATTACCCTTTTCACATCACATTTGAAAACATTTTCAGTTTCAACTGAAATTATTTACCTATTGCTGTTAAATATTCTAGTACCTGGTTTTATTTAGGGACATTCCCAAATTTGTGGAATTTTAACAACCACAATTACTAATTACATTATTTTGTACATCCAAATTGGCCTGATTTATCATAATATTTAATTGCTTTTTCAAATTTGTTATTCTAAATAAAACATTTTCTTTTTAATGTTCAATTGAAATTTTTTTATATTTACCTGTTTTTTTTGGTCTATGGACATTCTCGAATTGGTTTTTTCTAAAACAGATTTTTTAAAACCACAATTATTATCCCTTTTCACACGTAATAAAATCTGGTTTATAAAAGGGCAGTAAGTAATAACAATTTTCGTAAGATAAAGGTAAAAGCATTCATTCGCTTGTCGCTGAAATATGCTGGACATTGTATGATAATGAAGTGGAATTGCCTAGAGCTAAAAAAAATGTAATTAATGCTATCCAAATTTGCTTTAAAACAAAATTCTTAATAAATGCGAAATTAACCCCAAGCTCTCTTTTGTTGCGTCTTATTTCTGACTTTATGGTGAATTTTCCTTTTTGGTGTATTCAGGGACTTATAGTAAAATTTAACGGGTAACATTTTTGTGGAACATTTTAACCCTCTAAAGCCCTGTTTTAATGGTGTTTTTTGCTCTTTTTGAAAAGAAGGACAAAAAAGACCCATATTTTGAGGAGTTAGAGGGTTAAAATTTCTACAAAAATGTTCTTCATAACATTTCACATAAATTTGCTGAACACATTTTATACCTAAAATGTAAGGGTCACATGGTTTTTTAAGCCGTTTAACAATAAGAATGTGCCAGAGCTGGGAAACTTTAACCCCCTCTCAAATGAAATTCAGATGTAAACTTTCAAAACGCCGATACACGTATCTCTTTTTTTTGTCTCCTCTATAAGAATTTATAGCCCGGACCTTGTAATTTTTTGGTGTGTTGTACAGTGTAATTCATCTACTAGGTTTCCGAACTTCTGGCGTTAGTATGTGGCAATTCCATAAAATTTTTAAAAACAGCTTGGCGGAAAATGATAACGAATGAGGTAGCTATCAAATATTCCTGGCAAGGAACTAAGGCAAAACAACCTGTACGAGCTCTAAGTGTCACAGCGGCATTAAAACGTAATTATGGTTTTATTTTAGGATTGAAAATAATATTAACTAAATCTAATTAATCTTTCCAGAAGCTTACAATCAAAAATTTGCAGCTGCATCTTCGGACAGCGAGTTCGAAAGAACTCTCATATCCTTCATAGCCTTCAGAAGAAGATAAATTATGTAAATGGAAAAAAGGAAAATATCTCCCAAATTAATTAACGTTTTTTTATTATTAAAAATAACTTTAATGAATTGTTTTTATCAATTGTTTTTATGATGTTTTTTTTATTATTACTTAAAATTAACTCAAATGAATTGTTTTTTATGATCTCATTATTTTATGTTTTTTTTATATAATAAATAAGTTACAAAACTAAGTAAAAAACATTGTTTATATCCCAAATTTATATAAATGGGCTTTCTTTAATATGGCAATTCCGTACCATCCATTTGAAACCAATTAGAGAAATTTCTTTGATATCAAGTTGAGAATCACAAATTTCTCAATTTGATAACTAAGAAAATCACCATATTAAAAATGAGCCTTTTAAGTTGAGAAGACTATAATCGGACTATTAAGGTGCATTTGAGATTTAACGTTGGAGATTTGAGAATGGTATTTGATATCAAATGCATCTCAAGTTGATATCAAACAATAATGTTTATTGGGATATAGGACATCCGTATGGGAGTATTGGTGTAATGAGTGACTGATACATGATTATCTTAACACTAGGCTTTAAGTATTTCAAATGAAATGATCCCTTACATATAAAAAACGCTTTTTGTGCTTTCCTTATTGTTTCAATGACATGATTATTATAATATAGAAATTTATCTAACTGAATTCCAAAGTATTTCACAAGTTGTTTATTTGCTATATTAGTGTTATATTAATTCGATCTAATTCTAAAGCATTTCCAATTTCTTTTAATATTTATTTTTATTTATTGCATTTTATTTTATTTATTGCATTTATATTTATTGCATTTATTAACTGGAGGTCTAAATAAAATTATTTCACATTTGTTTACATTTATTTTCATATACCAATCTACTGGATACTGCTCTACTATATTAAAATACTCTTGAAGTTTTTAATTTATTTTTTCAATTGCATCATCAGTATGATACATAATTATATCATTTGCAAAAGCTATAATATTTTCTATATTTTTTATTAAATCTAGAATAAAAATGTTACACAGGGTAAGAGAGTTAACTGTACCCTGTTGCAGGCCATTGACAATATGAAATGATTTATTACTTTCCTAGTTTTGGCAATATCCCTACAAAACCTGCCTAACCGATACACCAACACATTTAAAGAATTTTAAATTTCAACAAATACATGTGAACACTTATATTCCATAAGCACTTTAAGTAAGAAAGAAATAGACTTTTCCATTGAAGAAGCGTGTTATACCCTACTCTTTCTCTCACTTTATACGTTGGCAGCACTAATGAGAACGCCAAAGAAATGTAAAAAAATTTAAGTCGCGGGTGAACAAGTGTAAAAAAGTTAAAAAATTTAAGTAAAATTGTAAATTGAGTTGAAAAAAGAAATTTAAAAGAAGAGTGGAAATATACAGAAATATAAACAGATTTGCAAATGTTGATAGAGAAGAAAGTGTAGAAAGTTGTTCGTCCACGAGTGAAAATTCATATATTTCGGATCATGAAATGGGTATGTTAGGAAATATTGAAGGAGTAAGAAATGTTGTCATAAATAATGATAGAAACTAACTCAAGTCATGGGCTATTCATAATAATGTCTCCCAAAATACTATGACAGTCTGTTGTACAGGAAATGTTAGAAGAATTTATTCACTTAGTTGGCATTATTTATGGCGAGCACTTGATAAGCTTCAATATTCATGGGCTGTTACATTTGTCTGACTGTACAAAGCAATGTGGGCCTTTGGACACCTTTTCTGCATAGAAGTTTGAAAATTATATGAAAAAATTAATTAAATTAAAAATTAAGAAACCTAACAAAATCTTAGAACAGTTATTTCTCAGTCTTCAAGAAAGACAGGATCCAAATATAATTTTAAATAAATGTTCAAAAATAGGTTCATTTAATATCATTTAATATAGATGTTCATTTTGCTTTAGTTAAGAAGGCTATAATTTTCATCACAAGGAAAATTGTTTTCAGGAACCGATAGAATCATTATCAGGGTTAGGTATACTTACGGCAAGTCAAATTAATCAGGAACTTCAAAATATTTCAAGAGCAGACGTACAATACAAAAATTTCTGTATTCCACATACAGTATATTACTTAAGTGAGTATGCAGCATAGAAATAGTTAAACATTTAAATTTTTTCCTTAAAAAAATTTACAAAAGTAATAATGTTTTGTACACTAGCAATAATATGTAGTATTGCCTTATACAAAAACACAAACCCATAAAAAAAAAATTGTCCCGTTATATATTCCGTTAAGATTTCTTCAAATATAGAAAAAATCACATCACAAAAGTAAGTATGCACTTATTAAAGTTTTGACTTTCATTTAAGTTAAACGCATTTTAATCGCGAAAAAAGTGACTAATTGTTTTTTTAATTATTATTAAATACCAAAATTGATTTTTTATTGGAAATTTTTCTAAATTCTAATTATGGCCCCTCATGGAAAAGAACTTTCGCAGGATTTAAAAAACGTTATTGTCAAACTTTATAAAGAGAAGAAAAGTCAACGTGAAATTGCAAAGCTTGTGAACAAGAGCAGTTCTACAATACAGAAGATTATAGAAAAATACAAAAAGCAGGGAAATACTAGTAACAGGGCTCGAACTGGCCGTCCAAGCATCTTTACGGATAGGGAGAAACGACTTATAACAAGAAAAATAGAAGTGAATCCCAAGATGAGCGCTCCAAAAGTAATGGCAGAAATTGAAATAGAGAGTGGAAAAACTTGTAACCCGCAAACCATTCGTCGGGTGCTGTATAATTCTGGTTACCATGGCCGTAACATCCGCAAAAAGCCATTTGTAAACAGCACTAATAGAAGAAAACGGTTGGACTTCGTAGGAGAGTATGAAAATAAAGATGAAAATTTCTGGAAATCAGTTATTTTTTCCGATGAAAGTAAGTATAATATTTTTGGCTCGGATGGATGTCGAAAAGTGTGGAGAAAAGTAAACACTGAGCTCGATCCAAAAAACATGGCAGCCACAGTAAAACATGGTGGTGGATCTGTTATGGTATGGGGCTGTATTGCAGCATCAGGTGTTGGAAATCTAGTTATTATCGAAGAAATAATGGATAAGATGGTTTATTTAAACATTTTAAAAAATAATTTACATGAAAGTGCAGCTAAATTGGGACTAACAGGATCATTTGTATTCCAACAAGACAATGATCCTAAACATACAGCCCATATTGTAAGAGAATGGCTTTTGTATAACACACTAAAACAATTAAAAACTCCGCCCCAGTCACCTGACCTTAACCCAATAGAACATCTGTGGGATTACCTCGAGAAAAAAATTAGAAGTCATAGCGTTACAAGCAAAGATACCCTAAAAGCTGCACTAATTGAGGAGTGGAATAAAATTCCACCTTCCGTTACCCAAAATCGTATTGCATCTATGCCATCAAGGTTGAAATCAGTCAAAAAGTCTAAGGGCTATCCAACAAAATACTAAATTTAAGTGTGAAATTTAATCAAAGTGCAGATTTTTGTGAAGTGCATACTCACTTTTGTGACCTGAATTCGAAACATTTTGTTTATAATAGTGTTTTTAATCAATAATGAATTAGAAATATTTTTAGTTTGTATTATTTTTCTTAAGTTCCTATATAAAATAATGTAAAAATAAATTTTAATGTTTTTATTTCAATTCCTAAGCAATTTTTTTAATCATTCCAATTATTTATATCGCTGCATACTCACTTTAGTGATACACTGTAAAACTAAATATATATTAATACCACTACTTCATAATATATTTTACGATTTTTCAAATTAAAACGTTTAATACGCTTAAAGAAATTTTTAGTTAAAAAATTTATTAAATAAAAAAAATATTTTAAAAATTTTCTTGACTTCATCAAGGAAAAATGACACAATAAAGGATTTTGAACAATTTTTTTAAAAACAACAAGGTTGGAAAATTCTATCAGTAATTAACTAAATGACAAATAATAACTTTTTTACTTATTAGAACAAAAGGTCAGAGGTGTAAAAAGATATTAGTTTTCAAAAAATACAGAATACAATAAGCCATCACCTGACCCAAAAAAGAGTATGGAAGTGATTGAGAACAAGATCGTGAGAAAAAGAGACTTCAATTTACAGCCGCCAGAAAATGTTCTCAAAACTAGAATAAAAAATCAAAACACAATCTTAGAGAACCAAACGCAAATAATGGAACGTCTAAAAATTTTAGAAAAAGGGATGAAAGAAAACGTAACTAAATACACATTTATAATTTTTATTTATTCCAACTTATTTTTAAGGTTGTCGATAATAGTATTTTAATGGCGCAAAATCATACCACCAGGGAATGCAAAGTGATTTTAGAAAAGCTAAATAGATCTATGATTAGCTTAACCGGCGAGGATAAAAATTTGCTGCATGTAGAAATTGGGGCTACATTACCATTGTCATCTATTGATGCAGCACTGGACTTTGAGTTGGAAAAGCCGGAATACCGCGAGGCAATGGTATTTTATAATTTATGCATACTTTATTTGCCTTCTACAAAAACTTAATTTACATTTATATTCCATTTACAGAAGTCATATCTCTTCCATCTCATAGGTGGCAAAGGAACGGTGGATGAAGTATTGAGGAAAACCACGAAGGACGAATTAATTTCCCTTTTTATGGCCGAAAACTAACGCTCATCAATAACACTCTAAGTGGTATGACCAATAATCGACAGAAATGTGATATTTTCTTATGTTTTCACATGTTTTTGCAACAGGGAGTCAAATTTTTTTGAAAAGGAATTAAAAAATGCGTCGAGCTAAGCCACAACAGATATAAACAACGTAAATTCGTTAAAAAATAGTTTTATTATAAAATACGTTATTTATTATTTTTTGATCTTGTAACAAGCTTTAAATGAATTGTTGTTTGTTTTTATTTTATTTTTTTTTTAACAATTTTTCTATATTTTTTTTTTTAAATAAAGTTTAAGCTTAAATGAATTAGTTGTTTTATTATATTTCTTTTTGATTTTGTTATGAATTCTTAAAAAATTTTGCTTTATTTTTCGCATAATACAATAAATTGAAAACATTAAAAAGTGTATTTATTGATATAGTAACAATAACCAATTTTTATGAATACAATAACTGGTAGTGTTCAGTAGAACTAACCAATATTAATAACGGACAACTATATATATCAAGCGGTTAAATACCGAGTTACTTATTAAGTAGTAATAACGGTTATGTGTACCCGTTTTCTCTTCTAAACAATAAGTGAAAGAAAGAGATATAATCTCACACGTACATAAGAGAATAGGTTAGTTTTTTCCCAAAGGCCTATACACAATAACTGAAAGTTTTACAATGTCTTTTACACATGCTCTTGTGCATAATTTTTTGTTCTAATTCCAGTTAATACTAGAAGTCAGATAATGTATTGCATTGACTGTCGAGTGCTTATATTTAAATTCAAACTGTCTTTTATTTCCCTTTTGCTTACAAAATGTATTTATATTTGCCGTATTCACAAGCTCTGCTAAGGTGTAGATAGTATTCTCTGCTAAGGTGTAGATAGTATTGCATACTACCTTTTGTTTACTTCTTTGTGAACAACCATTGTATCAATGTGCCATTGTACATTGTACTTCAACCATTGTATCAATGTGCCATTGTACATTGTACTTCATACGTCAAAAACTAAATAAGAAGAAGAAAAGTGCTATTCATCATTTGTTATTTATAAGCCAAATAGGGGAGAAAACAGAAAAAAAGTAAATTAATAAATTTTTTGTGTGATATATTAATGGTTGACTCAAGTAAGTTATAACCGTTTTCCTTACTTTGTTTACATATTTTAAATAAAAAAAATTACTACAGGTGATGAAGAAGATGAGGATGAAATTCAAGACATTTTTAGGATGAAACTAATCTACCCGCTCTCCAGTCGCAAAAGTATACATTTAGGGCTACCAAAATCATCATTATGGCATAATCGAGTTTAAAGATATTTTGATGAAAACAGATTTCTTCATATGATATGACTACGGCCAGAGGAATTTGCCTATATATTCAACCTTATAAAAAATGTCGATGTTTTTCACACAATTGGCGAAAGGCTCCAACTACGCATTGACTTGCAGCTTAAAATTGTACTTTACTGCTTGAGATCTTCAGGAAATGGTGCTTGTGTTCGTAAGGTAGCATCTCTTTTTGGTATAGGTGATGGCGGTACCATACAAAATATTAGAAATCGAATCATTAAAGCAATATTAAATCTTAAAGAACAGTTTTTATATTGGCAGAGAACAAACCTTAACATATGTTTCCAATATACCCACTCCTACTATATACAACAGTAATGACTTATTCCACTTTCTAATAAATCAAATTATTAAATTAAATAAATAAAACTAATAAAAATATCTTTTAATTCAATTTAATTTAATATAATTCACACATGAACACAAAAATAATAATTTATTTAAACATAAAACATTTAAACAAATACAACGTTTGAAAAACATATGAAAAAAAGTACTAAGTGTTGTATCGCATGTTTGCATGAAAATTACCAACAACACAGCTAGCACTGTTGTATTTTGTTAGCACTTAGCACGTACTAGGGGGCTTGTGAATAGGGCAATTATTATTCATGCACATTTCAAATATTTTGCTGATATAAGAAAATTAAACTTATAGCATATAGATTTCTTGGATCCGACATATCTTTGTCCTTTTTTGGTAGCAGAACTACTTTTGCATTTTTCCATTTTTCGGGAAAATATGAATTATTTAGCATATTGTTAAAGAGACAACAGTACTCCAAAATTACAATTTCGGGCATGTTTTTTAGAGCAAAATTTGGAATTCCATTCGCTTCAGACGATAACTTTGCTCTTAACTTAGCTGAAAAAGTATTGTTTTAGAAGTTATTTTCATAAATGAGTGTATGTAATTATATATACATATGTACTCGTACGTATGTGCAAAATTAAAATTCAGAGCAATTCTTAGAAGTGGTGGTTAAAAAAAGAACTACTTTTAAAGTAATAAAATCATACACACATATGTAGGTGCTTATAAGTTTAAAATATTCTCGTCAACATTTTAGTTGTCGCAAAATTGTCTTGTGTTTTTCAGAACTTGAACTCCATTTAGTTGATATTTCCATTTGTCTGTTCCAGTCGTGTTTTATGTCCTGGCATGTGGGAACACCATTGCGGCAAATTCATACCTGCGGTCTTTTCGTGTTTAATTTGATGAGCCGTCAAGTGCTTTCTGAACTCTGATAATAACACATGATAATAATAATAAATGATAATAATGAAAATTATAGTAATAATCCATAATAATAAATGATCATAATAATAACAAGAATAATAAATGCTAATAATTATTATAAATGATAATAATAATAAATGATAGTAATAAATAATGATAATAAATATAAATGATAATAATAAAAGATGGTAATGACAATAATAATATATGATAATAATAATAAATATTAATAATAACAATAAATAATGATAATAATAAATAATAATAATAATCAGTGATGATAATAATAATAAATGATAATAAAATCTTAATCCATCAATATTTTGTTTTAGATGATAAATCGAAGCTTCTTAACTTAACGCAAAAAGAAGAAGAAACATTTTTCAGTTTGTCAAAACATATTGCAGAGTCGTTTTGTAATGCCGACTCATCTTCCACTCCAAAGCTTCCTACTCATACACTATCTAAAATTAGTTTGAAGTCTTCTTATGGAAAAAATACTAATTATACTTCTTTAAACAATTCTACGGGCTTAGAAAGCAACTTGACCGAAAATAACTTGAAGTCGAAAACAGAAGTTTTGTCCTGCACAACTAACGTAAAAACGTCAAACTTGAGCGATGCAGGTATCTCTCTTAACAGCGTCACCAAATCTGAAAACAGTTTGAAGTCGAAAACAGCTAGCGACTTGAGCACGGCTTTTGATGATAGTTCGATTTGTGTATATGCACCAGAAATTTCGGCTAGCACAACTAACGTAAACACGTCGAAATTAAGTGATACATGTATCCCTTTTGACAGTACTATAATATCTGAAAATAGTTTCAAGTCGAAAACAACTACTAACTTAAGCACTTTTGAAGATAGCTCTGTTTCCGTATTTATACCAGGATATTTCGGCTAACACCACTAAAGACGACGGACAAGATGATTCTGTAAAAATTATAGAGGATCCTGTTAACGAAATTAAAATTACAGTTCACTACTCCAAGTCTAAATTAAAAAAACATTTTTGTGTGTTTTGTAAAGAACTGCAAACTAACATTGGGAGACATTTGCTTCTAAGCCATAAGAGCGAACGGACATTAAAAGAGTTTTGTCGCTACCTAAAAAAAATAATGAACGGTTAAAAATACTAGACAATCTAGGAGAGCAAGGAGCCTTTGAGCACAATACATCGGCTGGTCACAATAGTGCAATTCTTATCGTTAGCCGACAGCAACAAAGTAAATGTAAAAATAGCGCTGACGATTAAGTTTGCTGTAAAAAGTGCAAGGGTTTTTTCCTAAAATGTGGTGGCAGGTCGTAAATTGTTACAATATATTCATCCAGTGGCAAACAAAAGTTTAAAAACTAAAATTTTTCCTGTGTTGCGAAACGATGACATAACAAAATCTATAAGATACGATGAATTAATTATAAAATTTGGTAATAAATTAGCTGAAAAATATGCTTTACAACACGAACACGACATGATTCGAGCCAATTTACGATTATTTGGTCGTTTCATTATAAAAATAAAGAAATTGGACTCGAGTATAACGAAACTAAAACATATTTTCAAACCAACCTTATGTGATAAATGCGTTACGGCTCTCTGAACTGTTGCTAACTGGAATGAAATGAAAATGGGATTTAATACACCTGCAGTTGCTCAAAACTTAATGTGCTTGATTAAAAAATGTGGCAAAAAACAAAGGGCAGAACTAATTAAATATGAACGTGATGACCTGAAAGCAGAACTAGAAAATTTCCTTTTGTTGTGGGAGGAAAAAATTCCTACTTTAATAAAAAGAAAAAAGATTTTGAAGACCAAACCAACCAAAAAAGAATTAAAAAGTCGTTTTACCCACTAAGGAGGACATTAAAAAATTATATACGTATTTAAAAGAAAAAAATGTTAGCTGCATTGAAAAACTTTCGCATTCATTTTGTGTTTCAATGCAATTGAACTAATTTTGAAATTTCGAACTGACGCTGGTATAACTCCTCAAAATAACTATATCTTCAGCAAGGAAATAACATCAAATCACCATAACCAAGTTCGATGGTGATTACATAAGGTGGTCAACGACCTCTTTAAAGGGAGTGTTCATGAACAACAGATATCTGACGCTCATAAAATGTGGTATTTAAAGACCAACGTCATCGGTGAAGCAACGAACCTGATTAATCATCTCGCTATTACTACAGCTTGGCTACTGCTGCAGGATCGATATAACAACTGGCCATCTAGTGCACGATAACCGACGACGCATAGGGAGCAAGCAAGACTCTCATCCATTATATCGATGCAAGAAGTTCATCCATCTTAGCCCAACAAACAGACTTAACCTAGCGCAGAATCATAAATTATGTGTTAACTGCTTTAATTGTAACCACTTAACCAAACAATGCACCACTTCAGGCCACTGCCAGATATGTGGAAAAAGGAAGTAAATTTAATTTCAAACAAGCCTCAAAAGAAAACTAAGTCAATGTAAGAATTAGTTACACTGAATAACCTACCCCCACAGAATATTTGGCTTCTCTAGTCAATACACCAACAGAAGAAGCTGAAAGCATGGCTGTAAGTTTCGTAAAAACAAGACCCTATGTTTACTAGGCACAGCATTGGTAAAGGTCAAGGCGAACGGTGTAGAAACTGAATGCAAGGCAAATCTCGATTCGGGATCACAAGTCAACCTCATTACGGAGAGACTAGTCAGACAGCTAGAACTTCCAGCCTCAATTCCAATCAACGGCATTGGAAAAGTCACATATGCTTTTAACAGATTTTTCTTGCGATATGAACCCGATGATCGTGAGTTTAAAGTCGAAGAAGCGAATTGCACCAATTGGGGTCTGATCTGCCCTGACACGGAAACAATAATCGGCGAGCTATTCGTCTAACATCATTCTAACATAAAAATCGATACGGACCGACTGCCGCATTTCTTTTGGTTAAACGGCCCACCCGGCTGTAGAAAAACTCGTCTACTGGTCAAGAACTTCTCGATCAAGGATACCGCAATCTTGTCTTCTACATGTGCTGGCGTCGCCGAGATCCGAAACGAGTTAACCCGGCTCCTGAAGAAAAACTCCCTCCGCTCATTAGTGGTCATTAATAAGTATTAACGAATTATCGCAAAACGCGTTTCGCTGGCAATGCTGTCCGATAAACCCCTTCGCAAAAACCGTCTCCAAGATCCCCGGTACGATTCTATATACGGTCGCAGAAGCGCAGGGCTTTACTTACGACGAAGTCGTGGATTTCCACGTACACCCGCGTAATATTGACATCTACAAAAATGAGAACCAAGCAATTACCGCCTGTCTACGCTGGTCACTCTTATTTTTATTTTTAAAATAATATAACCCTTATGGTTGCTACTGTGTTTATACAACTAAGTTTAAGAAATATGGAGAAATAAACGAAGTTGGTTATTATAAAAATAGCCCACAAACCCGAAGGTACGTTTTTTTTATTGAAACCCCAATTTTGTAAGAAATTATAGTAATCTAATCCCCTTATTTTTTTCTGTACGAAATTAAAATATTTTATTTAAATTTACCCACGCAACCCCCTCAACATTTGGTCCATTCGAACCGGATCCGACGTATTAAATGAAATATTTTAATTGAGTCTTTCGTTTCAGAAAGCCCGCACCCTCCATATTGGACCCTTTGAGTAATTAAATTTATACCCTTTGAGTACAAGGTACGTACAAATAAATTTGTAGTTCTTGTAAATTTAATAAAAAAGTGGTTGAAATTAGATTAAACAAACGTGTTGTTGTTGTTTTTTGATAGTTTGTTTATTTCATTTCGTTTTATACTTATTCGGTGAAGTGAACAAACCCGAAACTTAGTTTACGGCGAATTCACCACAGTTGTACATTTTGGTACTAAAGTATTCAACATTAGTAAATAAAGTTTTAATTTGATTTCTTGGAATTAAAATAATATTAAATTCTTATTTTTACTCAAAATCATTACCTTTGAGACGTTTTTTTTGGTGCTTAAACCACTGTTTATAATAATAATTAATAACGAGTTTGCTTTGGAAATTTTATTACTTATTATTATATTGTAATTGATAAAATTGTTGCAAATTTATTTTGTTGATCGTTTTTTCGCCTCGAATTTTGAATTTCAAATAATTTTAAATCTTGTCGATTTTTTGCTGTCCTTTTAAGAAAAATATTTGTGCAGTTTAGAGTATATTTATTGCTTTTCTAAAGACCCGTTCAGTAAATATGACAACATTAAAGCTGAATTACAGTCGCTTGACTGATTTCGAAAGCTTTTTTAAATCTATCCCGGAAAATCAGCACACGGTTCATTCCTTGAATACCCACCGACAAGAATTATCGCGCTTGTGGGAAATGTTTCGTGATACTTATGACGATATTTTGCAAAATACTGACGAGTCAAAAGTCTCTTTGAAGGAGGTTAAGTTAAAATATACGACTGCCTACACCACCTATTATCAGTGTGTTTCGACAATAGATACTCTTGTTGACGCTTTTAAAGATAAGGCCTCTGCTTTATCTAACACCCCTCCGATACATCTTCCCCCTTGTGACACCGAAATATTTTCTGGCGATTATTCGTCTTGGCCAACTTTCAGGGATATGTTTTCGGCCCTTTACAGGAATAACTCGCACGTGAGCAACATTCAGAAAATGTATTATCTATTGCATAAGACTGAAGGTGAAGCTCGCGACATAATTCGTACGTGTCCTATAACAAATGAGGGCTTCGATATGGCTTGGCAGAACCTTGTGGATCGTTACGAGAATAAACGAGTTTTGATCAATGCTCAACTGAAAACCCTTTTTAACCTTCAGACAATAGAAAAGGAATCTGGCCCCTCAATTAAACGTTTACAAAGGACCATTAACGATTGTATAACGAATTTGTCTTTATTGGGCATTGAAACTAAAAACTGGGACATAATATTTGTATTTATTTGTTCCACTCGATTGCCTGAAGTCACACTCGGACTTTGGGAACAGTCCCAGGGACCAAGCTCCGATTTGCCGAAGTGGAGTAGTATGGATGATTTTCTGACGGCTAGATACAGGACTTTAGAATCCGTGTCTGACATATTTGGCGCCCATAACCCGACTAAAATAGTTAGTCACAACACGAAAAAGCCTCAGGAGGTACGGAAATATAAGAACTTTGGTACCACTATTACCCCGAATATACCCCCTAGAAAATGTTTGCTTTGTACAGAAAAACACCCTGTACGATTATGCTCTATTTTCCTTAGGATGTCTGCTAGTGAACGTTTAGCCATCATTAGGAAGCTTAAGTGTTGTACAAATTGTCTGGCAACCTCACATGAGTTTAGAAGATGTCAAAGTTCTAATGTGTGTTATATATGCAAACAAAAACACCATTCGTTGCTTCATCGTTCGGAATCTTCCGGTCAAATACAGCAAAGATCCGACACCAATGTATCTAACCCTGAAACCTCGCATCTACGTTCGAACAAAACTCCTAACACCTCGGTAAATAGAGCTGATAATGATGAGAGACCATCAACATCTGCCGCTGCACGTTCTCTTCAAACCCTTGCTACCCGATTACAGTCCACCCCATACTCTACAGTTGTGTTAGGAACCACAATAGTTGACATTTTGTTTAATAACGTAAGGTGTTCAGCCAGAGCTTTGATCGACCCTGCGTCGCAAGCCACGTTTATTTCACGCAAGCTTCAGAGAAAGTTAGCACTTCCCACATTCTCTGCCCCCTCTGCCACAATTGTAGGCCTCAATGGTGCTATGGCAGGAAAATCGTCTAAAATCTGCTTTATTTCACTTGGATCTTCAATAGATCCCAAATTTGAATTGAAAACAGAAGCTTATGTTGTTGAGAAGCTTACTGGACGTTTGCCTACATGTGCGTTGGCGAATTTTGTTGATTTTAATATACCCGAAATACCCCTTACGGATTTTAAGTGTTCTCACATGGATTTGCTTATCGGTGCAGACATATATTCTGAGATTATGCTCACAGAGGATCAGAAACATCCTAGTGGGAACTTAATAGCCCAGAAAACAGTTTTTGGTTGGATTCTGACAGGAAAGGTCCCGCACACGCAACCCATGAATTCTATAGTTTCATTTTATAATCATTTGGATTTAAATGAAAAAATTGCTCGATTCTGGGAAGTAGAAGAAGTTCCAAAAATCAAAACGTTGTCTTCTGATGACGTTTTTTGTCAGAATTTGTATCGTAAAACCACCTACAGGAATGAAGACGGACGTTATGTCGTTTCGTTACCCTTTAAGTCTGATTTTCCTGATAAATTGAAGCTTGGTCTCTCCCGAAAGTCAGCTTTGTCACAATTTCTGAAAAATGAGTCGAGATTATTAGGAACTAAAGAGGATAAAACCCTCTATGATCAGGTTGTGTGTGAGTATCTTACTCTAGGTCATATGGTCAAGGTTACCCCAGACTTGGGTTATAGTGCGAATAGTAACTATTATTTGCCGCATCATGCCGTCTTGAAACCTGATAGTGTAACTACAAAACTTCGTGTAGTTTTTAACGCGTCAAACCCATCATCCAATGGACTTAGTTTGAACCACCTGTTGCATACTGGACCTACCTTGCAGTCTGATTTGACTATTTTAATTCTTCAATGGCGGCTATTTCAATTCGTGTTCAATGCTGACATTGAAAAAATGTATAGGCAAATATTGATCAGGCCAGATCAAGCGTCATTTCAGAGGATTGTATACCGCGCTCAAACAATTGTATCTGAGGAAATTTTATGCCGTTTTTCAGATCTACCCCGAGCGTTGCGAGTACTGTCTTATGTTTTTCGCTTTTATTACATGATTCATCCGAAACATAAACAGTTCTTTAAGTATTCTTCTAAGCTCCTTAGTCAGAGTGAATTGAATATTGTAAAAAATCGACTAATTAGTTTGTGTCAAAACATCCATTTTCCCGAATACTCTGTTTTAAAAACAGGATCCAGCCTGTCTCGTAAAAGTTCACTTTTGGTATTTTCCCCGTTTATCGACTCAAATGGATTTATGAGGGTTAATGGGCGTCTTTCAAAATCGCCAACCCTAACTTACGAGGAACGTTTTCCAAAATTGTTGCCATACAATGGTCGTTTTACCCGTTTGTATTTAGAATACGTTCATAGGTTGTCAATACATGGCGAAATTTCGTTAATGCTGAGACTGATTAGGCAAGAGTTTTGGGTTCCCAAATTAAAAAACCTTGTTCGTACAGTTATTCACAATTGTAAAGTTTGCTCAATTTATAGAAAAAAACTAGGTCAGCAGATGATGGCTGCTTTACCGCCCGAGAGAACGACACTTTCTCGGCCTTTTACTCATACAGGACTTGATTTTGCAGGTCCTTTTGAGATAAAATCATATATCGGTCGTGGTTGTCGAATAACAAAGGGATACGTTTTGGTCTTTGTTTGTTTTGCCACGAAGGCTATTCACCTCGAGGCTACTAATGACGTTTCAACTGACGGTTTTCTAGCTGCATTTTCCCGTTTATTCTCCGTAGAGGTTGCCCGACCCATATTTATTCGGACAATGGAACCGCTTTTATTGGTGCAGATAATGTGTTAAAGAAGGATAAAAAGCAGTTTCTTTCTGACTTGAAGAACCAACTCATAGCTAAAAATGCTTTTCAGTTAGTTGATAGGCATTTTATACCACCTGGAGCTCCACATATGGGTGGCCTCTGGGAAGCTGGTGTAAAGAGCTTCAAGGCTCATTTGAAGAAGATTTCGAACGTTTTACGTTTGAAGAATTCACGACTATGCTGGCCAGAATAGAGTCCTGTCTGAATTCGCGACCGTTGTGTCCAATGACAGATAACCCGTCGGACATAAACCCACTCACCCCCGTTCATTTTCTGATAAGTAGCGCATTACTTTCACCACCCGAACCAGATTTGTGAAACGAGTCTTTGACTTATGCTAATCGTTGGCGAAAGTTGAAAGTTTTGCATCATTTATTTGCTTGTCGTTGGAAGAACGAGTACTTAGTTGAACTCCACAAGCGTAACAAATGGAAACACCCCGAAAGAGATTTTAAAGTTGACGACTTTGTAGTAATTCGTAATGATGCTTTACCCCCAAACGAGTGGAAGCTCGGCCGAATCAATCGAGTTTACTTTGGCTCTGATTCGAAAGTACGGGTGGCCGATGTTCGAACTGCCGATGGCGTTCTAACAAGGCCTATTGTTAAGCTCGTACTGCTTCCTAATCCCAAGCAGAACTAATTCGTTTTTCTTTCTTCTTTTTTTTTGTTTGTCGTTCCTTTTAGATGTCTGAAGCCCCACGTCGTTTGGCAATTGAGCGTACTGAGGTTAAATCGCTCGATAGCAGTACGGAGTCTACCTCATCCTGCCGCCTGTGCAGAGAAGACCACCCTCTCCGTAAATGCCCCGTGTTCCGGAAGATGGACCCGTATAGGCGACTCAATGCGGTCAGAAAATACAGATATTGTATTAATTGTCTGGCTCATTCGCATTTTGTGAAAAATTGCCGAAGTCGGGAACGATGCATGGAATGTCTGCAGGAGCATCACACCATGCTGCATTTCCGGACAACAGCTGGCAGCCACGAGGCACACAAACACAACAAAACCAACAAACAGAGAACCGACGACAAGCCCAGCAGTCAAAACATTAGAAGAAAGTCGCAGAAAAAGAAGAAAGGGAATACGAGCGCAACCCACAACCAGGCTCATAACTGTCGATGCCAGAAGGGTAATGTGGTTAACACTGGTGCGGCATCTAATGGCGCCACCATTATAATTAATGACCTGGCCAAACAGTAAAGCTGTTCATTAAAACATATTTTTTTATTTTTTTTTTTTTCTTATATATACTTTTTGTTTTTTCTATGATCTCTGATCACCTAGCTCCCGCTTCTCCTTGTTGCATTATTGCAAGGGGGGCGGGATGTCTACGCTGGTCACCCTTATTTTTATTTTTAAAATAATACAACCCTTATGGTTGCTACTGTGTTTATACAACTAAGTTTAAGAAATATGGAGAAATAAACGAAGTTGGTTATTATAAAAATAGCCCACAAACCCGAAGGTACGTTTTTTTTATTGAAACCCCAATTTTGTAAGAAATTATAGTAATCTAATCCCCTTATTTTTTTCTGTACGAAATTACATTGCAGACGGATGATTTACTGCTCTAGCGTTCCTGGCGGTGCTTTACCGACTATTATGGAAGACGCTATCCAGATCTACTCTCGTTAGGGGGATATTGTCTTGATAACGCCCGAGCAGCTCCCGAGGCCGACCTTCAGGCCGTAATTTCCGGTCTAAAACTCCGCGTCGGCTCTGAGGTATCTTTTCCGACAACCTTCTCTATACTTTCCTCCTTAATTGCGAGGTCTCCGCCTCGCTCGCAGCTTTCGTTCTTTTTTAAAGTGTGTGGACGGGCGACGGTCTGTGGTTCTGCTCCTGTGTCTTAAGCTTATTACCGACGACCTCTCACCTCTTGGCATCTTGGGAACTTGAATTCCCCTTATCCGAAAGTTTCTTCAGAGCTTTATTCGATGACCCAACCGTATGTGACCAGATATTGCCTACCTATCTCTGTCGTCGTCTTGACTTCTTGTATGCTCGTCGATCTACCGATCGTAGGAATTACCAACGCTCTCGGTACCTACCTCACCTGGGCCAAGAATCGTTGCAGTCGCCTCTTCCGGGTAGATTTCGTTTAAATCTGTCGACGTACCAAGGGCGAACTTTTGCACCCGTTAAAGATCCTACATTGCCAGAAAGACGAGACTCTCTCTCACAATAAATGTACCGTAATATTATAAGCATTAATTAATTTTATTTGAATTCTGGAAATTAATTAGTGTTAAAACACACCTTTGCTTAGAATGTGTTTTAACACCTAATATTAATATTAATTGAATTGGAGGACGATTGGAGGCATCCCTATTGTCATACGAAGCAAAACATCCAATCTTGATACCATGATACACGAAGAAAACAAACATTGTGGCGCACAAGCATTATTAAACATAATACGACAATGATTTTGGCCAATAAAAGGCAAAGTAACAGCGCGCTCAACTGTACAAAGGTGCGTCAGACGTGCCAGGGCGCGACCCAATTGTGCCAACAAATAATGGGTAGTTTACCTCAGACTAAAGTGACTCCAGTCCGACCCTTCATTAACACGGGAGTTGACTTTTGTGGCCCAGTGTGGATCCATCATAAAGTCAGAGGAAAAAAAACGACAAAAGCATATATAGTATTCTGTTGTTTTGCCACCAGGGCGACTCATCTCGAGTTAGTAAACGATCTAACAACTAAGGCATTCATTAGAACTCTAAAACAATTCATCAGCCGTCGAGGTCGTTGTCAGAACATATATTCAGACAACGCTACTAATTTTATAGGAGCAAAGAATCAATTGTCAGAACTGGCGGGAAGTATCTACTCCGACAAGTAAAGTCGGCAAAACATCTTTTTACTGCAAAGTGTGGCAGCTGCATCATTGACCCAGGAAGAAATGGGGGACATTGTAGCAGAGATCGAGGCAATACTCAACTCTCGCCCACTAACACCTTTGTCAAGTGATCCTGATGATCTTCATTTTATTTTCTGATGGGCGAAGCACTTGTCTCGCAAGTAGATAGTGGCGAAACAACAGTAAATTCATCAAGACTATCACACTGGAAGCTGGTATCCCATCTCAAACAAGAGTTCTAGAAAAGATGGTCCACTTAATATATGAATCAATTACAGCAGTGCCATAAGTGGAATAATCGCTTTGACAATCTCAAGATTGGTATTATGGTAATAATAAAGGAAGATAATCTACCAATCGTGAAGTGGCCTTTGGCAAGAATACTCAAAACACATCCTGGTAGTGACAATGTCATCAGAGTTGTGGAGGGTAAAACAAATTAATATATAGCCCACCGAAAAAACTATTTATGTCTTTGCAATCCAACGAGTTTACTGATATTTGAAATTATTTGCAGTTGTGGTGTTAAGTACCTTAAACCTTGGAAAGATAATAGCAATCCAAACAATTGGATATTGTTTATTGGTTCCGAAGTTAATTTGGAATTTAATTATCAAGGTGTTGTAAAGATAACATCTCATATTGTGAATATATCGACTTTGTTAGCAGAGCACTTCAATTGTAATATTGGTCAAATCTATCATAGCTTTCGTAAATTGATAGTCAATAAATATGAGTCAGTTGGTGTCAAACTTTACATTGGGGGATGCAGCCGTTAACATATGTGGGGTTACAAAGAAAGATGGAGATGATAAGGTTATTACCATAGCTGGCTTTTCTCCTGAAGATGTAACTAATATGTATATGGGTCAAACTTTTGAGCAGTTCAAAAAGATTTGCATTAATCATGGCGATAATGTGGCTTGAAACCAAAATTCCAAGTCATTGCACTTTGCTGCAGAGATAGGGTACGTTCTTAAATGCAACAGTTGCGCATCACTGCAGCATGGTAAAAGTAAAACGTTCATTAATGCAACACTTGGCAGCACTGCTTAACGTCAAAAGTTCATTTATGCAAACAATTGGCAGTACTGCCGCAAATTTCTGCAAATAATGCAACAGTTTGGTTTCTGATGCAATAGTGCGCAATATACAAATTTGTTTGGATTAAAGCTACACAAAAAGTAAATTATATAAATTTTTTTTCAAAAAGAAATTTAATATAATTTTTTCACATAAAACACGGCAAAAGTTAAGTTTAAACGCAATATTGTGCAATATTCATACCTTTGTCTGGATGTGAGCAATAAAATAAGTTTAAATAAAAGTCACATCGCTATTACAAAGCTTTCAAAGAGAAATATATAAACACTTTTAGAGTGAAATTCCTAACCGACCACCTAGTGTTCTTGTCCAAAAAGGCTTTAAGGAGTTTTGTAATTTCTGTTGAGAAAATATGGATAAAATATTAATTTTATTTAAGTATTATGGAATCAAAAGTAGAACGAGACATTCGAAAATGGGTATAGAAAACATCATCTGGATACCGTTTAATTACACCAAAGTAATTTTTTATTTTAGGAATCACCCTTCTTTTAAGTCTGACTTTATTTCTTATAATCAGAAGTCGTTTCATCTTGCTTTTAATTGTTTTTTGTTGTATTTTAGAAGAAAGTTATCGCTTTTAGAATGAACATTTTCAATAATATTTTCTATTAGTAATTTGGTTAACATTTTGTGTTTCTTTTGCAAAACGTTAAAAAAAGCAAACTCTTTGCAGTTATCATGCATTTGCAAAGCATCTGCAGCAGCTGATCGCGCATCAGCAACAAAACTTGGCGTAACTGCTGCAAAGATGCACAAATTTGTAGCATTTACGAACGTACCCATACTGTTCAAAGTAGGGCCTGAATCCAGAAGAATTAAGAAATCTGATGGAGATAAATTTTCTTCCAAATTACATAATGTTATTGGTACGATCATGGTGTGCACCTACAAAACCACTAATCCACCAACAGCACCGCCAGCTGTTAATGCTCACAAGCTAGTATTGACAGTTAAACAAGCTAGTTAACTAGCTACTGATGCCATATCCAGGATTGTTGAGTCGGCTTATGCACACAATATTCTTATAGCACGCCATTGTTGGTCTGATTATATGGAGCTAGCAAAGAAACTTCGCCCTGAAGTTGAATTAAGTAAATCTGTGCCATCTGTAATTATCTCTATTATTTGTAGCTGTCAAAGTGGCGGACAATACTTGGCCTCATCTAAGGCGTACATTGTTGTTTGCGCGGCACTAGTTGCTACTAGGAACATGAAAGACCGGAGAGTTGCTGAAGATATAGTCAAAAAGACTATAAGCAATACACAGCTGCTAAGAAACCTTTTGATAAAGAGAGGTTTCTTATGTACTGTGAATTTGTTACAGGAGGCATTCCTGCAGATTTCAACCCTGCAAAATTGTTTGAGGAGATGGAGGAAATGCAAAAGTTCACTAGGAAGCATATTAAAGAGATAGAATCTACTAGTAGAGTAACATATAGGGCCAACATGAATTAAGCAGGTTTAAATATAGCAGATCCAGCTGATAAATTATATGTACAAAAGTTGTGTTTTCTTGAAGTTGTTTTATTTTTATATAAAAAAATATATACTGGAATCAAAACAGAAAGGTGTTTTCTATTACCTTCAAGTCCGAAAGGGAAAAGGTAGAAGCTACTCACAAGGGAAAGGAATAAGAGGATGATTTCAAGTTACTTGATTATTGCGTTGATAAAGGGAACCACGATCGTAAGGCGAATTGAAACATCGGTGGACACAGGTGAAAGCTATTGGAGGTAATAGTAGTTTTTGATAACTATATAAGGCCCTTTTTAGGCTCAGTTATGTAAATGAAGGTTTAATAAATAAATAAATAATGGAATTTTTAAACCACCAATAAATCGAATCGCTCTCTTACTAACGGAAAGTTCAGAATTTGTTATTTACTACCACTGTAGCGTAATCTAACAATCAATTTAACCATCAGCATCTAGCAAATATTAGCAGCCTGCATTGTCAATACAGCGTAAATTCTAAACATGCTAAACAAAATAATTGTACACAAACATTTGTAACATTAATAAACAACGTTCATTTGACACCACTCAGTAAAGACGGCCGGCCGTTGCATAAATCATTTAAAATAGATACGTGGCAATGACATTGCACTTGGCAAAGGCTTGTGGTTTGATTATAATTAAATATTCTAGTGTTTATGCATATGGATATGATCTGACAAACTGTTGAGACGCGCGCCTTACTTTTGCCTAGGGAGAATAACTGTACACAGATTTAAGAATCAAATAACATTTATTTTCCCGTAAATATTCATTAGATTTAAATATTAATATTAAGAAAACACTAGGAGGTTTACAAATTTCATGATTGCCTGGTAAAATTTAAATTTATTACTTACTGTGGCTCAATTTAATAACCGGACAGCCATTATAATTTTAATGAAACTTTTATAATACACAAATATTCTCTTGTACAAAATCGAGAAGATTATTATTATTAGATTATTTTTTTATTATAACTCTCTATTACATTATTCGCCGTGTACGGTATCAAAATTATTTGCACAAAAAAAGTTGCAAGCAAAAACCTCAAGTAAGACAATATAAAACGACAAATTAATAATCGGACATGTGCCAACTGCAGTATTTTATTGTTACTTTAAATGGGGAATTCCCATTTCTAGTGAAGCCGATTGTAATTGTTAACTTCATAGAAACGTCAAAAGTAGAAAAGTTTTAAGTATTGTGTGTTTGAAGTGTAATTTGTTGTGAAAATTGAAAAATGAGTAACAAACGTGCCCAAACATCTACAGAAATCAAAAAGTTGATCATAAAACATTATCAGGATGGTTCGTCTGTTCGTGAAATAGGTCATGTTGTTGAAAGAAGTCATTCCACAGTCCATGACATTATAAAACGATTTAAAAATTGCAATTCTGTAGAAAATAAGAAAAAATCAGGACGACCAAAAAAATTTTCACTTTCAGATGAACGATGGATTTTAAATCAAATTAAAAAAATCCGAAACTTAGTGCCCTAAAATTAACTAAACTGGTGTCCGAAAGTTCACAAATTGACGTCAATCCCGAAACAATTCGGAATGTGCTTCGCAGAAACAATTTCCATGGAAGAGTTTCCCGCAAAAAACCGTTTCTGAATAAGGTAAATCGTATGAAGAAGCTGTAATTCGCTAATGAATATAAGAACAATGATTTTTCGTACTGGGGCACTGTTTAATTCACGGACGAGAGTAAATTTAATGTTTTTCGTTTAGATGGACAAGCATATGTATGGAGAAAGCCAAATGAAGAACTAAGATCATTTAACCTTCGCCCTACAATAAAACACGGAGCCGGAACTGTGATGGTTTGGGGCTGTATGTCAGCCGCGGGTCCTGGTTAGCTGGTTTTTATTGATTGAATTATGGAGCAGTATAAGTACATCTCAATTTTGAAAGAAAATTTGACAGCTAGCGTTGAAAAATTGGGCATTTTCGAAACTTTTCAATTTTATCAGGACAATGGCCCCAAACACAACGCACATTATACTCGAATGTGGTTACTGTATAACTGCCCACATGTTATGAAAACACCGCCGCAGTCACCTGATATCAACGTAATAGAAAATCTTTGGGCTTATTTGGAAAATAAATTGAAATCTAGATCGATTTCTACCATCGCTGAAACTTGGTCTTAAGAAAGAATGCGAAAATATTGACCGATCCTGCATACTGTAAAAAATTAGTAGAATCAGTTCCAAAGAGGCTGGATGCTATTTACAAAAGCAAGGGTTATCGCACAAAATATTAATCCTAATCAAGTGTCCAATTATTAATTTGATTTTATTTTCTTGTCTTACTATGAATTTGTTGTTATTACTTTTAATGTATAGATTTTTTTTTCGTTACTGTTGAAGTTTTTTACCATCCTTATTTTAATAAATAAAAAAAACTTAATGAATTTTTTAATTTAAATTCAAGAAGATGTGTATTAATAGGAAAAACTGCATAACATATAGCTGTCCGGTTATTAAATTGAGCGACTGTATAAGATAGAGTTAATAATTTGAGTATGATTTTAGAACTCACTAATTTGAGTCGTCTAGAATTTCTCAAAGCTAGTATATAAGCTGTACTTTGCCTTCAGTCGAGCGTCACTGTTAAGTCGCTTGAAAATAAATCAGCTATTTAAGCCACATTAAAACATTGGTTCCTTGTAACAGGTATGCAATTAAAGGCAAGAAACAGGTATGTAATCAAGGGTAGTAAAATACAAGTATAGGAATGTCAAATGAACGTCACCCCACGTCCACACGAGCCATCAACTTGGTATGAACATCATGTCGCACATTAATTCGGCTAATGTAGACTCCCAATGTGCATGTTTCGTTCATGTGCAACCATCGATGGTCGAACATATGTCTGAGCAACGATGTTCGCCATGATGCTCGCTCTTAAATGTCATTTTCTGTTTGACAGTTTACATTTACTATATAAAAAAATGAGGCGGCAAAAAACAGCACTCTAATTTACTATTTGTCGCATTAAATAACAATAAATAATCGACATTATCTTAATTCTTTTAATAATTGTGCCTTTTATATTAGTCCATCATCACTACAAAAATATAAGCCGCTTCTGTTCACGTAAGTAAAAAGCTTAAGATTTCAGTTCACACGAGAGTCTGCTATTCAAGTTTTTGTATTCCGACAGTAATTTGTTAAACTGTGATTTTTTTACATTTTTGTCTTGTTTCGCACCTATAAAGATGGTAATTATAAATGCAAATCATCATTATTTAATATTAAATAGAGCATCCTTTTTATACCATTCACACTTTCTTGTTTAATGCTTTTCAAATTTTAGGGCTCAACAGAAAAGGATGTTTTTAAAGTAATAGCTTTATACCGCCAATACCCATGTCTTTGGGATTACAAAAGTGCCCTTTATAAAAGAACGGATCTTAAAAGAAATGCTTGGGAGGAAATAGCAAAAGAAATGAAGAAAAGTGTTGAGGAGGTTAAAAAAAAATTAAATATTTAAGATCTGTTTACGTTTCAGAAAAAAAGAAAGCAGAAGAGTCGAAACATTCGGGTAAAGGAGCAGACGATATTTACAGGCCTCATTTATACTATTATAATGAGTTTAGTTTTCTCGACTGTGTTGTTGCATTGCGTCCAACATCGAGCAATTTGTCAAACGTAAGTACATATAGAGAACAATTTGTTAATCTTTTTTAAAGCAAAATTAATTTTAATTTAGGAATCCAATCATATCATTGATGTGTCCCCAGAAACGTTTGTATTTAACGATAATATTACAAATAGTCCTGAGGATAGCAGCTCTTCAATTTCCAATGAAATTATGAAAACTTCGACACCAAAAGGTGATAAAAGTTGGGTAAGCCTTAAACGGTCACGGGTAGAGAGAAACGCCAAATTTACCGATGCTTTTGATGCTATTATTAAAAAGGTAAAGACCACCACCGAGGAACAGGAAACAATGTTCTCTACTTTCGGAAAATCTATTGCTTTGCAATTAGCGCAACTGCCACTATATGATGCAACAAATACAATGGCAGATATGCAAAAATTACTTGCAGTTAAAATAAGAAACTGCTCAAAAACAGACATTTTTGAATCTGCTTTATTTGAAGCAGACATAACTTTTGAATAAAAATTTTAAGTATTTTAATTTTTTTTATACAACTCAAAATATTTGTATCTTAATAGCAACAATATATCTATAATTATTTATAATAAGTTTTTTATTTGCAAAATAATAATTATGTTGCTTTATAAAAGCAATACACCAAAAAGACTTAAAACTGAAATTTACCAATGTGTATAGGTTATTTATTTTTTAATTTTAAACAGAACTGAATTGAAATTTTTTTTATTGTAATAATTTTATTTTCATATTAAATAAAAAGTTTATAATTTTAAAATCGTTTTTTTTAATTAATGTATACAATGAAAAAATGTAAGTAAAAAAATGTATGTAAATGTAATCTGCTGTAAGCTTCAAACCAAAAGTTCTAGTAGTAGTAAAGTAAAATTTAAAGTTTTGAAAAAGCCGAACTGAAATAGATTATCTTTTTTATATATGTTGGTGGTCAGATGCTCTGCCATTGCCACCTACATCAGTGTAAATAAATCGGCTATTGTGATCAACGACTCCCAAAAGGACTATGCTAAAAAAACCCTTGTAGTTGTAAAAGTCACTACCAGAGTGAGGCGGGTCTTTGATGCGAATATGTTTGCCATCGATAGCGCCTAATGTATGTGGAAACTGCCATCGGTCTTGAAATCCTTTGGCGATAGACTTCCACTCATTTAGAGTAGAAGGAAACTGTATGAAATAATTTTTTTTTATATTGAAAATCATATACATATTATGTATAATATATGTACATACCTGTAGGCATTCCCCTTGGAAGCTTTCAATTATTGCCTCTAAAACTTCTGGAACGAACTTACTTATGGTTTTTTTAGAAACTCTAGTGAGATATTCTAAGGATCTATAAGAATCACCCGTCCCAATAAAACGTAAGGTAATAGCTAGACGCACTCTTGCGCTTATAGCAAATCTCATCACTGTGTCTTGTTTTTTTATTTTATGTTCTACCTAAAATGAAATATACATGTATATGTATACAAGTAATAATGGTGGCATTGGTATTTTTTTTAATTCTTATTTATAATCCCTAAAAGCAGTCCAGTTGTTAGCAGTAGTTAGTTTCATTAAAAATAATCTAAATATCCACCACTCCTGTCTGCCAAGTAATTACTTTAAAGTGCACTAAGAGTAAGCAGAGCTACCAGTAGTGTACTTACCAAGCTTAAGACTTCTTCAAAATCACTTAAAGTCAAAGTTTTGGAACTCAGAGTTTTCCCAAAGTAAATCCTTTAACAAATGAGTCTCTAAACTATGCTGCTGCCTCTTTTCCAAAAATGGATTTACCCAAAAGCGTCTTTCTGCAACTTCTTCTTCGTCAGAAATTTCCATTAAATCTTTAAGCTCTTTTAAAGCCACTAAGAGATCAAATGTTTTTTTAATGACATTTTTTATTCCTTTTTTATATTTTGAATATATATTATTTATTATATTTTTTAATTAAAACAAATCACTTTAAACAAAAGCACAAATCAATCAATCAACTAAACGCACAACCGAGACAATAAACGAAGCGAATACTTTGACAATCGAAAAATTATGAGCAAACAAGACATTAACATCCGCACGTTGTCGCCACATAGAAGAACATTGACAGATTAATACCGTTACTCTGCCGGCGTTATGTGCATGTCTTGTTGAATGCGATGGCTCGTGTGGACGTGGGGTCATAGATAGGTAGGCGCAGACACAGCCAATACAATTCATTTTCTGTTTGGTGAGAAAAGATCATAAAACCTGAATACTAGTGATTAATAAAAACTTTGTAGTAACTAAAGATAATTTAATAAAAACTGAAATAAACCCATTAACACTAAACTTGTTACATAGTGTCAGAAGTGGTGCATTAACTTATAAAAGAAGAACAAAATTAATGTAAGATGGCAGAAGATAACCAAAGTCGGACACCACGGGCATTAGATTGTGCCAATATGGTTGCTTAATAGCCTAGATGGAAACAGAACTTCGTAGTATGGATGATTGCTACCGGAAAAATGGACAAGCCAGAGAAAAACAAAATTGCCACATTTATATGGCTAGTTGGTGAGCAAGGTGCGGTTATTTATAATACGCTGTTTCCAAGCGATGGCACACAAAATTCAATGCTAGGTGAAGTCCGCGTTGGGGAGGATCCAGTGACACAAAGATCCTTAGACGATGCATTAAAAAAATTTGATGAGTATTGTTTGCCAAAAAAGAATACAGCAATGGAATCTTTTAAATTCAACATGATTCAGCAAAAAGAGAAACAGCAATAAACGAGTTTGAGACTGAACTAAGGAAGCAGCTACCCTTCTGTGAATTCAAATGCAACTGTGGAGCCTCATACGGGGAGCGAATGCTGCGAGACCGTATAATCATCGATGTACATGACAAGCAACTGCAAATGAAGTTATTGGATGGCAGAGACGATACCCTGGAAAAGGTGCTAGAGACTTGCAAGATTTATGAAGCAGCAAGCTTAAATAAAAGTATTTTGGAGTCAAGGACGCCTATTATAGCTACTTTAAAAAGAGAGGAGGGAAATCAAGCAGCAGTAGATAACTCAATCAAACGATTTTATTTCAATTGTGTGGTCCCCGAAGCATGCAGCTGAATGCAGGGCGAAGGATGCTGTTTGTCGTATTTGTTCGAAGGTCGGACATTATGCCAGAGTGTGCCGCCAGAAAGGAAAAACTCAGCAGGTCACTCAAAAGAGGGATAGCAACAACGGTTGCAATAACAAACAAGGAATTGGTAGTATTGGTTGGGGTGACGTTCAAGGTAGGTTTTTTTATTGTACAAAAGGAAAAGGGGTAATGCCAAGTAATGAACCTTATTTTAGAATAGAGTCGGTAGAGTCAAATAGGACAAAGTGGACAAAAGAATATCGAATTGAAGAAAATGTAGTGAGATCTAAATTAGACACTGGGCTGATGTGAATTGTATTCAATTAGATTTTGTGAAGAAATTAAAAAAAAAATCAGTAATAGAAGCAGTGACTTCCCTGTGTATGATTATAGTAGTAATCGGGTTAAAGTTTTTGGCACTGTAGTGATATTGAATCGGGTAATGAACATAAGGTATTATTCCTGGTTGTGGATAATCGGTTTGAGCCTATACTTGGATTGGACAGTTGTGTTGAATTTAAGCTAGTTAAACGGATGGATGTTGACAGGATTGTGTTGCCAGAGGCGTCACAAAAATTTGATGAATGATATAGTGATGTGCTTAGAGGATTTGGTAAATATCCCGGAGAGTACAGAATTTACTTGAAGGAAAACTCTAAGCATGTGCTGCGCTATAGGAAACGGATACCTCACGCATTAATGGATAGACTAAAGATTGAACTGGATGATTTGGTTAGGAATGAGATAGTGTCAGTGGTCAGACTACCCAACGGATTGGATAAATAATTTACAGATTGTAGAGAAGAAAAATGGTCTACTGCGCCGACCGAAGCCGAAATGAGTGTATTAAACGGGAGCATTTTTTATCCCGACGATAGAGGCTTTTACGTCAGTGCTGGCAGATGCGAAATTATTCACGGTTATCGATCTCAAAAGCGGATTTTGGCATATGTTACTGGATAAGGAGTCATCGGACTTAACCACATTTATGACTGCTACTGATTCAGAAGAGCATGATAGAATATTGGATTTAGTGATGCAACGTGCTAGAATCAATAATGTTAAGTTTAATTTGGACAAGATTCAGTATCGGACAGATTCCGCAGAATTCATGGGGAATTCAATTTCACATAATCAAATTAAAGCAGGGCGAAAATACTGTGAGGCAATTTTGGGCATGAAAAGGCCTGCAAGTCGAGCTGATATCTTGCGTTTTCTCGGGCTAGTTAAATATATAGCACGGTTTATATCGAACTTATCAAGAATTACAACGGGCTTGAGTAACTTAACGAAACTTGATGTCGATTTTAAATGAACTGACGAACCTCGTGTTTGGAAATTTGTTGAACATTATTGCATCAGAACTCGTGTTAGCTATTTACAATCCTCGACTACCTGTAAGAATACAAACACCTGTAAGAATACAACAGATATGTATTTATTCAAGAGGGGCATCCGATTGATTTTGCGTCTCGGACTTTGTCAAGAAGTGAGCAAAAGTGGGCCCAGATTGAAAAAGAGTTGCTAGCGGTTGTTTTTGCGTGCCAGCGGTTTCATTATTTTGTGTATGGGCGGAAAGTCACGGTTGAGAGTGACTATAACCCCTGGAAACATTGATTAAGAGGGACATTGATGACGTTACCATGCGCCTTCAGCGTATGTTCATGATGTTATAAAAAAACTCTCAAGTTTCTATTGTTTACAAGCCTGGAAAGGTAATGTTAGTGGCTAACTGTTTGTCTCGATCCCAGCTACCAGAAGAAGAAGAGATAGGCGAATTGACGAGCATAATACATAGGGTGATGGAAGCGGTCTGTTTATCAGAGGAAAATTATAACTACTACAGGAAAATTTTTACTGAGGACGAAAAGTACAGTCGCATATGTACATATGTTAAAGGTGGATGGCCCAGTTTTTGGCAGCAACATTTTTACAAGTTTAGGCCACAACTTCATATGGAAAACAGGTTATTGTTATTAGATCACAGACTTGTTATACCAGATAAGTTACAGAAGAAAATGTCAATATGGCTACATGGTGCTTATCTTGGCATTGAGAAAACTCTGGCACGTGCGAGGGAATTGTATTATTGGCCGGGGATGGGTAATCAGATCAAGGAGGAAATACAGTCCTGTTTGGTTTGCGAAAAGTTTCGACGAAATAATCAAAAAGAGCCACTAATGCAAGAGGATTCTCCGACGTATCCGCTTCATGTAGTAGCACATCTAGGCACATCATTGATCAGCTCAATCAGATATTTTGTAAGGTTGGATTAACAACAATAATTAAAAGTGATAACAGACCATTTGGTTCCAGGGAGTTCGTTAAGTACGCGTCAGAAGTTAATATTAGATTCAAATTTTCAAGCCCGTGCTATCCGCAGAGTAATGAGCTGGCGGAGAAGGGTGTGGCAATTGCAAAGAATGTGCTGAGGCGTTGCTATGAAACAAATGACTTGGAATCATATCAGTACATGATTTTGGAATATAATACAACGCCCTTGGCGAGTATGCAACTGTCACCATCCAGTTTATTTTTTGGAAGACAAATTAAAACTAAACTTCCAGTATCAGGCTCATTACTAACCAGGAATAATATAGCAGAAGTGGTTTAAGAAAAAATTGGGCTCAAGAAAGATAAAAGCATTACTATGATCGGAATGCGAAGTCACTGCCGGAAATCGCTATCGGTGATTTAATAATGTTTAAGAAGGATAGTCAAGGGTGGAGCTATGAGGTGGTAGAACAAAGAGTAGGTGAACGATCATACATTATTAGGGACAAGTGTAAAAGACTTTTTAGGCGGAATCGAAGGTTTATAATTAAAACAGGTTATTCTGATACTAACGCCAGTGACTTAATAGTGGGGGAAAATTGTGAAAGCATGCAGGCTGATTGTGGGTCACAGGACCTACACGTGCCACCATTGAATTATGATGTCAATGGTAGCATTTCTAGGGATGAAAATGAAAGGAATGATATGAATGGTCCTGTGAACCTTGATACAACTGGCAGACAGGAAGTTGGGTACGGCGTCGATCAGCCCAACATAGTAGATAGTGAGCGTCGTTCGATGGAGAGTGTTTTACCTGGAAAAAATGACGGAGGCGAGATTAGGACAAGGAGTAGGAGACTAGTTAGACCACCTAAAAGGTACCTTAATTAAAAAAAAAAAGCGTGTAACAGGTCAGTTGACGAAAACTGATGAAACGAATAAGATTTACGACATTTAAATATAAAATTTTTTCAATATTTAAATATTCCTTGATAATGGTTAACGAAGTTAACCGAAATATTGGAAAAATAAAAGTGAAACAAAATATTTTATTATCCCATAAAACTGTAGCTTATGCATTTTTCACTAATACAATACTAATAAATTTACCAAATTCGCTTCACGAAAGCATACCGAATAATATAATTGTGCCTTTTATATTATAATTTTATATCCTCTTTTCTAAAGGAAGGAAACTTTGGAAATACCAACCGTATTAAGTTAGCAATATACCTAACCCTAAATTATAAAAACACGTTTTATCAAATCCCCTTAACTCTCTATAATTGCTGAAATTTTCCTAACGTATCGCGCGATGACTATAATTCCACGCCCAAAGAGCATTTTCAATTTGATTGTGATCACTTACTGAAAAGTTTGTGAAAAATTTGACAGAACCCCAGTAGAAGAGCAAAGTGAAACCATTCTCGAGGTCAGGGTAAGTATTTGCTCACTCACTCATACTCAGTGCACATGAGTGAGAATCTGCTTTACTTTTTTTTTCCTCACTGCACATGTGCGAGTGTGAAAATTTCTTAGAAAACGAAATGCGATATTTAATTGTATGTTGAATTTTATGTTCATACGTATATATTTATTTATTAAGTTACTACCACAGTTTATATGACATTACTTCAGTTTATGCAATTTTTTATTAATAAAAATTTTTATGACGGCCCTCAAAGATCTAGTTAAATATCTTTTGTTGTAAAATAAAAATATTTGTAAGGAAAAAATTTTGTAAGGACTCTTCTAGTTTTGAAAGGTAAAATCAAAAACTTGTGAGAAAAAAGAGGATTATTATAAATACGTTACAGAACTATGTTGTTGCTGGCTATATGTTCAGCTTTCTTCGTGTGGCTTTATTGCTATTACGAGTCAGCTGCTAATGTGGGACGCAATAGAATAGGAATCACTGAACAATTCAACCGGAAAGTTAATACGTCTCCTTTTGACACGATAAAATATGCCTTTAAAGCGATGATAAACGGGTTTACGAAGAGGGACTTTGATGAATTCAAAACTCGAGGTATAGTGGCTAGGAAGAAACTGTTACATGAGGTATCTCGAGGGGTGATGAAGTTGCAGGACCTCTTACGACAGACCAGATTGAAACCAAATGGAATAATATTATCATTGGCGTGCGGTAGGGGTGGTTGGGAATAGGAATTAAGCCCAAAACCATCAGTGAAGTCAATTGTGGCAATAACGTTCGGAAAGAGTTTGTCAACACCGGGACACGAAGATTTTTCTGATAGGCTGTGGCCTGGCAAGGAAAAGGTGTCGCTCATAAATGCGGACATTCGTAAAATGGTAGGGAAATTGCAGAAAACATACAATTGGCTCTTGTTTGATGGGGGGGAGGAGAACTCAAACCCGGATAAGGAGGCGGATAAGATACATGAGCTGTTGAAGGACGGTGTCGAGCCGTACCTGTACGAGGGAATTGACGGCTTTATCATCAAGATATTAACCCCCTTCGATGCCAGAATAGTGGAACTAATGGAAAGAATTCGGAAAATGACCGAAAAGGGAAACTTGTATGTATCTTTACATACTAGGCAGTCAACCTCGGAGATGTATTTTTGTTCAACTCCTGCTGGTGGTGATCTTAGGAGGCAGATACGCGAGTTGACTGAGGCCAAGATAAAGAGGGCAATTTTTGAAGACCGGCCGGCCCTAAAAGAGCGATACGTGCGAGATGCCCACTATAGACAGAAGATAGATGAGGATGTGAAGTTGTTGAAGCCAATGGACATGAGCCGATCAATATTTCAATTGGGGCCTAATGTTTTTGACCAACCAAGGGCATTCTTGCACTGGTTGAGCGAAGGGACTTATCCCTTTGGATCTCGTGGTGGTAAGGTCACAAATGGAATTTTATTATGGGAGATATTTTGTGACAAGGTTGGGAGGGCAATGTAGGCAGAACATCGGCCTGAAAGGTTTCCTGTTTGTGTGATCGTGCTTGCGTTGTTTTTTTTTTTTGAGTTTTTTTTTTGTCAGAGAGTATTTTTTGTTGTGGAATTTTTATATATTTTTTTTTGTTTTATGTCGGATACGCGGCTGGTGAGAAGGGTTGGGACCGCCTGAGGAAAAAAGTACGAGCTAGGCCGAAACCTCACCAAACACACCGGTCCGTAAAGTAAAAGTTCACTTTATATGAATAACTCATTAATGAAAATGTGCAATAAATAATACTGCAAAAAGTGAGGATTAAAGTTCAAAGATTAACTAATTCTCAACTATTTACAAGCAAGCAATTATATTCTGGGAAGGGTTTTTTGTTGTTTATTATTTTTTGTTATTATAAAGTAATTTATTTTCGTTTGGGTTTTTTGCCTGTCCAATTGTTTTAATGGTCTTTTAAGTTACCTGTTTATTTGTTGTTGTTTTTGTTTTTAGAGATTTTACTTGTGTATTTGTTATTGTTGTATTACTCTTAAATTGCTAGGAAAAAACTAAATTTTTGGATACACAATTATGGAACAAAACCATTAATTTCTTGGTAAAACCAAAACGTTTTTGGTAAAATTAGTGCAGAAAAAATTTAGATAATTTATACTTTTTATCCGCAGGTATGTTAGATACATATATGTAAAGCATGTATGCATAAAAAATTTTATTACTGTTTAGGAGATATTTTCCATTTTTTTTGTTTTTTTTTTTTGCTTATATAGAGCACGTGTTGAAGGAGTTAATCAATATTCTTTTGAACTTCTATGCGATAGTAACTTTTGACTAAGAGTAAAATGGATCATTATAAAATTTTAGAATGTGGAAATAAAGCACAGTGCAATGCTTGTGGAAATATATTAAGTGCATCTAGTAAATATAACCTCGTTAGTCATTATAAATTAGTGCATAATAAGGAAAGTGTACTGACCAAAAAAACGGCAAGATATCGATTTACCAGTTAAAAAGCGGAACATTGCTGTTAAAATAAACATGGACAAAAATACTTTTTTAAAGTGTTGACAGTAAAAAAAATTCCGTTTAGAATATTTAATGACCGCCCTATTTTCAAAACTTTACTGAGTCCAAACGAAGATATCTTTAACACAAATTTAAATTCCAAAGATATTGTGAAAGTGTTAGATTCAGCAAGTAACCAAATAAGGGAATTTATAAGAAATAGATTAAAAAATCCAATGACCTGCCTAAAAATTTACATTGCGACACGTAGCATACTAGGTGTTAACATCTAATATATAAATAATTCAAAGATATATATAAACGCATGGGGTAAGTAATTTTTAAATACATTTAAAATTGCTTTTTAGCACAACTGCTATACTACAGAGTTAATATTTTATATACATTTATAATTTAATTTAATATTAAAAAGTTTTGGTTTCTATAGGTATGATAGAACTAGAGAAGAAACATAAAGCGACATATCTAAAAGACCAAGTCTTAAACTGTCTTAAAACGTATGATATGAAATTTATTCTAGTACAACTGATAATGGAGGAAATGCTGTAAAATTTAGCGCAATTCTTCAGGATCTACAATTAGAGGAATTTGAGGAAAAACACACACATAAGAATGTTGACCTTACTGAAGACATTAACGAAAACATTCAGAAGACATTAACACCAATTTTATCAGTTGTTAGGTGCGCAGCTCACACAATCCAACTTGCTGCATATGATGTACTTAAGTCCATGCAAACACAAATAGCTAATAGCAGAAATATAGTCAGAATAGTGCGAAGCCTGATACGTACCAGTGGTGTTTGTAAAGAATTACCAATTCTTGACAATTGTACACGGTGGAACTCAGTATTTGAAATGCTGAAATCTTTGATGAACTTACAGGATTTCATAGATTCGCAAATGTTTGATACGATGAGTAGCCATAGCATATATTGGGATTTTGTGATTGAGTTTGTGACATCATTTACACCTCTGGCCAAATGCACAAAGCTATTGCAGAAGGAGCAATATGTAATAGGTGATTTCTATAGATATTAGCTAAGTTGTGAAATAGAACTTGAAGATGTTCCAACTACTATAGCTTCAAGGCTACATGAAGCTATGCAGAACAGAAAGAAAACGCTTTTGAAGAATGATGCGTTTATATCTGCATTATATATAGACCCAAGGTTTAATTTTGTAAACTCTCCCCTGATATCAGATCAACAAAAGTCACAAGCATTAGTAAGTTTTTTAAACATTCAACAAAAAAACGTTCAATAAAATTTTTTATTTTCTTATTCTTTACTTTAGGAACATTTGATGAAAACTTTTGATATAATGTGTAAAATGCAAAGATTAAAGGACAATGAAAATTATATAAACAGCGAAGAGGAAGAAAACGTTGAAATGCCTGAAACATCAAAATCAGCTTACACTAAACTTCAAGAGAGTGTTAGAAGCTCCATTCTTAACACAACGAAAAATGTTGAAAGTGAACAAACATTCCGAGAAAAACTAATTCGCTTGTGCAACAGAAAAATGATCCCACTTGATACTGACATTCTGGAACATTTTACACTTTACCATTTGGAAAAGGAAGTAATGAATATAGCTCTACCAGTGCCAGCAAGTCAAGTTTCAGTTGAACGCGCCTTTAGTGCCCTAGCACTTACCTTAACAAAATTAAGAAACAAATTAAATGACAATACTTTAAATAATTTATTAATCACGAAAAAAGCAAAATTATAATTTGTAATATGAACGTAGTAGTATATAATAAAAAATTTTCATTAAAAAAATGTTTTACAAACAAAGCTCACTCATGTGCAATGATACAAAAAAATGTAAAACTATTTTCACTCATGTGGCATGAAGTGTGTGTTGTTGACCTCTGCTCGAGGTCAAATTAAAGGATTTGGACGCAAGATGGAGTAGAGTAGATGCTTCCTACGAATGTGTTGTATAGACAAGGAATGAGGAAGTCACACCCGAATTTAGGCAACAGGCCGCAGAAAGGTTTAAAGTATGTACAGAAGCGTACTACAACTGAACTTCCCAAATTTTAGATTTAATGAAAGTTCTCCAGTTAGATAGCTCGTGTAACCCGAGATTCTAATCGACTACTAGTTATTTTACGAACCCTATTGCTTCCGGTCAAACTTATGAGCAGCAAAGCTCAGTAAATTGTATAAAACACCCTCCCTATGATAAAGAAATCTTTGCAAGCAGCCATGAGCAATGGCCCTCGTTCCCAACGAGTCCTAAAGATTAAGTTGAAGCACATAGTGGTATAGCCTTATGCTAATCTTAAAAAGGAGTTTTTAAAAATATGCCCTGATTTTAACACACCGCCAGCTGCTGGAACTGGGACAACAAGACTGCAGGCGATAAAGGATGGAGGATCAAAATTGATAAATCATAGGTATTTGTTTCTACCTTTAAAAATTCACAGCCTCCCTCAGCAGCCCCAGAAGTCAAGAATAATGTCTTGTTGTTGACTATAAAACATGCTAGCATGTAGCATACTATCAAGCTGGTCGGGAGTTATTTTTGCTGAAGCAAAGTCAATGGTTTTAACACCATTGGCTGGTGCTATATTTTCTAAAGATGATGCCAATGAAATTGCTAAAATACTATATGACACAAATGAGCCAAATGGTAGTCAACGACTTGGAACTATGGCTATTCTATATTCTAGTTGCCAACTTGGTGGCTTCCTCCTATCAGAATCTTTAATGCATGTAGCACTAGTAGCTGCTTATTCAGCAACTGCTTAGTGTAATGAAGGTCATAGAAAGTCAATCATTTAAAAACCAACAAAACAATATCTAGCTTAAGGTAAGACATTGGATATCCACAAGTTTAAGGCACTTATTAAATATGCAAGTGGTGGTGTGCCAAGCGAAAATGGATATGAGACATTAGTTGGCGTTTATAATACTGAAAAGCAGCAAGCAGGAGAATACGTAAAACATTAAAACAACAAAAAAATCTATCAATAAACACAATATACGTTGAAATAGAGGAAATAAAATATAATAATAAAATTATGATTTACAGTACACCACCAATTGAAATAGCAGTAATAGAAATAACTTGCGTTGTAATATTGTACGATAAGTGTAAAAAGTCAAATAAAAGAATTCAGGAAAATCGTTTATCCAAGGGGGGTGAAGTTACTTATATACTTCCATAACCACCCCTCGTAGACATAAACACAATTATTGTCAAATACAAAACTCAAAACTTAGTTTTATTACTTTTTGCTTACTTTGTTTTATTAAAATTTCAATTGCTCTAATTTTTTTTCTGAAACTTAATTCTTTCTTTTGACTACAACGAAAATTTATTTAACAAAATTTTTTTTATCAATGACCAACTTCAATTTGTTTTTTGAAATCAGACTCTTTCCTTTGAGTTCAACAGGAAAATTTTTTAACAGCTTTTATTTTTTTGGTACTTAAATAAATGACCAAGCAAAGTCAATATAAAGCAATACTGCAATCGATTTTGCTTGCTTAACATATTGTATACATAAAAATAAGTTTTAGATTAAGAAATTATTGTATAAAAGAAAAAGAAATTTTGAATAAAGCAATTTTTAGTGTGACAACTCTGAAGAGTACAACATTAACACGAAACTCGTGCACCGCATTTTGGTGGACTATGGAAAGCGGCAGTAAAATAGGCAAAAGATCTTTTAATGCGAAATGTGGCAGCTGCATCATTGACCGAGGAAGAAATGGGAACTATCGTAGCAGAGATTAAGGTAATACTCAACTCTCGCCCACTAACATCTTTGTCAACACCGTGTTAGCTGCTATCAAGAATAACATAGAACACATACAAAACTACATTACAACAGCTAGTAATGGATTAACTGACGCTAGTATCTTAACAAAACAATAAATAGATGACTATGATATAAATATAAAAAAGATTAAATATTTAAGAACAGCAATTCTTGAAAATAACAACAAAGTAATTTTTATAATCAAAGTACCCAAAACCTTTGAAACTACACAAATAATAACTATAATGCCTATACCATATTCTAACAAAGAAATCGAAGAGAAAATTGAAAATGTTTTTCATTATTACAAAGAATATAATTACATAAATGAATGTAAGATATCAAAACATTATACAATACGTAAAACATGTAAATTAGTAACAAATGAAGATACTGAAATGCTAAATGTAAATGTAACTGTGTCAGCTGATCGTTTTTACTATATGCGACTGCATGAAAATGCTTACTTACTGTAGAAAACAGAAAATTATGTACGAGCTTACGTGACAGATGTAGACAGTAATGGGATGTATGTATGTTGTATGGGAGTGTGCCACAGTAACCCCTTTTTTGGTTCTGATTTTGATTGTTGTTTAATTTGCATACATATATGGAATTTATTTTCTTTAAGCGAATTGTTTCTTTATCAAGATAGTTTTCCAGCCATATGAACTTATTTCGCAGAACATCTGTAAGATGTATGTATGTTAATATTTAAAGTATTTATATGCGCAAGTATACATTTGTATACGAATTTGATATATAGCTACTTGTACATACATGTTAAATAATAGCAATAAATTAATTTAATAAAAAATACAAACAAAAAATTAAGAAAGTATTATACAGCAATGTCCATATGTATGTACGTATGCATAGATGTTTGCATAGAGCTAAAATTATAATTTTCCTAATTTTGAAATATACTACATGTCTATACGTATAAAACTATATCTTGGTACAATGAGAAAATGTTGGTACTTTTTCCGCACAATCATCATTAATGTGAACGAATGGATATTCCATCAATGTTTCGAATAGCTGATATGCATTATATTAGATAATTAAAAAAAAGGAAATGGACGATGAAAAATTAATATTATTAGTTCAGGGAAATGAATGCCTGTATAAAAAGAGGAATGTATGGAAGCAAATTTCTGCCGAAATGGAATATCCAGGTAAGTTATAAATACGATGCTAATAATATTTATTTATGTACCAAATATTTGTTTTGTAGAAGGAATTTGCCAAAAAAGATGGTCGTGCCTACGCGACAGGTACGTAAAGGAAAAGCGGCAGGAAAATTTGTCATCTGGCAGTGGAGCGAAGTATCCATCGCAATGGCCGCTAATGGAAAGTATGAAGTTTATAGTGCCTCAAGTTGTATCAAGACCGTAAGTCATAATGTGATTTGTATAATTTAGAAGTTTTTACACTTAACTTTCCAGAATGCGATGTTTATTCAACATTTATAAGGAAACTGTAGATATCGCCTCCTAGTCGTCATTGCAAATGGCCACAATCTGCTATTCCGCCACAGACGCTAATATCCATGTCTCCACCACTAGAAATGTTATCAGACTCAATGTTTGAAACAATTTCACAATTTCAACGCCGTCAGTAGCAAAACGGAAGAGATCGGCAAAAGAAAATAATGACACGTATTTTTCTTAAGCAGTTGATGCTTTCACAAAACTTTGTGAAAGTAAAATGAGAAAGCAGGAGGAGGAAGACGCAGTGACTGCTTTTAGAAAACTGATTGTTGCAATCATTTGAACAATAAGCCAGAAAAAACAGACAGTGGTAATGCAAAAAGTAACTACTTTAGTTATGGCAATTAATTTACAGCCAGATGAATGAAAAATGTAATATTTCCTTTTGTTTCATCCAATGTTTTTGTGGGAGTGTGCTCTTTAAATTTTTTGTTTGCTTTTGAAACACTACGTTCAGACTATTCAACTCTGACGGCCTTGTGTGTAACCAAAACAATTTGCTAAATATATACCTGCTGAGTTTTTTGTGTGTCAATTTATATAAAAGGGACGCCTCTCGTTTCATTTTCTTCTCGGAAAACGCCAGCAAACTAAAGAGTTGAATATTCTGAACGCAGTGAAACTTATCAATATAAAGCTTAAAAAATTGTTAATTTTAAGACAAAGTCGAAAGTTTCGCTAATGACATCTTACATACAGCCCCAACTTTACAGAGTGAGTTAATTTCTCAATTGGATGAAGTACAAATATGTTTTCAGTGGTGATATACAAGAAATGCATCGCCAAATCCGAGTACTCCCGGCTGATAGACCCTTTCAAAGAATTTTGTTTCAACCTCTAATATATGGCCCAATTAAAGATTACCAGCTGAAAACAGTAACATTTGGTGTGAATTGTTCACTGTACCTTGCGATTAGAACTCCTCTTCAGCTGGCATCAGATTGTGAGTCAGTATATCCCAAAGCCATTAATAAAATAATAAGATTACGCAAACAGTAGTCCCGTTATCTTTTATTAAAACCGTAAGAGTAAAATTCTCTCTCGTGACGTCAATAAAATATATTTCAAAAAGCACCACACCTAAGAAAAAAATAACGCGTATATTTCAAAAGAAGCACTAAAATTAAAATACAGTTATTTTATTTCATCATTGTAAATTGTGCTTGAAAGTAGTAAAGTTATATATTATTGAAGTTAAAAAAAAGTGTAAAAATGAAATGTGCAGTGTATAATTGTGGAAATACTTAAAATAAAAACTCAAGCTTAAGATTTTTTTATTTCCCAAAAGAAAAAAAACTTAGAAAAGAATGGTTAATATTTTGTCGTTTAGATGAAAAAATTTGAATGGGGAAAATTTAATGATCTCTACTAATTACATAAAAAAACATTTAGACGAGTCAAATTTAATAAATGTAGACGTTAAGGCAAAAACACTTTTCTTTCGTCTTTATTTGATTCATGTCCCAAAGCAGCTTCTATCTTGCGCACAGAAACGTACGTCGATGATGGCTATTTAATAGCAAAAACCCTATCTGCTCAAAATCAACTCATAAGGGCGTTAAAATCTGCAGAGTTCCCATCAAAAAAGATAACTGCAAATAATTCTCTATTACTTGCACATTTGCCAAAGGAAGATCTTTATGATTAAGACTTTCTTTTACGAAAAGATCGCAAAGCGACAAATTCTCTCGTCGGTTGCAAAGCTCTTTGATTCTGCTGCATGGCTAGCACCTTTAGTCATACAAGCAAAAATTCTCATGCAGCATGAGTCCAAAAATTTAACTTCGAAGTATTTTCTACTCTTTTAGAAAGGTGTACTTAATTCTCGGCCAGTATCTGCACTGTCAGAAGACCCATCAGATTTGACAGCACCCACTCCAGGACATTTTTTAAGAGGTGCTCCCATAATGGCCTTCCCTGAGTTTAACTTTAAGGATATGTCCCTGATTAATAGATGGGAAAAACTAAAGTCTATGCACCATCAGTTTTCTATACGATGGAAAGAAGATTACCTTAAAACCCTACACAAACGGACTCATAACCCGCCTGATAGTCAAATTGTGCCATCTTCCTTTTTTGAAAAATTAACACTTTTAACTCTAGTTTGTAGTATTCTATTTTTTCTCGAATTTAATTAGCCTTGCGCATAATTTACTGTTAATATTTCTTAGTTTTCTTTTGTTTCATTTACACAGGATTTGTACACTTATAAAATTACAATTTATAATGAAGTACCTTTTCTTTATATTATTAGACCAAATCGATGACTTACCGCTACCCGTCCCAAGGAGATTCGTACAAAACGTTTTAGGCGCCGTGATGCCGAAATCTACAAATGCGGCTTATGCAAAACATATCACGTCCTAAGATTTTGCAAAAAATTTCTTAATATGACGGTAAAAAAGAGGGAAGAGGTTGTTGAAAGATATCGCTATTGCGAAACTGCCTTGCTCGCAGCTACGATTTAAGGACCTCTGCCTCCACGAACACCTGCAACAAATGTGACAAGTATCACCATACTCTTTTGCATTCTGGTCCTTAACGTACTGCAAGACCAAAGAAATCTGCAGCAAAGAAACCATTAAACTAAAACCTACAATAGACGAGTGTGGCACAAATGCAACCAACTCCAGCATTAAGTTTGCCATCAACTGCCAACATTATTGCCGAGGCTATTAAATCATTGACTCAAGTGCTCCGTGTTGCAGATAAGACGGCATCTGTTGCCTAAGGCCAAGGCCGGCGGCATGTCCAAACTAAATTGGACATATTTTATATATCTTCATTTTTATATTATTATAATTTTAATTTTATGTAAGTTAACAACAGTGTAAGACTGATATAAAGCTTACCATTCACGACAGATATAAAAGTGGAAATCCGCACAACGGTTGAACCTCCTATATGGAGCGAACAGTATCCTTATCCTCTGTCGGTGAATGATTTTGTTAATAAGGAAATTAAAAATTTGAGACTGGATGAAAATGTACGATCCAGAAAGAGTCCTTATAACTCCCCAATATGTGTAGTGCCAAAAAAAGAGTTAATGAAAATGTAATCCAAAAACTGAGAATGGTAATAGAAATTAAATTTACAAACAGACAAATATCCAATTCCCCACTGTAATCGTAAATAATCATAATGTAAGTTTTAGCTAATTTAGGAAATGCTAAATTTTTCCAACTGTTGATCTAGTATCAGGATTTCACCAAATTTTTATGAAACCTGAGGACATAGAAAAATATGCCATTTCCGTTAACTATGGAAATATGCAGTTTTACGTATGCCCTTTGGCCTGCAAAACGGTCCGAGCATATTTTAAAGAGCAATGGACAATATTTTAAAAAATTTCATAGAAAAATTTTGCCACGTCTATATAGACGATATCATTGTATTCTCCAACACTCTATCACATAAATATCATAACTGATCTGCTCAAGGAAGCCCACCTGAAAATATCTATAGAAAAATCTAACTTTTACATTAAGGAAGCAGATCTTCTGGGTTATGCCATAACACAAACCGTATTTCCTACAGATCCGAATAAAATAGAAACTATTTAAATTTATTCAACTCCGGCCATTGTTAGACAGTTACGAAGTTTCCTAGAAATGACTTGATATTATAGGAATTTTTTCAAAAACTACGCTTCGATTGCGAAGCCTTTAACTAAGTTCTTTGCAGGCGAAAACGGCAGAATTTCAAAAAGAATGTCAGTTAAAATAGCAATTGAAGTAGACGCAGAAGCCAAAAAGGCATTCCAAAGGCTTTAATAATTACACTGTACAACACACCAAAAAATTACAAGGTCCGATCTATAAATTCTGATAAAGGAGACAAAAAAAAGAGACACGTGTATCGGTGTTTTGAAAGTTTACATCTGAATTTCATTTGAGAGGGGGTTAAAATTTCCCAGCTCTGGCACATTCTTATTGTTAAACGGCATAAGAAACCATGTGACCCTTACATTTTAGGTATAAAATGTGTTCAGCAAATTTATGTAAAATGTTACGGAGAACATTTGTGTAGAAATGTTAACCCTCTAACTCCTCAAGATATGGGTCGTTTTTGTCCTTCTTTTAAAAAAGAGCAAAAAACACCATTAAAACAAGGTTCTAGAGGGTTAAAATGTTCCACAAAAATGTTACCCGTTAAATTTTACTATAAGTCCCTGAATACACCAAAAAGAAAAAATCAACCATAAAGTCAGAAAAAGGACGCAACGAAAGCGAGCTTAGGGTTAATTTCGCATTTATTAAGAATTTTGTTTTAAAGCAAATTCGGATAGCATTAATATTTTTTTGTTTAGCTCTAGGCAATTCCACTTCATTATCATGCAATGTCCAGCATATTTCAGCGATAAGCGAATGAATGCTTTTACCTTTATCTTACGAAAATTGTTAATACTTACTGCCCTTTTATAAACCAGATTTTATTACGTGTGAAAATGGATAATAATTGTGGTTTTAAAAAATCTGTTTTAGAAAAAACCAATTCGAGAATGTCCATAGACCAAAAAAACTGGTAAATATAAAAAAAAATTTCAATTGAACATTAAAAGGAATGTCCGTAAATAAAACCAGGTACTAGAATAGTTATCAGTGGTATTGCAATAGGTAAATAATTTCAGTTGAAACTGAAAATGTTTTCAAATGTGATGTGAAAAGGAAATAATTGCGGTTGTAAAAAATCTCTTAAAATTGCATTTGGGAATGTTAAAAAAGGTTAAATAATACTTATGTATGTATGAATTACTGCAATAATAAATATCGATGTTTTCCATATTATAAATAGAACTAGCTATTTATTGAACACTAAAAATTAAAATGTTTTAGTTAAAAACTCCTCTTCTACGCAAATTGAGTCCTTTTCTGTGAGTTTTCTTGCCCGTTTATTCAAGTAATTTTATTAACAGCATGAGTTGCATTCAAGTTTCAAAAGATTAACCATCTCATAGTAATACTAAATTAATTAAGAAAGAAACTCAGTTTACGTGTAAGATTTGTTTAAGCAAAAATTTCCAATTGTTTGAAAAAATTAGATTTGTTTTGCTATATCTGCGGTAAACATGCTATACCGGAATATAAAGTTACGTTAGTAAAGTTGAAGACATCTATAGAAGGTATTTTAAGCTAGAAGTTTTTCCGGATGAACTGTGGACGCCGAAGCATTGCTGTCGCATTTGTTATAAGGGCTTAATTTTGTGTTCCAAAGGTAATTAATTTTTTGTTGTTCTAAAACTATAGTTTTATTTTTGAACTCTCGCTGAAGGTCAACGAAATTCAATGCAGTTTGGTATTCCTATGCGGTGGTTAGATCCAGGTAAACATAATGACGCTTCGTGCTACGTGTGCCAAAATATTTCCATATTAAAGTTGAATAGATATAGGCGAAAGAGTTTTGTATACAAAACTGTACCATCAGCCATGCTGCCAATTCCGCATTCTGACGAACTCCCAGTACCTGTGCTACAACTTCGAAGTCCTAGTCATTATGTTGATGGAACCATCGCTGAAACAGGAACCTTTTATTGCGCAGATAGTGATTACACAGAAAATGAAGTTATCCCAAGACCAATATTAATGTCTCAAGAGCATTTAAATGCATTGGCTCGGAGACTGAATCTGTCTAAAAACAAATCAAACATTTTAGCTGCAGACTTAAAAGGTCTTCATCTGCTTGAACCTGGTGTCAATGTTACCAACTTTCGTAAGCATCAAGACAGCTTTCATTCATTCTTTTCAGTAAACGATGATAACACGTTTGCTTATTGCAACGATATTAAAGGAATAATGAATGCAATGAATTTTGAGTATAACCACGAGGACTGGCGTATATTTATTGATTAATCTGAGAAGAGTTTAAAAGCTGTACTTCTTTATTACGATAATACCAAAAATCCAATTCCAATTGCCTACGGAATGAACATTAAAGAAAGCTATGATTCTACAAAACTATAACTGGACTCCGTATAATATGAAGACCATAAGTGGCGGATCTGCTGTGACTTAAAAGTCGCTAGTTTCCTTTCAGGTGTGCTGGCCGGATACGTTAAGTACGGATGCTTTTTATGCACTTGGGATAGCAGATGGAAGGGTGACCAATATTCCAAAAAACAATGGACGTTGAGAGCTGAGGGAACATTAGGAAAGCAGAATGTCGTACGTCAAGCATTGGTACCAACTGAACAAATTCTCTTACCCCCATTGCATATCAAACTTGGTGTGGTAAAAAACTTTGTTAAATGTCTGAATACAAATGGATCAGCATTTAATTTTCTGAAACCAAAATTAAGTGAAGCAAAGATTAAAGAAGGTATGTATATGTTCTTCAAGTCGTTGTTATTGTTAAAAGTTTTAAAATTGGTTTCATACCAACAGGTGTTTTTGTTGGTCCAGATATAAGAAAGCTAGTGCTAAACGCTTACTTCGACGAAATGCTCTCACCAATTGACCTTGATGCGTGGAAAAGAATTAAGGTAGTGATATACAATGTCTAAAGCAAAAATCGTTCTTCTACTGCTCGAATATACGTAGACAACATGCTTAGAGCTTTTGAAAAACTAGGCGTTCATATGTCAACAAAAATTCATTTTTTAAATTCCCATGTGGATTACTTTGAGAACCAGTTGTCAACAGACTGGCGCACCCATTGAAGAACGCTATAAAGGTAAAAGCATTCATTCGCTTATCGCTGAAATATGCTGGACATTGTATGATAATGAAGTGGAATTGCCTAGAGCTAAACAAAAAATGTTATTAATGCTACCCAAATTTGCTTCAAAACAAAATTCTTAATAAATGCGAAATTAACCCTACGCTCGCTTGTTGCGTCCTATTTCTGACTTTATGGTTGAATTTTTCTTTTTGGTGTATTCAGGGACTTATAGCAAAATTTAACGAGTAACATTTTTGTGGAACATATTAACCCTCAAAAACCCTGTTTTAATGGTGTTTTTTGCTCTTTTTTAAAAGAAGGACAAAATAGACCCATATCTTGAGGAGTTAGAGGGTTAACATTTCTACAAAAATGTTCTCCGTAACATTTTACATAAATTTGCTGAAAACATTTTATACCTAAAATGTAAGGGTCACATGGTTTCTTATGCCGTTTAACAATAATAATGTGCCAGAGCTGGGAAATTTTAACCCCCTCTCAAATGAAATTCAGATGTAAACTTTCAAAACGCCGATACACGTGTCTCTTTTGTTTGTCTCCTCTATCAGAATTTATAGATCGGATCTTGTAATTTTTGAAAAAAATTTGATTTTGTTGTACAGTGTTATTATTTACCAAGTAGAGTTAAATCAATCAGATTTTACATAAAATTTACATTAACCACTGACGATTCCAATGTTGCTATCACTTTTGTTTCATAAACTTTCAATCCAGCTGAAAGAAATTATGATACAAATGAAAAAGAGCTTAATGCCATTGTCTGGGCATTATAAACTCTAAGAAATTATTTGCATGGAGTAAGTGATCTTGAAATTCACTCCGATGCTATTATAGTTCAACTTTACATCAACAAACTTAGAAAAAATCCAACCCAAGTCTCAGTAACTAATATAAATTCAAAAAGTATATTGATCAATCAGGTCGATTTATTTAACAAAAAATGGAGTTAAGATACGAGTTGGAAAACAACAATAAAAACCATATAAATTTATTTCATATGTTTTGTAATAAAATAAATTTTACGCTTCTCATCAAATCATAAATTCTCTTGTTTAACTAACGCTCAAGTAAGGATCTGATTTCGTCTGTGAATTCATCATAGGAAAGAATATTAAAAAAAATTAAATCGCTAACAAAGCATTTTCCCATAGTTGAAATAGAATAAGAATATGATCATTTCAAGTCAGTAAGTTAGTTGTAACACATAACTAATCAAAGCCTGACCGTAGACTAGCCTAACAAGCGGCTCCCTGAGATAGCTCATAAAAAACTATAATTTGATTTAAGAAAATTGAATAAATAAAATGATTACATACATATATAAATGGATTTCTGCTTATTGGATAGATGCTTTGCAATACGTTTTTTTTAATGCATGTTAATTCTTTATGATTTTTTTTATTTTCATAGCAAAATAAAAACAAATCTTTATCGATTTTTTGTTATTTCCCACATTTGTCAAGCAAAGGGTGAGATTTACTGCGTCAGCATAATTCAAGGCTAGAATAAAAATTTACATACCTGTTCAAGTGACCAGGTATTTGTGAAATTTAATATCACCTCTACACTGACTAATAGTGGGAAAATAATTTGCCTATTTAAATTATTAGCCAGACAGTTATGTAATACAATCTCTGTACGACACTGCCTTACAGTGGGAAAATAATTTAACAATATTGAATGAAATACAATATTTCTTTTTGGCTAATGGTGGGAAAATAATTAAGTACAGAAAGTTATGAACATTTTCGGCGTGTTTACAATTAAGTTTATTATTTTAATTTAGTTTATATTGCATTTTTCTTTTTTACTTCTTTGTTAATACCAAAGAATTCCTAATAAAGTTTGTCACTTGCATATTGTCAGTCGTTGTGTTCACACTCTTTTCGAAGTTACATTGTCTTGGTGTACCACTTAGACAATTCAACAAAACAATAGAGCTTAACAACATTATCCAGGTGTACCATCTATTCAAGGAAAACAAATTTTGAAAGACGTAAAAGTAAATTATAGTTTTAATTTTTCTTATGAGTTTGATCAGTATATTAAAAGCGACGCAAGGCGGATCTTAACGACAGATCATAGAAGTTCTCTTATAAAAATAATAGTTGAAGAAGCTGCCTATAGAGACTTTCAAATAAGAATACAATATATTCCCTTGTTATAAAAAAAATTGTGTATGTATTTTTCTCAGAAAAAACATGCTGATTAATTTTGTTCGTGTTAATGGTCTGTGGCTCTGAGAAATGGCAGAAAATTTTAAAAATATACAACAAGTAAGAAAACAATTACCGGTTTTATATTTTCTAATCCAATTCATAAATAATTTTAAAAACCTTTAGACTTAAGTGTTTTAAATAAAAAAAAATCATTTGCTTTCAATTATAATTTTCAATCAATCAATCGCTGAATCAATCAACGGACTGATATGATGCTTGCGAAAAGTGCCAACAAATATTTAAAATAAGTTGCCGTAAATTGCATTATTTAGAAAGCGTCGAATTTTTTAAATCTTGGTCCAAGCTGTAACATTCAAAAGCTGCTGATTTGTTATTATTCAAAAATTATTTTAGAAATACATTTAATTGATATTATTTTTGTATATTTTGAACAATGTATTTTTAGATTGAAATTGACTTTGATCTTTTATATTGTGGCAAACGTTTGATGTTATTTTCTAAATGGGAATTATGTTAAACAAAAATTATAAACTTTTTTAACACAATTTTACAAACGAAGTCTGCAAACAACAGCTATGTAAAGCAAAGGAAACAAAAAATATAAAAAAGTATAAAATTAATTTTAGTATGCACCTTACTTATTCACTGAAAGTTTTGGTGATATTTGTATTTATAGATTCCCAAAACTATCTTATATCAATTTTGTTAAACTCAATATTACCATGATCAGGACGGTAAAAAAAGGATGCCAAAAAACAAAGAAAGTAACAATGGCTGATTCGAGGAAAAGTTTCATGCTGCATTTAACAACACTAAATGATTATAAATGTAAGACACAAAGAAGAACCAAAGTTCAGAAAAAAATCTTTGCAGAGAATACATAGTACGAGCAATATTTAAAGACCTAACAAATACAACGCAAACAATGTTTTGAACGGAAATTTCTTAATGCAATCTCTACGGAGCCCCCCAGGAACAAAAATAAATCTCTCCTGCGATATCTACGGATCACTCCAGGACTAATAAAAAACTAAAAGAAATAAAAATACAAAAAATAGACCTAATCCTCCTTCACCAAACCTATACTCCTGGTGATCCATAAAAAACATAAAAAATTGCAAAAGGTTATCGGAGTGAAAGTGGAGTCACCCGTAGCTTAGTAGGTTCCCGCGATAATCAAAGTGGGGCACCAAAAAGAAACCATACGGAGCTTCTGTGAGGACAAAACGATTTTAAAGGGTCGCTCGCGTATCCTTGCAAGTCTCTCTAGTGAGAAAATAATAAAAAGATAAATATTAATACATAAAAATATTAAAACAAATAATTAAAAAAGAGAAAATTGAAATAAATATAAAATCGAAAAAGAAAAGTCAAGATTAAAATAAGAAAGAATGTATACTTGATTTTTAAAATAAAAATGAAAAAATATATGTAAAATTGAAACAAAATAAAAATTTGAAAATTGAAAAGTAAAAGCGAAATATAAAAGAATATATTTTTTTTTTATTCCCTAAAAATAAAAAAAGAAAATTGAAAACTGAAGCAATGTGTAAAATTAAAAGAAAAAAAAATTTAAAAAGGGGAAATTGAAATGAAATATAGAATTGAAACATAAATTTAAAAAGAAGATATTCTTTAAAAATTGAGGACAGCCACCGCGGTTGTCCCAGTGGTCACAGAGGAGGTAACTCTTCAGCGACCACGAACCGAAACCGAGTTAAGAGATATGGGCATATCCCAGAAACAGTCTACCAGTCAAAAATTTTTGAACTTAATCCAACTTAGTTTTTTTTAATGGAGCATTAGAATAGATATCTAATTTCATAAATTTATAAAAAAAATTTATTTCGATAATGATTAATACAAAAATTATTACAAAATCCTACCCTACCTCAGGTCTTTTAATGTTATACAAAAAAAGTGAAATTATTTACGTGTTAATATCATTGCTTTAGTATTAACATAGATGGTCCAATCGAAAGCCATATTGTTATTCACTCAATTCTCTTTAATTATTGCAAAAAAAAAAATGTTGCTCACTTTTTTGGAAACAGTAAAATTTGGTATGAAATGCCAGAGATATACGTTGTAACGTGCGTAACGGAAAATAAGGTTTTTTTGTATTGTGAATAGAAAAAATTTTTGTTTTAAAAATCATCTATAATTTTAATTTAAATTTATATTTTGCTTTTAAGAAAAAAAAATTATAATTCTAGAATTAAAAACCAAAAAATTATAGCATATTAATTTTTGTAGCGTGCGTAACGATTTGAAATCTAAAATACTCCAATAAAAACCTTTGCAATTTTTATTTTTTTTCTTATTACTTACCTTCTTAAATTTATTCTTGGCCTACTATAATGAGTACAGCAACAACATTTAGCTTACTTTGTTGGTACGATAGGCGCAAACGGTAAATTTCATTTTGTGTCGCCTTTGGTTTCGTTTGAATAATCTGCAATTGTCTTTTAGTGTCAGTTTAGATTATCGGCATTTTGAATTCACACAAAATTGTTTGCTTCAGTATAATTTTTATCAAAAAGAGTTGGAAAAATGAAGACGGGTGCAGAGCGTATTCGAAAATATCGCAAAAAAATACAATCAAATGAAAACTTAACACAAATAGAACGTTTAAAAAATGCGAAAAGAATGAAAATTTATCGGAAAAATCTTAAAGAAAAACTGAAAAATGATGATTCGTTATCAAAAAAACTGAAGGCTTACCACCGAAACCGTATGCAAAGTTATAGAAGGAAAATAAAGCAACACACACAAGAAAAGCAACGAATAATATCGTCGGATAGTGCATATAAGTGCAAAAATACCCTTTACAAGGCCTTAAAAAAAGTGGAGTTAGCATTACCAAAAGATATTAAGAAGATAAAGGAGGTTCTTAGAATACTTACCGAAAAATACTCGAAAGAGGAAGAAGAAGCTCAAACAAAAAATACGGTTGACGAAAGTGTTAAAATGATTTATGAGTTTTACACTAATGATGACATCTCTACGGAAACTGCCGGAAGAAAGTCCACACTCATATCAAAATCAAATAACCTTCCAATATCTAAAAGATTCATGGTTATGACAATTGGAGAAGCATATGAATTGTTTAAAAAAACGTTTCCAGAAACAAATATTTCACGTACCAAATTTTATAACAACCGATCAAAACACGTGCAATTATCTATTAAGCTTCCACATAACATGTGTGTTTGCCAGTACCACGCCAATTTTTCATTTTTGTTGGAAGCTATGTATGGTATTTTTCGTATGTTCCCATCTGACTTTGACAATTTTTTAAAAAAAGTGTGTTGTGACGAAACCAATGAAGTTTGTATGAGGAATGAATGCAACAAGTGCATTAAAGACATTAAAGACGCTTTCGTTCCTTTAATTTACATAAATCAACTCCATGAGCTTACTGAATGGAAGTATTGGAGAATCGTTGATAAACGCATGGTCCTTAGTCATACAAGAGGACCAATAATTGATTTGATAAATGAATTGGAATCTCAGTTACCTTCCTTTAAACTGCATACTTATGTTAAAAGGACTCAACAAAAATACTTTCAAGACCGAAAAATATCTATTAAACAAGATGAAGCTGTTCTGCAAGTCGGTTTTGCTGAAAACTATAGGCTTCTCACTCAAAATGAAATTCAGTCAGCTCATTTCAATTACTCCCAAGTAACCATATTTACTTGTGTTGCCTGGTTGCACAATTGCACAAGATCATTTGCTATTACGAGCGATCAACTGTCACACAATAAATATGATGTTTATTACTTTCTTCAGGTAATTGTAAAGAAACTTAAAAAACGAAATGCGATTTCAAAGTTATTTTTATTTTCTGATGGCTGTGCAAGTCAATTTAAAAACAAATTCATTTTAAGTAGTTTATCGTTTTTTAAAGAAAAATTCGATTTGACCCACTTTGAGTGGAATTTTTTTGCAACTGCTCACGGAAAGGGTGCAGTAGACGAAATTGGAGCTGTCGTAAAGAGAAAAATTTGGCAAATAGTGAAAGCTCAGAAAATTGTTCTTTATAACGCACATGATTTTTTTAAATTGGCAAAAATGAATATAAATGGTATTTTTATGTTATATGTAAGCAGTACATACATAAAAAATACAACTGGATTTCTTTCGGAGAGATGGGCTATCGTTAAAAGCATTCCCGGCATTAAAAGCAACCATTTTTTTTCATCAGTTAACAAAAATGTGCTCGAAATAGCACTAACGGCAGATTTAACAAAACATAAAATTGATTTATAAACATATATACATAATTAAATTAATTTATAAACATAAAATATGAATTAAATAATGCTATTAAAAAAGAATATAAGTTGTTTTGTTAAAAGAAATACAAATATTTTTATTTATAAACTACTGGAAAAAATGTAGCGTGCGAAACGTAGCGTGCGTAACGCTGGATTCACGGCTTTTGTAAAAAAACAGCAACATTTTTTGGCTGCAAGTAAGTTATTTTTTAATTCTTTTACATTCATCTTTCTTTAAAGTATTTAATTTTTCTGCTTTATTATGCAAAGTTTGCTAAAAATCACAAAAACATACCTCAACCTTTAAAGTTACTTCCATTTTTTGTAGCGTGCGTAACAATACTTTGAGATTAAATTTTTGCAACTTATACCTGTTAGAAAAAAAATATTTTGATGACATTCGAAAGTACACTCAAGTATAACTTGAAGGTATGTCTTTTGCAAGACCAACAAATTGTTACATTTCAATCTGAAAACGCGTACGAATGTAGCGTTCGTAACGCAGGATTTGCCCATATAAGTCGTCTTACTGACAGTGTAAGGGATTTAAGAACATTTGAGAGTAATCCAATGCAGTATGTTTCCTGGGTTAATTCCGTGGAAACCATACTGGGGGATTTTGAAATTGTCAACGATAAGCCGATTTATCGTACAATCAGCCAGAGTGTCGGTCAAAAAATAATTTTCGCTGCTGATACAGCTCTGGTATCCTATAACGTATTTAATAGTGATTGGGCTGAAATCAAAATAATACTTTCCCTCCACTACGCTGATAAAAGAGACATCCAAACTCTGGAACATCAGCTCAATCAGCTTTCGCAGGGATCCTCGGCAATGGATGAGTTTTATTCAACGGTTAATTATCAACTTTCGCTTATTATCAACAAATTTCAAAGCTATATTTACATACAACCACTATATAAATCATGCTACTACTGAAGAAAAGCCTTACAACTTGCTTGAACTTTGATTTTTGTCTCTTCTTTATAGTTTGGACAAAAATCTTTAGTTCATTTAAAATATTTGTGAGAAGTTTCCTGACGAGCTAAGTAAGCGATAGCGAAATGGCCATCGAGACGTGCTTTCACCTTCAATAATCAATACCGGGAAAATAGCACGGTAAATTTAAAGTTTAACTTACAACATATATTTTAATAAAACCAGACAATTGATAGACACGCAATGTAAAAAAATAGCTTGGATTAATAATGCGAATTCCAAAAGAGTTGAAAATCCAATAAATTTAAAATATATTAACGCAGAAAATAATAGGAAAAGATTCTTTTAGAAGGGCAGAAGTATTAAGGAAAGAAACTGATGGGGAACATTTTGTAGTCAGGTTTAGGGACAGAAATGTTAGAAAATACAAGAACCACTTTAAGAGGAATAGAATAACGAATATAAAGAATATCCTGGAATATCCCATTCAGATTAACGTTGCACGCATGCTCATAACGGCCATATTATTACTAGACTTGGCACCTATGTTTGTTAGTCAAACTATCAGAGTTGATAAAATTAAGGATGATTTTGGCTGCGTTATTATTGATCAAGAATTTGCGATTCCTGCAGAATATAGAAATCATGTTATTGAGATAAATACCACTGATTTGGAGATATCATTCGATGAATTGTGAAAGGAGTACAATGGCCATCAGTACCTGCAGTCTACGATTATAACTAAATACCTTAATATGGCAGATCAAGAAAAAAATTTATTCATTAAGAGGCACAAACGCGGTCTATTTAACGCATTAGGAAGTGGCCTAAAGTTTCTTTTCGGAACCCTTGACAGTGAAGACAGGCACAGAATAGAGAAATCTATAGTTGATATTAGGAACAGAATTACAAATAACGATTTAAACATAAATAGTGTTATTGAACATGTGAATGTTGGAAACGCACTGTTGAATGAGCTTAGAAACAAATTCCCTTCAAAATTCACTTGCTACGAAAACTATTGCTGACACTTCACAATGTCAAAGCTTATTTAGAGCATGTACAAGATATTCAAAAGGGGAATACAATTGAAACAATATCCCATTTGAGCGCGGAACAGTTCGAATTTGTTAGAACTTCCGTTTGGATTAGAAACAATTTATTTCGTACTTACTATCCCTAAAAAATTTTCAGAATATACTAGGTTGAAGATATTGCCAGTTCCGGATTATAATAGTGAAGAGCTGGTTCTCAATTCGAATATAGACTTTGTTAAGAGCAATGCGAAAATATTTTAATTAATTAACAACAAAATTAAACCATTGTACGATTTATGTTTAGAAAATTTATTGAATAAGCAATTATCAAACTGTACTAGGACAAAAGAGAGAGGCTGGAAAACAGGGACGTCTCCGAGGTCAAGAAGGCTGCAGGTGAAAGGATCCTGCTTTTTCAGGGCAACGTGGACTCGGCTTGGGAGTTCATAATACTACCCTACGTTCGGGCCTCCTGACGCTGGCTTAGCCCCGAAGCTGGATTCCGCTGCTTCATATATCCGACTACAGTCGTACTTTTCTTGGCACCTTCACCTTTGCCTAGTTTCACGACTTCGTATTTATCGTGATTCAACCTTGCCACAACTTTGTACGGTCCCAAAAACTTTGCCCGTAATCACGTAGTGGAAGAATAGTGCCCGTCCCGTGCTGGTTGCGGACGATGCATTCGCCCTCAGAAGAACCATAATATAATCATATGCAGTGCAGCGCATTTTTAGCTTCAGGTTGAGTCATGTACGCCGAATAACTGAAAATGTTTTTGGCATCATGTCGGCACGTTTCGGTGTGCTACGAAAACCAATTTATTTGGACGGTAAAAAAAACTAAAAAGTTGTGCTTGCAGTCTGTGTACTCCACAATTACTAAATCACTACAAATAAAGCAAAGTACGCTCCAAATAATTCGTTCGACCAATACGATGACGAGAGAAATTTGAAAAGTGCTGGCGAATGGCGCTCAGAGGATCAGGCTCAACAAACATGGTTTCCTTTTCATAGTCAAAGATATTGCACAGATGATGCAAAAAAAAAAATTCAGACTGAATTTACCTCCTATTTCGTTGATAAAAAATATGCCTATAATTTCTATTTAAAATAATGTCGCTGCTGAGCAGTTCATCAGGGTCTTTCCCATTTTGAATTAAATGTGGAAGTGATGAGGCTGGAGTTTGCTGGTGATTTGTTTCCACGAAGTCAATCATTACGCCTGAAATTTTATAGCGCATCTCTCGAGATCTTGCATCTGAAAGTGTTCTCAATTCAGCCAAAAGATGATTGCAGAAAGCTGAATTCGTATATCAGATGAATGCAACGCAGCCACGGCAGTGGTAAGATTTGAAAATGCACTTGATTTGGAAGTCTCTTTGGATGGCGAGGATGATGGAGATAGAACATATGTTACGGTCGTGAACACTTACGTAGACTGCAGAATGTGGATTCAGATTGTGATGGGCGCATGAACTCCGCTAGTAGCCACTAATTACTGTCATCAGATTCCTGCGACCAGTGTTATGTGTATGTAAATATAAATAAGCACATATTTTGATTTAACAAAATTCATGCATTAGCAAATAATACATACAACATATGTAAGTATTTGCATACGTTTGTACCTACCAGATTCAGCGTTGATGTTGAAGAAGTTGAATGTTGTATATTATTACTTTCAAGAACCGTCAACGCCTGGAAAAATTTCCATGTGACCGTTTGGCATTTGTTTGCTCCTTGTTTGGACTGTTTTTGCTTAACTTTGCCAAATTGACTATGTAAGTAGTGCGCAGAGATGACCATTTAACTTTTGCCTCGTTAGCATCCACTCTCTCAATTCCTAGCTTATCTGCAACACTTTGCCATACATTCAGTCTTGTAAGTTTATACTCTGGTGAAGCGTAGTCCACGGATGAAATTAAACTTACAAGTATATCTTCCGTCCATACGTGTTGAATTTTTCTGTCTCCTGCTGTAGACTTTTTTTGCCTACGTGGCTTCACTTCTTCAAAAACACGGCAATCATCCACCACGACTTCACACATATTAAACACTTTTTATAATTTAAAATAAAAGTTTAAAATTGAAATATTAATTCCACTTAAAAAATAAATTAAACCCGAAATAAATTGCATACAGCTGTTTTGAATATCAGTGCCGCCCGTACTCAAAAAAATTACCGAAGTCCGTAACACCGGGGAAAAAATTTCATGAAGAAGAATTAAAATAAAGTGTCGGACCGCATTATGCATAACAAAAAACATTTTTATTTATATATATATACCTATTTATTATTATAAATACATATGAGTTTTCTGCCAGCTATCCTCAATAATGCCCAAGTGGCGCTAAGGCAATTATTTGATTGTTATATGAAATATTTTTTTTCCCCCTTACCCGATGTCTATGGGTGATATATTTATATCATAATGAATGTTGAGATAGATTTAATAAAATACCAAAACAAATTCATCACTAGTAATTTTAAAAAGACAAGTCAAATAGTTTATGACTAAAATATTAAAAAATTGATTTACAATTAGACTAGAATGAATTAACAGCAGTAAAATTTGGCTGACAAGTTGGTACTAACAGCTGGTTGCAGAATTACAAAATTTTTTCTTTCAATCTGAAATATTATAATAAATTATTGGACGTTCTATCCCGGCTAAAGTTTTTCCCATCATATAATTTCTATTAATGATAAATATTGGCAACGCATTGGCCACTGCATACATGCGAATAAAAAATGTTGTGTCAAAAATTCTTTCTGCTACATATTTGTGACGGCTGCATGTGCATGTAAAAATTTCTCAAATGTCAGAATTTAAATGTAACAAGGAAGTACACAACATGCAAAAAAAAAAACACATGTGTGCATGTTTCTACAAAGCAGCATGCAAATACATGTGAATGTGATTGTCACAAAAATTAGTAGTACACGACATGTTGCAACGCAGCTTCATGGTGACGTCAAAATTACGTCAGACCTATATGTGAATGTGGCCTTTTACATGCCATGTACTGTAGACTTTAGGAATCACATAGTCCATAATACAACGAAGTTAATAAAAAACTAACAGATCCGATAAACAAATCAAAAATGACTCATGGAACATTATTAACTTGGCAACCCTCTGCCTGAATGTATTGACTGATATGCCCCCTTCTTTCTTTTTTAAATGTACAAACTGTTTGAGCAAAGGTGATGATGACCGTTCATTCCATGGGGAAATGCTTGCTATGAAAAGTAGTTTTGATCAAATTGTTTAAAAAAAGTCAAGACGACAATAATATGTTCAAGGAATATATGGCCCAATTTTTGTTGAATTAAAAAAAAAACATATTTTGTTATTACAGATATAAAAGCTGGCATTAATACTTGCAACCAGAGGATAAATCATGTTGATTCTTCAAAAAATATTAAGATTACAGCTTTGGAAGCTGAAAACGATATTCTTTATCGAAGATTACATCGGAGTGATTTTGTAGTGAATGAACTTCCTTCAGGTCTTAATGATTTGAACTAAGTTATTGTCTCGTTATGCTCGTTCTACAGCATTGATATATGTAGCTATGATATTAACCATATTTGCTATATGAACAACAATAAAACAATACTTGTTAAGCTCAACAGTGTCGCTACTTGGGATAACATCATGAAACATTATTTTAAAAAAAGATCAGTAACAGTGAAAGATGTCATTGGAGGAGAAATTGGCTCTCGTGTCTACTTAAGTGACCATTTCTCTCCAGCCGCCTCCAGGTTAAATGCTCTTTGCCGTAAGATGCTTCGTGAGAAGACAGATAATGATTAATGAGTTTGAAAGTTATCTAAGTGGATCTCTGTTTGATATTGGTGGAATAAGATAGATATGGTAAAACAGAAGTGTCTTCCCGTGCCGTTCGTATTCCGGGCTACAGATTCTGTCGTAAAGATCGTGAGTTTTGTAGAGGTGGTGGAGTTGGCATTTATATCTCTAAGATGATAAATTACAAAATTGTATTAAAGACTTTTTTCTCTTTTTCTTAAAGTACTTTTTAATAAGGTAAAGTATTTATTTGGTGTTGCCTACGTGTCACCTCCTGCTGACCTTACTACCTTTGCGGAGTCACTCCAAATTGTTTTTCAGTTATGAAAACATCATCGTGGTAAGTGACTTTAACCTCAATTTATTTGATATTGCTAAATCTGAAATAATTCACTCATTTGACATTAGAACTGAATTATTTATATGCGAAAATTCTAAACGAACCCATTACAATTTGAATAACCTATCCACATCATTTATTGACTTTTTCCCGTAAGTGATCGATGGTCTCTAACCTTTTCTGATCAGGTTCAATGCCCATCGATTTCAGAATTAAATTAGAATGTGAGTTTTGTTTTTTTAATGAATTTCATATTTCTCGTTTATTTGTATAGCGACAAAAGCTGTGCATTTCGAAGCGGTTAGCTGTCTAACGTCAGAATCGTATCTGTCCGCGGTAAAAAGATTTTTTTTTGCCAAAAGAGGTAAAAGCAGTCATATATACTCCGATAATGGCACTAACTTGATAGCAGCTTAATGACTTAGTAAAATACCTTGAAAAAGCCATTCATAAAAATTCAACTCTAGCACCAATGCTGGAAGAACAAAAAATTAAACGGCGTTTTATCCCGGCGGCAAGCCCCTACTTTGGAGGGATATGGAAAGCGGCAGTAAAATCAATGAAAAATCATTTAAAAATGTATTTGGTGACACAAAGCTAACCATTGAAAATCTAAGTACCTTGCTAGCTCATATTGAACTCAAGGCCTTTACATTAAGTGAAAACAACATTGATCCTCTCACTTTTGGTAATTTTTCATCGCTCGTCTCTAATATAATGTCCGGAACCATGTGACGATAGCAGAATCGAATGTTTAGATAAATGGAAGCTGATTCAGAAACTAAAACGTCACTTGTGGAAGCATTGGTCTTCGAATTATTTAACATCTTTGCAACAAAGGTATAAACGAAAGACGGTACAAGAAAACTTAAAGGACGGCCAGATTGTATCCGTAAAAAATGAAGACAGATGGCCGCTTGATACAATTACAGATGTGCACTCCGGTAGAGAAGGTTTAGTAAGAACAATGAAGATAAAAACTAAAAACGTAATAATTATTGTTCAAGCCATCACAGTTAACTTCGTGTGCACGTAAGTATGTTTGTATAAATATGCATACATACTTACGTACACACATGCCTGCAATAAATTCATTAATTGTGACGAAACCTTAAATCGCTGCTCATGCATTTTTATTTTAACTTATATTTTAATGTGAAATTTAAAAAACAACAAAAAAAAACTATTTGTCATTAACCCTGGAGTTAATGTCGACGTCGTTGACGGCGTCAAATGTCAAAAAAAAGTTGAATCGTATGAAATTGTATGAGAGCAGTTAATCTCAACGCGTTGCAACGCCGTAAAAGTTCAATCTGTTTCAACTTTTTCGGCGTTGAAACGCCGTCAACGACATTAACTCCAGGGTAAATTACAATTTTGTTTTCTTCAAAATTTAATTTTAATAACAACCTTGAACTACCGCTTAATGTTACATGCCGTTCATTGAATTTTATATTGTATCACATTTTGCTTATAATTTTTTACATTGCGCCGAAAACTTAACCGGCGGTGCATTGAACTGACGCAAAACAAAAGGCTCAGGTAACAACTCACACCAAATGTAATTGCTTACCAAGAAATTCTTTGATATTTGTATTATTACTATTAATATTTAGTATTAATTAGTATTTAGTATTAATCAGCAAAATAATAGTATTTAAGACTTTAATGTGATACCAATAAAAGTAGAATTAATAATTCAATCAAAAGAAACGGTTGTTATTTTTTCTCTTCTCCGCTATAACCAAGTTCCAAGTGCTTGCGTTATACCAACTGCTGTCTTGGTGTTACTGCATTGACACAACCCAATATATCCTGACTAAGTTCAAGTGCTTGAGTCAGATAAATTATTCATTTAAGTGAACTGACCAAGTTGAAGTGCTTGCGGTAGAACACAACGATCAGCAGACGAGCTGAATCAAAACAATAATAATAAACACCAATTACAAAAATATGTCCTCCTGAAAACGCAATTAGAAAAGAATGTCGGTCAAATGCTACAGCAGTAAATTTTGTGGAAAGTAAGCCGAAAGCAGTTTAAAATATAGTAGATATGCCAACAGTTATATTCTTTAAACCAGCTGCAGTTTCAGCACAACCGACGAAAAAAATCAAACCAAACCCAGCGACAATAGACGAGCTCAAACCCAGTACTGTATATTAAGGCAACAGAGGTTTTGGCCATGTTACGTCTTCGTATTGGAATTTGGTCGTATATTTCAATATGGAACCTTTTTCAATGTTATAACTAATACAGAGAAGGTACTATGAAGACAACTTGCGGTAAACTAATAGGTTATAAAGATCAATGCAATAAAACGTCAGAATAATATGAAAAACATATTAGGCAATCAAACGACTTGAAATTTCTAATAAAAAAAAAATAAACTTCCGTTGTTAATTCTACATTAAATATACATCAAAAAAACAACGGAAAAAATTAGTAGTAAATTTGTGATCATTGCTGACCGCGTGAAAGGTTGATATGGTATCAGCGCTAATAACTGACGTTTCTCAAATATCCGAACTACAGAAGAGCACATCGTAATTGCAGGGAGAATAGGGAGCAAATTTTAGAACAATACTACTTTCCCCAGAAAACTGCAGCCATAAAAAAAACTGCGATGTTTGTAATCGTTGTAAATATGACAGAAAACCTCCACAACCACACTACCAAAAACCTCCTGATCCTAGGTACACATGCGAAATCCTTCACATGGATATCATGGAAATTCAGGAACAAAAGTTTATTACATGCATTGGTAAATTTACGAAGTTTGCCAAATTCTTTAGTATAAAAAATAGGTCACTTTTACAAATAAGGAAAAAATTAATTAAGGTTCTTCATTTTTATTCGGCACCCAAAATTCTCATCACAGATAATGAAAGCAGTTTTATAAGTCCTCTAATGGGACAAACGGGAATCCTTTTGTATCTCACCCCCACGCAACGAAGTGAGGTAAATGGTCAAGTTGAGAGACTACATTCAAAAATAGTTGAAATCTACAGGTGTCTAAGGACAGAATACCTTGATCTATCCGTGAAAGCACTAATTGAAATTTGTGTCGATAGATACAATAATACCATTCATTCGGTAACAAAAAAGAGACTCCGTGACTTATTTTTTAACAGAATTGTTAGGGCAAATGTTGAAAGACTGTTGGTCGAACAGAAGAAGGTGAATAAAGAACTCAAACACTTATTGAAAAGAAATATGGCAGCCCGCAATGCAAGGAAAAATAAAAAGAGACAGAGTCCAAAGAGATATAGAAGGGGAAATAAAATTTATGTAGCCATTAAGACAACCAAAGGAAAAAACAAAGCTTTGTATAGGAAAAAAATTGTTGAGAGGGATAACAGGGTAACAGTGCTAACAAGGAGTGGAAGGAAAATTCACAAAGAGCACATTAAGAATCTTGGAAGGCCAGGTGCTAATAAAAGTTCTTCATAGATCTGGGTCCTTGATCGTCCCATGTTAATATGAAGAAGATATATGTTCAATTCAGTTTTAATACTTCTTTAATAAAAATCTAACAATATTACCTTAACAAAAAAACTAACAAAGAAAAATATAGAAAAAAATAAAAAAAGATAAAAATAGAAGAGAAAAAAAGAAAGAAGAAAAGGAGAGAAAAGAAGAAAAAAAGGGGGAAGGGTACTTTTTAAGCTAATTAGTACATTTTTTTTAACCAATTAAAGCGTTTTATATTAACATATTATATAACAAATACATAAACTAATTCTCAGTTGCATTATTTTCATGTAACATTTCCATTAACATTAATCAAGTAAACAACACTTTTCAACGACTCTTTAGCCATGCTTCCCATAATACTTATTTCATTAGCATTCAATCTTATCTCTTTTGTGATCGGTGCGCAAATCCACCAATGCGAAACGCCGATGGTGTCAGCGGAAGCCATAAACTGCTGCACATTGTTAACTTAAATAAATATATGACGGTGACGGTTAACATCTCTTTCCTTGTCCGTAATCAATTTCCACCAAGCAGGAATACGGAACTTATTTTGCGCCATTTGACGCAGATACAAGAACGCCTCGGTGAACTGATGAATATCGAAAGACGATTGATTGGATTGGATCTGCTTGGAAATGGGTTGCCGGAAGTCCCGACGCGGCAGACTGGAACAAAATAGTTACGAGCCAAGAAAATATCATCGCAAATAACAACGAGCAGTATAAGATTAACATGGAACTTCAACAGGCAACTGATCAGGTCGCTAAGAAAATCAATGAAGTAATCGCCAGATTGAATAATGTGACGAGTGGAAGAGACTACAACCTAATTGAACAAATTACAATGAACGAGATTATTATTTTAAAGGACGAAGTTAACGAAATTATTCGAGTGTGCCAACTAGCCAAAAATGATATCATCAATACAAACCTACTCGATCATACCGAAATCAGTAGAGTTATTGACGAGATGGAAACACTGCCTTATCCTCCTCACTACTGACGTTCAGCCCGCTGGACATTTTTAAACCACGCTTTTCTCAACTTAACGCAGTTTTAGGAAATTTATGTCCAAACGTGCAGCAAGCTAAAACGTAAATTTTAAAAATTCCCGATTGGGATTTTTATTCTGGCAGCATTGGAAAATTTTTTTTTCCATTATCAGCGTCTGGATGCTTGTTCGTGCCAGGGCAACGTGATCATGCTGTTGGATTTTCTGCCAAATAGGTTGGATGAAAAATCAGTCTTGGCAGCGCGCTTATTCGTTACAGAAGTTAAATTAAAAATTAAATACATTTATCAAAATTGCAATTAAATTAGTCCTCTAATTTATTATACTGATTATACTGTGTAAGTGTTTTTAATTTGACTCAGGCGCTGTGGTTGCGCCTTTATAATTTTTTTAGCAATCTTCACCTGAAGATCCTTTAACTTGCATAACTTGCAAAACAGTGTTCATTTAACTTGTTTTTAATTTAGTAACAATGCACTTGAATTGAATTTTAAGCGCAGCGACTAACACACGCATCACGTATTTTGGCATTGTGCATTTATCCACTGTGGGAAAATAACAACTGTAAATATTAAATATTTCTTATATTTTTATAAGAATTTCATACATTATTCTTATAAAATAAGCCTGGTAATAAATTATGTAGTGCGTTTTAAAATATCACTCGAACAAGTAGTTTCGAAATTCACATTATACGTATTTAATAAAGGGAATTTACGCCTGACTGTGGTGGTAACGGGCTGTGTGCGGATAATATTTTAAAATCAAAAACCTGGTAACTCCGTAATGACTAGGCAATAAAATATTGACGCAGAAAGTTTTTGAAAAAAAATTTTGTTTGTTTGTTGTTAATTATACACTCCATTAATACAACTAAGTACAAACGTATAAAGTTTCAAGAAGCATTGAGGCAATTTATAACCTCAAACAATAACTTGCATATTGCTGCCGTTAGCCTTGCACGATGAACTATGGGCTGTTATATCAACACGAGCATACTGAGTTATATGGCGTGCTTGATGCGGATTGGAGAGCGAACACAACCGACATACGATCATATTCTGGTTTTAAAGGATTTTTTTTGATGCCGTTTCGAAACTTGAAGAAATAAATATCACAGTTTGAGATGACTTAGTTGCATTCTTGTTGTTATATATCCTACCAAGCTCTTGCGAAACATTCCGATGTGCGAATTACCAAGAGAGAATTAAAACATTAAAAGTGAAAATATTAGAAGAAAAAAAAAATCAAGAAGATCAAAGAAATGAGTTTGCGGCATTTATGCAGAAAACAAAAACCAACAAAAATATAGCAACAAAGGCAATCAAAAAGAAAAAAGGAAATTCACATGTTTTAAGTGCGGTAAACTTGGACATTTGCTAGAAATTGCAAACCAAAGCAAATAAACGCGTGTTTAGTGTCTTGATAGTGGTAGTACCGCCAATATGAAAGCCGACGAAAGAAAATTTTAAAATTTTAAAGAAATCGAAAAAATTTTAAATTTGGCAAACACAACAAAAATAAGTAGTGTTGGAAACGTAAAAATAGCCGTTAAAAAAGAAGGGGAGCGTATAAATCAACAAGAAGTTTTCTGTGTGGAAGATTTAAGAGAAAATTTACTCTCTGTTTTAGTATATTTCGAAGCAAAATGTAGCCCGCCCCTAGTGTACAGAAATTAGAGCTATCTCAGAATTGGATGTTTCAACAGGACAATTAATCCAAAATTGTAAATGAGTGGTTGCTTTATTATTGTCCAAAAACTCTGAATCATCCCCTACAATCCCCAGACCTTAATTCTATCGAACACTGTGGGAATATCTCGACAAAAAAATAAGAGACAGAAACATTTCTAGCAAGGATAACTTGAAGGCAGTTTTACAACACGAATGGAATAAAATTCCACCTTATTTCACTAAAAAACTTGTTGATTCTATGCCTAGAAGATTATCAGCTGCGACAAAGTCAAAAGGATTACAAACAAAATATTAATTCCGATCTTTTACTTCAAAGATTTATTAAAAATCTGCCATTTCTTTTATTTGTATATGTACATACAAGTGACATACATAACATACCTTAACTAAGTATGTAGCGCGTGCATTTACTGCTTTTTCTTTTTATTTTAATAAAATCCGAACACTTTATTTATATATTCTATAGTTTTAAGTGAAATGTAATTTTTGATTTGAATAAAGAGCACTTAGATTTTAACAACTCAACTGTAGAGTTTATATTTTATTGGCATAGTCGGTTCAAACGACCCTGCATTAGTATTAAAATTTTAAATAGTAAGAAATAAAGCATTTGTTATTAACAAATTAGTATAGTGATACAAATTTTTATTTAATAAATTTAATAAAATACTGACTAAACAAATATTATTTTACAAATAAATAAACTTTTGATGAAGTGATACAAAAATGTAATTTAAAAAGTAAAATTTAATATAAACTAAATAAATGCCACAGAACAACGCAACTGACGAAGTAAATAAACTGTTGAATAATTGTTAAATCTCCAATATGCCGGAGAACAAAGAAAAAAAGAGAATTTGCCCTGCAAAACCTGAATTTTGTTGAACCATTGACGGAAATATCAACACACTGCCGATATTCATTGAACACATAGACTCCATTGTCTCAACGATAAGTGGCCTTGAGACCAAAGCTAAAGAACTATTTTTCAGCGCAATTCAAAGGGACTGTAGGACACTGAAGTCAGAAGTAATAGAGTAATTTGGTGAAAAAAAGGACTTTTCAACACAGATACTGGAGTTGGATTATGTAAAGTTTGTTAATAGTGCTAAGTTATTTTGTAAAACGTTAAACAGTGCTATTAAAAAACTACATAAAGTTGAGTGAAGAAACTGGGAATAGGAAGAATATATATAGATTGGCGGTAAACAGACTTTGTTTAGAAATTTTAAGGAAAAAGTTACCTTACCATATTGCAGCCATACTTAATGCCAATCCTGTATCGGATTTTAAATCGGCAGTCACAATTTTGTAGGAGAGCGATTTATATTTTATTGAGTATAAGGAAAAGAAATTCCAAAAAATAGAAGCATTGATCATTATACGCAAGAAAAAGAGTTTCGGCCAATATCCCATATTCGGGGAATGCCCTTATTATTCCGATCCATTCCAATGTCAAACAAACAGTCCCAAATTATTTTAGTAGAAATAAACAGGTAGCAAGAGTATCTGGATAGAATAATTCAAACCAGTCTAGAATCAGACGATATGGAGCTCTTGTTCTAATGGAGCAGTATGACTCAAATTCTTATTTACATGCCTCGGAAAATTGCCGATGGTAACATTTTATACAGAGAATAAATCAATTAATTTTCTTATCTACACCGGTTCATCATTTAGTATCATTAGAAAACGAACAGCAACAAGCTCAGTTGTTTTAAATTATATTCAGCACATGTGTATGATTAAGCATATGTGTATGATTTTTCGGATAGCTATGAGGGATTTTTGGGTTACGAAGCATTGCGACTTTTGAATAGACATATCGATGTAGTATTGGGAGAATCAGTAGAGCGACAAGCAGGGCGGATCTACCAAACAGAGCGGTTGTGTTGATACCAGTGATGGAGCAAAACCACTGGACAATGGCTATGGTGAAGAAGGGAGAAATAACTCCCTTCTCCCTTAGGCCGCATGATTTGGAAGTAACCGCAGGGGCTATAAGTCGTCTGTATAGTTTCATAGGGAGTTGCAAATTAGAAGTTAAAACAAATAGTTATAATCTGAAATTCCTACGGGGCCCTGCAGGTTATAAATAAATTAAATTAATATTGATAATAACCTGAAATTCCTACGGGACCCTGCAGGTTATATTAATAAAAAAATTAATAAAATAATAAATAAGTCAAACATTGTTCTTCTTTTTTACACAACAACCCTAACATTTGGCGCAGCCGGTAATAAAAGAATAAATATCATGGGAATTCCAAGGGACGCTCCAGGAATAAAATTTGCTAATACAATTTTGGTTGATTTTAAATCCTTTCCGAATGTGGCAATGATTTTATAGCAACGAAAGTTAGGAAACCAAATAAACACGGAAGTAAAGCATTAGGGGTCATTAAGCATCTGTATACCAGTACGCCTTTAGTGTCTTCAAAGAAGTGTGAATTGGTGGAATTATTAGTAAACTGATAATTACTTTGGCCACATTGGGAGACGTTTTTATTCGATTTGTTTTGCTTGTGAACAAAATCGGTAAAGTCCGTGGCAGAGAAAAATTTAAAGAAAAGTAATTGCCACAGGCCTAAGCCACATTAAACAAAGCAAATATCAAGTTTTTAAGGAGTAAACGTCGCGATTTACTCGTAAGCAGTACAATGTGCGTCGTTATAAAAATTTAACTTTGGAAGGGAATAGCGGAAATATTGTTGGTGCTGCCCATATATGCCGGATTGCTGATACTGCTCAGCAGCCCTGGAATTCGCCCGGAACTTTATATAGAAAAAATTGAATCACGAAATGGTTTCACGGAAATTCATCATCCACTTGATTGATCTGGAAGACATCGGTATTGTGATAAAACAGTTTCATGACAATCTGGACATTATGCAGGACATACCACACCGCGACATAGCTAGATCCCAACCAAATGATATGAAAGACGCCCTGCATATCCTGTTGCCTTGACGGAAAACCAGAGGGTTGGTGAACGCAGGAGGAGCCCTCATGAATTTTGTTTTCGAAACAATGCACGAGGAAGATAGACAAAATATTGAGGAACAGCAACGAGTGATAGCAGAGAACAACCACCAGTTAATAGAAGGTTTACATCAACAGATAATTATTAACGACAATTTCAACAAGTCTATACATACACTGAAGTCCGTCATACTGACAGATAGGCAAGAATTAAAAGATAGAATTAATAAAGTTAATGACCTGATCCAAAACCTAATCAAAGAAAATTTTGCAACCCTGCAACTGTTTAAGATCGACATACTTAAGAGAAAAATAAAAAACCTACAACAGACAGTGGCATCCGCGAGACTGGGAATTTTTTCACCTGCCTTGTTGACCAAGGAGGAAATAGAGACCTTCAAAATAGATATCGAAAAATTGAATGACATAAAAATTGGAGTGGTGACAAGTCAAAACAGGACTATCAGCCTAATTATCAAGGTGCCGCTAGAAAATATTTCACTTGAAAGGTTTGTGATTGTGCCTGTGCCTAACGGGGAAAACCTTCAAATAGACGAAGACATGGAAAATATAGTTAGAATAGGGGACCGAATCTTTGCTTACGTAAAGGGAAGCGCGCCTTTCGAGTTAAAGGAGTCTTGGAGCTGTGTGGTCAGACAACCGTGTAAAATGGTGAAAAAACTAAGTCGAGACATAATCTAGATAGACGATAGCAAGTTAATCGTTACAAACATAAATCTCACTAACTTAAAAAGCACTTGTGGCAGCCGTGAGTTCAGGCTGAAGGGCCACTACTATATTCAATTTAACAATTGTACTATCAAGCTGGGTAACTTAATGGACGAAATACCATGAAAATTGCAGAACCTAGCAAAAGCTGACGAGACAGTTTATTACATTAGCTGTTGAATATTGGACGAAGCAATACGGTGCACAATATCAAACTTCAAAGACGAATCTAAACTTCTGCAAATACAGACACAACAACAGGGACTTGGAGCTGACTTATTACGAATACAAAGTCCTAAAAACCAATGGCTGGTTGAGCGACCAACACCTTGATGTGTTTTTGAGGTGGCTGCTTGCCACGAATCTTGCGCCAGCATGAGCTGAGAAGATCCATATATTCTATTCCCAATTTTACCTGGCGCTCAGGCAGTGGAACCACGAATCAACAAACGAGTTAAATGTTGGGTGAATCAGGAGGGCGACAAGGAGGGCGGATCTACCAAACAAAGTGGTTGTGTTGATACCAATGATGGAGCAAAACCACTGGACACTGGCAATGGTGGATAAGGGAGAAATAATAATTTTCGAGTCTCTTAGGCCGCATGATATGGAAGTAACCACAGGGGCTATAAGTCGTCTCTATAGTTTCATAGAGAGTTGTAAATTAAAAGTTAAAACAAATAGTTATAATCTGAAATTCCTACGGGGCCCTGCAGGTTATAAATAAATTAAATTAATATTGATAATAACCTGAAATTCCCACGAGACCCTGCGGGTTACATAAATATATAAAATTAATAAAATAAATAATAAATAAATCAAACAGTGTTCTTCGTTTTTACACAACAACCCTAACAGTAGGTAGAAATAATATGGTGCTGGGTGGCTTCGAATATGTAATAGGAAATAACACAATTAGTGAGAGTAACTATGAACTAACGAAACAAAAATTAAATATACATAAAATTGAAATAAATTAAAGTAAGGATTGGTTTCGCATGGATCACCTAAATTAGGAGGAGCGTGCGGCACTAGTTAAGTTATTGCGTAAATACAATGATGCGTTTTATGAGGAGGGTGATGATTTGACCTTTATTAAGTATTAAGACTATTCATGAAGTACCAATCTACACGAAATCGTATAGGTATCCTGAGGTCCATAGAAGAGCGGTAAGCCGCCAGATAGGGGAGATGTTCAGGCAGAACAGGATATGCCACAGTACTTCTCCCTACTCTTCACCAATATGGGCGCTCCCGAAAAAAAGAAACGATGCCTCAGGGAGGGCTAAATGGCAGATTTTAGTAGATTACCGCAAATTAAATGAGATTATGATGTCTGATAGAAATCCAATACTCAATATGGAGGACATATGAGTAGTCTTCTGTCATTCTTCCTGTCCGTACGTGTTTTTTCGTCGTTGTTATTAATTTATCGTGCAAAAAAATATAGGGTTAATTGTTAGTTAATAAAATAAATAAAATAGAAAAAAAATTTAATATTAATTATTAACACAATAACATTAAAAGAAAAATATTTCGACTAATTAACCAAAAATAGTTGCATACAAACAAACAAACAAAAATGAATTCATAAACAGTTACAAAAAAAATAAAAACAACTTTAAATACAATACAATCCAAGTTAACAGCGACGTTTGCGCTGCGATCACAATAATTTAATACGTCAAACTTAGTTTGCAATTTAATATTTTACAAAGCATCCAAATTCAATAATTGCCACTTGCGACAATTTCATGAAAAACCAATTTTGCTGGATCAACGTCTACACATTCGCGCGTGTTGCTGCATTGACATTTGCACATGCCGAAGCAACGTGACTGAAACCAATAAGCCAGGTTAGCAGCGAAGAAGTGCCATAAGTTTAAGTCATTCTGAGCTACGCGTCGTAATCGTCGAGTCGTCCAAACAAAGTGTGTGAAGTGAAATTAAGTAAGAATATTTGTAAAACTAATACCATTGAATTTAAATAAAAAATAATAATTGCTTGAATAAAAGTTTATAGTTTTAATAGGCGCTGTGGTTGCGCCTTAATAATAATTTTTTAACTAAATCTCCTGTGAATCCTTTAACTGGCGCCCGAGCAGGGACCCTGCAAGGTCCTCTTAAAAATAAAATAATAACAATCGTCCTGCGATTTCCACGGAGCACTGCAGGGCTTATAACACAAACTAATAATAATCGTCCTGCGATCTCCACGGAGCACTCCAGGACTTATAACACAAACTAATAATAAATGTCCTGCGATCCTCCAGCAACCAAAATCTGTGCGACAAAAACCGCGTGTGGATGTTTTGCCTGGATGTGAAGAAAACAGTGATTTAGTAGGTCTATTGCGATAATAAAAGCTTTAGCTTAAAAGGGATTACACTGTTCCTTTCGGATCGGAAATTCCAAAAGGGTTCCCAGGTTGTTCGCGTCGCGCCGCGTTGCGTAGCAAGGGCTCATTAGCCCCAAGGAAAAATAAAACATTTTAATTGAAAAATATGACACGTAAATTGCGAGAATAATCCTAAATGTAAAAAATTTTTATTAAGAAGCAAAAAAAAAAAAAAAATTTAAAGACTATTGAAACAAAATTGGTTGAAAATTAAAAAAAAAAAAAAAATATTAAAGAGAAAAACTTTAAGAGTATTGAAAAAAATACAAATTAATTGAAGTAAATGAGAATAAAATTTTTTAAGTAACCTAATAAAAGGAAAATTGCCTAAAATCATTACAACCCAAGTCTAGAGTGCAAGAAATAGGAAGTGTGGTGAAAAAAAGCAAGAAACACAGAAAACATTATACAATATTTTTCGGTTAATTGACCTACGGTTAATTGGTTTCCACGCTTAATTGAACCACATGATCGAGCAAAAATACAAATTGCATACGAAAACCATGTAAATTTCCTCGGATAATTGAACCCGGTTAAATGATTTTCCCGCTTAATTAGTTCAAAATTCATGTCATCAAAAATAAGTTTCCTCTTACTTTTACCCGGTTAGTTGCATTATTATTGAAAAATAATCTAGCATTTTTGCACATGCATATTTGACATCATTTGTGAAAAACACTGGGTGGCATCTCTACTATGTATGTAATTGAAAACATATGTTTACTGCTGAAGAAAAACCGTGAGAAAGCGTAAGTGTTTAATTTGTATTTGACAATAACATTGGAAATTAATTCTATCTTATTATTAATTTTTGTAGACTATGAGTGGAAAACGATACGTAACCCTTACACTTAAGGATAAGCTTAAAATTTTATCTGAAGCTTAATGCAAGTAGAAGTCTGAGCTGTGCAAAAAGTATGGGTGCCCTCTTACCACATTGAATAGAATTGTGCGAAATGAGTTCAAAATAAAATCAAAAGCCTCCAAGTGCAAATTGTCAAGCAAGCGTGAACGGCATGGAAACAATATTGACGTTGACGCAGCCCTTGCAAGGGTAAAGATTTTGGAAGCTAAATTAAAAAGCTTCGAGGACCAATCTTCAGTCAATGAAACCTCTCAACCTCCTCCAGCTCCCCGGACCGAATGTAGTGTATTGGTCACACTATTCATTATAATATATTGGTCACATTTATCAAACTACATTTTAACACTAGAATTTTGCATTGCAATGAATTTGTCACAAAAAATAAACAAAATAACCCACATATTGTAACAGCAATTGTTTAAAGGGAATTATATTACGATTGACCCATAAATGAGACATTGTAAATAATTGCTGATGTAAGATCAATAACAATACGCAAGCACATAATTATTAAAAGAAGTAGAATTAAGAAATTTTGTATAAATAGCTGTAAGTAAATTAAATAAAGATTCAGAATAATTTTGACAAACAAAGTATTCTCACTATTCTAGCCAAGCACCCTCAACAGTGCTCAGAAGAATTAAAACGTGCTGTGGCTAAGCGCAGCATCATAAAATACTTAGCAAGGTTTTGATCATTTCAATAATAAATATTTTAAACATTATATGGCGATCCTGCCAAACAAAATTTAATTAATATCCTAAATAATATCCTAAAACTGCCTAGTTGTCCTATCACTTAAAGGACATTTGAAGGACGTTAACAGTATTAATTCTGAATGTCGCTGGAAGATAGTCCAACTAAAGAAGAGATAGAGCTTATCTTTTCAAAATATATAAGCAAGGAGTACGTGCCAGAAGGAAAAAATGAGAACTATCCAGAATATATTCCAACACCAAAAAACGCCGGTCCAAAGCCCATAACACTTGAGGAATATAGAAGGAAGACACAAAAACCAGAGGTTCCCATACAGCAGAACAAAAAAAAAAAACAAAAAGGGGGGGAAAAACCCAACAAATAAAGAAACAGAAACAAGAAATATTGCGGTTGATGGGAATAACGAGTGGAGAGCAAAAGAGGCAACTGTATATGAAAATCAAAGAACTAAATGGGAAACCAAAAATCCAAACAAGAGGAGGTGATAAACATCAACAACAAAAACGAGCAGAAAATGGACTTCGGGACGACCATAACAGTAGACGCCTTTTTCATCTTTTGCATGGTGGCTTTAGCAATACTAGTATATAAATTAAATAGATATTTTAAGCAATATGTACAAAAGAAAGCTGTAGTACAAGTTTAAAATAAAATAAAAATAAAAAGTTTATAATTTATATGATAATTGTATAATAATTATATAGTAGAAAATTTTTTTTTTTTTTTTTTTTTTGTATATTGCTAATGGAAGCAATTATAAATAGATTAGAAACATTACTTAAAAACTTTAAAAAAGCAGGAGCTAGGGGATACAATGAAGCGACTTTACTATGTAAATTAGAAGAACTAGAATTGTTAAAAGAAGAATTTTTAAAATTAACTGATACAAAATTAGAAACAGAAAACGTTCAGGAAGACATAGAAAAATTTAATAGATTTTACAATAAAGCAAAAACACTTTTTGAACAAGCCCTAACTTCTAAAAACCAAAATTTAACAAATATGGCAACTTTTAGTTTGGAAACCGCTGTAAAAATTATTCCAGTGTTCAATGGAAATTACAAAGAATTAAACTCTTTCCTCACTATAGTAGAACTGATCAACAGTACTTTAGAGACATCTCAAAAGCAAATCCTAATAACTTTTGTTTATAACGTAAAGTTATCAAACTTGGTAAGAACATCGTTGGGTATATCTGCACCAACGACATTTGATGAATTAAAAGGCCTTCTATCCAAAAGATATAAATCGAAGAAAACCGTTGCTCAAGTACAGGCTACTCTCAGCACTTTTTCACAAAAAAGTATGAATGTAAACACATACCATGAAAAACTCTTAGAGTTAATAACAGAACTAAACGATTTACAAATTAGGGACATAGAAAATTGCAATCAATTACAGGCTACAACTATTAAACAACTAAATGACAATCATGCTTTAAATGTATTTAAAAATGGTTTAAAAGGAGAACTGAAACCAACAGTTTTTGCCTCACGACCAAAAGAACTCAATGAAGCACTACAATTGGCTTTAGAATTAGAAAAAGAATTCTCGAATAACTCCGAACAAGTTCTTTATTTCTCTAACAATAATGCGAATAATAGGAGAAATAATTTAAGAAATTCAAATAACAATTATAGTAACAGAACAAATAATTTTAACTATAACAACAGAAACCGAAATAACAACAATTGGTCAAAAAGGAACAATAATGGTAATCATAGATCAACATACAATAATAACAATTATAGGCATAATAATTATACAAACGCCAGAAATGGACCAAATACGTATCATAATAGAAACAACAGCAATGGATCATATAGATATAATGACAGAAATAATCGAAATAACAATAATAAGAACAGTAATAATTTTCAAAATAACCGAAGAAATATACACTGTATACAGGAAAACTATCAGGCTCCGGATGTGAGTCAAGAAACTGTACAAACCCACTATCCGGGGAACCAATAATAAGATTAAATAATGTTTTCCAGATATCAAATGACATGACCAATTTCATAACTTTAGATTTAGGCAAGAATTCAAAACTTACTTTTCTGATAGACACAGGAGCAGACATCTCTTTGTGTAAAATTAACAAATTAAATGAAGATTCTATAGACATAAACAAGGAAAGATCGATTAGTTTTACAGGTATCACTACAGAAAAAATTAAATCAATTGGAACATCAGAATTAAAATTCACCATAAATAATTTCAAAGAAAAACATAAATTTCATATAATTGACAAAGATTTTCCAATACCAACAGATGGAATTTTGGGAAGGGATTTCTTTTCAAAATTCTTGTGTAAGATTGATTATGAAACATTTACCTTAACACTTACTTTAGGGAATGAAGAGATTACCATACCTATGAAATCATGGATAAATAAAAATTACTGCATAAAGGTAGAGAGACGATCGAAAAGTATTCATCCTATTAACTTAGATATATGTGAGGATAGCATTATTCTTAATAAAGAAATTCAACCAGGTATATTTATTAGCAACACAATAGTACCAGGAAACGGAAATCACCATGTCAAGATATTAAATACAACAGATAGCGATGTAGTACTAAAGGACATTAATCTGGAAATAGAACCCTTACGAAATTATATTGTATTACAAAGACCGCACACGAGGGAAAAAGACTTCAATGAAGACAGATTTAGAAAATTGCTTAATATTTTGAAATTTGACGTAAAGGACGAAAAATCAAAAACAGAACTAATACAGATCTTTAAGGAATATCAGGATATTTTTCATTTAGAAGGAGAGACACTGACTTCTAATAATTTTTATACACAGAATTTAAAGGTTTCAGACAATACACCAGTATACATAAAGAATTATAGATTACCACATACACAACACGATGAGATTAATAACCAAGTACAAAAATTATTGGATGAAGATATCATCGAACCATCTAATAGTGCATACAATTCGCCACTACCATTAGTGCCAAAAAAGAGCGAAAATGGAAAAGCAAAATGGAGATTAGTTGTAGATTTCCGACAACTCAACAAAAAGATAGTTAATGATAAATTTCCATTAACAAGATTAGAAGATGTTTTAGATCGTCTTGGAAGAGCAAAATATTTTTCAACTTTAGACATGACTAGCTCATTTCATCAGATAAAGTTAGATGACGACTCAAGACAATTGACTGCATTTTCAACTAACAATGGACATTATCAATTCAAAAGATTACCATTTGGATTGAAAATTTCTTCAAATAGTTTCCAAAGAATGCTAACAATAGCACTCAGTGGCTTAGATTCCAAAGCATTTTTATACGTTGACGATATAATTGTATTTGGATGTAGTTTAAAACATCACAATGAAAACTTAGTGAAAGTATTCGAACGTTTATCAAGATACAACCTAAAATTGAATGCAGCAAAATGTGTATTTCTCAAATCAGAAGTAATTTATTTAGGACACCAAATAACGAAAGACGGTATACGGACAGACCCTTCAAAAAATAAAGCAATAGAACAATATCCAACTCCAAAGGACAAGGACGATATTAAAAGATTTGTAGCATTTTGTAATTATTATAGACGTTTCATACAAAATTTTGCTGAGATCACAAAATGTCTGAACGATCAAACTAAAAAAGGAAAGCAATTTGAATGGACTGAAAATTGTCATCAAGCTTTTAACTTATTAAAGACAAAATTAATTAGCGCACCAATATTAAGATATCCAGATTTTGAACAACCATTTATATTGACTACTGACGCATCAAATTTTGCATTAGGAGCTGTTCTATCACAAGGAAATATAGGAGAAGATTTACCAATTTCTTATGCAAGCAAAACCTTAGGAAAACATGATTTAAATAAACCAGTGATTGAAGTAGAACTACTTGCAATACATTGGGGAATAGAATTTTTTAGACCATATTTATTTGGTAGAAAATTTATTGTAGTGACGGATCACAGACCACTTATTTCACTTTTTTCACACAAGAATCCATCATCTAAATTGACTAGAATACGAATAGATTTGTCAGATTATGATTTTGAAATTGTTTATAAAAAAGGAAAAATAAATACAAACGCAGACGCTTTGTCAAGAATCAAATTAGATTCTGAAATGTTGAAGAATATGATACCTATGGAAGAAGACAAAAGTAAACCATCGAAAATTTTAGTAACAACACGTGGAAAGAAAGCAAAGGAAAATACGGAAAATGTGGAAATAAATAGTAAGAATGACATATCCCAAGGCCAACATAAAAATCATATGTGGAAATGTACATCCTTGCAAGATATAAAGAATATTCATGAATTGAAATTCAGTATTATAAAAACCGGTATAAGAAATGTGAAAGATGGACCAAAGGATGGTACCATAGAAAATAAAAATAATAGCTTTGTAATGAATGTTAATGAAGATCTAGCAAAATACGTTTTGTCACTAGAGAAGTTAATAATTTATATGCATAAGCAAAATATAAAAAATCTCGCTTTATCCTGCGAAGATAGTATTTTTGAGCTCATATCAAAAGAATATTTGAATAAAACTTATAATGAGGTATACCAGAAATTATTGAAAACGAATAAACATAGAAAGTTAGAATTGAACATAATATTATATAAACCTTTGCAACATATTACGAACAAAAAGTCACAAATGAAGATTATAGAAGAATTCCACAACTCACCATTATCAGGACATTTTGGTATAAGAAAAACAATTCTAAAATTAAAACAACGTTACGTTTGGAAAAACATGAGAAAGATGGTTAGAGATTATATTAATAAATGCGATAAATGTTTGAAAAATAAGCAAACTAAACATATTAAGGAAGAGATGATTATAACAGAGAATCCTAGTACTAGCTTTGAAACAGTAGAAATAGATACTGTTGGACCCTTGAGAATTTCTAATGGCTACAGATATATACTAACTATGCAGTGCGAATTAACAAAGTATGTAATAGCACACCCAATTGAAACTAAAGATGCTAAAAGTATTGCCAAAGCATTAGTTGAACAGTTTATCTTAAAGTATGGATGTTTTAAGAATTTAAAATCTGATAGAGGAACTGAATTTAATAACGAATTGTTACAAGAAGTTTGTAATTTATTAAATATTAATCAAAAATTTTCAGCACCATATCACCATCAATCAATAGGTTCTATTGAACGTAATCATCGTGTACTAAATGAATATTTATTAAATTTTGTTAATGATTATGAATGGGACAAGTGGGTAGCATACTATACATTCGCATATAATACGACACCACATATTGACACCAACTATTCACCTTACGAATTGATTTACGGTAAACTAGCAGCATTACCAACAGACAAAATACAAAACAATAGTATATGTTATGACATAGAAAACTATGCTAATGAGATAAAATTAAGACTAAAAAAGTCATTAGAAAATGCTAAAAGATTAATAGAAATAGCTAAACAGAAATCAAAAGAAGTATATGACAGAAACACAAATGTAAGCAATTTTAAAGTAGGAGACTTAGTATTAATAAAACTAGTATCTAGAAAAAAGAATCAAAGTCCATATAAGGGACCATATGAAATTATAAAAAGATTAGGAGTAAATTCATTGTTAAAAATAGATAATAAGAATAAAATTTTTCATAATAATATACTTAAATTGTATAAAACTTAGCAATATCAATAAAATATAAGCAAATTAAAATTATTAAAAATAATTATAAGCAATTTTAAATTTATTTTCATTATTATAAAACACATAGTATATACTATCCCTACATATCACTAGACATTATATTGTACACACTTATTAATTTCATATTATAACACATTTCTTTTAAGATTTAATTCATTTCATTTATTCATGAATTCAATCTTGAGGACGGAGGTGTAGTGTATTGGTCACACTATTCATTATAATATATTGGTCACATTTATCAAACTACATTTTAACACTAGAATTTTGCATTGCAATGAATTTGTCACAAAAAATAAACAAAATAACCCACATATTGTAACAGCAATTGTTTAAAGGGAATTATATTACGATTGACCCATAAATGAGACATTGTAAATAATTGCTGATGTAAGATCAATAACAATACGCAAGCACATAATTATTAAAAGAAGTAGAATTAAGAAATTTTGTATAAATAGCTGTAAGTAAATTAAATAAAGATTCAGAATAATTTTGACAAACAAAGTATTCTCACTATTCTAGCCAAGCACCCTCAACAGTGCTCAGAAGAATTAAAACGTGCTGTGGCTAAGCGCAGCATCATAAAATACTTAGCAAGGTTTTGATCATTTCAATAATAAATATTTTAAACATTATAATGAACTCAAAGAAATCTGTCAGCTTCCTAACCGTGTAAAGGAGCTTCAACCCTTCGACGGAAATCCAACGCAATATGTATCTTGGATACATAGCGTGGAGTCGATCTTGAGTGATTACGAAATTGTTCGTAGCAATCCTATTTATAGGGCAATAAATTCAAAGCGTAGGGCAAAAGGTTTGGGGTAGTGCTGATACTACATTAGTATTGCACAATATATTTGATCCGGACTGGGCAAAAATTAAAGAATGCTTGTCGTTGCATTATGCAGATAAGAGGAATGTGAGAACCCTTGAACACCAACTAACGCAATTAATGCAGAGAAATTCGAGAGTAGACGAATTTTATGCGACTGTCAATCACCAGTTCTCCTTAATAATAAATAAATTAAAGACCAAAACCTACTCTAGGGAAACCATAGACGCGTTTATAGAAACATACCGTAATAGGGCATTAGATGTCCTTGTCCAAGGGTTAAATACTGATCTATCTATATTGTTAATTGTCCAAAAACCAAAAACCCTATGCAATGTGTTTGGAAATACAAAATTTGAATTTAAGAAATACGGCCTTGCATCTATTTGTTCAGAATCAGGTCCCCATAAACAGGATGCCGCGAACTGAACCAAGACTCCAAGTTAATCAAAGACCATTTAAAATTTAAACAGATCACAACATATGTTCAAGCCATGGACTAATTCTACGGGACAACAAGACCACTGGGACCAAAACCCGCTAAAAAATGGAAGTGGATAATTCTATGGAGTCCAGGAACATAAGCTATATGAATAGACCCACAAGATTTAAATGGAGCGCTAGGTCAGATAATTTTAGGAATCCTTTTAAGCATCAGAAATTATTACTTTTACGGAATGCTACGATCCCTCTTTTATTCCAACAATTACCGAAGATCCAAGATGTGATTGCGACAAAGCGCATGACAATGATGTCGATCTTCCTGAGGTAAATTTTATGACGGAGTCCTCCCTTCCAGCGTTCCATACTTAAAAATAATTACCCAAACTGGGGTGCCATTAAAATTTACGGTAGATACTGGCGCTAACAAGAATTTTGTTGGATCCCATATATGTAAAACAGGCATCCAACTCAGTAAGCCATTCCCAGTAAGAACAGCAGGAGGACCAATAGATATACACCAGAAAATACAAATAAAATTCTTTGAATCTGTAGGAATTAAGGATTTTATTACATTCTATGTACGTTTTCATTGGCGATGATACGTTGAGGGCCCTTGGTGCTATTATAAGCAGAGAAAATTACACGTTAATCCTGAACACAGGAGTAGTTTTGCCATGGTAGGAAGAATTATCTCAGGTAATAAATTTTACATCGCAAGACTTCCCCGAAGAGGTAGCTCATAAGCTCGAGAGCTTGATTAATAAATACAAGCCCTTGTTTGGCCCTTTAGAAGCCGGTGAAATGGTCACAACGACTATTCGAGCCGATATCAAAACAACACACGCAAAGATCGCTAAGCATTAATGAATTTAACAAGAGGAGAAAATGCTCAGGTCAAAGCAAACGCAAACAGAAGAGGCTTAATGAATTGAAAATTTTGTTGATATCATATGAAGTTTTGTCTTTCCCAGATTTCGATCAACCCTTCAATCTAACTACCGATGCTTCCAACTATGCCATTGGAGCAGTATTATCCCAGGATTTTACAGGGGTAGACAGGCCCATTGCCTTTTTCTCGCGTTCGCTAAAGAAAGCAGAGGAAAATTACGCAACATTGGATAATTTGCGTGCGTCTTCACAGACATTTTGCCACTCTTGATGAAACCACTTTTCAAACTCTAACAGATACGTTAAAACGGTGCCTAAACCCAAGCTGTGTCAATAGTATAAAGATTCCCAAATGTTTTATTTCACTTCTTAACAGCGTATATTTGGCACATTTTGCTTCATATAAAAGACGAATTACTCTGAGATTAGTGGAAGATATCACTAATCCAGAGAAGGCTTCTGAAATTATAGAGAATGAGCACAGAAGAGCTCATCGCAACCAAAATCCAAGGCCATAAGCTTATAAGCTGCATTGATAAATTCTCAAAATTTACTTAGCTACTCTATATTAGAAATCGTTCCGCTATTCATTTGGGGACTAAATTAACCAAGGTCCTACATTATTTTACAATTCCACGTATACTCGTGTCAGACAATGAGAGAGGCTTCAATATTAAACTATCTTAGATCCCTAAATATTGAATATTACTTAACTCCTACTCAGAAAAGTGAAGTTAATAGTCCGGTTGAAAGGTTTCACTCAACACTTTTGGAAATCTATCGTTGTGTGTCTAAAGAAATAAAAAATCTAAGTCCAAAAGATATGATAAATATTGCCGTAGACCGCTACAATAACACGATACACTTGTTATTAAGAAAAAATCCGCTGACAAATTTTTCAATAGGTCAGAAAGATTTAATTACCAACAAGTAGTTCACTTCCGTGATCAAGCAAATTAAGATATCCGTGGCCTTATTGAAAATAACCAAAAGGTCACTAATGATCGTTTAAATAAAAGCAGATCTATGCCAATCAATTTAGAAGAGAACCAAGAAGTATTTGTTAGAGATAAACAAATTTAACCTAAGCACAAACCATTATATAAAAAGCACAAAATTTCCGTTAACAATCGCGTAACATTTTATAATAACAAGGGGAAGAAATATCATAAATCCCATGTAAAAAACCGGGATAATCCTTGCACTTACCTATGAGCACTAAGAGTAAGGAAATCTCATGTTAAAATTAAAATGAAGTCCAAAAAATTTTATAATTAAATAATTTAAAAATATCACTTTTAAAACGTACAATCATATGAAAAGTAAATAACATATTATACTTTTTGAAATACAATAGGAAATTCGAGAGGAAATTATAACAGAAATAACATATTCTGAATTAATATTTTAGTGCTTAAACTAAGCTTGGAAAATGCTTACATAATATCTTCTATATATTTTAATATTTTTTTAAATTGTCATCAAAACCTAATGTTACATTCGTATTTACTTAAATTAAACTACTTAAGGTTACTTTTATTACTCCCTATCACCGGAGCCTATCAAGTCTTTGAATACCGCAGTTACTAGTGGTAACTGCGGAAAATATCAGACGGTTAGATAATTAATGGATACCTTAACATTGTTTACGTAACAGATATACAAGAATTGTGAGGTTTTCCTCATACCACAGAAGAAGTTTTTTCATCCTTAAAAAACAAGGAATGAATCAAAAACATTCGATTTTTACCTTCGCAGGTGCTATGATCGAATAAGGTCTATCAAAGGTATCACAAGGAATAGAAGATCTATAGATTGGATTGGTTCAGCATGGAAATTGATTGCAGGTAATCCAGATGCGGCGGATTGGAATCAGGTCTTACAGAGCCCAGAAAAGCTGATAGAGAATAATGAGCACCAGTATGACATTAACAACAAGCTATTTGAGAAAACCAATGAGGTTGTAAAAGAATTAAATACCTTAATAACCAGTTTTAACAACAAGGTTTTAAAATCTGAGGCAGAAGAATTTACCCAAGAGATACTAAACCAATTACTGATTGTAAAGGAGGATATTGAAGAAATAATACGCGCCTGTCAGTTAGTGAAAAGCGGTGTCATTAATACAAACCTTTTTGATATGGAAGAAATCCAACGCATAGTATCTGAAGTGGATTATCTGCCATACAGTACTGAGATTGAAGCCGTCGAATATGGAAAACCAAGTATGTTATCAAATGGCACATCACTGCTTTACATACTGTCTATACCAAAAGTGGATCCAAAAAGGTTTGATAGAATTACAGCAAAAGCTGCCATAATTCAGAACAGACAACTCAATCTAAAATATAATACAATTCTCATGAATTACGAAATCGTGTATGAAATCAAAGATGGCTGCGCCAGGATTAACAATATAACGATTTGTGGCATGCTGCAATTGAATAAGCTCGGAGAGGAAGACTGTCTTTGAAGAATCTTAAGAGGTATTGATGCAAATTGTACTTTTCTCTCCAATAAAGAAGTTTTAATGGAAAAACTAGAAGAGGATCTTGTATTTGTGACAAATTTTAAGGGTTTCATTCACTCTCAGCAAAAGAACAAGAGTATAGAGGGTACATTCTTAATAAAACTCTTCAACGAATCAATAGAAATTGGAAGCAAGAGATTTACAAATAAAAGAATTAGCAGCATACAGGCACTACCACCTTTGCTCTCCAATGTATATGAAAAGGAACGTGAACTTGATGTTAACTTGTTGCAGGAACTCCACGAAAAGAATAATGAGCATATCGGATACCTAAAATACCACTTAAAAATGTCACTTTGGTCACATATAACTGGTTACCTCTTACTAGTTATAGTTGCTGGCATAGTTGTAGTCTACGGAAAAAATATTCGGAAAACTTAAATTTTCTGCCGGTGAGGCACCTAAAATTGCCGTTAAGGAATAAGTTAATCAGCGGGGCGCTGCTAACCACCCTTAATAATTGCGTTTGACATCTTTTAAGTACATCAAACTTGTATTGCGAAATCATATTGCAACACAGCAAATTTATGTCTGCGCGTGTTGAAACATGATCCGCACTTGAAACATTTAGGCAATTCATGTAAACTTGTTGATAAAGCATTTTCCCACGTTAATATGTAGACTTAGAACTTTAAGTAAGTTTAAGTTAATAACAAAATTATTATAAAATTCAATTCAATTCTGGACGTGCAATAAATAAGTTGAAACATTTAAAATTCGGTGTTTGAATTATTGTTGGGTGAGTGCCCAAGCGATCAGGCACCTCTGGTGTCCTGATCTCGTTATTTTTTTGAACAAGGTACCGGCCTTGTTTTAAGTTGTATGAATTGTTTTTTAGTTTATAAATTTTTTTTATAAAGAATTTTTGGAAATAATAAATGAATTAACGAGTTTATAAATTTTATTTTTTTGTAAAACTATTGTGCACATTTACTAACATACCTACAATAATAAATACCTGCGTATACACATATATGTACATTTGTTTCTGTTACTTGCATTTTTTTCGTTTAAGGTAAAAAAAATTAATTTGAAAAACTTAAAGTGCACATATGCGATTTCTTTTTCTTCTTCTTTAGTAGTTTTAATTATGCGTGATTTCTGTAATTCAACAAACTGTTCAATTAAACGGGATTCTTGTAATTGAACGAATTGTTCAATTAACCGGGATTCTTGTAATTAAACGAATTGTTCAATTAAGCGGGTATCGGCTAATTGGTTCCCCGGTTAATTGGACAAAAAGTTGTGCAAATTTTGATGTGCAATTAACCGAAAAATACTGTACAGTGAAACCATTCAATACGGACATCTCCTATAACCGGACACCTTTAACAACCCGGCCATACAAAATGCATTCCCATAACCAGACACTTAAATACTATTTCATTTCATTCAACTCTGATCCACATTATTAAGTTGCTCTACGGCAACTGACTTTTTTTTGCTATACTTTTTGTTTATGAACCGTAAGTTGTTGAAAGAAAGGTAAGTTAAAAATTAAGATATTCAACGTTCAATAACGTCGCCACCATAACACACTACTTTACTCTTATATTTGAAATATACAACTTTTTGCGAAAAGAAAAATCTTCTTGGCTACCGATGAGGATATCGATAAATATTTCCACCTTGCCTTCATTTAACGGCACAAAATTAATATCGATTTCCACTTCTAATCTGCTTTGAATGGGTAATTAAAAAATCAGTATTAAAATTTGTTTTAAGTGTCATAAGGACTAAATATTCATATTTTTTTTTTAATTTCGATTTAATTTCTAATCATTTAATTCACCAATTTACAATAAAATAATTTTAATATTATTTTGATATCATAATCGTAAAAATTTGGTGTAAGGAATAAAAGAAGTATTTTAATATTCTTTTAACTTTTATAAAAATAAATAAAGTAAAATTGGTTTTGTTTTGAAATAAAAACATATTATTTAAACCAACTTATTTATTTCCAAAGGTTTCCAAACCATGCAAACGTGAAAAAAATTTTTTACTTTTTGGGATGAAGTATTTGCTAACAAACCGCTTAAATCAAGATTTGTGGAGCACATTTTTGTGCAATCCGCAGCAAAGTTGGGTTGAATGACCATCCTTCACTACAAGAATTTAAGTACAGGCTCCGAAATATGTACTACGTATGTTTTTGTTGTGACCAACAGCTGTAATGTATTAATTACCTGTGCTCTTTTTATTTAGCAAGAAATACTAAACATTTAAATGGCAAAGGTAGTGTAGAGAAATGGCAATACTGACTGGCTGAATACTAGCTACGTCACATGTCTTTTGCAGAGCATATTCATAATTCAGCTGAAGCTTTTCATGAAAGTTTTGATGAAGACAGCTTTCGTGAAAGTGGCTTGTACAAAGGTGCCTCTCAGGAATCAGATAAAGTTGTACTCAGTAACATAGACGATTCGAATATTGAAGACATTAGTATTTTACAAGAGGATGAGGATATGTAGCAGGCTATATAATTCGAAGGCTCAATTTAGTAGAATACAAATCTCATGAAGTTTCTTAAACGTGGGTTGACGAGGTTTCAAAAGCATTGTTGATAAAGCCGGCAAATCAATTTGTTTTAAAGATCAAGAAGACGGAATCAAATTTCTACAAAGTAAATGCAGTTGGCATCTCACATTTTCGCTACATTTATAGACACCTGGTCGAGGAAAGCTTATCTGTTGACTTGCCAGAGCATGTGAAATTACGTATATCTCAATATAAGCGTTACCACTAAATATGTTTATTAAATATATTCACTGCTGCGGATGCAGGATGTTCTAATAATACAGGAACAAAAAAATGGTTTTTGGTGCTAAACTACGGACTGGACATAAATCAGTCCAAAAACCAATCTGTGCCTTTCAGGACCACCAAAAATATTAAAGAGCTTTTTATTTTCAAATAATTTTTGCATTTCATGAGTTTGGAGCCAATCAACCAAAATTCGAAAAATTAAAATAACATAAGATCCAAGTCTTGTAAATGTATAAATTTTATATAATGAAAATTAAAAAAATATTGCTTAATTGCAGAAAATAATAAACAACGACTTCAAAACAGACACAGGGGCATAGGATCATCTTATATCAAATTAAAATTGTAATACACACTTAGTTTAGTTTCAGTTGTCTATCTATAACGATTCAAAAGGTAAACCCATATATCAAATTACAACAAATTTGGGGACACCCTTTAATTAACAATTTTATACTTTTTGTTATATCGGTCACATTTCAAGAGTATTAATTTAGTTGGGTTTGTTACCATAACAGACAAAATTACATGAACCCACTTTTAAGTTTTAATGTTCAGTGTTAATTCTCAGGAAATTGTACACTGGGTTGCATGTTAGTTTTTTGCAATATTTTTACTTTTGCCAATTCATAACAACAATAGCACAGTTTATTTAGTAAACACTTATTGAAACTTTATGTAGAAAAATTCTGGATTTGTGTATCGAAAACTATTGTTTTTCAGCTTAATAACTATAACAAATTCTGTATCCATAAAAGATGGAAGATTGCCTATGGATAATACCGTTACATGTAATTGGAACGTTACTGGTGTGGATATATAAATAAGTCAAAACTTTCGTATGGGATAACAGAGCTTACAACAAAGAAATTGTCTGAGATGGCAGGGAACATGTCAAACCAAACCTTAAAATTATAGTTAACACTGACAAAAATATCAGCAACAAAAAAGACAAGAAAAGGCTCTTGTTTCGCCATGGCCTTCCAGCCGGGTTGAAATTCAGTCAAGTTGCCAGTGCTTATCGTATGTATGTCTACCAAAGTTGTGGATGAAGTTCGCACGCTTGATTAATACATTGCATTGTCATTTCATCAATTAGAGAGCAAGCTTTCAATATTAAAGAGACAATTAGAATCATTTGAGAAGCTTTATTTTTTCCGTTGCTCCTCGTAATGGAGAAAAAAGTGGCTCAGTCGGTAGGATATCCGGGTAACCTCTTGAAGTTTTTATTACAAAAAAGGATACTTGATATTTAAAATCCGTAACGGGAAAAACACCGAAAAAAGAGTGAAGTGAAAAAAGAATATAAAGACATATTCACACAAAAAGTCAGGATATAAAGATATATTCTTGGAGAAAAAAAGTGAAGAAAAGAATTAAAATATTTATTCTTATCAAAACACAGAAGACGGAAGGGAAATCCTATAATATTTATGTGATTTTTTTTTTTTTTTTTTTTTTGCACTTTGTTCATTAGTGTGTGAAATTTAAAACGGTTAGTTACATTTGCGCAGTGAAACTTGAAAAGTGTGTAAATAAAGTGTTGTTTTTTTATATAAAATGCCAAATAAACGTAAAAAGAAAACTCTGTCTTTAGAAACGAAGCTAAAGATATTGGAAAAGATCGACAAAGGCGTGCAGTGAAAGCGTTTAGCTCTTGATTTTAACGTAACAAAATCTGCCATCAGCTATATCAAATCAAAAAGATCAGCTATATTAAAAGCAGTTACCAACACCTAACAGGAAGCAACGAACAAATCTTTACACAATTGTGAATAACCTAAAATGAAAAAGTGGTTTCTGAATCAACGTGAAAGAAAATCTACAATGACTGGAGCAATACTGAAAGCTAAAAAGATTTTTCAACAAGAATATCCAAATAATAATGATAATTATCGAGCAAGTGATGGATGGTTCTCCAACTTTAAAAAGCGACATGGCATTCGTTTTTTAAAAATTGGTGGTGAGATTCTTTCTAGTGATGTTGACGCAGTCAATCCTTTTGTAGTGTATGTGCACTTATGCGCAAGGAATAGACAATACGCACTTAGGGTTTTTATGACAGGGTTAAACCCTCCTTTGGCCGATATCTTATTTTCGATATCTCCTAATAGTTTGCCACACGCGCTAGCAAAAGCTCAAGAATTAGAAGCAAATAAATTGCGTGCTAATTTTGCTTTACATTTTAATAAACCTCAAACGACTAATTTTAATAGACCACAAATGACTAACTTTCATAAAACAAATAATGTCCTGCGTTTTCCTAATCGCAATTATAGGGACTCACGTCCTAAAGAACATTATAACAAACAATACCAGACAAAACCAGAACCGATGGAAGTAGAAGGTTCGACATATGCTGTTGCTTGGCCAACACCCAACTTCGGACAAAGAAAACCACAGAATTTTAATTATAACCAAACACGTCCTTTCAACAACTTTCAACAGACAGGACAATTTAACAATCCCCAACATGGTCTCAAGAGACAATTTAATAACAGTACCCAAATAAGCCGACAACCTCAACAAAAATATCAGCGAATAAACAATTTGAACGATAGTTCTTTTTTAGATTAAGGAACGGACTGCCCTACATCATCAAGGCATCCACAAGAGGAAGAAAATATAAAATTTTGATTGACAGCGGTGCGACAAGCTGTTATTGTAGTCCTGGAGTTCTAACGAACAGACAGGAATTAGTAATTAAGAAGAGGGTAAAAACCATTAATGGTTTTACCATCATTAAATATTTTTATGAAGGCATTATTTTCGGCTTTAAAGAAAGATTTTTTGAAATTGAGAATCTGGAGGCAGACCTCCTTATAGGATACAACTTTATGAAAAGAGCTACTATTATTTTAGATTTTAAGGAAGGGAAATTGATTTGCGGTAAACACTGCGAAAAATTAATAAATATCGAATCAGAGGATTCGAGCGAAAATAAAAAATTGAAAAATCAAAAGGTAGAAAGAAACCCATTGAACAAATTGAATAATGAGGACATATTTAATTTCGATAATGAAAGCAAAGAAAATTTGAACATTTTAAAGGAAAATGTTATAAAATATATTCAAAACATTAATTCTAATATAGATATGAATCTGCCGTTTAGAACGGATATCAAAGCAGAAATTCGAACAATTGCTGAAGCCCCTATATGGAGCAAGCAATATCCTTCCTTACCCATTTTCTGCAAATAGCTTTGTAAATAATGAATTAAAAAAATTACTGGAGGACGGAATAATTCGACCCAGTAAAAGTCCTTACAATTCCCCAATATGGGTTGTTCCAAAAAAAGAAAAAATGAAGATGGTACTGCAAAATTGCGTATGGTTATTGACTACAAAAAATTAAATGAAAACACGGTATGGGATAAGTACCCCATCCCGGATATGAATGTTATATTATCCAATCTGGGAACAGCAAAATACTTTTCGACTATCGATTTGGAGTCTGGTTTTCATCAGATTCTTATGAAAGAAGAAGATATTGAGAAAACCGCATTTTCCGTTAATAATGGAAAATATGAGTTCATGAGATTACCATTTGGTCTTAAAAATAGCCCAAGCATTTTTCAACGGGCCATGGATGACATTTTACGAGAATTTATAGGTAAGATATGTCATGTTTATATAGACGATATAATTGTCTACTCAAAAAATTTACAAGACCATCATAAACATTTGCGATTAATAATTGATAGAGGATAAGGGAGTCGAATATGAAAATCTCATTGGAGAAATCTAGATTTTATGAGAGGGAAGTCGAATTCCTTGGATATGTAGTTGGACATAATGTGATAAAAACGGATCCAAACAAATTGGAAACTATAAATAACTATCCTTTGCCAAAGACTTTAAGGCAATTAAGGAGTTTGCTTGGAATGGTAGGATACTACCGAAAATTTATAAAAAATTACGCTCAAATATCGAAACCATTGTCGAGGTATCTAGCAGGTGAAAACGGTAAAGTTTCACAGTACATGTCAAAGAAGATAGAAATAAAATTAGATGAACAGGGTATACTTACTTTTGATAAATTAAAAAAATTAATGTCTGAACAAATTGAACTGACTCAGCCTGATTTCAATAAGAAATTCATGCTTACCACCGATGCTTCTGATGACGCGATAGGCGCTGTCCTTAGTCAGGATGGTAAACCCATAACATTTATTTCAAAAACTCTGAATTCTACGGAGAAAAATTATGCAACGAATGAAAAAGAACTTTATGCTATTGTATGGGCCTTGAAAAATTTGAGAAATTATTTATACGGTAGTTCAAATCTCGAGATTCATACGGATCATCAGCCATAACATTCGCAGTTTCTACACGAAACCCTAATTCAAAAATTAAAATATGGCGATCGTTTATAGAAGAATTTTCACCGAAAATGATTTACAAACCAGGTGTTAACAATGTAGTAGCAGATGCTCTTTCTCGTCAATATTTAAAAAACATATCAGACGAAGAATCTCTACACAGTACTCAACATTCCACTGAAAGTAGTGATGATTTCAATATTCCAGAGATTTCGAAACCCTTAAATGAGTTTAAACAACAATTCTTTTGTGCAAAGCGAATTTTACGATTCACGAAATGATCGTGACATTTGGAAGAACGAGACATATTATAGAATATGATACAAGAGAAAATCTCAAAACTATTCTTTTGGAATTCATTAAACCAAACTTAGTTACTTGTGTTCATTGCACACCAGAAGATCTTTACGATTTTAAAGAAACAGAGAAAGGGGTCTTCACAAATAAATTTGTATATAGCAAAATATTTCCACTGGAAATCACAAATGTTGATGATTAACAGAACATTATTTGGGATACTCATTCTCGAGCACATAGAAGCTGTAAGGAAAATTACAAACAAATATATAAATAATATTATTGGCCAAAAATTATAAAACAGTTTAAGGAATATATCAGATATTGTACAATTTGTACCCGAAATAAATATAATAGACACCCACAAAAGGTTCCAATTGGAGAGGCTCCAATTCCTAACAGAGAGGGGGAGTTCCTTAATATAGATATTTTTTATGCCGAGGGCCTTAAATTCATAACATGCGTTGATGCCTATTCAAAATTTCTCGTTATTAAAAATATTGAAGATAAAACTAACATTGGAGAGAAGGTTTTGGATGTTCTTCAGAATTTTCCTAATGCTAAAAAGGTGACACTTGACAACGAACCAGGTTTTTTGACTGCGCAATTTAAATCTTTGATGCAACGTTTAGGCATCGAACTTTATTATTGTACACCACGGCATAGCACAACAAATTGTCAGATCGAGAGAGTTCATTCCACTTTAATAGAAATAGCTAGATGTATCAAGGAAGAATTTAATCTTATAGAGGATACTGAGGTTTTTTATAGAGCAGCTCAACAATATAATAATACAATACACTCGGTTACACAGAACAAACCAGCAGAAATACTTTTTAATAGGGTCACACACAATTTAGTAGACGTATTGGAAAAGGCTCAGAGTAAAATGATTTCGAGGAATAACCCAAGCCACATAAAAACTTACCAACCAGGTCACATAATATATGAAAAAATAATAGGGCAGAGAAATAAGCTACTGCCTAGATTAAAAAATAGAAAGTAAAAGAAGACTTAGGTAATAAGGTTAAAATTAAGTTTCGAGATAGAATTATACATAAGGACAATATTAAGACTTGAGAATTTCAAAGGAATTTTTTGTTTTTTATTGCTTTCTAGAAAATGAAGATTTTGTTGATACTTTTTGCATTGTTTGGGACTTACAAGACAGAAGTTCAAATACTGGACTATACGAACTCACAATTGATTTCAATACACCAAGGACAAGCAAGACTACAGAACGGAAATTTTAAATTGATTCATGTTTTGGAACTTGACGAATATGAACGAACTGTTAACAATCTGGAAAATGAAGTTCAAAGTAAAATGTTAAAGAACAGCACATCGCTGCCTTTTCTATTTCATGATATCAACCAGATAAGAAATCAAATAAATCGAATGAAGCCTAGAGTGAAACGCTCAATTGAAACTATTGGGACAGCTTGGAAATGGATAGCTGGTTCACCTGATCACGAGGATCATAAAATTGTAGTGAACAAAATTAATGGACTACTTACGAACAACGAACGACAGAAAATTATCAATGAGAATTCATCCACAGGATAGACTTGTTGACGAACGCAACTAACAATATTTTAAAGACGATTCAGTCTTTTGAAGAAACCCAAAGAATAATAGAAGACTCCATTAGAAATAGAGTTAATGTTGTAAAAGCAGAAATCATTAATATAGAATATGCCTTACAATGGGCAAAGGTAGGAGTAATTAATTCATTTATACTTTCTGAAAAAGAAATCAATGAAGCCAAACAATTTTTAGATCTTGAGGAATTTCCTTACAATAATTTAGAAGAAGCTTTAGGTTTGGATGAAACCGGATAATTCTTTCGTTGTCTTCCCGAAAGAACATATGCGTCTGCCTGTGAAAAAATTGCTTCCGGATTTAAAATCCAAAAAGAACGTGTTTCAATTTTACTTGGATCAAACTCCGATTGTTCGCATAAATTGGTGCCATTGGTAATTGGAAAAGCCAAAAAACCGAGGAGTATGAAAGGGTTTAATAATCCTCTTCACTACGAGTTTTGAAAAAATACCTGGATGACGTCCGGTATCTTAAGTAATTGGTTCCAAATATATTCATTAAGGAGGTAAGGAAAAATGATCTTAAACTTAGGTTTGGTAATTAAAAATTTTGACAAATAATTTATGGTTTTGTTTACCAGGTCATTCTTTTTCTAGACAAAATAATTTACCTCCAAAAGCACTTTTACTTATTGACAACTGTTCCGCTCATATGCCAACTGAAAGTCTCGCTCCGACGATGGGAACATAGTTGCATACCTTTTTCCACCAAATGTGACAGCAGCTGTGCAACCAATGGATTAAAATCCCATAAAATTAACAAAACTTATTTACAGAAGTAAGTTACTTACGCAATTAATAGCTGAAAATGGTGAACTGAATAAACTTCTAGGATGCAATAATATTACTCAAGCAAGCTTGGGACGAGTTGCCTCAAAGAGTGTTAAAGAGTTCGGACCAATACGACAGCGACGACAACATTCCTATAACCCACTTAGTGCAAAACAATGAATGCAACAAAGTTATCCAAATTAATCAAACGCTTTAGAAGAAATTGCTTCAAACCATTCCATCAACGCAGATGAAATCGAAAAATGGAATGAGGACATGTTTGAGTACAACTTATCGGAACATGAACAAAGTAGCGATTATGAAAATTAAGATAGCGGATTTAAAAATATTGTTGAAGTCACATGCTTTAGCCACTGAAAGCATAAATAATTTAATATTTTGGTGTAGAACTAGTAAATTGTTTTTTACAAAGTATATGAGCAATCTTATAGCCCTGCGCAATGATATTGTTATGACAAATTTAATAAAGCAAAAAAAAACAAAAATTTCTGATTATATGATAAAAGATTAGTAATTTTGAAATTAGACTCACTGAGCACTAAGAAATTTAAATAATCTAACAACTCTTTCATCTTTAGACACATATACTTATGTGTGTATATTTTTCTTAACCCTTTATCTGGCCATGTAACAGTAATGTCACACACCCTTAAATTGGCGATAAATTGCTGTGTTTTAATAAAAGTACTTTGGGCATTGTAACATAACTAGTACAAACCGTGGACAATAAAAAAAAAATAAAATATAACGGGACATTATTATTATCACATATTCTTCTGCGCCAAAAGTTTATTGTTGAAAAAAGTTTAAACCGTAACAAGTTTTTAAGTTTTTAGTGCGAAAATCAGATTTGTGTTACAACATATTATCTTCCTAGATAATAATTACTGCGTAAGTATATAATAAAGTGATTTTCATAACATACAAATGAAAGCAAACCATATTCTACTCGTATTTGGTTAATCTCGGTTTGTTACACATATGTCACTTTTTTTGTTGCCTAGATATAAATATGTCGTTGACGAATGCGAAAATTTTAGAAATTCTCGAGGAAAGTGAGAATGGACTCGACTTTGACGATGATAGTGTGGCTGATCCTGAATATTTTTTAGATGAAGAAGATTCCATTTTCGAAGATGTTGCTAATGATCCTGAATATTCTGTAGATGTACAAGACTCAATTTTCGAAGATATTGCGCCAGTTATTGACGATATAATAGAATGTGTAGAAAATGTTAGCACAGAATCTCCAACCTCAGTCGTTCTACCAGAACAAGCAGCAGAACATAGGCAACACCAAAAGAAGCATTATGCGAACATTCTTTGGAAAAAGAAAAACCTTATTCTAAATGAGCAACAACTGCTATTCAAAGGTAATACATCAATGCCGGAAGAGATAAAAAGCCTTAGCGCTCCAATACAATATTTTTTTTATTTCCTTTCAAAAGAAACAAATTTGTATATTACACAGAAGGACATCAGTGATACATGATGTCGTTGGTACAGCTTTCTAATGCAGCCAGTCACTGGAGCAAAAGCATTGGGACCACTATGATACGAGAAGTGATGCCTTTAAAAAAATTTGAAAAAATGTTTAAAGTCCGTCCAGTCATAGACGAATTAAATAAAAATTTTGGTAAAGTTCCTCTTGAACCACATCTTTGTGTCGATGAACATATGTGTTCTACCGAAGCCAGAAACTATCTAAAGCGTTATATACCCAACAAACCCAATAAATGGGGTTATAAAATATATGTACTATGTGGTTCTTCAGGATTCGCTTATAAAATTGAGCCAGAAACTGGAAAAGAAAATGTCATTAAAAGTAATGAACCTGACCTAGGCGCGTCTTCAAATGTTGTCGTGAGAATGGCGCGAATCATTCCCAGAAATCAAAATATACAACTTTACTTCGACAAGTATTTTACTTATTTGCCTCTCCTCGCTTATTTAGCTCAAGAAGGAATTTCTAGCGTGGGAACGATAAAAAGAAACCGAATTCAAAACTGTAAACTTCCGGCTGAAAAGGAAATGATAAAGAACAATAGAGGATCTTCTGTAGTTTGTTTGTACCGTTGAAGAAATTGATATTGCGACAGCCTCATTGAAAGACAACAAAATTGTAAATCTGGCTTCTACTTTCATTGGTGAAATCCCAAAACGCCCAGTAAAGAGGTACGACAAAGCGCGAAAAAATTACATTGAAATACAACGTCCCTCCATTGTTGGCCAATATAATGCGCACATGGGAGGTGTAGATCTCATTGATGCTATTATGGTAAGATACAAAATTCAGCTTCGCAGTAAAAGGTGGAAAGTTCGGTTATTTTTTTCCACTTTTTAGAATTAGTAATGGCGAACTCATGGCTATTGTACAAAAAGAACTGTGCAGCTAATAAAACAGACAAATCGTTACACTCTGCGAAATTTTGTCTGCAGATTGCTACGACGCTTTTGAAGCTAGATACCAAGTCTAATACAAAAAGAACAAGAGCAATTGAACCTGATTTGCAAGCAAAAAAGTTCAAAGGACCGGCTCAACATGCTCCACCACAAGCTGTACGCCAAGACCAGGTTGGTCATTGGTCAGTATGGGCGGAAAAAAGAATAAGGTGCAAAATGCCAAATTGCCAAGGTGTGTCACAAACGTTATGCGAAAAATGTGGCGTTGTATTGTGCTATAACAATGCATCAGATCTCATCCCCCATGTAGAAGTCCCAATCAATGTTTTCAGGAACCAAATACTTATTAAGATTGTTCAGGTCAAGCGCGCTCATTTATCTCTTATAAAAATCTACAGGTATTTAAATGCAGAAAACGCAGAACTAAGCGTGCAAGAATTGAATGTAGCTGTAGATAGATATAATAAACAATACACTCACTCACAGGAAAAAAAACTTAGTGACGTATTCTTCAATAGGTCAGGAACATGTCATTTTGATAAGCTACTTCATGCGCGCTCTAAAATCAACAGGGATCTTAGAAAACCAATTAAGAGAAATGCAAAAAAAAAAAAAAAAACAAGCGAATGCGTAGGGAACGTTCTTCGCCAAAAAAAATTTAAAAGGGGAAAGAGAATAAGAAATATAAAGGGTAAGAACAAACCTGTTTACAGAAAAGAAATAATAGAAAAGGATAATAAAGTTACAATACGCACGACCACAGGTAAAAGGATTCACAAAGCCAATATAGAAAATTTAAAAAAAAAACTTAACATTAAGAAAAACTCCTATTTCTTTTCATGAGATTTCAAAAAACAAATAAATATTTAATATATAAAATATAATTAGTAACAAGGATAATACGGCAACAAATTACGCCTAGAGAAAAAGGAAAAAATTAGAATGTTGCCCTCATATACATAAATATAATTTTTTTTTTATAATTGAACCCAGTAATACACATACGATAGTATTATAAGAAAAGAGGGAAAAGTGGCTTTGCCCGACTTACATTAATCGTTAACACAATTTAATCCAAGTATATTTCCAGAAAAATGATTTGTATAATGCACATTCTTACTATTGTTGGGAATCATCAATCTACAAGCGGAACAAATTTACCGCTTTGAAGTTCCTGTAGTCACGATACGAGCTAGAAACGCTTGGACCATCAACGGCAATCTTAAGCTTGTTTATGTTATAAACCTAGGCGAATATTTAGCAATCTCCGATAATGTAACGACGCTGTTCAAAAAATTCATACCGCACGGCAAAACGAAGGAAATTATCAGTTATTATCTGACCCAAAAGCAGGAAAGACTAATCAAACTATGAAGCATGCAAGGCAGAACTCGAAGATCAATCGACTGGATCGGCTGTGCTTGGAAGTGGGTGCCTGATAACCAGATGCCGCAGACTGGAACGCTATTTTAAGAAGCAAAATGGTAAAATCCACAATCACAACGAGCAGTACAAAATCAGCACACAACTTCTGAATTCAACAAATGAAGTCGTTCAGAAAACCAACGGGCTTATTGATAAGATGAATGAGATTAGCAATGGGAACGAGGCCGAGCGAATGGGACAGGATACTATAAATCAAGTTCTTGTTCTGAAGGATGCTATAAATGACGTAGTAAGAGCATGCCAACTGGCGAAAAGTGGGATTGTCAATACGAACTTGCTCAACAGATCGGAGGTTAAAACCATTATCAATGAAATGGAGACCTTGCCTTATGCCAACGCTTTAAAGCAATCGAATATGGAAACCCCTCTGTATATACCAACGGCTCCAAACTTTTGTACGTTTTATTCATCCCGAAATTGAAACAGGGGTCTTACCACCGGCTCTTCACCAGAGCAACCATTAGAGGGGGTCGACAAATCAAACTACCTTACAGCGAAGTCCTAATAAGTCAGAACCCAACCTTCGGTATTAAAAGCCCCTGTATTAATATAAATGATGTAACAGTCTGTCGGAAATCATCGCTAACTCAATTAGCTGAAAACACCTGCATACCCCACTTGCTTAAGTTTGGAAACGTGAATTGTAACTACAGAATAAATAAAGCACAGATAGTAGAGATAATTACTATCGATATTATTTTTTCTAACAAACTTTGATGGCACCATAAGAACACGAAGCCACACGGAGACACTGAACGGTACATACTTGATACAGTTATCTAACGAAAATGTGTTGATCAACAAGAAAATCTTCTCTAGCCCGTCTGTCTCCAGATTACAACCACTTCCGCCTGTTCTGACGAGCGTGGCTAACGAAAACCTACTAGTGGACATTGATTAGGTACATAACATCAGTTTACACAACGTGAATAAGCTACAACACCCCGGAACGAAACTGAATCTGTCGTTTGGCTTCCACATTGGAACACTCGTAGCGATAGGTATTTGTATCGAAGTTTTTTGGCATAGACTAACTAAAAGGCTAAACCTGCCCATTATTAAAATCCCACAGCCAACAAATCCTGCCTTTCAATCTGCACATGTGGTCATGGACGCAGACATTTAAGGAGGAAAAAGTTAACAGCGACGTCGGCGCTGCCAACACAATAATTTAAGAAGTCAAACTTAGCCAACAATTTAGTATTTTACAAACCAGCCAAATTCAATAATTGCCTACTTGCGATAATTTCATGAGAAACCAATTTTGCTTGATAAGCTTCTGCACATTTGCACTAGTTACATATATGTAACTACTACTTATATACACCATATATATATATATATATATATAAGCAACTTTTTCCCACTAAGTAATAATAGACTCATATCTTTTCTTTTCTTCTTAGGAAGTTATTATAAAATAAAAACAAAATTAACTTAAAAGTTCGACGCTCAAAACCTAAGCAACTTTTATTATTTGGTATGATATCCTTTGTTTCTTACGACCTCAGTGCATCTTTTGGGCATAGATTCAATGAGATTCGAAAGAACAGATATTGGTATAGTTTCCCACTCTGACTTTAGACAGTTCATCAACTGCTATTTATTTTTAAAGATTCGAGTTCCAACTCTTCGTTTTAAAATTCCAAAGAAGTTCTCTATGGGATTCAAGTCTGGCGATTCAGGTGGCCAATCCAAAACTTGAACCCCATTAGCTGATAACTAATCCTTGATGATGTTTTGGGTCATTGTCATGTTGAAACACCCATCGAAGTGACATTTCCCACTCAGCATAGTTAAGCATGTGAGTTGCTAAAATGTCTCTGTAAACAAAACGGTCCATTTTCGTTTGAATTTCTACACAAGAACCAACACCACTGGTCGAAAAACAAGTCCAAGCCATCACATTTCCACTCCCATGCTTTATTGTGGCTTTTGAGTACCGAGGATGTAGCCGCTTTCCTTTTGGTCTTCTCACGTAGCAAACTCCATCTGAATTTAAAAAGTTAAATTTAGATTCATCACTAAACAAAACAGTTCTCCATTTGGATATAGTCCAATCCATATGTGCTCTAGCAAAATCCAACCTAAAACAACCAAGAAGCTGAGAAAATAAGAGACTACGTAGCAATCAATCACACAAACCTCTTTTAAAATGCTTCTTAGTCAACATAGGCTTCATAGATGGCATGAAGCTCCTTAAGTTTTGTTCCAATAAACGTTTTCTTACTGTAGAATAACTAATCTTAAGTTCAAGCTCATTCTTTCGACGAAATAAATAGATTTTTTTTAACTAGACGGAAAATTTTCTAGTCTGTTCGCTCAGAAGTTTTTCGAGGTCGCCCACCGCTATTGGCTTTCTCTACTTTCCCAGTAGCTTTATACATTTTTATAAGTCGGGAAACTATTGATTTATTAATATTCAATTGGTTTGCTATAGCAATTTGGGATTTACCGTTATTAAAAAGTTCAATAATCTTTAGCTTAAAAGCTGAGCCATAACGTGTTCGCGTCATTGTTGCACTTCTAAAGAATTGGTACTACTTAAATGCATAAAATGAACCAAAATTATTTTTTTCAATAGCAATCATAACGGGACTACAATTTTTGTTTAAATTTTTGTTGTTGTTTTAGTTTATATTTCGCAACAAATGCAACAATGTAAAAGTTGCTTAGGTTTCGAACAGCGAATTTTTAAGTCTATTTTGTTTTTGTTTTATAATTTCTTCCAAAGACATAAAATGTATTTTTTGTTGTTATTATTAGGATGTAGACTATATGTATAATATAAAATAAAAGGGAAAATTTTCATTAATCTATTTAAAGAGAACATAAACGGCCATGAGTATTTACTGGGAAAAAGTTGCTTAGGTTTCGAACAGTACTGTTTATATATTTGATAACTCATATTTTGTACTTCACTGCAAACTGATAGTTTTGTTTTTGTGTACAACCACAATCCCATGACTACCAGACAAACTGCTGAAACTTAATTTAAGTTTTAGCTATAAGTTAGACTGAATTGATAAATAGCAACAATTCATAGCTTTAAGTTTGAAAATCTTAAAATAAAGTTTAGTTTTAAAACAACCATAAACAACTGAAGTTATTTAATTTCGTAAATGGCGCAGTCGGTAGCATTTTATCTAAAGATAAAATTAAATCAAACCATAATACAAAAACTAAGAGAATTTTTAGCTATTAAAGGCAATGTAAAAAACTCGTATTTGACAACGACTTCAACACAGTCAATGTTCGAAAATTGCTAGATGATTACAATATATTATATCATGCAACAAAACCAAATAGCCACACAGGAAATTCGGACATAGAACGACTTAATAATACCATAACCGAAAAAATAAGAGTATTAAACCTAGAAGACAATATTGCAATTATATCACAAATGGCAAAAGCAATTAAATTTTATAATAATACTTACCATTCATCAATTAAATGTACTCCCTTTGAAGTGGAACAGCATAAAATAAAATAACAGAACAAAGAGTGCTAGAAAAAGAAAACAAAAAAAGAGAAGAATACATCGAAAATAGAAGAGAAGAAGTACCAAAGTTTAGAAAACAGACACTAGATAATATACATCCTACTAATATCAAACGTCCTTCTAAATTTTCAGAGATTCATATGGATAATAATTGCCCTGACAATCATGACAACCACTAAAGGTACACTGCAAGTAAACACGCTTCGTCAGAACAAAGGATTTGAGATGATTAGAATTAGACCAGCGGTAATAATTAATTAAACAAATTAAAAATAACAAATTTACACATACCCCCAAATGGTCTTATCGAAAGTCAAATAAACAGACGAAAAACTAAAATAAATCAATTAACCCAACTCAGAAAAAAAAGGATTATTAAATAAAGGGTCATCCAAATGTGTCGCCTAGATGTCAGCACTAAACAATTTTTACACGTGACATCTTTTCAAATGACATAAGCCATTTTGTTTAATTAGAAGGTAGTACAGTTTTAACCATGGACAGGTACAAATTGCAACAACGCGTTTACATCATTCAAAGTTATTATGAAAATGGGCGTTCTTTGAAAAATACCCAAAGCTAAATTTTGTTTAGTGACGAAGCTCATTTCAGAATGAATGGATTCGTCAATAAGCAAAATTGTCGTATCTGAGGTGATGAAAATCCTCGTGTTATTCATGAAAAATCTCTACACCCACAAAAAGTTACTGTTTGGTGTGCATTTTGGGCAAATGGAATCATTGGGCCATTTTTCTTCGAAGATGATGCTGGAAATGCTGTTACTGTGAATGCTGAGCGATACCAATCAATGTTGAAGACTTTTTATGGACACAGTTGAATCATATTGATGTGTCTGACGTCTATTTCCAGCAAGACGAGAAAGCATTACGCTTTTGCGAACAAAATTTCCTCAACGTGTCTGCTAACAAGCCACAAACAATTAATGCTCTAAGGAACAACATTTAAGTTGCAATTCGTGAAATAACACCAGCAACATGTCGGAAAGTCATTGAAAATTTCGATATTCGGATTGATGTCTGCAAATAGTTTGTGTTTTATTTCAAAGAAACATGTAGGCGCGTTTTTTGGATGACCCTTTATTATTGGTTCAGCACAGAAATTTTCGTTTGGTACTATGGATAACGGAGATAGAAATGAAATTTGAAGACCTTTAAATTTAGTATCCGAAAATAATTACTATACTATAGAACAAATCATAATAAATGATCACTTTCAGAAAAGTATCAATTTGCACCATATTACACCGAAATATAAGGTACGTGTAAATGCTGTAAATTTGTGCACCACTGCGGCAGTTATGCCAAGTTTTGTTGCTGCTTCGCGATCAGCTGTTGCAGCTGCTTTCAACTGCATGACAACTGCAAAGAGTGCTTTTTTGAACATTTTGCAAAAGCAACACATGATGTTAACCAAATTACTAATAGCAAATATTATTGAAAATGTTGATTCTAAAAGCGATAACTTTCTTCTAAAATATAACAACAGAAAAAAAAACAATTAAAAGCATATTTTCCATATTTTATCAACAGAAATAACAGAACTCGTCGGTCGGTTAGGAATTTCACACGAAAAGTGTTGACTTTTCCAGAACTGAGTGACCGTTTTAATATAGGGGGAGGAACCACACATAAAATCTTTTATAAAACTATTTATCTTAGTTATCGTCTATAAAATGAAATTACATGGCCTTCAGCATTACAACAGCAGATACAACCCATTTCCTTTCGTAGTCAGGTGTGTAGATGGGACCCATTTTTGCATACCAACTCCCACGAAAGATGCTGCAAGTTACTATAACCGAAAAGGAAATTATACGATTGATAACATATATTTTGTACTTCATTGCAATCTTATAGTTTTGTTTTTGTGTACAACCACAATCCCATGACTACCGGACTGCTGACTCTGAATTTTAATTTTAGCTATAGCTAGACTGAAATGAGGATAGCGACAATTCCTAGCTTTAAGCTTGAAAATTCTTAACATAACGTAAACAACTGAAGTTATTTTATTTCGTAAATCGCGTGTTGCTGCATTGGCATTTGCACATGCCGAAACAACATGACTGAAAACAATAAGCCAGGTTAGCAGCGAAGAAGTTTAAAACAGTCCTAGCTACGCGTCGTAATCGTCGAGTCGTCCAAACAAAGTGTGTGAAGTGAAATTAAGTAAGAATATTTGTAAAACTAACAACATTGTATTTAAACAAAATATTATAATTGCTTGAATTAAATTTTATAGTTTTATTATGCGCTGTGGTTACGCTTAATAATAATTTTTTAACTAAATCTCCTGTGAATCCTTCAGCTTCCAATATTTACAACAACAATACATCAAGATCAACAAAAAAACGTCAACCCAACAGACCACTAAAAACAAAACAAAAAAAAGATAACAAAAATAAACAGTGATGGCACTACAGGTCGCATGTGACCAGATCAGGGCTTTTATGGCTCTTTATAATGCAAATTGTACCGCGAAATGTTTCCTTTCCTTTTCCTAGTTGTAGTAATTTTATTTTACCTGTACCTCTGTTTTAACTGTTGTTTGATTATTCAGTGGCAAAGGAATAACACTAGTCACTGATTGGTCACAAAAGCACCAGTTTTTACAGAGGTGTTAGTACTATAATATACACAATAGGTTTGAGTCTTTGCTATTTGTAATGACAGGAAGATTTAGAATTGATTTCTGTAACATACGTGGAATGATAGTGAATTTTTTTTCTGTGTATGCACACAGTTGTCTCCATCGGCCTGATATTTTCGCTTTATGTGAGACCAAGCTATCTAAGGATGCTGATCCACAGGATTTTCATTTGCCTGGGAACTCTCTTCAACCCTTTTTTAGTCTACATCGATCCTGAATTTAACTGTCTTTTTGTTAAATTCAAAGTCTGATCACACTTCTTACATTTCAGGTTTTTATACAGAAGCCCAAACGCGGGAAGAGATAAATCCATTTCCGGCTTCGATGCCCTTTCCGATTCCATATCAAGAATCTTAGAAAGTTGTCCGAACAGTGAAATTGTTGTTGCTGGTGATTTAAATGTTCACAACTCGTCTTGGATTCGCCATTCGAACCGTACAACTCTAGAGGGCCAATATGTTGAGCAATTCGCCACGCACAATCACCTAGTGCAATTAATTATTGAGCCAACACATATTTCGTGCGTTGAAGGACAACAACACAATATTCTCTTCCTTACCTCACACCCTGATATGTATGAAGTAAGCATTCTTGCGCCTCTCGGTAACTCGGATCACTGCACCATATCCGCCTCCTTTTCGGTCGCTGAACTTCACAACGTTTCAAAAATGGCCACGAAACGTTTAAAATATAAATACGAAAAGGCTCGTTGGGCTGAGCTTAACGATTTTTTCGGCGTTTTAATTAAAAACTTTGCGGAAATGGTTGTGAACATTGTTTTGCCTGAAATGAAAACATTCATTCCATCTAAACAAATTCGCATTAAACCAAGAATGAATTCTTGGTTTTTGATCAGACGTGCAAAAACGCAGTCAGATCCAGAGAGGAAGCATTTAGTACATGGCGGTCTAACAAAAACGCAGGTACTGATTCGCTACGCAAAAAGGCGAGATCTTCGAGATGTTGGTGAATTCCCATCATGTTGGAAGATTGCTAATGTAACACCAATCCCCAAAAAGAGAGGGGCTAGCAACAGGAGAGAGCAATGGGGATGTGTTTCACTGTTTTATTGTTACTACAGCGGAATGTGCCCTTATGAAAACACGGAACTCCTTCCTGAAAACCGTAATTTCGTACCACAACGCGCTCTGCATCAAGACCGCATTCATTTTTAGTCGATTGGCCAGTGAATCGCACTACGCTTTACAGAGAGAATTCGTTTTTTAGCCGAACAGTTTGTATGTGGAATAAACTCCTCGCAGAGGTCTTTCCTGCCTCTTTCAATGTGCAAAGATTCTAATGAAATGTCCACAAGCCGTACTACCTCTATCCCCCTTCCCACAACCTAATTCCTAGTTCTGGCACAATGCATTGCATAACTAGGGGTCATCCCCTGAGTGCTGGTCCTAATAAAAAAAAACATATAGGAAAGGCGTCTCTACTTCTTAACGATCGACTTAGCCAAGGGTTTCCATCAAATAGAGATGGGCCCTATTGACAGGAAAAAATAGCGTTTTCAACGGCAAGCGGCCATTTTGAATTTATAAGAATGCCTTTGGGCTTAAAAACGCCCCATCTAGCAGGGAGGCACTGCCTAGTAAATCTTGACGATATTATAGTGTTAGGTGCATCTCTGAAGAAGCACGTCGAATCGCTCGACAGAGTGCTCAAGAGATTGGCAGAGGAAAATTTAAAAATTAAGCTTGACAAGTGAAAGTTTTTGAAACGAGAACCCGAGTTCTTACGCTACTTGGAGTCGCCTGAGAGGTGAGGCCAAACCCTAGGAATACAAATGCCATTATATAATATCCAATACCAGAAAACGGAAAAAGAAATACGACAATTTTTGGGTTTTGCTGGGTTTTACAGAAAGTTCATTAGAAACTTTGCCCGAGTTAGAGATTATATTAATGCAATTGAAACAACAAGAATTATGATTACTAGAAAAACAATTCTCTCATACCCGAATTATCACAAAATTTTCACTCTAACCACAGATCCTTCGAATATTGCTATTGGCGCTGTTTTGAGCCAAGGACATAAGCCAATATGTTTCGCAAGCACAACGCTCAATGAACATAAGCTTAATTATTCAACCATCGAACGTAAACTTCTGACTAAATATATTCCCATCTCCTAGAGAACAATAAATACATTTAGAAATCAGTTAAGACCTGTTAGTAATGATGCTAACGGGATTGTCAAACAAAAGGTATTTTCAAATACAGTTACAGCTATACTAAAAAAATCGGCAATTATTATGCCAAATAACGCGGACTTTCTTCGTTTTCAAGACGTGTATAATAATAATAATATAATAATAATGCATAACGCATGTGAATTGTGCAGCTTGTGCAGATCCGATCAAATAACTTATAAGTTTTCCTTCAAGCTGACGACTTTTAGCAATAGAACAGGAAGAGCTATTTAACGTGCATTGATATTTATTCAAAGTTCGCAGTGGCAGATAAAGTTTCAAATTTGAACTGGCTAGAAACTAAACCAGCACTGTTGAGGGTGTTTAATGTTATGGGAACTCCGAAAATTTTAAAAATCGACCAAGATCAGGGTATGAACAATGTGAACATTAAGCAATGGTGTCAACACTTAAATATAGTTTAAGAGATTTCGACTGGTAAGACCGATGTCACCTATGACATTGAAAGGTTTCATAAAACGTTGAATGAAAAACTGCAAATAATAAATACATCAGGTAATAAGGAACTAAATTGCATGAGCGCCGAACAAGCTATCTTTGTCTACAACCATACTATCAATCACTCTCATTGATAGATATGCAAAACTAAAAGATAACAGAATCAATAACGCAAATTTTATAAGAATTAAGAATCCAGTTAATATAAAATATATCAGAGAATAAAAGAAAAGGGCTAAATAAACCTTTTAAAAGGGCAGGGGGGTTACTCTCTATTGCGATGCGAAAGAAAAATGGCACGTAATCAAACAATTGGTACCCTCTATTGCGTTTTCGTATTTTCTTTCGCATCTAATTTTATTCTCTTTCGCAAATATGGTATTACTGCACACAGTAATACGAAAGCTTATGTCAACATCGTTCGTTATACGCAAATATCTTGCGCTAACAAAATATCAAACGCAAAGGTAACGAATCATGTAACTAAGCATAAATAAATATTTATATTTGTTGGGATCCCCAAATAAGCAACTAAGTTTTATTGTACTGTAATGGTTGCACCATGGTAACCCTTATACCGACCCTGTATTAAATTTAAGATCATTTTACAACACCAGAATTGTAACAACCCTGTAGTAAATAAAATAATCAGTTGACATAATCATAAACTATAAAGTAACTATTATGCAATTGACTACAAATTGGTTTAAATCTCATGCAGACATAAACCAAACATATTGAATTGAATAGAAAGAAGCAAACGTAAGAAATAAAACAAAATAAGTAAACAGGGCTACCAGGGTAGCTTTTGGTAGAATTTGAAGAAGATTTTGGTAGAATTTTGTTTTTGCTTGTGGCAGCTCTGTGAGTAAATGAAAAGAAAATATAAAAAAGCACATGTCAATCAAAGTAAACGAAGTTAAACAGTGCTAGTTTTTTGTGGAATTATCAAATAATTGCTAAATATTAAAGTTTATAATAAAATATATAATAATAAAGTAAATATAAAAGTGATATTGTTAGCTATAAAAGAGTTTATTAAATATAAATAAAGGAAATGTATAGCAAAAGGCACTTGGCAAGAAAATTAAAAGCAGAAAAACAAAAATATGTGCAAAAATTAAAAATAGATGCTTGCAAGAAAAGTGCTCCTGCATTAATGGAAGCAGTAGGAGTTAAAAGCGAGAAAAGTGTTTGTGAATATGATGTGAGAGATAATTATTTTAGTAATAGTACAAAAAAACAGTCCTTACGTGAAAAATTAGGAGTGTGGTACCATAGGAATAAGCCAACGCGTAAAAGTTTTGATGAACTCTTGGTAATTTTAAATGGAGAAGGCTTAGATGTGCCATTAAGTGCTAATTCGTTTTGCACTAAGAACGATGGCTTAATCATATCAAAAATCTCCCCTGGGTTTTATATCCATTTTGGAGTTTACAAGCAATTAGAAAGGGTTTCGCATTTATTTAATGATTGTGATGAAATTTCAGTCGACATTAATATTGACGGCCTTCCATTATTCAAAAGTTCAAGAACTCATTTGTGGTCAATTTTGATAAAGGTCGTCAATGTACCAAAGTTGACTGTTTTTCCGGTAGAAGTTTTTGTAGGTCGAAGCAAACCCAATAATATTGAAGAGTTCTTTGATGAGTTTATTCAGGAGCTAAATATTTTGATTCAAAATGGTCTAAAATTTGGTGAACAAATTGTTGCGTTAAAAATTAGGGCAATAATTTGTGATGCACCGGCAAGGGCTTTCGCGTGTGGAATCGTTAGTCACACCAGTTGCCATGGATGTACAAAATGCAATCAAATTGCAAAAAAAAAGTTGATGGCGTTTTAACATATTCTGAAAAATCAGGTGTGCTTATTTCTGACAGTGATTTTGCATCCAGAAAATATTTACACCATCATAAAAAAACATTTTGTGAAGCAAAAAGTCCATTTGCGAGGCTTAATTTGGGAATGGTAAGTCAAGTGCCGCTTGATCCGATGCATATCGTTGATTTGGGGGTGATGAGAAAATTCCTTATTCGGATTATTGTAAATAAATGTATTTTTAAAATAACTGAAGGCAACAAAAATGATATTTCGCACCATTTGAATGATTTAAAAAAACATATCCCTAAGGAATTTTCTCGCACTCCCAGGGGATTGAATGAAATATGTCATTGGAAAGCATCTGAGTTCAGGCAGTTTTTACTGTATACTGGAATTGTTGTTCTTAGAAATCGAGTACATGAAGATTTGTACTATGAGTTTTCGTTACTCCACTGTGCTTGCAGATTTCTATCATGCCCTAGAACACACCAACGAAATTTACAAAACGCCCAAACTCTGCTGGAACTTTTTGTTGAATATTATCCTATTATTTTCGGGCGGAATAGCTTAAGTTACAATGTACATGGTCTGTTGCACTTGAGTGAATGTGTTAAAAAATATGGTCCTCTTTCAAATTTCTCAGGTTATCCGTTTGAAAACTATCTTCAAACTCTGAAGAAATATGTTAAAAAGCCATCAAAAATTTTGCAGCAAATATCAAATAATTTAAAATTTGAAAATATGATTATTCCAGAAAGGAAGTAAAGTTCATTAGAAAACGTAATGAAATAGTAGGTGTCTTAACAAAAGAGTACTTTTTTTCCAAAAAGAATCCAAATAATGTATGTGCCATTCACCCATTCGTTCCTATATTAATAACAGGTTTTATTGATACTGAGGTAGGGTTTATTGTAGGAAAAAAATTTAAATCAATAGAAAGCTATTTCAATGAACCATTTGATTCGTTTTCAGTTTTGGGAACGTGTGTTGTTGATCCAACCTCTCTTGGTGATGAAGAATTATTTGAAAAAGATAAAATTGAATGCAAGCTCGTTGGTTTACCTATTGGGGAAAAACTAGTTTTGCTTCCATTATTGCACGGGTGCAATTAAAGTAAATAGAAATTATAATTGTTATTACTTTTTTCAGAAAAAAAATTATTACAAATGCTTAAAAATTGGGAAATAAAAATTTTTATAGCTATCAATATTAACCTACACTAATACAAATAATTTTATACACGTATATACGTACATGTATAACAAAAATAAATGCAAACAATTAAAATTTAAAACAATATATACAATTTAGCAATTATGTAGCGCATATATTTAAGCACTGTTGGTAAGTAACTTTCAAGCTCATAAAAATGTGCCTATTTACTTATATATGTCGTATTTTAGCAGAGAAAGAAAATGATGACAAAGCTCCCTGCCGATGTTCTATTGAAGTTTTAAAGCAATTTTCTGAAATGACGGTAAAATTTTCTGAAATGAATTCGAAATTTACAAAAATCACATGTAAGATGAAAATATATGCATAAGATTTTATAAAATTATTTATTTTTTCAACATTTATGTTTAAAGGTGATATTAAAGAGCTCAAAGACATTGTTCAGATTCAAAATGAAACAATAATGACAGCATTGTCTGCCCAGAAAGTACTGACCGAAAGCCTTGTACGTCAAGAAAAAAACAATGTTGCAATCAAGAATGTTTTCCCAATAAAAAGCGTTGAGGAGTTGAAAGCACTTAATGACGCCATCACTGATGAAAATAAGCAAATTTATGTGAGTGTTTTTTGTTGTTTATTTTTGCCATTTTAAAATTTTTTTTATATTTTTTACAGGTCAATACCATGAGATTGTCTTTGAAAGGTAAACTGCCAAAAACGTTAACGACAATTCTGTCGCTGCAATTTCGATGCCTTAATGGAATCGGTTCGTTCTCTATGTGATGATCCAGACAAAGAATTGCGTAACGCTTTGGGTGTAATTAAAAAACGTAATTTTCATAACGTTTGTGTTGAAAAAAAGCTAACCAATTTCAATTCGCAATAATGCAGTACAAAGTTTCCTATGCACATAAATATATTTTATTCAATTCTATATTTAATGAATTAAATACGAATATTTTATAATGAATTTTATGAAACTGCTTAAACAAATAATTTAAAAATGATTTCAATGACTAATATGTGTAATATTTTTTTTAATCAGCTTAAGCTTTTGTATGTACATATTATATATGTACATACTCCCCATATTTTATATTACAATATTTATTTAATTTTCTATATAATTAACAGAAAAGACCTTACCTGGAATTAAAATCTTTGAAAATTGAATTAAAATTAATGTGATTTATAATAATTTTTTAAAATTATTTTATAAAATGAATTTAAAAATAATTTCAGTATGTACCTATGTACTTAATACCAATGTATAATACTGTACAATATAAGAGTACAATACAAGAGTATTTATATTATATATTTTCTTGTTTTATAGATATATTAATTGTTTTTCTATCTAATAAATTAAATTATTATTTCAAATTAAAGTGTTTAAAAATTTATTTTAAAAAAATGGGTTATTAATTAATTTAATATAAACCTACTATAATTTGGTTGAAAAGTAGGTAATTAGTAGTCAATTAAAAAGTCATGCAGAGATGACCAATTGACTACTGCCTATGACATGCCCATGTTAAAATAATGAGTTGGCGACAAGAAAAATAGTCACATAATCAACTAGATGTGGCTACGAAAAAATCAGTTTTAAATTATTTAAAAATGTGTTTGAATTCCTACAGGGAAATGTAAGATCTTTTACAAAAACAAATTCAAATGAAATTTTTTACAGAAACAAATTTAGAATATGTACCGTTAGATTTTAAGATATAAAAGGACGAAAAATGAAAATAAAAGGCATTATTCAGCCGAATACAATTGGCTTAACATCCAAAAGAAAAAAGGTTTGTTTTTCTGCTTTGCTAGGCTTTTTAACTTAGCCGGCAATATTTTATTCAGGCCAGTGGCTTTTTTTAGAGCCGGCCATCAAAAAAATAATTTTATAAATTTAAAAATAAAACAAACATCATCACAGTACTTCAATAAGTAACTATGTAATGTATAAATTGTGCCATTTTTAAAATTAAATGTATACTTGATCGAGACGTCTAATAAGCTACACGCATTGTATGTACGCTATAATTATAATTTTTTTTTGTGTGTTCTATTGTATGTATAATTATTATTTGTATTTTAATAGAGATTAACTTGTCGATAAGATTTGGTTTTGATTTTTCATTCGACCACCTTTAAAAATACAACAACTGGCGACAAGGATTAAACAACTTGTTTTTTTTTTTGCGGCAATTAAAATTTCAAAATGACTTCTTTGGAACAAATAGTTAGACAACTCCGTAGCCACTCCAACTCGTGACGAAAATATAAAAGCAGTTATCGAAGTATTTAATCGTTTAAAAAAATATAACATTACTGTTAATTTTGAAAAGTGCAAATTTTTTAAAAATTCCTGCACATATCTCGGTTATTACTTTGACAATAAAGGCATTCATCCAGATAAAAACAAAATAAAAAAAAATCTTGGAATTTCCACCTCCTAAAAATATTACGGAAGTAAATATTACGGTCGTTTTTAGGAGCTATTAATTATTATGGCAAATTAATTCCGGAAATGAGGAAACTTCGAGATCTTTTAGACAATTTGCTTAAGAAAAATGCAACATGGAAATGGCCTAAGTTATGTCAATGTAATTTTTAACGTTTTAAAAAACTGTTGTCATCTGATTTGTTGCTTACGCATTTTAACCCAAAGCTTCCGATAAAAGTAGCAGCTGATGCCTCTAATGTTGGACTAGGCGCATACATATGTCACGTTTTTTCGGACGGAAGTGAAAAAGGAATTTATCATGCATCACGATCTCTCACGCCGGCTGAAAAAAATTACTCTAAAATTGAAAAAGAAGGCTAAGCATTAATTTTTGCGGTATTACAATTTCACAAATATATATTTGGTCGAAAGTTTACGCTACAAACTGACCACAAGCCATTGCTTGCAATTTTCGGGAATAAAAATTTGAACAAGTGAATTTGGAGCAGCAGATATTTTATCGCGTTTAATTTGCAACGTTCAAAACCGAATGAAGATACCATAATTGCTTGTGTCCAAATGGAAAATGATATTAAAATGGTAATTAACGACATCGCAGATGTTTTGCCAGTAACATTTAATATGATCTGTGCCTCAACAAAGAGAGATGCGACTCTTCAAAGCATCATAAAATATCTTAAATGTGGTAAGTGGCCCATTAATAGATCGTCAGAGATAAATTGTTATTTTGCAAGAAAAGATAGTTTATGTATTGTGGATGGTTGTGTTATGTACGGTGATCGTATCGCTATACCAAGTTGTTTTAGGAAAAGTACTCTAACAGAACTACACAAAGGACATCATGGGATTAAAAAAACAAAAGCATTAGCTCGTAGTTATGTTTATTGGCCTTTTATAGATGAAGATATCAAGAAATATGTACAAAAATGTTCTAATTGTGCTTCGGTGGCAAAAACATTTCCAAAAACAGCACTTGCTTCATGGCCATTAGCAAACCATCTAATGGAAAGAATACATATAGACATCGCTGGTCCGATCGATAATGTGTATTATTTAGTTATAGTAGACTCTTTTTCTTAATGGCATTAATTGCCAAATAAAATCGATTACTTCCAAGATTATTATAAATTGTTTGTTAGAGTTCACATCTTTATTGAATTGATAGTGAGTGATAATGGAACTCAGTTTTCCAGTCAGCAATTTTCTAAATTTTGTCAAGAAAGTGGTATTTTACACAAATTTACACCACCTTACCATCCTCAGTCGAATGGTCAGGCTGAAAGGAACGTGGATACCTTAAAACGTGCTTTGAAAAAACTTGAAGGATCAGGTACATCAAGTGAAAATTTGCAACTTTTTCTTAAACATTATCGCACAACTCTTAAGCATATGGGCAACAAAACGCCTGCAGAACTTTTTGTGGGGAGGAAGTTAAGAATAAATCTTGACCTTCTAAAGAAGCCAGAAAACCGGTTATTGCAGCGAAACAAGAAAATGGAAGAGCAATTTAATAAACGTAATGGTACTTTAGAACGTAAGTACCTTAGTGGTCAAAGTGTATTCTCAAAGGTATATAAACAAAACAAATTTGAGTGGTTGCCAGGTACTGTAAAAAAAAGACTTGGGAATGTTATGTACGAAGTAATGATTTTAAACAGGCCTGTGTTCCGAGCTGTTAGATCTCTCGCAAACCAACTGAGACCACGTTATGTTGATTTTAATAATTCACTGGAACGCAAAATTTTGTTTGAATGTTTTCATTTAACACCGCAACGATCGCTCTCTTCAAATGAAACACGCGGCGATTCTGAAATCGGATCTACACCTACCGTACCAGAAAGTTCTCCATCTGAATTTTTTGAACAGGCTGAGTCTTCAAACGTGAATGAACCATCTATAACCCCAGAAAGTGTAACTCGTAAGGCTAACGAGGGTACGTCGTCTACTGTTCCAACAACGCTCATAGAGCAGACAGCACAAGTTTCAGAGGGTATTAGGAAGTCCACAAGAAGGAAGCGTCCCCCTGTTTGGACTCCAGATTATCATCTTTTTAAAAGTGAGATGTTTGGATCCCCAAATAAGCAACTATGTTGTAATTTACTTAAATAAGTAACTATGTAATGTATAAATTGTGCCATTTTTAAAATTAAATGTATACTTGATCGAGACGTCTAATAAGCTACACGCATTGTATATACGCGGTAATTATAATCTTTTTTGTATGTTCTATTGTATGTGTAATTTTTATTTGTATTTTAATAAAGATTAACTTGTGAATAAGATTTGGTTTTGATTTTTCATTCGACCACCTTTAAAAATACAACAATATTAATATCTTAATTTAATTTTTTTTAGGGAAATGCCAAAAAGGTTACAGACTCGGCAACGGCAGTTCGAAATTTGATTTTATAATGCAGCACATCGGTTTGGCCAAGGGACTATTGCAGTGTGGGAATGCCAAACAACGCGTCAAAAAACTGACGGGCGGCCTTAATTATAATGGACTTCCAAAGAGATGAAGAGGGTAGAAAACAAGTAATGTATTTTGATAAATATGAAACTAACGCAGAATAAATATTTATTTATGCGGAAGAATAAGGTAAGCATTTCTAGTAAGGGTGGTTGGATTCACAATATTGCATTGCACGATGAAGGAGTAGATAATCAAACTTCTGCATATGAAAAAAAAACCAACAACGGGATGCTAACATCAAAATGCTTTGGCGCAAGTATAAATGCTACCCAATATATTACAGCAAACAAAAAAGCCCGCAGAAGAAGTTTTGCTATATTCGCAAAATGGAAATTACATTTTAAATGTTATGTTCATTTTCCGCCTCCATCCATCACTATTCTTTAATTTTTAATAAAAAAAAAAACACACAAAATTATATTTACAACATTTTGTTTGTCAAAGATCTTTTTTTAATCTACAATAAATGTTTATAATTAATAATATTTTGTATTAGACGCGAAGCTTTGTGCATTATTTAATAAAATATATGTTTTTGTTTACAAATCTTGACATTTCATTTTGTCATTCTTCTCTATTGCTTATTTTGTTGTGCCAGAGTTGCTTCTTTTTTAAATTATTTTGCGAAAGCGTTTGCGTAAACATTACAGAGTATCATCGCAATAGAGAGTAACCCCCCAGAAGTATTGAAAAAAGAAAAAATTTGGAGAATATATATTAACAGTTAGAAAGTGTAAAGTTAATATGGCTCCTAGACCACCGGATAAAAATCACAATAGGTTTGCCTTATTGGCGACTTTATTAATCAACCATTTCAAGAAAACTTTCCTATTCTTCCACAACCGAAAACAAATGTGTTAAGTGATCCCAAGTATTTGATAATATCATCAGAAAACAATTAATTACAAAAAATAAGTCCATTTATTACCTACAAAGGTTTACATGCGATCTCCACCTTAATAGATTGCATCAGCCAATTAAGAGATGGTAATCTCTTGCTGTTGGTGCGAAACCAGTTTATTGCTGATAAGTTTCTGAAAGCTAAAACACTTTTAAATATTTGCCCAATCGCAGTCAAACTACACGAAACCCCTAATTACACAAAAAGCGCTATATACGCTCCTTGCCTCATCGATGTTGCAGAAGAAATTGTTAAAGAACTTCATACCCAGGGAGTAGTCTCTGTTTATAAGTATACCTTGTTTAGTAACACAAGTTAACGCAAAAGAAAATAAAAGAATACTCTGGTTTCATGGTTGTAACATTTAACCTTTATAACCTGCCCATGGTTATTGACGTATCGTGGTACAAAGTAAAAGTAAAAATGTACTTCCCAAATCCTATGAGATGCCAAAAATGCCACACAAAAAATAATTGCAAGAATCCAGTAACATGTGTATTTTGCAACCTTCCTCCTCATTCCCCGAGTAATCGTTCAAGAATTCAGTGTGCCAACTGCAATGAGAAACACCCAGCATCAGATAGAAATTGCCCCAGATATCTTCAACAAAAATATAAACAAGTGCTCCTATGGCGCTGCCAAACGTAAATATTAAGTAAACATTTCAACCGTACATTAACAAAAAGTTAATAATACATACTCTGAAAAAGCAAATAATATAACTGAACATTAAAAAAATCAACAAAGTCCAAAAAAGACGAGCTACATCACCCAACCATAAGAAGGACAATAAGAAATCAACACATCGAGACTCGTCTCTTGCTCATCATTAAATAATAATACAATAGAAAACAATTCATCAGAAAACAACTCACTTCACCAACAAGAATTAAAAGAACAGAATGCACCAATAAACAAAGAGTCATCATCTAACCTAAAATTAACAGCGCCACCTTTAGAAAAACCAAAACACAAAAATAAAAAACAAAAATGTAAAAAAATCAAAGATAATGTAGAAATAAACCCAAACAACGTATATGAAAACACTTCAGAACAGAACAACTCAAACTCTCCTCTTGGTCTTTTGACCCAAAATTTAATCTCCAACGTCCGTAATGGACACCTACTCAGACAGCTAAAATTGTACCAAATATGGCACCGTGCTCCTTTCTATCAGTTGTAAATTTTACTTTACAACCTGTTATTAAAATATTATAATGAATGGCTTTAGGATATTGCAATGGAACATTTATGGTTTCATCACCAATTTCAACGAGCTGCAACTTTTAATTAAAGAGCACAACCCCGATTTAATATCAATACAAGAAACCCACTGTAAACACAATTTCATACCTATACCCCCTAAAGGTTATATAGCTTACTTTTACAATTCCCAACGCAACACAACTTCAACACGGCATCCCTTCAAATATCTTCAAATAAACTCGACTCTACAAACAATAATTATAGAAATACATCTTAGCTTTAAACCCAAACTTTTTCCGTACAGGATCTATCAAACATTTTTAGCTCTGTAAATATACCTAAACTAATTGTCGGAGACTTTAATTCTAAGAATGCTTCCTAGGACTCGTCTTCTAAAAACCACAGAGGGCAAACATTAGAGGCTGCTATACTAGTATCAGATTTATTTATATTAAATGACGGTCCTTCCCATCTTTCAACACATGCGACTTTACCCCACGTCCACACGAGCCATCAACTTGGTATGAACATCATGTCGCACATTAATTCGGCTAATGTAGACTCCCAATGTGCATGTTTCGTTCATGTGCAACCATCGATGGTCGAACATATGTCTGAGCAACGATGTTCGCCATGATGCTCGCTCTTAAATGTCATTTTCTGTTTGACAGTTTACATTTACTATATAAAAAAATGAGGCGGCAAAAAACAGCACTCTAATTTACTATTTTTCGCATTAAATAACAATAAATAATCGACATTATCTTAATTATTTTAATAATTGTGCCTTTTTTATTAGTCGATCATCATTACAAAAATATAAGCCGCTTCTGTTCACGTAAGTAAAAAGCTTAAGATTTCTTCTTACATGGTTAAATTAATTTTAATAATTTCAGTTCACACGAGAGTCTGCTACTCAAGTTTTTGTATTCCGACAGTAATTTGTTAAACTGTGATTTTTTTACATTTTTGTCTTGTTTCGCACCTATAAAGATGGTAATTATAAATGCAAATCATCATTATTTAATATTAAATAGAGCATCCTTTTTATACCATTCACCCTTTCTTGTTTAATGCTTTTCAAATTTTAGGGCTCAACAGAAAAGGATGTTTTTAAAGTAATAGCTTTATACCGCCAATACCCATGTCTTTGGGATTACAAAAGTGCCCTTTATAAAAGAACGGATCTTAAAAGAAATGATTGGGGGAAATAGCAAAAGAAATGAAGAAAAGTGTTGAGGAGGTTAAAAAAAAAATTAAATATTTAAGATCTGTTTACGTTTCAGAAAAAAAGAAAGCAGAAGAGTCGAAACATTCAGGTAAAGGAGCAGACGATATTTACAGGCCTCATTTATACTATTAGAATGAGTTTAGTTTTCTCGACTGTGTTGTTGCATTGCGTCCAACATCGAGCAATTTGTCAAACGTAAGTACATATAGAGAACAATTTGTTAATCTTTTTTAAAGCAAAATTAATTTTAATTTTGGAATCCAATCATATCATTGATGTGTCCCCAGAAACGTTTGTATTTAACGATAATATTACAAATAGTCCTGAGGATAGCTTTTAAAGTCTTTTAAAGCCACTAAGAGATCAAATGTTTTTTTAATGACATTTTTTATTCCTTTTTTATATTTTGAATATATATTATTTATTATATTTTTTAATTAAAACAAATCACTTTAAACAAAAGCACAAATCAATCAATCAACTAAACGCACAACCGAGACAATAAACGAATCGAATACTTTGACAATCGAAAAATTATGAGCAAACAATACATGAACATCCGCACGTTGTCGCCACATAGAAGAACATTGACAGATTAATACCGTTATTCTGCCGGCGTTATGTGCATGTCTTGTTGAATTCGATGGCTCGTGTGGACGTGGGGTTAACTCATGTTGATATCTCTTTATGTTCATCATGATTACTTAATAAAAAAACGTGGGACATTTTGGATGAAATGTATAGCAGTGATCACTTTCCAATTGTCATTGATATAACGCTAACTAAATCTAATGGACCAAAATTTGTTCGTAAGTTTTTATTTGACTATGCTGATTGGCCAAAACTTACAGCTTCGGTCGATAACGAACTACTGAAAAGACCTTACTCATTTAATATCAATAAGGAAGCTTCACAAATAACAAAAGCTATAAAAACAGGAGCTAATATTTCAATTCCTCAATCATCTTTAAAAACAAACAGAAATGTACCTTGGTGGAATAAACAACTGGCTTTCTTACGAAGTAACAAAATAAAGACGTGGAAAATATTCAAAAAATCTCCCACAACTGAAAACCTGATAAAATACAAAAGGGAAAACTCAGTCTTTCGAATAGAAAAAAAAATGCAGAAGAAAATTAGTTTCGAAAAATTTACTAGCGACATTATTAAAAATTCACCAGTCAGTGCCATTTGGAACAAAATAAATCGTCTTTCTACTAATGCAAACAATAGAAGGTTAGTAGCTATCGAAAACTGTAACAAAATCATCACAGAATCAAGTTTAATAGGAAAAACTTTCGCTGATAAATGGTCTGTATATTCTTCTGACCATAACTTTTCATACGCATAAAAAACACATCCCAAAACAAATATTTCGTTTCAAGGGTTAACACAAATGCCATTTACATAGAGAAAGATATCACACTTACATAACTTAACTATTACGCATCCAAAGTAAAGGGTTCCTGGTTTTGACCGAGTGTCTTACAAAATGCTAAAACATATTAGTCTTCAATCCAAACAACGTCTACTAAAACTTTTTAATAATATTTTCAACAACAATCCCGACCGTCTGGAAAACTGCACTATTTATACCAATACCAAAAAAACAACAATAGAAGCTCACTTAAGATAAATGAATATCGTCCAATTTCATTGTTACCATGCATCGAAAAACTTCTTGAAAAAATTATTTCAACCCGCTTGTATTGGTTTACGGAAAAGAACCGTCTCACTTCTCGCAATCAGGTAGCAATTAAAGCCGGCAGAGGTTGCGCAGACGCTATTTTACATATTGACTTTTACATTTCTAAATCTCTCTCGTCTCGAAATCATGTATCGATTCTGTCAATTGACTTTGAAAAGGCCTTTGACAAAATCGTTGCACATGTAATTTTGGATACCCTTAACAAATGGAAGGTAGGACCCAAAATATTCAACTACATAAAGGCTTATCCAAAACAACGTAAATTTCGTGTTAGAGTAAACGGTGTATGCACATCTATATATACTTTACACAATGGCATAAACCCAAGGTTCACCACTGTCCGTTATACTTTTCTCAATTGTCTTCAATGAAATACAGAACATAATCAACAAATTCAAGTTCTTAGATTATTGTATTTATGCTGATGATCTCTACATTTTTTGTAAAAGGAACTTTAACATAGAAGCCAATAACCTATTGCAAGGCGCATTAAGTAAAATAAACTCCTGGTGCTTGAAATCCGGTGCGAAAATTTCTACTGATAACTGCTACAACTGAAACATAAACAATGCTACCATAAGTAACGTAGACCAGTTAAATATTTTAGGAATTATTTTACCAAAACTTATTCGTGGATTGATCATGGACTTTTTCTTGTTGGTAATACACCTGAATCGAATATTAATATAATTAAGGGTTTTTATCACCGTGCAATACGATCAAGTATCTATGCAGTTCGTGTGACACCCATTGAAGTCCGGATCAACGAAGCCAAATTAAAATTGTTTACAAAATGAATTTTTTCTAATAATTTTATAATTGACGATGATGTAAAGAAACATATGACAGCAAAACGAAGATACAGATATTCCTCAGCTATTCAAGGATCTATCTAGTTAGCGAAAAATCGAAACATAAATATACTAACAATAACAAATTATTCTCCTGATCATCTATCATGGCTGTTTAATAAAAACTCGTGTGTTTATCCCTTTCCAAACATTGTAAGGAAAACTCTTCAGATGACATATTCATAAAGCATTTTCTGGAAAAACAACAACACCTAGTAAATGAAGATTGGTCTTTATTGCTTACAGATGGCTCAAAAAATGCCAATAATGCATCTTATGATATTGTTAACGTTCAGGGTGAACACCTTGTACTCAAAACTTTACCAATTCACACATCAACTTTCACAGCTGAAGCATTGGCCATTGTAAATGCAATATTTTTTGCTATTAGAACCAAGCTAAAAACAGTTATATGTACTGATAGCCTCTCTGTCGTTAAATCGATATGTAATCCAGGTACTTTAAAATGGAATATTGTTAACGAAATTCGTGACCTATTAATTAAACACTTTGGAAGCTTAAGGATTCTTTGGGTTCCAGGACCAGCAAAATAAAAGGTAATGTCATGGCGGATAAAGCTGCTAAGTTCGCTTGCATGGCACCTATAATCATGGAATGCAGACCAAGAACACTTGCGATAAATTCAACATAACTCGTGGTCTGGATACTACCATCCTCACTATAAGGAGCTCAACAAAAACTTTGTGACACCTTGTTATTCCACTAACATTAACAAAAAGCCTTTTTGGAATTTTCCACCAAGGAAACCCACCTGGCAACCATGTCTGAGTAAACGCACGTTTTTTTGCGGCTGATCAGTTTATAAGATCTTATTATTACAAAAATTGTGAAATTAATTGTAATATTAATACATATTTTAATGGTGTTATAATAAGTTGCAATTTTCTGTCTGTACTTTGTTGGAGAAGTTTATTTTGCCTAAGTTTTTACCTCGATCGTTATTACTGCCGTTGCCGCCATATTGCCTTTCATTTTGCAAAAGAACCGTTTGTCTGCATTAAGATAATTAACACTCAGTACTCTATTTGAGTGCTATAGCTGGTTGGTGTGTTATTTGGCTGGTGCTTGTGGCATACAGTGAGTTGCTCGAAATATAATAATCAAGTACGGTGGGATAAAATGCCGGGAAAATTTTTTAAATGTGGCATTTGCAATCTAAATATTGGAAAAACTCAAGGTAGTGTGCAATGTTCAACTTGCGGTGAGTGGTTCCATATCTCGTGCTCGCGGATCAGTGATCAAGTTTTAACATTGTTGATGGACATGAAGTCTCTGTCCTATACTTGTAATAAATGTAGAACAAATCCTCCTAGGATGTTTGATAAAACGCTTGTTGATGATATTGCTAGTATTAATAAGAAAATGGATTTATTGATTAGCAAGAATGAGAAGGATCTAAAGAAGATTAAAAATGCCTTTTCTGATGCAGTCGACCAAGTGAAGAATGATATTCTGTTATGTCGTGAGCAGTTGAATCACGAAATTGTTAGTAGCAACAACTTAATTGAACAAATTCTACAGCGTCAAATATTTCTTCTCTTGAGGTTGAGAATAATAGCCTTCATAGACTATTAAACCGTTCTGACATCGTAATTTCGGGCCTTCCATTGGGCTTGGTTGATGTTATTACACCTATAATTAAAATTGGCTGAATTTATAATATCTCTCTTACGAGCTCCCATATACAACATTCCTGCTATATAAACAAGGGAAGGCAAGTGCTTGTCAAGATGAACTCAGTCTTTTTGAGAGACCAATTAATGAAAGAGTATTTCAAATCCCGTAACCTGAAGCTGTGTGATGTATTAGGTGGTGCAGTTATGAGCTGCATTTACTTAAATGATCATCTTTCTCCTGCTGCTGGGAAGCTTAAAGCTATTTGCAGAAAATTGCTGCTTTTTAAGAAGATTAAATATTTTAAGGTACTAATGAAGTCCGTGCTAAGATTACACTCTTGAAATGTGTCCTGCTTCTCAATGACGATTCATCTACTTAGTTATTTCTGCTAAGAAATTATATTTGTTTTTTTCTTTCTTCTTGAATTACACCTACTATATAATCAACTTTATAATCTTTGTGTTCAAAAATTTTGTTGATCTCAATAATTTATGATTAGCCGTCAGATATTTTATGAATATATTTAATGCATTTTAATGTTTCGAATTATTGCCTTTTTATTAAGCTGTTTTTCCCATTTAGGTTCCCCAATGTAGTGCATTTTTCATATATTGATGGGTTCTAATGGAAATGTTGGCAATGTTAATTCCCGTGCTATGCTTGGAATTAGTGATAATTTACTGAATGTTGCTCATCTAAATTGCCAATGCATTAGGCCATCGGACGGTTTTTCTAAATTCGATAAGCTGAAGTGTTTTTTATTAGAATCGAAATTAGATGTTTTCGCTATTTCAGAGACATGGCTTAAGCCTTATGTTTCGGGCAGTGCTGTGAGTATTTCGGGATTTAAATTTTTTAGGAACGATCGACCTGGCACAAGAGGCGGGGGAGTTGGAATTTATGTTTCTTCTAAAATCAAATGTAGGGAGGTTTTAAGAGTAACTACTGCAGGCGTGTGCGAGACTCTTTTCTTAGAGCTGAATTATGGAAAAATTTTGTTTGGGATGGTATACCTACCGTAAGGTGATATTCTTACTTTTGAACAAGAACATTGTCAATTGCTATCGCAGTTCCCTTCGATTGCTATCTGTGGGGATTTTAATACTAATATAATTGATGTTTTCACATCTTCTAACATTCGGTCCATGTGTGTAAGAACTGGTCTTAGAATTGTCCATAACAACAAACCAACGCATTACGACACATTCCATGGCTCGACCTCTCTTATTAATTTCTTGTTGGTAATACACCTGAATCGAATATTAATATAATCAAGGGTTTTTATCACCGTGCAATACGATCAAGTATCTATGCATTTCGTGCGACACCCTTGATAAAACTTGTTTGCTGAATCAGGATTGCCTTCCATTGAAGTTCAGATCAACGAAGCCAAATTAAAATTGTTTACAAAATAAATTTTTTCTAATAATTCTATAATTGACGATGATGTAAAGAAACATATGACAGCAAAACGAAGATACAGATATTACTCAGCTATTCAAGGATCTATCTAGTTAGCGAAAAATCGAAACATAAATATACTAACAATAACAAATTATTCTGCTGATCATCCATCATGGCTGTTTAATAAAAACTCATGTGATTTATCCCTTTCCAAACATTGTAAGGAAAACACTTCAGATGACATATTTTTAAAGCATTTTCTGGAAAAACAACAACACCTAGTAAATGAAGATTGGTCTTTATTGTTTACAGATGGCTCAAAAAGTGCCAATAATGCATCTTATGCTGCTGTTAACGCTCAGTGTGAAATCCTTGTACTCAAAACTTTACCAATTTACACATCAATTTTCACAGCTGAAGCATTGGCCATTGTAAATGCAATATTTTTTGCTACTAGAACCAAGCTAAAAACAGTTATATGTACTGGTAGCCTCTCTGTCGTTAAATCGATATGTAATCCAGGTACTTTGAAATGGAATATTGTTAACGAAATTCGTGACCAATTAATTAAGCACTTTGGAAGCTTAAGGATTCTTTGGGTTCCAGGACCAGCAAAATAAAAGGTAATGTCATGGCGGATAAAGCTGCTAAGTTCGCTTGTATGGCACCTATAATCATGGAATGCAGACGAAGAACACTTGCGCCAAATTCAACATAACCCGTGGTCTGGATGCTACCATCCGCACAATAAGGAGCTCAACAAAAACTTTGTGGCACCTTGTTATCCCACTAACATTAACAAAAAGCCTATTGGAATTTCCCACCAAGGATAACATTGAACGAATTTTTGACTTTATTAATAAAACTGGAATTATAATTTAGTTTAAAATAATTTGTTTATCTTGATTTAGTTATGCTAAATTTATATATTTTAATTAACACAATGAAATGTACATATGTACTACATATTGATTTCAACGCAGAGCTGATGACCTTGTTGCCAATGCTCCTTTTCGTTAATATTAGATTTTGTAATTTAGTTATTAATCTAATAAATAATAATAAAACTGTAATAAGCATTTAATATTTTGGTTTTATTTAAGAAAATAGTTTTTAATGGGTTTTTGTTGATGATGCAGCTCATTTATAGCTAGCGTTGTTCATCTCTAACTTTTGGTTAAACAAGACCAAGCTAACTTAACTAAATTTTGAATAACAAACTTTAAGTTAGTTAAAAAGTAATGCAGAGTCGGACAACTGACTACCTCCTAAGACATTCCCATGTTATAATAGTCAGTTAAATACATTCAAGGAACATTTAAGGTATCAACCACCACTGATTGCAAAAAAGTTAGTTCTAAATGTATTTTGAGTTAACTGAGTTGCCGGCAGGGCATACTGGGCGAAACTATCAATTTAGCTCGGATTAATTCAATTTTGAAAGTGAATATATGCGCCGATATTGCTTTGCATTCGATTACTAATATATCCGATAGGACAAAAACACTTTTCGTTTTGTTTTGCTCTTGATATTCGCACAGCTGGACGGTGTCAAAGTAACAAGTGTTTGCATCAACTGCAGTCAAAAGCTTTCCCGCCGTTTTTGGGTGCCTGCTGCAAATTTGTGCAAACAATATTTAAACTAAAAAAATTAATAAAGTGGGTGTTTATAATTAACATAAAGGGTATGTATTTTCTAAAAGTGTTGTTTTTGTAATCTGTCATTGTCTTTTGTGGCGTCTACTTGTGGTTGTTAAAAGTGCAATTAAAATTCAGTGTTTTGACTAAAATATTAAACTTTCATGGACTGTAACTTTCTAGTGCCGTCCTGTGCCGTTCTAATTTTGTTTTCTAAAAATTGTATAATGTATTGTGATGTGAAAAAATCAAAATGTGTATCTACCTACGTCCACCTAATAACTGGATTATTCTTTTAGTAAAAATGTCGGTGTCCAGGAGAGAGCTAACTACAACAATGATAAATGTATTAAAATTTCCACGCAAATTATCAGCATGGTGCTGATATAATAAGACACGTTGCTCTTCCAATAGGTAAGTTTTATGACGATTTCTTAGTTGCACAAAAAAACGAGCATCCAATTCATATTTCCCTTTTAACAGGCATGTTTTCAGAAGAAGCTCTCGAAGCGCGAAATAAAGATTACAGGAAATTCCGATCAAGCAATTGTCGCAAAAGTTCCCGTAAAAACACAATGGAGGATTTGGCGCACACGAAAATCGAACCATTTTCCAGGAACTTATTAATTAATTCGAGCTAAATTGATGGTTTCGCCCAGTGTGCAGGGGAGCTATTTTGTATTGGTGAAATTGCCAATGCAGATGTCTACTCGTGCTTGGATGTCTAAGTTCAGGATGAGTTGATTATGCGTCTAGGGATTCGGCCCTAACGTTTAACAACCATAAAAATATTGTTATTACGCGTATTGCATGGGTTCTCCGTAGGTTGTACAGTGTGGCGGTATTGAAGTTTATTCTCTTACCTCTCTTAGGGAAGTTCTATTTTTTTACAAAACAATTAAATATGGCTACCCTAGATACATCTTGAACATGTTTGAATTCAGTTTCTATAATAGAACGTATTCTTATATTTGCCCTGCACATGCGTCGCTAAATGGAGAGATCGTTTTGTGTTGGGATTTATAGAGTGCGGAACTCAGACATTCCATACCAGAATCATCGCTTTTAGTGTCTGTAGCAACAACCTGAGCCCTACTTCTTTTAATAGTACAGTTTTTTTTATTTGATATTATTTTGCGAAAAAAAAACATTCGAACATATTGGTAAAGAAATTGTAAGGTACATATGAAATCATTTTTTTTTCTCTTTTTCAAAACTTGCTAATAAATGTTTTGAATGTATTTTTGTACTTTCACGATCTTCAATTCACATATTGTATACTTATCAATTTGGCATGGGTTTGCAACATTGAATGAAATAAATAAATATCTTACCGGATAGAGTAGTGATACCATTTGTTAATTCAATTAGTTCTCTGGGTCTTATTTTAGACAAAAATTAGTTCTCTGGGTCTTATTTTAGGCAAAAATGTATGTTTTAAAAGCCATATAACCAGTACAAACAGAATTCTCATCGAATACAGTTGTGCTTTATAAAACACGCTTGCGTATTATTGTTTATTCTTTTCTCTCTCTTGTTACCTTTTAAAAGAACACAACAAAACACATTGGTATTGATTTAAACAAGTGATATTCATTGACCGCGTTTAAATTATGTCGTCCTCATCTGGAGGAAATTATTTCCAGATTTTGGATCCTGATCCATCACCAAAACGTAAAAAGTCAAACAATAATTACAACATTAACAACGTACACGATTTCCCAAAATATGGTGAAAAACAAATTACAAAAAAACAACCGTGCCCAAAATATATTGTTTTAAAAAGTGAAATAACAGACAAACCCCTACAAAACTTTAATATTTTCTTGGTGTCTAAGGCCTTAGAAGGAATATCAAGCGAACCACCTGAAAAATCAGTTTTTACAAGAGACGGAAATCTCTTAATTCTGGCAAAAAACGAGATGCAGGCAAACAATTTCTTAAAAGCTAGTACTTTAGCGGGTATTTGTCCGATTGAGAGCTATCTTCATTCCACGTTAAACGTAGTTCAAGGTGTAGTCTTTGCACCATCATTAAAAGAGCTATCTGAAGAAGAAAAATCTGGCAACATTATGTCGTGCTAGACGCGTATATTTTTACTGCTGATTGGAAATTAAATTTAAAGTATTAAAATTGCTAAAAAAAATATAATAAAATAATTAAATTATTACTACGGAAGTGAAGTTTTATCAGCTTAAAGTTTTATTGGAACTATTTTAAGCTCCTATTTTCTTTTAATTCAAAAACTAAGTGCAGTGTATAAATAGATATATATATATATATACATACATACATAAGCTCATTTGCAAATAGAACTTATTACACAAACAAATTTATACTAAAATTCACTGGAAACAGTTATTTTTTGGTATTGCATACTTGCTAAAAATAACACGTTTGTTCATTGTCCAGTAAAATTGACTTGAGTTTTCTTACGCATTGCGTCAGTTGGATAAACTTTATTTATTAAAATGGCCCCAACAGTATATTTATGTGGAGCTTGTGAAGCTAGTGTATCTGGTAAAAGCAGCTTGTTATGTGTTGTATGTGACTTATGGTATCATGCAGATTGTGAAGGTGTCTCGAAGGAGGTTTTCCAAGTCCTCAATAAAAATCGTAACCTAAAATTTACTTGCAAAAAATGTACATCGGATCCTACTGACTCTACTGAATATAACAGTTCGTTCAGGAAAGAAATGCGAAATGAGTTTGTGGAATTTAAGAAATCCCTTGTCAGTCTTACTGAGGACATCAGGCAGGTACAACAGAGCTTGAATAACAAGCTTGAAGCTCTTAAAACAGAAATCCGTGCTGAACTGCCTACTACGTTTAACAACTTAAAGGAAGATATTCTCTATTGTAAAAATTCTGTGATTGATCATGAAAGTAATTGCAAAAATAAGTTTAATGAGCTTGAATTGTCAAACAATATACTGCATTATAGATTGAACCACGCTGATATAATTATAAGTGGTATACCTCAAAAAGTTGAAGATTTATATAAAATTATATTAGATCTATGTGACTTTTATAAAACAAAATGTGATGTAAAAGATATTTTACAAGTTATCTATATTAGAAATAATACATGTATTCTTGTAAAATTTAATAATATATCTCTTCGTGATGAAATAATGAAAAAATACTTTAAAACAAAAAACTTATATTTATCTGATTTTTATAAATGTGACAATGGCAAAGAGATAAGAAATCGTGTGTACTTAAATGATAATCTTACTCCAATTGCTATGAATTTATATAAATTATGTCGTTCACTTGTTAAAGAAAAGAAGATTTATACTTTTAAATTGATTAATAGAGTCAACCCTATATCTAACATTAAAGTCACGCAAAATGATAGTATTAAAACTCTAAACTTTAATCGATGTCTTGACCTTTTTCATAAAGGCAACTAACATAACCTAATAACTACTTCATTTTCCAATGAAATTATAAATATTGATTTATTCTTATACATAAAATCTTTTGTTATATTTTTAAAAACTTTTTGCCACATTGATGATAACATATAATTTTGATTTTCCTTTCCTGTGTTCTTGAATTATATATGCTAATATTAAAATTGTAATTTCCAATTAGCAGTAGCAGATTAATTAAAACTTAATAATTTTGTATTTATCATAACTAAAAATATGAATTTATCTCTTTTATTTTTTTATATACCGTTCCCCCCAACAGCTGATTCTCTTTTTAATTTTGATGTTCCATAATAGTAATTTAGGTCCCATAGCTAGAGACAATACTATTCTCAGAAATTATACTTCAAATAATCAACATAAATTAAACGTTGGACATATTAATGTTCAAAGTATTAAGCCGACGAATAGGTCTACTAAGTTCGATGAGCTCAGAGACTTTTTGTTTGATTCTGGTATGAGCATTGTCGGCATTTCAGAAACTTGGTTGATGAAAGAAATCTTATCTCAAACTGTTGCTATTCCCGGATACAAAATCGTGAGGAATGATCGAACTTTAAGTAATGTGGAAGATTCTAACAGTGCTCACACACTACGTAGAGGTGGGGGTGTCTGCCTATATATTTCTAGTGCTTTTGAATATAAAATTGTTTACAAAAGTGCAACTTTTGGAATTTGTGAATCGCTGTTTGTTGAAATTAAGGTAGTAAGTAATGTGCCAATTTTGGTTGGTGTTGTATACTTACCTACTGGTCGTATTGACATGTTTGAATATTTGCATAGTGAGTTATTTGAGGAATACTCTAATATTATTGTTATGGTTGATTTCAATTATAATCTATTTAATTGCACCTTATCAAACAATTTTCGCTTAATGAGTCTAAGAATTGGGTTACATACGGTTCATCATTGTGCTCCTACACATTTTGACTTAGCTCATGGCACGTCTTCGCTGATTGATTATTTTTTAGTAAGCAATAGTTCTCTAGTTGGAAATTCTGGTCAATTTGTTTGTCCTTTTACAAATTCATATCACAGTTTTTTATATATTTCTTACAATATTAGAATTACAACTACATGCAAGGTACAGTTAAACCTCTATTAACCGGGCCTCTATTAACCGGCTACATCTATTAACCGGCATGCAGATCTTTTTGATTTTTTACCTCTACTATCCGTGCTTTACCTCAATTATCCGTGCTTTGGTTTTTTACCTCTTAAACCGTGCTTTACCTCTATTATCCGTGCAGCATTCATATGATTTTTTATTACATATATTAATTTGAATCCGGTGATTCCCCTTTTTAATGTGTGGACACAATTGTACTACGTGCTTCTATTTTAATTCATTATGTAAGTGAAATTTGATCTGTTAGCACTTGGCTCCTTCAAATAGCAAATTGCCAAAGAGAGCGAGAAAAGTTCTTTCAATTAAAGACAAAATTGCTTTGATTAACGATTACGATAAGAACATACCTGTAAGGTCACTATCTGAACAGTATGGAGTTGGTAAGCAAACTGTGCGCGATTTAGTGAAAAAGAAAGAAGAAATTTTGGTTTATGGTTCTAAAAGTGATTCAATAGATGGCTTAAAAAATAGGTATACGCTCAAAAATTTTGAAAATCCGGAAGTAGATTTGGCATTAAGTGAATGGTTTCGACAAGAAAGATTTAAGGGAACACCAGTTTCAGGTAAGTTTACTTCAAAGCAGGGCGCACATATACCTTTTTCAATTGTAAATAAGAAATTTTAAGTTTTAATTGAGAAATTTAAAATTGTAAATGGGAAATTTTGAATTGAAAATGAGGATTTTTCAATTGAATTCATTTGAAAAAATCTCATTTTCAATTAAAAATTTCTCATTTTCAACTTAAAATTCTCTATTTCAACTTTAAATTTCTCATTTACAATTTAAAATGGTGTAGTATGGAATCAGCAACAACTTTTTTAAACTTTAGGAGAGATGATTATTGAAAAAGCAAAATTTTTCCATGCTGAGTTAAACATTAAATCCGAGTGTCGTTATTCATCTGGATGGCTGGAGAAATTCAACAAGAGGAACGGAATTCGAAGGCTGAAGTCATCGGGAGAAAAAGAGTGTGCTGACTATGTTTCTGCTACAATGTTCGTGGAGGATTTAAAGGAATATATTCAGAAGGAAAAACTTACAAGCGAGCAGATTTACAACGCGGATGAAACCAGCCTATTTTGGAAATGTTTACCTCAATATTCCTTAGCCTGTGGAAGTGAACGTTCCATTGAGGGATACAAAGAGTCTAAGGAAAGAATCACAGCCTTGTTATGTGCCAAGCCAAGAGCTTTAAAAAACGTTAAGAGCCTTCCTGTAATTTACAAATCCAATAAAAGAGCTTGGGTAACCCAACAAATTTTTTTGGAGTGGTTCAATAATAATTTCGTACCAGAAGTTAGAGAACATATGGAACAAAGTGGTTTCGAAGGAAATTGTAAAATTCTTTTACTTCTGGACAACTGCCCAGCTCACCCAGATGTGGACGCAATGATGTCTGAAAACGTTGTAGTAAAATATATTCCTCCCAACTGCACATCTTTGATTCAGCCCATGGACCAAGGAGTGATTCGAAGTTTTAAATGCAATTATCGCAAGTCAATTGTGCAGAAACTCTTATGTGCAAACAGCAGACATGAATTTGTAAAATCATTAAATATAAAAATAGCAATGTGGACAGCAGCTGCTTCTTGGGATGCAGTATCCGCCAAGGTTTTGATCAATGTTTGGTCTAATTTACTAGCTTTTGAAAATGAACTAAGTGGCCGTCCTGAAATACAATCAGATATAGAAATACCGGCTGGTTGTTCCATTGATAATTTATCAGAGTGGATGGAGTGCGATACTGATGTTATGCCGTTTGCTATTTTATCAGACAATGAAATCATTGACATGGTCAATCAAGCTCAGGAGAGTGATCATAGCTCAAATTCCGAAGATGAAGAGACTGAAATTGAAACTCCAACTTTATCACAGGCAATAGAGGCCTGTAATGTTTTGTTAAAGTTCGTAGAAAATTCTCCAGCTATATCAGAAGCAGATAAACTTCAGATGCATCGTATTCAAAACCATTTATTTAAGGAACAATTAAAAACAATGAAACAAACTAATATAAAAGAATATTTTAAATAAACGAATAGTTGTATGTTTTAAATTAAAATATGTGGTATATTTCTAATCTATAAATATATACATAAATTGAATTCTTGAATAAAAACAATTTAAAAAAAATGAATTTTTATACGTTTTAATAAAACCTCTATTAACCGTGTATTTCGATTATCCGTGCTAGTCCCGGTCCCGCGCGAGCCGGTTAATCGAGGTTTAACTGTATTTGAATTTAGGAATTATAATAGAATTGACTATGACCAATTAGCTCTACATGTTTCTCAATTTGATACTTCTGTTTTTTATAATACCAATGTGGTTGATACTCAATTAGCTGCTTTCAACGTTTTAGTAAATGATCTTCACAATATGGTTCCAATATCTAAAATTAATTGCACACATAATGATATTGATTTTATGAAATCTAATAACGTTGTTCATTTTAGATCCCTAAGGGATCTGGCATTTCAGGCTTTTCGTGAAGATCCAACAAATATAAATTGGAATATCTATTGTAAGTACAGGAATAAGGCAAAGGCAACTATAAGGAAAGAACGGAGAAGATTTGGTACTCGCTTTTTTGGAACTGGTGATTGTAAATCAATTTGGAAAAGACTAAGAAATATTGGGTGTGTAGCTAATGATGATACTTCTTTGAATTCGATTGATGTTGAATCTTTGAATAATACTTTTTTAAATAATTTTCAAGCAAGTTCAATACATCATTTTGATTTTAATGACTTCATTCCTGAAATTGAATCTTTTTCATTTCGTATTGTTACGGAAGATGAATTGGTATCTTCTATAAAAAATATTAAATCTAATGCTATTGGTCATGATGCGATTTCAGTAAAATTTATAAAGCTTATTTATCCTCTTATCTCAAGTTTATTGATGCACTTAGTGAATACAATATTTACTACCTCTGAGTTTCCAACGTTTTGTAAGCTGGCAAGAGTAGTGCCTATTCCAAAAAGCGGTTCATATGATATCCACAATTTAAGGCCTATAAGTATATTGCCGTCCTTATCTAAAATTGTTGAGAATTTAATTAAGTACCAAATTGTCTCCTACGTTCATCAGTCTCGTTTATTGCATTCCAGCCAGTACGCTTTTCGTAAGAATCATTATTAATTGCTTTAACTGATTCAATTAGATCAAATCTTAATAACCATAAACCTTGTATTTTAGTATCTTTAGATCTTAGTAAAGCCTTTGATTGTATTGATCATTATCTGTTGTTATCCAAATTAAAAAACAAATACAAATTCTCGTTGTCAGCTTGTAAGCTTATTTTTTCTTATCTTTGTGATAGATCACAATTTACTTCATTAAATGGTACGACTTCTAGCATCGGTGCTGTGACTTCAGGCGTACCTCAAGGCTCTATTTTGGGACCTTTGCTTTTTATACTCTTTATCAATGAATGTAATGAAATAATGTGCAATGATTTTTGCCAGCCCTTTGTTTTTGCAGATGATGTGCAAGGGTTTTTATTATAATAAAAAATTTTCTTGTTCATTCGCAGAATCTATAAATAGACAAACTGGATGATGACTCATAATCTATCTATAAACCCAATTAAAACTAAAGCAATTCAATTTGCATTGCGTCGTCAGGTAGTTCAAAGTCCTGTTCTTTATATATTCGGTGAGGTCATTCAGTTTGTTGATCATTTAAAATGTCTAGGTGTTTATTTAGATCAGTATCTGTGTTTTGAGCGACATGTTAGCCACATTTCTAGCAAAGTTTTCTTGATATTAAGAAGATTATATTCTCTTGCTTCTTATATGCCTGTACATATTAAAAGATGTGTAGCATACGCATTGTTGATGACTAATATTAACTACTGTTTGGAAGTTATTTCTGGCTCATCTATTGGTACCATAAATAGATTAAAGAGAATATTTAATCGTATTTTGAGATTCGTTTTTAGTCTAAGGATACGTGATACACTTAGGCGGTTGACTTCATTGGTTGCACTTTTGATAATTATGTTCTTTTGCGTACTCTATTGTGTTTTTTTCAAAACTCTTAAGTATGGTGTTCCTATTGATTTGTATAATAGGTTTAATTTTATACACTCTTCACGTAACTTACAGATCGATATACCTCTAATTCGTTATGAGTTTTTTTCACAGTCTTTTCTTATCAGAGTTGCGAGAGTATGGAATAACTTGCCTTTTGAACTAAGATGTTTTTCTGATACCGCTTCTGTTTTCAAGAAAAAAAAATGTTAATGTACTTCAACCTCTAGTAGGGACATTTATTTTTGTGTTTTTGTATTTGAACACCTTTTCTCTAAATAAATTGAGATTATGTTGTTTGGTGGGGAACCTCATGTAAATTACAATTATAATATCTTGTTTATTAAAAATCTTTAATTTTGTCCGTTATCTGCATTGAATATATTATGTACTTAATAATACTTTGTATTGGCCGCGAGGCTTTGTGTATTATTTAATAAAATAAAATAAAAAAAATAAAAATTAAAATTAAAGAAGGACTCAAAGATCAAGAAGTTGTTGCATGCAAAAAAATTACAAAATTTCAAGACGGTAAAATTATAAATACCCCACTGCATATATTAAATTTTAATAACTTTAATCTACCAAAGGAATTAAAAATCGGCTTTCTTAACTGCAAAGTCGAACCTTTTATTCCAAACCCCATACAATGCAAACAGTGCTTTAAGCTAGGGCACACAAGAAAATATTGTAAAGGTAATGAAACTTGGAAATTTGTTCATCAACAATTCATGACCCTTCCCCATGTAAAAAATTGCAATGCGTAAATTGTCAACATGCCCACAGATCCAACAACAAAAAATGTCCCGTTTATCAACATCGCCAAGAAATATTAAAATACAAAACTATTAACAAATGTACATACAAAGAGGCAATAACAATAACATCACCAATAGAATCTTTTCAAATTCCTACTGAAAACCTGCAAACTGCAATTGAAGAAAGAAAACATAACATCAACCAAAAAAAAGATAACAACACAAACAATCAAAACCAACAAAAAACTCCGGTAAAATCAACATACACAGCTACAAACAATACAACCAAATATCAAATTAAAAACAACAATTACGTTAAAAAAAACTACAACCACTTCAAACAGTTATATACCAAATTCAAAACAGAATCAAACTTATAACACAAACAATAGGTGTGTTCATTTACTAAAAATTTGTACAAATTTGTAACAATTCTTACTAGAAAGCGTTCATTAACAAAAAAATTTGCAACGAGAGAGCGTCGAAAGAGCGTAAAAAATTGAGAGACAGACAAATTCTTGCAAGTTTTTACAAGTAAAATTTTTACTTGCAATAATTATTCAAACAGCTGTTTTGCGTTTGTGTTTACAAAAAAATATTACAAATTAAGTTGAAAATGAAAATATTTTGGAAAATTTAAGAAATTGTAAGTAAATGTAAACTTTTAAAACGATAAAAAGTATTAAAAAGATAAATTTATTTTTGTGTATTTTAGAAACAACAGAAGCAAAATAAGATGTCTAATGAAATTGAATTGAAATGTATTCTTTAATTTTCACAGACCGGCTGTTAATCTTAGTGTTGTAAATATTATGAGTAGGTAGCTACTCGGTAATTTACACTAAGCAGGCAAATAATTCAATTAGTTCAAATATACATTTGCAAATAAATTTAAACACATAATTTATTAAATTACTTTTCTACTGCTTCTGATATTTTATTTTGGATAAAACTTTTTATTACAATGAAAATGAAAATTGCTTAAATATGGTTTCTTTAAAAAATATATTTAACCCGTTTTTCGCCGCTTGTTTATTATTATATTTTGAAAATTGTTGCAAAAGCGGACCATTAACGTTAGACAATAACGAACAAAAATTCTCCTTTTCAACTCACATTTGTTTGCGTCTTAATGTAGTTTCTTATTAGTGTTTATGTACATAAATAGTTCTTTATAAAATCACATTACAAAATACTTAATAATATATAATTATAATAATAATAATAACACAAAAGGTGTCAAAATAATAATATCTATTAACGCATGCTTATTCTACCACGCATTAAAAACACCATTTTATGAAAATTGCTTGGAAAATAAATCACAAAGTTGGAAATAAACATTTCTGCGACCTTATTCTGTCGTTATTTCCGATACTTGAAATAAAAATTCTATGTGTAGGCAGGCTGTTCCCAGTTAGCGTTTTCGACTCATTTTCGATACTGTTTTCAATCGTACTTATAATCAAATACGATACTTTTTCATGTCAATTGTTGATCATATTACTAGCCGTATACGAGTCTTCTTCGAACACTATACGAACATTTCTAATTATATTTTCTCCAAATGAAGCATTTCAAACAACGCGAACAATTAAATGGCCATCGTTGTCGATATCATGTCGTGTTCAAACACCGAGAAAACGAAGCATTAACATCGCCAAGTTCTTTCCACGCAGACAAACATGAATAAATGTTTGTAACCTATTCTGCTGACGTTTTGTTACATTTTCTTAAAATTCAAATTAAAAAAAATTAATTTAAAAAAAAATAAAAAAAAAATCATTTTACATTTGCGTCTCTATTTTCTTTACGAAGTAACATATGTACAATGTGTTTTTACGAAAATTAAAAAATAAAAATAAAATACGTATTTGTTCATTTTTTCATCGTTAGACTGCGTTGAATATGTCTCTGAAATAATTCTAAAAACAAGCATTTGCTTTTTGTACTTCTTGTTTTTAAACAAGTCGCTTTCTGTGCGTTTGTCGAAATTATATTCGAGTCTCTTTTTAAACGCACAACTGATTAATCAGTTTTAAGTCATCTTGGGTAGTCTTAAAAGACTCACTTTGGTGATTTTTTTTAAAAACAATCTTACAAATGCTAACTGGGTTATAACGTATAAACTATTTAAAAATAGATATTTTATTCATTAATTTAATTCAAAAGTAGTTAATCACCTTTATCGTATATAGCGTATTTCGACTACATCAGGTACTAGATTATATAAAATTGCAAAACTTTTCATTATTCTATAACAAGCCGTACTCGAAAAACGCCAGTCACGACAATGCTGAACATAAATGACATACATACATACATATACATATACATATATATATATATGTATAATTTTTCCAAAAAATATAGGGGTAGTTATTGAGTACTCATATGTACCTATACATTATTTTAACTTGCAAATTTTAGCTAGTAAAGTGTTCATTTACTTTTTCACATTTTTGAGAGTAATTTTGGAAAATTTCTTGTTACTTTCTCGTTGCAAATTTTTACTAGTAAAGTAAATGAACACACCTAATAACACAATCAATAAAGAAAAATCAATTATTATTGCCACTATCTCAAACGATATAAGCATAACCCCTCACTCCAAAACCTCAGGAAGTAAAATCCCTTCGTTATCTAATACCTCAACAAGTAAGCAACATTCTACAGATGGATTGGAAGGATCAGTGTCATCAACTCTTCCATTTTAATCATGAATACCTTTAACATAATACAATGGAATATAAAAGGATTTTTCAACAATTAAATTGATCTTCAAATCATCCTAAAAGAATATTCACCCCAACTTGTATCTCTCCAGGAAACCCACTGTGCATATAATTTTAATCCTATACCTCCAAACAATTACTGTTCGTATTTCCAAAATTTGCCATCAAATTTAACAGCTAAAAGTGGAATCGGTTTACTACTTCGCAACTACATCCCCCACAGGCGTCTTTATAACGCATCAAAACTGCTTAACATAGCAATGGAAATCACATTAAACACCAAAATTACTATTATATCTGTACATATTCCTCCTAACGAGCAGTTTTCCCAACAGGACTTTAATGATATTTTTACTGGTATAAAAACTCCAATTATATTAGTGGGTGATGTAAATAGCTGGTGCGTATTGTGGGGATCCAGATCCAATAACTCTCGAGGAGCGGCCATTGAATGGGCTCTAAATTATAACAATCTATGTATTATTAATGACGGAAAACCTACTCATTTTTCTACACACAACACGTTTACTCACGTCGATATTGCAGCCTGTACTCCATCTTTACTTTCTACTATATCCTGCCACACCCTTGATGACATGTACCACAGCGATCACTTTCCGATTATCACAACAATTACAATTAATACAAACCCTCCCCGAAAACCACCGCTACGTAAATTTAATTTTAAAAAAGCAAAATGGTCACAATTTAAACGTACAGTAGACAATATTTTAGTACATAAACAAATGACAGGAAATACTAACAAAAGCAACGCAATTATAACAAAAGCTATAAGAACTGGAGCCAACCTTTTTATCCCACAAACATCTCCCAGACAAAAACGCTTTGTCCCGTGGTGGAACACAACTCTATCTCAACTCCGTGAAGACAAAATGAACAAGTGGAAGAAATTTAAACAAAAGCCAATGATAGTAAATCTAGTCTAATTCAAAAAAGCTAACTCCAAATTTAGATTAGAAGCCAAAAAGGCAAAGTCACTCTATTTTGAAACAGTTAGCAAAACAATATGCCATAATACTCCGATATCTCGGTTATGGAAAAAAGTAAACATCATAGCTAATCGCAGTACGTTCAAGCCTATTGCAGTTATTAAAACTGACAGTACAACACTAACTGATTCACTCGCAATTGCGAATTATTTTGCTAAACAATGGTCAGACTATTCTTCAGATAACAATTTTTCGTCCGATTTTGTTAGGGCCAAAAATATATCGCTACATCATACTACCACAGAGGCAAAAAATGCATATGCTAAATTAATCTGCTCACCTCTCACAATGTGTGAACTGTTGTCTTAAAAAAGTTAAAGGAACATCTCCCGGACATGACCGGATTTCATATAATATGCTGAAACATTTAAACAACTATAGTAAAAATCTACTACTTCAACTATATAACGAAGTCTTTGATTCTGTTATAATTCCCCACTCTTGAAAAACAGCAACAATTGTAGCTGTTCCCAAACCTTATAAAGATTCAACATTACTCTCTGGTTACAGACCTATTTCTCTTCTACCATGTCTGTCTAAAACGATGGAAAGATTAGTAGCTAATCGTATTAAGTGGTATATTGATAAAAGAAAATATGTTACGGTTAACCAACTAGCTTTTAAATCAAATAAAAGTTTTACAGACGTCTTATTATACATTGATCATTACATATCTAAAACGCTCTCATCGAGGAATCACACATCTATTCTAAGTATAGATTTCGAAAAAGCTTTCGATCGTGTAGGGATCCACATCATACTAGACACACTAAGTATATGGAATGTTGGACCAAAAATTTTTAATTATGTGAAATCTTTTTTAACCAGGAGATCCATTCAAGTTACAATAAACCAGTTTTTATCCAACAAGCTCCGCTAGTAAACGGCATACCACAAGGTTCGCCGCTTTCCGTAATACTATTTCAAATCGCTTTTAATCAAATTAGCAACATCATCAGTAAACACAAATATATAGATCATTGTCTTTATGCAGATGACCTGTATATTCTATGCAAAAACAACGACAATAAAAAAATCAATGATATGTTTGAAAAAATAATTACTGAAATTAAAACTTGGACTCACACTTCCGGAGCAAAGATTTCTCTTGAAAAATCATCCATCCTGCATGTATGCCGTAAGCACACCTGTCAGTCTGTAGGTATAACAATTAACAACACCCCCATCCCCAACGTAACTAAACAAAAAATTCTGGGTATCATATTTGAAAAAAAAAACATCGATGGCATGAGCACATGTTGTTACTTAAAAAATCACTTATACCTAAAGCTAACTTAATAAGATACTTGGCCACAAGAAGCTACACTCACACCAACACCCTTATCTACCTAGTTAAAACGCTCATATTAAACAAGTTGGGCTATCGCCTTTTTCTTTATGGCAACTGCTCAAAATCCAATCTAAATTATGTTAAAACAAATTACCATCAATCTATCAGAGCCAGTACTTATGCTTTTAGGACTACACCTATACAAATATTATTAATTGAATCAGGACTTCCATCGCTGGAACAAAAATTTACCGAATCTTCCAACAGGCTGCTTCCTAAGATTCTTTCTTTTAACAATTCCATCATAGACGCTTACGTCGCTAATATTATATCATCACCAAAAAAACCTAAAGGCAAATCATCTCTTTGCAATATTATCAAAAATAACATCTTGAACTATACTGATAAACTATATAGATACAACACCAGACATCCCACATAGTTACTCAGCAACACTTCATGCGACATGTCTCTCGCGTCCTTCAAGAAACAAAATACAACCAATGAAATATATTTACAAATGTTCAAAGAACTAGCCACAACTATTGGGGGACCTAAATGGAAACACCTTTATACCGACGCATCTAAAGATAATGAGAATGTGGCATATGCTGTAGTTGATCAAGCTGGAAATACACTAATAACCAAGGCACTATCCAACACAGCTTCCATTTTTACAGCCGAGGCGACTGGAATCATTCAAGCAATGCACATTATAATTAAAACTAAAACCAAAGGTCTGATCTTTACTGATAGCCTTTCCGTACTAACAGCTGTTACTAATCCATCTAATATCAAGTGGCAAACAGTTAACAAAATCCGCGACTTATTAATTAGCCGCTTGGTTACTTTTTTTGTAACTTTTAAAGGCTCCACGTAATATGTACAATTTTGTTATATTTTTCTAAATTTTTTATAAACTTTGGTGCAGACACAAAATAAAGTAATATTACTGGAAAAGTACTTGTTTGAGTATTTGAAGTAAGAAACTCTCTGAAAGCTGTTTCTCTTAACATATCAGTTCGAGTTTTATAACAAAGGTTACACACTTGTATTAAGTGTTTTATTTATGTATTTAAAATAAGTATTTTTTTTTTCTCCAAATATACTTTGAATGCTGCTTCTGGTTGCAGCAGTTTTAATTCATCTAAGGTGCTCAGTCAGAATATTGAAAAATCGGTTTATATTGTTTTTTTTTTTTTTTTAACTCAAAATTAGTTCTGGTCTATTTTTTTTTTATTTTATTTTATTGATTCAGTTTAGTAATACAAAGCCTTCAAGGCCAAAATATAATATGTATTACAAAGTAAGAAATTCCTATGTCCTTATATCTAATTTTGTATAAACCAAATTGCAAAACACATATTTACCAAAATTAGCTCCCCAGCCCAAATATACAAAGCAAGAATAGCAATAGCAAATAGAAAAGAAATATAGTCCCACTAAGCAGCAAATCAAATTCACAGTCAAAGAAAGTTGTTCTTCATAAAGACAAATATATTGAACAAATATACTTATGAACGTATGCAGTGCAACAAACGCACTCATTTGTTATTACACAGTTAATGGTTATCATGTATAACATGACAAATATCTCATAATCTTTAAGCGAAAAACGTTGTTAGACGTGGAAAAAATCCGAAGCTCAAGAGGTAAGTAATTCCAGGTACGCGCAATTCTTACGACGAAAGATCTCTCAAAAATTAATCTAAAAATCCTAGGAATGTACACCTGAGGATTTCTAGAAGATCGCAAAAAAGTAAATTTATCATAAATAGCCAAAGGAAACCCATTTCTAATAATTTTATGAAACAAAACTAAGTTACGATATTTCACAAAATTACTAAAGGTACAACCAAGGAACTTATTGACATAAGCCGAAATATGATCACGACGTCTAAGATTGTATACAAATCTAACAATCGTGTTAGTTTGTTAAACATAACTGTAGAACAGGCTGAAACTACTTCAAGACAGTACATAAGTTGCGGCATAAGAAGAGCATGGGCTAATCTTCGCCGAATGCGAAAGGGTAAAAATATGTTGGTTGAATACATCCTCCGTAGTGTACCCCAGACTTTACCTGAAGCTAGGTTAATGTGGTTCTCGAACGAGAGACTGCTGTCAAGAATAACACCCAAGCACTTGTGACGAAGAACGCACTCAATTTGCGTATTCTCGAGATAAAAGTAAAAATCAAGGGATATGTTTTCAGTAGTACCGAACATAATCGCCTTGGTCTTAGTAGGGTTAATTTTCAAGTAGTTAACAGAAGTCCAATGCAAAACACGGTCTAGACAGTTGTTAACATTGAAAATAAAAGCTGCATAGGAAGAATGATCACTGCTAAATAAAAGGAAAACATCATCAGCAAACAAGAAGATCTCACAACTACCCGGGCAAAATTGTAAATGAAGATCATTTATATAAAGAATAAACAATAGAGGTCCCAAAACAGACCCTTGAGGAACACCAGCACTAAGGGATAATAAAGTAGATTTTATTCCCTTAAAGTCAACAAACTGTGATCTACCCAATAGGTACGAAAGTATGAGGCCACAAGCAGAGCTTGAAAAATTATATTGGTTCATTAGTTTTTCAATCATAGTAGAATGAGAAATAGAATTAAAAGCCTTTGATAAGTCTAGTGAAATTAGAGCGCAAAACCTATCATTATTAATGTTTTCTCTAATCGAATCAGTCAGGCTAAGTAAGAGTGTTGTCGTACTGTAACCTCGGCGAAAGCCGTACTGGGATCCATGAATAATTTCACCAACACACTGAAGTATATGTTCCTTAATAAGATGTTCAATTCAAATTTTCTTCTGATATTTATAATAATTTTACAATTTCAATCTTTCCAAGAAAAAGGTTTTATAAAAAAAATCCTACTTTAGCGCAATATTAGTATTAAAATAGCGCTACAATTTTTTTCATTTGTTTTTCCTTTATTTATTTTAGTTTTCTTTTTGTTTAGTAAATGAATTTGTTGCCCTGTTATTTTTTCTGAAAGATGGAATAAAACTTTTTACAACATTTTATATAAATTACATTAAATTACTTTTTTTAAGAAAATTTCAAAATGTAACTTTTAATGAAAAAATGTAACTTTTGGGAAGGTTGGAAGCACTGTACTGAACAGACCTAATAGATAGTTAAACATGGTAAAAATCGTATATTATGCTCAAGACATTTTTAAATCATTAAAATAATTGTATTTTCTTATTTAAATGTAATATCAAGGCCTCCTTGTTCCTGAGCTTAATTAATATAATTGATTATTTTGAACTTAATATATTAGCTTATTTAAAAAACTTACTTCAAAAATACAATTTTTATTCCCTGGATTTCGATTTCATAGTTCAACAATATTTGTGTGTGGGACTGCTAACAGGTGTTACGTATGATGTAAAATGGTTTGATGATAATGCTTGTTGAACACATAATAAGTATTTTTGTATGACACACTAAAGTAGTTATGTGAATTTACATCTCTTGCTTAACCGAAGTTGTACTATTAATTAAATCTTGCGCCATTATAAATTGGAGTTACGAGATGTTTTACAAGGATAAGCTTGCCGAACTGCTAATGTTGATTTAAGAAGTTTTGTTGCCTTTAGTACTTCAAAAGATGCCCGCTTGTTATCCAGAAACGACGAATTGAATCGAAAGCAGCATGTGCTTTTTGTCTCTTATGTAGAATTGGTGCAATGTACTTGTTGCTTTATTTGTCCCTAGCAATATAAGCGTTATATTCTGCGTTTTCTTTTTATGTAATATGTTTTATTTACAAAATCTCTTTCACTAGTCAGCAATTTTAAAAGTTATCACCAATTACAACAGATTGTAAATATAAAAAGAATCCAAGACGTAAGCTGTCATATTGCAGGCGTAAGTTATTCGTTGTTGTTAGACTGATTAAAGACTTAATTAGTTAATACATTTCCGGAAACAGGGAATATGGTGAGATTAAATAAATAATCTTGTCTGTAATATTTGCCGTGGAATCGCAATCTGAATATGCACTAATAAGGAATAGAGATTTTCAAGTCAAAAGCAGGAAATGCTTCTATACGATCGTAAAGGCCAATGACTTTTTAACTAAAGTCCTAAAAATCCTATTTATCTTCCCGGGCGCTGTAGGATCGTTCTTTTTGTTAATTAATGCTGCTTAGCTCTGCTGTCCATAAAATTTATGCCCACTGACGTAATAGATTATTAATAGACGGTTACTAGATCAAGTTTAAATACTTTTTTTTAATAAATTCTGCTTTTCACAAAGAGTACACTGCAATACCTGCAAATAATTAAGTAGACATTAAAAATACAATGCATTAAGTTTTCGCTCAATTTATTTAAAACATAATTTCCTTTAAGATCATTAAAACTCTTTGCCTAAAACGTTAAAACTGTCTATATAGTATCCCACACACCGCCATTAAAACTATACCTGCTTTAAGAAAAATAAAAAACTAATTGCTATTTCAAGAAATACCTATTAATAATAAAAAAAAACAAAAAAAAAATTATAATTTTATACAAAAAAAATTTTTTTTAACTTACTGCGAACAAGGGCTTTACTAACAACAACAACTTTGATGGCATAATTCACTTCAACATATTTAATCTAGCATACGAAGCCCTGTTTATAATCTGTTTCAAGCGTGGGTACATCAAAAGAACGCCATCTTATCGTTTGGGTTGTGGCAAAGTATTGAATTGGAAGAAAAAGTAAAATATTCAAATACAATCAACACCACAATATGAGTAATATATATAATCATCAACAACAATCGTGAAAAACCTAATCTAAGCAATGGGTCAACGTCTCATCGATAACCGCTTTACTTTTAGCTCTATTTCTAAATATCCTAAGCCTGCACAAGATTTGCAATAAATATATCAGGCGCAAAACAATAACTTTAAAATCAAATCCTAATAAATTCTAAATCAATACAATAAAATAGTTGTCGTCTGCAGCGTGAGCTTTGGCAAATTCCAAAAAGTGGCACAAAAACGTGATTTTTTTTAATAGCTACACCAAAATAAAATAAAAAAAACTTTTAAACGCATATGTAATTAAAATAGATTATAAAATATATTCTACATATACAGATTATATAATAAAGCTAAAAAAATTATATACCTAGGTATAAATTTTATTTTTAGTGTTTATAGTTATCGGAATTCATTTTAGCTTCTTCAGATTCCGATTGATCATGTATTTTTTTAACAATTAAAAGCTGAAAGCATAGACTCGCGAGTATTTATTTTCAAACTTTTGGATAATTTGTTTTTCATTAATGCTAAGTTTGTAAAAAAATACGTTCAACAAATGCACAACCGTGTGCTAAAGGGAATATGTGTGTATGCGCAAAGGTTATAAAAGTTTGAAAATAAATTCTCGTCAAACGTATTTCTTAAACTTCCTACTTCATGCCAAAATTGTATAGCATCAGAAATTTTAAATATGTGCTCATAGCTTTTTTGCTTTAGTTATGTGTTAAACGCTTTTTGATCATTTATTACATAGCTTAACTCTAAAACTGGCTGAAAATGAGGATGTCTTATTAGACTGTATAAAAATACGTTTGTACATTCAGCTTTATATACCTGAGTAAGCGCAGTAAGTTCGTTCATTTTTTTTTAAATTAATTTAAATACAACATCAGTTACCAAAGCATTTATAAGTATGGAAGTTACATCAAAACAGTAACGCAGCAAAACAGCTCATACAGCATTGTCGCAGTGTAACAGTTAAAACAGAACAACCACTTGAGACTGAATATAAACCATTTTCTTTAGAAACAGTTTTAAGTTTCAAACTTAACTCTACAATAGCAACACCATCAACAAGTGCAACAATGACTCGTTAACAGATAAGAAAGAAGGCAATCTTCTTAAGAAATTTTCAAAAATAAATGTTAAAAAAACTCAGATTTGGTTGTTCTTTAAGATATTTTGCATATTGAACTTATATAATCCCACAAATGACCCTAATATGGGCCGGGCTAGAAACTGCTGCTTTATGATCATAATTCCGAAGACAACTGCAAAATTAGCTACCTATATTAAAATCTTCTGTTTAAGTCTATGCTACTAGGTAAATTCAAATTTATATTCATATCTTCAATTATAAAAAATCATAAAATAAAATGAAAATTTTTAATCTATGGACAAAATTTATTTCGTCAGAGGGAATGCAAAAACGGCTATCAGCAATTTTCGTAAGTTTAACGGAAAAGCAAAAAAAAGAGCGGGCGACCGCTAACTTTTTTATTTCACATTTTTTTAATATTTTATAATTCTCTACCACCCAGTGTAATTATTATTTTTATTGGCCAAGCTTTACTAAACTAGAGATAAAACAACGAAAGTTTTTCGGGGCCGGGCGCAAAGATTTTCTCCTGTGTGATATGACTATCACCGGCTTCGTTTGCTAAAGATTTCCTAAGTAAACGGCCTTCGGCCTGGCGCAATTATTTTCTCCTCGTGGACAACGTTGTTCTAATTATTCAGCTGCGTCCGTAAACTAGATTTAAGCCATATGTTAGATTATATACATACCTATCAATACAATGATTTAAAATATCTATAGAAAACGGTGGGAAATATTTGCTTACCTCATCTTAATGTATGTACATAATTTCATTTTAGTAGCTTAAAATGTCACCAGTTGTTTTGTATGAAGTAGATTTATGTACGTCCTTAGGAAAAATACGTGTTCGAACTACCGCCACACACAACTAGAATTAGACCAAAGTTTTGATTGGTTTCTTTATTTTCTTTTTTTTTTTTTTCAAAAATAACAATTTTGTCAAATGAATCGTGAAATATACCATCTTAATTGCACTTTTTTGTTTTTAATGCCGGTAATTTTTTTTACCGGCAACATAAGTATTTTTACTTCTTTTATAAACTTTAGTTGAAAAAACTCATGAGTAATAATTTCTCGTACATAAAAACTGAATAGTTACACTTATTATTATTTAATTATTAAATGTGTCTATAATTTATTTTAGAATAATTATTGCGCGTATGACCGATTAAACAAAGTAAATACATGCATGTGTAAAGATGCACTAACAAAATGGACACAAAATTCCTTCTTCAGCACAATATACAAATAAATATTACACTTTTCATTTCTATGCTTCTTTTATTTATTTGTACACAATTCCTTGGAACCACAAGAACTTAACCATGGTGAAATAATATAGGTGGTCTCCATGGCGAATTCATTAATTTTGCCGTAAACACTGAATGTCAAACTCCTAAGGCGAATAACAAAAATTTTCAAACTACATAACCAAGGCAAATTGATGCTACATAATTGATGCTACATAACAAGGCGAATTAATACAGATGATTGCGCGGCTACAAAAAGCAACAACACAAAAAACAACAGGGATTTCGTTAAATATAAATTGTTAAAAAAACAAAATATGAAATTAAAAAAAAATAAACAAAAGTAAATTGCAGTTAAACCTCGACTAACCGGGTCTGTATTAATGGGTTACATATATTTACCGGCATGAGGTTCTTTTATTTATTCCCTCTATTAATTGTGCTTTAGATTTGTACCTCTATTAACCGTTGATTACATCTATTACCCGTGCAGCATTTATATGGTTTTTATTGTGTAAACGTAAAATCGCGTTTCCGCTTTTTTAAGTTCATGTGTCCACACATTAGAATATATTTGCGATTTTATATATTTAGTAATTGAAACTTTTTCTGCAAGTGCCTGCTGTGGAATGATGGTTTCTTCAAATAGTAAATTACTAAAAAGAGCCAGAAAAATTCTTTCAATTAAAAACATAATTACTATGATTCCGAGTTTTAACTGTATAATATAATATGTGCAAGATTTTTTTTTATTTACATTAAATAAATAAATGAAATAATTATATTTCTTAAACTGCATTGAACCTATCAGTTTTTTTTTATTTTCTTTTCAGGAATTATTAAATTTAAAAATTTTTTAAAATTTTTGTAAATAATTTTAATTCGCCTTGACAACTATAACGTATACAGCTGATGAGCCTTTTCACCATGCTCCATATATAAAATATACAAGGCGAATTAATTAAAGTTCTTAATTCGCCCTTTATATATATGTATATATATATATATTTTTTTTTTTAGTAAAATTAATGTATTCGCCATCGAGACCACCTGTATTATTTCGCCATGAATTTATCTTCAGATTTCAAAGCAAAAAATTCAAGGAGAATTCGCCTTACAAAAAGTTGTACTGGTAATCAGTATTGTTCAAGGCGAATCAATTATCAGGTGGCAGCGTTAGAAAATTTATTATTTTTTGCTGGTAGAAACGAATGTCAAACTTTATATAAAAAAATGGTAAACAGGATTTTTATATATGGAGTTTGAAAGTTGTGTACACGGCGAAAATTAATGAATTCGCCTACGCTGCCACCTGGTTATTGATTCGCCTTGGTATTGTTAGTTATGGCAATTTCTCGCCAAAAGTAGTGATAAAAAATTCTCTTTGGCGATAGAAATTTTGAAATGGCGAGAGGTGGGATACTTGGCGGTTTTAAAATACTTGGCGAAATTTATGGCTATTTCGTATAATTTTCATTATGATAACATTGCATTTTAAAAAGATAGAATAATTTCAGCTTTATTTTATATTTTTAAGGCAAGGCGAATTAATTAATTGGTTTAAGGTTAGCTCAAAATGTATGTAATCGCTTCAACTCCTATATTTTAACGTTCATTTTTATTTGCCTTGTATATACCCAATGACGAAATTATACAAGGTTTACGGTGAAAATCAATGTATTCGCCATCGAAACCACCTGAATTAGTTCACTATGGTATATAGCAATGAATATCTATAACAAGTATATATAGGTCAGATCATGTTTGTTTACTTTGTGTTTTCATACCAGATAACAAAATAGTTGGTTTTCACCACCATATATGCCAAAGTTTGTTTAAAGTTTTTATATCGTTTTTTTTTTTTATTTTTTTCTCCCTTTACTTTATTCAGTTTTCTTTACGTTTTTTCTAGGAATGGTAAACGAAACTTTCCAATTACAATTAATTAACATTTATATAAAGAAAAATAGTTATAACTAAGTTAGTCATTCCGTTTGTAATTTTTGCAATATCCCTTTCCGACCCCATAAAGTATATATATTCTAAGTTTTATGCATAGCGAAGTCGATTGAGCGATGTCCGACATCCATGTTAAATACGCCAATTGATCAGGCATATGCAGTGTCGAAAGAGGTGCCATTGGCAATCCGCAAGATCGGTAAATGTGCTTAGACGCAGCAGGCAAAACACCACGTCTACCCATTAAGAGCCGATGACATTTTTATGTAAAATTATGGTATGTAGTACTAAATTTTTTTCTTATTTTTAATTCTCTCTCACCCCAAACATTTACTTTTTTAATTGGAGTTACTTCACTAAACCAGATTTACATACATTGTAAAGGGTATACGTATAATATATATAGCTGGATATAGCACTCTTACTTGGTAATAACTAATAGCACATATTTTCATATATTTGCGACGTTTGGCGATATTTGTCAAGTCAAAGTATTATCAGTGTAAAATATTCATACGTTTTTTTTTTTTATTCAGTAAATGAATTTTTGCCTTGTTCTTTTCCCTGAATAATGGTATTAAGCTCTTTACTATATTTTATATTTAAACAAAATTTCGGAATGTAACTTCAAATGGAAAATGTAACAGTTTTTGAATTATACAGCAAATAGTAATTAAATTACGCAAAGCAAAGTGCCCGTGCGTATAAATAAACTATCGCAGTGTTTTGTAATATTTTATTTTTCATCATCTTTAACCTATAGAAAAGAGCTGAAAAAAGTCAGCTGTATACATTGGATAAAAGAAAAATAAAATGATAGTTGATTATTGTTTGTTTATGCTTAAACTTTGATTTTTGTCTTTACTTTATCGTTTGGATAAAAATCTTTAGTTTATTTCAAATGCTTGTGAGAAGTTTCCTGGAGAGCTAAGTAAGCGGCAGCGAAATGTCCATCGAGACGTGCTTTCACCCTCAATAAGCAATATCAATGATATAAAGATTTAATAGAAAGTAGCATGAAAAAAATTCTTTTGGAAAAATATTTTATATAATAAAAGATTCCAGTTGTTTAATTTAAAAACTTTTGTTTAAACAACATGTTAAAAATATATGCGACAAATCAATAGGGTGTGGTTGCGCACTGTATCCTTTACTTAATAGGAGATCAAGCCTTAACTTAAAAAACAATATATTATTATACAAAATGTGTATCAGACCGGTCGTTACTAATGGTTCCCAAATCTGTAGTGCGATTCACAAACTTTTAACACTTTAAAGGGTGGCTAGCTTTAACGACACATTTTAATGTTTGCACTAACCACTATGTGATTCACCAACTTATTTATAACCAGTTTCATATTTCTCTCTATTCAAATTGATATTACACGGTAACTCTGCCAAGCGAAATTTCAAAATAGGAGAAAATAACAAAGAAGAATACAAAAAAAAAACACAACAAAAACCTTGTGATTAATAAATTTTAAATAGTTTTCATAAATATGTATACATATATGTATGTACTTTTTATTTTAAGTTTTAAATTTTTATTTTATTTTAATTGCTTTTTATATTTTAATTATTTTTGTAATAAATTTTTTGCATTGTACTTTATTATTTTTTTTTAATTTCATTGAATGGTTTTATTTAATTTTTCAATTTTTGACGTTTTTCAAATAATAAATAAAAATATATGTTTTTCAAATAATAAATATATAAATGAATGAAGTCGTTTCAATTCACAAAATCAATAAAAAGGGTTTTATTTAATAAAATAAATAAATCGTACACTAAATACTCCAAAGCCATGTTATTCAACGATTATTTGGTACACAAACACTTTTTTATACGAATTAAACCACACAAAAATTACTGCTGTTAGTAAACCACAATTTGTTTTGCTAAAAATAACAGCTGACTGAAGAAGTTTGCTTTAAACACCAGTATATATCTTTTAAAGTGTTAGTGAATGGCAAAATGGTTAATTTTGTGGTTAACATTTTTAAACGTGTTTCATTGTGTTTTAAAAAGTATAGTGAATCGCACTACTGGTATGGCAAAACTGCTAAAACTTATACAAAAAGCAGAACAAAAATTTAAATATAATACACAACCTTCTTCGTATATTCCCTACTAACTTACTACACTTAATTGTAAGGGACTTGACGCTGTCATTTTATAAAAAAATGAAGATCGTCTAATTTCGAAACTTTAAAAAAATTTACTAAGCAATTACTAAGATTCTCTTGGAGAGAAAGAATCTAAGTTGGTGATTGGTTAAAAAATGTAATTATAACTTTTTGTACTTGGGTTTTTGAGATAAACTTTGCCTGAACACTGTCTTTTTATATATGAAGTCTGGTAGCCAGAAGTGCCAGAAAATTTTAACCAGAAATTGCCACTTTTGCACAAAAAAGCAGCTTTATTAGCAGTTTAATTTAAAAAAATCGGCAAGTTAAAAACACATTTTAAATACAATAAAAAAGATTTTTATTAACAAAAAGTATCACATAATTTTAAAAGATTTAAGTTCGATATCAAAAGGTTTAAGTATTTAAACTGCAAGTTCGACATAAAAATTGATGCAGTTATTTACAATTTTGTATATTTCGTTTTTGTTATGTTTTGATTCTTATATTAAATTCAAATACAACTCATCAAAATAAAAAAATGCTTTCTATTTATAAACATAATAAATTTTTTTTAAATAACTTAGTATATTTATTAGAAGCCTTTCTATGTTTTTGTATAGGTTATGTATTTCAGTTGACTTGCTTTAAAATATTCTGTTCATACTATAAACAGTTTTAAGAACATATTTAAAGAGGATAAATAGATATGTACATTTGGTTTGGTTCGTTTAAATTTTTTAAAATGTATCGATTTGATCTACAATAGCAGCAAATGAAAAATAAATTTTCAAGGCCTCATACAAGTGGTCTTCATAGCCCATCTGATTTTTGTCTATATTCCACTTTGTTGACAAAATTCAAAAATAAATTAAAAAAATTCTAAATAATTTAAAAAAGTAAAATAAAATTAAATTTCAAAACCAAAAAATAAAATATTAGGTATAACTTTTTTTAAAGAACCAAATGAAGATAAAATGAAAGGAATAAATATCTCTTAATAGAATTTTAAATTCGTAAGGTAATTAACGACAAGCATATAATGCAAAAGATTGCCAAATACATTTTATAAATATAATAAATAAATCTGCAATATCGTTTTTTAAGTTTTGCAACTGAATTATTTGTGTATGTCATAACGGCAGCACAGAATAATATCAAATTGGAATTGTAGTTTTCGTAATTTTGTGTAAAATAGTCTACAATTAACTTGTACAAACCTTTAGCATAACATTGATCTACTATTTATCAATCGGAAGAAATAGTCCTATATTTTAATTTTACACATGTATGTACGTACAATCAAACACAATGACTTGAGGTTGCATAGATCGGTTGATTCATTCAGGCAAGCGAGAACTTTTTATTTTTTAGCAGCTCACATACAGTTAAGAACTGTTTTTTCAAACGTTTTTATAACAGCAAATAAGCCCTTAGTAGAAGTGCTGACTTATTAACATTTGTCTCTTTCTAATGTTATAAGTTTTGTAGTGTTGCGTAAAATACATAAATTATTCTAAAACAAACAAAATTTCCTTTCAAAAAAGTCAATAGGAAATATACGGGGAAGGTTGTACATTATTTTTATGTTTTTGTTCTTGATTTTAAGCTTTTGTATAAGTTTTAGCAGTTTTGCCATACCAGACTTGGCAACCATAAGACAAGACAGATCTGATGCACATTTTGTATAATAATATTTTGTTTTTTAAGTTAAGGCTTGATCTAATATTTATCAAAGGATACAGTGTGCAACTACACCTTATTGATTTGTCGCTTATGTATTTAACATGTTGTTTAAACAATAGTTTTTAAATTAAACAACGGGAATTTTTTATTATTTTAAATATTTAAAAAAAATATTTTTTTCGTGCAATCTTCTTTTAACCCGATTAATTATTTAAATCACTGATATTGATTATTGAGGGTGAAAGCACGCGTCGATGGCCATTTCGCTACCGCTTACTTAGCCAAAGATTTTTGTCCAAGCAATAAGTTAAAGAAACAAATCAAAGTTTAAGCATAAACAACAATAATCAACTATAATTTTATTTTTCTTTTATCCACTGTATACAGCTGACTTTTTTAGGTCTTTTATACAGTTAAAAGATAATGAAAAATAGAATATTACAAAACACTACGATAATTTATTTATATGCACGGACATTTTGCTTTGTTAAATTTAACTACTATTTGCTGTATAATTCACAAACTGTTACATTTTTCCATTTAAAGTAACATTCGGAAATCTTGCTTAAATATATAGCAATTTTATGTAATTTATATAAAATATAGTAAAGAGCTTTATACCATATTTCAGGGAAAATAACAAGGCAAAAATTCATTAACTGAATAAAATAAAAAAATAAAAATAATAAAAAACACTTTACACCGATGATACTCATTAGGAATACTTATATTTCGGTATGGAAAAGTGCCTGATCTCGCTATTCAATAAAATTAGTTGAAGCAGAATATTTTTAACATCCGTTTTACCTTTTTCTTTGAAATATTGAGTTTCGATAGAATTTACTACTCTAATTATTTAAAAAATACCGTTATTAAAGACAAATTTTAGCCTTTTTTGCTTAACCCCTTGTGGACCAAGGCTTGAAATTGTTAAAAAGTTGTATTTTTTTAGGAAGTATTGAAATTAAAGACTCTAAAAAACTATTTGCAAAATTTAAAATTTTTAGACGAACTGCTAGATCCAGAGGAGGACCTGGTACTTTTAAGTACCGTCGGGCCAGTATGAACCAAAAGTTAAATAAAACAAGCAGAACATTTTTTTTAATTTTATTAATATTTTTCAATACTTCAGTGAGTAGTTAAGTAACTTTTATAACTTATAAACTTATTCCATGATATTTGACGAAACAATTTCTTTTGTCATTGCAACATAAATAAACACCACAATGAGAACATTTAGAATAGGGCTTCGATTGGATTTTATTTATGCTACACAATTTACACCTTCCTCGTGTTTCAACAAAAGTTGGCCAATGTGTTCCTAGGTTTCCTAAACGTACATCCTTCGAAACTGATTCCGTTTTTCCTCGGCGTTTCTTACAACTTGGAACATATTGTCCATCCGTGGATGTCGCTTTGAGACTTTTACCGATTACGGTTGGATTTTTTAGCGTCAACAACCCCATAGCTACAGAGCGCCTGAATTCCAAAAGGGATACTTTTTCAGAGGACTGACAATATATTATATAAGAGTTAATAAATGTCATCTCTAAAAGACCCCAAAAAATTCTGTACCATCATTTTTTCGATTTACGATCAAGACCGTAGGCACTTAGTAACTGATCAGCGTGATCAACGCCGCCCATAAACGAGTTGTAGTCCCTGACAATAGTAGGACAGTTGATTTCGTTCAACTTGCCACTGCGGTCTCTCCTAGAAACAGTTGTTTGCTGAGTTCCATGAAAGTTTGATGCCAAGAATATTGGTTTGTTATCCATCCACTTGAAAAAGCTTATGCCGGTACATGACACTCTAGAGTCCCAATCGCCTCTTTTCATTTTTTTATCAATGTCAAAATTTTTGGGATTTCCTTTTCTATTGTGGCGTATTGTTCCACATGCTAAAGTTCCTTCTGTTTTTAATTTCTCTAGTAACCGGACAGACGTAAAGTAATTATCAAATAATACAACTTTGTTTTTTCCCCACTCATTTTCAGTCATTGACAATACGACTCGTTCTCCAAGACCAAAGTCAGAATATTTTGTCTCTAAAGCTTCGTCCTTGCCTTGATATACTGAAAACTTTTTTACATAACCTTTCTGGTCAGCTAGACACCACACTTTATAGCCTCTTTTTATTGGCTTCATTGGACAATACTGCTTCATTGCACTACGACCTTTGAACACTATCATCGATTCATCAACTGAAAGTTGCCTTGTGCCATGGTAAAAATGTTGGAACTTATAATTCAGCTCATCAATCATAGGTCTAAGTTTGAAGAGGCGGTCTTAATTGTCCTGAGAAATTTTGGAATTATCGCTTACGTGCAAATTACTCAATATTTCGTCGAACCTATTTCGGCTCATTGTTTTCCCAATTGTAGGCAGACAAAAATCATCGCTTGTATTCCAATAGTTTTTCCAACTCGGAAGTTTGTGATAGCCCATAAAAATGTTTATCCCTAAAAATGCATAAAACTCGCTTTTTTTTAAATTCAAATTTTTGCTTCGCTGGGTGGCGTACAGATTTGATTAAAATATTATGTTTTCAGTTATATCGGCGATAAATAAAAGAAAATATTCAGTAGGAGTATTGCAAGTATCAAATATACCTTCTACAGGTCCTTCCGGTAGGGAGAATTCAGTAGTTGTTGTTTCATGGGATTTCGATTTCCACCGGCGATTGGGCTCGGCATCTCTATTTTCTGTCCCGCTGCTGCGGGATATTTTCTCATCATTCTCAGAATGACTTTCATTGTCCATTGTTTCATTGTTGGGTGAAATATCTTCATCTAATAATTCCTCTAAATAATCATTCAATGTGTCATCACCAGGGTCATTTTCGTCATCAATTTCAATATCAGTATCATCGTTATTATCAACTCAAATTAATTCCAGAATTGTCCTAATTTCATCTGTGCCAAGACGTTTACCACGAATTCCAGCCATAATCCTATTAGACTATAAAATTGCTATGTAATAGTAACAAAAACTAGCACACACAGCCCAACGGTACTTACCAGTCCTCAGCAAATATTTCTAAAGAAAATAGATAACTAACAACTTTTTATGTAAAAAAACAGTTTTAGATGCACAAAACTAATTATTCTTTAATAAAAATACACTTTTGGAGTACGAACAGCTATAATATGTTCTTTTTAGGCAATTGAAAACTCTATTATAAAACCTCACGTGTACAGCAGAAACACATTTCAATTTACCGTTATTCTGAATATGCGAGGTTGCCAATAGGTAAAAAAATATATTATGTTAGAGATTATAGTGTACTTGTAAGTACCTTTAGGTAATAGGAATAAAAATACTTTTCGTTTTCATTTTGTAAGCTCATTAGTGTTATGGTACTTATAAGTACCGTCGGTCGACAAGGGGTTAAAACTTCAACATAAAATGAAAGAAGAAGATAATAAGTTTTGTTTTTTCTATGTACAACTTTTTTTTTTGCCTAAGGCTGATGTCAGAGCGCGCTATAAGCGATGCTATAATATCGCACTGCAATACGCTACAAACCTCTGCTTGTGTTTTCTTACAACAATGCGCAAAAGATGTCAGAGTCAAAGCGAAGCTACAAGAGAGCCAAAGCGACAAAGCAGGTTGTGAAATGATTTATAGTCTGGCATCGCTTCGTTATTCTTTTTGTTGTTTGTTTACATTGTAGTTCGACATTTTTCATTTGTTTATTTTCTTAATAACAAGAGCGGAAAGCGTTATTATGCTGTCTAAAGTTCTCATACCCGTACATTTTGTATGTGGCATACCGAAATAACGCGGCGGCAACGCTTTACAAATTAAAACCCAATTTTGACAAGGCGTTTAATTAAAAAAAAGTGATTAAAATTAAATAAAAATTTAAATAATTCATGTTCTTTTCTTAAAAATTTTCACAATACAAATAACAAAAATGTTATTCTTGTTAAAATTACCAAGAAAGTTATTTTAATTTTAGAATAAATATGGTTTACGGAAGCTGTTAAAATATAAAAAAAAGTTGTCTACGGGATGCAAATCAATTTTGAGTGAAAATTTTCGGAACTACATATAGCGAGTATTTTTTTGCGAAATAAGACAATATTGGAATCATTGGAAAATTAAAAAAAAGAAATTAATAATCCTGTTTCTATCATTTTGACATAGCTTTGGCGCTTTTGTTTAGGTATGGCATGTCAGTGTTAAAGCTATGTGGAAGAAAACGATCCGCTTTCCGCTTTTATTTAGGTATGTCTGTAAGAATATTGCCATATGTAACTTTTACTTTGTGCAGAACTCGTAAGTTAAATACTATAAAGTAAAAAGCAATGCAAATGCACCGGTTGGAACTACACTTCGACTAGATTGGAAACTTTACAACGCAATTTTAAAACTATTGAATTTAATTATCGGAGATTGCATCTTTTTCAAAAACTGCAGCCAACAGGTACATGAACTTCCTCTGAAGCCTAAACATTACATTGGTTAAAGCCAAAATAGTAATGGAAGATAGATATCATGATTTAAGGACTAGCACTGGCTAGATTTAATATAGCATAAATCTAAAATCAAGATGTAAAGGTAGCATGTCTCACCAAAAAGTGAAATTCGATGCGATATATGTGCACGTAGATTCATAATGCCCATTTACTTTTGTTATATGAAACAAGTAAGTATCGTACTTATTTATAAATTTTTTCTTGACCAAACAAATATTTTGCGTTATTACAGAATCTACTACTCATTCACATTTAAATTCAAAAAGAACTAATATACAGTAGCTCCAAGCGAAACTCGTACACTTTAGACTTATTTTTAAACTATCATATAACATTAAGTAAATAGCTCTTAACAAATAAAACTGTATTTATTTTATTAGTTCATTTTATAACAAATTTAACAAAACATAAAAACTTCAAATTATTATTCAATAAAAATTTTTTTTAATAAACACATAAAATAATAGTAATTTCTGTGACAAAGCCAAACTCAAACACCACACTTTAATCAAATATCGTTTTGTTGATTTAAAATATTAATATTTGGTGTGCATGCCTTTATTTTTTATCACCATTTTTAATCTATTTGGCATACTGCGCACAAGGTTTTCGCAAAAATTTGGTTCAATTTTGCCCCATTTGTCCTGAAGAGTTCTTTTCAAGTCATCCTTAGAACTTATTGTATGACTACGAATTTTACGATCGAGATAGCTCCACAAATTTTCGATTGGGTTTATTTCTGGACTCTGTGCTAGCGTATCCATAACATGTGGACAATTATAAAGTAGCCATGATCGCACATTGTGAGCCTATTGCTTAGGGTCGTTGTGTTAATAAAAATAAAAGTTTTAACCAAGACAAAGTTTCTACTTACAAACTGGCAAACTTTCTTTTAAAATGTTCAGATACATATGCTGATCCATAATACCATCGATAAAGTGTATAACATCGGGTCCAGATGCAGAAAATGATCCCCAAACCATTACTGGCCCACCACCGTGCTTAACTGTTGGCACTAAGCATATACTCGGTGCTGTTGGTTTTATGTTTTTGGCAAGCAACTCCTCATTTGATTTTCTCCATACATAAGGTCTTCCATCTGAACCCAAAATGTTGAATTTACTTTCATCTGTGAATAATACCTGCTTCCAAAATGAAAAATCCTTTTTTCAGGTTCCTTGGCGAAACGTAACCCTATCTTTTGATTTCTCTTATTAATCAGAGGTTTAACTCTTGTCCTTCTACCATTGAAATCAGCTCTTTTTAATATGTTTCTTATGGTCTATGGGCAACACTTTTTTCTTAAGTATTTTTCAACAATTTGTACGAGTTTCGAAGCATTTAAAAATGGGTTCTTTTTTATTGACGTAAAATATATTGCCCGTCTCCAGCAGAGAAAATTTTGTTATTTGCACTTTTCGTCTTGTTCGCAATCCTCTCTTCCATTTTATACCTTTTTATAATATTTGCACTGTTGATCGGCTTCTATCAACTGTCTCAGATATTTCTCGCAGCGATTTATAAGTATTATGATGCTGAATTATTAATTTTCTTACTTCTACAGAAGTTTGTCCTCGCTGTCTACCCATTCTGTTCTCTTTTGTAACTCTTTTAAACAAAAACACAAATAAATGACAACAAAATAGGTGATAATGGGGAAAGTCCATATTTTTTTTTTATTTTTACGAAATATTTCGAAGTTAGATGCAAATTAAAAGAATTTTGCCAAATTAAGTAAGACTGTACGAGTTTGGCTTTGGCATCAAAATTTGCCGCTTTTAAAAATATTTATCTGTATTTTAATAAATAAAGATATATTCGAAATTTCGTTTCTAATATTTAATTTAGTACATAGTTTTGTACTAAAATTAAGTAAATTTATTTTATTAGCCTATTTAGTTTTAGACATATAACATAAAGAAATTTGTTTTCATAGGTGTACGAGTTTCGCTTGGAGCTACTGTACATAAATAGTAATTTCTTTTAATTTGAGCCTTCAACAATTTATACAGGTTATGAAATAGCTTTACGAAAAGCTAAAGAATTTGATTTAGGCAACACCTAGCGGATTTTCTGTTTATTTTAATTCAATACTTTTAAGAAAAATAGGAAAACACGTCATCTTTTTAAGTTCCTTAATGCTATCCGAAATGCTATTAATCAGTATTCATATGTAAGTCAATTCAGTCCGGCCTTTTTTTAAGTTTTGCCAAAAAAAAAAAAAAAAAAACGTACAATTCAGCAACAAACCGAGCAACTAATCTCCTGTTACTACATGCAACTGCAAGTGAAAAAACCCAAACTCACACTTTTTTACTAACATAACGACACTTTTCCTACTTGCGATTCAGCTTGCAATGAAATATCGAAGTAAGTAAATTTTCAACAGTTGATGCAAGTAAAATGACTATACGAAAAACAGTGTTACCTAGTGCTGAATTTTCATAAAAATTACTAGCATTTGTTGCTATGGCAGACTTTGTACAATGTATATAAGTGAAAAATATAAAGAGTATAAAAGCATCTTTTAGAGGTAATTTAAAATTAAATTTTAAAATTTTCGTAAATAATAATATATCAATGAATATTTTGAATAGTTGGTAATACTCTTTTTATAATAACAGAAGTAACGTAATTTTTTTATTCACATGAGCAATATGGGTAGAAAATTAAATAAAACAGATATTATTAAAAAATATCGTTCCCATGAGCTTCGTGGGATATGCAGAGCAAACTCTATCTATTAATTCCTTTAAAATAGATATTTTTAAAACAAGTTTTGTTGTCAACGACAAATGAACTTGCACTGTGCAGTGTAGCCACTAAAAAAATTGTGTGTTTTTCTACAATTTTAGTAATTTTCTTTAATAATACGTGTACACTACTTGCAAGCAATTCTTGTTTGTCGCAACGCACATTTCACAAAAAAAATTTTTTTAGTGTAATTATTCATAAATAAAACTGTATTAGATTTTTGTTCAAACAATAAAGCAAAGACAAAAATTAAAGTTTAAGCAAAAACAATAATAATCAACAGTAATTCTATTTTTTTTTTCTCCGCTGTATACGGCTGAATGATTTTTGGCTCTTTTGTACAGTTGAAAGAGAATGAAAAAAAATCTTTAATTTATTTAAAATGTTTGTCAGAAGTTTCCTGAAGAGTTAAATAATTAATCGGGAAAATAGCACAAAAAAAAAGGTTTTTTAAAAATTAATTAATATAATTAATAAAAAAAATCCTGTTGTTTAATATAGCTAAATTATTAAGTTTCGTAAAAAATCGCCCAAATTACAGATAAAAATAATAATAAAATACACTTTTTAGAAAAAAAAATAAATTAAATAATTCTTGCAAAAAACCGCCTTCAAAACAGATTTCATATGTCTGCCTATAACGGTTCAAGAGTATGGCCACATACATTAGATTACATTGAATATTGGGACACCCTTATATCTCCAAACTTTATACTTCTTCAACTGTTTAAAAGTTTGGCAATATACATCAAATAACAGCAACTATAGGGTCACCCTTTATTTTCAAAAATCAAATTACGTACTTGCTGTTGTAGTAGACTTAGCAACCAGGATCTGTGTAAATTTCAACCGTCTGTATATAACGGTTCAACGGTTTGGCCATATACATCAAATTATATAAAACAATACGACCATATAGAACAAATTACATTAATTTTGAAAACACCCTTTAATTTCTAAATTCATATTCTAAGCTTCTTGTTATAGCGGACTTAGCAAAACAGGTCCCTTTTAAATTCCAGCTGTCTGTCTATAACGGTTCAATAGCAATCGACATTCTGTCCAATTTACAAGCATTTGTATATAACGGTTTAAAATATAGGCCCATATAAGTAAATATACATCAATTATGGGGACACCCTTTAAATTTTAGATTTATTTTTGTATAGCTTTTTGTTATTGGGAGGCATAGTAATACGCAGTCATTTTAAATTTTACAGCATCGCCCTTTACAGTTCATAATACACGTAAAAAATATGTATGTTGGATGAAGACACCCTTTAATTTTTAAGATTATGAACTGTTTTTTAAACGGGTTCAATCTGTAAGCAAATTCTATTATATTAGCAAAAATTTTCAAAATCGGTTTAGAAGTTCTGCAGGCACAAGCATAAAAAAGCAACATTCAGTCGAATTGTATAACCTTCTTCTTTTTTAAGTCGGTTAAAAATGATTAATTTTCGAGTTATATATCATTAAAATCTTTATACTTAACTAGCTATTCCGGGTGTGCTTCGTTGCCCCAATCCAACCAATTTTTTATTTGATTATGCACGCTAATATCGTAATTACTTGTACGAAATTTTAAAACCCTTCCCCTAGGTAAAAGACACTTTCACTTTTTATGGGAGGTTCCACACCCACTCTTCCAACCGATATAGTATTTCTCTTTTTTATAGGGGCAAAGACACATGTTGTCATGAAGTTTACTTGTATTCGGTTTAACCGTTCTTGAGTTATAAAGTCACAACACAACTTTATATATACAGTCAAGGACTTAAGTCTTCATACATACCAAAAATTTCATATATTCGCCAAACAAAAATTGTAAAAAAAATTTTTTGTGTACCAGACATATTTAATTCCATTTTAATTATGAAACAAAAATAAAAATTTTCATTCAACTCAAAAAATAAGGATAAATACAGAAGAAACAAATACAATGTAGTCTCTTCTGTTTTAATCATAATTTTCAACCTGTAATTATTCAAATACGGTTAGTTTTTTTGCAATCGAAGTAGGCCCCCGTAACTGTTGAACAATTTTTTTTTTGGTATTTTTGTATTCAAATAGTTTTCAAGTGTCAAGATGAGTAAGGGTAAAGAAATTAGCATCGATGTAAAAGATCTTATTGTTCAAGAGCGTAAAGCAGGAAAATCTTATCGCCAAATTAGCAAAAATTTAAAAATACCTTTTGCCATTGTCTATACATAATCAAAAAGTAAGAAAATACTGATTCGGTAGAGAATAAGCCAAGATCTAGGCGACCGAAGAAGCTCTCTGGGCGAGATGTCAGTTTTATTTTAAGAGAAGTGGCAACAAATCCAAGAATATCAGGGCCTAAACTAGCAGAAAAGATCAAAAATATTACGGATAAGAAACTTCATCCAAAAACGGTTCAAAGAGCGTTACGAGCTAAAGGGTATGCAAGCAGAGTTCGCCGCAGAAAACCTTTGATATCTGAAAAGAATCGGAGACTCCGCCTTGAATTTGCAAAAACACACATTAACAAAGGCGCAGATTTTTGGAAAAAGGTATTGTTAACGGATGAAAGCAAGATTAACTTGTTTGGAAATGACGGGCGCGAAAAAGTTTGGCGTAAAAAAAACAGCACTTGAGCGAAAGAATATTGTGCCCACAGTGAAACATACGATCGGTTGGTGTTTATTGATGGTATTATGGACCGATACTATTATAAACAGCTTTTAGAATGCAATTTGCAGCCATCAGTTGATATATTAGGTCTTGGCCAGGGTTGGATCTTCCAACAAGACAATGATCCCAAACATTCAGCGAACGTTGTGAGAGATTGGCTGATTTATTATGCACCAAAGCAGTTGAAATCGCCTCCACAATCACTGGACCGATTGAGTACGTTTGGCGCATTTTAAAGCGGAAAATGGGTTATGTTAGTGTTATCAACAGAGAAACGTTGAAAGAAGCATTACAAAAGTGCTGGTCCGAAATTACTCCTGACATGACCGAAAATCTTTTCGCTTCAATGCCGAGACGTCTGCAGGCAGTGATTGATGCCAACGGTGGACCAACAAAATATTAACGCTTTAAAAATTAATCCAAAGTTAACTACTTTTAGAAAGTCAAAAGTGTTTTTCTGTTATGTATGAACTGTTGAAAAACAATTGCTTATAAATCTGTGACAACACGACTGCGTAAATTCTTTTCTTAAATATTACACTAAGTATGTCTAGACTGTAAATATGAACTCTAATTACTTTTAAAAACATTTTCCTATAAATATCGAATACTAGCTTGTAAGAACTTTACTTTGTAATAAACCAGTGAAAACGAAAGGTTGTGTTTTATTTGTGTATGCAGAAAGTTGTAGTGTTAAAGAAAAAACTCTAAAACATGAATACTTTTGTCCATCTTTATAATTTGTTTTTTCTGTATTTATGGTTATTTTTTGAGTTGAATGAAAATGTTTGTTTTTGTTTCATAATTAAAATGGAATTAAATATGTCTGCTACACAATATTATTTTTTGCACTTTTTGTTTGGCGAATATATGAAATTTTTGGTATGTATTAAGACTTAAGTCCTTGACTGTATATGTGGCGAAAGAGAATTAAAAAATAATCAAGTGAAAAAATTGGGGCTCGTTATATGGTGGAGGGTATATATTTGCTTCACAAAGGAGTAGAAAAATATCGAAAATAAAACGGACCAATAGCTTGAAAAATTAATAACATATATCAAAAATAACATGTTATTCAGTTAAATAGCAATTAAATTACTAGTTACATAGCTTATCTGTTAGCTTACCAAATAAGTAACCAAATTGTTTTGTAGTATTGTGAAATTTTAAAGGGATTACCAAAAAAATTTCTCAAATTCAATTTGAATAAACTGTGTTTACAGATTAATAGCTCTATATGTGCTCTTGATTTCCCAATAGGTGTAATTCCGCGAGATCGAAGGGTTTGGCCACATTGACAAAATCCCTCACAGAACTCATCGTATATGAGAAAATTGCACTAAGTCTATTTTTCGCGTCTTATAAAAAATTTCTCAAATTCAATTTGAATAAACTGTGTTTACAGATTAATAGCTCTATATGTTCTCTTGATTTCCCAATAGGTGTAATTTCGCGAGATCGAAGGGTTTGGCCACATTGACGAAATCCCTCACAGAACTCATCGTATATGAGAAAATTGCACTAAGTCAATTTTCCGCGTCTTGTAAAAAATTTCTCAAATTCAATTTAAATAAAATGTGTTCACAGTTTAATAGCTTTATATGTGCTCTTGATTTCCCAATAGGTTTGATTCTCCGAGATCGTAGGGTTTTGTAGCTGTAATCGTATTCGTTAAAAAAGTCCGGTATTTACTATACAAATTGTACTGTATGTTTGGGAAAAAAAATATCGCATGCTACATTTTTTTAAAAACGTATTTAACTTGACGTATTTATCTATACACACATCAAATATACATATATACTTAAATTAATTTCTGAATTAAATGTTAAATAGTGAAAGCTCTTAAAGAAAAGGGTTGTGAGATAAAAAATAAAAATTGTAAAAATTAAATGACAAATGGTATTCACAGTAAAAAATTAATAATTAAGATATAAGCGCTGAAATAATAAAAAATTAAAAGAGGAAAAACATATGCAAGATTCTATTTTAAATATGGATTGATTTTGACACAAAATTTTAAATTAAATTAAACAAGACTATTTAAAATGTAACTGATACGTGGAATTTGCAAGAGTGTTGTTTTATTATTTAAAAAAAAACTACTAAAAAAAATGCAGAATCAGCTTTCAGAGAAAATGACTATTTACATACAAGTTTCTTTTCAGTTCAGATCAAGAAGTTCTTAAAAGATTTGGAGACCCTAATTACGCAACTGGTATTTATAAAAAAATTTTATAAATAATGTATATTTTTTAATACATATTGGCGATATTCGGGAGTCCGTTTGGCGAGAAAGCTCGGAAAAAACTGTCAACACTGTGAATGAAAACGTACTAACAGCTAGCAACTTTGAGCTCTAGTTATGGAGTCGTAGGTGATAATAACACAAAAAAAAAAAAAAAACAAACTTAATCCAAGTTGTAGTAACAGAGATTAGTAACTTACCTTTCTCTTCTATTTTTTTTATTAAAAACAAATTTATATTTTTAATTCAGAAATATCAGTCTTTATTCAATAAAAAATTAAAGATATAAAAATTTAAATAAAAAAAAAAAATTAATTGCAAAATTGCTATATATTTTTTCTTACAATTTTACTAAATTCAGATATTTATTCGAATTAGTATTTTATTGTTAGGAAATTTGATTTAATAGTTGCCATTACGGAAAATGGCTAGAAATTATTAAGTTTTCTGTTAAATAACCAAACAATAAACAAATTGAATCATTGCATTTCTAATCTAATTTTACAAACTTATACGTGAAAAGGAACTTCTAACAGCCAAGCTTAAATTAGCGCGTAAAGTGTAGAGCAATCTGATGCATTTCTTTTGCATTGTAATGTTATATCTATATAAGAGCGTCAAGTTTGTGTATTGAACAGTAATGTTAACTGTTTTTATTTAATAAAACCCGCTATATAAGAATAAAGAAGAGATAAAGCCTTTAGATTGAAAATAATTAAATTGTCATTAATTCTCAAAAATAACAAAACAACCAACAAGCAGCAAACTTTACTTCCTAACGCATAGTCAAAATTCGATTTTCCAGTTGCTAAACTTTGACCCCGCGCAGTTATGGTTTGCTTCATACATTTTGCATGTATCCGAGAATTTTCGACAGATAGATTGGGCTTTACGCGCTAATTTAGGTTTGTCTGTAAGTGAGCTTAAGGCTAAAGTACATAACACGCGTTACGGTCATCTACACTTTGTAGACTTTTGTCAAAAACCATAAACGTAGATTGCAAGGCAAATTGATACAGGTGACTGCAATAGCTTTTACGTGTCTTTTGTTTTTGTAAAATCTTGTTGAGTTGTCAAAAGCGTCTGACAAATGTGTATGTATTTGCGAAAAATAAGCAAGCATTTGAACACATACATACAATATAGTTCAAAAGTTTGGGCACATACACCAAATATTGGGACACCATTTAATATTTATATTTATAACGGTCAAAGACATTTCAACTGTTTTAATTTTAAGATTTTCTTTTTTATTAATTATTGTTATGGTGTCTCTATATACGCAGTTGTATGGGGATACCCTTTTGTTTTTATGATTGTGAACTGTTTTAAAACGGTTCAGAAATGACTGAGCTCTCAGGCACAAACAATACTGACACAATCTTAAATATTTAGAAGATATATGAGGAGGAACAATTAGTAACAGTCTTGAGCGAAGCTATTGATTTATTTACTATAATATTGGCAGAAAATCAATTTAAAGGTGGCGATATGGACTTCAATATTGATGATGGCTTATTAAAAAGTAAATCTATCCCAAGTTAGAAAAAAATCAAACGATACAAAATGGAACACACTATGCAACATATTTAAAAGTTTTTGTTGTAAAGTATAACTTTATGATACAATTGACAACATTAGTAATGTTTCTTGCAGTTGGCAATATATTGATTAGCCAATGAGCTTCTAAGCAATAACTTAACGAGCTTTCGTTATTTTATCGTTCAGTTGTTATCAGCCAATAAGAATTAAACTTTCATAATTACGATGGCATTCCTTAAGTTTTTCTATGTACAACAGAATCATTGTAAACCAAACAGTGAAATAGACAAGAGATTAATAAAAAACCTACTTTACGAAGAAAATCAGTTTTTTTAATTTTATAAAAAACTAAAGACTTTACATGTAAAAGACAAAAGATGATTAATACTGCTTTGGTAGAAATTGAAAATACAGACTTGGTACTAAATGAAATAGAAAAAATATTTACAGGGCCGTAAGTATCCTACAATTAATACAAATGTAATATTTTTTGAAAAGATTCATGATACTCTTCACAAAACAAAAAAAAAAAAAAAAAAACCCGTAGCATTTGAAGAATCAATGAACATTTATGTATATGCAAAATAAAACGTTAAAAAAATATTTAAAATACACAAAATACATTTGATCGCAGCTTTACTGGATCAAATTAAAAAAATGGACGCGACTACATGGCTACAAAAGGTTCCAGATGATTAATATATGGATATGTTCGAGGAACTTAACAAAGATAATCCGAAAGAAGGAGATACTAAAGAGTCGTTGATTTTGCAAGAAATAATGAAATTTTCTGATAAAGTATTTCTCAATGGTGTTTCGACAACGTCAAGTAACGCAAAAACAAGTAATTTAAAATATGTATACTTTTTCGAAATTACAAACCAATAAAATTGCATTATTCGTAAAAGTTTTGTCTGTAGTGGAAAATATAAGCCCCATGGAAAAGAAAATAAAATAATATTTTGATGCAAGTTATGAAAATTAATGCGAAACATTCACCTGGTGGAAAAAACATGAAAGGGTAAAATCCTTAAATTCATTTTCAGCATTCATGAGAAATTTCCTATTCGCCTTAAATTATAAGGAGTGATTTGAAAGTTTAAATATTTTGTTTTTATAACCCATAATATTTCTGTACTTGTACTTGGAGTTCCCTAACATAACCAAACTCGCTACATTAATATTAAGCATTCCATCAACCAGTGCCTCCTCTGAAGAAGCTTTTACTAGTGCAGTGTCACTTATAAACGCAAAATGTCAAATTTAAATGCCTTAATAGTAAACAAAGTATTGTTGGTACATGATAATTTGTTTGTACAGTCTGCTCATTACACCCAATAATTAAAAGAATTTACAAATGATGTAAAAAAAGTTTGCAGTAAAACCTAATAACAAAAATCTTGTATATTTTAACCAAAAAACAATAAAAAAAATTAAATGTATAAAAATGTAATACTTTGTATTTTCAGCCGATTTTGAGTCGCCGCTGAAGGATTTTTGTACAAGCCGCCGCAGCCGATAAAATTGGTCGGCGCAGGTCTCTGACACAATACGAAAAAAGCAACAGTTTTGACAACTCGCAAAGAAAAACAGTAAACATATGTTGGCCGCATGAGGTAATTCAGTCACCTGTTCAATTTTCCTTGGTAGAGTATTTTCGTAACTCAAGACAAATTAGAAACTTTGCACGTTATGTGTAATACGACAATTAATTATGTAACGTTGGCGTATTTAATCGTATGATGTGCTTTAACCTTTACGGTAAAAATATTGTTAAATACAAAATAAAAAAGTTAGTATGTTTCTTTATGTTTATTTAAAACCGTATATATTTTTTATCAACTTTTTTACGCTTTGTTAACAATAGTTTTTGTTTCATGTTTTTAAAAATAAAATTAAAAACTAAGGTTTATTAAAGCCAGGCCTAAGATATCAAATTATTTCTGAAAACATACATATACAAATATAATTTTTTGAAACATGTTTTTAAGATAATTCACTTGTTAAATCAGTTAAGTTCATATTATCTTTATTTGTAAGTGTAAATGTCATAACAATTTTGAACCCTAAAATTTATTGCAAATTTTCGGAACTTAACACAGGGGTATAATTAAATTACAGCACAATTTTTATGATATATTTTTGTTAATATCCATTCTGAAAATGTTTCTTTATTACCACCCTTTACTATTTTTATATTTTGATATTCCATTTTGTCATATTACCCTTTTTGAAAGAGCAGTTAATTAATTACACACTTTGTTTTGCAAAAATATATGTAACTAAAATATAATTTTGCTTTCCTATTAAAGTTATTTACAACACTATACATTAAATCTGAAATTTATGTTTATATAGTTTTGCTTCAATAATTGTTATTTTCAATATTATTAGTTTCATAAAAAATAAATTCATAAATTTTCGTATAAATTAATACACTTTTCTACCAGTGCAATTTTTTGTTCTCACCAATACAACTACATTTTTAGTTTTGCACATCATTGACTTAAATTTATTATTTAAATGGCAAATATTGTTTTTCTAAACATTTTTAATTATTTCAAATGGAGTTATTTGATTTGATAAGTGCATTCTCATAACATATTTAAATTCAAAATTAACTAAAAAATATTCAAGCGTAATTTTGACATACATATGTTTTAATAAATTAAAAATAACAAATTATAAAAGATAGTATTTTCTGAAAACCTTAGAGACCTTATTATATAAAAATGTTAATGAAATAATCAATTGTACTTTATTTCAAATGTAAAAAAATATAGCCTTAAAAAGTCAAACCTTTTCTTTTATCAATCGACTAATAAAGAATCAATTTTCTTTCAAAAGATTGCTTTTGTAGCATCACTGCGTTTAGAATTCATAGTGCTAACTTGGCAGTCACAATGTTTGTGAATATAAATTTGAATTTAACTTGTAGCTAGTTTTGCAAAATAGATGCGAATTTAACTTGTAGACTCAAACCAAATTTTTTAACACAACTAATTTTGCAAAATAAGGTATTTTAAAAATTGGGTTTAAGTTTTTAGTACTTAAGTTCGGATTTATCTTCACACACATAGTTACGCATTCAAATTTTGTCTTTCAAGTTTCAATGAACTCAACACTTTGAACTTAAGTGATTCAATGGTAAATACAGATATTGCAAGTAAATTTTATAATTTTTGTTACATGTTTCTTTGGCGAATTATCGTAAAAAAAATTGTAAGTTGCAGACATAGCAGCTATAAGTTTATAAAAACGAGCAGTATGTGTGATCATCAACGTTTGGCAATGTTTACTATCAAGGCGAATTCATAAAAGGTGGCAACGCCACCTTTTACAATCACTTGTTTTTGGTTAATGTGTCAGAAGTCGTCAGAAATTGTGGTTTATTTTATTTACATTTAAGTTTTGCCTATGGAATATATTATTCGTGATTTAGGCAGAGTAAGTAAATGCGTAGCGCAGACTAGCTCTTCTCTGCTCTTTTGCGCAAAGAGCGAGCCAACATGTTATTGCGCATTGCTCTGCGTCAATATGTTTGTTTTGCATCATGAAGGAGCAGCGCATTTAAAAGAGCAATGCGCTTGACTCATTTTTTTTTTTGCGCAGCTCCTTTTTGGTGCGCAATGCGCTAAAGAGCCAATAATGAGCACGGCTCTTTTACTGTGGTACAAAAAATATTTTTTTAACGTCAAGATTATAATGCGAAAATCCATTCAATAAATAAATTATATTATTTATGAGTTTGGGAAATTGTTTGGAACAGTTTAGAAGATTGTTTATCGTTTTTTAACTATAGCTAGTATGCAAATGAAGGTTGGAGGAACATATACATATGTATATTTATTTTTTTATATTATTGTCTATTTATATATGTATACGTACAAAAGAATAGTGTTATGTATTTCTGTGGTGCGTTCGTACGAATTACCACTAATAATATTTTAAAATGAAAAAAGAATTTTAATGGTGGATTTTTTAAAATGCATAGTTTATTATTCAGTCCTAAGCTGCGCGTTTCTAGTGTAGTTCTTGGGAAGTGAATATATATGTATGTTGTTATTTTATGTATGTACATACTAATGACGTGCACAGATATATCTGTTTATATCAGTTTTTGTGTGTCTACTCTTAAGGCCGTGTCAGATAAAACTTTTGCTCTGCGTTGCTTTGCAAATTCGCTTTGACATCTAAGATAAAATGCACGAACTTATATGAAGTATGTCACATAAAGCACTTTTAACGCAAAGCAAAGCATAAAGTTGGGCAACACTCATCTTTTTGCGCGCTTTGACAATTAGCTGCTATACATTTGTATATTATTTTTGGCAAAATCGAACGTAAAAGAGTTAAGAATTTTAAAATATTATTTTTTTATTATATATTCTTCCTTTATTATTTTTTTTAGAAAATTATGGAAGAAAAACTTATAAAAACAAACAATAATTAGGCGCTGTTAAAGTTTTTATTGTGACATACCTCTTGCGTTATACGCTTTTTTTTTCAAACGTCACGCAAAGCGATAAAGTTTTATCTGACACGGCCTTTATGAGTGCGTATAGATGAGTACTCTTGTTTTTCTGATATAAGTTGATATTGTTACATTTTCTCTTTGGATGGATACGAATGAGTAAAGAGAGAATGAGAGTAACATATCTGTTCTCCTATGTTTTGCACAAACGGGTATAAACAGATATTGATGGTTGTACCATAAGTACTTATTGTGTGCTGCGAATTAATATCCATTCATACGTACATATCAGCGTTGTTAACTTGGTGCGTTTCGCACCATTTTGGGTGCTTTTTCGAATTTTTTGTGCGAAAATTTCATGTGTTGGTGGTGCGTTTTTTTTTTTAAATTTTGGTGCTTTTTTTAATTTGTGGTGTCACCAAAGCAAATTTAACACCACTTTTTTTTTAGTGTGAGAAAAAAATTTTTGTACAAAAAATACACCTGTTTTAATACCATTTCGTTTAAGACGTACCAAATCATAAGCACAAAATGAAACGGTATTGCCCCCATAATTGATGTAAATTTACTTATATGGGCCTATCTTTTAAACCGTTATAGACAAACGCTTGTAAATTGGACAGAATGTCGGTTGCTATGGCCGATATAGTAACAAGTATTAATACTAAAAATTATGAACTAAGGGTGCGCCTATAGTTCCCTTAATTTGATTATATGGGCATACTTTTTAACAGTTGTAGACAAACGCTTGAAATTTAAAACGAATCTGAAATGCTGAGTCCGCTATAAAAACAAATATAAAATTTGGATTTGGAAGTTAAAGGGTGTCCCATTAGTTGATGTAATTTCAAATTTTTCATAATTTTTTTTTTTTTTTTTAAATTTATAAGCCTTTAATAAAATGAATATTGTAGGGAATTTTACTTATTAAACTGTATGTATGTAATTATACAGAAATATTTTTTATGAATGATCGCTGTTTTTTATTTCAAAAGTTGTGTATGCAATATATGAAAAAATGTATTATCTAGCAAAAAAAATTTGTTTATTTTTTTATTTTTTATTTTTTAAATTTGTTTGTTTGTAAAAACCTTGAACTTTAAGACTGCTTTATTGTTATATTTTTAATACATAAAAATTACACTTTTTTTGAAAAACTAAATCGTTAAAGATTTTAAATAAAAAAGAAATTCTAAAGCTTGGTGCGTTTTCTCTTAAATGGTGCGTTTTTTTTCTCCACTTTGGTGCGTTTTGAAATTTAAAAGTTGACAACGCTGGTACATATGCATTGGTTTATTAAAATTAAAAAATAAAATTATTGTTTCTAAACATGATCAATATTTTTAATTGTTTTATTGTGTTTTATTGAAGTTGAATATACAAAACTGAATTCTTTAACAAAAATTTATGAATCTAATGCGTATAATTGTATTTAAATTACTATTATGTTTTTTAACAACTTTTACCAACAATTACAACAGTTCTAAGGATACAATAACTAAATAAATATATGTATGCATGTTTCTATATTTAGAGAGACGAAAAGCCTGATAATTTAAAATTAATTAAAAAATATTTTTATGTTAAGTTTGCTTTAAAATACCTTTTGAGTCCAAATTATTTTTAAAATGAAGTATGAATATTTAAACATTTTTAGCAAAAATAAAAATAAATTTTTATTACCATTAATTTTTTTATTTTTATTATTATTTTTATTACTATTAAATTATAATAGCAAAACCTTAAAAAGATCTATGCATAAAAAATAAACCTTAACCCTTTCGTTGATAGATATGCATTCGAAAATTTTAATAACTTATTAAATATAAAAGAGATAGGAATAAAACTTGATGTCTGATATCTAAATTTAATTCTAACCCCAGCTAGCAAATCTTATTACTTACTCGAAATCTAAATATATTCTTATAGTGCCTAATGTTAAAACGTACATATTTCACCAGAATTTTGTGATAAAAATGTCACTTTAAAATATTGTTTTAATATGCTTTATGGCGCTTACTTAGCGTACAAAGAAAAGAAAACGTATGTTTTAAAGCCATTTAACTAATTATCGATCAAACTTTTTCATAAAATTACCGCTAGTGAAAATTGTGAAAATATTAACACATCATAAGCATTTATGTAATTGTCAACGAGTTAGTCCATCTAATTAATTGCTCCCATTTATAGTAAGAAACTTGCATTTTTTAACAATTTATTTTTCAATCAACTCATTATATATTCCAATTAGTGGTTGACAGCCACTTATTTACGCACACTAGTAAGAGATATACTATACTGTTACGAGTATATTTTATATTTACCGTTGTTAAGCTAACTATCCTTTGGTAAGCAGTTGAATTTTGAATGCAAACATAACATAACTATAATATCCTTCCAAGTGCATAGAAAATAAAAATTGCGTTATTTAATACGTACATATATAAAAGGGACAATATTATTACTGGGTGTATTCTAGAAGTGTAAATGTTTTCCCTAATATTTTTTATTGAAATTTTTCGGAACTTCTATTTTTATGTACATATGCATGTACAGATGTATGTAATAAACCTTTTTTATATATTAGTTTTAACTATTTACTAGTTTTTATCAAAAAGGAATAATTTTTTTTAAATAAACATACAATAAAATTCCTTAATTGAATTAATTCTATCCTTATAACTCAACGCGCAATTAGACAACAATTTATTAATTTTTCATTTGTTTTTATAAAATAAAATTATCATTAATATTATAAATGTTGCTAATTCTACCTTTAAAATCATATAAACTAATTACTAAAGCTAAACATAATAATTACAATTCGGGTTATTACTACGAAGTTAAAATACTGCTTACTAGTTCTCGCCTCTATCATAAGCAGCACACAAGTATCAAAAATATCTGTTTCATAAACAGATATATCCAAATACTCATGGTACAAAAGATATTTGAGAGTAAAAAACTGATAATTTCCTCACTCTATGCAAAACCACAAACAACTGTATGTGTTTATATACATAGTGTGAGTACGCACAAGCGAAAGCATACAATATCAACTACACTCATGCGTTCTTTTGTATCTGTTTTACTTGTTATGTATATGTTATATCTGTTTTTGCCATACTGTTGGATATACTAGTGCACGTCTTTAGTACATAGATACATATGTATAAGTTTATGTTGACTTAACAATTAGTAAGAGCGAACGCAGTAGAGAAAGGCTATACACATATTTCTCTCTCATTAAATGCGTAAGGTGAAACAAAACTAACGTAACGTAGCACAGTGGCGCCATTTGAGTTTTTTCGTTGCAAAAATCATATCTTTTGAACCGAATAAGATAATTAAAAAGTTTAAACAGCATATGATAGATAACTGTTCAGCCTATGAAATGAGCGTTTGGAAAGGGGGCTACGCTTTGTAGGGACCTACTTATGGGTTATCAAAGTTAAAATTAGTAGAAAAATCAATTTTATGTTAACTAAAAAAAATTTTTTTTACATTTTTTAATAGTTTTTCTTTTTTTTTTCTTTAGGGTTTTATGTTTTAAACTATTACCCAACAAATTAAAAAAAATAATTTTTTTAAAATTAATTTATTCAATTTTCTGCAAAATATTCATCACAAATCGTAAGAGAAGGTATATCTAAAAGACTAAGCATTTCTAAACTATAATTATTTTCTAACTCTTTTCGTAACTTCACATGCCGCAGGGCAGAAATAAGTGGATCGGAAGATGCTGCCAACATGTTGAAGAGGTCCTCATTTTGCCTTACCCTTAATGTTTTGAATGTATTCTGCAATCTATATTTTTTATAAAATTTGTTAAGAGACTCCTGTGCTTCTTCAGAAAGCTCTCCAATTGGCAAAGCCTGGAACTCAATTATATCTTTGCCATGCGCCAATATTTTATGGACGGTCGGGGTCAACTTCTTCTGTGGATACATTTCTGCTAAAAGAGATGCAGTTTTCGACGCATATTCTCCATATTTTGTAGAATTCACATTTTATTACAGTTTAAAACATCCAAGATCGTTACCAATATTTTCACGATTTGATTGTCAATTCCAGGGATTTTAATTACTGCCTCATCATTTTCAAAAAATCTCCTAGAAGTGTTTCCATCGTTTGAGTTACCATATCCGTGCTTGGGACAGTCTACTTTTAGTCCAACTTGTTTAAAAAAAAGCATCCTGTATTTTCTTCTTTCTGATCTTTTCCTTATTCTTTACTGATGTATTTTCATCGAAGTTTTCCTCCTCTTGTGGTAGGGTATACGCCAGTTTTAGCAAGAACTCCATACACCAGCATGACTTGATGATTTTGTTCCTGTCAGTTCGTTTACGACTTTTCCGTCAACCATTGTCAGGTGGAACTCGTAATTGCATTCAATATATTTTCCTTCTCCAATTCGCAGCTTTGTAGGCTTAATCTTGCTTATTTGTTCTTCAATGTCCTTCACCGTGGTCCTTATGAGTTCTGCCGATTTCCTTGCAAACTGAAACAATATTGGTCGGCAATAATGCACTGATGACGGATTTTAGCCGCAAAGGAACAACAGATGCCATAAACATATTTCCGTCCGATATTGTAGCGTCATCAGAAGATATCCTTTGCTTATAAACGCTTTGTCAAGTCATTTGTGGCATCGGCAAGTTTCCTCTTTCTTGTGAAAATTGAACACTCCTCAATACTTTTTTTTGCCTTCCTTTTGCTCCTCCGGTTGATGTGGTGGGTTTATCTACTGCCATTATAGCCTGGATGGTGTCTTCATTAAGCCAGTCCTCGTATTTGAAGTTCGGAATGGTTCGATTAGATTTCACCCATTTTGCCTTAATATTTGCATATATCAGATAGAAATTATTTTTTATATTTTCGCTTCTCTCAATATTTCCGTATAAGCTATCAAGTTCTCCTAAAGCAGCTCCCGTGAAAAACTTTGGTGTGGTTGACTTTATAAACAGTTCAAATAATTTCAAATTGTTCAACGCCATGTTTTCAGTACTTAAATTCTTTAATGGTTTCAGTAATTGTTGCGCCAACTTTCAGTCGTAGACTAATCCAGGCATTGTGCTTATTTTGCAATACATAGGCTTATGCTACCATGCCTAAAAATTTACTACTACAAAAAAAATTTAAACAAAAATTTACTACTAAAAAAAAAAACTACTGTCAGTCAAAACATATAAGAGATAGACGCCATACAATTTCTGCAACCATGTCTTTTTACCTTTTTTACCTCTAGAAGCCAAACGGGCACGTACGGGCAGATAAAACCTTTTGAATTATGTAAAGAAATAATCAAAGGACAGGTTTTGCAAATATGGCAAATATAGAAAAATATAGATTTTTTTTATTTTCCGTCAAAGTTGAAAAATAGTGAAAAAACGGATAGTTTTTAAATAGTGATTTACCAGGAGAAACACAAAGCAAACATGTAATTTTTTTTTATTATTATACATTTAATAAATACATCAATCAAAACAAACAAAAAATATGGCGATTCGTTACCTATTTTTCGTGATACTATGCCTGAAATCGCAACAAATTGACTAAAAATTGTGTGTTTTTTTGAAAAACGAAAGTCGTTCACCTTTGAACGGTTATATCTTCTAAACTAAAAATGTGATATTATTAAGAGTGGCATATTTGAAATCGTTGAAAAGTTTTCTATAACATGGGTTTATTCAAAACTTCGTGGGCGCTCATAAAAATTTTGGTTTTTGCAACCTCGTTTGCTCTACGGGCGCAACTGTGCGTAGGTAGGATGCCTAAGTACAACTTATCAGAAAATAAAATAAATATTGCAAATGCTAATGTAATGCCTCCATATGTATGCAATGCTATTTTGCTCGAAAATAATTTACCTGCAAATGGAAAGTTTACAACTTGAACAAGCTTGTATATCGGCCTTATTATTTGATCTTAATAAAAATGGTGATGAATCGATATTATATAGGATCGAAAATGAAAAAAAATTGATTTTAAGGTGGGAAACCCGTCAAAATATGACATTACAGTAGCAATTAGTGCATTAGAATTTGAAAAAAAAAAAATTAACAAAAGTATAAACGAGTTTTTAAAAAATAATTTAGGAGCTTTCTCAAATGATTCATTGAATAAGGTAAACGAAAACTTTGTTAGAGTTGAAAACAGTATTACTTTCAAAGTAAAAACCCATTTAAAAGGCATTTTAAATAATAACCAATGCGACAGAAATCCGAAAATGGTAGAAAATTCCATCACATTTAGCAGAAATCCGTTACTTGAAAATTCTGTTAAGATATTAAAATCAGAATACAAAAAACGAGATAATACTCTTGGTGCCTTTGAGATAACGAATGATTCTCAAAAAATTTCAGATTTTTTGAAATATAGGAAATTCCCAAATCCGGATAAAAAATGTAATAGAAATGTCATTCGTTCTAAATCAGAAAATGAGAAACCTGAAAGAAAATTTAAGGCTAATATTAAGGATTGCTGTTTTGATGTATATTTAGGGTATAAAAAGAATACCAATATAGACAAAATTACGAGAAAAAAGTTTCTTGAAGATTTAATAAGAGAAGAATGCTTAAAATACAACAATGTTTGTATTTTATGTTTCTACAATATTAAATACGGCAATAAAAACATTTTGTTATATTCTGAAGGAAACGTTACTATTCACAGGACAAAAGAAATACAACATGCTGAAAATAAAGCAAAAGTTGGTCAAATGAGGGATATAAAGAGATTTGTAATTAAAAGTAAACTTAAAAGAAATAAAGCATATCCGTATAGAAAGCGCGAATTTTGGATGACGCTAATGATATTGCTGAAAATGGTAACTTTCAAAATATTCAAAAATTAGAAACATTGAGAAAATGTAAACATAAGCTGAATCATGATAAATATTATCACTAAGGTCCATTTTATGATCTTTATTTAATGCAAATGGGTCCGTATAAAATCTATATAAACAGTCTTACTTCACCATTTACAGTTTACACATGGGAAAAATATACCTTTGTGACATTGCAGTTAGATGCTTCAGGTGAAAGCGTTAAAATTTTATTATGCGCTGAAAAAAGGATACTTAATTATAAACTAGTTTTACGAAACTGGGAACTAAAAAATTTTTGCCCATTGCAGAAGCAATTCTTTCGAAACACACAATGAAAGAAATAGGTGACTATCTAGATGCATTGAAATCATTTTTGAAAGATCACAAAGTTACGTACCAGTTTAAAAGGCCATATTGTGAAAGAGTTTGTACTGATGTAAGTGCAGCTTTAAATGGTGCGGTAATAAGTTTTAATAATCAAACACTATTAGAGTATTTTAATGCGTGTGCTACATTTATAAATAATTTAAAAGTAAATTCAGAAGCAAAGCCTGGTTTTGCTATATACACATAATTTGTAAAGATTTTAATGCAAAATTAGGCAAAAAAACACATTTTAAGGAACTAATTATCCATTGGCGTCAATAGCAATAGACCATTTCTAAAGACGTTTTTTCCATATATAGTCAAATTGAAAACGATATTAAAGATATCAATAAAGGTCCGATATTCAATGAATATAGAAGAGATGAAATTAGTTTGTTAATACTTAACAAATATTACCCTTTTGTTGTTCCTTGGACCAATGTAATGGGTATTTATGTTGGTCCACCAGGGAAACATATAAGTTAGCGCTTTGGTTGAATTCACCTACTTTTTGCAAAAACACATAATTTTGGCACGGAAATCAGTTAGAGCTAATGTTTTTGTCAATCTCATGAGAATTGATTACCTTAGTACACTTAAAAAAATACATTACCATTACAAAGTGTTTGGGTCAATAAACAAAGAAATTGAAGACGCAATAGCTTCTTTGCATGAATATAATGAAGTCGATATTAATAGAATACCTAATACCGATATTACTTCAACACCTAAAAAAAGAAATAGTGATAAAGAAAACTCTTTTGATTTAAAGATACATTTTATTTGTTCAAGTTTGATCTACTTTTATTTGAAGTCAATAAACTGACAGAAAATATTAGTCTTGGATTTTTTTGATAGCTTAGATACGTCAGATTGGAATTCTTTAAATAATGGCGAACAATTAAGTGATTTTGTTTTAGACGCTTGCCTTTAAGCCGTTAAAAAGGAAAGTAGATCACAGAATTGCTATAGTTTACCGTGCCAAACTGACAATAGCAATTTCGAACAAATTAACGTGTTAATAAGAAATCGTCCGAAATTACTATTTGTACCTACTTGGCATTCTCGTCATTACACTTTGTGTGTGCTTAAGTTTTACTCAAATAAATTTTTGTATGCTAAATATTTTCCGAATTATAATGCTACAGTAATAATTTTTGTGATTTATTGTTTAACCACGTTTTACAAACTAAACATATATCATCATCATCATCTTAATTGTTTTTACAGAATCAGACGAAGAGGCTGCAACATGTCGTCGTTATCCTCATTCAACACGTTGTCAGAAGGCTGTCTTTAGCTGCCCCAAATGCCCCAAAAATACACAATACGAAATAATCTTAGGCGGCACATGCGCGTAGAATGCAAGAAAAAGCCCAAATTTAAGTGCCCAATTTGTCGATCCTGCTACTATTATCTTTATAGGTTGAAGAATCATGTAAAAGATTACCAGAAGCAAAAACTAGATGACGTTTTAAAGTTGTAATCAAGGCACATTAATTTAACAGGTAAAAAAAGTTCTAAAAGAACTACAACAATGAGAAAACAACATGTATTTTGTTCGTGAGGAAATGCAACTGTGTTTGTTGATTTACTTGTAGTTTATTATATAAAATATTTCCCAAGAAATTGCTTCAAAGGCATCCCCAGTATCTTTGTCTGCAGTTGAAATCATTGCCTAAAATGTATTAATTTTGGGTTTCAGCTAATTTACGTAGGTCTGACTAAAAATGGGTAGCACACGAGACACTTGAACTGGATGATCCTCCGGGTAAACTAGCAGGAATAAATATCAAAAAAATCGTTTTCGCAACTCCAATGATTTCAATATTAATTGTATTTGGAAGCTTTCTCAAATGATTCATTCGAAAAGAGTGGAATTCAGTATAACTTTCAAAGACATTTTTATAAACAAAGAATTTAAATAATTACCAATGTGAAAGAAATCCGTAAATGGTAGAAAATTCTATCGATTCCACCACATTTAGCAGAAACCTGTTTTCTGAAAATTCTGTTAAGATATTAAAATCAGAATACAAAAAAACACGAGATAATACTCTTGGTGCCTTTGAGATAACGAATGAATATGAAATTTTTTGAAATATAGGAAATTCCCAAATCCGGATAAAAAATGTAATAGAAATGTCATTCGTTCTAAATCAGAAAATGAGAAACCTGAAAGAAAATTTAAGGCTAATATTAAGGATTGCTGTTTTGATGTATATTTAGGGTATACAAAAAATACCAATAATATAGACAAAATTACGAGAAAAAAGTTTCTTGAAGATTTAATAAGAGAAGAATGCTTAAAATACAACAATGTTTGTATTTTATGTTTCTACAATATTAAATACGGCAATAAAAACATTTTGTTATATTCTGAAGGAAACGTTACTATTCACAGGACAAAAGAAGTACAACATGCTGAAAATAAAGCAAAAGTTGGTCAAATGAGGGATATAAAGAGATTTGTAATTAAAAGTAAACTTAAAAGAAATAAAGCATATCCGTATAGAAAGCGCGAATTTTGGATGACGCTAATGATATTGCTGAAAATGGTAACTTTCAAAATATTCAAAAATTAGAAACATTGAGAAAATGTAAACATAAGCTGAATCATGATAAATATTATCACTAAGGTCCATTTTATGATCTTTATTTAATGCAAATGGGTCCGTATAAAATCTATATAAACAGTCTTACTTCACCATTTACAGTTTACACATGGGAAAAATATACCTTTGTGACATTGAAGTTAGATGCTTCAGGTGAAAGCGTTAAAATTTTATTATGCGCTGAAAAAAGGATACTTAATTATAAACTAGTTTTACGAAACTGGGAACTAAAAAATTTTTGCCCATTGCAGAAGCAATTCTTTCGAAACACACAATGAAAGAAATAGGTGACTATCTAGATGCATTGAAATCATTTTTGAAAGATCACAAAGTTACGTACCAGTTTAAAAGGCCATATTGTGAAAGAGTTTGTACTGATGTAAGTGCAGCTTTAAATGGTGCGGTAATAAGTTTTAATAATCAAACACTATTAGAGTATTTTAATGCGTGTGCTACATTTATAAATAATTTAAAAGTAAATTCAGAAGCAAAGCCTGGTTTTGCTATATACACATAATTTGTAAAGATTTTAATGCAAAATTAGGCAAAAAAACACATTTTAAGGAACTAATTAAAAAATGTTTTACGAGTAATAGCTGCTTTTAGTTGAACTACAATTGACGAATGCCAACAATGGTTTAAACATATTTTCATAATATTGCTTATACCATATAAGTGTCATAATTTGGAAAATAGTCTTGAAATATTACGTCAATATTTAACAGAAATTGACACAGAAAACATAAGCAAGGAAGATTATGTTCCAGACAATGAAAAAATAGATCCATTGGCGTCAATAGCAATAGACCATTTCTAAAGACGTTTTTTCCATATATAGTCAAATTGAAAACGATATTAAAGATATCAATAAAGGTCCGATATTCAATGAATATAGAAGAGATGAAATTAGTTTGTTAATACTTAACAAATATTACCCTTTTGTTGTTCCTTGGACCAATGTAATGGGTATTTATGTTGGTCCACCAGGGAAACATATAAGTTAGCGCTTTGGTTGAATTCACCTACTTTTTGCAAAAACACATAATTTTGGCACGGAAATCAGTTAGAGCTAATGTTTTTGTCAATCTCATGAGAATTGATTACCTTAGTACACTTAAAAAAATACATTACCATTACAAAGTGTTTGGGTCAATAAACAAAGAAATTGAAGACGCAATAGCTTCTTTGCATGAATATAATAAAGTCGATATTAATAGAATACCTAATACCGATATTACTTCAACACCTAAAAAAAGAAATAGTGATAAAGAAAACTCTTTTGATTTAAAGATACATTTTATTTGTTCAAGTTTGATCTACTTTTATTTGAAGTCAATAAACTGACAGAAAATATTAGTCTTGGATTTTTTTGATAGCTTAGATACGTCAGATTGGAATTCTTTAAATAATGGCGAACAATTAAGTGATTTTGTTTTAGACGCTTGCCTTTAAGCCGTTAAAAAGGAAAGTAGATCACAGAATTGCTATAGTTTACCGTGCCAAACTGACAATAGCAATTTCGAACAAATTAACGTGTTAATAAGAAATCGTCCGAAATTACTATTTGTACCTACTTGGCATTCTCGTCATTACACTTTGTGTGTGCTTAAGTTTTACTCAAATAAATTTTTGTATGCTAAATATTTTCCGAATTATAATGCTACAGTAATAATTTTTGTGATTTATTGTTTAACCACGTTTTACAAACTAAACATATATCATCATCATCATCATCATCTTAATTGTTTTTGTTTTTACAGAATCAGACGAAGAGGCTGCAACATGTCGTCGTTATCCTCATTCAACACGTTGTCAGAAGGCTGTCTTTAGCTGCCCCAAATGCCCCAAAAATACACAATACGAAATAATCTTAGGCGGCACATGCGCGTAGAATGCAAGAAAAAGCCCAAATTTAAGTGCCCAATTTGTCGATCCTGCTACTATTATCTTTATAGGTTGAAGAATCATGTAAAAGATTACCAGAAGCAAAAACTAGATGACGTTTTAAAGTTGTAATCAAGGCACATTAATTTAACAGGTAAAAAAAGTTCTAAAAGAACTACAACAATGAGAAAACAACATGTATTTTGTTCGTGAGGAAATGCAACTGTGTTTGTTGATTTACTTGTAGTTTATTATATAAAATATTTCCCAAGAAATTGCTTCGAAGGCATCCCCAGTATCTTTGTCTGCAGTTGAAATCATTGCCTAAAATGTATTAATTTTGGGTTTCAGCTAATTTACGTAGGTCTGACTTAAAATGGCTAGCACAGGAGACACTTGAACTAGATGATCCTCCGGGTAAACTAGCAGGAATAAATATCAAAAAAATCGTTTTCGCAACTCCAATGATTTCAATATTAATTGTATTTGGAAGCTTTCTCAAATGATTCATTCGAAAAGAGTGGAATTCAGTATAACTTTCAAAGACATTTTTATAAACAAAGAATTTAAATAATTACCAATGTGAAAGAAATCCGTAAATGGTAGAAAATTCTATCGATTCCACCACATTTAGCAGAAACCTGTTTTCTGAAAATTCTGTTAAGATATTAAAATCAGAATACAAAAAAACACGAGATAATACTCTTGGTGCCTTTGAGATAACGAATGAATATGAAATTTTTTGATATATAGGAAATTCCCAAATCCGGATAAAAAATGTAATAGAAATGTCATTCGTTCTAAATCAGAAAATGAGAAACCTGAAAGAAAATTTAAGGCTAATATTAAGGATTGCTGTTTTGATGTATATTTAGGGTATACAAAAAATACCAATAATATAGACAAAATTACGAGAAAAAAGTTTCTTGAAGATTTAATAAGAGAAGAATGCTTAAAATACAACAATGTTTGTATTTTATGTTTCTACAATATTAAATACGGCAATAAAAACATTTTGTTATATTCTGAAGGAAACGTTACTATTCACAGGACAAAAGAAATACAACATGCTGAAAATAAAGCAAAAGTTGGTCAAATGAGGGATATAAAGAGATTTGTAATTAAAAGTAAACTTAAAAGAAATAAAGCATATCCGTATAGAAAGCGCGAATTTTGGATGACGCTAATGATATTGCTGAAAATGGTAACTTTCAAAATATTCAAAAATTAGAAACATTGAGAAAATGTAAACATAAGCTGAATCATGATAAATATTATCACTAAGGTCCATTTTATGATCTTTATTTAATGCAAATGGGTCCGTATAAAATCTATATAAACAGTCTTACTTCACCATTTACAGTTTACACATGGGAAAAATATACCTTTGTGACATTGCAGTTAGATGCTTCAGGTGAAAGCGTTAAAATTTTATTATGCGCTGAAAAAAGGATACTTAATTATAAACTAGTTTTACGAAACTGGGAACTAAAAAATGTTTGCCCATTGCAGAAGCAATTCTTTCGAAACACACAATGAAAGAAATAGGTGACTATCTAGATGCATTGAAATCATTTTTGAAAGATCACAAAGTTACGTACCAGTTTAAAAGGCCATATTGTGAAAGAGTTTGTACTGATGTAAGTGCAGCTTTAAATGGTGCGGTAATAAGTTTTAATAATCAAACACTATTAGAGTATTTTAATGCGTGTGCTACATTTATAAATAATTTAAAAGTAAATTCAGAAGCAAAGCCTGGTTTTGCTATATACACATAATTTGTAAAGATTTTAATGCAAAATTAGGCAAAAAAACACATTTTAAGGAACTAATTAAAAAATGTTTTACGAGTAATAGCTGCTTTTAGTTGAACTACAATTGACGAATGCCAACAATGGTTTAAACATATTTTCATAATATTGCTTATACCATATAAGTGTCATAATTTGGAAAATAGTCTTGAAATATTACGTCAATATTTAACAGAAATTGACACAGAAAACATAAGCAAGGAATATTATGTTCCAGACAATGAAAAAATAGATCCATTGGCGTCAATAGCAATAGACCATTTCTAAAGACGTTTTTCCATATATAGTCAAATTGAAAACGATATTAAAGATATCAATAAAGGTCCGATATTCAATGAATATAGAAGAGATGAAATTAGTTTGTTAATACTTAACAAATATTACCCTTTTGTTGTTCCTTGGACCAATGTAATGGGTATTTATGTTGGTCCACCAGGGAAACATATAAGTTAGCGCTTTGGTTGAATTCACCTACTTTTTGCAAAAACACATAATTTTGGCACGGAAATCAGTTAGAGCTAATGTTTTTGTCAATCTCATGAGAATTGATTACCTTAGTACACTTAAAAAAATACATTACCATTACAAAGTGTTTGGGTCAATAAACAAAGAAATTGAAGACGCAATAGCTTCTTTGCATGAATATAATAAAGTCGATATTAATAGAATACCTAATACCGATATTACTTCAACACCTAAAAAAAGAAATAGTGATAAAGAAAACTCTTTTGATTTAAAGATACATTTTATTTGTTCAAGTTTGATCTACTTTTATTTGAAGTCAATAAACTGACAGAAAATATTAGTCTTGGATTTTTTTGATAGCTTAGATACGTCAGATTGGAATTCTTTAAATAATGGCGAACAATTAAGTGATTTTGTTTTAGACGCTTGCCTTTAAGCCGTTAAAAAGGAAAGTAGATCACAGAATTGCTATAGTTTACCGTGCCAAACTGACAATAGCAATTTCGAACAAATTAACGTGTTAATAAGAAATCGTCCGAAATTACTATTTGTACCTACTTGGCATTCTCGTCATTACACTTTGTGTGTGCTTAAGTTTTACTCAAATAAATTTTTGTATGCTAAATATTTTCCGAATTATAATGCTACAGTAATAATTTTTGTGATTTATTGTTTAACCACGTTTTACAAACTAAACATATATCATCATCATCATCATCTTAATTGTTTTTGTTTTTACAGAATCAGACGAAGAGGCTGCAACATGTCGTCGTTATCCTCATTCAACACGTTGTCAGAAGGCTGTCTTTAGCTGCCCCAAATGCCCCAAAAATACACAATACGAAATAATCTTAGGCGGCACATGCGCGTAGAATGCAAGAAAAAGCCCAAATTTAAGTGCCCAATTTGTCGATCCTGCTACTATTATCTTTATAGGTTGAAGAATCATGTAAAAGATTACCAGAAGCAAAAACTAGATGACGTTTTAAAGTTGTAATCAAGGCACATTAATTTAACAGGTAAAAAAAGTTCTAAAAGAACTACAACAATGAGAAAACAACATGTATTTTGTTCGTGAGGAAATGCAACTGTGTTTGTTGATTTACTTGTAGTTTATTATATAAAATATTTCCCAAGAAATTGCTTCGAAGGCATCCCCAGTATCTTTGTCTGCAGTTGAAATCATTGCCTAAAATGTATTAATTTTGGGTTTCAGCTAATTTACGTAGGTCTGACTTAAAATGGCTAGCACAGGAGACACTTGAACTAGATGATCCTCCGGGTAAACTAGCAGGAATAAATATCAAAAAAATCGTTTTCGCAACTCCAATGATTTCAATATTAATTGTATTTGGAAGCTTTCTCAAATGATTCATTCGAAAAGAGTGGAATTCAGTATAACTTTCAAAGACATTTTTATAAACAAAGAATTTAAATAATTACCAATGTGAAAGAAATCCGTAAATGGTAGAAAATTCTATCGATTCCACCACATTTAGCAGAAACCTGTTTTCTGAAAATTCTGTTAAGATATTAAAATCAGAATACAAAAAAACACGAGATAATACTCTTGGTGCCTTTGAGATAACGAATGAATATGAAATTTTTTGATATATAGGAAATTCCCAAATCCGGATAAAAAATGTAATAGAAATGTCATTCGTTCTAAATCAGAAAATGAGAAACCTGAAAGAAAATTTAAGGCTAATATTAAGGATTGCTGTTTTGATGTATATTTAGGGTATACAAAAAATACCAATAATATAGACAAAATTACGAGAAAAAAGTTTCTTGAAGATTTAATAAGAGAAGAATGCTTAAAATACAACAATGTTTGTATTTTATGTTTCTACAATATTAAATACGGCAATAAAAACATTTTGTTATATTCTGAAGGAAACGTTACTATTCACAGGACAAAAGAAATACAACATGCTGAAAATAAAGCAAAAGTTGGTCAAATGAGGGATATAAAGAGATTTGTAATTAAAAGTAAACTTAAAAGAAATAAAGCATATCCGTATAGAAAGCGCGAATTTTGGATGACGCTAATGATATTGCTGAAAATGGTAACTTTCAAAATATTCAAAAATTAGAAACATTGAGAAAATGTAAACATAAGCTGAATCATGATAAATATTATCACTAAGGTCCATTTTATGATCTTTATTTAATGCAAATGGGTCCGTATAAAATCTATATAAACAGTCTTACTTCACCATTTACAGTTTACACATGGGAAAAATATACCTTTGTGACATTGCAGTTAGATGCTTCAGGTGAAAGCGTTAAAATTTTATTATGCGCTGAAAAAAGGATACTTAATTATAAACTAGTTTTACGAAACTGGGAACTAAAAAATTTTTGCCCATTGCAGAAGCAATTCTTTCGAAACACACAATGAAAGAAATAGGTGACTATCTAGATGCATTGAAATCATTTTTGAAAGATCACAAAGTTACGTACCAGTTTAAAAGGCCATATTGTGAAAGAGTTTGTACTGATGTAAGTGCAGCTTTAAATGGTGCGGTAATAAGTTTTAATAATCAAACACTATTAGAGTATTTTAATGCGTGTGCTACATTTATAAATAATTTAAAAGTAAATTCAGAAGCAAAGCCTGGTTTTGCTATATACACATAATTTTTAAAGATTTTAATGCAAAATTAGGCAAAAAAACACATTTTAAGGAACTAATTAAAAAATGTTTTACGAGTAATAGCTGCTTTTAGTTGAACTACAATTGACGAATGCCAACAATGGTTTAAACATATTTTCATAATATTGCTTATACCATATAAGTGTCATAATTTGGAAAATAGTCTTGAAATATTACGTCAATATTTAACAGAAATTGACACAGAAAACATAAGCAAGGAATATTATGTTCCAGACAATGAAAAAATAGATCCATTGGCGTCAATAGCAATAGACCATTTCTAAAGACGTTTTTTCCATATATAGTCAAATTGAAAACGATATTAAAGATATCAATAAAGGTCCGATATTCAATGAATATAGAAGAGATGAAATTAGTTTGTTAATACTTAACAAATATTACCCTTTTGTTGTTCCTTGGACCAATGTAATGGGTATTTATGTTGGTCCACCAGGGAAACATATAAGTTAGCGCTTTGGTTGAATTCACCTACTTTTTGCAAAAACACATAATTTTGGCACGGAAATCAGTTAGAGCTAATGTTTTTGTCAATCTCATGAGAATTGATTACCTTAGTACACTTAAAAAAATACATTACCATTACAAAGTGTTTGGGTCAATAAACAAAGAAATTGAAGACGCAATAGCTTCTTTGCATGAATATAATGAAGTCGATATTAATAGAATACCTAATACCGATATTACTTCAACACCTAAAAAAAGAAATAGTGATAAAGAAAACTCTTTTGATTTAAAGATACATTTTATTTGTTCAAGTTTGATCTACTTTTATTTGAAGTCAATAAACTGACAGAAAATATTAGTCTTGGATTTTTTTGATAGCTTAGATACGTCAGATTGGAATTCTTTAAATAATGGCGAACAATTAAGTGATTTTGTTTTAGACGCTTGCCTTTAAGCCGTTAAAAAGGAAAGTAGATCACAGAATTGCTATAGTTTACCGTGCCAAACTGACAATAGCAATTTCGAACAAATTAACGTGTTAATAAGAAATCGTCCGAAATTACTATTTGTACCTACTTGGCATTCTCGTCATTACACTTTGTGTGTGCTTAAGTTTTACTCAAATAAATTTTTGTATGCTAAATATTTTCCGAATTATAATGCTACAGTAATAATTTTTGTGATTTATTGTTTAACCACGTTTTACAAACTAAACATATATCATCATCATCATCATCTTAATTGTTTTTGTTTTTACAGAATCAGACGAAGAGGCTGCAACATGTCGTCGTTATCCTCATTCAACACGTTGTCAGAAGGCTGTCTTTAGCTGCCCCAAATGCCCCAAAAATACACAATACGAAATAATCTTAGGCGGCACATGCGCGTAGAATGCAAGAAAAAGCCCAAATTTAAGTGCCCAATTTGTCGATCGATAAAAAAGTTAAGTTTGTTTTAGTTTCTAAGATTATTTCAGATATCCCACTAATATGGAGCAATAGAGTAGCCCTAGAGCCTCCATTTGTATAGGGTGAGTCATACCAGCCATTTCCCATTTTTCCATAATGACCACCAGTCTTCTCAAGAAATGTTGAAAAATGACTCTGTTAAACAAGTTAAATTTGTTTTAGTTTCTAAGATTATTTCAGATATCCCACTAATATGGAGCAATAGAGTAGCCCTAGAGCCTCCATTTGTATAGGGTGTGTTATACCAGCCATTTCCCATTTTTCCATAATGACCACCAATCTTCTCAAGAAATGTTGAAAAATGACTCTGTTAAAAAAGTTAAATTTGTTTTAGTTTCTAAGATTATTTCAGATATCCCACTAATATGGAGCAATAGAGTAGCCCTAGAGCCTCCATTTGTATAGGGTGTGTTATACCAGCCATTTCCCATTTTTCCATAATGACCACCAATCTTCTCAAGAAATGTTGAAAAATGACTATGTTAAAAAAGTTAATTTGTTTTAGTATCTAAGATTATTTCAGATATCCCACTAATATGGAGCAATAGAGTAGCCCTAGAGCCTCCATTTGTATAGGGTGTGTTATACCAGCCATTTCCCATTTTTCCATAATGACCACCAGTCTTCTCAAGAAATGTTGAAAAATGACTCTGTTAAAAAAGTTAAATTTGTTTTAGTTTCTAAGATTATTTCAGATATCCCACTAATATGGAGCAATAGAGTAGCCCCAGAGCATCCATTTGTATAGGGTGTGTTATACCAGCCATTTCCCATTTTTCCATAATGACCACCAATCTTCTCAAGAAATTTTGAAAAATGACTCTGTTAAAAAAGTTAAATTTGTTTTAGTTTCTAAGATTATTTCAGATATCCCACTAATATAGAGCAATAGAGTAGCCCTAGGGCCTCCATTTGTATAGGGTGTGTTATACCAGCCATTTCCCATTTTTCCATAATGACCACCAATCTTCTCAAGAAATGTTGAAAAATGACTATGTTAAAAAAGTTAAATTTGTTTTAGTTTCTAAGATTATTTCAGATATCCCACTAATATGGAGCAATATAGTAGCCCTAGAGCCTCCATTTGTATAGGGTGTGTTATACCAGCCATTTCCCATTTTTCCATAATGACCACCAATCTTCTCAAGAAATGTTGAAAAATGACTATGTTAAAAAAGTTAAATTTGTTTTAGTTTCTAAGATTATTTCAGATATCCCACTAATATGGAGCAATAGAGTAGCCCTAGAGCCTACATTTGTATAGGGTGTGTTATACCAGCCATTTCCCATTTTTCCATAATGACCACCAATCTTCTCAAGAAATGTTGAAAAATGACTATGTTAAAAAAGTTAAATTTGTTTTAGTTTCTAAGATTATTTCAGATATCCCACTAATATGGAGCAATAGAGTAGCCCTAGAGCCTACATTTGTATTGGGTGTGTTATACCAGCCATTTCCCATTTTTCCATAATGACCACCAATCTTCTCAAGAAATGTTGAAAAATGACTCTGTTAAAAAAGTTAAATTTGTTTTAGTTTCTAAGATTATTTCAGATATCCCACTAATATGGAGCAATAGAGTAGCCCTAGAGCCTCCATTTGTATAGGGTGTGTTATACCAGCCATTTCCCATTTTTCCATAATGACCACCAGTCTTCTCAAGAAATGTTGAAAAATGACTCTGTTAAAAAAGTTAAATTTGTTTTGGTTTCTAAGATTATTTCAGATATCCCACTAATATGGAGCAATAGAGTAGCCCCAGAGCATCCATTTGTATAGGGTGTGTTATACCAGCCATTTCCCATTTTTCCATAATGACCACCAATCTTCTCAAGAAATGTTGAAAAATGACTCTGTTAAAAAAGTTAAATTTGTTTTACTTTCTAAGATTATTTCAGATATCCCACTAATATAGAGCAATAGAGTAGCCCTAGGGCCTCCATTTGTATAGGGTGTGTTATACCAGCCATTTCCCATTTTTCCATAATGACCACCAATCTTCTCAAGAAATGTTGAAAAATGACTATGTTAAAAAAGTTAAATTTGTTTTAGTTTCTAAGATTATTTCAGATATCCCACTAATATGGAGCAATATAGTAGCCCTAGAGCCTCCATTTGTATAGGGTGTGTTATACCAGCCATTTCCCATTTTTCCATAATGACCACCAATCTTCTCAAGAAATGTTGAAAAATGACTATGTTAAAAAAGTTAAATTTGTTTTAGTTTCTAAGATTATTTCAGATATCCCACTAATATGGAGCAATAGAGTAGCCCTAGAGCCTACATTTGTATAGGGTGTGTTATACCAGCCATTTCCCATTTTTCCATAATGACCACCAATCTTCTCAAGAAATGTTGAAAAATGACTATGTTAAAAAAGTTAAATTTGTTTTAGTTTCTAAGATTATTTCAGATATCCCACTAATATGGAGCAATAGAGTAGCCCTAGAGCCTACATTTGTATTGGGTGTGTTATACCAGCCATTTCCCATTTTTCCATAATGACCACCAATCTTCTCAAGAAATGTTGAAAAATGACTATGTTAAAAAAGTTAAATTTGTTTTAGTTTCTAAGATTATTTCAGATATCCCACTAATATGGATCAATAGAGTAGCCCTAGAGCCTCCATTTGTATAGGGTGTGTTATACCAGCCATTTCCCATTTTTCCATAATGACCACCAATCTTCTCAAGAAATGTTGAAAAGTGACTATGTTAAAAAAGTTAAATTTGTTTTAGTTTCTAAGATTATTTCAGATATCCCACTAATATGGATCAATAGAGTAGCCCTAGAGCCTCCATTTGTATAGGGTGTGTTATACCAGCCATTTCCCATTTTTCCATAATGACCACCAATCTTCTCAAGAAATGTTGAAAAATGACTATGTTAAAAAAGTTAAATTTGTTTTAGTTTCTAAGATTATTTCAGATATCCCACTAATATGGATCAATAGAGTAGCCCTAGAGCCTCCATTTGTATAGGGTGTGTTATACCAGCCATTTCCCATTTTTTCCATAATGACCACCAATCTTCTCAAGAAATGTTGAAAAATGACTATGTTAAAAAAGTTAAGTTTGTTTTAGTTTCTAAGATTATTTCAGATATCCCACTAATATGGATCAATAGAGTAGCCCTAGAGCCTCCATTTGTATAGGGTGTGTTATACCAGCCATTTCCCATTTTTCCATAATGACCACCAATCTTCTCAAGAAATGTTGAAAAATGACTATGTTAAAAAAGTTAAATTTGTTTTAGTTTCTAAGATTATTTCAGATATCCCACTAATATGGATCAATAGAGTAGCCCTAGAGCCTCCATTTGTATAGGGTGTGTTATACCAGCCATTTCCCATTTTTCCATAATGACCACCAATCTTCTCAAGAAATGTTGAAAAATGACTATGTTAAAAAAGTTAAATTTGTTTTAGTTTCTAAGATTATTTCAGATATCCCACTAATATGGAGCAATAGAGTAGCCCTAGAGCCTACATTTGTATAGGGTGTGTTATACCAGCCATTTCCCATTTTTCCATAATGACCACCAATCTTCTCAAGAAATGTTGAAAAATGACTATGTTAAAAAAGTTAAATTTGTTTTAGTTTCTAAGATTATTTCAGATATCCCACTAATATGGATCAATAGAGTAGCCCTAGAGCCTCCATTTGTATAGGGTGTGTTATACCAGCCATTTCCCATTTTTTCCATAATGACCACCAATCTTCTCAAGAAATGTTGAAAAATGACTATGTTAAAAAAGTTAAGTTTGTTTTAGTTTCTAAGATTATTTCAGATATCCCACTAATATGGATCAATAGAGTAGCCCTAGAGCCTCCATTTGTATAGGGTGTGTTATACCAGCCATTTCCCATTTTTTCCATAATGACCACCAATCTTCTCAAGAAATGTTGAAAAATGACTATGTTAAAAAAGTTAAATTTGTTTTAGTTTCTAAGATTATTTCAGATATCCCACTAATATGGAGCAATATAGTAGCCCTAGAGCCTCCATTTGTATAGGGTGTGTTATACCAGCCATTTCCCATTTTTCCATAATGACCACCAATCTTCTCAAGAAATGTTGAAAAATGACTATGTTAAAAAAGTTAAATTTGTTTTAGTTTCTAAGATTATTTCAGATATCCCACTAATATGGAGCAATAGAGTAGCCCTAGAGCCTACATTTGTATAGGGTGTGTTATACCAGCCATTTCCCATTTTTCCATAATGACCACCAATCTTCTCAAGAAATGTTGAAAAATGACTATGTTAAAAAAGTTAAATTTGTTTTAGTTTCTAAGATTATTTCAGATATCCCACTAATATGGAGCAATAGAGTAGCCCTAGAGCCTACATTTGTATTGGGTGTGTTATACCAGCCATTTCCCATTTTTCCATAATGACCACCAATCTTCTCAAGAAATGTTGAAAAATGACTATGTTAAAAAAGTTAAATTTGTTTTAGTTTCTAAGATTATTTCAGATATCCCACTAATATGGATCAATAGAGTAGCCCTAGAGCCTCCATTTGTATAGGGTGTGTTATACCAGCCATTTCCCATTTTTCCATAATGACCACCAATCTTCTCAAGAAATGTTGAAAAATGACTATGTTAAAAAAGTTAAATTTGTTTTAGTTTCTAAGATTATTTCAGATATCCCACTAATATGGATCAATAGAGTAGCCCTAGAGCCTCCATTTGTATAGGGTGTGTTATACCAGCCATTTCCCATTTTTCCATAATGACCACCAATCTTCTCAAGAAATGTTGAAAAATGACTATGTTAAAAAAGTTAAATTTGTTTTAGTTTCTAAGATTATTTCAGATATCCCACTAATATGGATCAATAGAGTAGCCCTAGAGCCTCCATTTGTATAGGGTGTGTTATACCAGCCATTTCCCATTTTTTCCATAATGACCACCAATCTTCTCAAGAAATGTTGAAAAATGACTATGTTAAAAAAGTTAAGTTTGTTTTAGTTTCTAAGATTATTTCAGATATCCCACTAATATGGATCAATAGAGTAGCCCTAGAGCCTCCATTTGTATAGGGTGTGTTATACCAGCCATTTCCCATTTTTCCATAATGACCACCAATCTTCTCAAGAAATGTTGAAAAATGACTATGTTAAAAAAGTTAAATTTGTTTTAGTTTCTAAGATTATTTCAGATATCCCACTAATATGGATCAATAGAGTAGCCCTAGAGCCTCCATTTGTATAGGGTGTGTTATACCAGCCATTTCCCATTTTTCCATAATGACCACCAATCTTCGCAAGAAATGTTGAAAAATGACTATGTTAAAAAAGTTAAATTTGTTTTAGTTTCTAAGATTATTTCAGATATCCCACTAATATGGATCAATAGAGTAGCCCTAGAGCCTCCATTTGTATAGGGTGTGTTATACCAGCCATTTCCCATTTTTCCATAATGACCACCAATCTTCTCAAGAAATGTTGAAAAATGACTATGTTAAAAAAGTTAAATTTGTTTTAGTTTCTAAGATTATTTCAGATATCCCACTAATATGGATCAATAGAGTAGCCCTAGAGCCTCCATTTGTATAGGGTGTGTTATACCAGCCATTTCCCATTTTTCCATAATGACCACCAATCTTCTCAAGAAATGTTGAAAAATGACTATGTTAAAAAAGTTAAATTTGTTTTAGTTTCTAAGATTATTTCAGATATCCCACTAATATGGATCAATAGAGTAGCCCTAGAGCCTCCATTTGTATAGGGTGTGTTATACCAGCCATTTCCCATTTTTTCCATAATGACCACCAATCTTCTCAAGAAATGTTGAAAAATGACTATGTTAAAAAAGTTAAGTTTGTTTTAGTTTCTAAGATTATTTCAGATATCCCACTAATATGGATCAATAGAGTAGCCCTAGAGCCTCCATTTGTATAGGGTGTGTTATACCAGCCATTTCCCATTTTTCCATAATGACCACCAATCTTCTCAAGAAATGTTGAAAAATGACTATGTTAAAAAAGTTAAATTTGTTTTAGTTTCTAAGATTATTTCAGATATCCCACTAATATGGATCAATAGAGTAGCCCTAGAGCCTCCATTTGTATAGGGTGTGTTATACCAGCCATTTCCCATTTTTCCATAATGACCACCAATCTTCTCAAGAAATGTTGAAAAATGACTATGTTAAAAAAGTTAAATTTGTTTTAGTTTCTAAGATTATTTCAGATATCCCACTAATATGGAGCAATAGAGTAGCCCTAGAGCCTACATTTGTATAGGGTGTGTTATACCAGCCATTTCCCATTTTTCCATAATGACCACCAATCTTCTCAAGAAATGTTGAAAAATGACTATGTTAAAAAAGTTAAATTTGTTTTAGTTTCTAAGATTATTTCAGATATCCCACTAATATGGATCAATAGAGTAGCCCTAGAGCCTCCATTTGTATAGGGTGTGTTATACCAGCCATTTCCCATTTTTTCCATAATGACCACCAATCTTCTCAAGAAATGTTGAAAAATGACTATGTTAAAAAAGTTAAGTTTGTTTTAGTTTCTAAGATTATTTCAGATATCCCACTAATATGGATCAATAGAGTAGCCCTAGAGCCTCCATTTGTATAGGGTGTGTTATACCAGCCATTTCCCATTTTTTCCATAATGACCACCAATCTTCTCAAGAAATGTTGAAAAATGACTATGTTAAAAAAGTTAAATTTGTTTTAGTTTCTAAGATTATTTCAGATATCCCACTAATATGGAGCAATATAGTAGCCCTAGAGCCTCCATTTGTATAGGGTGTGTTATACCAGCCATTTCCCATTTTTCCATAATGACCACCAATCTTCTCAAGAAATGTTGAAAAATGACTATGTTAAAAAAGTTAAATTTGTTTTAGTTTCTAAGATTATTTCAGATATCCCACTAATATGGAGCAATAGAGTAGCCCTAGAGCCTACATTTGTATAGGGTGTGTTATACCAGCCATTTCCCATTTTTCCATAATGACCACCAATCTTCTCAAGAAATGTTGAAAAATGACTATGTTAAAAAAGTTAAATTTGTTTTAGTTTCTAAGATTATTTCAGATATCCCACTAATATGGAGCAATAGAGTAGCCCTAGAGCCTACATTTGTATTGGGTGTGTTATACCAGCCATTTCCCATTTTTCCATAATGACCACCAATCTTCTCAAGAAATGTTGAAAAATGACTATGTTAAAAAAGTTAAATTTGTTTTAGTTTCTAAGATTATTTCAGATATCCCACTAATATGGATCAATAGAGTAGCCCTAGAGCCTCCATTTGTATAGGGTGTGTTATACCAGCCATTTCCCATTTTTCCATAATGACCACCAATCTTCTCAAGAAATGTTGAAAAATGACTATGTTAAAAAAGTTAAATTTGTTTTAGTTTCTAAGATTATTTCAGATATCCCACTAATATGGATCAATAGAGTAGCCCTAGAGCCTCCATTTGTATAGGGTGTGTTATACCAGCCATTTCCCATTTTTCCATAATGACCACCAATCTTCTCAAGAAATGTTGAAAAATGACTATGTTAAAAAAGTTAAATTTGTTTTAGTTTCTAAGATTATTTCAGATATCCCACTAATATGGATCAATAGAGTAGCCCTAGAGCCTCCATTTGTATAGGGTGTGTTATACCAGCCATTTCCCATTTTTTCCATAATGACCACCAATCTTCTCAAGAAATGTTGAAAAATGACTATGTTAAAAAAGTTAAGTTTGTTTTAGTTTCTAAGATTATTTCAGATATCCCACTAATATGGATCAATAGAGTAGCCCTAGAGCCTCCATTTGTATAGGGTGTGTTATACCAGCCATTTCCCATTTTTCCATAATGACCACCAATCTTCTCAAGAAATGTTGAAAAATGACTATGTTAAAAAAGTTAAATTTGTTTTAGTTTCTAAGATTATTTCAGATATCCCACTAATATGGATCAATAGAGTAGCCCTAGAGCCTCCATTTGTATAGGGTGTGTTATACCAGCCATTTCCCATTTTTCCATAATGACCACCAATCTTCTCAAGAAATGTTGAAAAATGACTATGTTAAAAAAGTTAAATTTGTTTTAGTTTCTAAGATTATTTCAGATATCCCACTAATATGGATCAATAGAGTAGCCCTAGAGCCTCCATTTGTATAGGGTGTGTTATACCAGCCATTTCCCATTTTTCCATAATGACCACCAATCTTCTCAAGAAATGTTGAAAAATGACTATGTTAAAAAAGTTAAATTTGTTTTAGTTTCTAAGATTATTTCAGATATCCCACTAATATGGATCAATAGAGTAGCCCTAGAGCCTCCATTTGTATAGGGTGTGTTATACCAGCCATTTCCCATTTTTCCATAATGACCACCAATCTTCTCAAGAAATGTTGAAAAATGACTATGTTAAAAAAGTTAAATTTGTTTTAGTTTCTAAGATTATTTCAGATATCCCACTAATATGGATCAATAGAGTAGCCCTAGAGCCTCCATTTGTATAGGGTGTGTTATACCAGCCATTTCCCATTTTTCCATAATGACCACCAATCTTCTCAAGAAATGTTGAAAAATGACTATGTTAAAAAAGTTAAATTTGTTTTAGTTTCTAAGATTATTTCAGATATCCCACTAATATGGATCAATAGAGTAGCCCTAGAGCCTCCATTTGTATAGGGTGTGTTATACCAGCCATTTCCCATTTTTCCATAATGACCACCAATCTTCTCAAGAAATGTTGAAAAATGACTATGTTAAAAAAGTTAAATTTGTTTTAGTTTCTAAGATTATTTCAGATATCCCACTAATATGGATCAATAGAGTAGCCCTAGAGCCTCCATTTGTATAGGGTGTGTTATACCAGCCATTTCCCATTTTTCCATAATGACCACCAATCTTCTCAAGAAATGTTGAAAAATGACTATGTTAAAAAAGTTAAATTTGTTTTAGTTTCTAAGATTATTTCAGATATCCCACTAATATGGATCAATAGAGTAGCCCTAGAGCCTCCATTTGTATAGGGTGCGTTATACCAGCCATTTCCCATTTTTCCATAATGACCACCAATCTTCTCAAGAAATGTTGAAAAATGACTATGTTAAAAAAGTTAAATTTGTTTTAGTTTCTAAGATTATTTCAGATATCCCACTAATATGGATCAATAGAGTAGCCCTAGAGCCTCCATTTGTATAGGGTGTGTTATACCAGCCATTTCCCATTTTTCCATAATGACCACCAATCTTCTCAAGAAATGTTGAAAAATGACTATGTTAAAAAAGTTAAATTTGTTTTAGTTTCTAAGATTATTTCAGATATCCCACTAATATGGATCAATAGAGTAGCCCTAGAGCCTCCATTTGTATAGGGTGTGTTATACCAGCCATTTCCCATTTTTCCATAATGACCACCAATCTTCTCAAGAAATGTTGAAAAATGACTATGTTAAAAAAGTTAAATTTGTTTTAGTTTCTAAGATTATTTCAGATATCCCACTAATATGGATCAATAGAGTAGCCCTTGGGCCTCCATTTGTATAGGGTGTGTTATACCAGCCATTTCCCATTTTTCCATAATGACCACCAATCTTCTCAAGAAATGTTGAAAAATGACTATGTTAAAAAAGTATGTATTTGTTGTACTTTAAGAACTATTTTGAACATTTAACTTTTATAATCTCACCCGGTACACTCTAGCACAATTTTTACATATTGCACTTAAGATGGACCGGGTCCCAAATTCCCGGGTTAAGGGTTTTAATTTATAAAGGTCAAAATTCTAACGACTGTTAGATGATTAACAGTGCTCTATTATCTGCAAAATTAGCTATGTTAAAAAAATTGGTTTGTGTCTCTACTAGTTAAATTCGAATTTATCTTCACACACATCGCTAATGATATTGCTGAAAATGGTAACTTTCAAAATATTCAAAAATTAGAAACATTGAGAAAATGTAAACATAAGCTGAATCATGATAAATATTATCACTAAGGTCCATTTTATGATCTTTATTTAATGCAAATGGGTCCGTATAAAATCTATATAAACAGTCTTACTTCACCATTTACAGTTTACACATGGGAAAAATATACCTTTGTGACATTGCAGTTAGATGCTTCAGGTGAAAGCGTTAAAATTTTATTATGCGCTGAAAGCGTTAAAATTTTATTATGCGCTGAAAAAAGGATACTTAATTATAAACTAGTTTTACGAAACTGGGAACTAAAAAATGTTTGCCCATTGCAGAAGCAATTCTTTCGAAACACACAATGAAAGAAATAGGTGACTATCTAGATGCATTGAAATCATTTTTGAAAGATCACAAAGTTACGTACCAGTTTAAAAGGCCATATTGTGAAAGAGTTTGTACTGATGTAAGTGCAGCTTTAAATGGTGCGGTAATAAGTTTTAATAATCAAACACTATTAGAGTATTTTAATGCGTGTGCAAAGCAAAGCCTGGTTTTGCTATATACACAAAATTTGTAAAGATTTTAATGCAAAATTAGGCAAAAAAACACATTTTAAGGAACTAATTAAAAAATGTTTTACGAGTAATAGCTGCTTTTAGTTGAACTACAATTGACGAATGCCAACAATGGTTTAAACATATTTTCATAATATTGCTTATACCATATAAGTGTCATAATTTGGAAAACAGTCTTGAAATATTATGTCAATATTTAACAGAAATTGACACAGAAAACATAAGCAAGGAATATTATGTTCCAGACAATGAAAAAATAGATCCATTGGCGTCAATAGCAATAGACCATTTCTAAAGACGTTTTTTCCATATATAGTCAAATTGAAAACGATATTAAAGATATCAATAAAGGTCCGATATTCAATGAATATAGAAGAGATGAAATTAGTTTGTTAATACTTAACAAATATTACCCTTTTGTTGTTCCTTGGACCAATGTAATGGGTATTTATGTTGGTCCACCAGGGAAACATATAAGTTAGCGCTTTGGTTGAATTCACCTACTTTTTGCAAAAACACATAATTTTAGCACGGAAATCAGTTAGAGCTAATGTTTTTGTCAATCTCATGAGAATTGATTACCTTAGTACACTTAAAAAAATACATTACCATTACAAAGTGTTTGGGTCAATAAACAAAGAAATTGAAGACGCAATAGCTTCTTTGCATGAATATAATGAAGTCGATATTAATAGAATACCTAATACCGATATTACTTCAACACCTAAAAAAAGAAATAGTGATAAAGAAAACTCTTTTGATTTAAAGATACATTTTATTTGTTCAAGTTTGATCTACTTTTATTTGAAGTCAATAAACTGACAGAAAATATTAGTCTTGGATTTTTTTGATAGCTTAGATACGTCAGATTGGAATTCTTTAAATAATGGCGAACAATTAAGTGATTTTGTTTTAGACGCTTGCCTTTAAGCCGTTAAAAAGGAAAGTAGATCACAGAATTGCTATAGTTTACCGTGCCAAACTGACAATAGCAATTTCGAACAAATTAACGTGTTAATAAGAAATCGTCCGAAATTACTATTTGTACCTACTTGGCATTCTCGTCATTACACTTTGTGTGTGCTTAAGTTTTACTCAAATAAATTTTTGTATGCTAAATATTTTCCGAATTATAATGCTACAGTAATAATTTTTGTGATTTATTGTTTAACCACGTTTTACAAACTAAACATATATCATCATCATCATCTTAATTGTTTTTGTTTTTACAGAATCAGACGAAGAGGCTGCAACATGTCGTCGTTATCCTCATTCAACACGTTGTCAGAAGGCTGTCTTTAGCTGCCCCAAATGCCCCAAAAATACACAATACGAAATAATCTTAGGCGGCACATGCGCGTAGAATGCAAGAAAAAGCCCAAATTTAAGTGCCCAATTTGTCGATCCTGCTACTATTATCTTTATAGGTTGAAGAATCATGTAAAAGATTACCAGAAGCAAAAACTAGATGACGTTTTAAAGTTGTAATCAAGGCACATTAATTTAACAGGTAAAAAAAGTTCTAAAAGAACTACAACAATGAGAAAACAACATGTATTTTGTTCGTGAGGAAATGCAACTGTGTTTGTTGATTTACTTGTAGTTTATTATATAAAATATTTCCCAAGAAATTGCTTCGAATGCATCCCCAGTATCTTTGTCTGCAGTTGAAATCATTGCCTAAAATGTATTAATTTTGGGTTTCAGCTAATTTACGTAGGTCTGACTTAAAATGGCTAGCACACGAGACACTTGAACTGGATGATCCTCCGAGTAAACTAGCAGGAATAAATATCAAAAAAATCGTTTTCGCAACTCCAATGATTTCAATATTAATTGTATTTGGAAGCTTTCTCAAATGATTCATTCGAAAAGAGTGGAATTCAGTATAACTTTCAAAGACATTTTTATAAACAAAGAATTTAAATAATTACCAATGTGAAAGAAATCCGTAAATGGTAGAAAATTCTATCGATTCCACCACATTTAGCAGAAACCTGTTTTCTGAAAATTCTGTTAAGATATTAAAATCAGAATACAAAAAAACACGAGATAATACTCTTGGTGCCTTTGAGATAACGAATGAATATGAAATTTTTTGATATATAGGAAATTCCCAAATCCGGATAAAAAATGTAATAGAAATGTCATTCGTTCTAAATCAGAAAATGAGAAACCTGAAAGAAAATTTAAGGCTAATATTAAGGATTGCTGTTTTGATGTATATTTAGGGTATACAAAAAATACCAATATAGACAAAATTACGAGAAAAAAGTTTCTTGAAGATTTAATAAGAGAAGAATGCTTAAAATACAACAATGTTTGTATTTTATGTTTCTACAATATTAAATACGGCAATAAAAACATTTTGTTATATTCTGAAGGAAACGTTACTATTCACAGGACAAAAGAAATACAACATGCTGAAAATAAAGCAAAAGTTGGTCAAATGAGGGATATAAAGAAATAAAGCATATCCGTATAGAAAGCGCGAATTTTGGATGACGCTAATGATATTGCTGAAAATGGTAACTTTCAAAATATTCAAAAATTAGAAACATTGAGAAAATGTAAACATAAGCTGAATCATGATAAATATTATCACTAAGGTCCATTTTATGATCTTTATTTAATGCAAATGGGTCCGTATAAAATCTATATAAACAGTCTTACTTCACCATTTACAGTTTACACATGGGAAAAATATACCTTTGTGACATTGCAGTTAGATGCTTCAGGTGAAAGCGTTAAAATTTTATTATGCGCTGAAAAAAGGATACTTAATTATAAACTAGTTTTACGAAACTGGGAACTAAAAAATGTTTGCCCATTGCAGAAGCAATTCTTTCGAAACACACAATGAAAGAAATAGGTGACTATCTAGATGCATTGAAATCATTTTTTAAAGATCACAAAGTTACGTACCAGTTTAAAAGGCCATATTGTGAAAGAGTTTGTACTGATGTAAGTGCAGCTTTAAATGGTGCGGTAATAAGTTTTAATAATCAAACACTATTAGAGTATTTTAATGCGTGTGCTACATTTATAAATAATTTAAAAGTAAATTCAGAAGCAAAGCCTGGTTTTGCTATATACACATAATTTTTAAAGATTTTAATGCAAAATTAGGCAAAAAAAACACATTTTAAGGAACTAATTAAAAAATGTTTTACGAGTAATAGCTGCTTTTAGTTGAACTACAATTGACGAATGCCAACAATGGTTTAAACATATTTTCATAATATTGCTTATACCATATAAGTGTCATAATTTGGAAAATAGTCTTGAAATATTACGTCAATATTTAACAGAAATTGACACAGAAAACATAAGCAAGGAATATTATGTTCCAGACAATGAAAAAATATATCCATTGGCGTCAATAGCAATAGACCATTTCTAAAGACGTTTTTTCCATATATAGTCAAATTGAAAACGATATTAAAGATATCAATAAAGGTCCGATATTCAATGAATATAGAAGAGATGAAATTAGTTTGTTAATACTTAACAAATATTACCCTTTTGTTGTTCCTTGGACCAATGTAATGGGTATTTATGTTGGTCCACCAGGGAAACATATAAGTTAGCGCTTTGGTTGAATTCACCTACTTTTTGCAAAAACACATAATTTTAGCACGGAAATCAGTTAGAGCTAATGTTTTTGTCAATCTCATGAGAATTGATTACCTTAGTACACTTAAAAAAATACATTACCATTACAAAGTGTTTGGGTCAATAAACAAAGAAATTGAAGACGCAATAGCTTCTTTGCATGAATATAATGAAGTCGATATTAATAGAATACCTAATACCGATATTACTTCAACACCTAAAAAAAGAAATAGTGATAAAGAAAACTCTTTTGATTTAAAGATACATTTTATTTGTTCAAGTTTGATCTACTTTTATTTGAAGTCAATAAACTGACAGAAAATATTAGTCTTGGATTTTTTTGATAGCTTAGATACGTCAGATTGGAATTCTTTAAATAATGGCGAACAATTAAGTGATTTTGTTTTAGACGCTTGCCTTTAAGCCGTTAAAAAGGAAAGTAGATCACAGAATTGCTATAGTTTACCGTGCCAAACTGACAATAGCAATTTCGAACAAATTAACGTGTTAATAAGAAATCGTCCGAAATTACTATTTGTACCTACTTGGCATTCTCGTCATTACACTTTGTGTGTGCTTAAGTTTTACTCAAATAAATTTTTGTATGCTAAATATTTTCCGAATTATAATGCTACAGTAATAATTTTTGTGATTTATTGTTTAACCACGTTTTACAAACTAAACATATATCATCATCATCATCTTAATTGTTTTTGTTTTTACAGAATCAGACGAAGAGGCTGCAACATGTCGTCGTTATCCTCATTCAACACGTTGTCAGAAGGCTGTCTTTAGCTGCCCCAAATGCCCCAAAAATACACAATACGAAATAATCTTAGGCGGCACATGCGCGTAGAATGCAAGAAAAAGCCCAAATTTAAGTGCCCAATTTGTCGATCCTGCTACTATTATCTTTATAGGTTGAAGAATCATGTAAAAGATTACCAGAAGCAAAAACTAGATGACGTTTTAAAGTTGTAATCAAGGCACATTAATTTAACAGGTAAAAAAAGTTCTAAAAGAACTACAACAATGAGAAAACAACATGTATTTTGTTCGTGAGGAAATGCAACTGTGTTTGTTGATTTACTTGTAGTTTATTATATAAAATATTTCCCAAGAAATTGCTTCGAAGGCATCCCCAGTATCTTTGTCTGCAGTTGAAATCATTGCCTAAAATGTATTAATTTTGGGTTTCAGCTAATTTACGTAGGTCTGACTTAAAATGGCTAGCACACGAGACACTTGAACTGGATGATCCTCCGGGTAAACTAGCAGGAATAAATATCAAAAAAATCGTTTTCGCAACTCCAATGATTTCAATATTAATTGTATTTGGAAGCTTTCTCAAACGATTCATTCGAAAAGAGTGGAATTCAGTATAACTTTCAAAGAGATTTTTATAAACAAAGAATTTAAATAATTACCAATGTGAAAGAAATCCGTAAATGGTAGAAAATTCTATCGATTCCACCACATTTAGCAGAAACCTGTTTTCTGAAAATTCTGTTAAGATATTAAAATCAGAATACAAAAAAACACGAGATAATACTCTTGGTGCCTTTGAGATAACGAATGAATATGAAATTTTTTGATATATAGGAAATTCCCAAATCCGGATAAAAAATGTAATAGAAATGTCATTCGTTCTAAATCAGAAAATGAGAAACCTGAAAGAAAATTTAAGGCTAATATTAAGGATTGCTGTTTTGATGTATATTTAGGGTATACAAAAAATACCAATAATATAGACAAAATTACGAGAAAAAAGTTTCTTGAAGATTTAATAAGAGAAGAATGCTTAAAATACAACAATGTTTGTATTTTATGTTTCTACAATATTAAATACGGCAATAAAAACATTTTGTTATATTCTGAAGGAAACGTTACTATTCACAGGACAAAAGAAATACAACATGCTGAAAATAAAGCAAAAGTTGGTCAAATGAGGGATATAAAGAGATTTGTAATTAAAAGTAAACTTAAAAGAAATAAAGCATATCCGTATAGAAAGCGCGAATTTTGGATGACGCTAATGATATTGCTGAAAATGGTAACTTTCAAAATATTCAAAAATTAGAAACATTGAGAAAATGTAAACATAAGCTGAATCATGATAAATATTATCACTAAGGTCCATTTTATGATCTTTATTTAATGCAAATGGGTCCGTATAAAATCTATATAAACAGTCTTACTTCACCATTTACAGTTTACACATGGGAAAAATATACCTTTGTGACATTGCAGTTAGATGCTTCAGGTGAAAGCGTTAAAATTTTGTTATGCGCTGAAAAAAGGATACTTAATTATAAACTAGTTTTACGAAACTGGGAACTAAAAAATTTTTGCCCATTGCAGAAGCAATTCTTTCGAAACACACAATGAAAGAAATAGGTGACTATCTAGATGCATTGAAATCATTTTTGAAAGATCACAAAGTTACGTACCAGTTCAAAAGGCCATATTGTGAAAGAGTTTGTACTGATGTAAGTGCAGCTTTAAATGGTGCGGTAATAAGTTTTAATAATCAAACACTATTAGATTATTTTAATGCGTGTGCTACATTTATAAATAATTTAAAAGTAAATTCAGAAGCAAAGCCTGGTTTTGCTATATACACATAATTTGTAAAGATTTTAATGCAAAATTAGGCAAAAAAACACATTTTAAGGAACTAATTAAAAAATGTTTTACGAGTAATAGCTGCTTTTAGTTGAACTACAATTGACGAATGCCAACAATGGTTTAAACATATTTTCATAATATTGCTTATACCATATAAGTGTCATAATTTGGAAAATAGTCTTGAAATATTACGTCAATATTTAACAGAAATTGACACAGAAAACATAAGCAAGGAATATTATGTTCCAGACAATAAAAAAAAATAGATCCATTGGCGTCAATAGCAATAGACCATTTCTAAAGACGTTTTTTCCATATATAGTCAAATTGAAAACGATATTAAAGATATCAATAAAGGTCCGATATTCAATGAATATAGAAGAGATGAAATTAGTTTGTTAATACTTAACAAATATTACCCTTTTGTTGTTCCTTGGACCAATGTAATGGGTATTTATGTTGGTCCACCAGGGAAACATATAAGTTAGCGCTTTGGTTAAATTCACCTACTTTTTGCAAAAACACATAATTTTGGCACGGAAATCAGTTAGAGCTAATGTTTTTGTCAATCTCATGAGAATTGATTACCTTAGTACACTTAAAAAAATACATTACCATTACAAAGTGTTTGGGTCAATAAACAAAGAAATTGAAGACGCAATAGCTTCTTTGCATGAATATAATGAAGTCGATATTAATAGAATACCTAATACCGATATTACTTCAACACCTAAAAAAAGAAATAGTGATAAAGAAAACTCTTTTGATTTAAAGATACATTTTATTTGTTCAAGTTTGATCTACTTTTATTTGAAGTCAATAAACTGACAGAAAATATTAGTCTTGGATTTTTTTGATAGCTTAGATACGTCAGATTGGAATTCTTTAAATAATGGCGAACAATTAAGTGATTTTGTTTTAGACGCTTGCCTCTAAGACGTTAAAAAGGAAAGTAGATCACAGAATTGCTATAGTTTACCGTGCCAAACTGACAATAGCAATTTCGAACAAATTAACGTGTTAATAAGAAATCGTCCGAAATTACTATTTGTACCTACTTGGCATTCTCGTCATTACACTTTGTGTGTGCTTAAGTTTTACTCAAATAAATTTTTGTATGCTAAATATTTTCCGAATTATAATGCTACAGTAATAATTTTTGTGATTTATTGTTTAACCACGTTTTACAAACTATACATATATCATCATCATCAACTTGTTTTTGTTTTTACAGAATCAGACGAAGAGGCTGCAACATGTCGTCGTTATCCTCATTCAACACGTTGTCAGAAGGCTGTCTTTAGCTGCCCCAAATGCCCGAAAAATACACAATACGAAATAATCTTAGGCGGCACATGCGCGTAGAATGCAAGAAAAAGCCCAAATTTAAGTGCCCAATTTGTCGATCCTGCTACTATTATCTTTATAGGTTGAAGAATCATGTAAAAGATTACCAGAAGCAAAAACTAGATGACGTTTTAAAGTTGTAATCAAGGCACATTAATTTAACAGGTAAAAAAAGTTCTAAAAGAACTACAACAATGAGAAAACAACATGTATTTTGTTCGTGAGGAAATGCAACTGTGTTTGTTGATTTACTTGTAGTTTATTATATAAAATATTTCCCAAGAAATTGCTTCGAATGCATCCCCAGTATCTTTGTCTGCAGTTGAAATCATTGCCTAAAATGTATTAATTTTGGGTTTCAGCTAATTTACGTAGGTCTGACTTAAAATGGCTAGCACACGAGACACTTGAACTGGATGATCCTCCGGGTAAACTAGCAGGAATAAATATCAAAAAAATCGTTTTCGCAACTCCAATGATTTCAATATTAATTGTATTTGGAAGCTTTCTCAAACGATTCATTCGAAAAGAGTGGAATTCAGTATAACTTTCAAAGAGATTTTTATAAACAAAGAATTTAAATAATTACCAATGTGAAAGAAATCCGTAAATGGTAGAAAATTCTATCGATTCCACCACATTTAGCAGAAACCTGTTTTCTGAAAATTCTGTTAAGATATTAAAATCAGAATACAAAAAAACACGAGATAATACTCTTGGTGCCTTTGAGATAACGAATGAATATGAAATTTTTTGATATATAGGAAATTCCCAAATCCGGATAAAAAATGTAATAGAAATGTCATTCGTTCTAAATCAGAAAATGAGAAACCTGAAAGAAAATTTAAGGCTAATATTAAGGATTGCTGTTTTGATGTATATTTAGGGTATACAAAAAATACCAATATAGACAAAATTACGAGAAAAAAGTTTCTTGAAGATTTAATAAGAGAAGAATGCTTAAAATACAACAATGTTTGTATTTTATGTTTCTACAATATTAAATACGGCAATAAAAACATTTTGTTATATTCTGAAGGAAACGTTACTATTCACAGGACAAAAGAAATACAACATGCTGAAAATAAAGCAAAAGTTGGTCAAATGAGGGATATAAAGAGATGTGTAATTAAAAGTAAACTTAAAAGAAATAAAGCATATCCGTATAGAAAGCGCGAATTTTGGATGACGCTAATGATATTGCTGAAAATGGTAACTTTCAAAATATTCAAAAATTAGAAACATTGAGAAAATGTAAACATAAGCTGAATCATGATAAATATTATCACTAAGGTCCATTTTATGATCTTTATTTAATGCAAATGGGTCCGTATAAAATCTATATAAACAGTCTTACTTCACCATTTACAGTTTACACATGGGAAAAATATACCTTTGTGACATTGCAGTTAGATGCTTCAGGTGAAAGCGTTAAAATTTTGTTATGCGCTGAAAAAAGGATACTTAATTATAAACTAGTTTTACGAAACTGGGAACTAAAAAATTTTTGCCCATTGCAGAAGCAATTCTTTCGAAACACACAATGAAAGAAATAGGTGACTATCTAGATGCATTGAAATCATTTTTAAAAGATCACAAAGTTACGTACCAGTTCAAAAGGCCATATTGTGAAAGAGTTTGTACTGATGTAAGTGCAGCTTTAAATGGTGCGGTAATAAGTTTTAATAATCAAACACTATTAGATTATTTTAATGCGTGTGCTACATTTATAAATAATTTAAAAGTAAATTCAGAAGCAAAGCCTGGTTTTGCTATATACACATAATTTGTAAAGATTTTAATGCAAAATTAGGCAAAAAAACACATTTTAAGGAACTAATTAAAAAATGTTTTACGAGTAATAGCTGCTTTTAGTTGAACTACAATTGACGAATGCCAACAATGGTTTAAACATATTTTCATAATATTGCTTATACCATATAAGTGTCATAATTTGGAAAATAGTCTTGAAATATTACGTCAATATTTAACAGAAATTGACACAGAAAACATAAGCAAGGAATATTATGTTCCAGACAATAAAAAAAAATAGATCCATTGGCGTCAATAGCAATAGACCATTTCTAAAGACGTTTTTTCCATATATAGTCAAATTGAAAACGATATTAAAGATATCAATAAAGGTCCGATATTCAATGAATATAGAAGAGATGAAATTAGTTTGTTAATACTTAACAAATATTACCCTTTTGTTGTTCCTTGGACCAATGTAATGGGTATTTATGTTGGTCCACCAGGGAAACATATAAGTTAGCGCTTTGGTTAAATTCACCTACTTTTTGCAAAAACACATAATTTTGGCACGGAAATCAGTTAGAGCTAATGTTTTTGTCAATCTCATGAGAATTGATTACCTTAGTACACTTAAAAAAATACATTACCATTACAAAGTGTTTGGGTCAATAAACAAAGAAATTGAAGACGCAATAGCTTCTTTGCATGAATATAATGAAGTCGATATTAATAGAATACCTAATACCGATATTACTTCAACACCTAAAAAAAGAAATAGTGATAAAGAAAACTCTTTTGATTTAAAGATACATTTTATTTGTTCAAGTTTGATCTACTTTTATTTGAAGTCAATAAACTGACAGAAAATATTAGTCTTGGATTTTTTTGATAGCTTAGATACGTCAGATTGGAATTCTTTAAATAATGGCGAACAATTAAGTGATTTTGTTTTAGACGCTTGCCTCTAAGACGTTAAAAAGGAAAGTAGATCACAGAATTGCTATAGTTTACCGTGCCAAACTGACAATAGCAATTTCGAACAAATTAACGTGTTAATAAGAAATCGTCCGAAATTACTATTTGTACCTACTTGGCATTCTCGTCATTACACTTTGTGTGTGCTTAAGTTTTACTCAAATAAATTTTTGTATGCTAAATATTTTCCGAATTATAATGCTACAGTAATAATTTTTGTGATTTATTGTTTAACCACGTTTTACAAACTATACATATATCATCATCATCAACTTGTTTTTGTTTTTACAGAATCAGACGAAGAGGCTGCAACATGTCGTCGTTATCCTCATTCAACACGTTGTCAGAAGGCTGTCTTTAGCTGCCCCAAATGCCCGAAAAATACACAATACGAAATAATCTTAGGCGGCACATGCGCGTAGAATGCAAGAAAAAGCCCAAATTTAAGTGCCCAATTTGTCGATCCTGCTACTATTATCTTTATAGGTTGAAGAATCATGTAAAAGATTACCAGAAGCAAAAACTAGATGACGTTTTAAAGTTGTAATCAAGGCACATTAATTTAACAGGTAAAAAAAGTTCTAAAAGAACTACAACAATGAGAAAACAACATGTATTTTGTTCGTGAGGAAATGCAACTGTGTTTGTTGATTTACTTGTAGTTTATTATATAAAATATTTCCCAAGAAATTGCTTCGAATGCATCCCCAGTATCTTTGTCTGCAGTTGAAATCATTGCCTAAAATGTATTAATTTTGGGTTTCAGCTAATTTACGTAGGTCTGACTTAAAATGGCTAGCACACGAGACACTTGAACTGGATGATCCTCCGGGTAAACTAGCAGGAATAAATATCAAAAAAATCGTTTTCGCAACTCCAATGATTTCAATATTAATTGTATTTGGAAGCTTTCTCAAACGATTCATTCGAAAAGAGTGGAATTCAGTATAACTTTCAAAGAGATTTTTATAAACAAAGAATTTAAATAATTACCAATGTGAAAGAAATCCGTAAATGGTAGAAAATTCTATCGATTCCACCACATTTAGCAGAAACCTGTTTTCTGAAAATTCTGTTAAGATATTAAAATCAGAATACAAAAAAACACGAGATAATACTCTTGGTGCCTTTGAGATAACGAATGAATATGAAATTTTTTGATATATAGGAAATTCCCAAATCCGGATAAAAAATGTAATAGAAATGTCATTCGTTCTAAATCAGAAAATGAGAAACCTGAAAGAAAATTTAAGGCTAATATTAAGGATTGCTGTTTTGATGTATATTTAGGGTATACAAAAAATACCAATATAGACAAAATTACGAGAAAAAAGTTTCTTGAAGATTTAATAAGAGAAGAATGCTTAAAATACAACAATGTTTGTATTTTATGTTTCTACAATATTAAATACGGCAATAAAAACATTTTGTTATATTCTGAAGGAAACGTTACTATTCACAGGACAAAAGAAATACAACATGCTGAAAATAAAGCAAAAGTTGGTCAAATGAGGGATATAAAGAGATTTGTAATTAAAAGTAAACTTAAAAGAAATAAAGCATATCCGTATAGAAAGCGCGAATTTTGGATGACGCTAATGATATTGCTGAAAATGGTAACTTTCAAAATATTCAAAAATTAGAAACATTGAGAAAATGTAAACATAAGCTGAATCATGATAAATATTATCACTAAGGTCCATTTTATGATCTTTATTTAATGCAAATGGGTCCGTATAAAATCTATATAAACAGTCTTACTTCACCATTTACAGTTTACACATGGGAAAAATATACCTTTGTGACATTGCAGTTAGATGCTTCAGGTGAAAGCGTTAAAATTTTGTTATGCGCTGAAAAAAGGATACTTAATTATAAACTAGTTTTACGAAACTGGGAACTAAAAAATTTTTGCCCATTGCAGAAGCAATTCTTTCGAAACACACAATGAAAGAAATAGGTGACTATCTAGATGCATTGAAATCATTTTTGAAAGATCACAAAGTTACGTACCAGTTCAAAAGGCCATATTGTGAAAGAGTTTGTACTGATGTAAGTGCAGCTTTAAATGGTGCGGTAATAAGTTTTAATAATCAAACACTATTAGATTATTTTAATGCGTGTGCTACATTTATAAATAATTTAAAAGTAAATTCAGAAGCAAAGCCTGGTTTTGCTATATACACATAATTTGTAAAGATTTTAATGCAAAATTAGGCAAAAAAACACATTTTAAGGAACTAATTAAAAAATGTTTTACGAGTAATAGCTGCTTTTAGTTGAACTACAATTGACGAATGCCAACAATGGTTTAAACATATTTTCATAATATTGCTTATACCATATAAGTGTCAGAATTTGGAAAATAGTCTTGAAATATTACGTCAATATTTAACAGAAATTGACACAGAAAACATAAGCAAGGAATATTATGTTCCAGACAATAAAAAAAAATAGATCCATTGGCGTCAATAGCAATAGACCATTTCTAAAGACGTTTTTTCCATATATAGTCAAATTGAAAACGATATTAAAGATATCAATAAAGGTCCGATATTCAATGAATATAGAAGAGATGAAATTAGTTTGTTAATACTTAACAAATATTACCCTTTTGTTGTTCCTTGGACCAATGTAATGGGTATTTATGTTGGTCCACCAGGGAAACATATAAGTTAGCGCTTTGGTTAAATTCACCTACTTTTTGCAAAAACACATAATTTTGGCACGGAAATCAGTTAGAGCTAATGTTTTTGTCAATCTCATGAGAATTGATTACCTTAGTACACTTAAAAAAATACATTACCATTACAAAGTGTTTGGGTCAATAAACAAAGAAATTGAAGACGCAATAGCTTCTTTGCATGAATATAATGAAGTCGATATTAATAGAATACCTAATACCGATATTACTTCAACACCTAAAAAAAGAAATAGTGATAAAGAAAACTCTTTTGATTTAAAGATACATTTTATTTGTTCAAGTTTGATCTACTTTTATTTGAAGTCAATAAACTGACAGAAAATATTAGTCTTGGATTTTTTTGATAGCTTAGATACGTCAGATTGGAATTCTTTAAATAATGGCGAACAATTAAGTGATTTTGTTTTAGACGCTTGCCTCTAAGACGTTAAAAAGGAAAGTAGATCACAGAATTGCTATAGTTTACCGTGCCAAACTGACAATAGCAATTTCGAACAAATTAACGTGTTAATAAGAAATCGTCCGAAATTACTATTTGTACCTACTTGGCATTCTCGTCATTACACTTTGTGTGTGCTTAAGTTTTACTCAAATCAATTTTTGTATGCTAAATATTTTCCGAATTATAATGCTACAGTAATAATTTTTGTGATTTATTGTTTAACCACGTTTTACAAACTATACATATATCATCATCATCAACTTGTTTTTGTTTTTACAGAATCAGACGAAGAGGCTGCAACATGTCGTCGTTATCCTCATTCAACACGTTGTCAGAAGGCTGTCTTTAGCTGCCCCAAATGCCCGAAAAATACACAATACGAAATAATCTTAGGCGGCACATGCGCGTAGAATGCAAGAAAAAGCCCAAATTTAAGTGCCCAATTTGTCGATCCTGCTACTATTATCTTTATAGGTTGAAGAATCATGTAAAAGATTACCAGAAGCAAAAACTAGATGACGTTTTAAAGTTGTAATCAAGGCACATTAACTTAACAGGTAAAAAAAGTTCTAAAAGAACTACAACAATGAGAAAACAACATGTATTTTGTTCGTGAGGAAATGCAACTGTGTTTGTTGATTTACTTGCAGTTTATTATATAAAATATTTCCCAAGAAATTGCTTCGAAGGCATCCCCAGTATCTTTGTCTGCAGTTGAAATCATTGCCTAAAATGTATTAATTTTGGGTTTCAGCTAATTTACGTAGGTCTGACTTAAAATGGCTAGCACACGAGACACTTGAACTGGATGATCCTCCGGGTAAACTAGCAGGAATAAATATCAAAAAAATCGTTTTCGCAACTCCAATGATTTCAATATTAATTGTATTTGGAAGCTTTCTCAAATGATTCATTTGAAAAGAGTGGAATTCAGTATAACTTTCAAAGAGATTTTTATAAACAAAGAATTTAAATAATTACCAATGTGAAAGAAATCCGTAAATGGTAGAAAATTCTATCGATTCCACCACATTTAGCAGAAACCTGTTTTCTGAAAATTCTGTTAAGATATTAAAATCAGAATACAAAAAAACACGAGATAATACTCTTGGTGCCTTTGAGATAACGAATGAATATGAAATTTTTTGAAATATAGGAAATTCCCAAATCCGGATAAAAAATGTAATAGAAATGTCATTCGTTCTAAATCAGAAAATGAGAAACCTGAAAGAAAATTTAAGGCTAATATTAAGGATTGCTGTTTTGATGTATATTTAGGGTATACAAAAAATACCAATAATATAGACAAAATTACGAGAAAAAAGTTTCTTGAAGATTTAATAAGAGAAGAATGCTTAAAATACAACAATGTTTGTATTTTATGTTTCTACAATATTAAATACGGCAATAAAAACATTTTGTTATATTCTGAAGGAAACGTTACTATTCACAGGACAAAAGAAATACAACATGCTGAAAATAAAGCAAAAGTTGGTCAAATGAGGGATATAAAGAGATTTGTAATTAAAAGTAAACTTAAAAGAAATAAAGCATATCCGTATAGAAAGCGCGAATTTTGGATGACGCTAATGATATTGCTGAAAATGGTAACTTTCAAAATATTCAAAAATTAGAAACATTGAGAAAATGTAAACATAAGCTGAATCATGATAAATATTATCACTAAGGTCCATTTTATGATCTTTATTTAATGCAAATGGGTCCGTATAAAATCTATATAAACAGTCTTACTTCACCATTTACAGTTTACACATGGGAAAAATATACCTTTGTGACATTGCAGTTAGATGCTTCAGGTGAAAGCGTTAAAATTTTGTTATGCGCTGAAAAAAGGATACTTAATTATAAACTAGTTTTACGAAACTGGGAACTTAAAAAATTTTTGCCCATTGCAGAAGCAATTCTTTCGAAACACACAATGAAAGAAATAGGTGACTATCTAGATGCATTGAAATCATTTTTGAAAGATCACAAAGTTACGTACCAGTTTAAAAGGCCATATTGTGAAAGAGTTTGTACTGATGTAAGTGCAGCTTTAAATGGTGCGGTAATAAGTTTTAATAATCAAACACTATTAGAGTATTTTAATGCGTGTGCTACATTTATAAATAATTTAAAAGTAAATTCAGAAGCAAAGCCTGGTTTTGCTATATACACATAATTTGTAAAGATTTTAATGCAAAATTAGGCAAAAAAACACATTTTAAGGAACTAATTAAAAAATGTTTTACGAGTAATAGCTGCTTTTAGTTGAACTACAATTGACGAATGCCAACAATGGTTTAAACATATTTTCATAATATTGCTTATACCATATAAGTGTCATAATTTGGAAAATAGTCTTGAAATATTACGTCAATATTTAACAGAAATTGACACAGAAAACATAAGCAAGGAATATTGTGTTCCAGACAATGAAAAAATAGATCCATTGGCGTCAATAGCAATAGACCATTTCTAAAGACGTTTTTTCCATATATAGTCAAATTGAAAACGATATTAAAGATATCAATAAAGGTCCGATATTCAATGAATATAGAAGAGATGAAATTAGTTTGTTTATACTTAACAAATATTACCCTTTTGTTGTTCCTTGGACCAATGTAATGGGTATTTATGTTGGTCCACCAGGGAAACATATAAGTTAGCGCTTTGGTTAAATTCACCTACTTTTTGCAAAAACACGGAAATCAGTTAGAGCTAATGTTTTTGTCAATCTCATGAGAATTGATTACCTTAGTACACTTAAAAAAATACATTACCATTACAAAGTGTTTGGGTCAATAAACAAAGAAATTGAAGACGCAATAGCTTCTTTGCATGAATATAATGAAGTCGATATTAATAGAATACCTAATACCGATATTACTTCAACACCTAAAAAAAGAAATAGTGATAAAGAAAACTCTTTTGATTTAAAGATACATTTTATTTGTTCAAGTTTGATCTACTTTTATTTGAAGTCAATAAACTGACAGAAAATATTAGTCTTGGATTTTTTTGATAGCTTAGATACGTCAGATTGGAATTCTTTAAATAATGGCGAACAATTAAGTGATTTTGTTTTAGACGCTTGCCTTTAAGCCGTTAAAAAGGAAAGTAGATCACAGAATTGCTATAGTTTACCGTGCCAAACTGACAATAGCAATTTCGAACAAATTAACGTGTTAATAAGAAATCGTCCGAAATTACTATTTGTACCTACTTGGCATTCTCGTCATTACACTTTGTGTGTGCTTAAGTTTTACTCAAATAAATTTTTGTATGCTAAATATTTTCCGAATTATAATGCTACAGTAATAATTTTTGTGATTTATTGTTTAACCACGTTTTACAAACTATACATATATCATCATCATCAACTTGTTTTTGTTTTTACAGAATCAGACGAAGAGGCTGCAACATGTCGTCGTTATCCTCATTCAACACGTTGTCAGAAGGCTGTCTTTAGCTGCCCCAAATGCCCGAAAAATACACAATACGAAATAATCTTAGGCGGCACATGCGCGTAGAATGCAAGAAAAAGCCCAAATTTAAGTGCCCAATTTGTCGATCCTGCTACTATTATCTTATAGGTTGAAGAATCATGTAAAAGATTACCAGAAGCAAAAACTAGATGACGTTTTAAAGTTGTAATCAAGGCACATTAATTTAACAGGTAAAAAAAGTTCTAAAAGAACTACAACAATGAGAAAACAACATGTATTTTGTTCGTGAGGAAATGCAACTGTGTTTGTTGATTTACTTGCAGTTTATTATATAAAATATTTCCCAAGAAATTGCTTCGAAGGCATCCCCAGTATCTTTGTCTGCAGTTGAAATCATTGCCTAAAATGTATTAATTTTGGGTTTCAGCTAATTTACGTAGGTCTGACTTAAAATGGCTAGCACACGAGACACTTGAACTGGATGATCCTCCGGGTAAACTAGCAGGAATAAATATCAAAAAAATCGTTTTCGCAACTCCAATGATTTCAATATTAATTGTATTTGGAAGCTTTCTCAAATGATTCATTTGAAAAGAGTGGAATTCAGTATAACTTTCAAAGAGATTTTTATAAACAAAGAATTTAAATAATTACCAATGTGAAAGAAATCCGTAAATGGTAGAAAATTCTATCGATTCCACCACATTTAGCAGAAACCTGTTTTCTAAAAATTCTGTTAAGATATTAAAATCAGAATACAAAAAAACACGAGATAATACTCTTGGTGCCTTTGAGATAACGAATGAATATGAAATTTTTTGAAATATAGGAAATTCCCAAATCCGGAAAAAAAATGTAATAGAAATGTCGTTCGTCCTAAATCAGAAAATGAGAAACCTGAAAGAAAATTTAAGGCTAATATTAAGGATTGCTGTTTTGATGTATATTTAGGGTATACAAAAAATACCAATAATATAGACAAAATTACGAGAAAAAAGTTTCTTGAAGATTTAATAAGAGAAGAATGCTTAAAATACAACAATGTTTGTATTTTATGTTTCTACAATATTAAATACGGCAATAAAAACATTTTGTTATATTCTGAAGGAAACGTTACTATTCACAGGACAAAAGAAATACAACATGCTGAAAATAAAGCAAAAGTTGGTCAAATGAGGGATATAAAGAGATTTGTAATTAAAAGTAAACTTAAAAGAAATAAAGCATATCCGTATAGAAAGCGCGAATTTTGGATGACGCTAATGATATTGCTGAAAATGGTAACTTTCAAAATATTCAAAAATTAGAAACATTGAGAAAATGTAAACATAAGCTGAATCATGATAAATATTATCACTAAGGTCCATTTTATGATCTTTATTTAATGCAAATGGGTCCGTATAAAATCTATATAAACAGTCTTACTTCACCATTTACAGTTTACACATGGGAAAAATATACCTTTGTGACATTGCAGTTAGATGCTTCAGGTGAAAGCGTTAAAATTTTGTTATGCGCTGAAAAAAGGATACTTAATTATAAACTAGTTTTACGAAACTGGGAACTTAAAAAATTTTTGCCCATTGCAGAAGCAATTCTTTCGAAACACACAATGAAAGAAATAGGTGACTATCTAGATGCATTGAAATCATTTTTGAAAGATCACAAAGTTACGTACCAGTTTAAAAGGCCATATTGTGAAAGAGTTTGTACTGATGTAAGTGCAGCTTTAAATGGTGCGGTAATAAGTTTTAATAATCAAACACTATTAGAGTATTTTAATGCGTGTGCTACATTTATAAATAATTTAAAAGTAAATTCAGAAGCAAAGCCTGGTTTTGCTATATACACATAATTTGTAAAGATTTTAATGCAAAATTAGGCAAAAAAACACATTTTAAGGAACTAATTAAAAAATGTTTTACGAGTAATAGCTGCTTTTAGTTGAACTACAATTGACGAATGCCAACAATGGTTTAAACATATTTTCATAATATTGCTTATACCATATAAGTGTCATAATTTGGAAAATAGTCTTGAAATATTACGTCAATATTTAACAGAAATTGACACAGAAAACATAAGCAAGGAATATTGTGTTCCAGACAATGAAAAAATAGATCCATTGGCGTCAATAGCAATAGACCATTTCTAAAGACGTTTTTTCCATATATAGTCAAATTGAAAACGATATTAAAGATATCAATAAAGGTCCGATATTCAATGAATATAGAAGAGATGAAATTAGTTTGTTTATACTTAACAAATATTACCCTTTTGTTGTTCCTTGGACCAATGTAATGGGTATTTATGTTGGTCCACCAGGGAAACATATAAGTTAGCGCTTTGGTTAAATTCACCTACTTTTTGCAAAAACACGGAAATCAGTTAGAGCTAATGTTTTTGTCAATCTCATGAGAATTGATTACCTTAGTACACTTAAAAAAATACATTACCATTACAAAGTGTTTGGGTCAATAAACAAAGAAATTGAAGACGCAATAGCTTCTTTGCATGAATATAATGAAGTCGATATTAATAGAATACCTAATACCGATATTACTTCAACACCTAAAAAAAGAAATAGTGGTAAAGAAAACTCTTTTGATTTAAAGATACATTTTATTTGTTCAAGTTTGATCTACTTTTATTTGAAGTCAATAAACTGACAGAAAATATTAGTCTTGGATTTTTTTGATAGCTTAGATACGTCAGATTGGAATTCTTTAAATAATGGCGAACAATTAAGTGATTTTGTTTTAGACGCTTGCCTTTAAGACGTTAAAAAGGAAAGTAGATCACAGAATTGCTATAGTTTACCGTGCCAAACTGACAATAGCAATTTCGAACAAATTAACGTGTTAATAAGAAATCGTCCGAAATTACTATTTGTACCTACTTGGCATTCTCGTCATTACACTTTGTGTGTGCTTAAGTTTTACTCAAATAAATTTTTGTATGCTAAATATTTTCCGAATTATAATGCTACAGTAATAATTTTTGTGATTTATTGTTTAACCACGTTTTACAAACTATACATATATCATCATCATCAACTTGTTTTTGTTTTTACAGAATCAGACGAAGAGGCTGCAACATGTCGTCGTTATCCTCATTCAACACGTTGTCAGAAGGCTGTCTTTAGCTGCCCCAAATGCCCGAAAAATACACAATACGAAATAATCTTAGGCGGCACATGCGCGTAGAATGCAAGAAAAAGCCCAAATTTAAGTGCCCAATTTGTCGATCCTGCTACTATTATCTTATAGGTTGAAGAATCATGTAAAAGATTACCAGAAGCAAAAACTAGATGACGTTTTAAAGTTGTAATCAAGGCACATTAATTTAACAGGTAAAAAAAGTTCTAAAAGAACTACAACAATGAGAAAACAACATGTATTTTGTTCGTGAGGAAATGCAACTGTGTTTGTTGATTTACTTGCAGTTTATTATATAAAATATTTCCCAAGAAATTGCTTCGAAGGCATCCCCAGTATCTTTGTCTGCAGTTGAAATCATTGCCTAAAATGTATTAATTTTGGGTTTCAGCTAATTTACGTAGGTCTGACTTAAAATGGCTAGCACACGAGACACTTGAACTGGATGATCCTCCGGGTAAACTAGCAGGAATAAATATCAAAAAAATCGTTTTCGCAACTCCAATGATTTCAATATTAATTGTATTTGGAAGCTTTCTCAAATGATTCATTCGAAAAGAGTGGAATTCAGTATAACTTTCAAAGAGATTTTTATAAACAAAGAATTTAAATAATTACCAATGTGAAAGAAATCCGTAAATGGTAGAAAATTCTATCGATTCCACCACATTTAGCAGAAACCTGTTTTCTGAAAATTCTGTTAAGATATTAAAATCAGAATACAAAAAAACACGAGATAATACTCTTGGTGCCTTTGAGATAACGAATGAATATGAAATTTTTTGAAATATAGGAAATTCCCAAATCCGGATAAAAAATGTAATAGAAATGTCATTCGTTCTAAATCAGAAAATGAGAAACCTGAAAGAAAATTTAAGGCTAATATTAAGGATTGCTGTTTTGATGTATATTTAGGGTATACAAAACATACCAATAATATAGACAAAATTACGAGAAAAAAGTTTCTTGAAGATTTAATAAGAGAAGAATGCTTAAAATACAACAATGTTTGTATTTTATGTTTCTACAATATTAAATACGGCAATAAAAACATTTTGTTATATTCTGAAGGAAACGTTACTATTCACAGGACAAAAGAAATACAACATGCTGAAAATAAAGCAAAAGTTGGTCAAATGAGGGATATAAAGAGATTTGTAATTAAAAGTAAACTTAAAAGAAATAAAGCATATCCGTATAGAAAGCGCGAATTTTGGATGACGCTAATGATATTGCTGAAAATGGTAACTTTCAAAATATTCAAAAATTAGAAACATTGAGAAAATGTAAACATAAGCTGAATCATGATAAATATTATCACTAAGGTCCATTTTATGATCTTTATTTAATGCAAATGGGTCCGTATAAAATCTATATAAACAGTCTTACTTCACCATTTACAGTTTACACATGGGAAAAATATACCTTTGTGACATTGCAGTTAGATGCTTCAGGTGAAAGCGTTAAAATTTTATTATGCGCTGAAAAAGGATATTTAATTATAAACTAGTTTTACGAAACTGGGAACTAAAAATTTTTTGCCCATTGCAGAAGCAATTCTTTCTAAACACACAATGAAAGAAATAGGTGACTATCTAGATGCATTGAAATCATTTTTGAAAGATCACAAAGTTACGTACCAGTTTAAAAGGCCATATTGTAAAAGAGTTTGTACTGATGTAAGTGCAGCATATTAAATGGTGCGGTAATAAGTTTTAATAATCAAACACTATTAGAGTATTTTAATGCGTGTGCTACATTTATAAATAATTTAAAAGTAAATTCAGAAGCAAAGCCTGGTTTTGCTATATACACATAATTTTTAAAGATTTTAATGCAAAATTAGGCAAAAAAACACATTTTAAGGAACTAATTAAAAAATGTTTTACGAGTAATAGCTGCTTTTAGTTGAACTACAATTGACGAATTCCAACAATGGTTTAAACATATTTTCATAATATTGCTTATACCATATAAGTGTCATAATTTGGAAAATAGTCTTGAAATATTACGTCAATATTTAACAGAAATTGACACAGAAAACATAAGCAAGGAATATTATGTTCCAGACAATGAAAAAATAGATCCATTGGTGTCAATAGCAATAGACCATTTCTAAAGACGTTTTTTCCATATATAGTCTAATTGAAAACGATATTAAAGATATCAATAAAGGTCCGATATTCAATGAATATAGAAGAGATGAAATTAGTTTGTTAATACTTAACAAATATTACCCTTTTGTTGTTCCTTGGACCAATGTAATGGGTATTTATGTTGGTCCACCAGGGAAACATATAAGTTAGCGCTTTGGTTGAATTCACCTACTTTTTGCAAAAACACATAATTTTGGCACGGAAATAAGTTAGACTAATGTTTTTGTCAATCTCATGAGAATTGATTACCTTAGTACACTTAAAGAAATACATTACCATTACAAAGTGTTTGGGTCAATAAACAAAGAAGAAGAAGACACAATAGACACAATAAATTCAATTCAAGTGGATGTTAATAGAACAACACCTAATGAAAGAAATAGTGAAAAGGGAAACTCGTTTGATTTAAGCGTGGAAGTTATTGAAAAAGACCACAGTTATTCGAAAATAACTATGAAGACAGAGCCAGAAGAAGAATGGGGAAAACTAAACTCGGACAAACAACAAACAATTCGGCCTAAATTGATGCCTAAGGCAAAAGTAAGCAAAAAATAATGAAGATTCGTAAAAATCAACTTTAATCATACAAGACTTGTAAAACAAAGGATAAATTAATTTGTTCAAGTTTTATCTACTTTTATTTAACGTCAATAAACTTAAAATATTATATTAGTCTTGGATTTTTCGATAGCTTAGATACGTCAGATTGGAATTCTTTAAATAATGGCGAACAATTAACTGATTTTGTTTTAGACGCTTGCCTTTAAGCCGTTATAAAGGAAAGTAGATCAGACAATTGCTATAGTTTACCGTGCCAAACTGACAATATCAATTTTGAAAAAATTAACGAGAAATCGTCCGAAATTACTATTTGTACCTACTTGGCATTCTCGTCAGTAAGAAGTGAACGTGAAAGAAAATGATTATATGAGAGTTTTCGAAAGACACTTGGAAAAGAAAGATCTTTATGAAATTATTGTCCTAAAGCTAAAAGAGGCATACACAAAGATAGTACAAGTTGTGGCAGATATGTATTAATGAATGCTTCTAAAATTCTTGAAAAGAAGCCTTTGAAACATTTAAATAAACCAAACGTTTTTAGAAAATCAATGAAAAAATTTATTATTAAATTGCCACTGTGGGTATGTAAGATATAAAAGTGATAACATATGTATTTGTAAGGACTGCGGATATTATATTTGTGAAAAAGATACAAAATTCCAATATTTGTAAAATTATTTCCAAACATATCTTATCAATATAGATTTTAAAGATATATATTTAAGTAGGTAAATAAAACATTATGGTATGTGGGTTTTGTGGAAAACTTTGCATAAAAAATTAACGAATGAAATTTAAATCAGTTCAAATGAATAAGGCAGAAATGATTTTGTACAAATTGCAATAAGTTTCCAAATGAATTTCTGAAAGTGGCTTGCAATTCATTTCCAAAAACAAAACAAAAACAATCGTTGAAATCCCATTCTGTAGCCAAGTATGCAAAACAGATTAAATATGAACACACTCAAAATAAAGAGACAAACTACAAAAAAGTATAAGTTAGCTTAGTTTGAAATATATATTTATATGCAATCAATTAAACTTTGTTTGCAGAAATATGGGTAAAATTTTATCAGAGTCTGGTCCAAGTAGCAATCAATTAAACTCTGTTTGAAGAAAAATGTTGGAATTTGCATCAGGGTCTAAAAATGCTCCAAAAAACTCTCTCACAAAAGAAACAGACAGTTTAGATTGGTGGAAAAAAATCAAAAGGTAACACAGAGGTTATGACGTGTCACTGATAGACAAAAAGAAAAGGTTATGAAAGGCAATACAGGAAGATATGCTTTCTGCAAGCTACCAACGAGATATTTCGAAGCTTAAGACGCTATGGGAAGAAGAAGCCTATCACAATTCAATTACTATTACTGAACTAAGCACAGAAAGCAGTCCTGCTGAAACTGTGATTGTTGACGAGTTAGAGAATGACAACATTTTAATCGAGAGCAAATGCGTTACGGAAATTGACTGCAGTGAAAGTCTTGGTGGCAAAATTGCTACAAATTCTGATAAAATTTTTAATAGTCCTCCGAAATGTAGGCAAAATAGACTTTCCGCGCTCTTAAAAGCCAAACTGACAAAAAAAAATAAAAGAACAGAACAGAACAGAAGGTGCTGTTAAATGAATTAACAGCTTTAGCTGTCGTCTATGAACGAGTTACGAGTCGACTCTAAATTAAAACCGACATTAGTTCTTTTAAAGTATACTTTTTTTGACTATGAACATGGCCCAATATCAACTAGAAAGAAACATAACAAAATTAATAAAAAACAAAATAATAAAATTTTTCGTAGACTTAACTACTCCTATGTTTGATGAACAATAATGATACAGGTCTGCGATGGAAAAATTGCCTGAAATGTAATGTGATGGAAAACAGCAGCTGTTTAGGTTCTGTATTGAAAAAGTAAATTTATGAGGCAATTTCAAAACTTCAAGCAACAAGCTTCAACCATTGCCAATTTGTTTGTGACCAAGGCTCAAAATTTGTAGATCGTAATAGGATATAATAGATATAATTATTTTTAGACATCATAGTCACCTATGAAAAAAAAGGCATTTATTTTAATGATAAGCATGTATCATAGCCCGAGGTAACCCATTTTTTTACAAGATTCTTCAAATAAGGTGTGCTTCAGGCGTAAGAAAGGAGCACATCAAACCCAATTCTGTAACCATGCGCGTAAGCTTAGCAGCTAAAGTACTATGTTACACTGTTTCTACCGCCATGCGAGTGCTTTATCAATCAGGGAAAATAGAAATATCAAAAGCTCCAACTTTTCTTAATACATCGGAGTATTTAAAATTGTGTATATGATTTAGTTGATGTTTAAAACTCTCGTACTGATAGCACTGTTTTCTGTTACAAACTTTAAGAAATGATTCAAATATTTTTAAAACCTTAGAAGCTGATGAAAGGAGTGTCAAGAGCACAAACTCTTAATAACGATGATATTTAAAAGGTTTTTAAAATCATAAAACGCGCAGATTGACAAAAGATCACCTCGAAAAATTCCTTAGCCAAGTGCGCAAAGGATTTGGGTTCGCCTCCTCTATTATACATTAAATGTTTATGGTGAGTTATTAAAAGAAATTCGGGACTTAACTTTATGAATTTAGTTGTCAAGGAAAGGTTTTGTCAACATTACTCCATAACTGATTTCTCTATAGTAGATTAGACATTTTCAGATTATAGAAGTAGAAGTAGTAAGGTGTGAGAAGATTTTTTATTCATTACCCAAGCAGTCATCTCATAAGTTAGCAACTGTGTACGACATCAGTGTAAGAGAAGTTGTAAAAATAAAATTTTATATAAAAAAATAATAAATAAAAAAAAACAAGTGATGCTCATTAGCAGTGTTTTGGTTTGCTTTGAAGGAGAGGTAACAAATGAGAGAGGTAAGAGTACGGTGACCATCCGTTCTGTATTATACAGAACAGTTCTGTATTTCAGAGCCGTGTTCTGTATAAATTATTGATCTGCGAAAAATGCTAAAATGTTCTGTATTTCATTTACTGTTCTGTATTTGTTCTGTATTTTCATACCTGAAAGTGATATTCAAAATATTAAAAATTTTTCAACTATCAAAGCGAATTGAGGCGCGACTATGAATTTTGATTTGCACTTTCACGTGTAAATGCTGTTTTAATATGTGTATCAAGGCGAATAATAAATTTGCCATGATGTGTATTGTATACTTGCCGCCGCCAACAATACATAGTAGGCCTGGCGTTTAGATATGAAGTTTCATTAAAAAAAGAACATTCATCGAGTAATTTTTCAGAGAAAAGTAGTCATGTCCCGTAGACGAAAGTGCGTTTTTAATGATGAACTACAACAGCAATATAGTTTTATTAAAAAAACTGATACTGATAGCAAGGTACGATGTTCTAAGTGCATGGCAACTTTCAGCATTGCTAATGGAGGCAAACTTGATATCCAACAGCACTTACGGACAAATAAACACAAGGATTCCGACATCGCTGCCGCTTCTAGCAAAACTATATCCTGCTATTTTGGGTCTAAGGATTTTAACGACAGCAAAAGGAAAATTTGCATACCAGAAGGAACATGGGCATATCACGCTGTTAATCATAACCACTCATTTCGCTCCAACGATTGTACTTCAAAACTTATAAGAAGCTGTTTTGATGAGAGATATTCTTCTGGACGTACCAAGTGTGAATCGATAGTTTGTAAAATCCTAGCTCCGAATTCCATTAAAGAAATTGAGAATGATTTGCATAATGTTAATTTGATAACAATTTTTTGTGACTGTTCAAATCATGGTAACATAAAAATATGTCCAATACTTATTCGTTATTTTGTACCATTGCATGGTATTCAAGTCAAAATATTGGAAGTTGATAATTTGCCCGGAGAATCCTCCGATATTTTAACAAAATATATTTGTGATCTGCTTATTAAATTTAATGTAAACAAAAAATTACTTGCTTTGTGTGCAGATAACACAAACTGTAACTTTGGTGGAGCAGCCAGGCGAGGCAAAAACAATGTTTTCAAAAAACTTCATTCGTCTACGGAAAATGTTCTTATCGGTGTGAACTGTGCTGCACATATTTTAAATAACTGTATTCAAACATCAACAGAATGTCTCCCCATAGATATTGAAACGATTATTGTAAAAATTTTTTCCTACTTTTATATTTACACAGTACGTGTTGAAGAGCTTAAAGTAATTTGTGACACAATAGAAGTAGAATATAAAAAACTACTTGGATTTAGCAAGACAAGATGGCTAACTCTTAAACCATCCATTGAAAGAATATTAAAGCTTTTTAAGCCTTTAAAGGAATACTTTTTATCCCAGCCAAAGTGTCCAACTATATTAAAAAGTTTTTTTGAAGATCCTGTTTCAGAAGCATGGCTTTTCTTCGTTCATTGTCAAGCTTCTTTGTTTCATGACTACATAACGCAGATAGAGTCCCAAAAAATATGTATGACTGAGGTTTCGCTCATTATTAATGAGCTGAAGTTTAAAATTTCACAACGTAAAGAGGAAAAATTTTTCCCTATTGCAGTTAAAAAAATCATAATTGAGCTAAGTCAGAAAAAAGTTCTCGATATTAATGAGTTTAAAAGTACCGCAAGCCAATTTTATGCAAATTGCATTGAGTACTTAAATCAATGGGACACTGCTTATCAAGAAGTTGAAATACTGAAATGGGTTCTTTTACGTGAAACTCCTGCATGGGAGGATGTGGAATCCAGTTTTGTTTTTATTATGGATAAGAGAAACGAATTAAACATAAATAATACCGAATTATTTGATGAGCTGGCTCTTGTTAAAAGATATACCACTTCAGAAAAATTAAAGCAATGGAATGAAAACAAAAAATCTGCTGAAGAGCGCTGGGTAGAAGTTTTTAAACATTTCAAAGAAGGAGGTATAAGTTTCCAAAATATTTTGAAAGTTGTCGAATTCAGTTTATGTTTACCTGGTTCTAATGCTCCAACAGAAAGAGTGTTTTCTATTTTAATTAACATATGGACTAGTGAAAAAGCTCAATTGAAGGTAAATACCCTCAAATCAATTTTAATTACTAAGTGTAATTATGATTTAAATTGTTTAGAGTTTAAATAATATTTAAAAAGTAATGAAGGCTTACTAAAACAAATCTATTCAGCAGAAAAATACAAAATATAATTGCTTTGTACATATGTATATTAACGCCTAAAATTTCTCTATTAACTCATTTTACTTAAGAATCCAAAACATTTTTGTCATTGATGATATGTACTGAGTACAAATTATTCTTAATTTTATAGTTCTTACAAATATACTTATATATGCAAAAATCTCGGAAACAGTCAAGCTTTATTTTCTTTTTTTACTTCAGCGTGTGATTATATTCTTATGTTTTTTTTAAGTTTTGATTTGTATTTGTTTAAAAATATCTATAATAAATTAGTCTTGAATGTGGATTTAAGGTTGTTTGTACTTTTTAATTGTTATTGTGAAATCTTATCCCTGTTCTGTATTTTGGTTTCAAAAATATGGTCACCGTAGGTAAGAGTAATAAAATATACAGTATTTGTTTTCAAATTGCACTTGTCGTCTTCGCCGTAAAATGGGGTAGATAATCACAGCAATATACGTTAACTGCATCTCATCAGCCTATGTCATCATATAACTTCAAGCTCATGCCGCCAACATAACTATCAACCAAATTTTACTACTTATGTTCAACAATTGCCACTGTAACTGGAGTTCCAATTGAAAAAAAAAATATCATCAAAAGCCAAACATTTCTACGCAATCTTATCTCAATTTAGTCATGATAAATTAGCTGTAGTAATTAAAATTCGCAAGGTTTTTTTATGGCGTAATGATAAAGAGGGTTGCGATTTAAAACTTTGTGTGATGCAGTTGTTGCATTACAAACTTATTTGTAAAAAATAAAATTTTGCTTTTGAAAATAAGAAAAAGAAGATTAGTCTTAGCCAAAAAAAACATCGAGTAAAACATTTTACATTTGGTAACCTCGGTTTTATTTACGCGCAAAAAAAACTTCGAATTTTAAATAATGTCAAGAAGAAGAACGTGCAGCTGAGCCCGTTGCAACAACATCGCCTCTATCTCTTCGTATTCTACGATTCTGCAGAGAGAATTCAACAGTTTGAATGTTACAATTAGAGGCACAAGAACGAACAAAAAGTCAAGATTTTTTGCGATTTTACCGGAATTAGATACTGATGTTCTTTGTCATGTAAAAGACATTATGTTAGAACGTCCAGACGATGCTTATACGAAGATAAAACAGCTTCCTGAATAACAACCACTGCAATTGGAGTGGGATTCTGCAAAACACTCATTACATTGGAGATGAGCACTTGCACAACAACCACCACAGCGGGCTTCTACAAAACAACCAACAAAATGAGTATGGGCTCCTGCACAACAACCCACTACATTTGGATACTCCACAACAACCACCACAAAGGGCTTCTACACAACAACCATCAAAATGGACATGGGTCTTGCACAGCAACCACGACTGTGGGCTGCTCTAAACAACCTCCACAAAGGGCAGGTGCACAACAACCATCAACCACCACAATGGGCTGCACCACAACAACTAACACAATGGGCTTCTACACAGCAACCATCAAAATCGACATGGGATCAAATTTTTTTAATTTATTATTTTTTTAATTATTTAAACAACAATGAATAATAATTGAAATTCTATTTATAATTATTTTCTTTGAAAATATCAGTTTCAGGAATTGAACTATATGCAAAGCAGATTTATGATAATTCGAAAATTTTAAACTATTTTAAACATATTTACTTAGATAATCACGTTAGAGATTTTTGTTTAAATTTCTAATAAGATAATTTTTAATAAAATAAATTATAGCTACAATCATTGTCATAAAGCGTAAGTAAGTTGTAGCTGCATTCTCTGCATGTTTGTTTTTAAAAAAGACTGCAAGAAGTTTCGGACAATAAACTTGAACGAGTACAATACTGAAGCTATAAAATGAGCCATCAAAATTCGTTGGAAAATAGACATCTGCTTAAGAAATTGCAAATGTGATGAATGCAGCGAAAAATTTCCAAAGAAAGTTATTAATACGAAATGGTCCACATATATGGGAAATATTTATTCATCTGCATTATTAAAATCAAAGTCGGAACGCTTAAGGAGTCCATACATAAGGAATACAAACAAATTTTTTGTCTATTTAAAATTCCGCTATTTATGAAATTGCAGCTCTTAGTTTTATATTTTAGAGTAAAAGTGAACTATCTTTAGTAAAAAATAATGAATACAATAATAATCGACATTGTCTTAGACTGCAAAAAGATTATTTAACAACAATAGAATCCTTCGACAAAGGCATTAAAGTAATATAACCAAGCAAAGTATTGTGTTGACTTTTTATTAAGAATATTTTTCAATTTAAAAACAGAGGCGACGGAGTTTTTACATGCAATCGATTACTAAATTGATAGGCCACACTGAACTGTTTAATTTTCAAATATTGTTAACAAAGAAGCACCGTAAGAACAAAATAATTGACATAGAACAAAACTAACAGTATTCTTTTGTTTCCTTCTTATTAGTTTTTTCATTATTTGTTATTGTTAAAATATTCTATTGAGTGAAACATAATGCTAGTATTGTCAATGAAGGTATTAACAATAGTCTATGCTTATAAGTGAAAGTGAAATAATAATAAAGTGTAAATAAATAAATAAGTAATAGGTAATTATAAAATAAAACAGCCCCAACAAGCATTAAGGAGATTTGGAGCGATATACTAATCAAAGTAAATTAAAATTTAGGAAGAAGCATACGGAAACAAGTTGTTGCTGTTTTAAAGAACAAGGGATGCTTCACAAAGAATTATGGCAAATTAAAAGCGGAGATTAAACGAGGTGCAAAAGTGAACTACTACGATACAATAAACTAAGTTCATTGTTTACAGTTATGTAAATGTTTTTTTTTTTTCGATTTCATTATATTTTACTTTTTAATAAAAATATGGTTTTAATAAATTAAAAAATCATTCCTCTATATATTTATTGTACATATTCATTAATACGACGCAAAATTAAAACTGATCGCCATAGGTGAAACACTTTTTTAAGTATCCATTACGCCAGAGATGTTGAGAGATTCCCATTATTCCTAATAAATATCGTAGTAGTTACATGTACATGTTTGCTTAAATTGGAGCTGGAACTCGACATTTTTATCAAGCACAACAAAGTACAGTACCCTCCACTATTTGTTGTGAATATTATATTGTTTATAACGGTAAGTTTGCCCTTCTCTTTTCATGTTATTAAGATAATTTGTTTTTAGTTTTACTTTCTTTTATGTTTTGAAGCAAATATACGTTTCTATATAAAGAAAAAGACGGTCACAAATAAAAAACTGGTAACGATTGGATTTTATATTATTAACATGTTACATCAAAAAATGTAGAATATTTTTTGTCGCAACATATCAGGAAATCAGGACAGATCGCCCCTATGTGGTAGAAAAGGCAATGCGGCAAGATCAGTAAAACCAGGTTACTTTTAATGGCTCTAAAATGGAATTACCAGTAAATTCACATGATCCAATAGAAAATCAAAAATGTCACGACAGTAATCAAAGTCGATAAATGAAAAGTGGGTAGTAGAAATAAAAGAAATAGGTATTTTATATAATCTATTGTTGATAAAATTTTACACACGTTTATACGAAAAACGATGATATTTTATACAGAATTAAACCGTTAGTAAGCCATCTGATTACAAAGACTTGTTAGAACTAAAAATGTGCCTAGTGATGCAATTATCGTAGACTAATCGCAAATCAAAAGAATGGTCAAAAGAATAAGCAACTAATGGTGACAGAAGGTGAAATTTATGTTATTTTGGGAGCTATGCTGCTGTCGGGTTATGCTAAGTTGTCATTCAAGAGACTGTATTTCGCAAAACAAAATGATGTACCAAAAATACTTTCAGAGAGTATTAGATGTAATAGATTTGAAGATATACTTCAAAACTTACATCTAAATGATAATACTCTACTATCAACCTCTTCTGACAGACTGCATAAGCTGCGTCCGCTGCTAGATAGTCTGTGCGAATTTTTTCAAAAGCATTATGGACTAGAAGAAAAGTACAGCATTGATGAGAGTATGATCCCGTACTACGAAAAACATTATGCAAAACAATTTATAAGAGGAAAGCCAATTAGATTTGGTTTCAAAAACTCGGCTTTGTGTTCCACCACAGGCGTTCAGCGTATATACAGGAAAAACCTCAGAAAAAAAGAATTTGGCCTAGGTGGTTATGTAGTCCTTAGTCTTATTGAACTAGGAAAGCTACCCTCTCAAAGTGGTATAAAGCTGTATTTTGACAATTACTTTATATCGGTGCCTTAGATGAGCCATTTGCGAGAAATTGGTTATTGTGCTACTGGCGCATTACGTGCTAGCCGTGTTGAAAAATGCCCCCTAAAAGATCCCAAGGAATTTAAGCGAGAGAAACGAGGTTATGTAGACTACAGACCATCCCACGGTGTATTTGTGTACCGCTGGAATGATAATAGTGCTGTTACAGTGGCTACCAACTTCGAAAACTGGTCATTGACATCTGCCACTCGTTGGTCCAATGAAGCCCAAAGCTTGCTTATAAAATATGGAAAGCAAGCAAAACCGTTAAGCTCAACACGATATGACGGGAAAGAACATTGGATTGTGCGGAGGAACATCGAAGTTTAAATACCTGAAATGTGATGTAGGACTTCACCCTAAATGTTTCATGGACTACCACGTAATAGGTTCTTGATCTCAAAATAGTAATAAATAATAATACTCCAAATATTTTGTAATAATCTAACAAATAAAATAACAAACAAATGATAAATAATTTTTTAAAGTTATGGTGGCTATGGGTCCATCTTGCATAACGTCCGATATATCGGAAGGGTCATAAAATCAAAACTATATTTTTTTTAAACATTTTTTTGATAACGAAATGTTTAATGTAAGTCCAAATGCCAAATATATTACAAATGAACTAACTTTATCACTATAATAAACTTTATGCAGTAATGGGTTAAATAATAAAAAACTGTAAAAATTACTGCTAAAAACCAAAAAAATATCAAGTGAACTAAATTTTTTCTTGAATATATTTGAAAATAAAAAAGACTTTAAATCAAGTTTTCATGGCATTAAAGACCAATATGTTCGTAACTAAAATCAGTAAAAATTTTTAGCAAACATTGGAAGCCCAAAATAGAGATTAAGGTTCAGGCAAACCAAGCATTTGATAGTAACTAACATGCAAGTAGACCGACATTTCTAGTGTCATTTGCTTGCATGCATCTGGGACGAGAGCATATACTCAATAGCACAAGAAATGTGACGAAGTTGCAACGTTGATGCCGAAAAGTTTACGTAACATAGGGAACTCTACCGTCATAGAATTAATGAAAAAGACTACAGATTTAACTTTGGAGGAAAAAATTTGTGTCTTGACGTTCGACGAAATAAAGATGTTACGGTTTATGAAGTAAAGATTTTTTTTAATAAACATAATATTACTACTATATTATGTGTTTCGGAATCAATAGCTTTTTTGTCTGAAATTATATAAAAACAAAAATTTTACAATACCCTTTCAGGAAGACAAAAGTTAGCTGCCCAGATTTTTTTAAACACCACTGCCAATTCCATTCTACAGCACTTGACTTTGATATTAAAGAGTTCAGCTATACAGCTGCTTTCGTCCAACTCGGCAAACGACTCGCTCGAATGTCCAAATTCAAAAACGGATATATTTGATAACCCAAGGTATTTTTTTTTTGTAATTTCAAAAATATTTTTTGATATTTATATGCATAACATTTTATATTTGATAGCCCTTAGGAACCCTATGGAATATCTCTTAAAACCAAAAAGAATACCTTGAGCCACATTACAAAAATAATGTCTAAGCCCATTGTGCCACCAAAAAAACTAAGTGTATCATCATTATCAGTACCGCGCTGGATATGCTTCATAGTTAAGGCACAAAATATGGATTAAAGTATTTGGTAACAAACCTTTTGAACCAGAATATGCTGGAGCATTTCTTTGGTAAAACTCGTAGCAAGGGTGGGTTAATGGCTATCCTTCGTCATAGGCATTTATATACTGCGTATGTTTTTCTAATCATCAATAGGTCATAATGTTAAGATAACTTATGTTTAATATTTGAATTCAGCAAGAAACACCGAACATTTGAATGACAAAGGAAATGTGGAAAATGACGATACTGACTGGCTTATCACTAAGAACGCCAATACTCACTTTAAAGAGCATACTCGAAACTTTGAAGCCTTACTTAAAGAGAGTGTAGATGGGAGTATGAAATGGTGAAAGTGTGCTCAATAACCTAGACGATTCTAACATTGATGATATTGGTATGCTAAAAGAGAATACCATAGAATACATATCAGGTTGTATAATTTGATGTACATTAGCTCATTTGAAGGATTGAAGAAATTGGAAGGAAAAAGTATTTATTTATATTGATTCAATAGAGCCAGAAGACATTTCAAACGTTTTTTAAACGTTGAAATGCAAATAGGAAAAGTGAATGGAGAATAAAAACTGTAAAAAATACATACTTTTAGAACTGTGGTATTCTGGGCATAGAAATTCTAGAAGCGATATTACCAAAAAATTCATTGTAATCAAGGCAAATTGAATACTAGGTAAAACTAGTAGCGCAGGTGATCGAATTCGCTTTACACATTTCTCCGAGCTAACGTCAAAATTTATTTACATTTTCGTGACGCGCCATTTAAAAAAACTAAAAAATAATGAACTTGAAAATAAAATTAAATTAATTTGAAAAAAATTGAATGTGCAATAAAACGTTTTTTAAAAAGTGAAAAGTGTGTGTGCCAAAAAGTGCTGGAGGAATATTGTTCAAAGCTGAACAGTCATGTGTTCCAACCCTGTATATCAGTAAATGGTGATGCCAATGTTGTCCTGGGTGAATTGAGATATGGATGGCGCTTTGATAATTATCATTTATGCTTAATATCTTTTTCTTTTTGTTTTATAAAAAATCCCGATTGTTCATTGTTCGTTAGCATCTCATAAAGCTTAGTTTTGTGATTTAAAATATTTTCGCCATATTGGTTTTTAAATATATAAAAATTATAAGTAAAGTTAAAAAAAATAAAATAAATATTGCCTTGTTTTTTGCTGAAGAAGAAAATAATTGTTTTATTTTCTTTTTTTTTTCGAGTGACTATTTGGGTCAACTAGTGGAGGGACTTTCAGCAGGACAGCTGTCTGGAAGCTATCCTGATTTTGAATTTTTTCAAAAAAAAAAGAAGAAAAAACTTAACTAAAAAAGAAAACGTTTCTTTATAAAACATTTGTAAACTAAAAACATTTTAAACAAAATATACATTTTTAAAAATGTGTTATTGTGCGGTTGGCAAGAAAAAGTACGAACGTGGGTGTGGAACTTTGTGCGATATGCCAAAGGACACTAAAAGAAAAGTGAAATGGAGTACCATTTGTGGAATCAATTTTTCTGCAGCGGCGCGTATATGTCTAACATGCCAGTGATAATAAACAACTTACCTCCATATTTTTAATTTCATTGGACACCACAGTGTACTAATATATACGCCTTAAATCTAGTTTACGGACGGAGCTTAAAAATTAAAGAAAAAAATTCTACGGGGTGTAAAATTTAATTTTATGCAAAAAATGTAAAGCGACAAATTTGGGGTTGACCCTTAGTTACCGAGTTACGGGCCTCCAAAGTTCGTATGTACAATATGGAATATATCGAGTATTTTTTGGTGAAATAAGACAATATCTTTTCAATTGAAAAGGAAAATAGTAAAAAAATACAATAAAAACAGATAACGACCAAAAAACATATATATTAAATAAATTAAGTTTAGTAACAATACCATACGAAGAGATAAAAAAATCTTTAGCAAGCGAAGCCGGTGTTGTTCATACCATAGAGGAGAAAAGTTTTGCGCCCGGTCGAAGGCCGGCTACGCAGAAAATCTTTAGTAAGCGAAGCTAAAACTAAGAGCTGTCCAAGAAACTTTCATATACAATTTTTTTTTTACTATTTTCCTTTTAAATTGAAAAGATATTGAAATTACCTTTCCAATGATACCCATATTGTCTTATTTCACCAAAAAATACTCGATATATTTCATATTGTACATACAAACTTTGGAGGCCCGTAACTCGAAAACTAAGGGTCAGACTCAAATTTATCACTTAATATTTTTTGGTTAAAATTAAGTTCTACACCCCGTAGGCAACCTTTTTTTAATTTAAAGTTGCGTCCGTAAACTAGATTTGTTCCATATATACAAACACTTTTTAATAAATTTGTTTTTATTTTTTGTTTTTTTATATTTTTCGTCAGTTGTTAACTGACAAGTACAAGTAAATTTACACAAACAAAATACATGCGTTTTTGTTTTTGTACTCATGCGATTACCTAGTATTCAATTCGCCTTGATTGTAATCAATAATTAATTCAGATGAAGAATGCATGCGCTGTGAAGGTGTTCGCGAAAAATTAGTTCTGAAATGTTGTAAACGAACAGGAGTCGATAATTTTAGCAACATATAAGATTCTACGTCCACTAACCCTTATGAGCGCTACTTATGACGTAATATGTTTAAAATCTAATATTTTGCAACACTAAAAAACTATCGGTGATTCGGCCGTTTGCAAAGTGTTATTGGGGAGCTCTTCCGCAGTGAAGACATCATCACCAGGCGCTTAGTACTTTATATAATGTTTTGATTTTCAGATGATGCGTTTCACCTGAAGCCCTAAAAAGAAGATTTTAGAAATATATTAACTACAAGCTGAGCAGAGCGAGATGTTCTCTTCAGAACTTATTTGGAATAAGTTTTGCCTGCAACAAATGGTGTGTACAGATGCACCAATGCCTTTCTCGGTCCCGATGCGAAAAGTAAAAGAGAATACTAATAACGTAATTATTAAAAAATTATTAATTATTAAAATTATTAATTAATAAAAAATCCGCCAATAAAGAAGCGACTCGTAGAAATAGGGAAATATTTTTTATATGTGTAAAAATTTAAACAATGATTAACAAAAATCACTTTGGCGCCAATGGGTGATATTAAAAATAAAACATCTGTTTAAAATCTGATAAAATATTGTAATTAATAAACAGATCCGTATAAGCATTAGAATATGTAAGATGAACAAACAGGTATTTACAGAAAAAGGTTATGATAACGAATACGCGAAGGAAAATAAAATAAAAAACAAAAAAAGAAGTGCTCAAAAAACGTAAGAACAAAAATTAGCAGCAATTAAAAAAAAACATTCACGGCTAATCGGAGCACTAATAGAAAAGCGATATGTGCTTGTTAAATTTACAAAAATTATTAAAAACCTGGAACTTGAACATTTTCCATATAAAATTGAACTTAATTTGTTCAATAGTCTCAGCCCTGGAACGGAGCTTTATGATAATGTGTTCAAGATATTTCAAATGCAATTTACGGATAAAATGCATTTCGGCTGCATGTACGGAAGAAAAAAACTTGTTCTGCATTGAAAGCTATTCCCAAAAATTACGTTCATTAAAGTATAAAAGTGTTTTTATACCCATTTTACATTGACTACTTCACAATAGTTTATATAGATACGAAAAACGGAACATACACCATGCACTCTTTACATACATACAATCGCCAGCATATTTAAATAACATAGATTTGATTTCCTTTTTAAATTGGTTGAATGAAGGTAAGTTCGTTTTTGGTCCATCTTAAAAGACATTTAAAATATAAATAATGACAAAAACACCCCGGCATTTCGTTTTGTCCTTTACAAAAGGGTCAAAAATTCCAAGTCTGAATTTTAAATGCATTTGATTAAATGAGTTGATAATAAAAAAAGATTAAAAATGCTAGCAGGGTACTTAAAACATAAAAATAAATTTACTTGTACATTTGTATAGACGAGTAAAAAAAAAAAAAGAAGTTAAATGGTAGCGCTCCATTAAGTGTTCCAAATACCAGCTGGGATGTAGTCAAGAAATTATATTACATTGATTCAGGCAAAGGAACTTTGAAGTGATGACAATATAAAAAAACAAAATCAGAATCATAATTTATGTTTAAAACTGGATACATTCATAGAATAATTGTACTGAAATTGTAAAATTAAATTCTTGCTACTGGATTGTAAGGCTGTCATGTAAATGAGGACGCCCGACATGTGGTCACATACATATAAGATACTTTAATCAATTCAATTTTCCAAAAACGAAAAAAACCAGTTATTGAATTGAACATTTATTGTTACTAATAATCAAAAAATCTAGCAAATGCAAACGACTCGACCAAAAATTTTAACTTTATTTAAAACATATAAATTTTATTTACCAATTATAGATAATAAAAGAAAAACAATGGACATAGGCTGCCCCACAACAACCACTACAATGGGCCGCACCACAACAACCATCAAAATGGACATGGGTTCTTGCATAACAATGGACTGCTCCATAATAACCACCACAATGGGCTGATGCACAACAACAATCACAATGGTCATAGGCTCCTGCAAAATAACCACTAGAAATGGCTGCTACACAAGAATCACAACAATAGGCTCCACAAGAATCACAACAATTGGCATTGGATTCTGCAAAACACCCATTACAATGGACATGGGCTTTTGAACAACAACCACAATGGGTTCCTACACAACAGCCATCACAATGGACATGTGCTCCTGTACAACAACCACCACAATTGGCTTTTACACAACAACCACCAAAATGGACATGGGCTTCGGCAAAACAACCACAACAATCGGCTGCTCCACAACAACCACAACAATGGGCTGCTGAACAACAATAACCACAATGGTTACGGGCTCCTGCACAACAAACACTACAATTAGCAGCTCTACATCAACCACCACAATGGGCTCCTGCGCAACTACTATCACAAGGAAAATGGAATCCTCCACTACAAACACCACAATGGGCTGCATTACAACAACCACCACAATGAGCTCCTACACAACTACCAGCAAAATGGAAATGGGCTCCTGCACAACAAACACTGCAGTTGGCATGGGCTCCTGCAGAACACATATTACAATCGACATGGGCTCTTGCGCAACAACCACTATAATTGGCTGCTCCATAACGATCACACAAAGGGCTCTTACACAACCACCACCAAATTGTACGTGGGCTCCTGCACAAAAACCACTGCTATTAGCATGGGCTTCTGCACAACACCAATTACATTGGACATGGGCTCTTGCACAACAACTATCCCAATGGGTTGCTGCAAAACAGCAATCACAATGGGCTGCTCCACAACAATCACCACAATGGGCTCCTGCACCACAACCATGACAATGGCCTACTGCACAACAACCACTACATTGGGCTGCTTCAAAACAACCGCCCAATTATGAAAGCAGAAATGCCGGTGTTATTAAAAAAAAACATTAATACAGATAAATACAGACTAAAGTTTTATGATAATTTTGGATCAACGTGAAGAAATTTAAACTGTAACTTATTCTTCTTTCCAAAAAAATGATTCCGGACCTTACTTAATTTATTCGAGTCTCAAAAAAATAAATCATTCATAAAATTTGATTACACGACCTACATATGTAGAAATCATTGACTATTGTATTATAAAATTATTCCGGCAAGGTTTTCTGTTCAACCGCAAATGATCTCAAATAATACGTCGCCAACAACCGAGAAATTTCAGCCTTTAGAAAACAAATTATACCAAAAAAGCAAATTCAACTGATTGTAATAGTACCGAATAATTAATTCGTAATTAATAAGTATTTTATTGGAAAAAATCAGTTTCCGTAGGGAAATTGAAATACATATATGCAAACCAGATTTATAGTAATAAATAAAATAAATTTTATCTTATTGTGCCTTATTTAGGAAATCAGGTTAGAGAATTTTTAAAGGAGGGCCCTATAAATTATTGCTTCCATCATTAAAACAAAACTTACAACAGGTGTTTGCTTATAAAAAAAAACCTGTGAAGTTTTAGACCACAATAAACTTTCACATATGCCACAAAAAATTAAGTAGGAGATATACATCTGTTTAAGGGAGTGCAAATGTCACCATTGGAGCAAAAATGTCAAGTCAAGAATGAGTAATGTTCAAGAAGCAGCGAAGCTGTTAACGAGTATGAGCAAATTAAAGATAAATTGAGGAGGAGTGAAAGGAAATAATTTTTTTTACATTTTTTTTTCTATTTATAAAAGTGCAGTTATTGCTTATAAAAAACAACATTCTCTGCTTTTATGCTTCTGCCAGTGTAATAAAAACAAGAGTATTCCCCTATTGTATTATAGCAAACGCAAAAGAAAAACTGATCCCCGTAGCTAAGACACTCTTAAGTTGCCACTACGCAGGAGACATTAAGAGATTCTAAATATATCTATACACGCTCTACATAGAAATTAAAGTTTCGTGGAAGCACATAATACCTTACTTAGATTGGAGCTAAGCTTGAGAGTTATTTAAATATGTAGCATACACTTCATATGTATTGCTTAAAAGTATGTAGAGTTCAGCATTTCTAACGAAACCGCAATGCTGTTCTTTAAACGGAAGTAATTAAGAACTAAGAAGATTTTTTAAAACGAAAAGCTCTGCAAATGGTTTTTATGCAAGTAGGCAGCTTTGCGCTATTATGGTCCGACGTTTGCATTTCTTCCATAATCTTTTTTATATATAAAAGCTAAAAGAAACAAAACTTGAAGGTGAATTTTATGAGAAGAACTCTACAAAAACTTAAGGTGAAGATAAACGCCAAAATCGATCACGAGTAAATTAAACTCATATTCATGGCTACCACGAGGTGTTAAAGAAGAGAAGCAAGTGTGATTGTAATTTTATAATCTTTTATATTTAAACATGAAAGAAAAAACTCTTTAAACGCATTTCAGAAACCATGTAGCGTTTTTATTTAATTATTTGTAGGAGGTAGTCTTGAGAGCATGTAAGATAATTTTTTTTTTTTTTTTTGTTTTTTTAATAAAGGTATTATGTAATACAGTGAAAGTTAACCCAGAACTGTTTAATGAGTTAAGCTAAAATTGTAGTCAAGACAGCAATTTTTCAACTTACTCTGTAACAATTTCAACAGAATCCGCAGAGCAAATTAAAGGAATTAAACGGGCAAAAGTGGACAGAAACACCAAGCATAATCAAGTGCTTGAAACAATTCTGATACGGGTCAAAGAAACATGTATAGTTTATTTGCAAGATCTATTTCTCTGCAACAAGCTCAGAAGTACAGCACCTTTTGGGAGGCAACAAAACATCGGTATTGTCTGACTTTGGTTTTGTCGACAGTATTTTTGTTAACGAAAATTTACAAATGTTACGGTTTTAAAAATATTTGAAATGAAAAAAAAAAAAAAATTTTAATTACTACCAATAAAAAAATTTGAGCTGCTAATACAACAGCGTGAAAGTTATCCAAGTTTAGCCAAAGGATATCCTAGAGGCCTAAGTGGTAATAATTTTAAAGAGGGTTGGGAAGAAATCAAGACGGAGCTAAGGGTAAGGATAAAGAGTTCTTGATAGTAGAAGTTTTAAAATGTGACATGTGTAGGTTTGCAGACATTTTAAAAGTAAAAGTAAATTTAAAAAAGTTAACGAAGAACAAAGCTAAGCTCAATTCAACAAATTATTACCTCTCTTACCTTTGGAAGCAGCCAACTTTTAACTTGATTTAAAAAACAGTTAAATCCTGAAGTTGTTTTCCAAGGTATAAGGGCGATAATTTTGTTATATAAAAAAATTAATAAAAAAATTATTCTTTGTTGTTTTTTCATGTTTAAATAAATATTTGTTTTTTCTGATAATGGTACACAAAGGAGTAGCGAAATGTCGAGCTTTAAAAATTAAGGTAAATAAAATACATAATAAGAAGTTTGAGTGCTTAAGAGAATTTTAAAAGAAGGAGTTAGGTATTAAATTAAATAAAAAGTGGTTTGTAAATAAGACTAATTTAGATATTCCAGATGAGGTTTAGTGGATTCTTTTGAGAAGCAAGGAGATTTTCCAGTTTTAAAAATATTAGTGCACAGAGTGGACAGAGAGGACTTAATTTAAAAGTTAACACGCAGAGACAATATAACCACGAGTTATAATTTTTTTAAAAGAACCCCTCAAATGAGAGGACTTGTTAATCGTTTTAAAACGTTAAGGGATAAAGTTATAAAAACCCAATCCACAATAACCTTTTTAAATAGATGTCGTCATTTAGGAATTGTAACAAAATTTATTGTAAATGCAACGAAGAATATTCTTAATATTTTCAAGTTGGAGGGAAAATGGGCAATTAAACACATTATGGAGAAATATTTGTGTGATTTAAGGAATAAAATATTAAGATGTGCAATTTTTGAGAAACGTAAATTATTGAGGTATTTTCAAAGAGAGCTGATAATGATTAAAAATGATTTGGAAAAACTTTTTTCAAGAAAATAAATGGAAAGATTTTTGCAGTTTAAGGACAGATTAGGAGCAGCTTTAAAAATTAAGGTAAATAAAATACATAAAAAGAAGTTTAAGTGCTTAAGAGAATTTTAAAAGAAGGAGTTAGGTATTTAATTAAATAAAAAGTGGTTTGTAAATAAGACTAATTTAGATATTCCAGATGAGGTTTAGTGGATTCTTTTGAGAAGCAAGGAGATTTTCAAGTTTTAAAAATATTAGTGCACAGAGTGGACAGAGAGGACTTAATTTAAAAGTTAGCACGCAGAGACAATATAACCATGTGTTATGATTTAAAAAAAAAAACCCGCAAATGAGAGGACTTGTTAATCGTTTTAAAACGTTAAGGTATAAAGTTATAAAAACCCAATCCACAATAACCTTTTTAAATAGATGTCATTCAGGAATTGTTCCAAAATTTATTGTAAATGCAACGAAGAATATTCTTAATATTTTCAAGATGGAGGGAAAATGGGCAATTAAACACATTATAGAGAAATATTTGTGTGATTTAAGGAATAAAATATTAAGATTTTTGAAAAACATAAATTATTGAGGTATTTTCAAAGAGAGCTGATAATGATTAAAAATGATTTGGAAAAACTTTTTTCAAGAAAAGAAATGGAAAGATTTTTGCAGTTTAAAGACAGATTAAGAGCAGCTTTAAATATTAAGGTAAATAAAATACATAAAAAGAAGTTTGAGTGCTTAAGAGAATTTTAAAAGAAGGAGTTAGGTATTAAATTAAATAAAAAGTGGTTTGTAAATAAGACTAATTTAGATATTCCAGATGAGGTTTAGTGAATTCTTTTGAGAATCAAGGAGATTTTCAAGTTTTAAGAACGACAGTAGACAGAGAGGACTTAGTACAAACATTAAAAACAAAAGAAAAACAGGAAATAGCTAGGACTATATTAACTTCAATAATAGATAATCATTTAAATAAGATGAACTTAACTAACACGGATAGATTTATGTTAGAAAACTTCCAATGGGATCTCCAGTTGTGGCAGATATTGTTATGGAGAAATTATTAGACATTGGCATTGAAGAACTGAGTAAGAACCAAGAATAATGACTAAATATGTGGATGATTTGTTTTGTATTATATTTGAATAATCTAAAAGTGGATTGGTATTAAAAGCCAACAGCTTCCGAGAGAATTATTAATTATTATCCTAAGCATAACAAAAGAATAATTATTAATACGGGAAAAAATTTGCTAGAGAAAGTTCTGAAGTTAAGTGATAAGGAATTTCACAAAAGAAATAAAGATAAAGTTAAAGTACTAAATTAATTGATAATAATTTTCCAATGCAAGTAATAAATATTTTGTTTAAGCAATTAAGCTACCGAAGAGCAAGAAAAGTTTACTAGTCTTTAATTTATGAACCAGAAATAGCAGAAAGGATAGAAAAATCAAAAATTTTTGATGCAGAGAAATACAAAACTTATAATACTTTAAATAGATTATTTAGTAAAACAAAAGATAAAATACAAAAATGGGACATGTCAAAACAGTGAGAATTGTAAAAAGGAATATGTAGGTACAACAAAAAATAAACTAAAAACTAGAATAGCTGGACATAAGTCTGATCAAAGATACAGGGACGTTAATAATCCACAAAAAACTGCATTATCTTCCCATTGTGCCAGATTTACTCACTGTCCCAACTTTGAAGATACATCTGTTTTAAATATAGAAAACAATTATTAACGTCGGAATATGTTAGAGATGTTACAAATAATTAAAGTACCATCAACAAAAGGAATAAACTTTAAGGCTGATACTGATAATGTTGCGCATTTAGTGCATAAAAAATAGTTAACATTTGAAGGTATCTAACTAATTGTTTGTAACATTTCTATCATCAAAATTTATGTGAATGTATTTGTATTGTTTTTTTAAATTTTTTAAATAATTTAATGAGCTGTTTCTGTACTACAACCGAACGACTCGTCTAGAAAATTGAGTGATTTTCATAAAAATTTTTTAGACGATTTGCTCGCTTGTTAAACAGAACCAGCACATAAATGTTTTCCGTTTTTTAAAATTTATGAGAATGTAAATGTTTAAAATATTTGAGTTTTATGTCTCGAATGTTTCCCGAGTTTTAAATTTATGAGCATGTTTATGTTTAAATATTTGAATTTTGGTTTTTTGCATTTTCTGTTTTTTTGAAAAAATATTTTAAACTTAAATTTGTTTTTAAAAAAAAATCTAATTATTAATACTTTTTGTTTGCTGTTTCCTGAAGATGCCACCCAACGGTATGGCGAAATATTGAAAAAATAAATAAAAAATAAAAAAATAATAAACAATGTTTTTATTTATAAACTGACCTAGTGCTTAAAAACCCTATTTTAATTTATTAAAAGCGAGTACATAGCTTCTTTAAAGAGATACATATATGGATTATAAGTGTTTAAAGAAAAAGTAAAGGGATAAATCGGTTTAACGCTGTATTGCGTTAATATCAAAGCAAGATTCACCATAACCTGATTCGTAGCACAAATACAGGCGTTGCACTAAAATTTATCAGTAACTCAACCAAGAATGTTTTAAGAATATTTAAAGATAAGCAACCGCAGGCATTGATGAACTTAAATTTTTGTATGGCTATGAAGCACCATCCTATAGCACTGTGAAAAATTGGTATAATGAAATTAATCGTGGCCGAAGCTCGCTCAAAGACGAATTTCGTGAAGGTCGTCCAAAAACGGCTGTTGTGCCAGAGAACATTGATGCCGTGCGTGAACTCATAATGCAAGATCGCCATGCGACATACCGAGAGATAGAGACATCCTTGGACATTTCTTCCACCAGCATACATTCGATACTGCATGAACACCTGGCCGTTAAAAAGGTTTGTTCCCGTTGGATCCCGCACAATTTGAAAGTCGCTCAAAAAAAGGCTCGTGTCGATTGGTGCAAAGAAATGTTGCAAAAATACGATTGCGGTGCTTCCAAAGAAGTTTATAAGATCGTCACAGGTGACGAATCAAACGAAACAACAATCGACCGTGTGGGTCTTCAAAGACGAGCAAAACCCAACGAAAGTTGTTCGTGGAAGAAGCACTTCGAAGCAAATGGTCGCCTGTTTCTTCGGCAAAACTGGTCATGTGGCGACTGTTCCGCTTGAGCAACGTAGGACGGTCACTTCTGAGTAGTACACTACAATTTGTTTGCCTGGAATCATCAGAGAAATTCGAAAAACCAACAAGAGAAGACGAACCATTGTTCACCATGACAATGCGAGCTCTCACACATCGGCTCAAACCAGAGTGTTTTTGACCGGCCAAAACGTCGAATTAATGGGTCATCCGCCGTACAGCCCTGACTTGTCACCTACGACTTCTCCTGTTTCCGCACATCAAGAAAAAAATGCGTGGTCAACGATTTTCGTCGCCAGAAGAAGCTGTTGAAGTGTTCAAAAACCATGTTTTAGAGGTGTCTCAATCGGAGTGGAAAAAGTGCTTCGACAACTGGTTTGAGCGCATGCAAAGGTGTATAAACCTTGCTGGAGAATACTTTGAAAAACAATAAAACCATTTTTGATTATGAATATTCGCATTTTCACTATTAGGCCAGAAATATATAGAGCAGCCCTCGTATTGTAAATTATAATTGAAAAGAAGTATAAATGGAATATAAAATTTGAAGAAGGATGTTTTGATTTTGATCACATATAAATTTTAAACTCATGTTAACGGCTACTTAGATACGGATTTTTCAATTTCAAGATTTTTAAGATAAATGTGGTAGCTCTTCTTAAAGAAATTGAGAAAATAAGAATCATCAGAATGTAACACAACATTTTTTGAACTACTCGATCGTTGCATTCTGGTAGGGTCTTGGTTTCCTGTTTTCTTTAAAAATCGACCAAAATAAATTTAGGAATTAAAAAATACGTGGTATTAAGCCCGATTTAACTTATCCGTTTAGATATGTATTAAAATAGTTGGAATAATATTTGTTTTTTTTTCGATAATGGGTTTTGCCTACATAATTGACAATGTCGCGTGTTTAGTACCTTCATGATAGTGTGGAAATCTAAACATACTTTTTTAAAAGTTGCCAGAAATTGGTCTAAAAAGGATCTTCTCAAGGCATTTTGCTAGAAAGTGTTTTTTAAAGCAAATTTTTTTTAAATCCCAAACTTATTTCAGAACTTTGACTGTTAAGATCCTATTAAGGACCATTTTCTCATGTAGATGTAATTTTTCATACGGTTTCAACAAAGATATTACACTACTGCCGAATGTACGTTTATTGTTTCTATTTTAAGTTTTATCGTTACAAATTTATTATTCATTTACATCCTTATGCAAAAAAAAGACTAACGTCAACTTTAAAGTTCACACTAGTTAACTAACACACTAAGCCTAACAAGCGTATGGTAAAAAATGGTATCCTAAAACACTACTTTAACAAATGTATGCTGCAATACATTTTAAACGTTAATACTGGCAACACCATTCACTTTTTATAGTTAATGATACATAAACACGAATATTAATTTGTTCGGGTAGTCAAATCTATTGAAAAAGGTTTATATTATTGTAAAGTAAACTTACTTTTTTTTTAAGTTAATGGTTAAATTAATGTATTTAATACATGAAAAACAAAAATTCAATGCATTCACAATAATGTAAAACATTAAATACAACACTTTTTTGTTAGAATTGATATCAATTATTTGAATAACGAGATTTGTTCACTTTTGTTGATTATTTGCACATCACTATGGAATTTTGTTAAGTTATGTTATTTTTTATGTGATTTTAAGCAAAAAAAAATCATCAATTCTTCGCTTGTAATTTCTTGGCCGATTATATCCAGATATTTATGCATTCTAAATAAAATATTACAATATTAAAACAAGTTTTTCCTTAATATCAAAATTAATTTTACCGATTCTGCTCACTAAATTTAGTGTATCTATTTTTTTTAATTTTATTTTTTAATTAACACGATTTTTTTTTCGTTTTCTTAAAACTGATTTCTACAAAATTTTTGTTGACAATATGTATTCCAAAAAATAAATATCAACAACGTCACTTTAAAGTAAGGGGTTACCTACTTTAAAAGTTTTAAAGTTGACGTAGGTCTTACCATACGTTTGTTAAGCTAATAATCGTTTTTGGATGAAACTTTAAGGAATTTTGCTTAACAATGAGTTTAAAGCAGCGTTAACTTTTTTTTGCATAAGACCGTTAGACTCTAATCCAATACAATTTAGAGTTTTTACGGACAATGAAAATCTAGTCCGCCCGAACAGTTTAAGGCAACTGCTAATTTGTGAGAGCTGTAAGAAGGAAAATACCAAATTACACATAAGTTTTATTCTTTATGCGTGATGTAGGAAGAAATATGGAAAATGTGATTACTCGTGATGTAAGGAGAAAAATAAAACCAGAATATTTAAGAAGATTCGATAGAGATACAGAAGAAAAGCTGGGCTTTTAATACAAAGAATCTTGAGTTGTTCGATAGAGAACAAGCTTATGGAGTTTAAAAGAAGAAAAGTTGTTGGTAGGAACTTCCTCTTTAGATTTAACGGGAGGCATTGTCTCCTAATTTGATTTTGTTTTATTAAGTAACAGTCTTAAATATTTTTTTTCAATACTTCGGGCACCTTGGGTGTTTTTCTTCAAGAATTTGAGTAAAGCCGTCATGTAAACATAATACTCCCTCTAAGTGATTGACGGCTTTGCTCAATAAAAATATTTATAACTATTATTTAATAAAACAAAAGAGTTTTATTTAAATAAACTTAAGTGTCGTAGAGCCCGAAGACAAAAATAGAAATAACTAAAATTAAATAATAAGTTTGTAGTAATGCAAACAATATATTGCAATCATTTTTGACTTAATTAATTATAGCAAAGTTTTTAATAATGACAATCAAAACGTCCATTTAACAAACGATCCCTACTAATTGCACTAAAGGTTAAAAATAAAATTTACAAATCATTATAGGAGGGACCTTTAAAAACATACAAAAAATTGAGCATTTGTCAATCTTATCTTATCGTCTTATGGTCAAATATAATAGGAGATCCGTTGATAGTTCTGAAAGCAGGATTTCAAATGCACAGGAGAGAGTTATTTTTCAATAATGAAAAAATATTGTTTTAAATGGCAATATAAATGTTAGAGCATCTGATTATGTGAAAATCTTTTGATCAAAGATATAGAATGTGAACCTTATAAAAATATAGACTTTATTATAAATGAGTTTTGGCAAAGAACGCAAAAAACACAACAATTTTGCTAAATGAAATAGAATCGTTAAATCTTCGAAAACAAATTTTTAAACACTTGTTAGAAATTTTTATGTACAAGGTGGCGCAAACGTAATCCTCCTATGAGAAAATGCTATAAATTTTGCGATTGGCCCCTGATGTCAGTTCTGTTTTGACATTTGTGTAGTAAACACATGCGAAATACACGTTAATAAACAATGATACGCTAAACTGCTCCAGAACGCGGAATATTGGTGATTATTTAATCACCACCAGAAGGAAGATGATTTTCTTCCAAAATAATCATGAGTGATAAGGCCCATTTACATCTTAGCGGGTACGTAAATAAACAAAATTTACGCTTCTGGGGCACTGAAAATCCGCGTGTAACCCATGAGGAGCCATTACACCCGCTCAAAGTCAATGTACGGTGTGCTGTTTTCGCTGGAGGAGTCATCGGACCTTTTTTCTTCGAAGACGTCGCGGGCCAAACGGTTACTGTGAATAGTGAGCGCTACAGAGCAATCATCAACGAGTTCTTTTTGCCGCAAGTTAATGAATTCGGATTGGAAAACATTTGGTTCCAACAGGACGGTGCAACGGCACACACTGCACGTGCCACAAACGAAATGCTGAAGGATGCATTTCCCGGGCGCCTAACCTCCCGCTTTGGCGATTTGCACTGGCCAGCAAGATCGCCTAATTTGACCGCCGCACTGTGGTCAATATTTTGAGATAGCGGCCAAAACTCATTTTGGTTTTTGTTCTCCGATTTTAAAGTTATTAGAGGCTTGTGAAAGTAGACAGTAGTAAACCTCGGGAGCCAACTATTTCACTGAGAACAGGGTGGTCCAAAATGGGCTTTTTCAGAATTTAGTAAATTTATGATATTTTTAGTTAATTTTTAAAGTTTAAATGATCATAACTTTTTTGTTTTTCAAGATTTTTGGATGAAATAAATTTTGTGTTGTAACTTAACTTATTTCCTATTACTGGTAAATTGAAGCTCTACTGTTTTCAGAACAATTTAAATATTTTTTTTTTTAAAGATCAAATTTCTCGGAAATTTCCTACTTCATAGAGCACAACTCCTATGAGTCAAAACACAAATTTACTATTTTGTAGTCCTAACTCTCCCCTACAATCCTATATATACATGTCCATGCATCGGGACTGTACTTTTTGAGCTACAGCAATTTTTCTGACCCAGGGTAAGATATTCGGTACAAATGCACGTCATATTTTTTGAGAAATTATTTGTATGTGAAAGTGGCTATTATGCATATATTTTGATGAAATTTTGTACAAGAGTTCTTTTTGACCCAAAAAATAATTCCGTTGAAATTAGGAAAAGTTGGCCCATATTTGGACCTAGTCCACATAGAAGGGTGTATCAAAATTTTGACAGAAATGACAATAGAACTCTCAAATTATGTGGTATCTAGCAATTAATTTGGAAAAGGTAAAAAATGATTTTATTGCCATCTAATATTACATAACTTAAATACCTGAAAATTGCAAATAAATTTAAAACCAATGGAAATAACTGGTAAAACCAAGTACCTGTTATATTGTTTCAAAGAGAAAAAAAAAGATCATGTTGAAACTTCGAGCAATAGTATATTAATCCATGCATTAATTTTTTTCTTCATTATTGTTTAAACAATGGCTAAATTCAGTTATTGTGTTCTATCTGATAGATATTTTGAACGGAAAGATGAAAACGACATTATTTTACATATAATGAATAATCCATTCTTCAAAATATGCGACAAGAAAGCGGTACAATCAATGTTCCAGAAACAAGAAATTGTTTTACTCACGCAACCAAGAATGGCTAAGAAATAAACTTATTTTTAAAAAGCCATCAGTAACTACCACGGAAATGAAGAAGTTTCTTGTAGCATCATAAAGGATTCATTTCTGCATCAAATTCAACCATCGAAAACTAAAAAGAGTAAAATTGCTATCATTAAACAAATAAACAGACGCAGAAAAAGAATTTTAGACAAAGTATGCCGACACCAACTGAAGAAAATAAATTTACTCCAGAAGAAGCATTTGCACTATTTTTGGATTTGAAAATGAAAAGAACCAATATACAGAATTGCGGAAGCGAACTAATGAAAAAAATTTTGGAGTTTTTCCATCATATCGAGATATAGTTTCTGTCAAAAAAGATTGCTTACCTTCATCAACTGCTATTAGTGTAACTTCAAGTTCAGCAGAAATAAAATTGCAGAATATTCTTGAACACACTGCAGAACGATTTTTAAAGACATTTGATGCTGACTATTTAAAGAAATTTAAAAATTGCAGCATGACTTTAATTTCTAAATGGGGATGTGATGGGTCCTCTGGCCAGAAACAATACAAACAATGAAATGCGGAAAATTCATCAGATGCCAATTTATTCATGATTTCTTTCGTTCCATTACGTTTAACAAAAACTTATATTGGTTCAGAGCCGTCAACTAGTAGAGGTGCAGAGATAGATGTATGGAAGAATGAAATTCCATCGTCAACAAAATTTTGTAGACCAATAAAGTTTGCTTACAAAAAAGAAACTAAAGATGTCATAACTGAAGAAGTTGGCAAAATAAGAGATGAAATTAAAGAACTTAAACCCGTGATATTTGAATTTAATGTGATTTTTAATTTAATATTCGAAGTTAACTTTAAAATGTCACTTACAATGATCGATGGAAAAGTTGCACAAGCTTTAACCGAAACAAAGTCTTCGTCAAACTGCACCATATGCCAAAAAACATCAAGTCAATTGAGCCAACCACCAACACAAGACGATAGCTTTAATGAATCATATGAATTTGAAATGTCACCTCTTCATGCTAGAATTCGTTTTATGGAGCATATTCTTAAATTGGGATACGATTTGGAATTTGGCCCGTTAGGCGAAACAGTAAGAAACAACAACGAAAATTAAGAAAAAAGAAAGCAAAAAAAAAAAAAAGATATTCAAGAAAAATACCGTGAAATAGGCCTAATAATTAACCAGCCAAAGCAAGGATAAGGAAATTCTAATATGGAAACACAGCAAGAAGGTTTTTTTCCGATTCAGAAACAGCAGCTTCTCTAACTGGAGTAGATTATGATTTAATACGACGATTCCAAATCATATTATAAGTTATTTATAACCAAAAATATTCTTGGAGACATATGACAACCACAGTTCACAAAATTTTGTTCTATGGGGAACAAATAATTCAGCACAATATGCTTCCAATTGGAGATCTCTCAGAAGAAGAAAAAAGGAACAAAGACTACAGATTCTTTCGCGAGCACAATACAAGAAAAATTTCCAGATATTGTACTAATAAAGATCTTATTAATATTTTGTTGTGCACATCAGACCCATATATGTCCAGTATTCGACAAAAATGGAAATCAACCTCATTAGAGTTAAATGAAGAAGCTAAACAACTACTGCAAAATAAAAATCGAAGCTATTTGGAAGAAATTTTTACTAATATTGTTTAATTAATACTAGTTTAAAGGTTATAATTTGTTTCTAATTTTAGTATAAATTTTTATTAATACATTTAAATAAAATATATGTGCACTTTAAATCAATAGTAAAAGTTTACTTAAAATTTTATCGATGTTGTGTTCTGTATATAATATATCCAAATGGTATTGATATTGTTGGGAATTTCAGTGTTATTTTCCAGATTAATTCTCACAAGAATTAGCTTTCTTCCAAAAAAAAAAAAAAAAAACAACATTTGGCCCCTGTGAATATTGAGACTAAATAAATGTCAGGGGCCAAATGTTGGCATTTTCTGTACAAAATTAAGTTTAGGAATAATAAATAAGCATTGGTTGTAAAATACGATTGAAGAAAATAAGAAATTATAAAAAAATACCTATTTAAAATGTTAAAATATTCAACTTTTACATGGAAACTCAACAAAAAATTAAAATGTATTTTTAACTCCACATTATTTACGTTCCTATCGGTCGATTTTTACGTTTGAACACGCAAATTGAAGCTTAAAGTCCCTCCTATTGAACAAAACAAATTGCGTAAAAAAATCCGGTCAAAAGTTATAGAGTTTTGACCGCTATCTCGCGAAATTGACCACTGTGCGTCATGCAAGGCCCACTGCTGACTATGTCTGAGCAAAATATAAAGACAGAAAATGCTTAAACTTAGATACAGACCAGACGTGGATCGCACCAAACGTACAGAAAAATTAACAATAACTACATCAGCACAGGTAGTAAACTAGCAATAGAAATCGGATGAACTTATAATATTCCATAGTTGTGATCACTATATAGATTTAAGCAGTATTAAAAGTGTACTAGTAAATATCATAAAAGAAATAACCCAGATAACTGCTAGGTAAAAGGTATGATATGCAAGATTTGAGTAGCACATTAGATATCATGACGAGACGTGGAAAATTAAGAATTTCTAAGGGAAAGACGGCGGAAAGAAGTGTTTTGAAGAATGTTTTTTTTTTTCAAATAATCATCAAATAATTATCCTAATGGCTCGCGGTTTATTTAAAGGGAGTTTTGTTTAATATTTCAAATGCACTGGAGAGAGTTATTTTTCAATAATGAAAAATATTGTTTTAAATGGCAATATAAATGTTAGAGCATCTGATTATGTGAAAACCTTTTGATTACATTCGCGCCAGAATCAAAGATATAGAATGTGAACCTTATAAAAATAAAGACCTTATTATAAATTAGTTTTGGCAAAAAAAACACAACAATTTTGCTAAATGAAATAGAATCGTTAAATCTTCGAAAACAAATTTTTAAACACTTGTTAGAAATTTATATGTATAAACTATAGTCCGAAAATAGCTTAAACAATACGGCAATAAGTATGTGTGATGAGAGAGCTACGCAATATATATTTTTTAAATTGCTAATTAAATTTTAAAAGTAGCTTTCAAATTGAAAAGAAAAATATATTTGCTACTCGTATACCAATTTTAAGAAAACACCACTTCAGGCTTTTTTTTTGTACCCAATTTCTACTAAAAGAATATTTTTAAACATATACCCAATAAGTGCCAGGTTCATGTTATCCTGCACATTACCGAGACATTCTTAAGAATATTGGCGGAAATCTATCTAAGAGGCCTAAACTAACATAAAATTTGAGGATTTCTCGCATACCATACAGAGATAATTTAAACTGTGGGGTGAATTGTTGTCAATTTGCAGAAGCTTTACTTTAAAAAACTCCTTTGGAAAATGTAAAAAATACAAATACATATGGGATGACATGAAAGACGAGCTATACAAATATCGAGTCTTTTAACAGGGACGCTACAAAAGTAGAGCGACAGAGACAGCAAACGACGCCATATTTCTTGCCGTTTTTTGACATTTCTCTTCAGTAAGGTTTGCCATTTCATGCTGGAAAGATATACGAGCCAACAACGAAATTTTCGGATTTTCATCGAAAAATCAGCGATGAGGCTCATTTCTAGCTAATTGGCTTCGTCAATGAACAAAATATGCGTTATCGGGCAGGCATCAATCCACACGTACTCCATGGGTCATCATTTCCTTTCGAAAAAATTACGGTTTGGTGTTGTTTATGGGCCGGCGGCGTCATTGGGCCGTACTTCTTCCGTATTGATCAAGACCGGCACGTTACTGTGAATGAGAATCGCTACCGCTCAATGATAACCGAATATTTTTGGCCCCAATTGGATGATATGGACTTGGGGGACATGTGGATCTAACAGAACGGCGCCACAAACCACACAGCGAATGTCACAATCAATTTATTGGAAACAAAGTTTGGAGAACGTGTTATTCCACGAAATGTTTCAATGGATTGGCCGCCTCGGTCGTGCAATTTGATGCCGTTAGACTATTTCCTGTTGGGCTACGTCATGTCTATGGTCTATGCCAGCAAACCAGCGGCGAAGTTATATGCAAAGCTTCTAAAATGGCGACGTTTGAAATCGTATTGCAGTATGATTAGTGTCCCTACATGTTCCTTCAAAAAAATAAAAAAACTAGTACTTCCAAAACTTCGATATGCGACTGTCTACGAGAGCGGTGAGGAAGATTTATTGCTACAAGGCGACTTATTCTCTTTGATTCCGCGTGAAGGAGTCCAACATGGTATTTTTTAATCCCCTGTGGCTCAGGAGACAGTATTTGGTTGGATAGTGACTGGCCCAACCAATTGTGTGTCCCCACGTCATGTAAGAATGTCTCATATGACAAAAGTTTCTATTGATGACCAGCTGAAATTCTGGAAGTTAGAAGAGGTGTTTCGAAAGCAGATTTTGTCAGAAGAGGATAAAAATGTGAGGAGGACATTTATCGTTCTACTACTGTAAGAAATTCTGAAAGAAGATATACAGTTAGTCTGCCCTTTAAGGATAGTTCTTTTTCTCTTGACCCAATGGACATATTGCTGTCAGCCAATTTTTGCAAGGCGAAAAATCAATATTGCACAACTCGGATAATAATGTTCAGTATGATGAGGTCCTAAAAGAATATTTATTAGAACGTTGGGTCATACAGGAAAATTGGGAAGTGCCACAAGTGGTCCAAGTTATTATTTATCTCATCAAGGCGTATTTAAGCCAGAAGTCACAACAGCAAACTTAAGAGATTTATTTACTGCATCCATCGCAACCTCTAGCGGTAAAAGTTTGAACGACCTGTTATACATTGCCCCAATTCTGCAAGCTGAAATAGTTAATCTTATTTTAAGATGGCGGTTTTTCCAGTTCGTTTTTAATGCGACCATTCAAAAATATACCGACAAATTTGAACACAGGCCCTTCCAGAGAATCGTTTTTCGTAGCTCCAAGAATGATGAAATAAAAGATTATCAGCTTAGTACTGTTAATTTCGGCGTTAACACGTGCCCCATATTTGGCTCTTAGGACCATCCCACAGTTAATAAAGGGCGACGTTACCCACTAGGGGCTCGAATCTTACGTGAATGTATGTATGTCGATGACGCCCTTGTCGGAGTGCATTCTGTTCTAGATGCTTTGTTGGCAAAATTTGTCCCAAGAGCATCTTTTGAACTCCTCTTATTTTATCGATGATAAAAGTGCTACAAAAACGTTAGGGATCCACTGGAACGCGGCAGAACATATGTTTTTCTTTACGGCTAAAAATATTATGTGTAATTGCTAGGCTGTTTGATACAGCAGGTTGGTTCGCCCCAGTGGCCAATTAAATAGAATGGGACGAACTTATAAAACCAGCAGCTTTGCAAAGTGGCAGAATTTCATCGAAAATTATAAAGATATTGAGCCATGTTGGATTCAATACTTTCCTAGTTGTTATATCTAATTTTATGGTTTCTGGGACTCGTTTGAGCTAGCTTACGCTGCCGCATTGTACAAAAGAGTTAGCTTTGAAAATACAGTTCATACAAAGTTGTTCATATGCAAAACTAAAATAACCCCTATAAAAAAGCCAACATTTCCTCGACTGTAGTTATGTGCTGCTGTTCTTTTGACGAATGTAGTCGATAGCGTGATTCCCATATATAATATAAATATGCTCTTTACGTATTTCTAGTCCGACTCAACCATAGTTCTTGCCTGGTTACAAAAATCCCACTGTAGCTGGAAGACTTTTGTTGCAATATTAGAAAAAGTAGGAAATAAAAATTGGTGTTACGTAGCGTCTAAAGGTAACCGCTCTAGCAACCCGGTGGCTGCTACCTTCGGATCTGAATAAAAACAAACTTTGGTGGCACGGTCCAGATTGGCTCAGTGATGAAAAGTCATCGTGGCCCGTAGCAGCATCATAGTTCGAGACGTTAGAAGATTTAAAAAAAGGTTAAACTTTTGTTGCTAAACTGACTGAGACAGAAGACATACTTGAGCGTTTCTCAAGCCTGTCGAAAGCGTATCATGTGTTAGCGTATATATTTAGATTCTTTATACTCGCTAGTAAAAGTCGACGTAAGGATCAAAATTTTGAGTCATTAAGAATCTTTGCCAGAGAGTTGTGTTTTGTTAGAAATCGACTATTTTTCCTGTCACAACAACTCTACTTTTCAAACGAAATCCACTGGCCGCTAATAAGAAAATTTACTTCCGCAGTCCTTTGTTGACCCTTACGCACTTTTTGGAAAGGAATAATATTATTCGTTCTAACGGTCGCCTGAGTTCTTCATCTTGTTTAGCTTATCATGAAAAACATCCAATTATACTTGCGTATGGCAGTAGGTTAGCTCGGCTGTATGTGGAATTTGTTCCATGGTGGCCCTCGTTTGGTGTTGAACGTAATTCGACTAGAGTGCTGTATAAAAAGGGCAGCATTGCAAAGTTTGTGTTTTACATCGCAAAAATCATGCCTGCGCCACCTGAAGAAAGAACTGTTCGTTTGAAATCAAGAGTTTTACAGGTCTATACTGCCGAGTAGCAAAAGGCTACGTGTGACTCTTTGTATGTTTCTCTACAAAGGCAATCCATCTTGAGGCTGTAAGCGATTTGCACACCCCTGCCTTTTTAGCGGCCTTAGCTCGTTTCATTGCTCGCCGTGGTTGCCAAGTTGCATCTACTCCGATAACGGCAGAAATTTTTTTGGCGCTGCAAGCAAAATGAAAGATAACTTTGACAGGCAGTTAAACATCCACGTAATACTGCGGTGGAAAAGTATGGACATCAGCGATTGGAATGGCACTTTATCCCCGCGGCAGCCCCTCATGGAAGGATTATGGGAGGCAGGTGTGAAAAATCATTTCTTAATATAGTCCAGAAGAAGCAGTATCTTCAATTAGTATCGTGCACCGATGGCGCAAAATAAACGCCATACAACAATCGATATGTCATAGGTGGAAACACGAGTATTTAAAAGAGTTACACAAACGTATAAATGGAAATCCGCCCAGATAGACGTAAAAGAAAATGACTTTATCGCACTTAAAAATGAGCTCACTTGTACTACAGGATGGCGTTTGTATTTTATTATAAAAGTTTCTCGTGGTTCTGATGGTAAAGTGAGGGTAGCAGACTCAAAAACACAAAACATAGAAATGATGGCCACCATACGAGTCCAAACTGAGCCAGGCAGAACAAAATTTTGGACCCATGCCCTAATTGACCCCGCCGCAGCCAGATACTAGATCACACGAAAAGAAGCTGAGCTGTTGCGATGTGTAATCCAGCGAGATAAAACTATAGTGACCATTTTCATAGACTGGGCCAGAAATGTTTTCAACTAGAGCTGTTGGTTGACGACAGAGCCTATTACTTGAGCACAAGCAACGACGTTGACAGCTATACGAGGGACGATGGGGGTGTGTATTCGGCTAACAAGCGTTGGTAGGTACAAGTATCGCCCACACTACGTCGTGCTGGGAGCAGAAATAATAATAATTTAAATAAATAAATAAATACTTTAAAACTATAAAATCAAATAGTAATCTATATTATAATTTTAAGACGTGGTCCTATATTGCGATATCGTCGCAAGGTGACCGGTATGTTTGATCCAGTCACAGCTCAAATGTTAGCTGTAAACACGATTATAATGAAAGATAACATAGACGTTGTTTTCTCGCTTGGCTCTGGATTGCGTAACGAATCGTTGCTTAAACTCACATCAAAGCAAGAAACAGCGTTTTTTTCTTGTTTAGTTAGTATTTTTTTAATCTGGTGACGGCGCTATTGAATTGGAGATTACCAACAGAGCTTCCACTATAAGGCAACAGATTTTACGGATATTCAACAGCAATAGCATTCACATCTACAGCAAGACAGTAACTTTTTTTTGGTATTTGTAGTCCGCCATTACTATCATCCACATTAAGAAAATTGCCGAGTAAAGCCAACTATACAACACCAGACTTTTGCATTGGCTTCTTGAGCATATGCACTCAGCAGACACCAGCAACAAGATAATTCGACAGACTGTTTTGTTACACTTATGCCTGAAAATTTATCAGATGAAGACCATCGTTGGGTTAGGACGGTGAACACTTTTGACATGAAGACACCATTCTCCCAGTCACTTCTTGAATGGTGCTAGGGAGTTAGTATAAGATACAAATGGTAGCGATTTCGATTTGTTCATTGCTTGGAATCTATTAACTTTTATGTCAAGTATGTTTAATATTTAAAATATCTGTCACATTTACAATTTGAGCATTTTAGTTGTTTCACTCGTATAAACTTTTTTTCTGGATTGTGTTTAGTTGCTCGTTAATTATATTTCCGTTGAAAGTTCGTATTTTTTGGACTTCCGTTTTTTCTAGAATGTCATCTTTTGCATTGATGCAATAATGCGATAAAGCGATACTATCTTCAGACAACTTCAACGAATGACTTCAAAAAATACACACACTTGCAAAACAACAGCTACTAAAGGTCCATAATCAACAAGCTTCTAGGACAATACAACACCAAGAGTTTTAGTTTGTCAGCAATACTGTTAGTACCTGCAACGAGCACCCACCCATATATACTGAGTCATCGCCACGATTAAATAGCAAGATTCTAAGGTAGCAGGTGCAGCATAGATACAATTTAACAATGTCAAATTTTGTATTTCAATAGTGTATTTAATAAATAAAATGTCTGTCGAATTACGGAGTGAAAAGCAACCAATTTTTTCATGAAAATGTCTCTAATTCATAAGTTCTTGCAACTTATAGCTTAATGGAAATTATTCTAATGGAAATCTTTACAAATTACTCTTCGAAAAAAATGCAAATATGGATACATTTGGTGGGTGTAGTAAAAATACGATCAAAAATATGGTAATATAAAAATTAAATATAATTAAAGTTGCAGAAACAATTTTTCGAAAATAAAAAGAACACCTAAAGAGGATACTGGAGTGCGCCAAAGACCACTCTGTACGTATCAAAACACCGTACAAAGTGGGCTTTTGCGTACTCCTCCGCCGTCTCATGCCCTACAAGGGTGGCTCCTTAGTGGGTGAAAATAACCTCCATTCTCGGATCAATTTTCACCTATGCCACAGCGAAACACCTACAGTTTCTCCACCCACAGAGTGTCTTCTCCATCGGTGTGATGGGGGACGATATCGTCTTTTACTCGATCGTTATCTCCATCAAGATCGAGGCCCTCGTCTTCGCTTACAACTCTTTTGTGCTGCACTCCAGTGTCCTCGTGAAGCCAGTTTTTGAAGTTTGTTTTCTTGTTGCTTGAAAACTTGCAGCTAAGTTTTATTATGGAAACAGAAATAGATGGAAAACATACAGCTGTTGTCTGAAGCGGCTTCTGTAGAGAAGTTGTATTTTTCTGTTCTATGCAAACACATATATAAATTAGTGGCCAGGATGTCGTCGGGAAAGTAGTCGAGAGTAAAATTGGCAATAAAAAAATAGCACCACAAAAGGCATCTTGTTAAAGGACAATGGGTCTTCGACGGAGTAGAGCGAATAAGTGGTAAAAGCTTCATGGTTCCTGTAGAAAACAGAAGCCGTAAAAAATCATTACCACTTATCTAAAAATAAATTTTTAGGGATCAACAATTGTATCAAATTTTTGGAAGGTACATAGATGAAAGTATATTACACATTAAATCATTAAAGGCATATATTTTTTTGTCTACCGATAAGTTAAATGAGTTTCTTTACACTTACCAATTAGTTAATATCGCACGTAAGTGATTCAGAATTGTTTTGTGTTTACTATAGTTTAGTTACATATTGTTTTTTTACTGTTTATAATAAAGTTTAATTACATGGATTTTATTTTTTAAATTTACTTGGCTACGTCTGTTTGTGGAAACGTGCTAAAAAAAATTAAATAAGTTTGTCGAAGTATCAGAGGAGTTAGCTGAAAGTGGAATTTAAATCCAGAAGAAGCTATTATTGATAATGCTGCTACCTAGTTTACAAGCAGAAGTTAATAACTTCATAATTTCCATGGAAACAACAGATAAATTGACAAATTTTTCAGTATTAAAACAAAAATTTCTTCAACATCGGCTAAGAATGACATGAGCCTAAAAATATCTAATTCTATGTCAATATGTCTTGAAAATAGTTTTAAAAATCACTCACGTAGAGCTAAAAACCGCCGCTATGGTATTGGATTAAAACTAATTGCTTTAGGAGTATATTTTCCTTCTCCTTTAGTTTATCGTTATTTAGGAGTATTGTAAGATTGGCCTGACGTTAAAACTTTACAGCTTTTTGTAAAGGATTGGCCAATTTGAACGGCACATTTAAACCACTTAAAATACGTGCGTGTGATTTTACAGATGAAGAAAAATATGTTAGTGTATCTTGTGACGAAATGTCTTTGAAAAGTTTTCTTGAGTACGATAGGTGTAAAGACAAAATTAGAGGCCTTCAGGATTTCGGGGATGAAAACCGTACAAGAAATATAGCAACTAGCGCTGTATCTATAATGGCAAGTGGTATAGGTGCCAATAGTTGGTCGCAAGCAGTGTCCTATTTTTCCTTTATTTAAGGTAGCTGCAAAGACAATATAATAAAAATATATGTTTTTGAGGCGATCACTAAACTTCAAGAAGTAGGTTTAAAACCTTGTCATTTCGTTTGTGATCAAGGTGAAAATTTTGTAAATTTTTCGAAAGTTGTAAACGTCAGCGATGAGAAGCCATATTTTAAGGTGAATAATCAAAAAATTTATTTCATGTGCGATCCCCCACATTTAATAAAAAGTGCAAGAAATTGTCTTTTGAATTTAGATTATAAAGTTTTCTTCAATGGTAAGCCTGTGTCATGGAAAGATATTATTAATTTCTTTATTGTTGATAGAAATTCCCTCAAACGTGCTCAAAAGCTTACTATGGACCATATTTATCAAAATAATTAGAACAGTAAGAATTTCTTAACATAGCCTCAAAACAGCTTTAAGCTTTAAAAATTAAAGATGAAAAGGGAGCTAATTTAACAAAAACTTTTAAGTTCATTTGAGGATGGATAAATAATATTTTGGCCTTAAAAAGTCTGTGGTTTTATCTTTATAAAAAAGGTCTTCAGGGACTTAAGATACGTAGACTTACGCAGAATCATTTAGAACATTTTTTTGGACAAATGAGAAAAGGATCTGGAAATTCAACACGCATTATACCCAGAAATTTCCAAAGTACCTTTTAAAAGCGTTGGGGCCTCTACTATGTAAACGTAGTGGTAAATGGAAATTGTAAAGATATTTCCCCAGATGATTTTAGACTTTTCTATTGTAGAACTCGATTATAGCTTCGGTTCTAAAAGAACTGTTTCTTAAAGCAATTTATTAAATTTATATTTATTAAAAATAATTAGAGATTGGATTCTTCCCATAAATCTGGTAAATACCAGATATATTGTTTTTTGGAAATTTATTTGGGTATTTATAAAAAGCGTTTGAAATAAGGCATCTAGCAATCTCAGGTTGTCAATCAGCTGAAACGTCACTTAAGATGAGTAATTTCTTTTAATGTTTGCAACAACACTTGCATTGTTAAATATCTAAAAGCGAATTGAATTAACATTGTGAAGAAGGTATGTACATATACATAAGTGAAGCTAATAATGATGAGATGCAACAGCATACTTAAATCGTTTTTAGGTATGAACATGAAAGGACCTAAAAAAGAAAGTATATGGAAGCATTTTGCAACAAGAGCAAGTAACACAAAAACAATTCTTTGCAGACATTGTAAGTAAAATTTACTTAATTTCAAAATAGTGAGGTTAATTTTTGAATAATTTTAGTTGTTGGGATGAACAAAAATACTTGCAAGACAAGCACAACGAAGTGCAGTTTAGAAACGAAATGTTTTTTGATAAGTGTGAGCGAAATTTTATTGTTCTTATATTTATGGCTCGAGAATTGCAATTAACTGTACCTGCGGGCTGGAATAGTTTATGCAAGGTGGTTGTCATTTAGGGTAGTTTCTTTAGTAATATAACATAACAAATGAAGATTGCATCCATCGAAAGATAATTCATTCCCTAGGTTTTTGGAGGCACCGAAAACATTCAGAGCCAGGGTACATTCGTCGAAAAAAATTTTTGGAAGATACGTACTAAATATTATGTAAATATCTGCATCTAAAAGAAATTTCCCCTTTAGATATTAATAATATAACAAGTTTGAGTGATCTTAAACATGTTATACTGTAAGATAACAGTTTACCGTTTTATGACTCGAACCAGCATGCTGTTCTTGATACAAATCCTCTTGGAGATATTATAATTAAGACTTGCAATGTGCCTTCTTTAGAAATAAATAAAGTCTGCCAAAAAGTGACAAAAGAAAAACTCTTATAAAACGCATATAGTGCTGGCGTTTTTTGTCTAAAAACTCAAGCAAAAATGTTTTGGGATAACAATTTTTCAAATTTAACATATACAACAATAAAAAAATATAATAGAATTGTAGAAGATACGGCAAGAGAAAATTATAATAATATAATTAATATATGTCCTATCAATTTTACAAATCACGGTTTTACAAAGGACGGAACCTCTCTTTGCCTTTATACATGCATTCATGCTGATAAAAGATATCGTGATAATAAATTTCTTGTTAATCTTAAAGACTTTCCCATAAATATTGCAGTTTTTGTTTTTAAATACAAACTTTAATACAAAACAAACTTCCAGCCAGTTCGTGCAGTACGACGACAAGTTGCAAAAACTAATTGAAAACAATTCAAAATCTCTGCAAATTGTAGGAAATATGGATGATCTGGTTATGAATGAATTAACAAGGAAAGTAACAGAGTCTTGAATAGGTTTAAAGTTATGCCATTTGGGCTAACAAATGCGCCGTAAAACGCGTTCATCTATCTGGATGATTTACTTTTAATCTCCCAGAATTTTAATAATCATTTAAATCTATTACTTGAGATTGCAAATATATCAATCAAGTCAGGCCTAATGTTAAACATCTCTAAATGTAAATGGTGCTTAAAGGAAGTTAGATGCCCTGGCTATGTGATTGACTATTGTGCTTTCAAAACTGACCCCGAAAAAATATTAACCATTAGAAATTTACCACCTCTGAAGTATTTCCGTTAGGTAAGGATATTTTTGGACTTGCCAGCTGGTACAGACAATTTATTGCAAACTTTGGAAACTCCGATTTAACTTAGAAGGCCAAGACATTTTCTGAACGCAAGAAGCAAAATTACAATTATGTTTGACAACAGCACATGTTTGAATAACACCAAACTTTGATAAGCCATTTACCATTTACTGTGATGCATCCAAGCTAAGAAGGAGGAGTTATAACGCAAGAGGACAACTCGGGTGTAAAAAGACAGATTGCTTTCTACTCCTGCAAATTGAACCAAGCACATAAAAATTACTCAATTACCGAAAATTTTCGCGAGTATGTAAAAGGACACAAATTGAAAGTTGTTGCAGACCATGCAAGCCTTCAATGGCTAATATCTAATCGAAGGTGCTTTGAATAATATAGGCTTTCTCAATCAAATGATTGGACATCTTGAAAACTGTGGTAGGTGAGATCACCGATCGCTAACACCAAAGATCGTACATTTCAATTAAAACAGTTTTGTTTAAGTTAACGTAAAGAATTCCGTCCGGCCGCTTTAAATATTTTATTATCAAAATATCGTAAAACACGTTCGAAATTTTCAAGCCAGAGAAGTTTTTAAAAAGTTTAATGACAGCTGCTCTACAAGTTATTGCAGCCATCGTTGACACAAAACTTGCAACAAGTTGCAGCTGCATTCTAGATGTTAATATTTAAAGAAAAGGTGTAAGGCCACAAGTTTAACGATAACGCTAGTGAAGCTATAATACATGGCACAGAAATGAAACAGAACATCAACAGCTTTATAAGAGAATGCAAGATTATTGTGACAAAAATTCCATAAATAGAATTCAAGTACAAAAAGGCCGCCAATTGAAAAAGAAAAAAATTAATACTTTTAAAACAAAAAAAGCTTTAAGAAGGTTAGGAAATTTTCAAATAGTATCCAGGAATATAAAATCGGATTAGTTAAGATGTCTGGACATAAATAAAGATATCTTTATAAATATATACAATTGCAAAAGGATAAACTGTGGTGGGATTACATACAAAGAATTTACGTTCCAAAGTGCAGTTATTTATATTTGTATTATATTTGTTTTCCTGATGATGCTACACAATGGAGTAGCGAAATATCGAAAACACGTATCAAAAATATAAATAAAATTCTAAACCCAAACCGCAACACCATTCTTTGTTGCTACTGTAAGTGTAGTAAAAAACTGGATGATAGCTTAAAAAAGAGTATTTCTGTGGCTGAGGCACTCATTAGTAGCCATTAAGCCGAAAGATTTATAATTTATCATTAAATAAAACTACATAGCGTTACGCAAACGCGTTTGTTTAGATTAGAGCTGGGTCTTAATAAATACTGTTAATAGAGTATTTAACAAGCAAAAAAATATACACGCTCTAGATGACTATTTCTTCGCGAAGTACAAGATATGCAAAAAATTGAGAAAAATGCGATTTTGCAGTTATTCAGCGTACACTTCTTCCTAGTGCTTTAAAGGATGTTGAGTCCAACATTTCTAACGAGACCTCAATAGACTTCTTTAAACGAGAACTAACTTACGCTCTCACCATAAGCAACAAGTTTAAATTATTAAATTACTCAATTACCGAAAATTTTCGCGAGTATGTAAAAGGACACAAATTGAAAGTTGTTGCAGACCATGCAAGCCTTCAATGGCTAATATCTAATCGAAGGTGCTTTGAATAATAATAGGCTTTCTCAATCAAATGATTGGACATCTTGAAAACTGTGGTAGGTGAGATCACCGATCGCTAACACCAAAGATCGTACATTTGAATTAAAACAGTTTTGTTTAAGTTAACGTAAAGAATTCCGTCCGGCCGCTTTAAATATTTTATTATCAAAATATCGTAAAACACGCTCTAGATGACTATTTCTTCGCGAAGTACAAGATATGCAAAAAATTGAGAAAAATGCGATTTTGCAGTTATTCAGCGTACACTTCTTCCTAGTGCTTTAAAGGATGTTGAGTCCAACATTTCTAACGAGACCTCAATAGACTTCTTTAAACGAGAACTAACTTACGCTCTCACCATAAGCAACAAGTTTAAATTATAAATAACGTTTGACGACAATTTTAATATAAAATCCTACAAACCTACAACATATTACAAAAAACCCTTTTTATCTCAAAAACATGCAATTATATTTAAATTCAATAAAGTAATAAGAATGGAGAAAGTAACATTTATTATTACGCAAAAGCTCTGTAAATTGCTTGTACAGCAGCCTAGTAGAGTTATTTTAATACCGTTAAAAACATAACAAGGAATGGACAAAGATATGTTCGTGCAGCTAAATACTTTCGTTATTCTTTTGTATATATAAAAGCTAGAATTATGGAAGTCAAGTGTGATAACTGAAAACAAAATAAATCGAAAAACATTCAAAAAATAAAAGACCATACAAACTTGAAGAGGATGTTTGGAGAAAAAGTCCAAGAAACTCAAAATAAATAACACATATTCGAGGGTACCTAAAGGCCTCAAAGACAAGAGACAAATTTTATTGCCATTTCATAATCTTGTGTGCAAATTGGATTTGCAGCCCTGCAAATTTAATAGAAATCGATGTGAACGAATTTGTTAGCCTGAATCTAAACAAGCTAATTATAATAACATATTGGAAATATGTATTTACATATTTAAAAAAATAAAGCCAGTGATTATTCTTTAACAACTCTAGCAGGTGAAAACTTTTTTATACCAAAAACCGAAGTATCGAGCTTTCTCCTTTCAGCTATAAATATATAATTATTCCAATTTTACATTTAAAACACATTGAACTTGTATATGTAAACACGGTGAAAAAAAAATTAAATTTTATACACATTTCTGGAAAAGAGCAATAGTAATGGATTTAAACTTTCAGAAAAAGATCATAACATGCAAGATGATTTGATTAATCGTGGGGTATTTATTTGCTGATTTGTAGAACCATTATTAAAAAACACGTCCTCAGAAATTTTGAATAAAAAAAAAACATTTTTTTGAAGTTTTCTCAAATCCTTAAATTAATTTAGAAAATTGACTGATTGGGTCTTATTAAGGATACTTCCTAAGAGCAAATTGTATTTGCTAATATGATAAAGAAAGCACCCCCACCAAAGAAGGTGTGTACTTTTCGCTCGTGTAGACACCAGCTTAACAGTGATAGGAAAAAGCTAATATGGCAACATTTAACTACCTTATAAATACAACTCTGCGAACACACATAAAAGGAAAAATATCAAAGTTGACGTGCGGCTAACAATAATCATTTCCGGTCCTTTTGATTAAAAAACTGCAGCAGTAAAGTTGAAGTGCGAAGAGACATTTTCTGAGGTTTATATTTATAGATTCACTAATCATAAATTTAAACCACTTGAATATTTTCTTATTTTCTTACGTGAAACAAAAATTGCAAATTCTAGATACATGTAATGAAGATTGATCATCGTATTTTTTTAAACCTAAAGTTTTCAAATTTAGTAATCCTAAAAACAAAGCAATCAAAATTTGAAAGATTATTTGATCACGAGAATTAAATATTTATTAAATGGTGACTACTTGAGCTACCAACACTGGCACAACCTTATTTGCACCTCGGATATCTACACTGCAACGGACCACCGTGCCATGCCCGCGAGCCTTAGCCGTGCCCAAATTGACAAGTCGCCAGTGAGCACAGTAGATTGAAGGGTGGGTTTTGAGGAAAGAGTGAGAGGTGACATGTTCGGGTTTTCGTTCTCGATTCGGTCGTCGTTTCATTTTCCGTTTTGCCTCTTTTTTCATTTTTAAGATAATTTCCGCTTTTTTCTTCAAAAATTTCATAAATTTCTACTATTTACACATACATATGTATAAAGAGTAGAGATATATGACAAATATTACACATTATATATGAAAGCTTATCAAATCTATTTAAACGTGTTGAAAAAATCCGCCAAAGAAGGAGAGAAAAATTTATTTTATAGTGAAGAGTTTAGTAAATTACTCCTATGCAAATATGCGACTTTATGGACTAATTTAATGGAAGTATACGTTGAAACTAAAGAAAAATCCCGAATATCCAATACCGCTATTGAAAGCTATTTTAATATTCTAAAAAATGTCACAATGGAAGGAAAAATTTTTGTACGTGCGTCGGAATATGTCAGATGCTCATACATAAACGTACAGGAAAAATTAAATAAAGTATAAAAGGAATATGATGAGGAAAATAAAATAAAAACGAATATAAAGCGGAAACAGATAAATCTGGAAGAAGACCTTCAAAAAACATAAAAACAAAAATTAGCGACAAAATGTTGTATGAAAAATTTTTAAAAAACAATTCACGGCTACCCAGAGCATTAAAAGAAAAGAGGCATGTACCCTTAAAATTTGAAGAGATTGTTCAAAAGCTGGGATTTACAATTTTTTCATCGGAAATAGACCTCAAGGAATTTGTCTTAACCCTATAAAAGAACTTTTTAATAATGAGATTTACATATACATATTACTAACAATTTATGGATCACATACATATTCAACTACATGTTCTGAAGGAGAACACTTTTTCTTTAATGATTGCTATACACTAGATTTACCACTGTTATTACAGTATGAGAACATATTTATACCCATTTTGCACAAACGTCACTTTACAATAGCTTACATCAATCCGAAATACATCATACCATTTGCCATGCTGGGTTAGCTGGCGGAGAGAAAAATGAATTTTTAGATATATTTCACAATAAAACCAACAGAACATTTTAAACTAACAAAAATAGATCACGACTTGCAGGATTTGACCAAGGATAATATTAATTGCGAGAAGTACCATATTCATCCGTATCCACGAATATAAAATCGAAACAGTTAAGAAGTCTGGACATAGATAAAGATATCTTTATAAATATATACAAAATGCAAAAGGATAAACTGTGGTGGGATTACATACAAAGAATTTGTGTTCCATAGGAAATTTATCTATTTATGAAAGTGCATTTATAGCTTTTACATATAAATAAAAACAAACTCTAAACCTAAACCGAAATACCATTCTTTGTTGCTGCTGAAAGTGTAGTAAAAGACTGGATGATAGCTTAAAAAGAGAATTTTTTATTCTTTTGTAGCACATGTTCGCGAATAAGAAAAAGTAAAACTGCTCGCTGTAACTGGATACTCATTAGTAGGCATTACGCCTAGAGATTTAGAATTTACCATTAAATAAAATTTCATAGCGTTATGCAAACGCGTTTGTTTAGGATGGAGCTGGGCCTTAATAAATGCTGTAAATAGAGTATTTAACAAGCAAAACAGAATACATACGCTGGATGACTATTAATCTGCGAATTACAAGATATGCAGAAAAATGGAGAAAAATGTGATTTTGTAGTTATAAACATATCCAGCGCACATTTCTTACCTAGTGCTTTAAAGGATATTGAGTCTAACATTTCTAACGAAACCGCAAAAGACTTCTTTAAACCAGAACTAACTTACGCTATTACCATAAGAAACAAGTTTAAATTTTAAGTAACGTTTGACGACAATTTGATTATAAAATCCTACAAACCTACAACATATTACAAAAAACCCTTTTTATCTCAAAAACATGCAATTATATTTAAATTCAATAAAGTAGTAAGAATGGAGAAAACAACATTTATTATTACGCAAAAGATCTGTAAATTGCTTGTTCAGCAGCCCAGTAGAGTTATTTTAATATCGTTAAAAACATAACAAGGAATGGACAAAGATATGTTCGTTCAACTGAATACTTTCGTTATTCTTTTGTATATATAACAGCAAGAATTATGGAAGTCGAGTGTGAATAACTGGAAACGAAAAAAAAAAATCGAAAAAAGACAAAAAAATTGAACTTTGAGAAGAAGCACATAACATGCAAGATGATTCGTTTAATCGTGGGGTATTTATTTGCTTATTTGTAGAACCAATATAAAAAATTAAAAAAAAAAAAAACACATTTACAAGTTCATTTTCTCAAATCATAAAATTAATTTAGAAAATTGACTGATTGGCTCTTATTAAGGATACTTCCTAATAACAGTGTGTTAATTGGGTTATCTTTGTAAAAGAAGGAGAATATGTTTGCTCCCATCGATACAATCGATGGTCGACGGCGGTAAGTAAAATATAATCATTTTCAGAATAGTGGGATTAGTTTTTGAATAATTTTAGTTGTCGGGATAAACAAAAATACTTGCAAGAAAAGCACATGGAAGTGGAACACTAATATTTAGTTTAGAAAAGAAACGTTTGTTGATTTGTGTGCGAATTTTTATTGTTCTCATATTTATGGATCGAGAATTTCAATTAAATGTACCTAACGGAGGAAATAGAAGGACTGCAGACGGCTGTGGACTGGAATAGTTTTTGCAAAGAGGTTGTCATTTCTGGTACTTTCTTTAGTAATATAATATAACAAATGAAGATTACATCAATGGAAAGGTAAATCATTCCGTAGGTTTTACCGATCCAAATATTGAAGGTTTGTGGAGGCATCTAAAACGTTTGGAGCCTGAGTATATTCACCGAAGAAAATTTTCTATAGATACGTACAACAATTAACTTTTTACGATTTTCAAAGTCCGAAAAAGGAATAAGCTTGTAGAGTTCCTTTATATTCCCGGAAAATTTAAAACCAGCTTCATCCAAGTGAAATTTTTAAATTTCAATAGGAATGTAAAAATCTGCATCTAAAAAAAGTCCTCTTTAGATATCAATAATATTACAAGTTTAAATGATCTTACACATGTTATACTGTAAGATAACAGTTTACCGTTTTATGACTCGTACCAGCATGCTGTTCTTGATACAAATCCTCTTGGAGATATTATAATTAAGACTTGCAATGTGCCTTCTTTAGAAATAAATAAAGTCTGCCAAAAAGTGACAAAAGAAAAACTCTTATAAAACGCATATAGTGCTGGCGGCGTTTTTTGTCTAAAAACTCAAGCAAAAATGTTTTGGGATAACAATTTTTCAAATTTAACATATACAATAATAAAAAAATATAATAGAATTGTAGAAGATACGGCAAGAGAAAATTATAATAATATAATTAATATATGTCCTATCAATTTTACAAATCACGGTTTTACAAAGGACGGAACCTCTCTTTGCCTTTATACATGCATTCATGCTGATAAAAGATATCGTGATAATAAATTTCTTGTTAATCTTAAAGACTTACCCATAAATATTGCAGTTTTTGTTTTTAAATACAAACTTTAATACAAAACAAACTTCCAGCCAGTTCGTGCAGTACGACGACAAGTTGCAAAAACTAATTGAAAACAATTCAAAATCTCTGCAAATTGTAGGAAATATGGATGATCTGGTTATGAATGAATTAACAAGGAAAGTAAGAGAGTCTTGAATAGGTTTAAAGTTATGCCATTTGGGCTAACAAATGCGCCGTAAAACGCGTTCATCTATCTGGATGATTTACTTTTAATCTCCCAGAATTTTAATAATCATTTAAATCTATTACTTGAGATTGCAAATATATCAATCAAGTCAGGCCTAATGTTAAACATCTCTAAATGTAAATGGTGCTTAAAGGAAGTTAGATGCCCTGGCTATGTGATTGACTATTGTGCTTTCAAAACTGACCCCGAAAAAATATTAACCATTAGAAATTTACCACCTCTGAAGTATTTCCGTTAGGTAAGGATATTTTTGGACTTGCCAGCTGGTACAGACAATTTATTGCAAACTTTGGAAACTCCGATTTAACTTAGAAGGCCAAGACATTTTCTGAACGCAAGAAGCAAAATTACAATTATGTTTGACAACAGCACATGTTTGAATAACACCAAACTTTGATAAGCCATTTACCATTTACTGTGATGCATCCAAGCTAAGAAGGAGGAGTTATAACGCAAGAGGACAACTCGGGTGTAAAAAGACAGATTGCTTTCTACTCCTGCAAATTGAACCAAGCACATAAAAATTACTCAATTACCGAAAATTTTCGCGAGTATGTAAAAGGACACAAATTGAAAGTTGTTGCAGACCATGCAAGCCTTCAATGGCTAATATCTAATCGAAGGTGCTTTGAATAATATAGGCTTTCTCAATCAAATGATTGGATATCTTGAAAACTGTGGTAGGTGAGATCACCGATCGCTAACACCAAAGATCGTACATTTGAATTAAAACAGTTTTGTTTAAGTTAACGTAAAGAATTCCGTCCGGCCGCTTTAAATATTTTATTATCAAAATATCGTAAAACACGTTCGAAATTTTCAAGCCAGAGAAGTTTTTAAAAAGTTTAATGACAGCTGCTCTACAAGTTATTGCAGCCATCGTTGACACAAAACTTGCAACAAGTTGCAGCTGCATTCTAGATGTTAATATTTAAAGAAAAGGTGTAAGGCCACAAGTTTAACGATAACGCTAGTGAAGCTATAATACATGGCACAGAAATGAAACAGAACATCAACAGCTTTATAAGAGAATGCAAGATCATTGTGACAAAAATTCCATAAATAGAATTCAAGTACAAAAAGGCCGCCAATTGAAAAAGAAAAAAATTAATACTTTTAAAACAAAAAAAGCTTTAAGAAGGTTAGGAAATTTTCAAATAGTATCCAGGAATATAAAATCGGATTAGTTAAGATGTCTGGACATAAATAAAGATATCTTTATAAATATATACAATTGTAAAAGGATAAACTGTGGTGGGATTACATACAAAGAATTTACGTTCCAAAGTGCAGTTATTTATATTTGTATTATATTTGTTTTCCTGATGATGCTACACAATGGAGTAGCGAAATATCGAAAACACGTATCAAAAATATAAATAAAATTCTAAACCCAAACCGCAACACCATTCTTTGTTGCTACTGTAAGTGTAGTAAAAAACTGGATGATAGCTTAAAAAAGAGTATTTCTGTGGCTGAGGCACTCATTAGTAGCCATTAAGCCGAAAGATTTATAATTTATCATTAAATAAAACTACATAGCGTTACGCAAACGCGTTTGTTTAGATTAGAGCTGGGTCTTAATAAATACTGTTAATAGAGTATTTAACAAGCAAAAAAATATACACGCTCTAGATGACTATTTCTTCGCGAAGTACAAGATATGCAAAAAATTGAGAAAAATGCGATTTTGCAGTTATTCAGCGTACACTTCTTCCTAGTGCTTTAAAGGATGTTGAGTCCAACATTTCTAACGAGACCTCAATAGACTTCTTTAAACGAGAACTAACTTACGCTCTCACCATAAGCAACAAGTTTAAATTATAAATAACGTTTGACGACAATTTTAATATAAAATCCTACAAACCTACAACATATTACAAAAAACCCTTTTTATCTCAAAAACATGCAATTATATTTAAATTCAATAAAGTAATAAGAATGGAGAAAGTAACATTTATTATTACGCAAAAGCTCTGTAAATTGCTTGTACAGCAGCCTAGTAGAGTTATTTTAATACCGTTAAAAACATAACAAGGAATGGACAAAGATATGTTCGTGCAGCTAAATACTTTCGTTATTCTTTTGTATATATAAAAGCTAGAATTATGGAAGTCAAGTGTGATAACTGAAAACAAAATAAATCGAAAAACATTCAAAAAATAAAAGACCATACAAACTTGAAGAGGATGTTTGGAGAAAAAGTCCAAGAAACTCAAAATAAATAACACATATTCGAGGGTACCTAAAGGCCTCAAAGACAAGAGACAAATTTTATTGCCATTTCATAATCTTGTGTGCAAATTGGATTTGCAGCCCTGCAAATTTAATAGAAATCGATGTGAACGAATTTGTTAGCCTGAATCTAAACAAGCTAATTATAATAACATATTGGAAATATGTATTTACATATTTAAAAAAATAAAGCCAGTGATTATTCTTTAACAACTCTAGAAGGTGAAAACTTTTTTATACCAAAAACCGAAGTATCGAGCTTTCTCCTTTCAGCTATAAATATATAATTATTCCAATTTTACATTTAAAACACATTGAACTTGTATATGTAAACACGGTGAAAAAAAAATTAAATTTTATACACATTTCTGGAAAAGAGCAATAGTAATGGATTTAAACTTTCAGAAAAAGATCATAACATGCAAGATGATTTGATTAATCGTGGGGTATTTATTTGCTGATTTGTAGAACCATTATTAAAAAACACGTCCTCAGAAATTTTGAATAAAAAAAAAACATTTTTTTGAAGTTTTCTCAAATCCTTAAATTAATTTAGAAAATTGACTGATTGGGTCTTATTAAGGATACTTCCTAAGAGCAAATTGTATTTGCTAATATGATAAAGAAAGCACCCCCACCAAAGAAGGTGTGTACTTTTCGCTCGTGTAGACACCAGCTTAACAGTGATAGGAAAAAGCTAATATGGCAACATTTAACTACCTTATAAATACAACTCTGCGAACACACATAAAAGGAAAAATATCAAAGTTGACGTGCGGCTAACAATAATCATTTCCGGTCCTTTTGATTAAAAAACTGCAGCAGTAAAGTTGAAGTGCGAAGAGACATTTTCTGAGGTTTATATTTATAGATTCACTAATCATAAATTTAAACCACTTGAATATTTTCTTATTTTCTTACGTGAAACAAAAATTGCAAATTCTAGATACATGTAATGAAGATTGATCATCGTATTTTTTTAAACCTAAAGTTTTCAAATGTAGTAATCCTAAAAACAAAGCAATCAAAATTTGAAAGATTATTTGATCACGAGAATTAAATATTTATTAAATGGTGACTACTTGAGCTACCAACACTGGCACAACCTTATTTGCACCTCGGATATCTACACTGCAACGGACCACCGTGCCATGCCCGCGAGCCTTAGCCGTGCCCAAATTGACAAGTCGCCAGTGAGCACAGTAGATTGAAGGGTGGGTTTTGAGGAAAGAGTGAGAGGTGACATGTTCGGGTTTTCGTTCTCGATTCGGTCGTCGTTTCATTTTCCGTTTTGCCTCTTTTTTCATTTTTAAGATAATTTCCGCTTTTTTCTTCAAAAATTTCATAAATTTCTACTATTTACACATACATATGTATAAAGAGTAGAGATATATGACAAATATTACACATTATATATGAAAGCTTATCAAATCTATTTAAACGTGTTGAAAAAATCCGCCAAAGAAGGAGAGAAAAATTTATTTTATAGTGAAGAGTTTAGTAAATTACTCCTATGCAAATATGCGACTTTATGGACTAATTTAATGGAAGTATACGTTGAAACTAAAGAAAAATCCCGAATATCCAATACCGCTATTGAAAGCTATTTTAATATTCTAAAAAATGTCACAATGGAAGGAAAAATTTTTGTACGTGCGTCGGAATATGTCAGATGCTCATACATAAACGTACAGGAAAAATTAAATAAAGTATAAAAGGAATATGTTGAGGAAAATAAAATAAAAACGAATATAAAGCGGAAACAGATAAATCTGGAAGAAGACCTTCAAAAAACATAAAAACAAAAATTAGCGACAAAATGTTGTATGAAAAATTTTTAAAAAACAATTCACGGCTACCCAGAGCATTAAAAGAAAAGAGGCATGTACCCTTAAAATTTGAAGAGATTGTTCAAAAGCTGGGATTAACAATTTTTTCATCGGAAATAAGCCTCAAGGAATTTGTCTTAACCCTATAAAAGAACTTTTTAATAATGAGATTTACATATACATATTACTAACAATTTATGGATCACATACATATTCAACTACATGTTCTAAAGGAGAACATTTTTTCTTTAATGATTGCTATACACTAGATTTACCACTGTTATTACAGTATGAGAACATATTTATACCCATTTTGCACAAACGTCACTTTACAATAGCTTACATCAATCCGAAATACATCATACCATTTGCCATGCTGGGTTAGCTGGCGGAGAGAAAAATGAATTTTCAGATATATTTCACAATAAAACCAACAGAACATTTTAAACTAACAAAAATTGATCACGACTTGCAGGATTTGACCAAGGATAATATTAATTGCGAGAAGTACCATATTTATCCGTATCCACGAATATAAAATCGAAACAGTTAAGAAGTCTGGACATAGATAAAGATATCTTTATAAATATACACAAAATGCAAAAGGATAAACTGTGGTGGGATTACATACAAAGAATTTGTGTTCCATAGGAAATTTATCTATTTATGAAAGTGCATTTATAGCTTTTACATATAAATAAAAACAAACTCTAAACCTAAACCGAAATACCATTCTTTGTTGCTGCTGAAAGTGTAGTAAAAGACTGGATGATAGCTTAAAGAGTATTTTTTATTCTTTTGTAGCACATGTTCGCGAATAAGAAAAAGTAAAACTGCTCGCTGTAACTGGATACTCATTAGTAGGCATTACGCCTAGAGATTTAGAATTTACCATTAAATAAAATTTCATAGCGTTATGCAAACGCGTTTGTTTAGGATGGAGCTGGGCCTTAATAAATGCTGGAAATAGAGTATTTAACAAGCAAAACAGAATACATACGCTGGATGACTATTAATCCGCGAATTACAAGATATGCAGAAAAATGGAGAAAAATGTGATTTTGTAGTTATAAACATATCCAACGCACATTTCTTACCTAGTGCTTTAAAGGATATTGAGTCTAACATTTCTAACGAAACCGCAATAGACTTCTTTAAACCAGAACTAACTTACGCTATTGCCATAAGAAACAAGTTTAAATTTTAAGTAACGTTTGACGACAATTTGATTATAAAATCCTACAAACCTACAACATATTACAAAAAACCCTTTTTATCTCAAAAACATGCAATTATATTTAAATTCAATAAAGTAGTAAGAATGGAGAAAACAACATTTATTATTACGCAAAAGATCTGTAAATTGCTTGTTCAGCAGCCCAGTAGAGTTATTTTAATATCGTTAAAAACATAACAAGGAATGGACAAAGATATGTTCGTTCAACTGAATACTTTCGTTATTCTTTTGTATATATAACAGCAAGAATTATGGAAGTCGAGTGTGAATAACTGGAAACGAAAAAAAAAATCGAAAAAAGACAAAAAAATTGAACTTTGAGAAGAAGCACATAACATGCAAGATGATTCGTTTAATCGTGGGGTATTTATTTGCTTATTTGTAGAACCAATATAAAAAATTAAAAAAAAAAAAAAACACATTTACAAGTTCATTTTCTCAAATCATAAAATTAATTTAGAAAATTGACTGATTGGCTCTTATTAAGGATACTTCCTAATAACAGTGTGTTAATTGGGTTATCTTTGTAAAAGAAGGAGAATATGTTTGCTCCCATCGATACAATCGATGGTCGACGGCGGTAAGTAAAATATAATCATTTTCAGAATAGTGGGATTAGTTTTTGAATAATTTTAGTTGTCGGGATAAACAAAAATACTTGCAAGAAAAGCACATGGAAGTGGAACACTAATATTTAGTTTAGAAAAGAAACGTTTGTTGATTTGTGTGCGAATTTTTATTGTTCTCATATTTATGGATCGAGAATTTCAATTAAATGTACCTAACGGAGGAAATAGAAGGACTGCAGACGGCTGTGGACTGGAATAGTTTTTGCAAAGAGGTTGTCATTTCTGGTACTTTCTTTAGTAATATAATATAACAAATGAAGATTACATCAATGGAAAGGTAAATCATTCCGTAGGTTTTACCGATCCAAATATTGAAGGTTTGTGGAGGCATCTAAAACGTTTGGAGCCTGAGTATATTCACCGAAGAAAATTTTCTATAGATACGTACAACAATTAACTTTTTACGATTTTCAAAGTCCGAAAAAGGAATAAGCTTGTAGAGTTCCTTTATATTCCCGGAAAATTTAAAACCAGCTTCATCCAAGTGAAATTTTTAAATTTCAATAGGAATGTAAAAATCTGCATCTAAAAAAAGTCCTCTTTAGATATCAATAATATTACAAGTTTAAATGATCTTACACATGTTATACTGTAAGATAACAGTTTACCGTTTTATGACTCGAACCAGCATGCTGTTCTTGATACAAATCCTCTTGGAGATATTATAATTAAGACTTGCAATGTGCCTTCTTTAGAAATAAATAAAGTCTGCCAAAAAGTGACAAAAGAAAAACTCTTATAAAACGCATATAGTGCTGGCGCCGTTTTTTGTCTAAAAACTCAAGCAAAAATGTTTTGGGATAACAATTTTTCAAATTTAACATATACAACAATAAAAAAATATAATAGAATTGTAGAAGATACGGCAAGAGAAAATTATAATAATATAATTAATATATGTCCTATCAATTTTACAAATCACGGTTTTACAAAGGACGGAACCTCTCTTTGCCTTTATACATGCATTCATGCTGATAAAAGATATCGTGATAATAAATTTCTTGTTAATCTTAAAGACTTTCCCATAAATATTGCAGTTTTTGTTTTTAAATACAAACTTTAATACAAAACAAACTTCCAGCCAGTTCGTGCAGTACGACGACAAGTTGCAAAAACTAATTGAAAACAATTCAAAATCTCTGCAAATTGTAGGAAATATGGATGATCTGGTTATGAATGAATTAACAAGGAAAGTAACAGAGTCTTGAATAGGTTTAAAGTTATGCCATTTGGGCTAACAAATGCGCCGTAAAACGCGTTCATCTATCTGGATGATTTACTTTTAATCTCCCAGAATTTTAATAATCATTTAAATCTATTACTTGAGATTGCAAATATATCAATCAAGTCAGGCCTAATGTTAAACATCTCTAAATGTAAATGGTGCTTAAAGGAAGTTAGATGCCCTGGCTATGTGATTGACTATTGTGCTTTCAAAACTGACCCCGAAAAAATATTAACCATTAGAAATTTACCACCTCTGAAGTATTTCCGTTAGGTAAGGATATTTTTGGACTTGTCAGCTGGTACAGACAATTTATTGCAAACTTTGGAAACTCCGATTTAACTTAGAAGGCCAAGACATTTTCTTGAACGCAAGAAGCAAAATTACAATTATGTTTGACAACAGCACATGTTTGAATAACACCAAACTTTGATAAGCCATTTACCATTTACTGTGATGCATCCAAGCTAAGAAGGAGGAGTTATAGCGCAAAAGGACAACTCGGGTGTAAAAAGACAGATTGCTTTCTACTCCTGCAAATTGAACCAAGCACATAAAAATTACTCAATTACCGAAAATTTTCGCGAGTATGTAAAAGGACACAAATTGAAAGTTGTTGCAGACCATGCAAGCCTTCAATGGCTAATATCTAATCGAAGGTGCTTTGAATAATATAGGCTTTCTCAATCAAATGATTGGACATCTTGAAAACTGTGGTAGGTGAGATCACCGATCGCTAACACCAAAGATCGTACATTTGAATTAAAACAGTTTTGTTTAAGTTAACGTAAAGAATTCCGTCCGGCCGCTTTAAATATTTTATTATCAAAATATCGTAAAACACGTTCGAAATTTTCAAGCCAGAGAAGTTTTTAAAAAGTTTAATGACAGCTGCTCTACAAGTTATTGCAGCCATCGTTGACACAAAACTTGCAACAAGTTGCAGCTGCATTCTAGATGTTAATATTTAAAGAAAAGGTGTAAGGCCACAAGTTTAACGATAACGCTAGTGAAGCTATAATACATGGCACAGAAATGAAACAGAACATCAACAGCTTTATAAGAGAATGCAAGATCATTGTGACAAAAATTCCATAAATAGAATTCAAGTACAAAAAGGCCGCCAATTGAAAAAGAAAAAAATTAATACTTTTAAAACAAAAAAAGCTTTAAGAAGGTTAGGAAATTTTCAAATAGTATCCAGGAATATAAAATCGGATTAGTTAAGATGTCTGGACATAAATAAAGATATCTTTATAAATATATACAATTGTAAAAGGATAAACTGTGGTGGGATTACATACAAAGAATTTACGTTCCAAAGTGCAGTTATTTATATTTGTATTATATTTGTTTTCCTGATGATGCTGAACAATGGAGTAGCGAAATATCGAAAACACGTATCAAAAATAAAAATATAAATAAAATTCTAAACCCAAACCGGAACACCATTCTTTGTTGCTTCTGTAAGTGTAGTAAAAAACTGGATGATAGCTTAAAAAGAGTATTTATGTGGCTGAGGCACTCATTAGTAGCCATTAAGCCGAAAGATTTATAATTTATCATTAAATAAAACTACATAGCGTTACGCAAACGCGTTTGTTTAGATTAGAGCTGGGCCTTAATAAATACTGTTAATAGAGTATTTAACAAGCAAAAAAATATACACGCTCTAGATGACTATTTCTTCGCGAAGTACAAGATATGCAAAAAATTGAGAAAAATGCGATTTTGCAGTTATTCAGCGTACACTTCTTCCTAGTGCTTTAAAGGATGTTGAGTCCAACATTTCTAACGAGACCTCAATAGACTTCTTTAAACGAGAACTAACTTACGCTCTCACCATAAGCAACAAGTTTAAATTATAAATAACGTTTGACGACAATTTTAATATAAAATCCTACAAACCTACAACATATTACAAAAAACCCTTTTTATCTCAAAAACATGCGATTATATTTAAATTCAATAAAGTAATAAGAATGGAGAAAGTAACATTTATTATTACGCAAAAGCTCTGTAAATTGCTTGTACAGCAGCCTAGTAGAGTTATTTTAATACCGTTAAAAACATAACAAGGAATGGACAAAGATATGTTCGTGCAGCTAAATACTTTCGTTATTCTTTTGTATATATAAAAGCTAGAATTATGGAAGTCAAGTGTGATAACTGAAAACAAAATAAATCGAAAAACATTCAAAAAATAAAAGACCATACAAACTTGAAGAGGATGTTTGGAGAAAAAGTCCAAGAAACTCAAAATAAATAACACATATTCGAGGGTACCTAAAGGCCTCAAAGACAAGAGACAAATTTTATTGCCATTTCATAATCTTGTGTGCAAATTGGATTTGCAGCCCTGCAAATTTAATAGAAATCGATGTGAACGAATTTGTTAGCCTGAATCTAAACAAGCTAATTATAATAACATATTGGAAATATGTATTTACATATTTAAAAAAATAAAGCCAGTGATTATTCTTTAACAACTCTAGAAGGTGAAAACTTTTTTATACCAAAAACCGAAGTATCGAGCTTTCTCCTTTCAGCTATAAATATATAATTATTCCAATTTTACATTTAAAACACATTGAACTTGTATATGTAAACACGGTGAAAAAAATTAAATTTTATACACATTTCTGGAAAAGAGCAATAGTAATGGATTTAAACTTTCAGAAAAAGATCATAACATGCAAGATGATTTGATTAATCGTGGGGTATTTATTTGCTGATTTGTAGAACCATTATTAAAAAACACGTCCTCAGAAATTTTGAATAAAAGAAAACATTTTTTTGAAGTTTTCTCAAATCCTTAAATTAATTTAGAAAATTGACTGATTGGGTCTTATTAAGGATACTTCCTAAGAGCAAATTGTATTTGCTAATATGATAAAGAAAGCACCCCCACCAAAGAAGGTGTGTACTTTTCGCTCGTGTAGACACCAGCTTAACAGTGATAGGAAAAAGCTAATATGGCAACATTTAACTACCTTATAAATACAACTCTGCGAACACACATAAAAGGAAAAATATCAAAGTTGACGTGCGGCTAACAATAATCATTTCCGGTCCTTTTGATTAAAAAACTGCAGCAGTAAAGTTGAAGTGCGAAGAGACATTTTCTGAGGTTTATATTTATAGATTCACTAATCATAAATTTAAACCACTTGAATATTTTCTTATTTTCTTACATGAAACAAAAATTGCAAATTCTAGATACATGTAATGAAGATTGATCATCGTATTTTTTTAAACCTAAAGTTTTCAAATTTAGTAATCCTAAAAACAAATGTGTGTGAAGATAAATTCGAATTTAACTAGTAGAGACACAAACCATTTTTTTTAACATAGCTAATTTTGCAGTTAACTGAGCACTGTTAATCATTTAACAGTCGTTTATAAATTAAAACGCTTAACCCGGGAATTTGGGACCCGGTCCATCTTAAGTGCAATATGTAAAAATTGTGCTAGAGTGTACTGGGTGAGATTATAAAAGTGAAATGTTCAAAATAGTTCTTAAAGAACAACAAATACATAGTTTTTTAACATAGTCATTTTTCAACATTTCTTGAGAAGATTGGTGGTCATTATGGAAAAATGGGAAATGGCTGGTATAACACACCCTATACAAATGGAGGCCCAAGGGCTATTCTATTGACCCATATTAGTGGGATATCTGAAATAATCTTAGAAACTAAAACAAATTTAACTTTTTTAACAAAGTCATTTTTCAACATTTCTTGAGAAGATTGGTGGTCATTATGGAAAAATGGGAAATGGCTGGTATAACACACCCTATACAAATGGAGGCCCAAGGGCTACTCTATTGATCCATATTAGTGGGATATCTAAAATAATCTTAGAAACTAAAACAAATTTAACTTTTTTAACATAGTCATTTTTTCAACATTTCTTGAGAAGATTGGTGGTCATTATGGAAAAATGGGAAATGGCTTGTATAACACACCCTATACAAATGGAGGCCCAAGGGCTATTCTATTGATCCATATTAGTGGGATATCTGAAATAATCTTAGAAACTAAAACAAATTTTAACATAGTCATTTTTCAACATTTCTTGAGAAGATTGGTGGTCATTATGGAAAAATGGGAAATGGCTGGTTTAACACACCCTATACAAATGGAGGCCCAAGGGCTATTCTATTGATCCATATTAGTGGGATATCTGAAATAATCTTAGAAACTAAAACAAATTTAACTTTTTTAACATAGTCATTTTTCAACATTTCTTGAGAAGATTGGTGGTCATTATGGAAAAATGGGAAATGGCTGGTATAACACACCCTATACAAATGGAGGCCCAAGGGCTATTCTATTGATCCATATTAGTGGGATATCTGAAATAATCTTAGAAACTAAAACAAATTTAACTTTTTTAACATAGTCATTTTTCAACATTTCTTGAGAAGATTGGTGGTCATTATGGAAAAATGGGAAATGGCTGGTATAACACACCCTATACAAATGGAGGCCCGAGGGCTATTCTATTGATCCATATTAGTGGGATATCTGAAATAATCTTAGAAACTAAAACAAATTTAACTTTTTTAACATAGTCATTTTTCAACATTTCTTGAGAAGATTGGTGGTCATTATGGAAAAATGGGAAATGGCTGGTATAAGACACCCTATAAAAATGGAGGCCCAAGGGCTACTCTATTGATCCATATTAGTGGGATATCTGAAATAATCTTAGAAACTAAAACAAATTTAGCTTTTTTAACATAGTCATTTTTCAACATTTCTTGAGAAGATTGGTGGTCATTATGGAAAAATGGGAAATGGCTGGTATAACACACCCTATACAAATGGATGCCCAAGGGCTACTCTATTGATCCATATTAGTGGGATATCTGAAATAATCTTAGAAACTAAAACAAATTTAACTTTTTTAACATAGTCATTTTTCAACATTTCTTGAGAAGATTGGTGGTCATTATGGAAAAATGGGAAATGGCTGGTATAACACACCCTATACAAATGGAGGCCCAAGGGCTATTCTCTTGATCCATATTAGTGGGATATCTGAAATAATCTTAGAAACTAAAACAAATTTTAACATAGTCATTTTTCAACATTTCTTGAGAAGATTGGTGGTCATTATGGAAAAATGGGAAATGGCTGGTATAACACACCCTATACAAATGGAGGCCCAAGGGCTACTCTATTGATCCATATTAGTGGGATATCTGAAATAATCTTAGAAACTAAAACAAATTTAACTTTTTTAACATAGTCATTTTTCAACATTTCTTGAGAAGATTGGTGGTCATTATGGAAAAATGGGAAATGGCTGGTATAACACACCCTATAAAAATGGAGGCCCAAGGGCTACTCTATTGATCCATATTAGTGGGATATCTGAAATAATCTTAGAAACTAAAACAAATTTAACTTTTTTAACATAGTCATTTTTCAACATTTCTTGAGAAGATTGGTGGTCATTATGGAAAAATGGGAAATGGCTGGTATAACACACCCTATACAAATGGAGGCCCAAGGGCTATTCTGTTAAATGATTAACAGTGCTCTGTTAACTGCAAAATTAGCTATGTTAAAAAAATTGGTTTGTGTCTCTACTAGTTAAATTCGAATTTATCTTCACACACATTAAAAACAAAGCAATCAAAATTTGAAAGATTATTTGATCACGAGAATTAAATATTTATTAAATGGTGACTACTTGAGCTACCAACACTGGCACAACCTTATTTGCACCTCGGATATCTACACTGCAACGGACCACCGTGCCATGCCCGCGAGCCTTAGCCGTGCCCAAATTGACAAGTCGCCAGTGAGCACAGTAGATTGAAGGGTGGGTTTTGAGGAAAGAGTGAGAGGTGACATGTTCGGGTTTTCGTTCTCGATTCGGTCGTCGTTTCATTTTCCGTTTTGCCTCTTTTTTCATTTTTAAGATAATTTCCGCTTTTTTCTTCAAAAATTTCATAAATTTCTACTATTTACACATACATATGTTTAAAGAGTAGAGATATATGACAAATATTACACATTATATATGAAAGCTTATCAAATCTATTTAAACGTGTTGGAAAAATCCGCCAAAGAAGGAGAGAAAAATTTATTTTATAGTGAAGAGTTTAGTAAATTACTCCTATGCAAATATGCGACTTTATGGACTAATTTAATGGAAGTATACGTTGAAACTAAAGAAAAATCCCGAATATCCAATACCGCTATTGAAAGCTATTTTAATATTCTAAAAAATGTCACAATGGAAGGAAAAATTTTTGTACGTGCGTCGGAATATGTCAGATGCTCATACATAAACGTACAGGAAAAATTAAATAAAGTATAAAAGGAATATGTTAAGGAAAATAAAATAAAAACGAATATAAAGCGGAAACAGATAAATCTGGAAGAAGACCTTCAAAAAACATAAAAACAAAAATTAGCGACAAAATGTTGTATGAAAAATTTTTAAAAAACAATTCACGGCTACCCAGAGCATTAAAAGAAAAGAGGCATGTACCCTTAAAATTTGAAGAGATTGTTCAAAAGCTGGGATTTACAATTTTTTCATCGGAAATAAGCCTCAAGGAATTTGTCTTAACCCTATAAAAGAACTTTTTAATAATGAGATTTACATATACATATTACTAACAATTTATGGATCACATACATATTCAACTACATGTTCTGAAGGAGAACACTTTTTCTTTAATGATTGCTATACACTAGATTTACCACTGTTATTACAGTATGAGAACATATTTATACCCATTTTGCACAAACGTCACTTTACAATAGCTTACATCAATCCGAAATACATCATACCATTTGCCATGCTGGGTTAGCTGGCGGAGAGAAAAATGAATTTTCAGATATATTTCACAATAAAACCAACAGAACATTTTAAACTAACAAAAATTGATCACGACTTGCAGGATTTGACCAAGGATAATATTAATTGCGAGAAGTACCATATTTATCCGTATCCACGAATATAAAATCGAAACAGTTAAGAAGTCTGGACATAGATAAAGATATCTTTATAAATATACACAAAATGCAAAAGGATAAACTGTGGTGGGATTACATACAAAGAATTTGTGTTCCATAGGAAATTTATCTATTTATGAAAGTGCATTTATAGCTTTTACATATAAATAAAAACAAACTCTAAACCTAAACCGAAATACCATTCTTTGTTGCTGCTGAAAGTGTAGTAAAAGACTGGATGATAGCTTAAAGAGTATTTTTTATTCTTTTGTAGCACATGTTCGCGAATAAGAAAAAGTAAAACTGCTCGCTGTAACTGGATACTCATTAGTAGGCATTACGCCTAGAGATTTAGAATTTACCATTAAATAAAATTTCATAGCGTTATGCAAACGCGTTTGTTTAGGATGGAGCTGGGCCTTAATAAATGCTGAAAATAGAGTATTTAACAAGCAAAACAGAATACATACGCTGGAATTACAAGATATGCAGAAAAATGGAGAAAAATGTGATTTTGTAGTTATAAACATATCCAGCGCACATTTCTTACCTAGTGCTTTAAAGGATATTGAGTCTAACATTTCTAACGAAACCGCAATAGACTTCTTTAAACCAGAACTAACTTACGCTATTACCATAAGAAACAAGTTTAAATTTTAAGTAACGTTTGACGACAATTTGATTATAAAATCCTACAAACCTACAACATATTACAAAAAACCCTTTTTATCTCAAAAACATGCAATTATATTTAAATTCAATAAAGTAGTAAGAATGGAGAAAACAACATTTATTATTACGCAAAAGATCTGTAAATTGCTTGTTCAGCAGCCCAGTAGAGTTATTTTAATATCGTTAAAAACATAACAAGGAATGGACAAAGATATGTTCGTTCAACTGAATACTTTCGTTATTCTTTTGTATATATAACAGCAAGAATTATGGAAGTCGAGTGTGAATAAATGGAAACGAAAAAAAAAAATCGAAAAAATACAAAAAAATTGAACTTTGAGAAGAAGCACATAACATGCAAGATGATTCGTTTAATCGTGGGGTATTTATTTGCTTATTTGTAGAACCAATATAAAAAATTAAAAAAAAAAAAACACATTTACAAGTTCATTTTCTCAAATCATAAAATTAATTTAGAAAATTGACTGATTAAGGATACTTCCTAATAACAGTGTGTTAATTGGGTTATCTTTGTAAAAGAAGGATAATATGTTTGCTCCCATCGATACAATCGATGGTCGACGGCGGTAAGTAAAATATAATCATTTTCAGAATAGTGGGATTAGTTTTTGAATAATTTTAGTTGTCGGGATAAACAAAAATACTTGCAAGAAAAGCACATGGAAGTGGAACACTAATATTTAGTTTAGAAAAGAAACGTTTGTTGATTTGTGTGCGAATTTTTATTGTTCTCATATTTATGGATCGAGAATTTCAATTAAATGTACCTAACGGAGGAAATAGAAGGACTGCAGACGGCTGTGGACTGGAATAGTTTTGCAAAGAGGTTGCCATTTCTGGTACTTTCTTTAGTAATATAATATAACAAATGAAGATTACATCAATGGAAAGGTAAATCATTCCGTAGGTTTTACCGATCCAAATATTGAAGGTTTGTGGAGGCATCTAAAACGTTTTGAGCCTGAGTATATGCACCGAAGAAAATTTTCTATGGATACGTACAAAAATTAACTTTTTACGATTTTCAAAGTCCGAAAAAGAAATAAGCTTGTAGAGTTCCTTTATATTCCCGGAAAATTTAAAACCCGCTTCATCCAAGTGAAATTTTTAAATTTCAATAGGAATGTAAAAATCTGCATCTAAAAAAAGTCCTCTTTAGATATCAATAATATTACAAGTTTAAATGATCTTACACATGTTATACTGTAAGATAACAGTTTACCGTTTTATGACTCGAACCAGCATGCTGTTCTTGATACAAATCCTCTTGGAGATATTATAATTAAGACTTGCAATGTGTCTTCTTTAGAAATAAATAAAGTCTGCCAAAAAGTGACAAAAGAAAAACTCTTATAAAACGCATATAGTGCTGGCGGCGTTTTTTGTCTAAAAACTCAAGCAAAAATGTTTTGGGATAACAATTTTTCAAATTTAACATATACAACAATAAAAAAATATAATAGAATTGTAGAAGATATGGCAAGAGAAAATTATAATAATATAATTAATATATGTCCTATCAATTTTACAAATCACGGTTTTACAAAGGACGGAACCTCTCTTTGCCTTTATACATGCATTCATGCTGATAAAAGATATCGTGATAATAAATTTCTTGTTAATCTTAAAGACTTTCCCATAAATATTGCAGTTTTTGTTTTTAAATACAAACTTTAATACAAAACAAACTTCCAGCCAGTTCGTGCAGTACGACGACAAGTTGCAAAAACTAATTGAAAACAATTCAAAATCTCTGCAAATTGTAGGAAATATGGATGATCTGGTTATGAATGAATTAACAAGGAAAGTAACAGAGTCTTGAATAGGTTTAAAGTTATGCCATTTGGGCTAACAAATGCGCCGTAAAACGCGTTCATCTATCTGGATGATTTACTTTTAATATCCCAGAATTTTAATAATCATTTAAATCTATTACTTGAGATTGCAAATATATCAATCAAGTCAGGCCTAATGTTAAACATCTCTAAATGTAAATGGTGCTTAAAGGAAGTTAGATGCCCTGGCTATGTGATTGACTATTGTGCTTTCAAAACTGACCCCGAAAAAATATTAACCATTAGAAATTTACCACCTCTGAAGTATTTCCGTTAGGTAAGGATATTTTTGGACTTGCCAGCTGGTACAGACAATTTATTGCAAACTTTGGAAACTCCGATTTAACTTAGAAGGCCAAGACATTTTCTTGAACGCAAGAAGCAAAATTACAATTATGTTTGACAACAGCACATGTTTAAATAACACCAAACTTTGATAAGCCATTTACCATTTACTGTGATGCATCCAAGCTAAGAAGGAGGAGTTATAGCGCAAGAGGACAACTCGGGTGTAAAAAGACAGATTGCTTTCTACTCCTGCAAATTGAACCAAGCACATAAAAATTACTCAATTACCGAAAATTTTCGCGAGTATGTAAAAGGACACAAATTGAAAGTTGTTGCAGACCATGCAAGCCTTCAATGGCTAATATCTAATCGAAGGTGCTTTGAATAATATAGGGTTTCTCAATCAAATGATTGGACATCTTGAAAACTGTGGTAGGTGAGATCACCGATCGCTAACACCAAAGATCGTACATTTGAATTAAAACAGTTTTGTTTTATCAAAATATCGTAATACAGGTTCGAAATTTTCAATCGAGAAAAGTTTTTAAAAAGTTTAATGACAGCTGCTCTACAAATTATTGCAGCCATCGTTGACACAAAACTTGCAACAAGTTGCAGCTGCATTCTAGAAAAAGAATAGTTTTAAAACAAAAAAAGCTTTAGGAAGGTTAGGAAACTTCCAAGAAGTACCATCTTCATAAGTATCCAGGAATATAAAATCGGATCAGTTAAGATGTCTGGACATAGATAAAGATATCTTTATAAATATATACAATTGCAAAAGGATAAACTGTGGTGGGATTACATACAAAGAATTTACGTTCCAAAGTGCAGTTATTTATATTTGTATTATATACAGTATTGGGCAAAACCTAAGAAACGTTGTCCAATATTAGCTTCTGAGTCAAATTATGTTTAAACGAACATATTTCAATTCAATGTTTTAATGCAGTTTTATTAGTTTCTGTGTCATACATTATTACAAAAAAAAAATTTGTAATTATCTCTCACCTAACGGTTCTTTTAGTACAACAACAAAAATTACTCAAAAATTCATTGGGCAAAACCTAAGAAACTTTTAATATTTTGTATAATAACCCTTATTTTTTATTACTGCGGCGCACGGATGCGGCATAGATTTGATTAAATTATCAATTATTTTTGGATCTATGCGTATCCATTCATCTTCCAGACACGAAAATAAATCGTCTCTGTTGGAGAATCGTTTCGATCCAACATTCCTCTTCAATATGGAAAATAAATTTTCGATTGGGTTCAAATCGGGCGATTGGGCCGGCCAATCAAGCAATTGAATCCCTTTCGATTGTATCCAGTCCTTTACCAACTTCGATGAGTGTTTCGGATCGTTATCATGTTGAAACACCCATCGAAGTGGCATATTCCACTCGGCATATGGCAACATCTTATTTTCTAAAATGTCCCTATACACAAATCTGTCCAGTTTGGTAGAAATTCTGTGGAACGGCCCTAGACCATGACCTGAAAAACACGTCCACACCATCACATTGCCACCCCCATGCTTGACAGTTTTTTTACAATATCGGGGTTTAAGCCTTTCACCAGTATTGCGTCTCACACGACATATGCCATCCGAGTTGAACAAATTAAATTTGCTTTCGTCGCTAAAGAGCACACTTTTCCACTTTTTAACTGGCCAATCAAGATATTTTTTTGCAAATTCGAGCCTAAAAAATCAGGCATTAATGGTTGACTTGTAAGTTAAAAAATACTTACCGTTTTTTGCGTGACGTTTTGTAAGAAGAGGTTTTTTGGAAGCTTTATAACTTTTTAATCCAGCCTCTCTCGCCCGTCTGCGGACTGTGCTGGCATCAACACTTAAGCCTAATTCTGACACAATTTTTTTTGACGAGATGAAGGGGTTTTTTTTATTATTTACTTGATATTTCTATCATCACGAACTGATGTTTTACGAGGTCTTCCTCCAGGATTAATATTGAGTACAGTTCCTTTATCTTTATAAAGGTTTATCCATTTGGAAACCATTGATTTGCTTACTTTTAACAAATTTGCAATTTCAGCCTGTGATTTGCCTGCATTATAATGCGTTATAGCATTCAATTTAAATGCTTCACAATATTTTTTACGTTGCATTTTATTTTAATTTTAAATGCGAAATTTATTCGTTACACGCTTTTAAATGCATACTAGATCACTTTTTCATAAGAAATCATCGACAAAAATAAGAAGTTACCGTTATCTTAAAAAAAAACAAATTTATTGTACAAAAGCAAAAAGTTTCTTAGGTTTTGCCCAATGAATTTTTGAGTAATTTTTGTTGTTGTACTAAAAGAACCGTTAGGTGAGAGATAATTACAAATTTTTTTTTTTTGTAATATTGTATGACACAGAAACTAATAAAACTGCATTAAAACATTGAATTGAAATATTTTCGTTTAAACATAATTTGACTCAGAAGCTAATATTGGACAAAGTTTCTTAGGTATTGCCCAATACTGTATGTTTTCCTGATGATGCTACACAATGGAGTAGCGAAATATCGAAAATACGTATAAAAAATATAAATAAAAATAAAATTCTAAGCCTGAACCGCAACAACGTTCTTTGTTGCTACTGTAAGTGTAGTAAAAAACTGGATGATAGCTTAAACAGAGTATTTATGTGGCTGATGCACTCATTAGTAGCCATTAAGCCGAAAGATTTATAATATATCATTAAATAAAACTTCATAGCGTTATGCAAACGCGTTTGTTTAGATTGGAGCTGGTATTTTGTTTTGCTTGTTAAATACTCTATTAACAGTATTAAATAAGGACCAGATCCAATCTAAACAAACGCGTTTGCATAACGCTATGAAGTTTGAATAACTATTTCTCCGCGAATTACAAGATATGCAAAAAATGGATAAAAATGCGATTTTATAGTTATTCACATATGCAGCGTACAATTCTTCCTAGTGCTTTAAAGGATAGACTTCTTTAAATGAGAACTAACTTACGATATCACCATAAGTAACAAGTTTAAATTATAAGTAACGTTTGACGACAATTTGAATATAAAATCCTACAAACCTACAACAAATTATAAAAAAAAACCCGTTTTATCTCAAAAGCAAAGCAACATTTATTATTACGTATAAGCTCTGTAAGCTGCTTGTGCAGCAGCCCAGTACAGTTATTTTAATATCGTTAAAAACATAACAAGGAATGGACAAAGATATGTTCGTGCAGCTGAATACTTTCGTTATTCTTTTGTATATATAAAAGCTAGAATTATGAAAGTCAAGTATGATAACTGCAAACAAAATAAATCGAAAAACAGTCAAAAAATAAAAGACCATACAAACTTGAAGAGGATGTTTGGAGAAAAAGTCCAAGAAACTCAAAATAAATAACACATATTCGAGGGTACCCAAAGGCCTCAAAGACAAGAGACAAATTTTATTGCCATTTCATAATCTTGTGTGCAAATTGCATTGCAGCCCTCCAAAGTTACTAGAAATCGATGTGAACGAATTTGTTAGCCTGAATCTAAACAAGCTAATTATAATAACATATTGCAAATATGTATTTACACATTTAAAAAAAATAAAGCCAGTGATTATTCTTTAACAACTCTAGAAGGTGAAAACTTTTTTATACCAAAAACTGAAGTATCGAACTTTCTCCTTTAAGCTATAAATATATAATTATTCCAATTTTACATTCCAAACACATTAAACTTGTATATGTAAACACGGTGAAAAAAAAAATTTTATACACATTTCCGGAAAAGAGCAATAGTAATGGATATAAACTTTCAGAAAAAGATCATAACATGCAAGATGATTTGTTTAATCGTGGGGTATTTATTTGCTGATTTATAGAACCATTATTAAAAAACACGTCCTCAGAAATTTTGAATAAAAAAAACATTTTTTTAAGTTTTCTCAAATCCTAAAATTAATTTAGAAAATTGACTGATTGGGTCTTATTAAGGATACTTCCTAAGAGCAAATTGTATTTGCTAATATGGTAAAGAAAGCACCCCCACCAAAGAAGGTGTGTACTGTTTCGCTCGTGTAGACACCAGCTTAACAGTGATAGGAAAAAGCTAATATGGCAACATTTAACTACCTTATAAATACAACTCTGCGAACACACTTAAAATGGAAAATATCAAAGTTGACGTGCGGCTAACAATAATCATTTCCGGTCCTTTTGATTAAAAAACTGCAGCAGTAAAGTTGAAGTGCGGAGAGACATTTTCTAAGGTTTATATTTATAGATTCACTAATCAAAAATTTAAACCACTTGAATATTTTCTTACGTGAAACAAAAATTGCAAATTCTAGATACATGCAATGAAGATTGATCATCGTATTTGTTTAAAGCTAAAGTTTTCAAATTTAGTAATCCTAAAAACAAAGCAATCAAAATTTAAATTCAAAATTTTAAAGTTTATTTGATCACGAGAATTAAATATTTATTAAATGGTGACTACTTAAGCTACCCACACTGGCAGCACAACCTTATTTGAACCTCGGATATCTACACTGCAACGGACCACCGTGCCATGCCCGCGAGCCTTAGCCGTGCCCAAATTGACAAGTCGCCAGTGTGCACAGTAGATTGAAGGGTGGGTTTTGAGGAAAGAGTGAGAGGTGACATGTTCGGGTTTTCGTTCTCGATTCGGTCGTCGTTTCATTTTCCGTTTTGAATTTTTTTCATTTTTAAGATAATTTCCGCTTTTTTCTTCAAAAATTTCATAAATTTCTACTATTTATACATACATATGTATATAGAGTAGAGATATATGACAAATATTACACAATCTATATGAAAGCTTATCAAATCTATTTAAACGTGTTGAAAAAATCCGCCAAAGAAGGAGAGAAAAATTTATTTTATAGTGAAAAGTTTAGTAAATTACTCCTATGCAAATATGCAGCATTTGCGACTTTATGGACTAATTTAATGGGAGTATACGTTGAAACTAAAGAAAAATCTCGAATATCCAATACCGCTATTGAAAGCTATTTTAATATTCCAAAAAATGTCACAATGGAAGGAAAAATTTTTGTACGTGCGTCGGAATATGTCAGATGCTCATACATAAACGTATAGGAAAAAATTAAATGAAGTCGAAAAGGAATATGTTGAGGAAAATAAAATAAAAACGAATATAAAGCGGAAGCAGATAAATCTGGAAGAAGACCTTCAAAAACATAAAAACAAAAATTAGCGACAAAATGTTGTATGAAAAATTTTTAAAAACAATTCACGGCTACCCAGAGCATTAAAAGAAAAGAGGCATGTACCCTTAAAATTTGAAAAGATTGTTCAAAGCTGGGATTTACAATTTTTTCATCGGAAATAAGCCTCAAGGAATTTGTCTTAACCCTATAAAAGAACTTTTTAATAATGAGATTTACATATACATATTACTAACAATTTATGGATCACATACATATTCAACTACATGTTCTAAAGGAGAACATTTTTTCTTTAATGATTGCTATACACTAGATTTACCACTGTTATTACAGTATGAGAACATATTTATACCCATTTTGCACAAACGTCACTTTACAATAGCTTACATCAATCCGAAATACATCATACCATTTGCCATGCTGGGTTAGCTGGCGGAGAGAAAAATGAATTTTCAGATATATTTCACAATAAAACCAACAGAACATTTTAAACTAACAAAAATTGATCACGACTTGCAGGATTTGACCAAGGATAATATTAATTGCGAGAAGTACCATATTCATCCGTATCCACGAATATCAAATCGAAACAGTTAAGAAGTCTGGACATAAATATACACAAAATGCAAAAGGATAAACTGTGGTGGGATTACATACAAAGAATTTGTGTTCCATAGGAAATTTATCTATTTATGAAAGTGCATTTATAGCTTTTACATATAAATAAAAACAAACTCTAAACCTAAACCGAAATACCATTCTTTGTTGCTGCTGAAAGTGTAGTAAAAGACTGGATGATAGCTTAAAGAGTATTTTTTATTCTTTTGTAGCACATGTTCGCGAATAAGAAAAAGTAAAACTGCTCGCTGTAACTGGATACTCATTAGTAGGCATTACGCCTAGAGATTTAGAATTTACCATTAAATAAAATTTCATAGCGTTATGCAAACGCGTTTGTTTAGGATGGAGCTGGGCCTTAATAAATGCTGGAAATAGAGTATTTAACAAGCAAAACAGAATACATACGCTGGATGACTATTAATCCGCGAATTACAAGATATGCAGAAAAATGGAGAAAAATGTGATTTTGTAGTTATAAACATATCCAACGCACATTTCTTACCTAGTGCTTTAAAGGATATTGAGTCTAACATTTCTAACGAAACCGCAATAGACTTCTTTAAACCAGAACTAACTTACGCTATTGCCATAAGAAACAAGTTTAAATTTTAAGTAACGTTTGACGACAATTTGATTATAAAATCCTACAAACCTACAACATATTACAAAAAACCCTTTTTATCTCAAAAACATGCAATTATATTTAAATTCAATAAAGTAGTAAGAATGGAGAAAACAACATTTATTATTACGCAAAAGATCTGTAAATTGCTTGTTCAGCAGCCCAGTAGAGTTATTTTAATATCGTTAAAAACATAACAAGGAATGGACAAAGATATGTTCGTTCAACTGAATACTTTCGTTATTCTTTTGTATATATAACAGCAAGAATTATGGAAGTCGAGTGTGAATAACTGGAAACGAAAAAAAAAATCGAAAAAAGACAAAAAAATTGAACTTTGAGAAGAAGCACATAACATGCAAGATGATTCGTTTAATCGTGGGGTATTTATTTGCTTATTTGTAGAACCAATATAAAAAATTAAAAAAAAAAACACATTTACAAGTTCATTTTCTCAAATCATAAAATTAATTTAGAAAATTGACTGATTGGCTCTTATTAAGGATACTTCCTAATAACAGTGTGTTAATTGGGTTATCTTTGTAAAAGAAGGAGAATATGTTTGCTCCCATCGATACAATCGATGGTCGACGGCGGTAAGTAAAATAAATTCATTTTCAGAATAGTGGGATTAATTTTTGAATAATTTTAGTTGCCGGGATAAACAAAAATACTTGCAAGAAAAGCACATGGAAGTGGAACACTAATATTTAGTTTAGAAAAGAAACGTTTGTTGATTTGTGTGCGAATTTTTGTTGTTCTCATATTTATGGATCGAGAATTTCAATTAAATGTACCTAACGGAGGAAATAGAAGGACTGCAGGCGGCTGTGGACTGGAATAGTTTTTGCAAGGACGTTGTGTTTTATGGTACTTCCTTTAGTAATATAATAATATAACAAATGAAGATTACATCAATGGAAAGGTATATCATTCCGTAGGTTTTACCGATCCAAATATTGAAGGGTTGTGGAGGCACCTAAGACATTTGGAGCCAGAGTACATTCGTTGAAAAAAATTTTCGTTGGATGCGTACAAAAATTTATCTTTTTACGATTTGCGAAGACCGAAAAAGATTAAACTTGAAGAGTTCCTTAAATTTGCGGGCAAAATTTTAATCCCTTCATCCAAGTGAAATTTTTTTATTTTAATAGGAATGTAAAAATCTGCATCTAAAAAAAATTCCCACTTTAGATATTAATAATATTATAAGTTTAAATGATCTTAAACATGTTATATTGTAAGAAAATAGTTTGCCTTCTAATGACTCGAACCAGCATATTGTTCTTGATGATGGTAGGTAGATGAAAGAATATTACACATTAAATCATTAAAGGTATATATTTTTTTGTCTACCGATAAGTTAAATGAGTTTCTTTACACTTACCAATTAGTTAATATCGCACGTAAGTGATTCAGAATTTTTTCGTGTTTACTATAGTTTAGTTACATATTGTTTTTTTTACTGTTTATAATAAAGTTTAATTACATGGATTTTATTTTTTAAATTTACTTGGCTACGTCTGTTTGTGGAAACGTGCTAAAAAAAATTAAATAAGTTTGTCGAAGTATCAGAGGAGTTAGCTGAAAGTGGAATTTAAATCCAGAAGAAGCTATTATTGATAATGCTGCTACCTAGTTTACAAGCAGAAGTTAATAACTTCATAATTTCCATGGAAACAACAGATAAATTGACAAATTTTTCAGTATTAAAACAAAAATTTCTTCAACATCGGCTAAGAATGACATGAGCCTAAAAATATCTAATTCAATGTCAATATGTCTTGAAAATAGTTTAAAAAATCACTCACGTGAAGCTAAAAACCGCCGCTATGGTATTGGATTAAAACTAATTGCTTTAGGAGTATATTTTCTTTCTCCTTTAGTTTATCGTTATTTAGAAGTATTGTAAGATTGGCCTGACGTTAAAACTTTACAGCTTTTTGTAAAGGATTGGCCAATTTGAACGGCACATTTAAACCACTTAAAATACGTGCGCGTGATTTTACAGATGAAGAAAAATATGTTAGTGCATCTTGTGACGAAATGTCTTTGAAAAGTTTTCTTGAGTACGATAGGTGTAAAGACAAAATTAGAGGCCTTCAGGATTTCGGGGATGAAAACCGTACAAGAAATATAGCAACTAGCGCTGTATCTATAATGGCAAGTGGTATAGGTGGCAATAGTTGGTCGCAAGCAGTGTCCTATTTTTTTTTTCTTTAAGGTAGCTGCAAAGACAATATAATAAAAAAATATGTTTTTGAGGCGACCACTAAACTTCAAGAAATAGGTTTAAAACCTTGTCATTTCGTATGTGATCAAGGTGGAAATTTCGTAAATTTTTCGAAAGTTGTGAACGTCAGCGATGAGAAGCCATATTTTAAGGTGAATAATCAAAAAATTTATTTCATATGCGATCCCCCACATTTACTAAAAAGTGCAAGAAATTGTCTTTTGAATTTAGATTATAAAGTTTTCTTCAATGGTAAGCCTGTGTCATGGAAAGATATTATTAATTTCTTTATTGTTGATAGAAATTCCCTCAAATGTGCTCAAAAGCTTACTATGGACCATATTTATCAAAATAATTTATAGCAAATGAATGAAGGATTGGCAGCTCAGGTATTTAGTCGAACAGTAGCCACAGGCATGCGCACATTGATTGCTTTAGGAAAATTAAATTCTTCAAAGTCAGAAACTTTTGTGAATACCGCGGAATTTCTAGAATTTTTAAAAAATATTTTTGATATATTTAGTAGTCTGGCAGAAAGCGCCGTTTTTAGAAGCTCCGTAGAACAGTTAGAATTTCTTAACAAGGCCTCAAAACAGCTTTAAGCTTTAAAAGTTTAAGATGAAAAGGGAGCTAATTTAACAAAAACTTTTAAGTTCATTTGAGGATGGATAAATAATATTTTGGCCTTAAAAAGTCTGTGGTTTTATCTTAATAAAAAAGGTCTTCAGGGACTTAAGACACGTAGACTAACGCAGGATCATTTAGAACATTTTTTTGGACAAATGAGAAAAGGATCTGGAAATTCAACACGCATTATACCCAGAAATTTCCAAAGTACCTCTTAAAAGCGTTGGGGCCTCTACTATTTAAACGTAGTGGTAAATGGAAATTGCAAAGATATTTCCCCAGATGATTTTAGACTTTTCTATTGTAGACCTCGCTTATAGCTTTGATTCTAAAAGAACTGTTTTTTAAAGCAATTTATTAAATTTATATTTATTAAAAATAATTAGAGATTGGATTTCTCCCATAAATCTGGTAAATACCAGATAAATTGTTTTTTGGAAATTTATTTGGGTATTTATAAAAAACGTTTGCAATAAGGCATCTAGCGATCTCAGGTTGTCAATCAGCTGAAACGTCACTTAAGATGAGTCATTTCTTTTAATGTTTGCAACAACACTTGCATTGTTAAATATCTAAAAGCGAATTGAATTAACATTGCGAAGAAGGTATGTACATATACATAAGTGAAGCTAATAACGATGAGATGCAACAGCATACTTAAATCGTTTTTAGGTATGAACATGAAAGGACCTAAAAAAGAAACAGCATACTTAAATCGTTTTTAGGTATGAACATGAAAGGACCTAAAAAAGAAAGTATATGGAAGCATTTTGCAACAAGAGCAAGTAACACAAAAACAATTCTTTGCAGACATTGTAAGTAAAATTTACTTAATTTCAAAATAGTGAGGTTAATTTTTGAATAATTTTAGTTGTTGGGATGAACAAAAATACTTGCAAGACAAGCACAAGGAAGTGCAGTTTAGAAACGAAAAGTTTTTTGATAAGTGTGAGCGAAATTTTATTGTTCTCATATTTATGGCTCGAGAATTTCAATTAAATGTACCTGCGGACTGGAATAGTTTCTGCAAGGTGGTTGTCATTTAGGGTAATTTCTTTAGTAATATAACATAACAAATGAAGATTACATCCATCGAAAGATAAATCATTCCCTAGGTTTTTGGAGGCACCTAAAACATTCAGAGCCAGGGTACATTCGTCGAAAAAAATTTTTGGAAGATACGTACAAAATATTATGTAAATATCTGCATCTAAAAGAAATTTCCCCTTTAGATATTAATAATACAACAAGTTTAAATGATCTTAAACATGTTATACTGTAAGATAACAGTTTACCGTTTTATGACTCGAACCAGCATGCTGTTCTTGATACAAATCCTCTTGGAGATATTATAATTAAGACATGCAATGTGCCTTCTTTAAAAATAAATTAAGTCTGCCAAAAAGTGACAAAAGCAAAACTCTTATAAAACGCATATAGTGCTGGCGTTTTTTGTCTCAAAACTCAAGCAAAAATGTTTTGGGATAACAATTTTTCAAATTTAACATATACAACAATAAAAAATTGAATAGAATTGTAGAAGATATGGCAAGAGAAAATTATAATAATATAATTAATATATGTCCTATCAATTTTCAAATCACGGTTTTACAAAGGACGGAACCTCTCTTTGCCTTTCTACATGCATTCATGCTGATAAAAGATATCGTGTTAATAAATTTCTTGTTCATCTTAAAGACTTTCCCATAAATATTGCAGTTTTTGTTTTTAAATACAAACTTTAATACAAAAAAAAACTTCCAGCCAGTTCGTGCAGTACGATGACAAGTTACAAAAACTAATTGAAAACAATTCAAAATCTCTGCAAATTGTAGGAAATATGGATGATCTGGTTATGAATGAATTAACAAGGAAAATAACAGACCCTTGTATAGGTTTAAAGTTATGCCATTTTGGCTAACAAATGCGCCGTAGGAAGCGTTCATCTATCTGGATGATTTACTTTTAATATCCCAGAATTTTAATAATCATTTAAATCTATTACTTGAGATTGCAAATATATCAATCAAGTCAGGCCTAATGTTAAACATCTCTAAATGTAAATGGTGCTTAAAGGAAGTTAGATACCCTGGCTATGTAATTGACTATTGTGTTAACCATTAGAGATTTACCACCTCTAAAGTATTTCCGTGAGGTAACGATATTTTTTGGACTTGCCAGATCGTACAGACAATTTATTGCAAACTTTGGAAACTCCGATTTAACTGAGAAGTTAAGCTCCGATTTTCTTGAACGCAAGAAGCAAAATTAAAATTATGTTGAACAACAGCACCTGTTTGAATAAAACCAAACTTTGATGAGCCATTTATCATTCAGTGTGAAGCATCCAAGCTAAGAATTAGAAGAGTTATAGCGCAAGAGGACAGCTCGGATGTTGAAAGACGGATTGCTTTTTAATCTTACAAATTGAACCAACCACATAAAAATTATTCAATTACCGAAATGTTTTGCGAGTATGTGGAGGCCACAAATTTAAAGTTGTTGCGGACCATGCAAGCCTTCAATGGTTAATATCTAATCGAATGTGCTTTGAATAATATAAGCTTTCTCAATCAAATGATTGGACATCTTGAAAACTGTGGTAGGTGAGAACAGCGATCGCTACCACTTTAAATTAACACAGTTTTGTTTATGTTAACGTTAAGAATTCAAATTCTGTCCGGCCGTCCGAAACGTAATTCGCTTTAACTATTTCATTATCAAAATATCGTAAAACACGTTCGAAATTTTCAAGCCAAGGAAATTTTTAAAAAGTGTAACGACAGCTGCCCTACAATTATTGCAACAAGTTGCAGCTGCATTCTAGATGTTTATATATAAAGAAGGGGTGTAAGGCCACAAGTTTAACGATAACGCTATTGAAGCTATAATATATGGCGAATAAAATAACACAGAACATAAACATCTTTATAAAAAAATGAAACTAATAAATAAAGTTCAAGCACAAGAAGGCCAATTAAAAAAGACTTTTAATACAAGAAAATAGCTTTAAGAATATTAGGCAATCTTCAAGAAGTACCATCTTCATAAGTATCCAGGAATATAAAATCGGATCAATTAAGAAGTCTGTACATCGATAAAGATATATTTATAGATATATACAAAATGCAAAAAGATAAACTGTGGTGGGATAATATACAAAGAATTTGTGTTCTATAGGAGATTTATCTATTTATGAAAGAGCAGTTATAGCTTTTACATAGAAATAAAAACAAAATTCTAAACCTAAACCGCAACACCATTCTTTGTTGCTACTGAAAGTGTAGTTAAAAACTGGATGATAGATTTAAAAGAGTGAGCGAATAAGAAAAGGTTAAACTGCTCCCTGTGGCTAAGGTACTCATTAGTAGCCATTGAGCTGAGAGATCCATAATTTATCATGAAATAAAATTTCATAGCGTGATACAAACTCGCTGGGCCTTAATAAATACTGTTAATAGAGTATTTATGAACCAAAACAAAATACACACGCTGGATGACTATTTTTTCGCGAAATACAAGATATGCAAAAAATGGAGAAAAATGCGATTTTGTAGTTATTCACATATCTAGCGTACACTTCTTACCTAATGCTTAAAAGGATATTGAGTCCAACATTTCTAACGAAACCTCAACGAGAACTAACTTACGCTATCACCATAAGCAATAACGTTTGACGACAATTTGAATATAAAATTTTACAAACCTGCAGGAAGTTATAAAAAACCCTTTGTCTCAAAAGCATGCGATTATATTTAAATAAAATAAAATAAAGTAGTATGAATGGAGAAAAAAAGCTCTGTAAATTGTATTGCAGCTTTTGGAACACTATGGACAAATATAATGGACAATTTTGGGGAAACAAAAGATAGAACTCGGGTGCCTTCCAGCCCAGTAGAGTTATTTTAATATCATTAAAAACATAACAAGGAATGGACAAAGATATGTTCGTGCAGCTAAATACTTTCGTTATTCTTTTCTATATATAAAAGCTAGAATTGTGGAAGTCGAGTGTGAATAACTGGAAACAAAACAAATCGGAAAAAAGACCATAAAAACATGAAGAGGATGTTTGGAGAAAAACTCCAAGAAAAACAAAATAAATAACACATATTCGAGGCTACCCAAAAGCCTCAAAGACAAGAGACAAATTTTATTGCCATTTCATAATCTTGTGAGCAAATTGAATTGCAGCCCGGCAAATTTACGAGAAATCGATGTGAACGAATTTGTTAGCCTGAATCTAAACAAGCTAATTTATAATAACATGTTGGAAAGCCAGTGCATATTCTTTGACAACTCTAGAATGTCAAAACTTTTTATACCAAAAACCGAAGTATCGAGCTTTCTCCTTTCAGCAATAAATATATATTTATTCCAATTTTACATTCCAAACACATTAAACTTGTTTATGTAAACACGGAGGAAAACAAAATTAACGTATGTTAATTCTATGCGTAAAGAGAATAATGACTTTTTTTACACATTTCTGGAAGAGAGCAATAGTATTGGATATAAACTTTCAGAAAAAGATCATAACATGCAAGATGATTTGTTTAATCGTGGGGTATTTATTAGCTGGTTATTAAAAAAAACACATCCTCAGAAATTTTGAATAAAAAAATTATTAAAAGTTTTCTCAAGTCCTAAATTTAATTTAGAAAATTGACTGATAGGGTCTTATTAAGGATACTTCCGAGTAACAGTGTATGGGGTGTGCAGTACATGTGCTATTCCATATTTGTCCAAAATGGTCACTTATCTTCCAAAAAAATCATGCATAATGAGTGTTTTTAAAACGTAATTTAATGCTTTTCTAAACATTTTTTAGACTTCATGCCAATATGGCTCCGTTATACATCACTTTAAGCAATATTTTCGTAAGTTATATGTATTCGGACTAGCATCATTTTACTTAATTTATCCCCAGATTAAAAGAAGCCAAAAAACACAACGACTGTTAACAATGGCAATGTTAAAAAAGGTGTTTTTGTCTTTGCTAGTTAAATACGAATTATCGTCGTACTTTTTGGAAAAAAACAGAACATTCTCAATTACAACTGAGAATCATTGGACCTTAATTCTTTGAAAAATGATAAAATTAATGTAATAACGCGTGAAATGCGTGAGAATGTAATAACAATTGTGTTAAAAAAGGCTTGCGTTTGTGACGCTAACAAAGGCGGAGATTTGTTCAAGCGTGAGTCTATTCATAATTATTTGCCAGAGTTTACTGAAAATAATAAGGCAAAATTTTTCACCAAAATTTAATTTGTACTGTTATTTTTTATAATATCAAGATCTATCATGCCTAAAAACACCCCTTAGTATACCTTTCCGGCGGACACCCTGTATAAAAAAATCGTCCATTCATGCAACGTGCCGTTGTTGCTGCCACATTTTCTCAAAAGAAAAATAAAAAGTAATGTACTTATTAAAAAATTCCTGAAAGAATATGTTAAAAGCTCCTTGGAAATGAAACATGATTAAAAAATTAAAAAACAAGGTCATAACTGAAACTGATTCTTTCTCCCGTTTGAAAATTTTTGACAGACATACCTAACAAGGAAGTTTACTTCTTACTATATTTCTCTTCGACGGGCAGTCATCTTGACGTGATGCAGAGGCTTAAGTACAATGATCCGTGTAGGCCGTGCTGGTAGGGAAACCCATGCCAGAGGGGCTCATGGTGAGTGCGAAACTAAGAACTGCCCCCTCCCCCCTCACTTAGTGCCTGATAGCATCTGTTACCCCAACGGGGCGGCTATCAGCTACCCTGTACCGAATGTTTCCCCGCTGTCCGAAACCCACGAGCTTCTATTCACCATATTGGTGCGGCTTGGTGGTCTGCCTAGTCCAAGCTAGGCAGCGTCTATAACTACACGGCAGCATGTATAAAATGCAACAACACCCACCACAAAAATGAAAAAGAAACAAAATGCCCCAAGTATCCGGTCGGGGGCTTAATAATCTTCGAAGACCCTATTCCCGCGGTGGCGATTTTAGGCCGCGGTGAATCGAATGCTACTAGGATCCAGGATAGTCAGGTTGGAACGCCAGGCCTGACAGGTCTGCAAATTACTGGTGTCACCGGAAATGCAGGAGGAGACTCTGGGAAACCAGGTTCATCCAAATAAACAGACTACACGAAATAGTGTACAAAAAGGCAGCGAAGTGCCTCTGGATTTTACTCCAAGCACTTCCAAACCAGCCAAGATCCGTGCCGCTAAGGCTAAAATCCCTGCTTCGGGTGCTGTAAGAAACACAGCAAGGTTCCACAGCTAACCCAGTGCCGGCTGTGAGCAGCGGAACTGCGAACCAGATTTCGGGTTCCAATGTCTCACCTCCCCCCGCCAGTAAGGTAACTGCGAACAAGATTTCGGGTTCCCAAGCTGTGCCTCCAGCCGCAAAAGGCAAAACAATACCCCCACGGCACGCCCCACCAGCCAAAAGGGCCTTTTTGAAATGGCTTGCTGCCGAGAAATGTGTGGATCAGTTAGGTAAAAAGCCAGCTGAGTCCCTTACGAAGGAGGAATCCACCTCATTGAAATGGGCAAGATATTATCTGGCTGGCCTGCAAAAGCCCCCTTCTATATCTACGGATGTGCCTAAACGGCAAAGATCTGAGGAGGAGGCTCAAGCGCAGAGTCAGCAGCCCGCTACAAAGCGTCCAAAGCATAGATCTATGGACAGGAGCTTTAGTGAGGTTGCAAAGGCAACCTGGTACGTGCCGTCATCGACAGGAATGACGCGTATAGCTCCATCACCCACGCTAACTGGGAGGTGGTACGCAAGAAGTTGATGGGAGCTTTTTGGAGGGTCATTAAAGGCAACCCAGGTCCCTTCTCTCGAAGTGACGACGCACGTTGGTTTCGTGAACGTTTTAAACTTATGGCATGTTCAAACGAGCGTTCTGCTATGCTATTAAAGCAGGCTGTCGTTCTTTTGGAAGGCCTATGGGAAGGAGCGAAGCTTGACGTGGTACCTCACGAAGAGATACCCCGCGTCCTAGAGCCACGGCACGAATACCGGACCTGCCGAACCTAAGGATATAATGGAGCTCATTCGGGGAGGAAATCCTGAACTACCAAACAGTGACTGAAGGTAGCAAAGATTTCCGAACCTGAAGGCGCATCCAGACGGATCGTTGCCCTGCTGAGTCAGGAATCGCAGGCGCCGCTTCGGAAGAGACGAGGAAAGATCTATTACGGTTTTGAAACAATCCTTCTTCGTGTCTATCGAGGCGACGACAGGGGTAACCTGACTCCGGAGGGTGATGAACCTACCCCAGAAGATGTGGTGAATGAGGAGACTGCCAGTCTGATCTCTGGGGGAGGCACCCTGTCAAACTCTGAGTTTGTGGGTGAATTCTTCGAGAGAATGGACGAGGCAGTTGACGAGGACGCCCTCTTGGACTCGGACCAAGATGACGTTAACGTCACAATCATATCCGCAAACAAGGATGGTGAAGGTGACTCAAGTAAACCTTCACCACTCTAAAGCAGCTTCGGCTGCACTTCTCCTCCGCATCTCAGAGGCGAGGAGGTTGTATTAGCCCAAGAACCATTACTTCATCGGGGCAAGGTTTGCGGGCTTGGTATTAGAGGCTTCAAGCTACTATATATGAATGGTCCAGGTAAGATCAGATCATGCATAGTGGATAAGATCAATTTGAATATCTTCATTCTCTCTGATTACAGTGATGAAGATACAGTATCAGCTGCCTGGGAAACAAACGGCGGAACAGTTATAATAGTCTCCAGCTACATGGCGCATGAATGCGAATCACCACCGCCAATGTTTCGTAGAGTAGTTCGGATGGCGGCCACACGGAACCTGCCGGTTATTATTGGAGCAGATGCCAATGCACACCATGTAGTGTGGGTAAGTCGCGGACGATCTCGCCAGATTTGGAGCCCGGTTGGGAGACCGAGAGATAGATCCACTGGTGGGAGTCCCATTAACTTGGTGTAGAGCTTTATTTCGGCAGGAACTCTTTAGGGCTGCACAGCCTAGATGGTCTGAAGAGGCTACCTGTAGGGTCTCGAGGACACTGTGGCCTCAGTTCGATAGTGGGAGATCAAATCTACTGAGGTTTCCTCGGGGGCAGCTGGGCACACTGGTGGCTGTGCTCACGGGGCACTTTGTCATTGGCACCCATGCTAGGCAGTACTTTGAAAAGTGGACGTTGTTTCGTTTTTTCAAGTCGCTCCAACAGTGTCAAAAAATTAATTACAAGCCCCGTTCTAAGCCCATATTGTGTGTCATGAGGGTAACAAAATCAATAAAACTGAATCAATATTTGAATACTTTTTATTGGGCAAAATTGACCTCCTAATGTCATATGCGTTTTACTTTTAAAGTACAGGATAAGGGTTAATAAATTATTTAGATTTGTCTTAATTTAGTTTTGTTATACAATTTAAATTTATTTCTTCAATTTGTTTTTTCAATTAATCACGTTATAGTGGAGTTTTATAGTTGTTGTTTAAGAACACTGCTCATACGTTGAAAATTTTGATAAGACAGTTTATTTATTATACTTATTTGTGATTGAATTACATTAAAGATAATATTACTCCATGTTATAAATGTGTCGATGATAAGGTAAAAATGTCGTCTTTCAAAGTTTTCAATACCGTAATATGTATCTACTACTTTGCATTCATTTCAAATTTCAAGATATTGGTGCCTTTTTAGAAGATTTAGTGCGGAGAAAGTTAAAAAATGTTAATATATCCCATATTAAATACAAGCCCTGTGTGGACCAAAAACAAATCCATGTTACTCTAAATGCATCTTTTATTTAACGTCCCGTTAACGCTTAATAATCCTCTTCGAAAATAACACAAAAAAAGAATAGATTCAAAGGGAGCTCTTATTAGACACCTTAAAATATTCCAAAGGCAGCAAATTGTTGCAAAGCATGAAAAGAAATTTTTATAAGCCAAAAAATGGAGGGATCAAAAATTGATCACGAAAAGTAGGAAATGATCAACTCATTCGCTCTAAAGAAGTTGTTAAAGAAACAAAGTCAGTTACCGCAGTCCGTATAGAATGTAACAAGAAAAATTAATTACGCAATCAAATGTTCTACGAAAAGTAGGAAATGATCAACTCATTCCATCTAAAGAAGTAGCTAGAAAAACAAAGTCAGTCACCGCAGTCCGTATAGAATTTAGTGCAAAAAGTATATAAAGCTCTGGAAATTTATTTTTTCATAGTCAACAGCTAATATACTGAAAGGTTCTGGCTGGCTTTGTATTGACAATAAAATAATGTGGCCCATAGCAAAGCGAGTAGGCTTGAATTGGAGCCTTGCTTCTCTTAGTGCTATTGTTAGAATTTTCAACAAAAAACGAGGGATTAATAACCAATATACATATATTAAAATGTACCAATAACACCTCAAAAGTGAACTTTGTAGTTGTCCAAATATGTAGGCACATTGTTTAAAAATTTGCCTTCAAGGTTATGGAAGCAAACTTTTCAGATCCCTATTGAGACAATGTTTTTTTTTTTTTTTTTAACTGGCAGTTTATGTGCGCTTTAAATATTAGCGACATTAAAACCTTTTTCTTCTGGATTGGAAATGTCTTTACAATATTAAATATTCAAAAAAATTCACCAAAAAGTTAGAAATGTGCATAGTGCCTGTGACGTTAATAGACTTCAAATGAAATGACTTATTTTTACAAAAAAAAAAAAAAAAGTATTCCATATTGAAATTAAGGTTCTAAGGAACCTCGTCACAAAAAATTGCTCAAATCCTTTATGTAGTTTTTACGTGATGCGAACACAGACCGGCAGACAGATGGACAGACACACAAAAATTACAAAAGTTGGTGTTATATATTCCATATGGATTACTATCTACACCAACATAAAATTTTCAAAAAATATTTTATGTACAGAAATGACCCCTATTCTTATTATATCTATAGATAATGTAGTGAGGAGTGCAACAGTCCTGCAAGGCCAATGCACCAACAGAATATATCAGAAATATATAATTAAATATTCTTTACTCTTTCTACAACATTTTTAAGGGCCAAGGCAACTATTTTATCGCCAGTAACTGAGATTTTAGGGGCGAAATGTTTTGAATCGCGATAACAGTTTTTTAAACATGATGTTTTACAAAAAGAAAAGTTTAGAATTTTCTTTATTAACCGATGTAGGAGCTAATTTTATTATGCAGATGGTATTTTCGAACCTCCTCTTGAAACAGTCGAACAATTTTTTCTACCATTATTGCGTAGAGAGTCTTTTATTTTAGTATACCTAAACACAAAGTCAAAAGAATTTTTAAACTTGATCCTCTACGAGAAAACTTAATGATGCTAATTTTTGTGAAATAGAAAGAAAGTTCCACACACCATTGGAAAAAAAGAACCTAATTTTTAAGTAGATAACTTTAATTGTAGTGTTTTTATTTGCCAATATGTAGAAGCCTCTAAAAACTTTACCAAATCAAAAATCATACCGCAATATAATGAAAGACTGTATAATTGAGTTTTCAGACGACTTGGCCGAAATATGTGTTCAATGCGGGTCAACAGTTGAAAAAAAACACATTTACTTATAATTGTGACTAAACAAACAGTTTTAGTTCGAAATCGATCTCAGGCTTTGTACCGCTTACATCTAGATACCTGAATTAGAAACACTTTAGCATATAATACCAACATTTTTTTCTTAAATTTAGCTTTAAGAAACACGTAATAAGATACAATCACAATGCAAAAAAACCCGAACTCGCAATTTCAAAAATTTGAGTCAGTTACAATATCCGATACCTTCGAAATATCAGATATAAAGGAAGTATTGTCTCATTTGGGGCAACTTAACTATAGCTCATATCCGTGTGGAGTTCTGTTAGACTTCCATCGGATACGTCCACAGGTGGCGGATAGGGGGCAGCGTATGTCAGACACATCTACTATGGTCTTAGGCGTCTGACATAGCTCGGGAGGAATCTAGGCCATGTGCTGCCACTACGTGATCGAACACGGCCTGGCAATAACAGGTTTGTAGGAGCGGTGGCTTCCTTCTGGCTAATGTCTGGTCAGGGCATAACCCATAATGGGTGGTGCCATGGCTGAACAATTGCTTATATACACATATACATTGCACAAGTGGTCCTGAGGGTGTGGTGTGTCCTTAAAGGGATCCACCAACCTCTGACACTGGTATCCTCCAGGTAATGCATACATCAACCCATGAGGGTGCATTCCTGGATGTTTCGCCGGAATGCTAGCCAATACCTAAGGCACATTGAACAAATGGTCCCAGATGGTAGGCTGCAAGCAGTGACTGTTCTCTATCAAACCCGCGGACCAAAACTGGCTCCACTTGTAAGGTTTAGGGGGTTGGTAGTCGTGCCGAGAACCTGATTAGTGATTACAGATGACTAGTCACGAACAGCTCCCCTCCGACGCCTAGGCCATTTACGCCGTCCCTGTATGGCTGGTCAATCTCTTTAGGTGCCTACTCGTGGGAATAATATGCAAAACAAAAATAACAAAAACAAAACAACAACAGCAGGGAAAACCCAAGCTGACTGAATACAGTTTAGCCCCAGCTGTCCAGTCTTCTGACGATGCTGAGGCCAAAAAAAAAACAAGTTGCTGGCATAAGACGTGAACGTGAAACTTATGGCATGTTCAAACGAGCGTTCTGCTATGCTATTAAAGCAGGCTGTCGTTCTTTTGGAAGGCCTATGGGAAGGAGCGAAGCTTGACGTGGTACCTCTCGAAGAGATACCCCGCGTCCTAAAGCCACGGCACGAATACCGGACCTGCCGAACCTAAGGATATAATGGAGCTCATTCGGGGAGGAAATGCTGAACCACCAAACAGTGACTGAAGGTAGCAAAGATTTCCGAACCTGAAGGCGCATCCAGACGGATCGTTGCCCTGCTGAGTCAGGAATCGCAGGCGCCGCTTCGGAAGAGACGAGGAAAGATCTATTACGGTTTTGAAACAATCCTTCTTCGTGTCTATCGAGGCGACGACAGGGGTAACCTGACTCCGGAGGGTGATGAACCTACCCCAGAAGATGTGGTGAATGAGGAGACTGCCAGTCTGATCTCTGGGGGAGGCACCCTGTCAAACTCTGAGTTTGTGGGTGAATTCTTCGAGAGAATGGACGAGGCAGTTGACGAGGACGCCCTCTTGGACTCGGACCAAGATGACGTTAACGACACAATCATATCTGTAAACAAGGATGGTGAAGGTGACTTAAGTAAACCTTCACCACTCTAAAGCTGCTTCGGCTGCACTTCTCCTCCGCATCTCAGAGGCGAGGAGGTTGTATTAGCCCAAGAACCATTACTTCATCGGGGCAAGGTTTGCGGGCTTGGTATTAGAGGCTTTAAGCTACTATATATGAATGGTCCAGGTAAGATCAGATCATGCATAGTGGATAAGATCAATTTGAATATCTTCATTCTCTCTGATTACAGTGATGAAGATACGGTATCAGCTGCCTGGGAAACAAACGGCGGAACAGTTATAATAGTCTCCAGCTACATGGCGCATGAATGCGAATCACCACCGCCAATGTTTCGGAGAGTAGTTCGGATGGCGGCCACACGGAACCTGCCGGTTATTATTGGAGCAGATGCCAATGCACACCATGTAGTGTGGGTAAGTCGCGGACGATCTCGCCAGATTTGGAGCCCGGTTGGGAGACCGGGAGATAGATCCACTGGTGGGAGTCCCATTAACTTGGTGTAGAGCTTTATTTCGGCAGGAACTCTTTAGGGCTGCACAGCCTAGATGGTCTGAAGAGGCTACCTGTAGGGTCTCGAGGACACTGTGGCCTCAGTTCGATAGTGGGAGATCCGCAAATCTATTGAGGTTTCCTCGGGGGCAGCTGGGCACACTGGTGGCTGTGCTCACGGGGCACTTTGTCATTGGCACCCATGCTAGGCAGTACTTTGAAAAGTGGACGTTGTTTCGTTTTTTCAAGTCGCTCCAACAGTGTCAAAAAATTAATTACAAGCCCCGTTCTAAGCCCATATTGTGTGTCATGAGGGTAACAAAATCAATAAAACTGAATCAATATTTGAATACTTTTTATTGGGCAAAATTGACCTCCTAATGTCATATGCGTTTTACTTTTAAAGTACAGGATAAGGGTTAATAAATTATTTAGATTTGTCTTAATTTAGTTTTGTTATACAATTTAAATTTATTTCTTCAATTTGTTTTTTCAATTAATCACGTTATAGTGGATTTTTATAGTTGTTGTTTAAGAACACTGCTCATACGTTGAAAATTTTGATAAGACAGTTTATTTATTATACTTATTTGTGATTGAATTACATTAAAGATAATATTACTCCATGTTATAAATGTGTCGATGATAAGGTAAAAATGTCGTCTTTCAAAGTTTTCAATACCGTAATATGTATCTACTACTTTGCATTCATTTCAAATTTCAAGATATTGGTGCCTTTTTAGAAGATTTAGTGCGGAGAAAGTTAAAAAATGTTAATATATCCCATATCAAATACAAGCCCTGTGTGGACCAAAAACAAATCCATGTTACTCTAAATGCATCTTTTATTTAACGTCCCGTTAACGCTTAATATTCCTCTTCGAAAATAACACAAAAAAAGAATAGATTCAAAGGGAGCTCTTATTAGACACCTAAAAATATTCCAAAGGCAGCAAATTGTTGCAAAGCATGAAAAGAAATTTTTATAAGCCAAAAAATGGAGGGATCAAAAATTGATCACGAAAAGTAGGAAATGATCAACTCATTCGCTCTAAAGAAGTTGTTAAAGAAACAAAGGCAGTTACCGCAGTCCGTATAGAAATTAACAAGAAAAATTAATTACGCAATCAAATGTTCTACGAAAAGTAGGAAATGATCAACTCATTCCATCTAAAGAAGTAGCTAGAAAAACAAAGTCAGTCACCGCAGTCCGTATAGAATTTAGTGCAAAAAGTATATAAAGCTCTGGAAATTTATTTTTTCATAGTCAACAGCTAATATACTGAAAGGTTCTGGCTGGCTTTGTATTGACAATAAAATAATGTGGCCTATAGCAAAGCGAGTAGGCTTGAATTGGAGCCTTGCTTCTCTTAGTGCTATTGTTAGAATTTTCAACAAAGAACGAGGTATTAATAACCAATATACATATATTAAAATGTACCAATAAAACCTCAAAAGTGAACTTTGTAGTTGTCCAAATATGTAGGCACATTGTTTAAAAATTTGCCTTCAAGGTTATGGAAGCAAACTTTTCAGATCCCTATTGAGACAATGTTTTTTTTTTTTAACTGGCAGTTTATGTGCGCTTTAAATATTAGCGACATTAAAACCTTTTTCTTCTGGATTGGAAATGTCTTTACAATATTAAATATTCAAAAAAATTCACCAAAAAGTTAGAAATGTGCATAGTGCCTGTGACGTTAATAGACTTCAAATGAAATGACTTATTTTTACAAAAAAAAAAAAAGTATTTCATATTGAAATTAAGGTTCTAAGGAACCTCGTCACAAAAAATTGCTCAAATCCTTTATGTAGTTTTTACGTGATGCGAACACAGACCGGCAGACAGATGGACAGACACACAAAAATTACAAAAGTTGGTGTTATATATTCCATATAGATTACTATCTACACCAACATAAAATTTTCAAAAAATATTTTATGTACAGAAATGACCCCTATTCTTATTATATCTATAGATAATGTAGTGAGGAGTGCAACAGTCCTGCAAGGCCAATGCACCAACAGAATATATCAGAAATATATAATTAAATATTCTTTACTCTTTCTACAACATTTTTAAGGGCCAAGGCAACTATTTTATCGCCAGTAACTGAGATTTTAGGGGCAAAATGTTTTGAATCGCGATAACAGTTTTTTAAACATGATGTTTTACAAAAAGAAAAGTTTAGAATTTTCTTTATTAACCGATGTAGGAGCTAATTTTATTATGCAGATGGTATTTTCGAACCTCCTCTTGAAACAGTCGAACAATTTTTTCTACCATTATTGCGTAGAGTGTCTTTTATTTTAGTATACCTAAACACAAAGTCAAAAGAATTTTTAAACTTGATCCTCTACGAGAAAACTTAATGATGCTAATTTTTATGAAATAGGAAGAAAGTTCCACACACCATTGGAAAAAAAGAACGTAATTTTTAAGTAGATAACTTTAGTTGTAGTGTTTTTATTTGCCAGTATGTAGAAGCCTCTAAAAACTTTACCAAATCAAAAATCATACCGCAATATAATGAAAGACTGTATAATTGAGTGCTCAAACATGCCTCGGGGAAGTGTGGCCCGGCGCGAAATTGGATGCGGTCCCGGTCAGTGATATACCTCGCAGACCGAGAACCATCGTGATTATATCGAGAGAGCCACACGACCCTGCGACCATTCTTGCAATCATCCAAAAAGGAAATTCTGATCTGCCGACTAGTAACTGGAAGTTAGGAATTGATAAGAAAGGCGGTTGTGCTCCTTAACAAGGAAATGCTGTCACCACTTCGAAAGAAGCAAGGCAAAATCTTTTATGGTTTTGACAGTGTCAAGCTGAGCATCTATCGAGGTGATCACAAACTCAACCCCAAAAACTCTAGCGACCAATTGGAGGTGTCGCACAACAAGGACGTGGTTGTTTGCTACGAACCGGTGGAAGCCAGTTCGAACATGAGAGAACCGGTGGAAGCCAGTTCAGACATAAATGAACGCGCTGACTGGGAGAGGACATAGGGCTCCTAATCAGACTCTTGTCTGGTTGGAGAGCTCTGTGAGCGCCTGGACGTTGCGGAGGACGAAGACGCTCTTTTGTATTCCGATCCAGACGACGTCAACGTCACCGTTGTTTATGATCCGGACTAAGAAGATGGTGGGGGTGATCCAAATCAACATGCACCACTCTAAAGCAGCGACTGCTGCATTAATTATTCGTCTGGCAGAACAAGGCGAAGACATCGCATTCGTTCAAGAGCCATGGTTAAACAACGGCGAAATATGTTGACTCAATGCAAAAGGCTACAAATTACTGTATGTCGCAATTTCAGGTAATATTTGGAGGCAAAGGAATCCGCGGTGTGGATCTCTTCCACCTATACGTCGTACGACCAGATTTTTTTTTAATGAGAAGTAGCACTTCAGGCATTAATACCTACTTAGTTTTTTGTAACCGTGCTACATTCTTTAGGAAAGGGATAGATGATAGAGAAGACAGGTGGTGAAAAGAGATAGATATAGCCATTTTATTAATTATTTTACTTTGCCGGCGAAAATGCTATGAAGAAGTACCGACGAAGGAGGCTGCATGTTTTTATGTTAATTCTGATTATGTATTCATACCATTAAACAGAAAAAAATCATTTTTTTATTTCTTGACTGCCGCAAGGGTTGAACCCAGGGCATCCAGATTTGTAGTCAACGTGCTTACCACCTAGACTACAGCAGCCTCTTGGTCCTATTGGTCCTATACCTGGTTCATTCAGGTCAGGAGGATGATCAGAGCGGCGAAGGGCACACCTATCATAATAGGCGCCAACGCAAATGCGCACCATCACATCTGGGGTAGCTCCGACATCAACGACAGAGGTGAGTGTATTCTTGATTTCATGTTACATAATAATCTAGTAGAAGCGAATAGGGGTTCAGAACCAACTTTCGTAGTATCGAATATGCAAGGAGGTGTTGGACATAACGTTTGTTGATGCACACCATCAGTCTTGATTGAGGATGGGGAAGTCTCCGAGGTCTGTTTCTTTTCTGATCATCGTTACGTTGTCTTTTCTATTGTAAACAAACCGATCTGTCTGACGTCCTTTTTGCTTAAGAAACTGGAAAGACTTATCGAGATCCACGTGAGGATGAAAATCGATAGGAACATTCTTTCTCCATCTCAACACTCCTACTTAAGGGTTAGATCAGTTAAGACGGCTCTACACTCGGTCGTGGGTTATATAGAGCTGACTCGAGCATAAGAACTACACCATGGTAGCCTTCATGGATATTGAAGTGGCCTTCAACAATATCAACCCGACGACGATCACTCAGGGTCTCAAAGTTGGGGGTCGACCTGAAGATAATCGGGTTCGTAACACGCTTGCTGAATTGCAGGATAATACAGTCCACTTCTGGCTCGGCAAATGTAACTAGGATAGCGGTGAGGGGCACACCACAGGGCGGAGTTTTTTTCCGCTGTTGTGGAATATTGCAATTAACAGACGTGGTGGTGGCAGTGTCTGTGATACAACCGATACGGTGTCGATTTATCTCTGCGGAGCTCTTGTCTGGTGGAAGGCACTGAACTCTGCTGCAAATGTGTCCATCTTGGAGAAGGTGCTGCGCAGTATGGCGACCTTGATGACTGGAGACATTAGACCAACACCCAGGAAGGCGCTTTTTGCTATGCTTAACAGGTCGGAAATCAGACTAAATGTTATAGGCGCATTGACCATAGACCATGGGGACATGCTGGCGTACTACGAATCACGGATGTTATTCCTGATCTTGTGGATTAGAGCACCCCAGAATTCTCTCTTACAAGATTTCTCCTTGACCTGACGGAGGGCGACTCTCTTCTATCTCGAGCACTCTGTGTATACACTGATAGCTCCAAGAGAGGGACGAAAGTTGGGGGTGGGGTATACATTGAGAAATTTGGAATAAAGAATATTTTCAGACTCCCAAATGACTGTAGTGCTTTACAGGCGGAAATACCCATTGCAACCGCACAGGTTCAAACACCATTCCTTCTGTAAGGCGCAACGATATTCATCAGTGTACATGCTCGATATGTAACAGGGTGATTTTGAGGAATATAACAGTACAGTGAAACGGTTGTGGGAGATGATGTCATGTGAGGCGTTGTACAGATTTAATGTCACAGAGCTTGAAATGCTTATTTCTTATCGGCATGCTATGCCGATCACGAACTCCACACTTCCCATCGATGTCAAACGCTGGATTGCCAACTACAAGTGGTAGACAAGCGTTTGTTGAGTTCAGATGTCAGAAGTCAAAATTTCGCAAGATAAGAATGGCTGTTCAACAAGAAGGAGTGCTTTTACCTATACTCTTCAACATTTCTCTTGCAAAACTTCCTTCACTACCCCAAGATGTCAAAACGGCGTAGGACGCGGATGCCTAGGATGCTAGGAAGCAATTCCTAGTGACTTGTCACCTGAAAATCCACCCTTACCACGAGGTGACAATACGAGATCCCCCCTCGACACAGCCGGCAGGACTTTAGGCGTTATCACCAATGACATCCGGGATATAGTTTCACCTACAATATACCGGATTATTATTGTAGATACCCAAAAACAATTGCATCAGCGGGCGGTCTCAGAAGCCATAAGTGGCTAAACGAACACCACTTCCCGCGATTTCGGAATAAGAGGCTTTTGACCAGGCAAACGAGATCAGTTCTTTCACAATTAAGAGCCGGTTTGTGCAGTATCCTCAACTGCTACTCTGAACGAATAGTTCCTATATTGGAATCACGGTTCTAAGGAACCTCCTTCTCACAAAGTTATGTACAAATCCATCCAGTTGTTTTTACTTGATGCGAACACAGACAGATAGACAGACAGTTGAACAGATGGAGGTACAGACAAAAATTACAAAAATAGGTATTTTTATTCCATATCGATTACTATCTACACTAACATCAAAATTTTAAAAAAATATTTTACACCGTCAAAGTTTTTTTACATGCATAGGTTTACAAATAAGTTAAATACGCTGGTTTTTTAAAGTGGTATAAGTCCCCTTTTTAAAACGCTTAACCCTTATCGGACGCGACTTTTCACACGTTTGATTCTCACCAGGTTGTAGTTATTTTTAACAAATATGAAAAAAAACAATAGTATGTTATTATACATTTATATTCATTTCTTTTCAGTTTTGTTACAAATTATTTATTTATTAAATTATTATTTATTAACGGTAAATACGTATTTTCAAATGGTAACGGTAAATTGAAGAAATGAATGCATTTTAAAAACAAATCTCATCAATAGACAGTATGTTTCGACATAATTCGCCTTGTCACTTCACACGTGCCATACGACCGTTGCAGAAAAGTACTGTTGTCACGTCAGAGGTGACTTACGACCGATAAGGGTTAATATGCTATAGACACCTTCTCTTCATAGATACAATCACAGTTTCAATTGAGTTATATCTAGACATAAAATAAACAAAAACAGTTTTGCTGTATAATACTTCCGGAAAAAAAATTACTTCTGAAAATGGAATAAGTTAATTCCTAATAAATATTATTAAAATAAAAAATTATTATAATTATTATTACCTGCTCATTAGCAAATATTACTTATCTAGTGCCACTGATGTGGTAAGAGATTGTTTAATCCGACGATAAGAATATATATGTTATTAAACACAAGTTTTTACTGTCGGGTGGGTTATTTATTTCTCTACACGAAAGATCATTTGCAATTGTGAAAACAGCATAAAAAAGGACCAATTATAAACTGATCCTAACTTTTATAATGCAATAAAAGTTTGCCAAAAAAATTATTTCTTTTGTACTTTGTCTCAACCAAATCTCTAGATGGGGAAATTGTGTACGTTAGTGGTAGACAATTGTTCAGTCAAAATAACGCTATATAAGAATGTGCTTGCCACTTGGAGGTGAACCATAACAAAATTCAAAATTTTATTCAGTCTTCGACAGCCTACTTCACTTCTCATGGCGCGCCACTTACATCAACCACAAAATGAAAACTCGGAACAAGATGACTAAGGAGACCATTGTAACAGTTGGACCTTGGATATGGACCTTGGCGACACCAATTGGCGATTTTTACAAAATAATGAGGAATCGCTGGATGTGTTAGGATGACAAACGTAGATCATCTCCATGAGGAGACCAGAATGCTTCCATTTTCACCTGTCCAGTCACCCTAACCACGGAGTGATATCTCGAGATCTGCCTCGTCAACGTCAAGCATAATAACATCCTGGATATCATTAGGTCTCGAATAAGCCGGATGGTCATTGCGGATACCGAAGAACTTTTGAATCTTGAGGCAGTTTCAGGAGCTATAAATGACTATAGATGCAATAAGGTTCTACAACAGAATAAATGATCTACCTTTTTTTAGTTGATGTGTGATCTACTATTTTTGTACTCGGACGCTCGAATTTATTAGGTCAAGCGTTAAGAAAACAAATATTAAATAGTATTAGTCTTAGTAATAGTTACTAAATAGTATTTTCATTTAAATTATATTGGTTTAAAAACAATCGAAGGGCTTAACGCCAACGCTACCATCATCATAGTGATGTTTTTTTTAACCATTTATATCATTCGAGAATTCCGTTTCTTTAAGTTTGTAACGCACAAAATTTACGATTTGAATGACCAGATATTTTTTATACTGCCAAATGATTACATAAAAAAGGCTTAAATGAAAAATTTTGAATTACATACACTTCTGCTTAAAAGGAAAAAGTTTGACTTTAGGCTCGTTTGGTCTTTTATTTATAATAATTAAAAGTTAATTTTCAATTGTACTTTTGTTTAGTCTTATGATAATATGGGATAATTATAAGTTTTATATTTTCAATTATCATTAAACTTACTTATCATTAAACTTAAATGAATTTATTTTTCCTCGGCCTTGATCTGAGCATACGGATATATTAATTTTATAGTTTACGTAGTAGCTGCTGCTATCCAAGTTAAAGCTGATGAAATATAACAGTCATAAAATATATTATTCATCCCAAAGTAGACAGTGGGACGGACACATTTGTTAAACCGATGAAATTACGTTGGACATAAGCAAAGGTCTTGTTATTGGTAAACATTAATCTAACCAGGAGTTTAGGGATGTTAAATGATGGCTGTATCAAACGCGGTGCGTAAATGGTGTTTTTAAACGTAGTTGATTTTATATAACGTGCTATTTATTAACTGTGTGATTTTTTTTACTAGATTTCCTGAAGTTTTCCAGGAATGTTAAGTAGTGTATTTGGCAAATTATACCCTGACTTGGTTGAAGAGTACATTTCCTTTCATTACTGTACTGTGATTTGTTTTAATAATATATAATTAATATTCAATAAAACCGTTATAATCAACCTCACTTGGTATTTGATATTTTATACTGCCATTTTGCTTACTGCTTTGTTTGTGTCAAATCGAACTAGGATTTAGCTTTTATACATTTATTTTGTCAAGTTGTTTATTCATTCTATTATCCATCTCTAAGGCTTAGATGTCCAATTGTATAATAAAAGATATATTGCGAATCTTATTTATTATTTTTGGTGTTAGAAGTGACAATCAAATAAATAGTTGTTTTAATTCCTTTTATACTTGCGATAGTTTTTCAAACGATGCTCCCTCTTTGTTATATACAAACTGTTGGTAATAGAACTTTTTCAAATGTCTACATTTTATCTGAATAAAAATGTGCTACTTCATTCAAGTCTTCGTTAGAACCCAATAATGTTTAGGAACTAAGCCGCACTCTTATTGTAAACACTAGGAATCATTTGTTAAAGCTTCTAGTGCCGCTAATGTTTCTAGCTGTTGTCCCGAATGGAGAATTCCACACTTGCAGAATAATTTTATCTGTTAACGACATTGCTAGTGTATTAATTTCCTTTTTGAAACTCCCATTTACTTATCCCTAGGATTTGGAAGAAAGAGCGAACGATTTTCTTTGTTTTCTCGCCTTTTTGCATTTAAACCACCTTAAAGCTCAATTTAGCAATTACTACCAACAAAGCTATTTTCTGGCATTTTACAGAGCTTGATTCATATAAAAAAATTGTTTTTTTTTTTCTTTTTTGGCTTTGCAGATGAAGTACTGTAGAGAATATTGTCATCTGATACGTGCTGCTTCGCCCACGAACTTTTTAAAATACCTGTTAACAATTAAAAAATAATAAAATTAAAAAGTTGAAGTTTCATTTATAAAATATTTTGAATTTCTTATTAAAAATAAGCTTTCGTAGTCCAAAGACTAAAACATAACCCAATTGTGGTTACTGCCTTTGTTTCTGGAAACGTAATAGTTACACACGTAAAATTTTCCCAGTAGCTGCAATTAATAAGTAAGAGTGCTATAGTCGGCTATTCCGAATCTTAAATACTATTCACTATATATGCACAACCACAGATTTCCTATTGAATAGTTTGAATGCAAATCATCAGTAAAAATTCCTTTCTCTTATGAGGTTTTTTGTTCCAAAAAAAACTTTTTTTTTTCGAAAATTGTAAATTGTGCTTAGAGTTGTAGTCCAAAATTAGTAAATGAAAAGCTGTTTCAGGTGAAAGCTAACAAATTTTAAACAACCACCACCTGCAGGAATGCAAATGAAAGTTCCAAAAAATATATGGAAAAATTAGAGGGAGACGTGGTGTTTTGCCCACTGCAACCGATCTTGACTTCTGGTTGTAAAACTACTAAAACAAAAAAAGATTCAAATTATACAGAATTGATTAATTGAAAGTGTAGAACGTCTAATTTAAAACTACGAAAATTTTAGAATGGTTTTCTTGCAAGGATTTTCTAGCTACGCTTATTGATATAAAAATATATATGCTTAATTCACAAAACCCCTTGTATCCGTGTATACTGTGTATTGTTCAATTAAAATACAATAGTGTATGCTTGTTGTTGGAAATTTTCATATAAAATTTTATTACACCGATACACTTTTATTTTGCATGTTTTTGAAAAGTTTTATTGGTAAATGTGTTATCAACTTCAAGTAAATTCCATATCACAATGAGAAGAAGAAAATAAACAAAAGACATTTGTATTGTTGATGTTAAAAATTCCTTAACAAAAAAAAAAGAAAAATTGAAATTAATTCTTTTTTCAGTCCTATTGTCCATTTTACTTCCTGAAAACCTTCTTCTGAATACTTTTTTTTCTTCCTCTTATTTACTTTTTTACGTTTAATATACAAAATAAATTGATGCAATAATACACTGCGTGTTCACAAGCATATGAACAGAAAGTGTATTCAATACAAAATACACCATACAAGAATTTGTGAATTAAGCAATACAAAATTGTGTTAGCTCTTAAAGGTGGATTCAACCATTTTGTCCGGACAAAATTTTTGTTGAGATAAAAATCGTTTTACTAAGAGTTTTCTGCAGCACGTTTTCGTGCCATTTCGAAAAATTTGCAGGACAAAGCTGCCATATGAATACATAAGTACATAAATAAACAAATCACATTAATTTTACAACGTGTTTTCTTGGTGTAAAATTGTATGTTTTTTTATTTTTTTGGCATTTTGTTTATTAAAACATAGATAATAAAAGAAAATTGTTTCTATTAATGGCTGTTGAAATACAAAAAGTTCTTTTACTTGCAAAACATATTTTTTTTAAGAAATAGAATTGCAATATTGAATATTAAAGCAAATGACCAATTAAAAGCATTTATGATATTTTTATAAACGAGATTTCTAAGATTTTTTTGTATTTTTTAATTTTTTAAGTTCATAGCAGAGAATGACAATAAGTACTTATAAAAGATACGAGGGCTGCTCTATATATTTCTGGCCATCAACTACTCGATAAATGCCATATTATATATAAAAACTTCGGAGGTCCGTAACTCCGAAACTAAGGGTTGCCGCCAATAGGAGCGGTGCCCGTAAAGTAGATTTGTTCCTTTATTTTATTTAGGGAATAAAGTCTATATAAAAAAATAATATTTTTAATTCTATTCCTTTTCAACTAGATAAATATTGAAATTAACTTTCCAATGATATACATACAAGCTTTCGAGATCCATAACTCCGAAACCAAGCGTCAGCCCAAAATTCCTCACTTTACATTTTATGCTTAAAATTTGCTTAAATTTTCGGTTGTACGTCCGTAAACTAGATTCAAACTTCAATTTAGCTTATTTCAAAAAAAAAAAAAAAAAAATAGTGGCAACTCTGTGTGTGAGCAGTAAGGTAAAGTAAAAAGTAAGGTTATAATCAAAGACGTAACGACCACGTTTTTTTTAACTGTCTTTTATAAAAAATCCATCGGTTAATAGCTAGCTAATCAATATAATCATATATACATACTTCAATATCATGTTCAGGATATCTTACTTCCTTTACGAAGGTATATGTCGATGTGCAGTTCCTTGAGAGGCTACTTATGTATATCTGAAAACTTGTGGGATACCCTGGCGCTGTGGTTATGTTCCTCTGCCATTTTTAAAATTCAGAATTCAAAAAAAATTTAAACCAAATCAAGATGAGAATTGTCTGAACAAGATCACTTCCTTCACTCTCTAACAGTGCAGTCACACGGCCAAGTTTTTGTTCAATTCTCTTTCAAGAAATTTACACATACTGCTTGTCAAAATTCACAAAAATTGAAAGCTGTGACGCAGGCTGCACGCAATTTCGAAGCAAGTTTTTAAGCAAGATGTCATAAAGAAACCAAAAAGTATTTATTTGAAGGAAAAAACTTCAATCAGCTGTTCTCTTGAATGAAATTTGAAAGACTCAATTGAACGAAAATTTGAAAGCAAATTCTCAGCAAGTTTTTAAAGTGAGAGTGTATTGGTAAAAAAATGAGAGAAATTTTAAAAATTGAATGAAAACTTGATCGTCTGACACCCTAGTAAGAGAAATGTCAAACTAAATATAAAAAAATGTTCGAACAAAAAAAGTTATCCGTACAAAATGGACCTTAAAAAACAAGACGCTTCCGAGATAGAAAATCGCCAAATAACAAAAAAAGTCGTCTACCAGGGATCTATACCGGGGGGGATTGTGTAATTTTTTAATAAGTTTAATAAAAGGCATTGCTGTACTTTACGCTTTTGACGGCAAACATTAATACAGCTAAAACACAAGTTTCTAACACTTAAAAATATTCTCTAATAAAAAACTTATACATACATACCTGTTTAATTGAAAATGCTGAACACATGATTACTATTCAACCGCTCGTTTTTATAAATTCAAATTAAAAGTATTTTTGTAACGTTAGCTTTCTGATTTAATAACAACGAAACTGTTTTTCACGTACAAAAAAGAAAGTGCAACTAACTTTTGTACACACATATCTCCGTTTCTTAATTATCATGTAATTTTATAAACTTATTTTGTAAGGTAATTTTATAAACTTTCAAAGCGGAAGCATCATTTGGTATTTAAGTTTACACTCAGTGTTGTCAGCTTAGAGGATTTGTTCCCAAATCGGGGATTTTATTTTTAAAATGGGGATAAAAATTTTAGTTTGTTGGGGATTTTTAAAATTCTGCTTCTGGTTATTGTAATTATACTATTATTATATAAATTTTGTTTTTTTGCTACGACCAAGTTTCCTAGTATGGTAACAAAAATGTATAAAATTAATTCGCCTTATTTAGCAATGAACTCCATACGGGATGCTTGAGTCTTTTTTTGAGAACTGATACACATTTTAAAAATAATACAATGTGTTACGAGACTTTTTTTCCATCTGCAGAAATGCTACAAATATTTGCTTTGGACAAAGAGACGGATCATTTTGAATCAAAACTTTTCGATTTTGTTAATCAACTTCTCATGTGGTATCATTGTTTTAAAAATGTATGTAAAAGACATACGATCAGCTGTTGTATGAAAAATTCCGCATGAAATAATGCCTACTTGCTTTATTTCACAGCTTGGATAGAATGTTGCCAGAAACATTTCATATGTTTATCCACAGTAAAAACAAAGTACTACTTCTGCAATATTTTTTCATGACTTTTTCATACAAATTTTTTATGTTGTGATTTGACAGCATTCCGCATGAAAAACTGAACAGAGTACCAGGCTTATAGTATTATTTCTAGTGTGGAATTTTTGGAATAGTTGAAATTACTTTTTAGGGAATTGTGATGATAAAATTTATCTAATTGAAGATAAGACTCGAAATAAATCTGCAAACCCTATTTGCTGAATGGCGGAAAACAAGCCAAATTCGCTTTAGCGGGAAATTTTAAAAGTAAATTGAATTCCATGGCAAAATCTTGTACCAGGTGGTGGCAATAACGAATTCATACATTTTCGTCGTTGCAGGAAACAACAACCTCCAGATATAAAAAGTTTGACATTTAATTCGCTTTGGCCACTGCATGGCGAAATGATACAGGTGAACGCACGGGCGAAAAAGCCCATCAGCTGTATATATTGCAGTTGTCAAAAAAATTTGTCAAAAATAAATAATTTGTTAAATTTTTTTAATTTAATTTTTTTTTTTGATTATTATAGAAAACAAACTATTGAAACTCCTAGAGAAAAATACCACAACATGGAACCGTATTTGCAGTTCCTGATGTGTATAATCAAAATATGCGTAAAAGGATAGAGAAATTATTGTTAACACATTTATAATTTCTTGGTTTTTTTGTGGAAGATTATGTTAGTCTTCAAATGGCCAACGTGCAAGAATGGAACGATGCATGTGATTTGGGCAAACTAGTGGTACAAAAGAATTTTGGTCACTTTTCCTGTATTTTTATTTTTATGTAACTTAATTTTTATAATTTTCTTATTCTGATAATTACAACCAAATATATTTTTTTATTTTGTTTGTTTTTTTACAATATTTTTTTGACAACATACATAATTTTGTAGCAACAAATTGCCTGTTGTTTTTTGTATTGTTGGATTGTTGTAGCCGTGCGGTCACCTGTATTAATTCGCCTTGGGCCACACCACCACCAAGGCGAATAAATTACCAGGTGGCAGCGTTAGAGAAATTTTTATTTTTTGCTGGTAGAAACGAATGTCAAACTTCATATATAAAAAATGGTACACAGATTTTTTATATATGGAGTTTGACAGTAGTGTACACGGCGAAAATTAATGAATTCGCCTACGCTGCCACCTGGTAATTAATTCGCCTTGGCCACCACCTAGTACACATGATATCGCCCACGTGAGTTCATTACTGTTAACTTACAGTCTAACCCAAGGCGAATTAATACAGGTGACCGCACGGCTACAACAATCCAACAACACAAAAAACAACAGGCAATTTGTTGCTACAAAATTATGTATGTTGTCAAAAAAATATAATAAAACAAACAAAATAAAAAAATATATTTGATGAAAAAAGTGGTTATAATTTTCAGAATAAAAAAGTTATAAAAATTAAGTTACATAAAAATACAGGAAAAGTTACCAAGATTCTTTTGTACCACTAGTTTGCCCAAATCACATGCATCGTTCCATTCTTGCACGTTGACCATTTGAAGACTAACATAATCTTCCACAAAAAACCAAGAAATTATAACTGTGTTAACAATAATTTTACTATCTTTTTACGCATATATTGATTATACACATCAGGAACTGCAAATACGGTTCCATGTTGTGGTAGTTTTCTCTAGGAATTTCAATTGTTTGTTTTCTATTAGCAATCAAAAAAAAAATTAAAAAAAAATTGAACAAATTATTTATTTTTGACAACTGTAATGTATACAGCTGATGGGCTTTTCGCCCGTGCGTTCATCTGTATTATTTCGCCATGGTCTAACCATATTACCGTGTAATGCTGGCTACAGAACGCAATTTGTTTCTGCAACACGTTTCATGTTTTGACACAAATACAGGAACCAACAGTGGAACATAAACGCAATCTCAGTTCTGTTATTTTATATCATAACATTAACATCGCGCGGAAAAGAGGATGCAAAAATTAATCCTGTTTTTAACTTCTTCAATGCTTGCGTTTATATCAATATATTTAATTACTAATTTTTCAAATGCTGCTGCTTTTATAATTATTTTTATATTTATCACTTTTCACATCTCATTTTGTTCTTTCTTAATTACTTAGATGTTTACAGCTTTCTTGTTGCCAATGTACTAAACACATAAAATAATGAAACAGCGATACAAACAACGCAATCTGTTTCAGTGCAACCAGAAAATATCAAAACATTTTGATGTTAATGAAACCTGGATTGCAACCTGAAGTGAAACCTAAAACACGAATTCAGACGACGCAATTTGTAATGAAATGAAACAGATTTCAGAAACATATTGCGTTGTCTGTGGCTAGCTTTAGATTGATAGTTTTCACGCTAAGTCAAATATAAAAATTAAAGCATTAAAATTATAACAAAGATAATAAGGTACTGTCTCTTTCATATATGAAGAACAATTGCTATATACATAAATTCCTTCTTTATGATAGATACACACCCTACAACATCGAATATGATTTCAAAACCATGTTTCTTTTTTAGTTTAAACGAGGCAACCAAATGGAGAACATTTACAGAAACATCAGTTCGGTGTGCGTTAAGCACATAAACATAAAGGTAAAATGAGTGCCGAGCGAATTATCGATGCAGCCAACTATTCCTATTGATAGAGTGTTGTATAAAAAGAAACAACTTTAAAATATATATTGGTTCTAAAGAAACTACCAACATTTATTTTATTAATTTAATGAACACAGAAAGAATTTTTTTCTGCTGAATTTAGCGAATGAAAAAGATTCATAATTTTAGTTTAAGAATGCATAATTTGAAGTAATTTAAGGGAGTAGCAAAAAGGACAGCTATTTTAGATTTTGTTTATTAAGCATTTTTGTTTGATTATGCTGCAATGATCATGTTACGTTGCGCATATTCTTTCTTGGTGTAAACATAAAAATAAATACAAGACAGTTTTTTAAAACACATAAATGCTGTCAAAAGCTTCGAAATTTGTATTCAATGGGCTCAACAAAACAACGGTTATTTGTCAACTTTATTGCTTTAAAGAGAACTTCAGGAAGATGCAACAAAACAATTTTTTTTAACAAACATTACTCAACAAATTCCAAATGAATTGAATTTTTTTTTCATTAAAATATTTTAGTATTTATGCTATAAGTGTAATGAATTGTACCTTTGGTAACAGACTTTAAAAAAGAAGGAGGTTGTCCATTCGACTGAATGTTGCTTTTTTGTATTTGTGTCAGCAGAACTCAGTTATATCTGAACCGATTTTGAACATTTTTGTTAATATTATAGATTATGCTTACAGATTAGTCCCGTTTTAAAAACAGCTCATAATCTTCAAAATTAAAGGGTGTTTCCATACAACATACATAATCTTTACGTGTATAATGAACTGTAAAGGGCACTTCTTTAAAATTCAAAATAACTGTTTATTACTATAGGTCCCAATAACAAAAAGTAATACAAAATAAATAAAAAAATTAAAGGGTGTCCTCAAAAGGGACTTAAATTTACTGTTTTTGTCAGTTTTTTTGCAAGAATTATTATTATATTATATAAATCTAAAAACATACGTCAAAGCTAGTAGTCCCCACGACTTCGTCTGCGTGCCATTTCTAATTTTCTTAAAATTTTAGTTGAAAATTATAATCTTTTTAAATATTTATTCCAGAGTTCTTCAAACAGTGTTATTAATTTTGCATTTACCAAAATTAATATGTGCTGACTACTGCTTCTGTACCACTAACCTGTATAATTGGATGCTTTTACTTTTGTATCTATAGTTTCTCTACGAAATGTCTTCTTTTTTTATTCTACATTTAAACCAAAGTTCTAAAGACTTCCTGACAAAATTTTATTCAAATCTATCCAGCAGTTTAAACATGATGCGAATATATAAAGAAAGAAACAAAAATTTAAAAAAATTGGTGTTTTGTATTCCATATCGATTGCTATATACACCAAAATAAAAATTTTCAAAAAATATTTCATGTACAGAAATGGGGCCATTTACAGTTTTATTATATGTGTAGATAAACGAGAAATAATACAGTTCTAGTTATTTATTTATATATAATATGGGTACTAAACTAAGGACGTGCATAGATATATGTATCTGTTTACATCAGTTTTTGTGAAACTTGTTTAAAGTTTCTTATACAAGTTGATATTCCCAGCAGTCCGGCCACTCATTACAAATAAAACAAAAATAGTTAAGTCCTTACAACTTGCATTTGATTCAGATATGTTTTTTCCCCTATTCAAGACAAACACAAATAAAAATTTTGCTACGCATTAGCATAAGTATGCATTTTGTTCTTTTTTCTGAAGTTATTTCTCCGGTATTCTTCCTTTTTTAGTTTTATCATTATTCCAAAGTAAAACTGTTTTTAAAAGTAAAGTGTTTGCGGAATTTTTTGTTGTAAAATAGTTATATATTGATAAATAAAAATAATAAAAAAAAATAAGAACTGCTTTATTTTTATATAATATGGCCTTTTTCGGAAAATTAACAATATTATGCTTAAAATAAAGTCAATTTTTAAGTTGAAAATAAAATTATAAGTTGAGAATATTAAAACGTAAGTAGCACATTCATTTATTAGCTGGTTACAAGACACTAATGTAAGTGACGGAAAATTTTTTGTAGATGATTGAAAACAGTTTTGTAAATAAAATATTAACGTTAGTATAAGTCTAAAACAAGCATAAACATCTTTATGGACTATTGTTAAAAATTCCCCAAAAAAAATTAAGTGAACAGGAAGCCGGAAAAAAACCTTCTCCTGTAAACTTTATTTTTTGTTGGTTAAGTTTATGTGGCGGTTATAATACGATATTGTAAACATGCTTCAGTTTGGTCTGATTTTTAAACACTCTGCACGATTGCAGATTGAAACTAAATTTATTCGGTTTTGAAACTGTAAAATGAATATTGAATTGCGTGGTGTTAAATTTGCTTTGTCAGAATAAAGAATACAAAAATCACTAAAGCATTTAAACTTCAGCGCCAGTTTTTTCCGCACAACAAACTTTTACAAATGAAATTGTAATAGTTTCAGTCTTAAAAATCTCTTTCGTCAGTGGTGGTGTAACTTAATCAAAATAATCATAATAAACTTACCTTTCCCTTCGTACACTTGATATAAAACAGCGGTAATTTTTTTTTTCAAATAAAATATTTTTTAATAATTCAGTATTTATAAAAATATTATTATTATTAATATTTCTATATAAAAATTTATTATTTAATTTAATTTTGATTGTACTTGATTCCTTTAAATATCATGAAATAATTATATTTGAAGGAATCAAGATCAATTAAAGTAAATTAATATTATTATAATATTTACATATATTATTATTATTTTTATTATTAAAATTTAAAAAGTAGGTTTCTTTTTAAAATGGAAACAAAATAATTTACAAAACTACTTAAAGTTTTTCAGCTTTTTTATATTTCTTCAGTTTATCAAGGGAATGCAACAATAGGTACTCAGTTATACGGTATTTACACTATGCAATTTTTTATGAAACTAGCATAAAATTTTTGTTTGTTTGTGAAGCAGAAGGAGTAACCAATATGGTTTTGCTTGAGTTTTGAGGGGATGTTACTGTTGCTACAGCATAACGCTGTAACTTAAATGTTGAGAATGAATAATAAAATTCTTCCTTACTTTATAGTACCTTTATGTATTTTAGACGTTACTTGTTTAAGTAGCTCTGCATTTTTTATAACTACCTTTATATTGTTTTTGTTCATTGTCAGTCTTTTAAATAAACTCAACTCAATAGGTTATGGGCCACATGACACGTACAAAATAAAAAATATTTTTTGTTTTTTTAATCAATAAAAAAAATCATTCGAAGGGAAAAAATTTTTTTTTTGATTAAATATTTTTTTTGATTAATATATAAACAAAAAAAAAAAAGAAAGATATAATGTCAAATACACCCGGAACATTCCCACTGGAAGTTTTACGCGGACGTGATAATTTTGATTTCTGGAAAAGGCAGGCAAAGTCATGTATAGTGATCAAGAATTGCTGGTCAGTAGTGGAAAAAGGTGTCGTGAGAGATGATGATGCGAAGTTGAATAGCGTGCGCTAGCTGAGATCACGTTGATGGTAGATCCAAGCAATAAACGGCAACAACGGCCAAGCAAGCCCTCATGAATGCTTATGAAGACAAGGGTTTGACTAGAAAAGTGGAAAAGTACAGCTCAATCCAAGGGTATGTAAAAGATTTAGTGATTATTGCGTTAAAAGTGAAAAATGCCGGTCTGAACATAGACGACGAGTTAACAGCTTCGTTGATGTTAGCTGGGTTGCCCGATGAATTTAAGTCCGTAGTAATGCCAGTGGAAAATTCTAAGGAAAAATTAACAGCGAAAAATCTCCTTTTGCAGGACGCAAAATTTGACCAAAAGGAAGAAAGTGAAGCGGCATTGCATTTAAAAAATCCTAAAAAAAATAAAAAAAACCCCAGTGTTATAATTGTAAAGAGTTTGGGCATATTTCGAAAAATTGCCAAAATAAAAATAAAAGTAGTAACAACGTTAATGGTGTTTTTAAAAGTAATAAACATAAGAAATGTGTTTCAACTACGCTTATTGCATTAGCAGGCAAAAGTATGCACGTTTGTGATAACAAAGAGAGGACGCAAATAGACGGGGACCCAAATACAGTTTGTTGGTACATTGACAGTGGCGCTAGCAATCATATGATGAGTGTAAGTGGCTATTTGTACAACAAACGAAATGTAGAGAACAAAAAGGTGCTTATAGCAAATAATAGTGAACTTTATGTGAACTGTGCTGGCGATGTTGATCTTACAATCTGCTGTGAAAAAAAGAAAAGAAATATAACGATCAAAAATGTTGAATATGTACCAAACTTGTGCGCAAATTTGTTGTCTGTAAGACAAATGGCAGCAAATAGAAAAAAAGTAATTTTTGAAAAAGAAACGTGTAAAATTTATGATGCAAATAAAAAAGTAATTGCAACTGCTACAGCCTGTAACGATCTTTAATGTTTAGACAGCAAGGCCCGTTTTAAAGAAAAAAATATTTTTCTCGTTCAACAAAGTTTTAGCTTATGGCATAGAAGAATGGGCCATATATGCAATAAAAGTTTACGAGAGGTAAAGGAAGTAAATATAGGAGTAAATTTTGGTGCAGAAAGTAAAGATCATTGTGTAACGTGCGTGAGTGGAAAGCAAACAAGAAGACCAAATAAAGAAAGCGGCACAAGAGCCACAGAGCTACTACAGCTGGTGCATTCAGACGTTTTAGGACCGTTTAGCAAGAAATCTTTCTCTGGTGCAAAATTTTTAGTTACTTTTGTGGACGACTTTTCTAGGAAAGTTTTTGTTTACCCTTTAAAGATGAAGTCGCAAGTTTTTGATACTTTTGTTAATTTCAAAAAAACTGTCCGAAAATAGTGTTCCACAAAAAATAAAGTTTTGCATACTGATAATGGTGGAAAATACTTGAGCAACAAATTTTTCAAGTTTTTAAAGGATCATGGTATTATACATCAAAAAACTTGCCCATATTCTCCGGAACAGAATGGTGTTGCCGAAAGGATAAACCGCACATTAATTGAGCGAGTCAGGTGTATGCTTATCGACAGTAATTTAGACCACCAGTTCTGGGCTGAAGCGGCGAACACAGCTTGTTTCTTGAGAAATAGAATTCCATGTAGAGATCAAAATTGTACTCCAGAAGAAAAGTGGTCTGGCCGTCGCCCTAATTTAAAATTTTTAAAAGTTGTTGGTTGTCCTGCTCTTGTACACATCAATCAAATTAGATCAGTCGCAATACGTTTCAAAAGTTTTAGCCCGTTTTGGAATGGGTGATTGCAACCCAGCCGCAACGCCTCTAGACTACAATCAAAAGTTGTCAGCAAATATGGCTCCCAAAGAGGATGAAGGCAAGCAACAGATTTCGCAGATACCATATATGGAGGCTATAGGATGTTTGTTGTTTGCTGCACAGATTTCAAGACCGGACATATGCTATGCTGTAAATCTTCTCAGTCGTTTCAGTTCGAATCCTGATCAACCTCATTGGGAAGCTGTCAAGAGAATAATGAGGTACATAAAAAGCACAATTAGTAAAGGAATTGTGTATAAAAGCAGTTAAATGACGAAATAAAAGGATATTGCGATGCTGATTGGGCCGGAAATGTAGACGACCGTAAGTTGACAACTGGTTACGTTTTCATTCATCAATCGGGTGCTATATCATGGGCAACTAAAAAGCAGAAAACCGTGGCATTGTCTTCAACGGAAGCTGAGTTCATGTCAGTGACTGCAGCTATTCAAGAGTCAGTTTGGTTGAAACGTTTGGAGCGTGAACTTAAACCTGACTGTAAAAGAAATATAATTTTGTTTTGTGACACCAAAGGCGCAATTCAAGTTGCTCTAAACAATAATTATTCTCCAAGGACGAAACATGTAGATATCAAAGCCAAGTTTATCCAACAAGATTGAGGACAAAGAAAGCGTTTTACAGTACCTCAACACAGATGAAATGGTTGCCGATGTGTTCACTAAAGCCGTTACCCCTCAGAAGATGAAGTATTTTTTAAATAATCTTGGCCTACATTGATTCTTTTCTATTATTTACTTTTGAGAAATGTTGATTTTTGTTTTTGGATATTTATCATGCAGGAAGAGTGTTGAGAATGAATAATAAATTTCTTCCTTACTTTATAGTACCTTTATGTATTTTAGACGTTACTTGTTTAAGTAGCTCTGCATTTTTTATAACTACCTATGTATTGTTTTTGTTCAGTCTTTCAAATAAACTCAACTCAATATTAAATAGAAAATTGAGAAAAAAATGCCTCAAAAAATTGCATAGTGTGAATCCGGACTTATGGAGTTACGTTGCTAACAAGGAAATTATGTATGAAATGAAAATTTTTTGAATGCTTTATTTGCCAAATTAAACAAAACATATATACTGCTGTAAATGATTCCTTTTAAATACATAATTAAATAAAATTAACGATATTGTAATTTCTTTACAATTTAAAGAATGTTTTTAAATCAACACCTTTAAACAAAAAGAAAGTTCATCGATTTGACAATTAAAGCATTCATTTGTATACCAAATACGTAATGGGTGGGTTTCTTGTTCTCTACGTAAAAATATATCGGTGTTAGTGTTTTTTTATAGGAGTGCTAAGGCCCAACTATAATGTGCATATGCTTTCATATGTCAAAAACCCAACGAAAAACCTGTCTAATACTTAGGTATCCCATAACAGAATTTTAGGTGACTACAATGTACTTACATAAACTTAGTAACTAATTAGGTACACTTGCACATTTACGTTTAATTCTTCTTTATAAATAAACAAAATTTTAAAGCAAATATGCATTTAAAGAACATTTTTTAAATATTAAATAACATTTACATACATATTTATATTTTTTACTTATGTTCTAAATCGTATGCAACTAAAAAATTAATTTTAATTTGTTGGGTTTGTTAAAAATGGGCACGAAATAAAAATTAATTTTTTTTCTACATTTGCAATTAAACTAAAAACAAAAAAATTTAGGACTGACTGTAGGTCTTTATAGATATATCTCTTTATGAGTGAATAACATAAAGTAAAATCAGCTGTTTCCGTACGGAAAATGCGATAAATTTTGTACTTTGCTTAATGAAATTACATTTCAAAAAACCTGACGAAAAGTTATCTTAAGTGCATTATAGTTTGCCACATATTGGTTAATGTATTTGCACAGTTGTTTAAACTTGCTTAAGTTATCTTATATTAAAAACTTTTTAATCTTAAATTATTAAATTTTTTTTCTAATTTTTTAAGCACTAGGTCAGTTTATAAATAAAAATATTGTTTATTATTAATTATAAAATAAACAATTATATTTGAATTATAAAATTTATAGAGAATATACATACAAATGTGTATTTTTACAAAAACATGTTTTATATTTACAACATTATTTGTTATTTGCTTAGCTTGTTAAATTTTGTCTGAATTGCACCTCACTTCCTATTAAAATGCAAGAAGAATTTGATATTTATCTCGATTATTTTTATTTAAGAAAGCATCTGAATATATATAAAAAGAAAAATTATCAGTAAATGTAATTCAAAGTAATTTATGTATAAACTTAAATCGTAAGAAAGTCAAAACTTTTCACTTTTTTCAATTTGATCACCTGCAAGGCGAATCAATTACCAGGTTGAACCAATCGAAAATGTATTCATTGCACTAGTTGTCAACCTTCAAAAAATATAAAACAAAAATCATATTAAACAAACCAGTAGGTTTTTAATGGAATTTGTCATTGTTATCACCTTGCAATTGACTCGCTTTGATCACCTGATGTTTAAGTACATAACAAAACTCTTGTTCTTTTAAAGAATCCGCATAAAAGTTTCATTATATAAAGTAGAACACTTTTTGACTTAATAAAACAAATCATATTTATATTTAAAAAGTTAATTTCTGTTATACAAATTAAGAAAACAGCTTAATATCACATTTCTTTTAGCGGATTTGCAAAAATAAAAAAAATTACAAAACAAACAAAAGAAAAACATCGTCGCTACTTCTTCTTCATAGCATATTCGCCGGCGAAGTTAAATAATTAATAAAATGGCTATATCTATCTTCTTTCACCACCTGTCTATTTCTTATCTATTCCTTTTCTAAAGAATGTAGTGCGTTTACTGGAAACTAAATAGGTTATGCCTGAAGTGCTACTTCACTTTTCACAACAAAAAAAAAAAAATAAAAAAATAATTGAATTAGAAACTCCCAAGCTTGTAAAGTTAAATTTTCTAGTTGTCAATTTCTTTAGTTTAGAAATAAAATATATATATCTGCAGTAATCAGTCGTTAAGTGTAGTGTTTCTTAGTTGTATAATCTAACATTCGACAGAGGACAAACAGGATTTGTCAACAAGAAATTTGATCGTAACAGTTAAATGTTCAAAACAGTTCTTAAAGAACGACAAATAACATAAATTTTCAAAAATGACTATGTTAAAAAAGTTAAATTTGTTTTAGTTTCTTAAATTATTTCAGATATCCCACTCATATGGATCAATAGAGTAGCCCTTGGGACTTCTATTTGTATAGGGTGTGTTATACCAGCCATTTTTCCATAATGACCACCAATCTTCTCAAGAAATTTTCAAAAATTACTATGTTAAAAAACTCTGTATTTGTCGTTCTTTAAGAACTGTTTTGAACATTTAACTTTTACAATCTCACTCAGTACACTCTAGCACAATTTTTACATATAGTACTTAACAAGGACCGGGTCCCAAATTCCCGGGTTAAGCGTTTTAATTTATAAAGGTCAAAAATTCTAACGATTAACAGTGCTCTGCTGACTGCAAAATTAGCTACAAAGAGAACAGAAATTCGTTCTGAGAACCGAATTCGTTGCCAATCGAATTTTGTTGGTTGTGTGTATTATATTGATGTCGGTTGTAATAACTGAATGAATGTGGCACTCACAACTATTAAAAAAAATGATTCTTCGGTGACTATAAAGTATTATTGTGAATGAAATAAAACAATAAAATATGTTAACGTTTACTTTTATTTTAAAAATAAATTACAGGAATAATATTACACTTTATAAATTTCATCTTACAGCCTTCCTTTACATCATGATCGTTCTTTACGACATATGTAAGTAGTTTCTTCAAATTTTCATCCTATACCGCCAGTTTTGCTGCTGCGAAGTGTATTTAACATTTCAGAATTTTTTTAATTTACAAATGTCTTTGGGAGATTGTTTTTGGACTTACCTTTCTACAATATTGAAGAACTTTTCACCGCTAACAGTATATAAAATACAAAGATTTTTAAACTGAAATATTGATTATTTTTTTTTGTATAATGTGTACAAATTCATTTTTATTATGTCAAACATTTTTCGATTTTAAAAGACAATTGATTTTTATAATTCTGACTACCAAAATTCGGTATTCAGTAGTAATGTGCTGAATAAGTTTCGTTGTATCTTCCATTTAATACAATAGATTTTAGTAAATACACAAATCGGTAACGATTACTTTTTTAAAGGCTGGTTCACCGGCAAAAATTTTGTTCCGAAACATTTTTTTTATATGTAGTTTCTCTCTCTCTCAAAAAATAAAATGTCAAACTACATATAAAAAAAAATGTTTCGGAACAAAATTTTTGCCGGTGAACCAGCCTTAAGAGCTTTTACAACCAACACTTTTACGCAAATATCATTTGTGAGCTCCTAGTGTTAAAAGTAAGTCAAAATTATAATTTATTAATATTAAAAATCGAATAATTATATGAGTAATTACATTTTAAGCATATCAACTGAATTTTTACCAAACTTTTTTCGGTAATTATTTTTCTTTGAATTTTTTTGCAATCTCATAACAGAGGCGTATTTAATCTATTTCGTGTCTCTTTCATTAAATCCGTTAGTATCACTCAATAGGATATGAGTCTTTTTCAGCTTTGAGCATGAGGTATGAAATAATTATAATAAAAATGCAATATTTGCTTCCTTAGAATACCATTCCAGCAAAGTATTGATGATAAAAATACTCCTATCCTAATTATCGATTTCTATACTTCAAGAATAATTTTTATATTAAATTTTCCTTGCCGGATTATTATATAGCAAACACCCCTTTTATATTTGAAGGTGTACTCAGTAGTTTCCTCGCTTGTATTTTCAATTAAGTTCATTGAATATAAAAATTCGCGCTGAGAAAGCGCCAATCCAATAAAATGTTTATTCTTATAATGGAACCATATCATCGGCTTAAATCCATGCTGAGTTGGAAAGCCGCAGGAAACTTTGAATTTTAAATAGAGAAAGTACGTGCGGGGTTGACGTGCCTGACTACACTGCAGAGCATTTTGTATTATACTATTGCAAAACTCGTCTTTTAAAGAAGATTTCTAATACTTATCTACTATTATTACTAATAATAAAAAAATGTAAAAGTTATTAAACTAAATTATAATAATTATATGTAAATGTAGAAAACCAAAAATCAAAATTCAATAACCTTAACACCTGCACTCATCTTACATTTTCAACCCTTCTGATTCTTTAATGGCCTACGTGCTTACCCTTTTCAAACACATTTATTAATTATTCAATAAAGATTTTATACTCCTACATATTATTATTATTAAACAGATATCAACATATTTTTCTTTTTCTCACCAAATGTCCCTCACATGATCTTTACATATACATTCCATCCACGTACAAAAAAATAGATTTGAAAAAAAAAAAACCTGTATTAATTATTCAATAAAGATTTTTTACTCCCCAATATTACTAGTTACACTTTTAAATATTTAAATCACGATCATTTCAATCAAACCTTAAACAGAAATCATCATATTTTCTTTTTCCCAAACCACCAAATGTCCATACAAAATATCATTACATTTACATTCCTTCGACGTACACAAGATCAATGCATACCTGTACTTCCCAACTGCACACTTCGTACTTGACATTAATGGCTTTTGTATGTTAATGACCCAAGTGCTAGATCCTTTTTTACACTCCCGCTAATTTTTTTACACATTAAAATAACTTTTTAATGGTTTTTGCATGACATTAATGGCTTGTGCATAATGATTTATGACTTTTCCATGATTTTGATGCACTTTTTGATCGGAAGTGGTTTGAACGCGCAGTTTCTATATACTCCCGTGTAAGAAAGAAAAACTGTAACTTCTTTATAGAAATAAAAGCGAATAATCATACATGTGATAATATAAACGGAGCAAAGAAAAAAATTCTTCTGTAGCTGCAACCATTCACTTTACTTTTGTAGGTAATTCCAATACCAATAATAGAAAAACTTAAAACATGTTTCAAAATCAAATCAAGCTTATCAGAGGAAATCAAAATAAAATCTTTACAAAAAACATATTTTCTAGCAGTGATATTTTTTTATTTTATTTTTTTTATAAATGCGTCCAATAGGTCTCACAGAACTAGAAATAAAACAAATAATCGATTACGATTAGAATAATTCTAATAATGAAGAAGAAAAAGAAGAGTTATATGATTCAAATTTGGAGATTCATTGAAGGAACATCAGGTAACGGAAATTGGCGAAAACATTGATAAACGGTATTGTTGGAGAAGACGTACCTCCGTTTAAAAAAATTGAAAATGTTTGGGATACGGAGAACATCGCTGCGGCAAGTTTTTAAAAAATCACCTTGAGAGTTCGAAACGAAGGAACGCAGCCTACCCGTTTTTGAAACTGCTTGGAAAGTACATAAAGTTTGTGAAGGAAAATGCAACAAAATAGAACAGGGGGAATACCAGCCAGAGTATTGACGAGCAAATGATTAAATATACAGGATGTCACAATTTAAAGTAATGGGGCCTTTAAATTTTTAGAAGTGTTGGAATTTTAGGTATCGTATATGACTTTGCTCTCTATGCAGGGGAAGGAACATGTCCATCATTAAGAATGTGTTTGGTTAATTAGTTCACTTCCATAACAACAAAAATTCGAAGCAACCGAACGAAAAAGTGTTGTCTTACGAAAGAAAAGAAAATTATGAAAAAAGGTGGTGAATCCTTTGATCTTAAATTTGAAGCAGCGCAAACTCTTATTGCTACGACAACAAGAGCATTCAATTTGTGTTAAATTATACAGCTGAAAATCCAGTTTCAGAATGCAAACGCTGGTGTCGTCAACAAAAAATCAAGTGAATATATGTAGACCTTCTGTTGTTGGTTGTTATAAAAAGGATATGGAAGGCGTACACCTTGCTGATATATTAATAGAGTTGTATAAAATGGTATATGCGTGTTTTGTACCGGTGCCTTAGCACAGCAGTAGTGAATAGCTGGTTGTTGTATAGAAGAGACCTAATAATCAAGTCGGAAAAACAAAACATATGTTACTAGAGAACTTTCAATTGATGATACCATACGAAAGTATGGCGTCTGATATCAAGTAGGTAAACTAACGCAAGAGGTCGTCTATCGGCAGCCCTGTTAAGCATCATACAATATTAAAAACGTCTCGTCGAAAAGTTCACCGTCATCAACAGAACGATCAGACATATCATAACTCCAAAATCCATGCTTCTTGATCAAGCCAGCCATTGGGTTCAATGGGAAGCAAAAGGAAGGTGTTGGTTATGCTATACCGGGATTCCAAAATCAAATGCTCAAAATGTAAGATACTCTGTTTTGTCACCGAGTATACAGAGGCGATACGAGAATATAGTCATCTCGTTTTTTCTATGCATCTCTTTCTTGACATCCTATCGACTACTACAAAACAAAATTGAAGTCGATAGGATGTCAAGAAAGAGATGCATAGAAAAAAAGAGATGACTATATTCTCGTGTCGCCTCTGTATGCTTAGTAGTTTTGTTTCATACCATACAAACATTTTAAGTCACGAATACTTTAATTCTGACATAAAAATTTCAGGGAATTATCAAATAACGTAACAAACAAAATTATTGGCTACGCTGAAATTTACTACGTTTATACGTACGATTTCACATTTAAAAATATTTCAAATAGAAAAATTAACCACATAAACGGTGAATTATTGTTTTATATCAGAATATCTAACTTACGAAAACGAGATTTAACCACTTCGACCCTACTGTGATTATATATCCCAGTTACGTTCCTTACACCATCACTTTTGTTGTTCTTATTATATTTCAGTATGCAATACATCCCAATAAAGTTTGGTTTTAGTAATGACGGTGTGGAAGCACGGGTTTTGCAACTGTTTTGTTAAAAAATTATAACTACTTGTATTTTTATTTACATTTTTACATAATAACGAAAGGTAAGTAAAGGAATTTTATTTTTAACATTCTACAACAAGAAAATTTTCAAACTGTAAAGTAGTAGAATGATTTTATTTTTAATGGGATACATCGTCCCAATAAGTTTATGGAATGGGATATATTGTTTCAGTAAGGTGTTACTAATTTGATACATGCTGTATTGAAGATGTCTAGGAAGAAACTGTCGCACAAGGAAATATTAGAAACTATGTCACAAGATGAGGATAGCGAGAATGATGGTACAGCGATGAGAGCAATGAATTTAGTGATGATGTAACTCCTAATGACGTTGTTGGAGTTAGTGAGATTGCTGGTTGCTAAAGAGATGCTAAAGTTTTAGCAGCTATTGACGTTTCTCAAAACGCTACTGTTGAACCTGTTACCTATGGATGGTCTGAGTTTAATGAAAACATTGTATGTGCACCTACGTATTGCATGCCTGAGAACAAAGTAGCAGAAATTCTTTTGAATTTGACGTCATTATGTTATAAGGAAAATCTTTCCAAAAAGTTTGTACATCCGAATTGCTGAGTGCATCAATCAAAGAATCGCAAAGCTGAATAGGGTAAAAAATTCCAAACGAAATTTAACAGACGAATATGAGATGATTTTTTTTATTAGTTTAAAATAGTAGTATTAAGAATATTTTACAAAAGCATATAATAATTTTTGACTAAATTAATTAAATTAAATCTAATGACCATTATTTTTTATATAATTTATACATTTTCTTTTAAAAATATTTATGTTCCCTTCATTCTTTACTTCATTAGATAATTGATTAAATACTTGTAGACCCATGTAAAGCAGACATTTCTTCATTGCATTGGTTCTAGCTCGATGTATCCTAAAATCATTTGCATTTCTGAGGTAATAAGGTTGAACTTCGTTGACATAAGTCAGTTGTTCTGTTAAATATTCCGGAGCCTTTCCTGTCTTCATTTTGTAGATAAACATACACGTATTCAGTTGCAGTCTTTGTCGTATATTAAGCCATTGTAACATATTAAGCATGAATTGTATAGGGGTATATCTGTTGCATTTAATTATTGACCTCATAGCTTTATTTTGCAGTTTCTGTAACCTTTCAATCTGAGCGTTTGTACAGCATGTATAAAGTATTGTAGAACCAAAATCAAAATGTGGTTTGATAATTGTGTTAAATATATTTATTGCAGTTAATATTGAAATTTTATTTCTTATTCTTTTAAAAAAGCCAATTTTTTTTATAAATATAATCCACGTGATCTTTAAAATTCATATTTTTATCTATTATAAAACCGAGGTATTTAATTTTTTCAACTTTTTCTATTATTTTATCATTTATTTTAAAATCTGTATTGTTGTTCATATTTACTTCCATAATTTTAGTTTTATCTTCGTTAAGTTTTATATGGTGTTCATACATGCGTTTTTAATTGAAACAATATTCAGTTAATTGTCAATATATTTTTAGTGTTCATACATACTCAATATTGATACGACAATTAGCAATTGACAACTGAAAAAAAATTGTTTAAATTTTTACTTTTTGTGTTTGTGGTTTTTATCATACTAAATGGAAAAAAAATTTGTTTTAAAAAAAGCAATAGAAAAATAACAATTTTTCAAGCTTTCCAGTTTATATTTCAAATTAAATATCTTAAAAAAAAGAATAAAATTTGGAAATCCTGTTGGAGTTGGAGGAAGCAGCAGTTCTTGCTTTTTTCAATATAAAAGGACAGATCATACGTCATTTCACAGAATCCTCTTCTTTTTTGATTTCACGCCTGTTGATGAATAAAAAAGTTATTAACAATAAATAATTCGCTAATAAATTTGATTTTAAGAAGTTTTCCACCCTTAATTTGTTTGTCCATTTTTTTGTTTGTTTATTTTTGTTGATGTTTGTCAAATTTCAACAAAGTGTATTCAATAAGTACTGTTCATGGCTAAATAATACAGGTGAACGCACGGGCGAAAGAGCCCATCAGCTGTATACATTGCAGTTGTCAAAAATAATCTACCACAACATGGCACCGCATTTGCAGTTCCTGATGTGTATAATCAAAATATACGTAAAAAGATAGTAAAAATTATTGTTAACACATTTATAGTTAATTTTTGGTTTTTTGTGGAAGATTATGTTAGTCTTCAAACGGTCAACGTGCAAGAATGGAACGATGCATAGGATTTGGGCGAACTAGTGGTACAAAAGAATTTTGGTCACACTTTTCATGGATTTTCATTTTTAAGTAACTTAATTTTTATAATTTTCTTATTCTAAAAATTACAACCACTTTTTTTCATCAAATATACTTTTTTATTTTGTTTTTTTTTTAACAATATTTTTTTGACAACATACCTAAATTATGTAGCAACAAATTGCCTGTTGTTTTTTGTATTGTTGGATTGTTGTAGCCGTGCAGTCACCTGGGGGCTTATTCTGAATTGCGATGCGAAAATCAATGCGATGCGCAAATGAAATGCGATGCGAAAGAAAATTGGTATTCTGTTAGACTTTCGCAATTGCATTCGCAATTTATTTCAAATCGTTGGCAACGCTGCTCAAATAAACATCAGTATCAACAAACGTCAAATTAAAAATAAATAAATTTTTTGTGCTTCGCTGTGAAAATTGTTTCTAAAATTTATTTAATAGGTCCAAACCTATTAAAATTTAAGTCAAATATTTTTGAAATTCTCTAATAGGTGGTCCATTAATATTTAGTTCTTCAGTTAACGTTTGCCACAAAGTATTTGCAGACTAACGTGCATTTGGTGTTTTTAAATGGCCTCTTGCCAAATGGCTGTGCTTATTCATAAATTCTATTTTTATTTAAAGTTGACGCGGTTTGTTGGTTTTATTGTTTACTTCCCTGAATTAAATAATAAATATATGATGAATACATAAATAAAATATTGTTTTTTACTTACATGTTTGTACTTTGCGAATGCTACTTTGTTGTCGAATAAATTTTGCGAATTTGACATGTGTTTTCGCAATTTAGAATACCGATTTACCACCTTTTCGCATTTGAAATGCGATTAAAATAGAACTTTGCGAATATCGCAATACAGAATAGCAATTGTTCGCATTTATGTATTTTCGCATCGCATTGACTTTCGCATCGCAATTCAGAATAAGCCCCCTGTATTTATTCGCCTTGGTACTGTTGTTGTAAAAGTATGTTCAGTTAGTATTATTCTTTTTACTAAACACACTTCTGACAGTGTTGCATTATAAATTTTACTCATTATTAAAACAATTATCTCTTAATTGGCAATAAGTAAATTGTAATTTTTGTATGAAAATTTAGTGTCAATAATGGACTTAATTGTAATAATTTGAAAATTGCTGCATGTATGAACACCATATTAGTTTATTCATTTTTTACCACTTACTTAAGTTTAATATATCACTATTTAATCCAATCTGACATTCTTCATCATTTTCTGATATATTATATATGAGAGTATCATCTGCATACAGTATTATTTCACATTTTTGAAGCACATTAGGCATATCATTAATGTATATTATAAACAACAGGGCACCTAGGATCGAGCCTTGCGGAAGTCCAAATTCATTATTTATTGCTCTTGATTTTACACTGTTAACTCTTGTTATTTGATTTCTATTTGCCAAGTATGATCTAAACCAGTTCAATTTTTTATCCCGTATACCGTAATTATATAATTTTTGTATCAAAATGTCTCTATCTATAGTTTCAAATGCCCGTTTAAAATCGAGAAATACTGCTATTATTTTTTTGTTTTTGTTTATATTTTTTCATCTATTAATAACGTAATTAACAGCCGTCTCACAAGAATATTTTTTTCGAAATCCTGATTGATATTTTGATAAATTATTGTTTAATTTTAGATATTGTTCAAGTTGATTTTTTACCACTTTTTCGAGGATTTTTTCACATAATTTTAATGAATTTATCGGCCGGAATTCTTCGCACTTATTTGTTTTCGATACTGATGACTTTCATTTCAGTGTCGTTAATAATGCACTAAACCAACGTTCCAGCTCTAGCTGGTTACTGGAACAAAAACCATTCCTTAGCCCATGAAACGATGAAAGATAGTGTGTCTCGCGACCTATCTTTAACAATGTATTTCAATGATGTGTGAAAACCAAATGGAGCTCCAAAGGATTATAATATGTCTGATATTTTAGCGTTAATCAAAAAAAACATTTCCAGAAGCCCGAAGTGAAATCCCATTCCAGTTGATAGGTGAATGCATGGTGAAGTTCAAGGCCGTTCTCTGCTTAAACAATATATGCCAATGGAGCCCAACAAACGTGGAATCAAACTATGGCTGCGATGTGATGCTAAGACTGAATATTCATACGAGCTGAATATTTATACCGGTAAGGAAACTAACATCAAAACAGGGTTATTGAAAAAAATAAACCTAACTTTTCTGATATTTTTAACAAGAATGACAATTGTAGTGTTTGTGTTGTTAAAATTAAAATTTTATAAAACAGTAAAAACTAATTTTTTGAATTATCATTTTTTTTTTAATTATTGTTGTTATTCGGATTTTTCAATTGCAAAGCGTTGCCGCTACATTATTTCGGCATGCTACATACAAAATGTAAGGGCATAAGAACTTTTGACAGCAAAAAAATGATTTCCGCTCGTGTGTGTGTTTTTAATAACTAACTTTAAAAAACCTTAAAGTTTTAGTAAGAGCAGTGACTAAATAAAACTAAAATTCTGAACACTTTAAAAGAATTTTTTTAATAAAGCGCGGCAAGCACAAAAGTGGTTTCGGCGGTCAAAGCTGCTATGAAACTGATGTTTAAAAACTTCTGAGGTAAGGAATTTAACAAATTAATGAAATTTTCGGCTTTTGGTTCTTTTTAATTAATTTTCTAAACATTTTTAGAAAGAAAAATTATTTACAAATGTTTAGAAAATTAATTAAAAAGAACCAAAAGCCGAAAATTTCATTAATTTGTAAAATCGATGGTTCGAATCCTGGTCAGGGTGAAAATTAAAAATTAAAACAAACGCTAGGCACCGCGTATTTACATTCATACTTAACTCATAAAAGTCAATATGATACTGAAACAGTGTCTTATAATGTTGTGAGCAAACAAGTATGAATAATTAAAAATAAAAAAAAAAAAGTTGCATTTGTGACTATCAAATTGCTAGTACAAAAAAGCAACAACAAATGTACAAGACGAGTTACAAAGAGAATGACAAAGAAAAGCTTTAAGTTGTGTGTGAACTTCGTCTCACCAAATTAACATTAAGCTTAGTTGGTTAAATAGATGATGTTTACGATGTACATAACATAAGGTAGATAGATGCAAAGAATGCTGATGAAGGATGTGGCGGTCCAGAAAATGCTGCATTTCATTCTGCTAGCGTCTAATTTTTCTTGTTTTCTTTGGAAAACGTCCGCATACATTTGTAAATAATTTTTCTTTCTAAAAATGTTTAGAAAATTAATTAAAAAGAACCAAAAGCCGAAAATTTCATTAATTTGTAAAATCGATGGTTCGAATCCTGGTCAGGGTGAAAATTAAAAATTAAAACAAACGCTAGGCACCGCGTATTTACATTCATACTTAACTCATAAAAGTCAATATGATACTGAAACAGTGTCTTATAATGTTGTGAGCAAACAAGTATGAATAATTAAAAATAAAAAAAAAGTTGCATTTGTGACTATCAAATTGCTAGTACAAAAAAGCAACAACAAATGTACAAGACGAGTTACAAAGAGAATGACAAAGAAAAGCTTTAAGTTGTGTGTGAACTTCGTCTCACCAAATTAACATTAAGCTTAGTTGGTTAAATAGATGATGTTTACGATGTACATAACATAAGGTAGATAGATGCAAAGAATGCTGATGAAGGATGTGGCGGTCCAGAAAATGCTGCATTTCATTCTGCTAGCGTCTAATTTTTCTTGTTTTCTTTGGAAAACGTCCGCATACATTTGTAAATAATTTTTCTTTCTAAAAATGTTTAGAAAATTAATTAAAAAGAACCAAAAGCCGAAAATTTCATTAATTTGTAAAATCGATGGTTCGAATCCTGGTCAGGGTGAAAATTAAAAATTAAAACAAACGCTAGGCACCGCGTATTTACATTCATACTTAACTCATAAAAGTCAATATGATACTGAAACAGTGTCTTATAATGTTGTGAGCAAACAAGTATGAATAATTAAAAATAAAAAAAAAAGTTGCATTTGTGACTATCAAATTGCTAGTACAAAAAAGCAACAACAAATGTACAAGACGAGTTACAAAGAGAATGACAAAGAAAAGCTTTAAGTTGTGTGTGAACTTCGTCTCACCAAATTAACATTAAGCTTAGTTGGTTAAATAGATGATGTTTACGATGTACATAACATAAGGTAGATAGATGCAAAGAATGCTGATGAAGGATGTGGCGGTCCAGAAAATGCTGCATTTCATTCTGCTAGCGTCTAATTTTTCTTGTTTTCTTTGGAAAACGTCCGCATACATTTGTAAATAATTTTTCTTTCTAAAAATGTTTAGAAAATTAATTAAAAAGAACCAAAAGCCGAAAATTTCATTAATTTGTAAAATCGATGGTTCGAATCCTGGTCAGGGTGAAAATTAAAAATTAAAACAAACGCTAGGCACCGCGTATTTACATTCATACTTAACTCATAAAAGTCAATATGATACTGAAACAGTGTCTTATAATGTTGTGAGCAAACAAGTATGAATAATTAAAAATAAAAAAAAAGTTGCATTTGTGACTATCAAATTGCTAGTACAAAAAAGCAACAACAAATGTACAAGACGAGTTACAAAGAGAATGACAAAGAAAAGCTTTAAGTTGTGTGTGAACTTCGTCTCACCAAATTAACATTAAGCTTAGTTGGTTAAATAGATGATGTTTACGATGTACATAACATAAGGTAGATAGATGCAAAGAATGCTGATGAAGGATGTGGCGGTCCAGAAAATGCTGCATTTCATTCTGCTAGCGTCTAATTTTTCTTGTTTTCTTTGGAAAACGTCCGCATACATTTGTAAATAATTTTTCTTTCTAAAAATGTTTAGAAAATTAATTAAAAAGAACCAAAAGCCGAAAATTTCATTAATTTGTAAAATCGATGGTTCGAATCCTGGTCAGGGTGAAAATTAAAAATTAAAACAAACGCTAGGCACCGCGTATTTACATTCATACTTAACTCATAAAAGTCAATATGATACTGAAACAGTGTCTTATAATGTTGTGAGCAAACAAGTATGAATAATTAAAAATAAAAAAAAAAAAAGTTGCATTTGTGACTATCAAATTGCTAGTACAAAAAAGCAACAACAAATGTACAAGACGAGTTACAAAGAGAATGACAAAGAAAAGCTTTAAGTTGTGTGTGAACTTCGTCTCACCAAATTAACATTAAGCTTAGTTGGTTAAATAGATGATGTTTACGATGTACATAACATAAGGTAGATAGATGCAAAGAATGCTGATGAAGGATGTGGCGGTCCAGAAAATGCTGCATTTCATTCTGCTAGCGTCTAATTTTTCTTGTTTTCTTTGGAAAACGTCCGCATACATTTGTAAATAATTTTTCTTTCTAAAAATGTTTAGAAAATTAATTAAAAAGAACCAAAAGCCGAAAATTTCATTAATTTGTAAAATCGATGGTTCGAATCCTGGTCAGGGTGAAAATTAAAAATTAAAACAAACGCTAGGCACCGCGTATTTACATTCATACTTAACTCATAAAAGTCAATATGATACTGAAACAGTGTCTTATAATGTTGTGAGCAAACAAGTATGAATAATTAAAAATAAAAAAAAAAAAAGTTGCATTTGTGACTATCAAATTGCTAGTACAAAAAAGCAACAACAAATGTACAAGACGAGTTACAAAGAGAATGACAAAGAAAAGCTTTAAGTTGTGTGTGAACTTCGTCTCACCAAATTAACATTAAGCTTAGTTGGTTAAATAGATGATGTTTACGATGTACATAACATAAGGTAGATAGATGCAAAGAATGCTGATGAAGGATGTGGCGGTCCAGAAAATGCTGCATTTCATTCTGCTAGCGTCTAATTTTTCTTGTTTTCTTTGGAAAACGTCCGCATACATTTGTAAATAATTTTTCTTTCTAAAAATGTTTAGAAAATTAATTAAAAAGAACCAAAAGCCGAAAATTTCATTAATTTGTAAAATCGATGGTTCGAATCCTGGTCAGGGTGAAAAGTAAGGAATTTAAGCCAACAAAATAGTTACAAAGTACCACAGAAAAAGATTCATGTTTTATTAAGACTAATTAAATTTTATTGACTGTTTAATTTAACAAAACGTTAATCAGACGATTTGGCTTGTAATAGCTGCAGAAATAAAAGTCACAGCAGTCTGTTTTATATTTCACAAGAGCAATATATGTATTAACATAATTGACATCAAAATTATGTTTATCAATAAATGCAAAGAATAAATAATTTATGGAAGAAGAACGGCGCCAAAATGAAAACCACAGAATGGAAATGAGAAAAATGTCAGTAGAACGATATGCAACTACAGAAATGTTGCAAGAAATACTTAAATTGTAAGGTATAGTTGTGAGAAAATATAATATGTAATTATAAGTACCATAAAAAGGTAATATTTACTGCCTGGCCCACGATATCGACTGCTATCGTTCGCATGGATTTTCAACGACAAACAGCTGATTTGCGCCCCACTTAAAGTTTTCAACACGACAAGTCGATCGACAACAAATGCGTACAAAAACGTAATCATTTTCATACAATTTTGCGCCCCAATATGAAATGTCTTGCGATCATAAATGTCAAAATCAGTCACTTGTGTTGTGGTTGTCGACAGACACAAAAGGAAAAAAATTTAACAAAACAAACCAAAAAATAGTTTATTGTTTATGTTAAAAATTTTATAATGGAAAATAAATGGTAAATATAAAATTAGTAATAATGTTATATAATTTAAACCATCAAAAATTATTTGTTTAGCATAAAAAAATTAAGTTTGAAACAGCTGCAAGTTCTTGTAGAATATATGGAAACAAATCTAGAGTTCGCAAGAGGATCTGCTGTTTATGGAAGCAACAAACTCTCAATGGAAGAGCAGTGGGTAAAGCTCACCAAGAAACTGAATTCGCATGGGCCACCAATGCGTAGCGTTGTTGAGTGGAAAAAGGTAAGGAACTGTGTAAATTAGCTGCGCCCAATTGTTCGTAGAACACAGCAAAAAATATCTACAACAATTTTTAAAAAAATATAAATGTTTCCATTTTTTATAAAATAAAATTTTACTAGTGCTAAAATTTTGCATTTTTATTGCCAAATTTACTTGTTTTACCGATATTTATTTTCAAACAAGCGTTTAACGTCTGAAATAGTTGATGTGGCAATATCATCAACTGGCAATAAGTAAATTGATTACATTAAAAACGTAAGTCCTAGCGACCGACAAGTCGAAAGATAGTGGGGCCCGTATGAGAACGATAACGAGTGACTTGTTGTCGCTCGCTTTAGTTATCAATCGACATCGTGGGCCAGGCAGTTAATTTAAGGTAAAATTTTAAATTCCTCGTTATTGCTGTTATTTACTAACAATTATAAAATAAGTGTGTTTAAAACGGTTTTACAACGTTTGGAACGCACTTTTGTGCGTTATGTGCGCGTGAAGTAACTGCTTAACAAAAAACAATACCCACCACGTCTCTTATATGGTAAGATTTATTTTTATTATAAAACTTTTTTCCAACGATTGTACATTTCGAGAATCTACAAAATTCATACAATATCCCAGACGTGTTGTATCCTACTGGCTATATTCAAGTAGATCCTATTTTGGCTATAGGCCACCAAATACTCCTAACCGCTACATGTCGTACAATAGTGTCTTCTGGCTGTCCAATGGTTGTTAATGGTCGGCGTGTGTGGTAATTGGTCGACTAGTAGATGTTACTGGATATCCTGTGATGGATGTTGAATGTCTTGTGGCGGCTGCTAAAAGTCTTGTAGTGGCCTGAACGCCCTGTTGTGGTTACTAGAGAGCAGCATGACGCCGGAAAATTAAGTACGATATAAAATATATTAAAAAAAAATCATTTTAAAAATTTTTTAACCGAAATACATGAATAAAAATGTTTCTTTTTAGGAAATTAAACATCTATCACGTCTGAACGGCTTGTAATGGCTACTAAATGTCTTGTGGCGGCTGCTAACGTTCTGTGGTGACTACAAGTAACGCGGCTATTGAAATTGGGGTAGCGAAGTGTACCGGATAATAATGGCTAATCCTACGAAAGTAACAAATGTACATTTCGATTTATGAGGCATTTATTTACTTAATTGAGTTTTGGGTTTTTTGGCTAGGAATTTCTTTATCTACCTAATGTATTCAGAAATTAGAATCAGATATTTAACTACTTTTAAAGAAATAACTCTTTGATATCAAACAATAAGACAACAAAACATTATTATTTTTTTAGGCGTAGCATTCAACGCTGCTGGTGCATCTTGTTAAAAGTAAAAGTACATAACCCCGCTTAATTGAGTTACCAGGCTAATTAAGCAGAAAAGTTACACAAGAAATTTTCTAACATAAAGTATGCAATGAAATACCCTGTTTAATAAGTTACGCTTAATTGAGTTACCCGCATTATGATTTATACAAGTTAATTTTGAAAATTTACATACAAAAAGGCCTTTTAAATGTTACTACAAAATTAAAAAAAAATCTGGTGCGAATTACCGCATACGTGATCAAATAACAGCCATACCTAAACAAAAGCGAAAAACGGAACGTTTTCTTCCGCATTTCTTTAACACTGAAATGCCATACTTAAACAAAAGCGCCAACGCTATGTCAAAACTATAAAAACAGGGTTATTAAAAAAATAAATATAACATCCCATATAATTTTAACAAGAAAAAAATTTCTGGAGTATGAAATTTTATAAACAAAAAACAAGAAATGAATAATTTGGGTGATTTGAAGGACTTCGAAAATTTATTAGTGTTAAGGATGATGGCAAATAGACGTCAGGGAAATCGAGAGCTTTTTAAAAGTCGGGATTCATATGGTTTTTATTCTACAGGTGTTAACATTTTAGTTGGAAAAAACCCAAAACTATTTTTCAAATCCACTAGGCTAAATCATGAACAGTTTAATGTTCTGTTGAATTTAGTTGAACCTTGGCTAAAAAAGTTTTCCCACCGATAACCCATTGATCCAGAACAAAGATTGTACATTACCTTACAGTGAGTACAATTAACTCAATTATTAGTTGCTTTGAACTCTATTATTTTGTGTAAAACAGCTTTTTAGCTCATGGTAGTGCACTTCATGTTCTATCTATGAAGTTCCGAATAGGTCTGGAAACAACTAGAAGTATAATTATATAGACTTGGTAGACGAGGTAATTACGTAAGTCCACCTAGTACTCAAGAGTGAGTGAAAATAGCGAACGATTTCTATCGAACTACAAAGTTACCACATTGCTTAGGAGCAATAGATGGAAAACACATAAGAATAAAATGTCCACCAAATTCCAGTTCACAATTTTTTAATTATATTTGATATCCTTATATTTGTTATCCCTTTTGTCGTACAAGCATGGATTCTGATGAACCAGCTCTATAATTTGATCGCTAATATTCTTAAAAAAAATAGAACAAGAAATTAATAACACTATGTTTAATTTAATAGATTTACTTACTTCCATTTTCTTTTTACAAATATATTTTTTATTTATATTTCCTTCAATTATTTATATTTCATTATTAAACGCCTTGTCAAAATTGGATTTTCCAATTGCAAAGAGTTGCCGTTGCGTTGCCGCCTCGTTATTTCGGTATGCTCCATACAAATCGTACTGGCATGAGATATTTTGACAGCAAAAAAACGCTTTCCGCCCTTGTTTAGGTATGCCTGTAAGCTTTCGTATCGAATAAAATTTCATCACGTATCGAATGGATGAATTATTGCATTCGATTGTTCACGTATCGAAATTTTTATAAAATGCACGGGATTTTTTAACATTGTAATAGAATTAAAACATAAATATGTTTCGGTGGAAATATTATTGGTTTATTTACATGAAATTGTAACTAAAAAGAAAGAAAATACATTTTTAGTGCTATCTAAAAGTTTTTATTATAAAATTTTGTGAAAATAAAGTCTACAAAAAATAATGGCTGCATTTGTTTTAGTGTATTTATCGCCGTCTGACTCCGAAGACGTTTATAATAATAAAGTTATAAGGAAGGAGTTGCGGGATAATAGTGATCCACTGTCATTGCCGGCTAATGCATGATTAGATAAAGTGGTTAAAAAATAAACTTGTTTTAGATTTATTAAAAGGTTTTGTCTTTGACTCTACCACCAAAGCTGCAGCTGGCTGCTACTTTAACACTTCTAGTCAGTGAAGGATTCCAACACAACATTGGGAATGACTATTTGACAGGGTTGTAGATGAAATTCAAGGCAAAATATGTCCAAAATTTATAAAGTTTCTCCCCCATGATTCTGGACAATGCACGGAATCATTTATGCGAAAATATAAACTCCGGGAAGGTAAATAATAATATACAAAATAATGTGCACATTTTAAACATTTTTTTTATAAATGATTACACAATTGTTCTTCAAAAACAAAAATAAAGGTTTATATACTTACAATACATGCATATTTATTTTAATTTTTTTCTTATGTTTTGGTTCCCTTTTTCTTTCTCTAACAATAAAATACAATTTCAAATTTGCTACCAGAAAAAGTACTAACTGCCAAGAACTAGAACAGAATACTTTTTAGTGCAAACATTATTCTGTGGTTTTAAACATACTTTGACTTATAATAATATATTATAGTAAAATATCTTGTATTATTTTTAATAAGTTATAAAACTTTGGTTGGTGGTTAAAATTTTTTAAGTTAAAACCAACCATGATGCATTTTTTTTGTGCACTGTAACCATATAATCGTTTAAAGTTAACAAAAAATGTTTATCGTAACTAAAGTGGTGAAAACAATTAATTGGTTCTCCACAAATAAATATTGTTACAAAGAACATAATATGGTTATTGTGACCATATTACAACCATGTTTTTTTTCTGCGTGTGGAAATGTGCGCAGGTTATTCCAATTCCAAATACGTTTATCAAACCTGAGGCCAATGAGCGTATTGCCTGCACTATCTGGGGTTTTTCAACATGTGTGACAATTTCTAATTTTTCAATACATTTCTTAGCACTCATTATTAAATGACAAATTGGTTTCCGAAAGAATTGCAGCACGTCTTTGACATAATTAGGCATAATGAAAGCATGAATATTGTATTTTATTTTTCTTAGATTTGTCAAAGACGTTTGTCAAATTGGCCATATTAAGAAAACTAAACCATGAGTTCATGTATATACAGTTAATCAAAAAAATTTACACCACGCCAGGAGCGGATCATTATTGCTGCAGTCGCTCAAAATTCAAAGATTTCGGCTGTAAAATTGTCCTTTAATTCGCAAATAATAAGAAATACCCTGCACAGAGCTGGCTATTATGGAAGAGTTCCCCGTCGTAAGTTAAAAAGATTATATTTCGCAAAACTCCACATTATTAAACCTCAAATTCTCCGGAACAGTCTGGTTTTAAGCGATGAATCAATACTGTGAAGCACGGTGGCGGAGATGTTATGATTTGGGGTTGCAGGCGGCATCCAGAGTGAGAAATCTTGTCTTTATAGGTGATAAAATGGACAAATAAAATAAATATTTTAAAATAAAATTTATTTTCAAGTGTTGAGAAGCTGGGCTTAGATGGGAAATTCTTGTTTCAACAAGATAATGATAATGGCTTATATACCACTGCAAACAGTTGAAAACCCCTCCGCAATCGCGCGACACGAATCCCATAGAGCATATTTGGCACCTACTGGCGAAAAGGATAGGGAAACATCGCATTACCTCCAAAGAATAACTTAAAGCAGCACTTCGCTTAGAGTGAGAAAACATTACTCCTGATGAAACGTCTAACCTAGTAAGAAGTATGAGTCGACGATTAGAAGCAATTATCCAAGCTAAAGGAGGTTCAACCACATACTAGACATGCAAAAACCAGGAATAAACTGAACATTTTCACTTGTGTGCCTAAACTTTTTTTTACATAGACTTACTTGATTTTTTCATGCTAAATGGTGAATAAAATCATCTATCTTTAATACGGCATCATTATTATTTTATCCAGTTAAGCAGATCCAAAATTTTTGAGGGATTACTCTTGAAAATCATGGCGTGCCTAAACTTTGTTGATTCACTGTATATATATATTTAAAAACGTTAACTTTAACTTAAGAGTTATTTTTTATATTAAATAATAGCTTCAATTGTAATATTTAACTTTGGCCAAACAAGAGATTGTATTATTGTAGAACTTGAACTAAAAAAAATTACGTATTCAAGATTTTGAAGTGTGTGGCTGCTGTGATGCAGACTACGCTAGTGATCTTACTGACAAACGCTCCTGCACGGGTTACGTTTTAAAAATGATTTATGGAATAGAAGCGACGAATTATTAACAAAAAAAATGCCTTGAATCCTGTTAAAACTGATGAGTATCAGATGTACATCATCATTTTCTGCGCGACAAGATAATTAATGCACACGTCACGTTAGAATATAAACGAACGAAAGACATAGCTGCTGATTTTTTTACAAAACCAGTAAGGAAGGAGAAGTACCTAAAATAAGCTGGGATGTTGGGTCTTACAAAATTTTAGCCAACTTTTAGTAGAGGTGTTGATAAAGAAAAGTCTGGCATATACTTTTTGCTCTCTCTTTCTCTTCACTTCAGTTTTGGCAGTTTGTGTACAACAAAACCTCGTGTGTATATTATATACTTATCTCTTATTTTATTTTATAATTTTAAGTGTTATTTAGTTTGCTTATCACACATAGATAATATGGAATTTTTTGGATTTTCAGCCTTACATTTAACAATGCTAATAAGCACATTCAAGTGCGATTGTAGGAAAAAAATTTTTTGGTGTTTCAAATTTCATTTCTGAGAAATTTTATAAATTATCATATTTGAAGGCTTACACTGAGGGAAAAAAAGGTGTTCTAAAATTGTGAACCACTGGCATCAAATAAAGAACGAATTGTAAACAATATTTCGTTAACTTTTGGTATCAAATAGAGCTTAATGCGTTATAAAAACAAGAACAAACGGTTTAAAAATACCATATGTTAATATATCAAGAACAATCGGTATGCATTTTTGATTTATTAAAAAGGAAGAAAAAAAAAATAATTTACTCTTTTTATATTTTTTATAAGCTGTCAATGTTGCATTTAGAAGTTTGCGGTATTTTAAAACAGAGGACTTAAAAGAAGCAATTCCTCCACTCGGGCTCCGAGTGGAGTTTAGGGAGAAATTGTTTTTATGGAAAAAAAGAGGTAATATGTGCTCTATTACGCTTTTTATGGTTTTAATATATTAATGCGTTTTCCTTATTATTTTTTTAGTTGGAATTGACGATGAGACCCTGTCGGTATCATCTAAAGTGGAACAATGGCTCACCCAAAACAACAGTCGAAACGATAACAGCACAATGTCTCCATCTTGATCCATCAGCAGCAAAAGTCAAAGAAAGGTAAGGCACATTGAGGGTTTGTAAATATGTAAACTTCTGATGCAATAGCATGTAATCGTTTAACAATATTTATTGCAGGATTTGAAATCATTGTTAAACGAATCATCAAAGGGAAGGGCTATTATTGAATATGCTAGTCAAAATGAGAAGTTAAATTGTGGTCAGAGAAATAATATTATTAATGTAATCGTAGAAGACGTTATTGAAAACAACATAAAACTACATGCGCATGACTTTATTTGTTTAACTGAAGAAATTTGTTTAATATTTCCATGCGAAAATAATATGAAGGTAAGTCAATTTAGAAAATTTTAACTAATGGTATGTTTAAATTTTAGGATTTTTACTTTATTCCAAGAAAAGGAAAAAATAATGCTGGAGGGCGAAAAGAAGAAAATTTTTAACTTCCACAGATGAAGACAGTCCTAGTACTAGCTATTCATCTAAAATTGAAGAGGTAGAATTTGATGAATAAATTTATTTTGCCTTTAAAACTTTACCCAACAGAGATTGTGCAGACTGGAATGAAGTATGCGATAAATGGAAAAAGACATTTCACTTACGTCAAAAAGACCTAAAAAAACTAAAAAGTTTTGAGTTTGTTCAAGCTTGGTCAAAATTATTTGATTGCAGAGCACCCGATTTGGTAATCATATTTACATTTGTACATATCGTTGGCTTAGTCGGCAAACCTGTCAAGTCCATTTTTTTAATTTTTCAGGAGAGATAAAAAAAGTGACTTTTTTTGGGTTAACTTTTTTAAATCTGTTAACGCAGTTTATACTTTAGTTCATCTTATCTTATATTATCTATCTTATAAATCTATAGAAGAAAAACAAAATTTGTTGTTTTCAGCTGAACTTAGCACGTGGCTCTTAATGTTTTGTTTTTTTTTGGACTTGATAGAATTTCTTACCACTGCATAACAACAAGAAAAAACAACATAACGTCACTTTGTTTTTTGTAAATGATGTGTTTTGAGCTATACTAGCATACTACATCAAAAACTCAATTTGCATAAAAATTGGACTTGACAGGTTTGCCGACTAAGCCAACGATATACGAATGCTTATCCTTATTTATGCTTAACTTCTCTAATCTATTTTAGATAATATTGACTTTGACTTAATACACCCAAACAAAGGTCATTTATTATTTTTAAAATGGGATATGTTAAAAAAAATCATTCGCAATTATTACAAAAACAATGTCCACAATGAATTCTCCAAGCAGTTGTTTTTAAAAATCACACCATCGACTATTGTGGGTAAACATTAGACGAAATAATTGAACATTAATGAGAATACACATACATATATATATATATATATATATATATATATATATATATATATATATATATATATATATAAACACTTTAATTTTTAACAGATTCGAAAAACTTCATATATACAGTATTGTAATAAAAAAAATATTACTTAGCTTCCAATTTAAAGTCAATTTAAGTTTTTAAAATAAATAAAAATAAAAAGTTTTCTAATATTTAATTAATCACATTATGTATTGTGTTATGGTATTAATGTAAAAGGTTTTAACAGCCATTTTCAGTCATATGAAGTTGGCTCCCTCAATAAAAACTTATATGTAAAACTGATTACAGAATTTATTAGTCTCCCATTACATTTATACTCAATAAATAATTCAAAATCATATTTTAGAATAAGGTTTGTATAAATTTTTAGTAGCTTTAATTTATAAGTATGTAACTAAAGTGTAAAATTTATTTTAAATTTAATTTCATAAATAATATATTGAAATATAAATTTGATTGTGTTTAAATTGTATTTGGGACTTAATGGGTTATTTGCTTGTAGAAAATATAATAACATGAGTATCGCAATAAGAACGATGCGTTAACAAAATGAGAACGGCCCGTTATCAAAATAAGAACGATTGGTAACAAAACAAGACAGTTACGATATCACAGTATGAACCGTGCGTTATCACAGTAAGAACGATTGGTAACGAAATTAGAACAGTGTGTTAACATAAAAAGAACGGTCCGTTATCAAAGTAAGGACCGTTTGTTATCAAAGTAGAAACGACGTGTAACAAAACTGAGAACAGCGTGTTATCAATGCAAGAACGGCAAGGCTGTTATTAAAATATTGATACCAACCGTTAACGAAGTAAGCACAAACGGACTTAACTCACTATCGATACCAAATGGTATCAATTTCGGTAGTTTTATACCGCTTTTTTCGCTGAGTGTACAAATGAAATCTTTTTAACGCTGAAAAATTGCACATTTTTTATGTAAAACAGCATTAATGAAAATGATCTTATACCTCACTTATCATTTATGACTAATACTGATATTGTTTGTTGTTCACTATTACACATATGAATGATAAAAAACGAAATAGATGGACACATGTGTGATCGCTGGTAGAAAAAAGTTTCATGTTCGTTTATGATCGTGAAAAATAAAACAAACAAAATATCATTTATAATATAAATCAGAAATGTTTATATTTGAATGCTCATTTATGAATAATTTTGAATCCTGGTTTACGATTAGTAAGAAGAGCCAGGAAAAAAGAAGATTGGGTAATTATGTTTTCATATTCAGAAAATTTATTGCACTCAAAAATAGGAAAAACATTTGAAAACAATTTTTCTTATTATAACTGGTACATATTTTTTTGATATTTGAAGTAAACAGGCATTTTCAATAAAAAGTATTTTTTTTTTTTTTTAAAGAGAAGTAGCACTTCAGGCATTATACCTACTTAGTTCTTTTGTAACCGTGCTACATTCTTTAGGAAAGGGATAGATGAGAGAGAAGACAGGTGGTGAAAAGAGATAGATATAGCCATTTTATTAATTATTTTACTTCGCCGGCGAAAATGTTATGAAGAAGTACCGACGAAGGAGGCTGCATGTTTTTATGTTAATTCTGATTATGTATTTATACCATTAAACAGAAAAAAACATTCTTTTATTTCTTGACTGCCGCAAGGGTTGAACCCAGGGCAGCCAGATTTGTAGTCAACGTGCTTACCACCTAGACTACAGCAGCCTCATATAACTACAATTTTGTATTGTTAACTAAGTGATCAATGATCATAGTTTGGCAAATAACTATTTGAATCGAAACAGTAGGCTTAGTGCCACCTACATACACAAAATGAAATATTATTTTCTTGTACCTAGAGAACTATGGGAACTAGCAACATGAAATTTTTTACAAGTAACTAAATCAATTTTTTTTCTTTAAAATTGTAGATCATGAAGTGTGTTTTGTAAACTTTGACCATATTCTAAATGATTTTCCTGACAATAACCAATCGAAGAAGTGTTTGACATAGTATTCACATGAAATTTATCACGAACTCAGTCGATTTCTATGCACGGAAAAATTTATATGTACATTTGTTTGCAAAACTGTTTTTTGTTATATTTGTCCAAGATAAATAGTCTGAGATTCCACTGCTATGCCTGTCTATGATTGCTATCATTTCTACCTCACAGTACATCCTCAAATTAAGTAAACTTGATTTTATTTAAAATTGTCAAAAAGTAAATCTTCTTTTATTTCAATTTAAAATTATGTACATAAAGATTTTAATATATGTTTGCATATTTCTAAGTATATATATATATATATATTTATATAATTCACATAAAAAAAGGAGTTATATCCTTTGTTTCTATTCTCGTAGCTAACATTTACTTGATGAAAGTTTTTTTTGTAGACTCTGGATAATTTTTTTTTGAAATTCTATTTTTTCATCTAGAGTTTTCATATTAACTTCACGTTTTTTCAACTTATCCTGGAGTTCAACAATAGAGGCTTTTTCAGTTTCTATCTGATTTAGTGACCCTTCTATATTGGATTCAAGTACTTCTATAATTGAGTTTTGATCATACAAAAGCTTTTGAAGTCCTTCTTTTCCATGCGCCAGTGCCTCTTCTATAGTTTGAGTTTTTGAATATACATGATAAAAATGTTTATCAAGTATATCAAAGATTGATTCTGAAGCTGCAGTATTTAAAACCACTGCCATTACAATATAAAATGCAAACACTGCAAAAGGTTTCATTTTAGTTTCTTTTTTTTTACTTTTTCTGTTGTTGATTGGTCTGTTCGGTATCAGCCACTGAATTCAACTGAGATTGTTTCTCACCTTCTGCTATTTATTACCAAAAATATAAGGCTGTATTTCCTCAAATATTGCCATCAACATGCTTAAAAATCATAAACTTATTATATATTTTGCCATTCGTTTTATTTTTCTAATTATTTTCTTATTCAAGCAATTAGCAGTTTGCGCCGACTTTTTTATACCCTTTGTGCTTTATACTTTCTAATTTCATTTAAAATTAACAAAAAAAAAGCACAAAATAATTATTAAAAGTACATGTGAAATTAATCAAATAGATTTTTCTGCCTTTATTAATTGCCATTTTATTCGTAATGTAAACATTATAGCCAAATTGCTAAGTAGAAATTAATTAAGAACAAAAACAAAAAATAGATTTTTATGCAATTTCCTCAGTTTCCGTTTTGCGCATTTTCTGTTTTAGGTGAAACTTACTTTCGTTAAAATTTGGTATTTTGTAAAATTTATATTCATTACTTTGAAGATCTTCTTCTTTCTTTAGTTGAAATTGCGCCGTTTGCCAATTTTTATCTTTTCATGAAACTAAATGATATAGAGATGTGTTGAATTTTATTTCAGCTTAATTAGTTTATAGCACTCTGCTTTATTTTTTTTTTGTGTATGTTGAGTTTAAAAAAATTCCACTAGCAAGTAGAATTAGGTGAAGACAATAAAATTTTATCATCAAATTTCTTTTTATTGTCTATGGAAGAAAAAATTGTTTTAACAATAAAAAAAAACTAATATAAAAAGATAATAGACATAAGATTAAATTTAAAATATATTTTACTCTACGCTAGTAGAATATAATTTTATTATTTTTAAATAAATATTTGCTTTTATTTTCTTTATATTTTTTAAGAAATGTACAAGTTTTAAAATATTTTTTATTTATAAATATGTTAATATCCCGTAACCTTTTCACTAAAACTGCAGTTTATATCTTGGTTAGAATAAAGGTATTTTGCTAATTGCTTAAGCCAGATTATCAGAAAACTTTCATCTTAATTTTTAAAAAAGCAACAGTTCTTTAAAAAATATTTATGTTTAGTAGAGATAAATGCATCCAGAATATCGCTGATGTCAGTTTGAATATGCGAGAGTTATGTGTGTGTTTGTAGGAATATGGTTGTGTGTTGTTTTAAAACGTTTATGTGTTTAAAAAATAAAATGAAACTTTAAAATCGAAAATACGACAATAAATGCAATTTAGAGGTGTGCCTTAGGTATGGATCCCCTGCTCACCGGTAATTCCCGATAATGTAATGAAAAAATTACTTGACGAATCAATTATGTAGTAAAATGGTAGTAAAATCTAAAATTTTTACTAAATATGTAGACGATATTTTTGGAGTAGTTTAAAAAGAAACGATAAGCAAACTCTTAATTTAAATTAAATTTATTTAATACATAAACACACCTTACCATGGAAGATGAAAAGACAAAAGATAACCATGATTACATTGTATAGTAATATATCATGGAAACTTACTTAACCCTACTTTGATAAGGTACGTCTGTCATACGTATACCTTTTTAAGTTTACTCTCTTTCTGTGCGGTTTGGTATGAGAGAAACTTTATATACTCAGTTTTTTGAGTCGACAGCAGCAGCGTGCTAATGGTCGATGTTTTTATGCGATAAGTTTTTTCTATTTTGGGAAATAATAAAATACACGCCTTCACGACGTGTCTTGCGACTTGCTTAAAAAAAGTACAGAAAGCAAATACTCGAAATATAACTGTTTTTGAATTATTTTGGAGTCATATTAAGTGTAGCCTAACGATGAAAAAATGATTAAAATATTTTATTTTTATTTTTCGTAGAAATATATCATTTTGTAAGAAAAATAGAGATATATATGTGAAAGCACCTAATTTTACCGGTATAATGGTACTAGCACAACACATTTTACTTTTGTAGATGGAAAATTTTTCACACTTTTTATAGGATTTTACAATTTATATTTAAAACATAATTTTCTAAATTTGAACTTTAGGAAAATTAGAAATGGCACGCTGACGAAGTTGTGGGCACTGCTTATTTCAAATAAAAAGGTTTTCTAAATGTACTAAAAACAAGCAAAATGTTATTTGCTATGTTTGATTTAAAACAAAATACAATTAGAAATGTATAAAATGCGTATAAAATGATTTGAAGAAGACTCACACACGGCTTGTAATACGAAAAAGTTTTGTATTTGATCAGAGTACGATTGAATACAGTATCGAAACTGAGTCAAAAACGCGAGTCATAAGGGACTCGTTCAGAAGAGTCGCTACTAGGGTACCATTTTCTCCCGACAAAACAATTATTTTCGACTCTAAAACGAGCACATAAACGATTATTATAATCGTGTAGACGAGTCAAAAAAGACTCGAATATGATCAATAATTAAAAAAAAAAACGGTAACTGGTTATAAACTCCTTTATTATTTATTCTCACAACGTGATTTCTTTGAAGCAAAAGCCCTTAACTCGCGGCAAATATATGAAAAAACTCTCACCTTTTCAAAATCAATGCGTGAACATATTACCAATTCGATTGCAGATACGACCAAAATAAATGTCAAAAAAGTAACGAAGAACCTGATACTTAAAAAAAGTGAATGCCAAAAATCGTTTGTATGAAATGTGAATAACCCGCATATGGAGAGCATAAAAATCTAATCTGCAACTCATGCATATTAAGTTACATTGCTTTTGGCTAAAAATAACTTAAATGATATTTCTATATTAAACTACACCAGAAAATTATTTGTTTTTTTTTAGGAACTATTTTTGAGTCCTTTAAAAAAGACTGTTTAATTTATGTTATATATTATTTATGTTATATTATCTTTCTAGAGTTTGATTACCAAAAGCTAACATCATTGTGCAGGATGATAATTTTTTATTCAAAACATCCAAAACGAATTATAATGACCACAGGTTCAAATCAGTGACTAAGAATTTTACACAGCAACGAATAACAGAGGTACTAAAAATTAATGAATTTCCGAACAAAATAATTAATTACGACAAGCTGAAAGCATTAAAAGATTTGATGAAAAATCCCTTTACATTTTTATGAAAGGTTAAAATTTTGCGACACATTGACAAACTGGCTTTTAAAAGCAATAATACGATCAACAGAATATTCAGCAGAACAAAAACGAAATTACAAAATGAATTCAAAATCTTATGTAGTGTACGAAATTCTGTGTAACGAAGGCGGAACTATCATATGCAATAAGGCATATGTTGACACTACAAAAACCAAACTTAAGACGAGAATTACATTCCACAGATCTGACCTAAGCATACTTGAGAAGCCCATAGAACAAACAAACTTGCACTTGCTGCCCACATTAATACTAAAAACCATAAGGCAACCTTTAAAATTGTGAAAATTTTACAAGAGCATAGTAACATGAAGAAATTCACGTTATGGATTCTGCATGCAATGTTATTAAGTATGGCGATAAATAGTCCTTCTTAGCGATAAAACCTTTGAAATGGCTAGATGCGAAATACGTGGCGGTAATTTAAATACTTGGCGAAATTTTTGGCTACTTTTTATGATTTTCTCTTAATTTCACGATAACACTGCATTTAAAAACAGATAAAAAACCCAGCAGGTTTATTTTATATGATAAGGTTATCTAAAACTGTATCTATATAAGCAAATAAGTCGCTTTAACTCCTATAAAAACTCTAAATTGTTAAAATTAAATGAGAAATAAAAAAGAGAATAAAAAAAAATTGCGATACATTTAAAAAAAATTTAAAGCAGAAATATATACATGTACAAAATTAGTTTTTTAATGTGGAGAAGATTGATTTGGCACGGACTTTTACATTGAATTGAACAAGACTGTTACAACATGTAAAGGCCCAACTATAATGTGCATATACTAGCTTATGCCAACTTAAACAACTGTGCAAATACATTAAATTATATGTGGTAAACTATAATGTACATAAGATAACTTTTCGTCAAGTTTCGTTAAATTTCATTTCTTTATGCAAAGTACGAAACTGATCGCACTTTCCGTACGGAAACAGCTGATTGTACATTGATAAAGAAAAATTTTAATTAAGACCTTAATTCTTAAATTTTTTAAGTTTTTAGTTCAAATGTAAGTGAAATTTGATCTGTTAGCACTTGTTTTGGGACGATGGCTCCTTCAAATAGCAAATTGCCAAAGAGAGCGAGAAAAGTTCTTTCAATTAAAGACAAAATTGCTTTGATTAACGATTACGATAAGAACATACCTGTAAGGTCACTATCTGAACAGTATGGAGTTGGTAAGCAAACTGTGCGCGATTTAGTGAAAAAGAAAGAAGAAATTTTGCTCTATGGTTCTAAAAGTGATTCAATAGATGGCTTAAAATATAGATATACGCTCAAAAATTCTGAAAATCCGGAAGTAGATTTGGCATTAAGTGAATGGTTTCGACAAGAAAGATTTAAGGGAACACCAGTTTCAGGTAAGTTTACTTCAAAGCAGGGCGCACATATACCTTTTTCAATTGTAAATGAGAAATTTTAAGTTTTAATTGAGAAATTTAAAATTGTAAATGGGAAATTTTGAATTGAAAATGAGGATTTTTCAATTGAATTCATTTGAAAAGTTCTCATTTTCAATTAAAAATTTCTCATTTTCAACTTAAAATTCTCTATTTCAACTTTAAATTTCTCATTTACAATTTAAAATGGTGTAGTATGGAATCAGCAACAACTTTTTTAAACTTTAGGAGAGATGATTATTGAAAAAGCAAAATTTTTCCATGCTGAGTTAAACATTAATTCCGAGTGTCGTTATTCATCTGGATGGCTGGAGAAATTCAAAAAGAGGAACGGAATTCGAAGGCTGAAGTCATCGGGAGAAAAAGAGTGTGCTGACTATGTTTCTGCTACAATGTTCGTGGAGGATTTAAAGGAATATATTCAGAAGGAAAAACTTACAAGCGAGCAGATTTACAACGCGGATGAAACCAGCCTATTTTGGAAATGTTTACCTCAATATTCCTTAGCCTGTGGAAGTGAACGTTCCATTGAGGGATACAAAGAGTCTAAGGAAAGAATCACAGCCTTGTTATGTGCCAATGCAGCTGGGACTCATAAGTGTAAATTAATGATTATTGGAAGAAGTGCGAAGCCAAGAGCTTTAAAAAACGTTAAGAGCCTTCCTGTAATTTACAAATCCAATAAATGAGCTTGGGTAACCCAACAAATTTTTTTGGAGTGGTTCAATAATAATTTCGTACCAGAAGTTAGAGAACATATGAAACAAAGTGGTTTCAAAAGAAATTGTAAATTTCTTTTACTTCTGGACAACTGCCCAGCTCACCCAGATGTGGACGCAATTATGTCTGAAAACGTTGTAGTAAAATATATTCCTCCCAACTGCACATCTTTCATTCAGCCCATGGACCAAGGAGTGATTCGAAGTTTTAAATGCAATTATCGCAAGTCAATTGTGCAGAAACTCTTATGTGCAAACAGCAGACATGAATTCGTAAAATCATTAAATATAAAAATAGCAATGTGGACAGCAGCTGCTTCTTGGGATGCAGTATCCGCCAAGGTTTTGATCAATGTTTGGTCTAATTTACTAGCTTTTGAAAATGAACTAAGTGGCCGTCCTGAAATACAATCAGATATAGAAATACCGGCTGGTTGTTCCATTGATAATTTATCAGAGTGGATGCAGTGCGATACTGATGTTATGCCGTTTGCTATTTTATCAGACAATGAAATCATTGACATGGTCAATCAAGCTCAGGAGAGTGATCATAGCTCAAATTCCGAAGATGAAGAGACTGAAATTGAAACTCCAACTTTATCACAGGCAATAGAGGCCTGTAATGTTTTGTTAAAGTTCGTAGAAAATTCTCCAGCTATATCAGAAACAGATAAACTTCAGATGCATCGTATTCAAAACCATTTATTTAAGGAACAATTAAAAACAATGAAACAAACTAATATAAAAGAATATTTTAAATAAACGAATAGTTGTATGTTTTAAATTAAAATATGTGGTATATTTCTAATCTGTAAATATATACATAAATTGAATTCTTGAATAAAAACAATTTAAAAAAAATGATATTTTATACGTTTTAATAAAACCTCTATTAACCGTGTATTTCGATTATCCGTGCTAGTCCCGGTCCCGCGCGAGCCGGTTAATCGAGGTTTAACTGTATATAAAATATTTTCTTTAAAGCAGTTTCGTTTTAAAATTTTGTTGATTTATATAGAAATTATTTCTGGCAAAAGTACGAATTAAACATAAATGCGCAACTGTGGCAAATAAGTTGCTAAATTTATGTAAGAGCATTGTAGCCACATAAATTTCTTTGATAAGTCACCTAAGCATTTGACAGGCTTTCGTTGAATTTTTGACATAAGCTAAAGCTAGCTTATGCACATTATAGTTGGGCCTTTATACTGATACGTTGATTTTACAAGAAGGTTGTTTTCTATATTAAAAAAAAAAAGTGCAGGGGTGTAATAACGCCTTACGAAGTAAGGCCTTTAAGGCTTTATTTCACTTTCCATGAACATTGTGACACACAAATACGTAGGAAAAAGCCAATCTTCTTTTAATACAGTTTTTTTGAGTGTTTTCACCTTCATAAGACGCGACAGGTGGCTTCGCTAAATACAGTTTTCCTGCGCGCGTCACACTACAAAAGATAATGAGACGCGCGCAGGAAAACTGAAACTTTATTTAACAAAGCCACCTGCCGCGTCCCATGGAGGAGAAAACCCCTAAGACAGGCCGCAGGCCGCCACGTAGAAAAACTTTATAAAGCAAAGATTTTCAATATTGTTGCAGTTAAATTAATATTTGTGTATGCTTTTTTCCAGACATTTCCTTTTATGTACATTTTAATGTGAAGTAAATCTTTCAAAGCATATATTCACGTACTACAATATATTCAAAGTAATATTTTTGACATAAAGTCCACAACATTCACCACGGATTTTGAGTATGGCTTAAGAAAAGCATTAGCACAGGTTTACACATTTTACACAAGCTGTTAGAAGGAATACTACAACATTTCCTAACTTCATGTCGAAAATAAGTAAAGATAATGTTGCGAAAAAATTGTTTCGGAAATTTCTAATATTACCGCTATTAAAACCAAACGACACAGCTATTGGATATCAAAATCTCAAAAATCAGGCTATGAGTAAGAATTTTAATAGTATTTTTCATAGCATATTTCGAGAGACAGTGGATTAAAAAGGTAAATTAGATAATATATTTAATATTTTCCTTTTAAGAAATGAAATATATATATGACTTTTTTTTTAGGAAGGTGCATCAAAATTCTGCGTTTATAACGAGTCCATTAAAACAATAAGCTTAATAGAATCGTTATATGGGCAATTGAGTAAATTCCTTGCAAAAAAACGAAAGTTTTTATAAATTCATAGACCATTTATTAGATGTAGATGTGACAAAATCAATTGATTTTAAAAAATCATTGGACGGCAGTATTTCAATATGTGCAGCAAAAATAAAAAGGCAAAAGGAGAGAGAAAACAATATTACAACTATCTTAAAAAAATTGGAAAATGGGATAATCAGTGTGAACGACATTCTTAACCAGTTAAGTTATAATGACTTGTCTTTGAACGAGATTCTGGAGCAAAATAGTATTACGACGGTGACGGGTGATCAGAATGATGAGGGTGATCTGTTGTGCCTTGTACCATTGCAAATAAAAATATATTGTTATTGCCATGTAGTCATTTTAAGCTGTATCAACTTTATATCCAGTGTGTAGAACCATTGTTCAAGAAGTCAAATAAATTTTTGTTTAATTTTCTTCCGTTTATTTTGCGTTTTTTTTTTTTAATTATTAATGTTCTATTAATTTTTGTTAATATGATAATTTTTTGTTGAATTATTAATGTTCTATTAATTTTTGCTTATCATCATATTTGCAAAAATATGTAATGATTAAAGTGTTTTTGTTTTTTCATTTTGGTGGGATTTATTTCGTTTCCAGAAGTGGGATTAATTATTAATGTTCTATCTATTTTTGTTAATATGAAATTTTTTTATAATTGTTTAATAAAATATAAGAAGAATAAGAAATTTAATTGCTTAATTAAAAAAGAAATTTAAGTGAATTATTTCACTTTCAAAGTGCAATAAAACCTTTTTGGAAATAAAGGCCTCATTTCTCAATTGGAAGTGAAATAAAGCGTTTAAGGCCGTATTTCGTAAGGCGTTAATGCACCCGAGCAAAAAAGGTTGCTAAAAGAAATGTTTGATCGGCTTTCAGAAAACATATCTTTTTTGAAGTTAATTGCAATTTTTTAATTTCAAAATGCTGTAGCTCTTTATCTTAAATAAAATTTTCTGCAATTTAAGAAGTTTTAAAAGATTTGCAGACCCTAATTACGCACTTGGTATTAACGAAAACTTCCTTTCATAAACTGTACTCAATATTTCGATAATAAAGTACCAGAAAGCCTTAAGAGGATTAATTACGCACTTGGTATTAACGAAAACTTCCTTTCATAAACTGTACTCAATATTTCGATAATAAAGTACCAGAAAGCCTTAAGAGTTTTGGCCAGGATGCTGCTGGTACCTATCACGTTATATATTGATTCTTTCTACCAGTAATGCTTGTGTCGGAATCCTTGTTTTTTGTAATAAGTCCTATGAAAACAAAACTGAGAATAAATAAAATAATAATATAAAATTCAATATTAATTTCTTATTTCTTTACTGGTAGCAATATTATACATGAGTATAAATAACATATGTTGTAACACATTCATTCCTACGTAAGATATGCTAGTAGATTTAATACAAATGAAATGTACCGCAGTAAGGATGCAAACGGCAATAATAACGTCGAACAAAATGTGTGTATGTGTTCTTAAATCAATTTTTTTATTTTTAATACCCTGTTCAGGCATACGTTTTAATTTAGACAATTAAAATTTTAATTGAGTAATTAATTTTGGTGTTCACACATATCCAATTTAATTTACTTAATTAAAATTTGACAGTAGAATATAGTTCTGTTCAATAACAAGAAGTTGTTACTAATAGTTATTGGAAAGTGTTTACTTCAGTACCTCAAAAGAAGCAGCAAAAGAGTAAAAAAGAGTATAGGATGTGAATCTTAATAAATTTATTACTGGCAAGAACAGAACAGCTGATTGTTGTTCTGTTTTACAAAATAAGTTAATAAATATTAAATACTTTAAACTGAACGTGTTTTTAGCACTTTCCACGAAAATATTTACATCACATCGTTGCTAGACTAAAATGGTGTGGCTTTTTTGCCATAATTTGTATGGCGATTTCAAAACCGAATATCTACAGCTGAAATTTATTACGTCCACACAGCAGAAAATATAAATAACATTTATAGTTTTCGGTTTTAAAATGCTAGAAAACGCCGTCAAATATAAAAGCAAGGCGGAAAATAGAGGAAGACCGTCGAAAATTACACCTCTACTGGAGCGAAAAATTTGCGTCATGTAAAACAGATACTTTTGTCACCTCTTTTATCCTTAAAAAGGAGCATAATCTAGATGTTTCTACCTCAACCATAAGAAGGCTTCTTAATAGAAATAATCTGAAGGCTAGAAGTAGTAGAAAGGTCCCATTAATTCAGGATGCGTGGGAAAATATTCCTGTAGAAACCTGCCAAAAACTTGTGGACTCAATTCCAAAACGATGCTCGGACGTACTGTGGTAAAGAAATAATAATTAATGAGAAAAAATCCAGTCTGTAAACAAAAAAAATATTCTGGGTAACTTAATTTGGTGGCTCTATTTTTATGCACAGGCCGAACCTGGTGACTTGTAAAAATTTAATGGATAAATTTTTTATAAGTTTTGAATTTCCACACTTGCAGTACTTTTGTATCATTTAGTTTCTAAGTAAACCGAAATATAAAAAAAGAAATAATTATAAAAGAGAATCCAGTTTTCTCAGACATTTTTTTTAAAACAATAACACACAATAGACAGAGACTATAAATGAAAGAAAAAGAAAAAGTGAAATGCAATATGACACAATGAATAAACAATTAAAGGATAATTACTATGCTATTCTGGACAATGATAAACACTGCAACGAAGAATATTTAAATAAATTCAAAAAACATGTAGATGATCATGAACCAATAACATCTCAAAGACTCTCACAAGCAGAAAAAACTATAAATAGAGAAAACATAACAAAATAATAAAATAAGATACAAACAAAAAAATATATATATAAAATTCCTCCACTTAATGTATTTAATGTGGTACCTAATGAATTAATACAATTTATCGAAGAAGGTTTAGAAATCAAAAATTTTTAAATCAATGAACTCAATAATAAAAAAAAAAACTTCACTATTCATGTCATCTATTGATGATTACGTACGTGTGAAAAGTTATCTTCAAAAAACCTAAACTGAGTTTTTTACTTTTACACCTAAAAGTTTAAAAACAAAGACGTTTCTTCTAAAAGGTCTCAGCTAACTCGAACGTTGATGAGATTTATCAGGAACTTTGTATATACAACAATAATAATTTGAAAATTTTAAAAGTTAGTCCATTTAAAACCAAAAAAACTTTTATGAATGCACAAGATATCCCTATATATTTGATTCAAGTTAGCGGCGAAAGCAGCTTTAATGAACTTAAATCTATAAATGGACTTTTCCATCGATGTATACGATGGGAACCTCTGAGGAAGTCAGAAATTCAACAGTGTAGGAAGTGCTAGAGTTTTTTCATAGCGCTTCAAACTGCTTTATGCAGCCCAGATGCGTAAAATGCGATAAAATGCACAATATTGGTGAATGCGAACAAGAAAAAGTGTCGGAAAATGAAAGAGAAAAATTATTTTGCGTACTGTGCCATAAGTATGGCCACCCCGCATCATACCGTGGATGCAAAAAGTATAAGGAGATGCAGCAAAGGCTCCGAACCAAAAAAAAAAAAATTGTGAAAAAAGAACAGCGAATAAACCCCTAAATATTACCACTCCTATGAATTTTGCAAACGTTTTAAAGAACAACCAACAAAGCACAAGCAGTGCTAACTCCTTTCAACAAATGTTGGAATAAGTTAACAATACCATGCAGAATTTTTCTACCCAACTAATAAATCTAAATAACGAGTAGAATACGAGTAGATACTATATTTTTAATGTTGGATTAATATGGATGAATCAACTGTAAAAAAAATTAAAATAATTGAAATTAATGTAAACTCTCTTATAATGCTTAGTAGAAGATATGAGTTATTAAATTTTATAAATTTGCATAATCCAGATATAGTTTTACTAAATGAAACAAAACTAAATGCGAAACATAAACTAAACTAACTTCGCCTCCTCTGCTATTTTGATAAAAAAAAGATGTAAAATTTAAAAATTGCACATATATTATTGGCAATTCACTTAAATGTCTCGAAGTATGCATTATAAAAATACCTCTACTGACTAACAAAACTACAGGGTGTTTTTTATAGACGTATAGAACTTCGAATTGAAATAAAACACAAGAAAATCGTTTTAATGTCCATCAATTTGGCTTTATTGGAAGGATAATTTTATGCCATTAATGTTTAAATATGATTTCGGGCATGTGGCCGCCGCGGCTGGCTCGAATAAAGTCAATTCTACAGGTCCAATTTTCAACCACTTTTTTGAGCATGTGGGGCCGTATGTTGGCAATAACGCCACGAATGTTGGCTTCCAAGTCCCCTAACGTTTCTGGTTTGTTGGCGTAGACGAGCGACTTCACATATCCCCAAAGAAAATAATCCAATGGTGTCAAATCGCACGATCTTGGTGGCCAATTGACAGGTCCATTCCGCGAAATTATGCGCTCATCGAATGTTTCCTTCAATAAATCGATTGTAACGTGCGCTGTGTGGCATGTAGCGCCGTCTTGTTGGAACCACAACTCATGCACATTCATGCCATCCAATTGGGGAACAAAATAGTCGGTTATCATGGCTCTATACCGGTCTCCATTAACGGTAACTGACTCTCCAGCATTATTTCGGAAGAAGTATGGCCCAATGACTCCACCAGCCCATAGAGCACACCAAACAGTCAGTTTTTGTGCATGTAATGGCGTTTCAAGGGTCTCATGTGGATTCCCTTCACTCCAAATGCGGCAATTTTGCTTGTTGACGTAGCCATTCAACCAAAAATGAGCCTCATCACTGAACAAAATTTTGCTATGAAAATCAGCATCGAGATCAATCTCATTTTCGGCCCGTACACCAAAATCACGACGCATTGCATGGTCTCGCGGCTTTAATTCTTGCACAAGCTGGATCTTGTAAGGTCGCAAGCCAAGATCTTTGCGCAAAATCTTCCATAAAGTTGATGGACAAAGCTCTAATTGCTGTGCACGGTGGCGAATCGATTCATTCGGGTCCTCTTCAACACTTTCCTCTACAGCGGCAATTGTTTCTTCGGTGCGCACTGTTCGACGTCTCTGCGGATGCGTATTATCACATAGAGTAAACGTAGTGCGAAAACGATCCATGGTTAACCGAATTAATTGCTCTGATGGCCGATTATGTCGACCATAAAATGGACGGAGCTTGCGGTAAACTTCGCGAACTGAACCATTATTTTCGAAATAAATTTGCACGATTTGCAAGCGTTGTTCTTTTGTCAACCTATTCATGATGAAATGGCGAACCAAACTAAATATTAATCACTTGACAGCTGACAAAATGGCCGCCAGTTAAAAAAGTGATGCCAACTTAAAGTTCTATACGTCTATAAAAAACACCCTGTATATACATAATATCCTCTTATTACCCCTCAGGAAATAACAGCAATTTTTTTATACCCGATCTAAACACTTTTTTTAAATCCCTGAATTTACAAGATCCAAATATATATTATATAATGGCGGTTGACTTTAATTGTAAACATTCCGACTGGGGCAATAATGTAAATAATACTAATGCTTTAAAAGAGTGGATAGAAAACAATGAAATAAATTTCAAATGTAGGTTTTATGCCTCCACCACACCATCATACACAAGATGAACCACATCTTTAGCAGACTCGCGACTCCCTTTTCACAAAGTTAATAACGCTGTTAACTCACTCAAATCCCTCGATTATGATAGTGACCACAACGCCTTACTAATTGAACTTTTAAATGAGACGAATAATCACACTTTTTCTTTTGTTGTTAATTCTCCCAATTCTCAATTCAATTATAAGAAGACCAATTGGAACAAATTATAAAAAAAATATTTTAAATATACATGAAAACACTGATCCCATTCCTGTTACAAGAAATCTTTCAAACTCTGAAATTGATTATTATTAAATAAATTAAACGATGTCATTATAGATTCTACCAACAAAATAGTCCCAAAATTTAAAAAAAGTGACACAATAAAAAAATTTGTAAATTCAATTATAAAGAAACTAAATATGGAAAAAAATTTTTTAACTATAATAAAGAATCATAATAGATTTCAAATTATATGTACCCTTTATGAACTTAATTATTACAAAACCAAAATAAAATGAATTAACAAACTAATCATTGAAAATTTCAATGTACCAGCTCGATAATAGTTATTATAAAGATAAACTATTTTAGATAAAAAATTCTTCACATATGTTTAGTGAAGTAAAGAAGTTATTTAAATCTAAGCTGCCAGTAGATATAGATTAAGTTATGTTGGCGTAAATCCTCTCACTGCAAAGAGTGACAGTGATAATTTCATTTTAAGAGAAAAACTACAAATCTTAGATGTAATAGGAGCGTGTCTGGAAAAGACGCATTCATATAAAGAGATTGATCAGAATAATAATTTACAGGTTGATGTTGACAACTGTTTCAACAGATTTTTAACAGTAAAATTTTGTTATGAATATAATCAGTCACGACCTGTAATTCAGACAAAAGGGCAAATCAAATAAGTTTTAAGTACAAACACTCTACGATACACGGAATGCACCTTTTGATATTTAACATTAATTGGAATTTAAATAAATCTCTCTGTAAAAGCCTTCAAAAGCATGTGGATTACTGGTTAATGCGTTACAACAGGGAACAGTTGTTGCTCCTATACTTTTTAATATATTTATTCATGAACTTTAAAATAGCGTTGATAATATTTGTTACGGACCGGTTGGTCTGGTGAGGTTTCCGATTAGCTCGTTTTTTTCCACTCAGGTGGTTCCAACCCTTCTCACCAGCCGCGTATCCGAACACATAAAAACAGAACAAAACTAGCGAAACTACACACACAGTATACCACACAAAGAATTTTGAGACAGATGGTCGTCTCATTTTCCCTCCCAACCATGTCGTAGACGCTATCCAAAAGAATTTTTTTCTACGACCCACTTAGCACTGGATCACTTCTTCACTTACCACTCCATCATTCCATTAACTCAAAAGTAAAAAAAAAACTAGACCAAATTCATTGCACTATCCAATCAAATACACATTTTTATTTAAAAAAACTTAAAACTATACAATTTAAAAAATTAAAATTTACATTTACAACACCAAAAAAAAATCTTTTTTTATACTGTTAAGTAAAAATAAGTAATTTAATAAAATAAATTAAAAAATCTCTTATTAATCCTTCTTTTTTTTACAACAAAAAACTAACTTTTGTTTTATTTATTTTTCCTTTAAGAACTGAAAACGCTATATGATATTTATCCTTACCCTGAAGGAGCTCCCTAAGGCTAGTGGAATTCCTTGCAATATTCTTTAGGATTTCTTTTCAACAAAATTAACTGCTTTGATCTATTTTCAATTGCAAATAAAACAAACTAAAAACTTTATGTTCCCTGTTTCTATTTCATTACAAATTAATTCTTATAATAATAACAAAAATCATAAAAAAAACGCTGCTTTTAGGCGCTAACAATAAGAGCACTATATGAAACTAAATAACTACGTGCTTAACAAACAACCAATATATAATTTTAAATAAACAAATATGTAAATAAACGGATAAACAAATATACAAATAAATAAAACAATACTAATAACTATATCACAGTTTTTAATTCTATTTATGATTTTTCCTTTCAATTTTCCTCTATGTTTTTCTTTTCTTAATTTAACTTTTTCTTGTTTATTTATTTATTTTTTTTTTTTGTTTCAACTTTTGCACAAACTTCCTAATGTTTGTGTTTTTATTCTCTTTCGCTTTCTACACTTTTTATGTTAAGCATAAATGCAAATGTTTATTTATTTATTTTTTTTTTAATTTTCTTCTTATGATATTCTCTTCTTTTGTGCGTACCAGCTTAATCATTTTTAAATAATTATAACATCACTATAATACGTGAGCAAAACTTAGTAAGAAAGAAGAAAAAGCATTACCTGGCTATACTTAAGGTGCAGAAAGCTTCCATCATCTTAGGCCTGCCTATTTGTTTCCTAGGCTGAATATTTTAAGCTATACCGCACACAGATTTCTTCCTCCTTACAACTTTCATACACCATTCACTTCCTAGCCAGCTACAAACATTTAGAAACACACAAAACAAATTAGAACCATCTTCACACTATCACATAAAAAGCTTGTCTTACGTTTTTTCCACTTTTTTTTTAGGATTCACTAACTTTAAACAATTTATCCTTATCCTGGATTAATCCTTTGTTGGCACCTAAGATTTCCACTCTACAAATTTTAACACTTTGCTTTACAAAAAAACAAATATTTTCTAAGACCACTAACCTTTGAACTTTTTTTTTTAATGTTATTTTGTGCACTATACTTTCACTCACTTGCAAATAATTTAACGTTTTGGTCATTCCCTTGCAATTTTCCTACATTTATACCCTAATTTGTTTTCGAACTTAAGTGGTGAGTTTTACGCATTTTCCAATGTTTTCTAAAAAACCTTTTCCCGCCCAGCCGTCCATCTTTTTGTCGATCTTTCTGGACCTTTCTACCTTCCCTCCAACTATCCATAATTTACTTTCTCATATTTTCTTACTTTGAAAAAAAAATTATTTGATTTATTATTTTCTGGTTATCCTTTGAAATCTCCTCATGTTCATAAATTACAACGCTCTATTCATTCCTAAACCAAGTTTAAATGCTGTCAAAGCTTTTTCTTTTACCAGGGTATCATATTAAACAGTAAGAAAAGTTATTCATTCATAATTCTATTTCAAAATTCAAAACTAACTCCTCTCACCGTGTTTAATACCATATTGAATAAAAAATACAGTTCTGTTTTTTTCTTTTATTTGTTCTGGCACTACCCTGTTCTAAACATACGTATCGTGCGTATAACGCTACGTTTACATTAGACAATGCTGTCATGACAATAAAATAATACACATTAGTTGTCAAAAATGCTGACAATTGCTTCTGTAGTATAGGCGTCCAGACAATAATTATGACAATTCATTATGAGCACGTTCTCGGAAAATTTAAAATAGCTTTAGAGTTTCTTCTTGCTATTTTTCCATTTCTATTGTTATATGCAAAGAAAATTTTAATAATTAAAATAATAAATTAATTAAAATTTCATTTAGTTAAAGCAATTATAAGAAAATTTCTCGGCATACGTCAAATCACTGTCTTGTTTACTGTCTTCAAAATATTCAAGACAGTAATTCAGACAATTGAAATGTGTACATGTATTAGTGAAAAACTGTGTATGTATTTCTATTGTCATGACAGCATTGTCTAATGTAAACTGGGGGTAAGACAACAAAAAAATATACGTGCGCCAAGATAGCGTCGAAGAAATAGCGTCGATTTTGGGAATTAAAAACCGGGGAAAAAAACCGGGAAGTAAAATTCCCCGGGATTGGATATTTTGAATTAAAAAATAAAATTAGAATAAATTTTGTTATCTAAAAGAAGAAAAATTGATTTAAATTGTAAAAAAATAAACAACACATTTGTGTATTTAGAAAATAATTATAAAAAAGCGTTTTTATTGATCACAAAAAACCGTTGCTGACTTTTCCCTTGGAAACTATTATACTCTCGCCCATTATGGCCATACATTATTAAAATAGAGATATTAATGAACAAAAATTGCCAACCGTGCAACAATTCCGACGAGCCGTTTTCGAGAAAAATGGCTTCATCCTAAGTGGGCCAAAAAAGCGTTTCTAATGTTTTCCATGGAAACTATAACACTCTCGCCCATTATGGCCATACATTATTAAAATAGAGATATTAATGAACAAAAATTGCCAACCGTGCAACAATTCCGCCGAGCCGTTTTCGAGAAAAGTGGCTTCATCCAGAGTGGGCCAAAAAAGCGTTGCTAATGTTTTCCATGGAAACTATAACACTCTCGCCCATTATGGCCATACATTATTAAAAAAGAGATATTAATGAACAAAAATTGCCAACCGTGCAACAATTCCGCCGAGCCGTTTTCGAGAAAAATGGCTTCATCCAGAGTGGGCCAAAAAAGCGTTGCTAATGTTTTCCATGGAAACTATAACACTCTCGCCCATTATGGCCATACATTATTAAAACAGAGATATTAATGAACAAAAATTGACAACCGTGCAACAATTCCGCCGAGCCGTTTTCGAGAAAAATGGCTTCATCCTGAGTGGGCCAAAAAAGCGTTGCTAATGTTTTCCATGGAAACTATAACACTCTCGCCCATTATGGCCATACATTATTAAAATAGAGATATTAATGAACAAAAATTGCCAACCGTGCAACAATTCCGCCGAGCCGTTTTCGAGAAAAATGGCTTCATCCTGAGTGGGCCAAAAAAGCGTTGCTAATGTTTTCCATGGAAACTATAACACTCTCGCCCATTATGGCCATACATTATTAAAACAGAGATATTAATGAACAAAAATTGCCAACCGTGCAACAATTCCGCCGAGCCGTTTTCGAGAAAAATGGCAATTTTTGTTCATTAATATCTCTATTATAATAATGTATGGCCATTTTGGGCGAGAGTGTTATAGTTTCCATGGAAAACATTAGCAACGCTTTTTTGGCCCACTCAGGATGAAGCCATTTTTCTCGAAAACAGCTCGGCGGAATTGTTGCACGGTTGGCAATGTTTGTTCATTAATATCTCTATTATAATAATGTATGGCCATTTTGGGCGAGAGTGTTATAGTTTCCATTGAAAACGTTAGCAACGCTTTTTTGGCCCACTCTGGATGAAGCCACTTTTCTCGAAAACGGCTCGGCGGAATTGTTGCACGGTTGGCAATTTTTGTTCATTAATATCTCTATTTTAATAATGTATGGCCATAATGGGCGAGAGTATTATAGTTTCCATGGAAAACATTAGCAACGCTTTTTTGGCCCACTCTGGATGAAGCCATTTTTCTCGAAAACGGCTCGGCGGAATTGTTGCACGGTTGGCAATTTTTGTTCATTAATATCTCTATTTTAATAATGTATGGCCATAATGGGCCAGAGTGTTATAGTTTCCATGGAAAACATTAACAACGCTTTTTTGGCCCACTCAGGATGAAGCCATTTTTCTCGAAAACGGCTCGGCGGAATTGTTGCACGGTTGGCAATTTTTGTTCATTAATATCTCTATTTTAATAATGTATGGCCATAATGGGCGAGAGTGTTATAGTTTCCATGGAAAACATTAGCAACGCTTTTTTGGCCCACTCAGGATGAAGCCATTTTTCTCGAAAACGGCTCGGCGGAATTGTTGCACGGTTGGCAATTTTTGTTCATTAATATCTCTATTTTAATAATGTATGGCCATAATGGGCGAGAGTGTTATAGTTTCCATGGAAAACATTAGCAACGCTTTTTTGGCCCACTCAGGATGAAGCCATTTTTCTCGAAAACGGCTCGGCGGAATTGTTGCACGGTTGTCAATTTTTGTTCATTAATATCTCTGTTTTAATAATGTATGGCCATAATGGGCGAGAGTGTTATAGTTTCCATGGAAAACATTAGCAACGCTTTTTTGGCCCACTCAGGATGAAGCCATTTTTCTCGAAAACGGCTCGGCGGAATTGTTGCACGGTTGGCAATGTTTGTTCATTAATATCTCTATTATAATAATGTATGGCCATTTTGGGCGAGAGTGTTATAGTTTCCATGGAAAACATTAGCAACGCTTTTTTGGCCCACTCAGGATGAAGCCATTTTTCTCGAAAACGGCTCGGCGGAATTGTTGCACGGTTGTCAATTTTTGTTCATTAATATCTCTGTTTTAATAATGTATGGCCATAATGGGCGAGAGTGTTATAGTTTCCATGGAAAACATTAGCAACGCTTTTTTGGCCCACTCAGGATGAAGCCATTTTTCTCGAAAACGGCTCGGCGGAATTGTTGCACGGTTGGCAATTTTTGTTCATTAATATCTCTATTTTAATAATGTATGGCCATAATGGGCGAGAGTGTTATAGTTTCCATGGAAAACATTAGCAACGCTTTTTTGGCCCACTCAGGATGAAGCCATTTTTCTCGAAAACGGCTCGGCGGAATTGTTGCACGGTTGTCAATTTTTGTTCATTAATATCTCTATTTTAATAATGTATGGCCATAATGGGCGAGAGTGTTATAGTTTCCATGGAAAACATTAGCAACGCTTTTTTGGCCCACTCTGGATGAAGCCACTTTTCTCGAAAACGGCTCGGCGGAATTGTTGCACGGTTGGCAATTTTTGTTCATTAATATCTCTATTTTAATAATGTATGGCCATTTTGGGCGAGAGTGTTATAGTTTCCATGGAAAACATTAGCAACGCTTTTTTGGCCCACTCAGGATGAAGCCATTTTTCTCGGAAACGGCTCGGCGGAATTGTTGCACGGTTGGCAATTTTTGTTCATTAATATCTCTGTTTTAATAATGTATGGCCATAATGGGCGAGAGTGTTATAGTTTCCATGGAAAACATTAGCAACGCTTTTTTGGCCCACTCAGGATGAAGCCATTTTTCTCGAAAACGGCTCGGCGGAATTGTTGCACGGTTGGCAATTTTTGTTCATTAATATCTCTATTTTAATAATGTATGGCCATAATGGGCGAGAGTGTTATAGTTTCCATGGAAAACATTAGCAACGCTTTTTTAGCCCACTCTGGATGAAGCCATTTTTCTCGAAAACGGCTCGGCGGAATTGTTGCACTGTTGGCAATTTTTGTTCATTAACGTCTCTATTTTAATAATGTATGGCCACTTTGGGCGAGAGTATAATAGTTTCCAAAGGAAAAGTCAGCAACGGTTTTTGTGATCATTAAAATCGCTTTTTTATAATTATTTTCTAAATACACAAATGTTTTGTTTATTTATTTATAATTTAAATCAATTTTTCTTATTCTAGATTCCAAAATTTATTCTATTTTTATATTTTAATTCAAAATACCCAATCCCGGGGAATTTTACTTCCCGGTTTTTTTCCCCGGTTTTTAATTCCCAAAATCGACGCTATTTCTTCGACGCTATCTTGGCGCACGTAAAAAATATATATACAAACTCAAACATACATCTGTAAAGAAACTTGACAGCCGCACAAGGAAAAGCAAAACATGAAAACAATTGCTTATAAAACATTACTTTTTACATTTATTCTTTTCAGTTTTTAGAGGAAAATAGTAACAAAACAAAACTATATTAAAGGCAACAAGGTAAGATCAACAGGAAAAATATTTGTTTAGCAAACAAAAACTCAAAACTGGGCGTAGCTGATTACATGAAACAAAAAGCTTTCCAAAACAAACGACAGCACATAAAAAAAAAAAATGTTAGAAAAATATAACTACACCAAGTTTCCAACAATTAAACTCGCCAACGAAATTAACAAATATACAGCAAAAAAAAAATAAATATGCTGTGGGCGCCAAACATAACGCATACATTTATCTTGTGTTTCGCAAACAATATTCTCGAACTATGCAACAACAAAAACATGAAATAACCACCCGCAACATATTATAGGTTTCGCAGATGATATTATAGTATATCATGCTGGCAACAAAATAGGGGGACAAAATTCAAAATCATTTTTATATCTTAGAGAAGTATGCTAATGATTGGAAACTGAAATTAAACGTAGACAAATGTGAAACTATACTATTCCGTCCTCCTGTCGGAAACTGCAACTACAATATACGTTGCCACTGGAAATCCTTCGGCATTAAATCTAGTAACAACATATACTCGTACATACCAAATAAACAAACGGTAAAGTACCTAGGAATTCATTTGGACAAATTTCTCTACTTCAATGAACATGTCAACATACACATTAAAAAAAAAGGAATGCTTTTTTATGTACAAAAAACTATTTTTTTCTAAACACATTGAACCTGATATCAAACTTCTCATGTACCAAATCTTGATACGTCAAATTTTAACGCACGGATGCCAAATTTGGTTTAATGTTTCTCCTTCCTATATGGAAAAAATACGTAATTTTTAAAGAAGATGTCTAAGAGCATGTACTTCGTTAAACAGATCCCCAAAAAGTGAATTTACGAAATATATAAGTAATTCAAGACTATTGTGTAGCGAATTCGAACAATCACTTTAACCAACAGCATGTAGCAAATATTAACAGCCTTCATTTCCAGTATAATATAAATTCTTTAAACAAAATAATTGTACGAAAAGATTAGTAACATTAATGAACAATGTTCATTTGACACCACTCAGTAAAGACGGCCGGCCGTTGCATAAATCATTAAAAATAGATACCTGGCAATGACATCGTACTTGGCAAAGGTTTATGTTTTGATCACAATTAAATGCTCTAGCGTTTATGTATATGAGTATGATCTGACAAACTGTTAAGATGCACGCCTTACTTTTGCTTAGGGAAAATAACTGTACACAGACTTAAGAATCAAATAACATTTATTTTCCCATGGCAAATATTCATTAGAGTTAAACATTAAAATTAGGAAACTACTCGATTATGATTTTTGTAAAGCTCCTAAAATTTATGATTGCCTGGTAAAATTTAAATTTAATACTTATAAGATAGAGTTAAGACTTTGAGTAAGATTTTAGAACTCACTCATTTGAGTCGTCTAGAACTTCTCAAAGTTAGTATATAAGCTGACAAAAATTATGTTAGATTTTAAGCTGTACTTTGCCTTCAGTCAAGCGCCACAATTATGTCGCTCCTAAAAATAAAACAGCAATTTGAACCAGAAGAAAACTTTGGTCTCTTATTGCTTACAATTGTATAGTCTGCCAAAATTAGGTAGAATTGATAATTTCATCATATACCTTATTAGAAATTATATTCGATCTTGTTGTGACCGTTATGAAAATAACCTAATAATGGCTCCCTATTATGTCAACCACGAGTATATATCTAAAACAGTACAAATTGGATATGTTCCTCCTGAAGCATTCGTGTATCTTAATAAGAACGGTTTTATACAAAACTACACAGGCGTTCCTATATTTTTTCATATATATAGAAGAGCAAATGTTAAAGCTATTTCTAGCAATCAACTGACAGCTGAGAATAGAAGGTTCGATTCGAACTTCATTTAAATATTAGTCAATACTGGTGGCTTAGTTAAATACCGTAATCTTTTCTTTTAATTCCTGACTTTTTCTTTTTTATAATAATTGCTATTGTAATGTTTTTAAATAATTTTTTATTACGAAACATTCGATATTATAGACAGATATAACATTGTATATAATCTATATATGTATAAAAATGGTGTAAAAAATGTATAGTAATTCATAAAATGAGAACGGCTAGGCCGATTACTGTAAAGTTTTTTGTCAGTTATTCGTATTTTTGAGGAGAAGGTCTTTACGGAAGAAAATTTTGGAAAATCCCTCCGGAAAAGTCGAAATTATTTCTTAATGGCTTTCAAAATCAGAAAATAGAAAGTTCTTAGTGTAAATCATGATATGTGTGGAAAAAATTGATTTTTCGTATGAAATTTTGTGCAGCAAATCGCTCTCTACTGATTTTGTCTCTTGCTCTCTACTGAAGTTTGTCTAAAGGCTTAAAATTGCGGCGAGGCGAAGTTCGCCAGGTCCGCTAGTTTGTATAAAAAATATAATTCGTTTTAAAAGATGTATATATTGTATATAATTATACCTATATGTATTATACTAGAGAGCTCGTTTATAGGACAGTGTACAGTTATATGATATTTATACTATTATTTTGTTTATTTGTAGTAATAACCATAAACCTTTTCTTTAAATAAACGTAAAAAAATAGTTATAAAGTTTGTAGTACACTATTTTTAGTTTAAAAAATTCCAGATCAAGGTGGCTCTATTTTATCGAACACCACTGTATATGCTTTGATTATAAAAATGACTTAAATCCTACTCCTTGACATAACTTTTTTAACTAATTTATTTATTTTAATGTTTGTTAAGTTTTGTTTTTTATTTTTTTAATGTTATATGTATAAAACAAATGTACTTTTAACAAATGAATTTTTTCTAACTTTTTTCAGATTGTTACAACTAAAAAATATGTTTTATAACTAATATTACATATTTTTAAAAGCGATATTCGACAAGCCATTTGACAAAAAAGCTCGAAAAAAACCTGGGAAGATTGGCTGCATATAATGAATGTCCCAGTAACAACCCTGAGATAATATTGGGCTACGTGGTCCACTGTAACTGAAATGGACTAGCTACAACATGGTCCTATGTAATACAGGCATGGACCCAGAGAAACAAGTCGATCGGCTCACAGCCGACTGTTTTTTCAATACCGTCGCAACCGCTTGCTTCGGTTCAGAAACAGCCGCCGTTTTCATCGGCTTGCTTCGACTCAGAAACAGCCGCTGTTTTTGGCGGGTTGTATTAATTCAACCGCCAAAAATGTTTTTGTTTATCAGCGATGAAAATTTGAGTATTAAATTATAAATTAAAGTAATACCCCATTCACACAGGTCAATTTTACTTTGCAAAGTTTTGATTTTATGTGAGAGAGAGGGAGACAGCATGATGAGTAGTACAGACTTTGATGTACTCGCAAAGTTGCTTTAGATTTCTTTCGTTGCTTATACACAGTTTTATATATTTTTACATATACATATAAAAACCACATACAAAACGTCTAAAATAAAAATTTACAAAAGAAAACTTTTTGTGTCTGAACACCAAACAAAGTTTAAAAGAAAATTAACAAAACTTTGTCAAAGTACAAACACCGCACAAATAAATCTTTTACTTTAACATAATGTTATTAAATTTGTTGTTATTTATTTGATTTTAAGTGCAATTTTAGGTTAAATATAAATCTAAATTTTAATCATTTTTTTACTTTTTCCATAATTTTAAAAAACTTTTGGATTTTTAACTGATTTTTGATTATAAGAAGTCGTTGTTAAAGAGTAGCTTTAAAGTGGTATTTTTATAAAAATACATAAATTGAAAAACTATATTGTTTTTAATAAGATATTTTCAGATAAAATATTCAGTTTCCAATATTTTCCATATGAGCCGAGATAATGAGAAAATTTCAGTAAAATGCTAAAACTAAAGGGTGTCCAAATAGACACACAATTCCAAAATTTTATATATATACATACTAGAAGACCCGGCGAACTTCGCCTCGCCCCAATTTTAAGCCATCAGACAAACTTAAGAGTAATAATACAACACAATTATCATCAAATATTGTAATAAAAAAGAGGACCGATAAATAAAATTTCGAAAAAAAAAAAATAATTTTCGATTTTTCTAATTTTTCGAAATTGTCCACGCCTTACACCAAGAACTTTTTATTTTTTCATTTGGAAGGCCATTAAGGAATAATTTCACACAAAATTTCGTAAAAATATATAAATAAATAATAAATAATAATAAAAAATAATAATAATTTATATATATATATATATATATATATATATATATATATATATATATATATATATATATATATATATATATATATATATAATTTTCTAATTGTTTTTTTAATGTACTCGTATGTAGGTTAAAATAAAAAAAATGATAAAAGTATTTTGATTGTTTATATCCCAACAAAAAAATTAGACATTACCTTAAAAAGTACTTGCCATATAATGACTTACTTTTGTGGTTGCCATTTTTTGTTACTCGCTTACAAAACACATTACATCAGTTTTCAAAAAAGGAAGTATTAATGGAAGTAGTTCTTTATGTTAAAAGAGACTATCGTACTAATGGTACTCATTAATTCTTACAATAATTAATGTAATCGATTCTCAGTAATTGATTTTAAAAGTCTCATGCCTTGTTAAAATCATTAAGTTGGCAATCTAGTTGGAAAGTGCTTCTGCCAAAAATGCTTAATTCCACACTCGATTACCTTTTCAAAAATTTTTTGCTGGGATGAGGTTTGGCTTATGTCTTGATTAATTTGTGTCAGATTTAGCAGCTATGTATAACAATATTATAAAAGATATCCCTGTTTGAGCATAAAGAAAAAAATAATTCAATCAAGTGCGAAAAGTCCCGTTAGATTTTTTAATTTTTAAGAAAAAGAAGCGAAGCGGTCATTTCATTCACTAAGCATACAGAGGTGAAACCCTTGGCATATGAAAATAATATAATCAGGTTTTCTGCAGGTTCTCAAGAAAACGTGTATTGGAAAAGACCATATTTTAAGTGATAATAAAAAAGTGTTTAAAAAACCTTTAATTTAAAGTAAGGTACAGACAGCATAAAGTACGTGTATTGGAAAAGAACATATTTCAAGTGATACTAAAAAAGTGTTAAGAAAACCTTTAATTTAAACTAAGTACGTTGCAGATACTCTAAGAAAATAATAGAGTCTTTTATAAATTAAAGTATTTACCAAATTTTAGTAAATTAATGTATTACGAATATTAAAGTGTTTAACAAGTTAAAGTATTTAACAACCTAAAGAAATTTCAAAATTTTGATTTTTATTAAAATTTTGGATTTTATATTTTTTACTAAATTTTTGTCTTCTAATAAAGTTAAACATTTTACTAAAATTTTCAATTTTATGTAAAATTTAGGATATTACGAATTTAACTAAAACTTAGTTTTTTTTACTAAAATTTTGTCTTTTAATAAAGTTGAACTTTTTACTAAATTTTTTAATAAAATTTTCGATTTTATGTAAAGTTTAGGATTTTACGAATTTTACTAAATTTTGGTGTTTTTGGTTGTTTACAAATTTTACTAAAATTAAGTTTTTAACTAGAATTTTGTCTTTTAATAAAATTGAACTTTTTACGAAGTTTTTTACTAAAATTTTCGATTTTTGTAAAATTTCGATTGAAAAGAAAATTTCGGTTTTTATTAAAATTTTTTTCGATTTTATGCAAAATTTAGGATTTTACGAATTTGTGTCTTAGTGAAATTTCGAATTTTACTATATTTTCAATTTTTATGAAAATTAAGGATTTTATGAATTTTACTAAAATTTAGTTTTTTACTAAATTTTTGTCTTTTAATAAAGCTGACTTTCTTATTAAGTATTTTACTAAAATTTTCGATTTTAGAAAATTTCGATTGAAAAGAAAATTGTATGTAAAATTTAGGATTTTACGAATTTTAATAAAATTTAGTTTTTTACTAAATTTTTGTCTTTTAATATATATTAAATTTTTACTCAATTTTCGGTTTTCACTTAAATTTTCGATTTTTGGTAAAATTTTCGAAAGATGACTCAAGTTTCAATAAACGAATACTTTTCAAGAATTAATGGAATAAGTCGGTCTGAGGAATCCTCAGATACAGATTGTGAATCAACTGGAGTAGAAAAAAACGTGAGAAAACAAACGCAAGCAAAAGAAAATGCTAAAATTATAACTAAAACCAACAACATAGCGGAATGTTGGATATATTTTGGAGACCTACATATTTCTAATAAAAAGGTGTTATGCAAATACAAATTTTGCAAAGTTTGCTTTGTGTGAATACTAATACTATCAAAAACTTTTTTAATATAAGATAATGAATTCCGAATAAAACGGGCTAGCAGAAATAGCACATTTTCTAACAGATTGTTAACTTTAATCGTTAAAACGTCTAGGTTTCAAATTTAATTGCGCTATTATTTTAATGTGTTACTTAGTGTTCAAACCTGATAGATTTGATACACGTTTGAAATATTATAATTTAAATGTATCAGGAAAGAATCCTATGAAATGTTACCATTGCTAACGTATGTTTTATATAATATTGATATTATATAAAAAATACTGTAAATTATTTCCTTGTTAATAGCTTCGGATCAACAACATCTACAACAAACCTTACAAACCATCTAAAGGCATGCCACAATATAGATATCAAAAGTTTGACACACAAAAAATCAGAGCTTTTAACAACAAAGTCTTTGACAACATCTTGTTCAAAGAGCAACAATTTTATGCTTTTTTTATACGTCTGTGAGAAATGTACTGCATTGATTTACAGCCTTTCAGTACGGTGGAGAGACCAGGCTTTTTAAAATATATAAAAAGTTTGGACCCAGCCATAACCTTTCCAACATCAACAACTGTAGCATCATCAGCGCTTAATGATGTTTATGAGTTTTATTTAAAATCTGTAAAAAATATTTTGCAAAAATGTCCAAAAAATATAACATTGGTTATAAATATGTGGACTGATAAATAAAAGAAAATTTCTTATATAAATATAAAAATACACTTCTCTGACAAATTTGTATTACAATGCGTTTCACTTAAAACTGAACATTTTCCACACCCACATACTGGAAAACTTATTGCTGATAAGACATCCGAAACAGACGGAGGATCTAATATAGTATCTGCCCTCAAAATTAAAAACAACATTAGATATCTTTGTATGGCACATTCAATGCATCGTTTTCTCGTTCAAGACATTCTGAACAACTCATAATTTGATCAAATCAACCAAATAACTAAAAAATTAAAACAAATCTTCAGATCGTTAACTTATATAGGCGAAGAGCTACAAAAACTCCAACTCATAAGACAGCAGGAAAATGCTTACGATATTATTATCAATATCCAAAATATAAATAGAAACATAGACGCTGACGATAATTTTCTCACGGGGTGCCTAGAAACTGATTTGGAATCATCTGTTAAATCGCCTCACTTAAATAGTTTAAAAAATTCAATTGAAACGAGATGGAACTCAATTTTATATATGATTGACAGTTTCATAAATATATATATATATATATATATATATATATATATATACAGCCTTTCAGTACAGTATATATCTATATATATATATATATATATATATATATAACTTATGTCATTTTGTTTTACAACTTTATATGGGTTAAAACAAATCATAAATTATATGGTACTTTAAAAATTAACAGTAAAGTTTTAGAATTTTACAAAATTTGCGTTTTTTCTTTCGATTTTTGATAAATTTTCGGTTTTTACTCAAATATTCTAATATCAGTGAAGTTTTCGATTTATAATACAACTTCAAAAACTTCATAAAAATATTCAAGCCGAAAATTAAGCCGCAGCCGCTCACTTTTGGTAAAAGCCGCCACCGCTGGTTAAAAACTACCCAGCCGCCGCCGCCGAAAATTTTGCCACGGCTTGTTTCACTGCATGTACCATGTTATTTTCCAATAAGAGTTTGTTGTTCAACGGCAAGTGCTCGCGTTTTAAAGCGTGCTTAAAGTGTTGCCAAGAGCTGTACAGTTCGTGCAGTTGGAACTATGTAGCATGATATTTGTTAGAAAGATTACATAGTGGTAACTCTGATACCATTCATTGTTTATTTCAATTTTGAAAAATATAAAGTGGTAAAATTAAAATTATTATATAAATATGTAATTAACATAAAAGTATCATTAACAAAAAGATATATGAATTGTAGTGCGCGACATAAACGCCGACTTGTAAAAATAGAAACAGGAAATTATTTAAAAAGATTAAAAAGTGCAGTTAAGCAATTGTGTGCATAAATAACTTAGCAGACATGGCCAACATAAATCTTCGGATACCGAAATTTCCGTGCATCAGGATTTAGATGAGGGATACGGCAATGAAAAATTAGCTAGTGAATGGGTAATGGCAGTTAAGAAGCAGAACTTCAAGGAAGAACATGAGAGAACTTTTGACTGTACTAAGAACTCATGGCGTAAATGTGCCTCTATCTCCACTGACGCTTGTCTAAAATATTGAAGCACCACCAAACATAGTGACTGTATAGCCCGGTCAAGGTGAAGGTGGCACATTTATTAGAAAATTATAATGAAAATGAAGGAAAAGGAAAGCTTTTCTTAGTACAACCACATGTAAATGCAATTTACTTCCGGCTTTTAAATACGCTTTTCAAATGAGAAATGTTTAAGTTAATAAATGTTTTTAATCAGGGGTGTCATAGAAGCCAATTCTGTTATGATTTTTCTCGGTTTTAAAAACCAATATTGGTTTCATTAGGTGTCATGAAACCAAGTCGGTTTTGTTATCTTCGAATGCAAATAAAACCAATATTCGAATCAGCTGTTATTTAAATTTGTATAATTGTTTACAATTAAATTATATTTTTTTTTTTAAAGTGTGTTTATTGACAATATCAAAAACTTCAGTGTTTTTAAATAAATAAAAGAAGTACATAAAATGAGCACTGCTGTTGTTCTATATTTGTTATTGGAAGAAGAGTGTTCGGAAAAGTTAAGAAAAAAAAAATTACGTGATTGTAGCAATCCGCTTGAGCTGCCGGAGACAGCGTAATTATATTTTTTAATATGAAGCTTTCGGATGGTCCTAGACGCAATTAAAAAGCGTCTTTCCCATTCTAAGATTCCGACAGTTGGTCCCAAAAAGAGTCTACGTTTAGTTTGTCCCTCTTTGTAAAGCCTCTCGCGGGGTCTGAATATTTGTCCATAAATTCTACGATCATGGACCTTCGCGTTTTATTTTTATGTTTTCCCCTACCTATGTAAACAAAAGTTAGAAAAGTCTTTAAGAATGTATGTATTTACTTTTTTAATATAAAGTTTACTTACATTACGCTAAAAAAAAGCAGCAGTTAGCTGCTTGGTTTTTTCAGTGGTAAAACCAATATTATTGGTTTCTATAACACCTAAAACCACCAATAATTCTAGTTCGAGTATAAAACCGATAACATTGAAATTCAAGACACCAAGTTAATTTTATTGTCGTTTTCAAAACCAATTCCAATAATATTGGTTTCTATGACACCCTGAGTAAATAAACAAAACAACTTTCATGTAAAATTTTATTTTTGGTGTTTAATGGAGCAGTAGAATAGAGTAGCTTGGAAACTAGCCCTCCGGGGTGTTTCATAGAGTAGTGATATTGAGTAGTTTTAAAACAAACCCTCTACTACTACTCCTATGTTATGCAAAGCTGCGTTATATGGTCCGACCCTAGGACATCGTAATGTTAAATGGACCATGTTTTCTCTATACACCAGTGTTACCCTTGGACTAGTCCTAGTCCCCTATGGAACATAATTTACATGCATGTATGGACGAGTCACGTTATCTTCAGAGAAGAGACTAAAATACAAACAAGATACCATGAAATGTGGTCATATATACAGGCACATTATAATTTATTATAAAAAATCAAAATAATTTTCAGTTGAAGTGTTTTAAAATATTTTTTTTTTCGTAAATTTGGCTAGTAACGGCGAATTAGAGTTTTTGTATACAGTGTTTTTCAATATATTTGATTAGATCCCCGATGATTCCCAAAAAAAATATTAGTTCTTGCAAGGATGGGTTAAACATTTGTCAACCCAAGAAGCTCTACTACTTTAAGCCTTTCATTCCTATTTCTAGCTATAGGCAGCATTGTATTTACACGCTTCCTATACTTTTTCGGCCTTAACACAGGCAGAAATAGAAAGAATTTTTTATATAAACTGGGATGATTTCGCGGACGAGGAAAATGAAGAAGAAAAAGAAGAAGAAAAGAAGAATGCCTAACAAGACACCTATCGAGTGTCCAACCTGCAAATCTAATATAATTAAAATTCAATTTAGTATTGGATGCGCTAGCTGTGATATATATTTTCTCCTGAGTGTGCAGGCGTCTCAGAGGATTCCTCAATGCGGAAAAATTCAACTATGTTTGTATGTGTTGATTGCAAAAATGGCGATGCACATGGCTGTGAAAATAAAGATATCTTAAAAAGAATGGAGGATATGCATACATCAATTGAATCTAGGATTGAAATTTCTAGAATGATGTTAAACACCGTATAGAGTCCTGCTATCTCAAAATTGAAGCCAAGGTAAATCAATTGATGGATAACTTTCGAGGTGAAATTAACAATAAAATGGTGGCAGTTAGTTCTGAAGTTAAAAAGTGACTAGCTAGTGTTCATTAGCAGAAGACGTTAAATGATGATAACTACAGTTATCTACAATTGAGAAATAATCTGTTAGAGATGCATGAAAGGAGCGGATATTTTGATCAGTGGCTTGACTTGATCAATTAAAGATGTTTGGCAGAATGTTATAAAAATAGCTAGTTGTGTGGGAGTACGAAATAGCGAGTCTGACATATTAAGCTGCTGCTATATCAGTGGGCGAAAGAGGCATCTGTTAAAATTTAATTCGGTGCAGGTGCGTGATCTGATAATGAAAAGCTATTTTAAATCCAAATCGCTGCTTTTGAATGATGTAATTGCTGGTGCTCCCGAATCCAGATTGTTTTTAAATGATAATCTCTCTCCTGCTAGCAACAAATTACAATACATCTGTTGTAAACGCGTGCTGGCGAAGAAAATAAAGAAATTTGCTTTGGTTAACATGGACAATCCCAAAGCTAAGGTTGTGCTGCATAATGATTTCTTTTCCGGAAAGGAGGTGAATCGAAATCACTCTGTTTTAGTACATAAGGAAACAAAAATCATGAAAAAACATTAATAAACAAAAAACAACAACAGCAAATGCTACTACGTTTACGGATTAGAAGTCACCATTAATATGGAGCGATTTAGTATGGGTGAAATTGCCAATGGATGTCTATGTTCATTATGAGTTTATTATGCGTCTGTGATTCGGCGCAACTTGATCTGTCAAGCAGCTTATTTAATTTTTTTATCATGATTTAAATTTTTAGTAAATTTCTAGTTCGAGGTGTGAATGCTTATTAGCATAACAACATACAAAAAAAGTGCTAAATATTGTAGTTCTTTCAATCATTTACGTTTTGACAGATTCGTTGCATATACTTACCTACTTTTTAATTTGCCTTGTTCATATTTATATGGATATGTATCCATTTTTTTTATTACACGTTGGCAATTTCACAAATCAAACTTCGCCCATAGAAAGAAGATGCATTTATATGATTTATATTTGTAAATGCCTTCTGCGCTTGAACAAATTTCTAGTTTGTCACTGAAATATTGCTTCAATATAACATAAGCATTCTTTTTGTAGGCAATGATTAGGTAGTCAGTTGATATGTAAATATGTACGGTACTATACTGGCCTAGTTATCTTTTTTAACCTCATTATTACTTGGCATATGATTGGCAACGATGCTATGTTCTACTTTGTACTATTTTCTCCTTGTATATTTGCGCGCAAGATATCTATTGCCTTATTTGAAAAATTTATGTTGTACGTTTGAAAGTTGGTTGGGACATTTCCAATTGCATGTAGAAGTTATTGCAATTGCATTTTTCATTTGCAATTGCTTTTTGAAATTGTAATGTAATTGTAATTGAGAAATTTTTGGATCAATTACATGTTTTGTACTTGAAGCTAAAGTAATTGAAAATGCCCCATAAAGATTTTTAAAAGTCAATTTCATACACATTAGACATGCCTCATTTGTTATAAATTTTTCATGCTTCTGGTTTTTACAAAATATATAAATGGATCTATTTTTTCTTTGCGATCTTTAGTTATTGCATTATCGGTATTAAATGAGTCACCAAATAATTTTACATTTTATGGGTTACATTGTTTTATTTCACACACATTTTGACATGGAGGACATGAATCTGGGCGAGATTGTCTCCGATGCTGCTGCAATTAATGCTGTAATACGTACAGGAAAGCTCAATGTCTTACATTTTAATGCTCAGCGTCTAGTACCGCGCTAAAATAACACGAAATTTGGCAAAATAAGATCGGTCATGGAGGAGTGTAATATGTATAAGGAATTTATTAATGACTCGGCGGTTGTAGTGTAGTGGTTACAAATTGTTTAGAAATGATCGGCCTAACCGGAGAGGTAAGAGAGTTTGTCTTTATATTCGAAATGAGTTTAAAACGAGGGTTATTTTTGAGCAGGTGTATAATGAATATGTTGAGAGTTTATTTGTGGAGGTTGTGTTAAGCAACGGTGTTACAGTACTCGTAGGTGTTGAATATCTTCCGAATGGCAAAAAGTTAAGCGAGTGTTAAGCGATTTTTCTGACAGATATTGCAATATATTGATAATGGGTAATTTTAACACAAACATGTTTAGTTGTGGAGATATGGTAAGGGAGGCGTGTAGACGAATGTCTTTGTATGTGGTTCACAATTCCTGTCCAACTCATAATTCTCCCCAGCAAAGTACCACGTCTTTAATTGATAATTTTTTAATCTCGAATACTGAGCTTGTTGCCCATCACTGTCAGTTTTAGATACCTGCTTTGAAGTCATATCATTCAGCTGTTCTTCTTTCATATTGTGTTTTAAATAATGTTTCTCCTAGTTCGCATTGTTACAGAGATTACAGGCATTTTAATATTGATAATTGTTTCCTACAGCTTCATCCGAGAATTTTTTCAATGTTTACACCAACATTGGCATTAATGATAGCGTAGATTGCTTCAACTCGATAATTCTCAGGGTTTATGATACTCATGTGGCGGTGCGTAGGTTTGTGGTTTATAATCGGTCTATGTGGATCTTGCATTATGGGCGTACATAGAAAATGGCTCTCGTGAGCGGTTCCTCACTTATTGTAGGTTTAGGAACAAACTCAAATCCATTATACGTAAATTTTTTGCTAATTTTTTTGCAAATTGTGACCAAAAGAAGTTATGGGGGAAAGTTATGGATGTGGGTGTTACTGCGTTGTTGGATAACACTCAGGGCAACTTTGACTTTAATAAGTTCAATGAATTCTGAATGAGGAGGTGGCTTGTTTATCAAAAACTGAGGGATTTTCCTTTCATAATGTAACCGATGGAAAATTTCAGGGCCATGTGCATGATAAAATCACAGGCAGTTGGTCCTGACAATATTCATTATAAATTTTTGAAACTAATTTTCCCACTTATAACGACATACTTAACCTTTATTATAAACATAATTTTAACTTCTTTCACTTTTCCTGACATTTGGAAAATTGGTAGAATTATTGCAATATCTAAGATTAAGACCCCCACTACATGCTCTGGTTATATTCCCATCAGTATCTTGTCGGTATGCTCTAAAGTGTTGGATATACTAATTAGGGAAGAAATGTTGCATTATTTGAATGGTGGTGGCCTGACTCATTCTTATCAATCGGGGTTCAGGAATGGCAACAGTACTACAGGAATTTTGGTGCGCGTAACAGAAACAATTAGGCAGAACATTGATAGGAGCAAAGTTAGTGCACTGGTTTTCCTGGATTTCCGTAAGGCGTTTGATTTAGTCATAGCACTTTGGTGACTAAATTGTCAACGTTGTTTGGCTTTAGTTCTAGTAGCTGCCAATTTGTTCAATTTGATCAGGAAGTTTTACATGTTTTGCCATTATTTCGAGGTGTTCCCCAAGGTATATAAATGAAATATTTGATAGAATCAATTTTTTTAAATGGGTTCACTTATGCTGATTACATTCAGCTTCTAGCCACTTGTGATTTGACTTGCTTACATGTTAAGATAAATGAACTTAGGGAAGTTGAGAAGTGGTCACACGAAAATTAATTACAATTAAATCCGGTTAAGTGCAAGGTAATGCTTTTTTCTAGGCAGCCTATCACACTCAATATATTTATTGCAAACAAATTGGTGGAAGTCGTTCCTTACTGTTAAGTTCTTGGTGTTATTTTAGATGACAAACTAACGTTTAACAACCATATAAATTTTTTTACATGGCGTATTTGTGGATTCTCCGTAGGTTGTACAGTGTGGCTTACTACCTGCCGTTTAATGTTAGGCGTAGGGTCTTTATGTTTACCGATTATGAGTTACGGTATTGAAGTTTATTCCCTTACCTCTGCTTTGAGCAAGGAAAGGTGAAGGATTTGTTTCAATAGGATCGCTCGATATATTTTTTAAATCGTCCTAGGGAACATGTCTCATGGCATCACGCAAGTATACTTGACTGCGACTTTACTAATTATGTCAAGCTTAGACAAGTTATATTTTTTACAAAACCGAAACAATTTTCCCAATTTACCGTCATTTGAAACCCGACTTGCTGAAATTGGGCTACCGTCTCTACAAAGCCGAAGAACTATGCTATGTTGCGATTTTAACAATCTTTATAGTTTAATTGATTTTTTTTAAATGTAATCATTATTAAACGCAATATAATATTGCTTTTTAAATACTTAATGTAAATGTATTTTTTTGTAATGTAATTTAACGTTTTAAATTGTAAAAAACATACTTATGTATGTATATCAGTCTGTAAGGATTTTTTACCATAGACTCAGATAAAAAAAAAAGCAAACGAGAATTCGATTAAAAATGAAATCACACAATCCAACGACCATAACGATCTATTTTACCGCCAATAACCGATAAAATATTAGAACATTTTTTGAAGAAACTGACAGATTGAATTATCTTATAGATCCCATACATCCAAATAGCTCTGAAAAGGAAGATTCTGCTCCTAATGTGGAAATTATCGATTCACTTATATTTGGCAATGCGCCAGAGGCTATATTGTCATCAACGAAAGTAAAAGCTTTAAAAACATAACAAATTTGAATTTGTTTATTGACATATCAAGCAACTTGCTTTCAGCAATTGAAAATTATGCTATTTTACGAAAGGCAATTGGAAGAAATCGTAACAAAACTCTTCAAAATATAAAAATTGGAAAAAAGATAACGTTAAACTGCAGCCGTAAAACAATGTACAACCAATATATTGGAGGATATGATTTGCTATTTAAGGAGTATAGTATACTACCAGTTTTTGTTATAAACCAAAAATAACACGTGTCAGTCCCATATTTAGAAGACTATGCAGGGGAAAAATTTAAAATTGTAAACAATTCCTATCCTATCAACTACAGCAGCCACTGCTGGAATAAAACATATACTAAGTTGCAGTTATATGCAAGATTTTTGTATTATTCTAAGGGCTGTGGAAGATTTAGAATCATTGTAAGTATAACAGAGGAGTCACTACAAATAGTCATATATGCCACAAAAACCACAATTCGTCATGCAAGTATATATAAAAACGTGCATAGCTAAGACCGAAAAATACAAAACGAAAGAGCTGCAAACTGAAGAAACAAAAGGCTATACAAACAAAGTAAAGATTTAAGGAAGATTTTAAATTTGATAGAAATTCCCACTCTCGCTGCAACAAGAAAAATAAAGTCAGAACGACTTAGGAGTCTGGACAGAGACTATGATATTTTTATAGATTTTTATAAAATGCGGAATGATAAATCCTGGGACCGATATATTCAAATAATTTGTCTGCCTGAAGAAGTCTACCTCTTTACAGAAAAACAACTAATGATGTTACATTTTAGCAAAAATAAAATTTGGAAATTTGACGAAATACTTTATTTTTTAGCAGAGGTAGCATAGTAAAAAAATTTATAAAGAATCAAAGAGGGTATTTCTGTATTTCTTTGTCACAAATGTTCGAAAAGACAAAATTATATGGCCATTATGTAAAAGATTATGCTTAAACTGGAGCTGGGCATCAATTAACGCAATTAATAGGGTTTTCAACAAGCAAAATAAAATAAGCACTCTAGAGCAAAATATATCTGCATGTTATAATATTGTTAAAAAGAAATATTGGAAATGCAGTTTTGTGATAAAAAAAAATTTGTTGTGTGCACTTTTTTTAAAAGGCATCGAAATATATAAAAAGGCAACTAATGTATGGCATAAACATAAGCGATGTTAATATTTTTTTTTGATTGGATAAGTCGTATGCTTACAATAACGGAATGCAAGTACAAATCACCGCAGGTAGAAATCGTCTTAAAATCAATACCGAATGTACAGCAGATAGAAGATTGTGATTTTAACGTTATTTTCAACGAAAAAAAAGGAAATTATTGCCAACAATAAAAAAAGTCCATTCTATATGAAAGCTTATCAAATCTATTTAAATGTGTTGAAAAAATCCGCTATAGAAGGAGAGAAAAATTTATTTTATAGTGAAGAGTTTAGTAAATTGCTCCAATGCAAATATGCAGCATTTGCGCCTTTATGGACTCATTTAATGGGAGTCTACGTTGAAACTAAAGCAAAAACCCGAATATCCAATAGCCCTATTGAAAGCTATTTTAATACTAAAAAATATCAAAATATCAAAGGAAAACGATTTGATCGTGCGTCGGAATATGTAAGATGCTCATGCATACACGCACAGGCAAAAGTAAATAAAGTAGAAAAGGAATATGTTGAGAAAAATAAAATAAAAACGAATGAAAAGCGGAAGCAGATAAATCTGGAAGAAGACGTGTGGAGAACTCAAAAAAAAAAAAATAAAGACAAAAATTAGCGGCAAAATGTTGTATAAAAAAATTTGCCCACCGCCCTTGAGTGAGAATCTGCTTTGCTTTTTTCCCTCACTGGACATGTGCGAGTGTGTGTGCTTTTTTTCTTTTTCATCAAATGATAATTTTTTGTTTTGCACACACACCATGCCACATGAATGAAAATGGTTTTACATTTTTTTGTATCATCGCACATGAGTGAGAAATGTGCACAATTTACTTTGTTCATGGATGAGAAATGTTAACTTTTTCTTTTGCTTATTGATGAGAAATGTGCGCGTTTTGGCAGAAACATAATGAAAACATCTTAGAAAACAAAGAAAATTTCTTAGAAAACAAAATGCGATATTTAATTGTATTTTGGATTTTACGTTTATAAGTATATATTTGTTTATTAAGTTATTACCATTTTATATGTCATTACTTCAGTAGATGCAATTTTTTTTATTAATAAAATTTTTTATGACGGCACTCAAAGATGTAGCTAAATATCTTTTGCTGTAAAATAAAGATATTTTATTTGCTCTTTTTTCCTTTTTTAAAGTAAAAGTTCACTTTATATGAATTACTCATTAATGAAAATGTTTACTGTTTACTTATTCTAAACAATTTACACGAAATCAATTATATTCTGGGAAGAGTTTTTTGTTGTTTATTGTTATCATAAAGTAATTTATTTTCGTTTGGGTTTTTATCTGTCCAATTGTTTTTATGGTCTTTTAAGTTGCGTGTTTATTTGTTGTTGTTAATGTTTTTAAAGATTTTACTTCTATATTTGTTATTGTTTTATTAATTACTCTTTAATTGCTAGGAAAAAACTAAATTTTTGGACACACAATTATCCAACAAAACCATTTATTTCTTAGTATTGTGGGTAAAACCAAAACGTTCTTGGTAAAATTATTACAGAAAAAATTTACATAATATATACCACTTTATCCCCAGGTATGTATAAAAATTTGTATTACTGTTTAGGAGATATTTTCCATTTTTTTTTTTGTTGTTTGCTTAAATAGAGCACGTGTAGAAATATTCTTTTGAACTTCTATGCGGTAGTAACTTTTGACTAAGAGTAAAATGGATCATTATAAAATTTTAGAATGTGAAAATAAAGCACAGTGCAAATGCTTGCAACCTCGTTAGGCATTATAAATTAGTGCATAATAAAAAAATTGAACTGACCAAAATCCGGCAAGATATCGATTTACCAGTTAAAAAGCGGAACATTGCTGTTAAAATAAACATGGAAAAAAACACTTTTTTAAAGTGTTGCATTTGCTTAGTGACGGTAAAAAACAATCCGTTTAGAATATTTGATGACCGGACATTTTTCAAAACGTTACTGAGTCCAAACGAAGATATCTTGAACACAAATTTAAACTCAAAAAATATTGTGAAAGTGTTAGATTCAGCAAGTAACCAAATAAGGGAAATTATAAGAAATAGAGTAAAAAATCGAATGATCTGCCTAAAAATTGACATTGCGACAAGAATGGAAAGTAGCATACTAAGTGTTAACATCCAATATATGAATAATTCAAAGATATACATAAACACATTGAGTATGTAACTTTTAAATACATTTAAAATTGCTTTTTAGGACAACTGCTACACTACAGAGTTAATATTTTATATGCATTTATAATTTAATTTAATATTAAAAATTTTTGATGTTTTATAGGCATGATAGAACTTGAGAAGAAACATAAAGCGACATACTTAAAAGACCAAGTCTTAAACTGTCTTAAATCGTGTGATATTGAGTTAAGCCAAATTTATTCTAGTACAACTGATAATGGAGCAAATGTTGTAAAATTTGGCTCAATTCTTTAGGATCTACAATTAGAGGCATTTGAGAAAAAATACACTGACGAAAATGTTGACCTTACTGAAGAAATTAATGAAAACATTCAGAAGACATTAACACCAGTTTTATCAGTTGTTAGGTGCGCAGCTCACACAATCCAACTTGCTGCATATGATGTACCTAAGTCCATGCAAACGCAAATAGCTGATAGCAGAAATACAGTCAGAATAGTGCGAAGCCTGATTGATACGCACAGTGGTGTTCGTAAAGAATTACCAATTCTTGACAATTGTACACGGTGGAACTCAGTATTTGAAATGCTGAAATCTTTGATGAACTTAAAGGATTTCATAGATTCGCAAATGCTTGATACGATGAGTAGCCATAGCGTAAATTGGGATTTTGCGATTGAGTTTGGACATCATTTACACCTCTGGTCAAATGCACAAAGCTATTGCAGAAGGAGCAACATGTTATAGGTGATTTCTATAGAGATTGGCTAAGTTGTGAAATAGAACTTGAAGATGTTCCGACTAATATAGCTTCAAGGATACATTAAGCTATGCAGAACAGAAAGAAAACGCTTTCGACGAATGATGCATTTATATCTGCATTGTATATAGACCCAAAGTTAATTTTGTGAACTCCCGCTTGATATTAGATGAACAAATGTCACAAGCATTAGTAAGTTTTTAAAACGTTCAACAATAATGTAAAATTTTTCATTTTCTTATTCTTTATTTTAGGAACATTTGATGAAAATTTTTAATATAATGTGATGTGATTTAAGGACAATGAAAATTATATAAACAGCGAAGAGGAAGAAAATGTTAAAATGCCTGAAACATCAAAATCAGCTTACACTAAACTTTAACGGCGTGTTAGAAGCTCAATCGTTAATACAACGAAAAATGTTGAAAGTGTACAAACGTTCCGAGAAAAATTAATTCGTTTGTGCAACAGAAAAATGATCCCATTTGATACTGACATTCTGCAACACTTTACACTTCACCCTTTGGATAAGAATATTGCAGAGGTAATCAATGTAGCTCTAGCAGTGCCAGCAAGTCAAGTTTCAGTAGAACGCGCCTTTACTGCACTAGCACTTACCACAACAAAATTAAGAAACAAATTAAATAACAATACTATAAATAAATTATTCATAACGAAACTGAATTATTTTGAATTAGAACCGTGTAGTGCCATCTCTACTATTTATAATACTTTACTTTAATAATTATACTATTAATTATATTACTATATTGCATTATTCTAATACAACATAGGCAACACTGTAAATATTATAAGCTAGATGGTAAGATTTGTTGAAAAGAAGTGGGCAGAAATAAAGAGAAATTTGAAATATACAGACGTGCTTTCAATCATTACATGGCGATCCTGTCAGTTAAATGCCGTCTTTTACTGTAATAAGAAGGTTTTATAAAATAATTTTAATAAAATAAATACGATTGCCCTATTCACAAGCCCCCTAGTACGTGCTAAGTGCTAACAAAATACAACGGTGCTAGCTGTGTTGTTGGTAATTTTTATGCAAACATGCGATAAAACACTTAGTACTTTTTTTCATATGTTTTTCAAACGTTGTATTTGTTTAAATGTTTTATGTTTAAATGAATTATTATTTTTGTGTTCATGTGTGAATTATATTAAATTAAATTGAATTAAAAGATATTTTTATTAGTTTTATTTATTTAATTTATTGATTTGACTGATTTATTAGAAAGTTGCGAATATAAAAACTGTTCTTTAAGATTTAATATTGCTTTAATGACTCGATTTCTAATATTTTGTATGGTACCGCCATCACCTATACCAAAAAGAGATGCTACCTTACGAACACAAGCACCATTTCCTGAAGATCCCAAGCAGTAAAGTACAATTTTAAGCTGCAAGTCAATGCGTAGTTGGAGCCTTTCGCCAATTGTGTGAAAAACATCGTCATTTTTTATAAGGTTAAATATTTATAGGCAAATTCCTCTGGCCGTATCATATGAAGAAATCTGTTTTCATCAAAATATCTTAAAACCCGATTATGCCATTATCAGGTATGTGATGAAAATCGATCGATTTGAAAACGATTCGTTTTGAGACAAATTTTAAACAAAAGTAAAGAAGTAACTCCAAAGTAATTGTAGACACTGAATGGAGAGTTATTGAAATATATATTGAAGGTATTAACAAAACGAAAATAGTAAGGATATCACAACCAGTTACGGTTTTAAGTCGTCTCAATTTCGAAATCGATTTCCATCACATTCCTGAATGATGATTTTGGTAGCCCTAAATGTATAATTCTGCGACTGGAGAGCAAGTACATTAGGTTCACCCTAAAAATGTCTTGAATTTCATCCTCACACAAAAAATTTATTAATTTACTTTTTCCTGTTTTCTCCCCCATTTGGCTTATAAATAACAAATGATGAATAGCACTTTTCTTCTTCTTATTTACTTTTTGACGTATGAAGTACAATGTACAATGGTTGTTCACAAAGAAGTAAACAAAAGGTAGTATGCAATACTACCTACACCTTAGCAGAGCTTGTGAATACGGCAAATATATTCATTAAAAATAAAATCAATACATAAATAAAAAAAGAAGTATCTTTAAATCCTTTACCTTCCCCAAAAAAACAAAAAAAGTGATCACCGCTTGTTTAATGGCGTTCGTATAAGGTATATAAATTGAAGAACATTGTGGAAATTGGATTTAGTGTGTATTTAAAAATTGAATCGTTTAAATACAGTTTACAAAAAAAATATATAATACAAATACAACATAAAGACCTCTCTGTAAAGCTAAACTTGATACCTAAAAATTTGTTAATTGTTTCAAGCTATCAAATTAAAAACACAAACTCTTCCAAAAACACAAACAAAATTAAAACGTCAAAACCACTGTTAAACAAAAAAATAGTACAGTTTACACCAAAAATAAAAATTAAAATGTGGAAAAAATTACAGTTAGGAAAAAAACAACTACAATAAAAAAAAAAGAATTGAACAAATGTCATAAAAGTACAGTTTTAAAAAGTTAAGACGCGACCAAACATTTATATAAAGTTTAAGAACACAAAAAAAAATAAATATAAAATAAAAAAACGAAAAAAGAAAAAACACAAAAAAACATGCGAATTTAACTTCAGTACTAGCTGTGATTTAATAAATCGCTCGTCGTTGGATGTAAAACGCTAAAATGTTTAAAAATTAACGATTAAAGGAAGAAAATTATTACATGTTATGTTAATTTTTTTTTTTAATAAAATTAATAAAGTGAACTAAAAAAAAATAAAATAAACGAATTGAAACAAAAAATATTTTTTTAAATTTTATTAAAAGAAAACTATACTACAATACAACAATAACAGCAAAATAACCAACGAATGTGAAACAAACAATAAAACATAAAAAGAAATAATCAACAAGAACAAAACAACAACAGGAAAATAACCAACGAACGTAAAGCAAACAACAAAATATAAAAAGAAATAATCAACACGAACAAAACAACAACATCAACTATAACATAATTTGCAACAAAAACAACAAAAGCTTCACACTGGGTCCCAAAATGAGACAGAAGAAGCATCGAGCGTATTTGAATAGACGAAAGAATGGTTAAAATAAGTTAAGCCTTATAGTTAATTTAAAAAAAATATATATAAATAAAAATAAAAAATAATATTTCTATATAGTATATAATTTATAAGGGTTTTATAATATATATAATTTATATATATGTAATTTATATATATATATATATATATATATATATATATATATATATATATATATATATATATATATATATATATAATTTATATAAGTTATATGTAGTTTATGTAGTATATAGTGTATATATTTTAAATAGTTTATATAGAATACGTGGCATTTGAAAATGTATGAAATAAAAATAATATGTATGTATAATGTTTTCAAACATTACTTTATAAAGCTTACTTCACATTTTAATCATTTCAAAGGCATTTCGTTTTTGATTATATTTTGTTTGATTGAAATTGGGTCTATATAATGTCAGAATATGAATTTCACATTACCATTTTACATGTCAGGAAATGAATTTCAGATTGCTATTTTTAAAGCACTATTATTTAATTTTTACAAGGTTAAAAAACGAATATTGCAAAATAGACCAGTATCAACCAAACAAAGTTAAATTGAGGAGTACAAAGATTCTCTTATCACAACATATAATAATATTTTAGCATACACAGAACCCTATTTTGGTCAGATAACAACTTCGTTAAAACAGGAGATAAGTGGCAAGATACTACATTGTAGGGAAATATTATTCAAATGTTTTAGTAAATTGAATTGTAGGATAAAAATTCCATTTGGCGCATATTTGTTTGAGGAAATAAGAAGAGATATTTTGACAGACTCTTAAGTCCGAGGTTGAAACTGGAATGAGTAGCTCCGATTGTGGAACGGATACAGAGCGGAAACGTGACATTGGTTTAAATAGTGTAAATATTAAGGACGAAAATATTGCGATAATGGCTTCGATCGAGGAAAAGACGAATGAGGATGAACAAAATAAAAATGTGCACATTTCTCACTCATGTGCGCTGATACAAAAAAATTAAAAACATTTTCATTCATATGGCATGGTGTGTGTGCAAAACAAAACAAATTATCATTCGATGAAAAAGAAAAAAAGTACACACACTCGCACATGTGCGGTGAGGGAAAAAAAGCAAAGCAGATTCTCATTCATGTGCAATGAGTGAAAAAGAGCAAAAAATCTGAGCAAACACTTACCCATTTTGCACCAACGTCACTTTACAATAGTTTACATCAATACGAAATACAGATCATTAACCTATCTTAACCCAGCTGGCGAGGAGAAAAATGAGTTTTTGGGTATATTTAACAATAAAACTAACAAAAATTGACCACTACTTGCAAGACTTGACCAACGATAATTTTAATTGCGGAGTTTTCGTATGCTTATTCGTAAAAGCAATTTTGAAAAAAAGTCTCAAAAATATAGAACACAATAATATTTATCGGAAAACTATGAAGACAATTTTTTATCAGTATGCAGATGGAATACTTCAGACATGTTTTCACTGCGGAGGAACTCTAACACAACCTAGTTCCATATGTTTGGAATGCGAACGGACACTTAGCGGATGCTTGCGGTACTGTTATCCGCAAAAAGATGAAATATTTGTTTGTATGTTTTGCAGCGTTAGGTAACTTTTTAATGAAAAAATCAATAATATCAATATGAGATTTATTATTTGAATTAATTTTTTACATAATTTGCTTTAATTGCGTTTGCTGCCTTTATTATTATTATTATTTTGCTTAAGACATATCAATCGAGAATTTTCTATGCAAAATATGCGTGAAATCCAGTAATGAACTACATGATCAGTAGCGATATTGCATCCGTAGCGATATTTCTACCTTCAGCAACAAATTTTATATTTTACTTTCAAAAATTTAAATTTTATGAGAATAATGAATGTTAATTTTTGAAAAATTCTAACATAATTAACGTAAATTAAAATTATGGTTTAGGCCTATTGGAGACGTCAGCCACATAAAACAATTGACAACGCGCTAAGTGTAGTACCTTCAAGGTGGTATGAAAATCTACATAATACTTAAAACTCAATATGCTATGTTAAAAAACTCAAAATAAAATTAAAACTCAAGAAATTTTCAAAAATGACTATTTTGAAAAAGTAAAATTTGTTTTAGTTTTTAAGATTATTTCAGATATCCCACTAATATGGATCAATAGAGTAGCCCTTGGACCGATCAGTCAGAAATCCCAAATAAGAAAGCTCTTACGACAACATGTAGGCCTATAGCAACACCTCTAGATCCAAAACATCAAGTAAAGTGCGATAAGCAAAATTGCGAAAAGCCTGACGAATCTCAATATCAATCCTTAATCGGTTCGCTAATGTACATAGCAATAAACACACGACCCGATATATTGCACTCTGCGAGCAAACTTTCCCATAGAAATACAGATTCATATGTGGAACATACGCTAGGAGAATATTAAGATACTTATCTACAACACTAGATAAGCAGCTTACATACATACCAAAAGACTGTGAAGCCAATTGAAGGTTACACCGATGCTAACTGGGATAGTGACGCCACTGACCGAAAATCGTACACTGGATATGCATTTTTATTGGCTGGGGCTGTTTTTTCATATGAGTCTAGGCAACAACAAACAGTGGCGCTTCGCAACATAGAGGCTGAGTATATGGCGGTCACGTCTACTTCCAAAGAGGCTACGTTTTTAAAAACAATTATTAAATGAAATGCAACTTCAATGTCCAAAATCAATTGTTATCAATGCCGACAGCGCTATAAACCTGGTTAAGAATCCAGTTAATCATCAGAGATGTATTTCGGAAGGGAGATATTGAATTGAAATATTGTTGCAGTTCCGAAAATTTGGCAGATGTGTTTATCAAGAACTTTCCTATTATAAGACAATTTTTTTCAGTAAGATTTTAAAATGTTCATTGAGGAGGAGTGTTGAAGTGGCAACTCCTTTTGATGGCAATGCAACACTTTCAAGCTTCACACACATAAGTATTCGAGTTTTCCCCTTTATTTTAATTTTCTTGTTACTTTGAATAATATCAGATAACTCACTTGTAAACTAAACTCTGAACAATAAAGATCGTTTAATTTTTAAGGGCTTTTACAACAAGAAGACTGCTGGTTAATATTAAACGCGTCAAAAACACTTACTTATGTAGTGTAGTGTGTCGTACTGTAAAAAATACCGTTATTTTTGCATTCTATTGAAATTTTGTAAATGTTTTATTTTAATTAGTTGAGTTTGGCAGATTTATTAAAAAAAAATTATTATTCTTAACAAGTATAAATATATCTGCCAAATGTAAGTTTGAGTCACACACCAAGGGTATCGTACCATGCATAGTTGACCCTTTAATTTTATTTTTAAACTTGTTACAGCGGACATAGTAAAACATACATAATTCTAAAATAAGGCTCTGTAAAAATTGCGTTACTATTAGAACAGTTTTAATTTTATATTTAATTTTTGCTGTATTTAAAGTTTTTTTTTTGAACTTTTGGGCTTCAAGGTCGATTTTAGAAAGTAAAAGATTTATTTATATATTTAATCTGACGCTTCGTTGAAAATCCCAGCTTTATCAGGGCAATTTTATTTAATATGTTGTCTAAATTTTTTACAATAAAATGATTCATATATTTGGCTATGCCGAATTTCGTATACCCTTCACGATCTATATAAATCTAGTTTAGTAAAGTAACTGCAATTAAAAAAGTAAATATTGGGGTGACAGACAATTAGCAAATTTTGTGCTGCATAAATGTCATAAAATAAAATGACATTGGCTCTTAATGGGTTAATCATTTAAAAAAAAATTAGTATTTCCTTAAAGATCTCTTTAAGAGCTTTAAAATGATGTTGATATGTTAGAAAATTTCAGAGCCCGTAACTCGGAACATATGGGCGAGCACCAATTTATTCACTTGATGTTTCTTTCTTATTTTTAATTCTATATCGCGCCATATATTTATTTTTTTGATTGTTGTTACTTTATTGTTCCAAATGACATTAAAAAATTAGAGGTAGGCGTGGCGTTTTGCCTGCTGCCTCGATGGACATGCACTGATCATGCTGATTTCCAGTAGCGCCTCTGTCAACATTATACCTGATTGATTGACACATTTACTTTTTTAACAGGGACGGACATCGCTATGTATAAGAAATCAAAATATATACACTTTATGGGGTCGGAAATGGATATTGTAGAAATTACACACGGAATGACAAACTTAGATATACTTTTTTCCACTTATTGTGGTGAAGGGTATAAAAATAGGTATTTAGAAGTGCTGTTAAAATATCACAAGAAGTTTCTGCTGTATCAGATACTAACGTAAGCGACAGCACAATACGAAGAGCACATCATAGAAATGGGCTACATGGACGATTCCCACGAAAGAAGCTACTAATTTCGGCAGTAATTCAGAAAAAACATCTTAACTACGCAAAACTACACAAGGGGGGCAACTTTTTTGCCCCCCTTGATCCTGACCCTGCTCCCAAGCGGAAAAAGGTTATAAAAGTTGATATTAACAACTCAAATATTTTTCCTAATTTAATTACATTACAAAAGCCTAAAAATTACAATCCTAAATACATTCTTAATACGAGGGCTGCTATATATATTTCTGGCCTGGCAACACTGAGTGCTGCCAAGTGCAATCTGACATTTCCATTGGAAAGTTTGTAATTTTTAAGCATAATCGTACTCAAAACGTTTTGACGTACGACCATTATTTGTGTTGTTGACAGTGACTTGAAAAAATTAATATAGAAAAAAAAATGGAATTAACTCGTGAACATTTTCGTGCCATCATTTTTCACAACTTTCGTCGTGGATTATCACGACAAGAGTGCATTGATGAACTTAAATCTTTGTATGGTGATGAAGCACCATCCTATAGCACTGTGAAAAATTGGTATAATGAATTTAATCGTGGCCGAAGCTCGCTCAAAGACGAATTCCGTGAAGGTCGTCCAAAAACGGCTGTTGTGTCAGAGAACATTCATGCCATGCGTGAACTCATAATGCAAGATCGACTTGTGACATACCCAGAGATAGAGACATCCTTGGACATTTCTTCCACCAGCATACATTCGATACTGCATGAACACCTGGCCGTAAAAAAGGTTTGTTCCTGTTGGATCCCGCACATTTTGAAAGTCGCTCAAAAAAAGGCTCGTGTCGATTGGTGCAAAGAAATGTTGCAAAAATACGATTGCGGTGCTTCAAAAGACGTTTATAAGATCGTCACAGGTGACGAATCATGGATCTATGCGTATGAGCCCGAAACGAAACAACAATCGACCGTGTGGGTCTTCAAAGACGAGCAAAATCCAACGAAAGTTGTTCGTGGAAGAAGCACTTCGAAGCAAATGGTCGCCTGTTTCTTCGGCAAAACTGGTCATGTGGCGACTGTTCCGCTTGAGCAACGTAGGACGGTCACTTCTGAGTGGTACACTACAATTTGTTTGCCTGAAGTCATCGGAGAAATTCGAAAAACCAACAAGAGAAGACGAATCATTGTTCACCATGACAATGCAAGCTCTCACACATCGGCTCAAACCAGAGCGTTTTTGACCGGCCAAAACGTCGAATTAATGGGTCATCCGCCGTACAGCCCAGACTGGGCACCAAATGACTTCTTGTTTCCGCACATCAAGAAAAAAATGCGTGGTCAACGATTTTCGTCGCCAGAAGAAGCTGTTGAAGTGTTCAAGAGAGGTGTCTCAATCGGAGTGGAAAAAGTGCTTCGACAACTGGTTTGAGCGCATGCAAAAGTGTGTAAATCATGCTGGAGAATACTTTGAAACACAATAAAACCATTTTTGATTATAAATATTCGCATTTTCACTATTAGGCCAGAAATATATAGAGCAGCCCTCGTAAAAGTGACATAAAAGAAAAATCTTTAAAAGGCTTTAACATATTTTTGCTCTCGAAGACATTAGAGTCAATTAATTATGATAAATTTGAAGAAGTTACTTTTACACGTGATGGCGACTTATTAGTGCTAACAGAAAATGCAACTCAATCAAACAAATTTCTAAAAATAAAAGAACTTATTAGTGTATGTCCTGTTACAATCAGATTGCATCCCATCCTTAATAGAAGGTCTTAAGGATCAAGAAGTTTTAGATTGTCACAAAGTTAAGAAATTTATCGATGGCCAGCTTACAAACACTTGTTTACATATACTTTCTTTTGACCGCTTCACGATTCCTACTGAAATCAAATTAGGTTTTCTTGTTGTTAAAGTCAGTCCATATGTCCCGCAGCCAATGCAATGTAAAAATTGCTTCAAGTTGGGACATACTAAAAAACAATGCAAATCAGAACAAAAATGCGAAGTCTGTTCCTCAAGTATACATGACCCGATGCCATACCCTAAAGTTGAGTGCGTAAATTGCAAGCACGAACACAATGCATTTGACAAAAACTGTCCAACATTTAAGAGAAGACAACTTATCATTAAAATTAAAATTACAAACAACTGCTCCTACAATGAAGCAAGCCAAGAAGCAAACGAATCAACTGAATCAATTTCAACAGATTTACCAAAAGAATCGCTCCAATAATAACATTGTAATCTCTGCTAAATCCAGTGAAGGTACACCTAAGAGTAAACAAGATGTCAGTGTTCTCCTAAATCAATTTTACTCGATCAATAAAGCTACAAAAGATACTACTGAAAATTATTCACTTAAAAATAAACGACTGCTTAAAAACGAAAGTATTAATACAAATATCAAAATCTTGAAAGAACTTGCAGATGCTAGAGTATATCGTTTTATTTATAAATTTCATGGCCCTTAATATTCTTCAGTGGAATATTAACGGTTATCATAATAATTTACACGAACTGCAAATTCTAGTTAATAATAAATCACCAGATGTGATTTCATTACACGAAACTCATCTTAAATCAAATCCTACCAAGCTAGGAAACTATTAAGCCATTGTTAGCAATTTCAATTCATCTAGTGCTAAAGGCGTTACTGCTCTATTAATAAAAAAATCTATACAACAAAAATCCTTCACACCTAATCTTAGCTTTTATTCCTAATCTTATTTTATTTTTTGCAACAACAATTGAAGCAATAGTAAAACTTAATATAATATCTTTATATGCACCTCCGTCACAGCCAATTACAAAACAAGCTCTCGACTTGATTAGCGGTGCATCGACTCCACTACATTAATTTTAGCTGATTTAAACGCGCATAGTCCTTTTTAGGGTTCACCATGCTCAAATCGTCGTGGCAAAATGTTAGAGAAATTTTATTTACCATCTAATCTAACTGTTCTTTACAACGGATCCGCTACTCACTTCTCAACCCACTCTACACTTACACATGTAGATATCTCACTCGTAAGTCCCTGCTTATATCCATTTATTACTTGGCAGGTTGATGGCGAACTGCACGGAAGCGATCATTTTCCTATTTATATCGAAATCTCCAAAACTAACAACACCAACAACTATATTTTCAAAAAAAATTATAAGTTTAAAACCGATATAGCAAATTGGCAAATATATCAAATTTAAATTAACCATAAAATTCTTAATTTACAATTGACGAATAATAGCAATAAGGAGCAGCAAGACTGAAAAAAATTCTTATCGGATCTGCAAATGAATCTATTCCTAGAACCTTTTCTTGTATTAAACGTAAGCCAGTACATTGGTGGAGCAAGAAACTTGCGAAAATTCAAACACTCCTGCTGGTACAAATTTAAAAACTGTCCTACACTGGAAAATAAAATCGAATACAGAAAAGCTAACGCGGTTTTTAAGAAACATGCAAAAATTGCAAAAGCAGAATCATTTTTTAAATTTACTTCCGAAATCAGTCAGGTCAACGCTTAAAATATTTTAGGGGAATAATACTAGACAAATAATTGAGTGTATTGATCATTTAAACTCTACTTATTCGGAGCCAGATAAAATTGCAACACAATTTGGTGAATTGTGGTCTGCACAATCGGGTGATTTAATTTTCTGTCAAAGTTTTATAAATTACAAAAACTGTATTAATATAACAATAAAATACGACTCGCATGCAACTTCAAAATTCATTAAGTCTGAAATTACCTTATTAGAATTTAATTCAGCGCTTATTTCTCTTAAAGGAAAAACACCTGGTTTTGATAAAATAAATTACCCTATGCTAAAAAACTCCCTAACTTCATTCAAAGTAGTTTGCGTGAAACTATTCAATAGTATAATCGAATGGAAAATCTCAACAATCATACCCTGCCTGAAACCTGGAAAGGAAAAAAATAAACTAGAGAGTTAAAGACCAATTTCTCTTCTATCGTATGTAAGCAAGCTATTGGAAAAAATTATGGCTAAAAGACTTTGGTGGTTTCTTCAAAAAAACAAGCTCATACACCCAAAACAAGGAGCTTTTAAGACCCGTAAAGGCACAAGTGATATCTTACTTTATGTGGATCAACAAATTACCAAAGCCCTTTCATCTGGTAATCACCTAACTATTGTATCAATGGACTTTGTAAAAGCTTTTGATAAAGTAGGCATTAACACTATCGTTTCTCAGTTAAAAGAATGGCGTGTTGGATATAAAATGCTTAGTTGTGTATTTAACTTTCTATCCAATAGAAAATTCAGAGTAAGGGTGAATGATTTTCACTCTGTTATCTTTCCATTATTAAACGGTATTCCACAGGGCTCTCCTATCTCCGTGATATTATTTCTAATTGCTTACGAAAAAATTAACCGCATAATTGTTAAACACCCCACGTTTCAGCATTGTATATATGCTGATGATCTTTGCTTAATTATTAAACAGTATAAACAAAAAAATATCGATCTTGTCAAAGTAAATAATCTCATCGATGAGTTAAACGCTTGGTGTCATGGTAATGGCGCTATGACTTCGTTTGAAAAAACTAAAGCTATTAATTTTTGCCGAAAAGGTTATTGTACGCAACAGGCATTATTTATCCAAAACCGTGCTATAACTATGGTATATCATATGAAGATTCTAGGTCCAATCTTTGACAGAAAATAGAACTGGAAAGAACATATAACATATCTCATCAAAGCTCTGGACAATCGATTGAGGCTTATTAAATGTTTATGTGGAAGGAATGCAAATTCTCATCCGAAAACCATAGTGAACATTATAAAATCATTGATTGTTTCAAAAATTGAATACGGTCTGCCCTTCTATGGGTATGCTGCAAAATCATTATTAGGCAAAATACAAACCTTTTATCATGCCGCAGCAAGGTTTGGTATTGGAGCCTTCAAAAGCATCCCAATTTTAAATAACTTAGCAGAATCCGGATTACCAACATTCGATAACTTAAGTTAAGTTGCTTGTGCCATCTGAAAACCAAATTCTGCAAATCAATCCAAAGTCAATGCGTAAGGAAAAATTAAAATCTGCAGTGCAGCGCATAACAGAATATATAGAGATACTTGGCATTAGCTCATTCCCTAAAAAAGCTTTTATTTGTTTGCGACCTCCTTGCCATCTTCATTATAATAGTATTGTTACCTCCTTGTTAGCTTTTCCTAAAAATTCAACTCCAGCTATAAATTTACAAAAGAAGGAAAAATATAAGCAAAAAGGGTGGCTAACATGTTACACGGATGGGTCAAAGTCCGTCAATGGTGTTTCTTACCCTTTCATTGACGATAACTTTAACGTTATACAACAAGGCCTGCTTCATTCACTCACTCCAATTTTTATTGCGGAAGCTATTGCTATCTTAAATGCCATCAAATGGATTAAAAACCAACGAAATAAATATTGTTACGAATAATAAAATCTGGCAACCCCTGTAGTTGTTTCCGTATGAGCGTGGTGAATAAGCTAATTCAACTAATGGTGTGTTTATAGAATCCGTACGTTTGCTTGATCTAAAAGGGTAAAACGTAACAATATGTTATCTGCTCTGATTCTAAATCTTGCATAACAGCAATACAAAACTCTAAAAATAGAGATGATATTATTTGTGAAATTAGAGACAACTTAGTTCAATTTCCAAACAAAATTAAGTTAATGTGGATACCTGGCCACTCAAATATAGTAGGAAATGAAAGAGCTGACACAGCGGCTAAAGAAGTACCAAAGTTGCCAAGGATAACACAACTTCCCCAAAATAAAATGTTGATATATGCAGCTATACGTGATTACATTGATAATAAACAAAATATCTAATGGAGGTCTTATACACATTATTATAATCAACTTAATCCTTGTTGTAAAGCATCAACTTATCCAGTAGGAGTTTCTAGGAAATCTTTGCAAAATTACATACGAATGAGACTCGGCCATAGTAGATTAACTCACCAACATTTGATGAAAAAAAAGCCACCGCCGAAATGCCTTTTCTGTCCTGAACCTAAGATGACGATGCAGCACCTAGTCCACGAATGTCACCATATACTTCAGTATGCAAAGTCAATAAATTTTCATGCTTTAACTTACTTCAAAATATATCAAAAGAAAACGATAGCAATTTGACTAAACTGTTAAAAACTAAAATATTTATGACAAGATTTAAAATATGTATCTATCGCCTTTTGTACACAGTATATGTTTATCCTTTGTATGTTTTCATATTAATTTTTTGTTGTTTTGCTTAACATAGAGCTGATGGCCCTAGCAGCTAGTAAATTGTAATAATTTATTTCTAAGTTATTTTTTAAATAAATAAATAAATATTTTTATTGAAATTCAGAGCACAAAATTTAAGATATTTTGACCAAAGTGAAAGGTGGCATGCAATATCACCATATAGGTGGTGTTCTCAAGGGGCAATACTATTGCCCCACATAAACACATTTTCTAAATTTATTTTGTGAGTGCTAAAAAAAAAAAAATAAGAAAAATTAAATTTGGGTAATATGTGTGGTTTCTGTGAAGGATTTTGACCAATGTGGCCGAATGGAGTAGTGGCATGATATACCACCTTATGGAGAGTATTTACTAGAGTCAGTACTATTGCTCCATATAAACACTTTTTCAAATGAGTTTGCGTACATGTTTTCGATAGGAAAAAAATTTCTAATGAGGAAATAGTGACAAGTAGTTTTCAAAACTTAAACGAGAATAGCTTTTTGTGTAAAGTGTTAATTTCAAGGCATATTTGACCAGATGTATGCAAGGCAAATTCAATATTTCTTGCTACTGAATATATCAAGAGCAGACTAAGAAACAAAGGTAAATATTAGAGCTAAAAACTTACAATCAAATTTGTAAAAAAAAATTTAAATCATTTATTATTTACTTTAACAAAACTTTTTTACAAAATTGAAATAAATTTTATAAACAGCTGTTATAATATCAGAAACCCAATTGGTCCCTAGTTTAAAACATAAAGGATGAGAATGTTATCCTTTTGATGATTTAGGTTTTTGTTGTTGTTTATATTTTGTTTTTGTGGTAAGTTTTATATTATTTAGCATTTGACTTTTTTAATTATTCAAACTTTTATCTTTTTGGTCATTAATGATTGTTTAAATAAATTAAAAGTGTTATTTAACCTAAAAGTAAAAGCAGCAAATATTATTGTACGCAACCTTTATAAAGTAAATTTTTCAAGAATAAAAAATCTTTTCTATTTATGATGCTGTCTTATTAAAATAAAGACACACTTACCGTTTTCTTTTCTTTTTCGTAGTTAAACAGGCATATGAATCTTAGTGTATTTTATAGTCCAAATAACTTTAATTTTACATTTAAAATTAAATTATTTAAAAAATTTAATATGTGCATATTTACAGTTACATATTTAAATATTTACTTACAAAGTAATCAATAATACAGTTTAAAAAATTTTTATTTTTTTTAGATTATTGTATTAAATAATGTAAAAATAAAAATTGAAGTTTTATTTTTTTTTTGTTAGTTCTTAGATTTTTTTATATATGTAAATTTTAAATTAACAATCACATTTTATACTTGTTTTGTTTAATAATAATTAACAGTTCATACAAGTTACTTTAAAAGCACATCTTGTTAAAAAATAGGAATATAAACTATTGTTAGAAAATAAGAAAAAGTATTATATTTCGCTTTTACTGTTCTTATTACCATTTTTTAAATTTTAACATTAGAATGTTGCGTGCTGGCAAAAACATCACACCCACGGAACAATAACTCATCAGGGTTAGTGCAATAGCAATAAATTATTAAATAAAGGTTCATATATAAAAAAATAATCAGCTGTCAAACTGCACTTTCCTACTGAATTATTGTGCCATGATATAAATATTATATATCAACTGCTACGTTTTCGATCGCATAACATATGTTTAAATCAAACGTACACGCACGTAAGTAATAACTATTGTTGATTTTAATGTCTCATCAAACATTTTAAATTCGCATTTTGTTAATATTAAATAAAATAAATGAAATTAATATATAATTTTTACATTACTTAAAATATATATGTATGCATATCTTAAATACTGTTTGCAATACAATTATGTTTTGAGAGCTAATGATTTTAATTATTTAATTAATTTAATTTTAAAAGTTTTAAAATGTAAATCTGATAATAAGGATAAAAATTAAGAAAAACTAAACTTAGAATTATTTATAATTTTTTTAAAGGTTAAAATTACTTAAAATAATTTATTACTTTAATTTCATTCAAAAAGGCAGTTATAAAAAAATGTATTTAGAATCGTTAAACTTAAACGAAAATGAGTTCAATTGTGAAACTTAAAAAACAAAGTATATCTAGTCAAGCACATGCAGGAGGTCAGCTGATAGGTTTGTTTGTTGTTGTGTTGTAGAAATGATTTAAAGAAACAATTATGTTTTATATATTATATATATATATATATATATATATATATATATATATATATATATATATATATATATATATATATATATATATGTTTTCATTGTTTTTGTTCTTTTTACGAATTTCGCTATAAGAGATGGCGAGAGAAGTTTTCAAAATATTGATTACAGGCTCGAATTTTACTAAACGCTCTGTTTATTGTTTTTGTGTTATTTTATGTTGGTTTTAAAAAACCAGATCAATTTGTTTTAATATTTTATTATTATTTATGAAAATAAATTTAAGTTTTTTTTACAAAAAAAAAAGAGTACAATTATTTATACACACTTTGCCATCCCTGAATTACATTTGAAAATAGTGATGATTTTTATACAAACAAAATCCTTGTTCTTGTTGTAATGCTATGCTTGTTGTAGACTTGCATGTACTTGATACAGATATTGCTTAAATAATTTTTATAAAAGCCTTGGAAACATATTATAGTCAAACCTTCCTCTTTTTTGCTCAATTTGCTTTAGATATTGAATTTGATAATTTGATTGTTTTGAAGCTTCATTATACTTCAATTATCATTACATCCTTAAACATTTAATTCATTAGCACTGTGTTTAAGCAGTTATCAAAAATACTTTATCAAGATTTGTACAAATACTATGTAGTAAATTTTATGCTTTATGCTTAATATGAAAACAAGGTACTAAAAGAATAAGTAAAACAAAAATTTACAATAAAAGAAAAATACAACAAAAGAAAAAAAAAAAAGTTAAATACTATCATTCGATCTTGGGGCACGAAGTTTTGTTTTAAAAGGCAAGTAATTTTGGCACATTAGTAATAGAAAGAAGTACATTGAAAAATAAATAAAAAATTTAATTCTACGAAGAATGCACCACCTTTATAGATCTGACAATTATAGAAGAGGAGCTCATTATTGATGAAGGAAGATTTGGTTTGAATCGTCAAACCGAACCGTATACTCATATATGTAACAGATAACCGTGTAACATTACACACTAATATATAGTATTTTTTTTTATTAACTTAGAAATTTTTTTTAGTAAGTTCACTCTATTCGACCAAAAAGGATCAACTAAATTGATGAAATCCTAAGAAGTAATTACTCAGATCGATAGAGAATAAAATTCTACATCATATCGCGCATTTTAAAGATTGTAAGTTAAGATTTGTAGTTGTGGGACACTGTTAAAGTCAGTGGCTAAACGAAGTAAGGTATTACATTGATTTTTTTTTACCTGAAAGATTTTATCAGCAGCTGTTTTCAAAGAAATAATTATCTCAAATATTTATTTTAAAAATATTAATTATAAAAAAACTATATACAGTGTTTATAATGATTATAGTTGGCCAATAATTTTATCTGTATTTATAGATTCTATTTTTGAGCTATTAAGGCCTACAGTTGTTAAGTAATTAAAAATCTCCTAAAGCACACCTCTCTTAAGCGGGCACCGCCCATACGCGGACGCTTTTTTAATACTAAAAAACTTGCAAGGGATTATTAAAATATTTCCCTCTTAAGCGGACAACTCTCCCATAACAGATTACGGCACGGTAAGAATATTTTTTGTTTACATTTTTCTTTATTCATAGTGTTGATTATTCAATAAAACGTGAAAAAAACGTGCATGTTGCCTTCAATGCAGTAAATGCAAATATTTTAAGATTCTTATTGTACACTTGAATAACAATGCCTAGAGCAGTGTTACTTATAAAAGAAAAAGTAAATGTCATCGAAATTCATTATAATGAAAGATTAAAAATAAAGGACTAACGATAAAAATATGGAAAACATAAGTACTAAATGTTAAGTGCTTCCCAAAAAACGGGTTCAAACTCGTTTGAAGATGAACTAGAAAGTGAAATTGAAGACAAGTTAACTTCTTTTAAAGAGGCTAATGTAGTCATTAGAAAATTAAAAGCTTTTTCTTTATATCACAGGGACCCTGAAAGTGTTAAAATGCTGAGTGATCTTCAAATAGATATCAAAAATATTGAACTTGAAGGAAAAACTCGCCATGGTATAATTTCTGACTTTTTTGATTCCAGTTGAATGCGTGGTCTGATCTTACATATTCTTTTTTATTTGCAAAAATACTAGTGAAAATTTTCTTTACTTTGACTTTTTATATTTTGTAAATTCTGTGAGAATATAAATGAAAAATCCGTTTATTTTGTCTTATTTTTATACGTATGTTTTTTGTTTTGGAAATAAAAGTGAAGATTATTAAATTATTACATATTATTAATTTCTTTTTTGTGTTTTTCTGACAAAAGGAAACTTCTCATAAGCAGACAAATTTGTCAGTCCCGTAGCCGACCGTGTTGAGAGAGAGCACTATATATGTATATAGCACAGCGCATGCTTCGACGACTGAAAAATTTTAACATTTTTAAATAAATTATTTTAAATTATGAAAAAACAATCATAATTCTTATAATTCCTTAAAAATCGGAGCTATATCGTTTATAATATGCTCCGTATAAATTGCTGACATGTCGGGAAAGTACACTGATGTTTCTGCTTATTTTCAAGTTTTATCTTGACGCCGTCATGTTTTCAACATTGGCAAGGTAGTGTCATATTGCATATTACACGCGCCACCTAGAGAGTGGTGATACCAGTTAACAAAAAATCAACAACAAATATTTTTCTTAAATATGTAAGACAAATTCTTTGGCAACCAAAATTAATTTGGAAAGTGACCGTATTACGGCAAGAAAATTAATAAATGTGAAACAATATAGTTTGACGAGAAGAATACATGAAACCATGACTATAAAATTGATTATGATTATGAAAACTAATAAATTATAAAGAGAAATAAAGTGTAGTAGTATGTGAAAAACTTTAGCATAAATCATTATGAAATAAATTATAAGCTATTATTGAGTAATTATTTTCGTAAATTATAAGCTCTCAATATGCTTATTAGCAAGTTTTTGGCTATGTTAAAAATCCCATTTGCTGTGCAACTCTGATTTGTAGTTTGATGTGTTTTAGCAATTAAATTAAAGATGTATTTGCTTCGCATTGATTTGAGAAAGCTACTAATTTTAAAAATTATAATAAATTATAAATTTGGTTTGCAATTTGGCAACTTCGGAATTCATCTAGAACACACCTTTAATATTGCCACTATTTTCCATATGTAAACTAGATGAAGCGAAATGCCATTTTTTTATTTTAGAAATTATGAAATATCTTTACTACGCAATAATCTTTCCACCAAAATGCAGGAATATATCAGTAAACACACATTACTACTGAAATTTTAAATTCGTTATTTTGTATGAAAAAAAAGTAATTTTTATACATATGTATGTATATAAAATTGTTGCCAGTGTGTTGTGACTTAATAACTCACGAATGGTCAAACTGAATTCGATTAAATTATTAGGGTGTGAGAGACCAAATTGGCAAAATTTATTTTAACAAAAAATAATATTAAGAATATTTAAAAGATAAATAATACCTAATTCATAAGGTCCAATAGGCAGAAGGAAAGCAGTTATAACTTCCATACTTATCAAATAAAAAACTTATGAAGTGCCCCGGGAACAGTATTAAATAAAAATTTTATTTTTTTAAATATACAAAATACAAAAATATTGTTACTTGGTATTCACGCACTATATGTTTACAAATTGTTAAATTTCTTTTTGCTAAGGCTATCGCTATACAATCCTCTTCTTCTTCATCCACGACAAAAATTATCTTTTTTTTTTAATAAATAAGGTATTGTTGTTGATCCATTTTAAGAAATAAGAATACGAATGAATACTAGACGTTTAAGTTGGAAAGGATTTTTTATTTCATAAAACTTTAAAAAGGCATCTGGCAACAATATCCCAAACAGAATTAACAGGGCAAAGACAGGAAAATGTTATGCTTTTCATTTACATTTATTTATTTATTTATTTATTCAATTAATTATATTTCCTGCACAACAAGACCAGGTCTTATATTTATAGTACAGGAACGCATTACGTAACAATATTTGAATTAACGTCATAAACTTAATACATATGTAAGTATACAATATTATCAAAAATAAAAACAAAAAATAAAACAGCATGAAAAAATTATTTTTGTTCAGATTATTTATAAAAATTAAATAAAAATTTTCTGAAACTATTAGCATTGCTATTTACTTGTTGAATTGGTGGAAGATTGTTCCAAAGACGTGCGGCATGCACATAGAACTGCCATTCAGACATTAGGCATCGATGCCGAGGTATTATTATATTTCGGTTTCGACTTGATCGAGAAAAACGTATTTGTTCAAATATATACCTGGGTGTTTGACTATATATTATTTTATGCAAAAAAGTAAGAGTGCGAATTTTTAAAAGATTATCAAATGAGACTCCGTACAGAGTATTAGAAACAGAGGAGACATGAACAAATCTCCTCAAACCATACACATATCTTATGATGTTATTAAACAATATATTTAGTTTCCGCTTACTAACTGCGTCACAATTTCCAAATAACTCGCACCCATAAAGAAGAGAGGGAATTAGGTATGTTTTAGCAATTAATGCCCTTATTCTAAAAGGAGTAAAATATTGTGTGTGCCAGACAGCTCTTAGTTTTACATAATTTTGACCCACCAGTGAGTTTATATGATCATTCCAGGTCAAATTGCTATTGAATGTAATACCAAGATTTTTTGCTGTTTTAACAATTTCAATTTTTTCTCCATTTAAAACAATATCTCCAGAAATGTCCGGATTTATGCGTTTTTTACATATAACTAGACATTTAGATTTCCTCGGATTCAAACAAAGACCTTTTGAAGATGCTTTTCCTTCAAAAATTTACATTTTTTCATTAAAATTACACCTTGAAATTTTCCTTAAATAAATGGTAATTTAATGTAATTTGTATAAAATATAGTAAAAAGTTTAGGGAAAATAACAAGTCAATAAATTCATTTACTGAACAAATATAAAACGAAAATTAAAATGAAAGAAACGTGTATGAAAATAAATTTCATAAATTTCACCATATCGCTGATACTCATAAAGATTTAAGTTAGGACTCAATACTAATAACTCGATATGCACGCTCTCGCCATTCAATTAAATTAGTTTAAATAAGATTTTTTTATTTTTTAATTTTTTCCCAATCAGGATTTGAACCATCGATCTTATAAATTAATGAAAATTGACTTATTTTCGGCTTATTGGTTCTTTTTTAATTTAATTTCTAAACATTTTTAGAAATAAAAACTATTTACAAATGTATGCGGACGTTTTCCATAGAAAACAAGAAAAAATAGACACTAGCAGAATGAAATGCAGCATTTTGCTATACCGCCACATCCTTCATCAGCAATCTTCGCATCTATCTACCTTTTGTTATGTACGTCGTAAACATCATCTATTTAACCAACTAATCTTAATGTTAATTTGGTGAGAATTTTTTATTGTTGTATATCTTCATTGTAGCTTGCGTCATAATAACAAAAATTAAACGATAAATGCGTTTTGCTTATGTTTTAGGTATGGGAAGTTTGCTTGTGAATTTGTTATTGTTTTATTACTATCTTCATTGCAGCTTGCGTTTTTTTTTTTGTTTTGTTGTTAAACGGTAAATGCGTTTGCGTATGTTTTAGGTATGGGATGTTTAGTTGTGAATTTTTTATTGTTTTATTACTTCTTAACAAAACTATAGAATTGTTTTACTTAGTTTAAAATATGTATTTACATATATTTATATAATGATTTATTTACTTTATAAACAAAATATGTACATATTCAAATTTCTCTCTTTCGGACAAAATTTAACTCTGTTTACTTATTGTTTTCTTTTTTAAGATTTGATCAGTCGAGCAAGTTAAAGTTTAATTCTGTTATTAATATATTAGAAATAAACTTTTTAGATAGCTTAGATCTTAAGTTTGTCAAGACTGTTGCATAGGGTTGCATTTATTTTTCACATTAAGCAAGTAGTTCTGTTTTATGTGATAGTTTTGATTTTGTGTTTTTAAATGCGATGTATTAAGAAGTGCTAGTTTAGAGTGTGCAGCAGTTGACGTAGTTGGAGTATTATCTAATGAAGTAGAACATTCGAAAAATGAAATGTCATTTTCTTCTTGAGAAGATGTCGAATGCGATAATTTATTAATAATTTTAAAAGTCTGTATTAAGCGATCCTGAAAATATAATAACATTTTTTATTATTATTATTGTTTTATTAGTTAAAATTTAAGCCTAACATTGCAGTTTGTTTTGGATCATTGGTAAGTAGTGGCGTTCCTTGAAAATTAAAGCGAGGGTCTAAATACAATGCAGCGACAAAGGCTTTGTGTTTAAGAAGTTTACGTTTCCTTATTACCATGGCTTGATGCAGTCTCTACATACGGATTTGTTTGGATCATATCTTACATATGTAACTCGTATTCTAGCCAGTAGTGAATAAAATCTTTTTACATATGCGTTGTGCATTCAGCCAATGGCTTAAATGCAGTAGCAATTAATTGACAGATATATTTGTAGAGTCGGCGAGTTTATTAATATATTCTTAGAGACCTAATATTGAAACCATCTTGTAATATGTAGAATTCCATCTAGTCGCATTATCGAGACATTATAGGTTAATATTTTGATTTTCTGCTCTTAATATATTTCGGATCGTTTTAGCAATATCTCGCACATCCTTAATTTCTGTTTCCAAAGTTCTGATAACATCATATGCCGCAAGCTGTATCGTGGCCACTGCACAACGAAGTAATGAAAATACTGACAAAAGTTGGTTTTCAATTGCGTCATACGTTTTTGTATTGTCTATTTCACCATCTTCCGCCTTAGTTAGTCAGTCGGAAGTGTTGGAATAAATTTGTCCATGTTATATTCCTCAAGACATTTCAATATTTCCTCATCAAATCCTGACTGTGTTTTTTATTTAACTAAATCATGCCTGTGTGCAAAACTTATTTATAGTAAGAACAGAAGTACAAAACGAAACTTTACGAAACGAAACTTACCTATGGTGTTTATACAGATTTGAAAATCACGTATATGTTGTATGTACTTATGTACATATGTTTACTCCCAAAATATGCTTGTCTTGCCGACTGGCGTATTAAATTAAAAAAAAAAAACAATTTCGTTTTCAACTATCTTTGCTATAGCTCTTTTTATTTCTTGACTAGTATCACCAAGGATATTTGAAATATTTTTTTAATTTAAAGTAATTTAAAATTTTTCCTCGTATTTTTTTTTTTAAATCTTTATCGTCAAAAATACGAAGCGGTATTTTTTTTTTTGATGCTATTGCAATGCAATATTTTAGGAATTCTTCTCTGTTGAATGTTGTAGTAATATAATTAGTGTTTTTTTTTTTGGCAATAGCCTTTGGAAGTGACTCTTCTCTATCAATAACAATGTTATGAAGTAATTTATAATGACGTTTAAGATTTGCGTTATTTCGTGCACTTAGTTCTTTTTTGCAGGTTTTAACGAGACACGTAAATTTGTTTGTTTCTTCATTAAAAGTTGGGAATTTTTTAAAACAAAACTCTTCTATTGTTATAACTTTCGGTAAAGTCCGTGTTCTCTAGCTGTGTAATTCGTACGTTTGGCGAGCGCTTTCGATGTGATAATATCCAGGGTTCAGATTGTCTCGCTATTTTGCTCTTCACTCTTTTTAGCTATGCGCAAAAGAGAAGAGCGGAAAAAAAGAGCCCATCGTTTAAGCGCATTGCACTTGCTCCTTCTTTTCTCGCGCTGCTCTTTGAGCTATGCGCATTCGATTTTTTTCTTTTGCTCTGCGCATTGAGCAAAAAGAGCAGCTCTTTTGCTCGTGCTCCTTTTGATAGTAACAGTGGTTCGTTTGAAAAATTAAAATAACTTCGTCGTTGGAAACAAAAGTACATGGAAAAATAAAAATAATTGCGTGGACGGTAAAATAGTACATGTTACGATAGTCCAAATAAAATAACATTTTTTAATATTAATATGATTGGTTTTTTTAGTTACAATTTAACCATTGCAGTTTGTTTTTGATTATTGGTAAGTAGTGGAGTTCCTTGTAAATTCAAGCGAGTCATATGAATGGCTCATTAACATAAATGTGCAATAAGTGGTGTTATAAAAAGTTAGGATTCAGGGTAATAATTTGCTTGTCTTGTTGTATATATTAAACTGTTGTTATAATTTTCGGTAATAACCGTCGTCACTGGCTGTGTACTTTGGATGTTCGGCGAGCGCTTTCGATGTGATAACATCATTTTCAAGCCACGTGTTTATTAAAACTGAAGAGATAGTGTTAAAGATAGATAGTGTTAAGAATAAAAGGTGGTGGGTTTAGGTAATTTTTGTCCGTTTAAATAGTATTATGCAGGTAGATTCCCTAATATCTGTCCTGTTTATTGGGGTAAATAGTTTAATATTTGGGTTTTTTATTATTGGGTAGGTAAGTGTGACCGTCTGTGGGTGGTTTTCGTTTGTAAGAGTGTTTTAGTAATTTTAGTGGTGTAAAAATCGTGTCAAAGGTTGTGTTTACCTGTTCGTTAATAATGTCTCTGTTAAACGTTCGTGCTTTCTAAATTTCCATGTTTTCAAGAATGTCTAGTCCTCGTCCTTTTTACATGGGTGTAATACTGTCATACATTCATCTATATTGCTTGGTTCGTGTCCATGTGTGTTAAGGTGTTTTGCGAAATTGGAGTCTTCCCTTTTTCTTTTGTATGATCGTATGTGTTCTGTAAACCTTGTTTTTAATGTTTGTCCAGTTTGTCCGATGTATGTATGGTTGCAAGTACAAGAAAGTCTGTATACTCCGCTGGTGTTAAATTTATCGGTTGTTTCTATTGATGTCTTGAGATTGTTGCGTAGAGTGTTGCTCGTTTTTAATGTTGTGTGTAAACCTTCTTTTCGGAAAAGGTTAGTTAATCTATATATTTCTGGTCCTGTGTAAGTAAAGATGTGTCGTCGTGTTGTGTCGATTGTTTCCTTGTCTTCTTTCTTCTTGTTTTTGTTGTTGTATTGTCTGAGTAGTTTGTCGATTGTTGTGTGTTTGTAACCGTTATTTTTAGCTATAGCGTAAATTGTATCGAGTTCTTTGTTGTATTTATCTGGAGCGAGTGGGATTATTTTAAGTCTGTGAATCATGTGTCTAAACGCTGCGAGTTTATGTTGAGTAGGATGGTTTGAGGAGCTGTGGATAGTTCTGTCTGTCATGGTTGGTTTTCTATAAATGTCAAAGTTTAAGGTATATATTCCTCGTGTTATTGAAATGTCAAGATAATGTAAAGTTCTGTTTTGTTCTATTTCCATTGTGTATGTGATTTTGTTGTGTATTATGTTTAAGTCTTTAAGAATTTGTTCGGCGTTGTCTCTTTCTAGGATTCATATAATGTCGTCTACGTATCTGTAGTAATGGGTTATTTTATGTTTTTCCATCAGTTTTTTGATGTGTAGTTGTTCTAAATGTTGCATAAAAATCTCTGTGAAGATTGCGGATGTTGGGTTTCCCATGCCGAGTCCATCAGGTAGTTTATAGAAGTTATTATTGAATCTAAAGTAGTTTTGTTTTAATATTGTCTTTGCAATATCCATTATTTCGTTGATATATTGATTGTCGTATAAGTTGGAAAGTATGTTACGTAGGATAGTCAAAGTTTCGTGTGTGGGTACTGATGTATATAGATCCTTTATGTCGAAGGAAACGAGTCTCGTATTATCAGTGATTTTGATGTCCTTAATTTTGTTAATGAGGTCTTGTGTATTTCGTAACACGTATGTGTTCTGCAAATTTATTTTCTCTTTTAAGAATGTGGTAAGGTGTTTGGCCAAGTTATATGCAGGCGCAGGTTTGTAATTTACTACAGGTCTGATTGGAATATTTTCTTTATGCATTTTGGGTTGTGCTCTGAGTGTAGGGGGTCCTGGGTTCATGTTCATGTATATGTATAACTTTCCGTCAGTAAACGTTTTGCAGCGTTTTAGTAGGCTTCGTATTTCCTTTTGGAATGAATCGGTTGGGTCATTCTTGAATTTTTTGCATTTTGCTTGTTGAATGAATTGTTGTGTTTTCTCTATATAATCTTTCTTGTGCATTATTACAGTTGTGTTCCCTTTGTCTGCTTTAATAAGTAATAGATTATTATTCCGAAGTTTTGCCTTTATCTGTCTAGTAGTTTTTTGTTTGTCAGGAGTAGTTTTAGATGCAATGTGTTCTTTTATTTTTTTTTCAAGTACATCGGCTATCTTTTGTCTCATGTGTTCTTGTCGGTCAGTTGGTAAGTGTGTAATAGTAGCTTCGGCGTCTACGATTTGGGTTTCAATTGTTTTTTCTAAATTGTCAAAAGGTAGATTATGTTTTAGTCCCTTCTCCATTAGTTTTGTTCCATTGTCGCTGAATTCTATGTTTGTCAGGTTTTTCACTCGTGGGTAAAATTCTGAGTTTGTACGTTTTTCAGTCTGTTTTGTGAGTTTTGTAAATTTTCTTTCCATCTGCTTGTATTTGTCAGTCATCTGATTGAATGAATTGTTGTATTTTCTCTATATAATCTTTCTTGTGCATTATCCAAAGTACACAGCCAGTGACGACGGTTATTACCGAAAATTATAACAACAGTTTAATGTATACTGGCGGAATCAACCCAATTAATTTAATACCGGATACAGCTAGTCAAGCTAAGGTACTATTAACTAGACTCACTAACAAGACACTACAACTACACATGACAATAGCAAACATACGATTCAACAAACAATGTCTTAAAAACAACATTACTCCACGTTACATAACTATTAACATTACGAACCAAACGTACGCTTCCCAACGCGCAAAGCGTGTAGTCCAACTGACATGGATAAAGACTGAGTGAGCGTCACTTTACATTAAAAAAGACAAACTCAATAAGGAAACTTATCATCTTCACTTAAAAGTAACAGACTTGTTAACAAGACATAATATTTCCCACATTTTTACACAACTTACATCAAAGGATACAAAATCAGATGACTGACAAATACAAGCGGATGGAAAGAAAATTTACAAAACTCACAAAACAGACTGAAAAACGTACAAACTCAGAATTTTACCCACGAGTGAAAAACCTGACAAACATAGAATTCAGCGACAATGAAACAAAACTAATGGAGAAGGGACTAAAACATAATCTACCTTTTGACAATTTACAAAAAACAATTGAAACCCAAATCGTAGACGCCGAGGCTACTATTACACACTTACCAACTGACCGACAAGAACACATGAGACAAAAGATAGCCGATGTACTTGAAAAAACAATAAAAGAACACATTGCATCTAAAACTAATCCTGACAAACAAAAAACTACTAGACAGATAAAGGCAAAACTTCGGAATAATAATCTATTACATATTAAAGCAGACAAAGGGAACACAACTGTAATAATGCATAAGAAAGATTATATAGAGAAAACACAACAATGCATTCAACAAGCAAAATGCAAAAAATTCAAGAATGACCCAACCGATTCATTCCAAAAGGAAATACGAAGCCTACTAAAACGCTGCAAAACGTTTACTGACGGAAAGTTATACATATACATGAACATGAACCCAGGACCCCCTACACTCAGAGCACAACCCAAAATGCATAAAGAAAATATTCCAATCAGACCTGTAGTAAATTACAAACCTGCGCCTGCATATAACTTGGCCAAACACCTTACCACATTCTTAAAAGAGAAAATAAATTTGCAGAACACATACGTGTTACGAAATACACAAGACCTCATAAACAAAATTAAGGACAGCAAAATCAGTGATAATACGAGACTCGTTTCCTTCGACATAAAGGATCTATATACATCAATACCCACACACGAAACTTTGACTATCCTACGTAACATACTTTCCAACTTATACGACAATCAATATATCAACGAAATAATGGATATTGCAAAGACAATATTAAAACAAAACTACTTTAGATTCAATAATAACTTCTATAAACTACCTGATGGACTCGGCATGGGAAACCCAACATCCGCAATCTTCACAGAGATTTTTATGCAACATTTAGGTCAACTACACATCAAAAAACTGATGGAAAAACATAAAATAACCCATTACTACAGATACGTAGACGACATTATATGCATCCTAGAAAGAGACAACGCCGAACAAATTCTTATAGACTTAAACATAATACACAACAAAATCACATACACAATGGAAATAGAACAAAACAGAACTTTACATTATCTTGACATTTCAATAACACGAGGAATTGATACCTTAAACTTTGACATTTATAGAAAACCAACCATGACAGACACAACTATCCACAGCTCCTCAAACCATCCTACTCAACATAAACTCGCAGCGTTTAGACACATGATTCACAGACTTAAAATAATCCCAGTCGCTCCAGATAAATACAACAAAGAACTCGATACAATTTACGCTATAGCTAAAAATAACGGTTACAAACACACAACAATCGACAAACTACTCAGACAATACAACAACAAAAACAAGAAGAAAGAAGACAAGGAAACAATCGACACAACACGACGACACATCTTTACTTACACAGGACCAGAAATATATAGATTAACTAACCTTTTCCGAAAAGAAGGTTTACACACAACATTAAAAACGAGCAACACTCTACGCAACAATCTCAAGACATCAATAGAAACAACCGATAAATTTAACACCAGCGGAGTATACAGACTTTTTTGTACTTGCAACCATACATACATCGGACAAACTGGACAAACATTAAAAACAAGGTTTACAGAACACATACGATCATACAAAAGAAAAAGGGAAGACTCCAATTTCGCAAAACACCTTAACACACATGGACACGAACCAAGCAATATAGATGAATTTATGACAGTATTACACCCATGTAAAAAGGACGAGGACTAGACATTCTTGAAAACATGGAAATTTAGAAAGCACGAACGTTTAACAGAGACATTATTAACGAACAGGTAAACACAACCTTTGACACGATTTTTACACCACTAAAATTACTAAAACACTCTTACAAACGAAAAACACCCACAGACGGTCACACTTACCTACCCAATAATAAAAAAACCCAAATATTAAACTATTTACCCCAATAAACAGGACAGATATTAGGGAATCTACCTGCATAATACTATTTAAACGGACAAAAATTACCTAAACCCACCACCTTTTATTCTTAACACTATCTATCTTTAACACTATCTCTTCAGTTTTAATAAACACGTGGCTTGAAAATGATGTTATCACATCGAAAGCGCTCGCCGAACATCCAAAGTACACAGCCAGTGACGACGGTTATTACCGAAAATTATAACAACAATAAAAAATGTTATTATATTTGGTCTATCATAACATGTACTTTTTTGCCACCCGTACACAATCATTTTTATTTTTCCACGTACGTTTTTTTCGTACACGCAGTTATGTTTATTTTTCCATAACCGTTTTTTCGTACACGGATTTATTTTATTTTTTTCGTGTACTCATTTTCCAACCACGAAGTTATTTTAATTTTTCCATGTACTTTTTTCCGTACGCGTACTGAATATAGAGTACGCATACATAAACAATAGTTACAGTCACACATTCGTGTACGTGTACAGATAATTTCAAAATTAAGTAACACACATAATTGTTATGAAAAAAATTGTACGGGTTGGTTTTAATTGTGTTTTTCATTTATGTACGAGAATTATGTACAGTGAGTGTACTTTTCTGAACTCTGGCTTTTATAGTTGTTTCCGCAAATTTTACACACAAGAACATTACACGACATTTTTTCCAGTTTTTTTTTGTTTATTTTTTAACAAAACTTTGTATAATAGCGAACACGATATACTAAGTTTAACTTCCTATCGCTATACATTTTATATAATGTTAAGGACTGACATTGCCGAAGTATGTTTGCATCTAAATGTACTCAACCACATCTTTTGAATTTTAAATAAAGATTTTCTTTTTCCCATTATTACTATTGAACCCGTAAATATTTTTAATCACGATCATTTCAATAAAACCTAAAACTTAAATTGACCAAAAATACACCCACGCAAGTTAAGGACACGGGGTTATTTTCACGAAAAACACGTTATTAACCCGAGACATTATTTTCAGGAAAATACATAGTTAACAAAAAAGGTTATTTTAAGTAAAACACATATTTGAAAACATACAGAAAAGGATAAGAAAAACACGATCATAAATGTAACCATAAAACTATAAAAACACTTGATAATAAAATAAGTAACTAAGAACCTAAGATAAGAAATACCCTTGTATCACTAAAACATTTTATTGACATAGCTATTTATATTTCCCACACATTATTAAACATTGTAATATTTAAGTAGCAAAAGTGTAAATACCACTGTAAATACTTTTGCCAGGCAGTTGATAAGAAATCTCAATAAAGAATACTTCTAGATACAAAGTAGTATCTAGCAGTAAACAAATATTTTTTTAACTCAAAAAGAACCGAGTTAAATAACTGGCGATCCTGCCAGGAGGATATTATATTTATATCCATCAAGAGCGGACCACTGGAATACTTGCCGCAGCAAGGAACCAGAACTACTTCTTTATAAAAAGAAAGCAAACAATTCTTTATAGGAAGAAATTAAACAACAAATCCTAGATAAAATAGGATATTTAACAAATTGAAATCCTGCATAGAACAGGATTCTAAAACTCAAAGAATAAATAATTAAGCCTTGATGAGAAAAGCCTCAAGAGCAAAAATCTTCGAAAATAACAGAAACAATGAACAAGTAAATTTAAACCAATTGATGCATCAAATAACAGCAAAAAATTAGACATTACCTTAAAAAGTATTTGCCATATAATGACTTACTTTTGTGATTACCATATTTTGTTACTCGCTTACAAAACACATTACATAATTTTCCAAAAAAGGAAGTAGTACGGGAACTAGTTGTTTATGTTAAAAGAGACTACTGTACTAATGGTACTTTTTACTTCCTACAATAATTAATGTAATCGATTCTCAGTAGTTGGGAAGTACTTCTGCTAAAAATGCTTAATTCCACACTCGATTACCTTTTTAAAAATTTTTTGCTGGGTACAAGTAGCTTTGCAAGACATCCAGCAGGAAAATATTTCACTACGCAGCAGACTAGAACAGATCTCAATAAATCCGGTCGTAGGGCAAGCACATGCCGAAGCTTTAGTACCTAAGGTAGCTGCATATAACAACCCGAATGAGATCAACCTTGAGATATTCAAGTAATTAGCCACATTTGACGGAACAAAGAGCAACTATCGATTATGGAGAGAGGATGCTACACGCTTAATGAACAGCATTAACAGTCATGCGAATTCCAACAAATTTGTCGAAGCACTGACCATTGTGAAGTCTAAGATAATCGGGCCAGCAGCTAATATACTTTTGAATCATAACACTATTTTCAACTTTGAAGCAATTCTGATTAATACATTATATTACAGAACTAAACTTATGTGTGTTTTAATGCGTCTGTCAGATAAAAATAGTTGCAAAATACCTTATGCAACTGCTCTCATATCCAGTGTAAATTATCGTTATGTACTTGGACTTTTCGATTAAAAAAGTTTTTTACAAGAGCTTAAAAACATATTTTAATCTTTTTATCAATAATTTCTTGTGCAAAAATGCAATAGTGTATACATTAAAAATAGCAATATTGCATTGTTATTAAAAGCTGATTAAAACCAGCTCATTGAATTTAAAATGATTCGTGGATTTTTAGTGTAAATTTGATTACACACATTTCATTCATGTTATGTTCTGATTTGATTTGTAACTTATTTTTGTAATCCAAGATTTGTTTTGATCGTTTCGAATACTTCGGCACAAAACAAATCGCTATATGAATAAAACGAATTCAAAAATTCAAAAGGTTTTTTGAATGCATTCATGCAAATGCCTGATCCATACTTCGTGTTATGGTCAAAAGCCATGGGAAATTTCATATCGATCTTTTGAATACAATAAGGCAAAATTAAAGATGTAGAATGCGGAATAATTTTTATAAAAAAAAACTAAAAAAATAAAAAAAATAAACAATGTATACTGTAGACAATAAAAAAAGAATATTTTTTTGCCATTTTCAATAAATATAAATCGGTCATAAATTTTTAATTTTATGTGAGCTACTTTATTGTTTTCGTAATAAAGGCTTCATTTAACTTTTGAAAATTTTTTGCTGAAATTTGCAAAAGTTTATCATTAACTTGTAGTTCTATACCCGCGTGAGTTTTCACGTTCGGTTTATTTTATGATCCTGTTTAGATATTGCCTGCGTTGTTGCGAGAATCGTTTCGTTCTTTAAGTTCTTGTTCTATTGTTGGTTTCTTTTGTTCGGCTTTGATGAAACTTTTCGATGCTTACTGCACTTGTAAGTCATTTCCCTTATGATTTTGTCTTAAAATTGCTCCGCAACCTATTTTCGACGCATCTGCTGTAATTGTGAACTGTTTGAGAACTTTAGTAGAAATCCATTCAATTTTAATGATTTCAAACGCTTTTTGGCAATTCTCATCCCACTCAAAATTGACTTTTTCCCTGCTGCAAAGTTGGAAATGAATCTTCTGTTCATAAATACGACAAACCGTTTAACAGCATCCTTGTCTGTAGGAACTGGGTAATTCTTAATAAGTGCAGATTTTAAAATATCTGGCAAAAGACCAGTTGAGTTTCATTCGTGACCTAGAAATGTTACTTCTGGCCTAAAAGATTACATTTAAAGGGATTTATTTTCAAATTGAACTTCCTCAATATTCCAAACACTTTAGTCAAATTATTTAAATGATGTTCTCTGTTGCATGTGATTACTATGATATCATCGATATAAAGGAAAGCTTTATTCGGTTCTGTAAGATCTATATAAAGAGTTTCTTTTCATTGGAAATTACTTAAGTTGTTAAAGATCTATATCAAGAGTTTGATGTTAACAATTGATCTTGACGGGTGTATTATATTTAGCTTCGGTGTAGGCATCTACAGCAAGCCGTCTTGCAAATCTATATACAGAGCAAAAGGCTTTGATAGAATTGACTCTTATATAGTGGAATCGGGTATAAGATTTCTTGAGGGGGCCCAATCCCTTGAGAACAGTCATGTTGGACAGTGCTTTGAAAGCGCGGGCAATCTGAGGACCATTCGAATGTCTAATTACTTATCATCGATAAACCTTATGACATTGAACGGAGCTGGCCTCCTATATGAAGAGCAAACCTATTATATTACCATAGGAGAATAAAAACCTTAGACATAAAAAAGTGGTGTATAAAACTGCTAAATAGGCTATTCCTATTCTTTTGTGTAAAACTTTATTTTCTTTTGTATACAACGTGCCTTTTTCTTCTTTCTCGCGTTCCATAACCAGCAATTTTTCGTTTATATTCCAATAAAATAATGTATATCTGCACAGAATATTAGAAAGGCTTCGTTTTACATCTCAATTTCATGTTTGTAAGATAATACTGGTTTTTATAGCCAATTTGTAAAGTAAACAGAAACTGTTTTTTTTTTGTTTTGGTACCTGCTTGTGAATTGTTTGTGTTTGGAGGTAGCAAATGTTCAGCTACGCTAAAAAAATACATTTCAATGGTTTCCTCATTGTAAGTTGAACAGTTTAACAGTGAAGTTGAAGAAAAATGAACCGCAAATTATAATTGTGAACTGCAAGACATTATCTGCGTTTGAGTGAAGAAGCCAGAAGCAGATATATTGAGTCTATGCTTGATGATATGAATAAGGATGACGACGCTTTAGTGCCAATTGGGGAAAAAGAAGAGGTATTTACTGGAGAAGTGCAAGAATCAAAGAGTGAAAACTGGGACAATGACAACGAAAATCCAGCCGATATTGACACGCCAATGCAAATTGAGCAAGATTATGATGTAAGATGAAAGTTTTGTTTCAGGAAGATGAGAATGGAGGAGAGCATCCAATTGCGTATTTTTTGAAAAAGTTTACCGCCCCGCAGAAAAACTATTCAGTGACTGAACGGGAATATTTAGCTCTAGTGTCAGCTGTAAATCGCATCAGACCATACGTTGAACTAAGTGGCTGATGTAACAACGCGATCTGAGTGGACGTAAAGTGGACGTGGACGCAAAATGGAGCCTGCAATTACAAAATTTTTCGTTCCAAATTAAGCATTGAAAGTGTTCGTAGAACACTATCACTTGGGATTAAATATTTGCATAGCAAAGTCTCCAGAAATACTCTATCTAGCATTTCTCATCATATTGCTCTCAAATTCATTAAGGGAAACATATTTTTTAATTGTGCACGATCAATTTCAACAACATTAATTTCATAACGTATTTCATCAAATAAGTACGCAACACAATTATATCTATCTATTACAGCGATTTGCCGAGGATTTCAATAAAATAATATTAAATAGCAAACATGAACTCATTCTTTTATGGAGTTCAAATGAAAATCTTACTTTGTCGATTACGAATATAACGTGGAGAATTCCACACCTACTAGTCTCAGAATTTAAAAAACTGTCAATAATGAAAATTATTAAAGATGGTATCTCTTAACCCATAGCATTTCGGAGTTGGGACTGTTATTTTAATCCTACATTCTGTAACGGAAGAAACCATATTCGGAATGTTAAGCTATCAATTAACCGAGAGAGGCCTAAATTTCTATTATTTGTGTTAGAAAACAATAAGAAATATATTCACTCTGATTTAAAAAATAAAAAAGTACATTTAAATTCAGATTCTTATCCATACGATCATTTAAATTTAAAGATTGCAGAGAATCGCTATGCTATTTTATATGATATGAATGCGAAATTTCAACAAAGTTATTGTATGAAGCCCGAACAACCACTTCTTTCCTATGAAAATAAATAAAACCCAATTGTCGTTATTGATCTAAGCTAGCAAAATGAAATGGTTAAGAGCGGGCCTATTGATGTAAAAATTGAGTTTGAGACTGCCATTCCGATTCCTACAACCACAAATGCTTATTGTTTAATTCTCTACAATCGCTTGATGAAGTACACTCCATTAAGTGGAATTGTCAAGAAAGTTGTTTATCTTTTATTAATTATGAATTCATATTACTTACTTTTTTCTGTCCAATAAAATAAACACATAATCGGGGTTGTCATGAAATCCAAGTCGGATTTGATAATTATCGCTTTTGAAATCCGATATTGGATTCATTTGGTGTCATGAAAACATGTCGGTTTTGTTATTTTCGATTGGAAATAAAACCAATATTCGAATCAGGTGTTTTTTGTTTTTGCTCTTTTGTTTACAATTTTAAGTGCATTTTTTTACACAATTTTCCAAATTGTACTTAAATATTGCTAAAAGTTGTGTTTTTTAACCGACTTCAAAAAAAGGAGTTTATACAATTCGGCTTAATGTTGCTTTTTTATATTTGTGCCTCCAGAACTCAGTCATTTCTGATCCGATTTTGAAAATTTTTGGTGATATGATAGATTATGCTTACAGATTGGTCTCGTTTTAAAAACAGTTCATAAAATTATAAATTAAAGGGTGCACCAATAGTTCATTTAATTTGGTATATGGCCATACTTTTAAACAGTTGTAGACAGACAATTGAAATTTACAAAGAACCTGTATTACTAACTTCTCTATACCAAGAAGTATAAAATTTGGATTTGGAAATAAAAGGGTGTCCCATTAGTTGATATAATATGGTGGATGTGGCCGGACTTTTGAACTATTGTAGACAGCTGAAATTTACAAGGGACATGTTTTGCTAAGTCCGCTATAACAAGAAGCTTTGGATGTTCCCAAAATTAATGTAATTTGTTCTATGGCTATCGAGCGTTACGTTTGCCCGCAGTAGGTAAAAAGTAAAATTAATACTCGTATGTTACTTTTAACTTTTTTATTTACTTACATTTTTGCAAATTATTTAACTGTAATTAATAAAAACAATTTATAAATTAATTCCGTCAGCTATTAACCTCTTGTTTTACTTCCAATAAAAAAACGATAATATTGGATTCTATGACACCTAAAACCAATAAAATTTCAAGTTCGAACACAAAACCGATAACTTGGATTTCATGACACCAAAGCGATTTTTTTGTCGGTTTTAAATCCAATTCCAATAAAATTGGATTCCATGACAACCCCGAATAAAATTTTCATTACAACTTAAAACAAAGGCACTTTTATTTTTTAAATATCTATATACATATATACATATTATTTAAATTAATTTTTCATATTATTTAAATAAATATTTTACTAATTTATACAATTCCTTATTGCTTTCTTCAATTTCCTTAATAAACATATTCAATTCATGTTCACCATTACCGCTATCTAATTGGTACTGATGCCAAGCATATGTATTTATATGATTATTCATAATTTTTCGCTTACTATCATTAAAACTTAAAGCTACCTTATTAATTTCATTAGTTAAAATATTAGGTATTTTTGATGTAAATGTATACATACACGCCATAACTGTTTCTTTAGAAAATAAAACATTTTTATAAATATCTATATTATAATTGTCTACTATACACTTTTTAACTCCCTTTGCCTTTTTTGCATCTTTTTCATTATCAACTGTAAATGCGTAAACTTTAGGAGCTAGATCAACAAACTTTATTATAAATTTACCCTCCGTTTCATCCTCTATCATACCTAATACTTTTTTATTAAAAAGAGGAAAACCAAACGTGTTATTTTCAGGGTATAATGAAGTATCAAACCGATCTTTCAAATCTTCTTTTATATTGCTATAAAAATCATCTGTTTGAATAGAATATATGAATGAGTCTGTATCCATAAAATTCAAACTTATTTTATCCTCATATTTAGGTTTCATGTATCAGTAGTGAAAATCATACATTTTCCATTTTGATAACTCTAGAACATAGAAACCTAAATAAATTGGCTTAGAGTAATATGTTGTGGTTTTATTCATTTTCACGACCCACATATGGTATGGAAATTTGGTTTTGAAATCAATTCTCCAATTTCTTTATGGTTGCAGTTAGTGCGACCCCATTCACTTAGCAATCGCACATCTTTCCTTTAATTTACATTTTCCATGGTTTCCGTAACTGCATTTTAAAGAGCTTATAAGATTCTTTTTCAAAGGTGTTTTTAGATTTTTTTCTATACTCTGTATTTAAATCAATATACGTTTTTATCACTACGGTTTCTGATTGAATTGGAGAAATCGATAAACTTTTTCTAAAACAAATCCATTATTTAAACATTGTTGTAATGTTTTATAATGTATCACATATCTTTTCTCTTCTGAAAGATCAACAAATAATTTTTTATGCTTACTTCCACCAATAACCTTGATTTCAGCACAAAACGGTAAGTCATTATGGCGATCATGACATTCAACAGGGTAAGATAAATCAGCCTCATAAATATAACCTACTTCGGAATTAGGCGAAATTTCCCTTGGGTGAATGAAATCATTTGTCCCAGTGAAACCACCATGTGGAAGATATTCAGACATTGCCCAACCATAGAGGTTATTTGCATCTAGATATAAAATATATTCAAAAGGTATTGTATTATCATAGTTACTTAAATACTTATGATTCGATTTACTATATCTCTTACTACACTGTGAGAGGCCACCTCGAATTCCACGTTTAATAAAATTAGATCAGTTAGTAATTCTAACTCAATTTTTGTGTATTTAAGCATAGCGTCCCATGAAAGACCTGGGATTGTATAGTAGTGGCATGGGTCAAGATTATATATTCTCTTGCAAACTCTTCGAAAATTTTCAAAAATGTCCGTTAGCAAGAGAACATCAGTCTTGAAATAGACCTTTGTATAATCCCGTAGAGAACCACAATTAAATTTCTGCCATACCTTTTGAGCACGCACATAATCTTCTTCCGAGCAGTTTTTAACATTCAATTTGCTGTAAAACAAGTCAGCTGATGGAAGTTTCGAATGTGTTAACATACTCATAAGGAAAAACACCCTTACGCCTCATGAGAATAAACTCTTCAGAATCTGAAAAACTTCTTTGAATGGACATAAAGTAATCGTCAGATAAATTAGAAGCTAAAACATCTAAGCTTGACCCATGAACCTAAAGGAATCTAAAAATCTTAGCTCGATTTTTTGCTGTTGTTTTTCTTTTCGAAGTTGATCGAGTTCGTTTTCTTTACAGCGTAAGGAATTTTTTTTAGAAATTTTCTCTTTACGAAATTCGTCTACTAAAATCTGAATTTCTTCATCAATATGTATACGGATTTTATGGGATAATGAAATATACTGCTCTTTGTTTAAAGGAATACCGTTTGTTTCTCCTTTAAAATTTAACAAATATTTCACAAACCAATGGCAATCGTATAAAGAAAAATTGTTAAAGAATATCGGAATGAATTTAGGAATTTGGTAATTGAAATTACATGAGTTACGTGCTGCTCCTCTATATTTTCCTGACATATGACAGTGATCACTTACAGTTTGTTCACTACCTAAGGTTTTGCCATGTATGACAATATTTGGCACTATTGTAATTTTCCCTTTCTAAGGGAGTTAGGGAGTGCATAGAAACAATTTCCTCGAAATAATTTTTAATAAATCTCTCTACATTCCCTAATTAAACTATTTACGAAGTGTTTGCCTACATTTACATCCCTATCACTATCTACAGATATTTTAAACCTATTTAAATTTTTATTAAAGCTACAACTAATATTAAAGGCATATGCGCACGGTATATGCTTCTTAATAAAATTGGAATTATTTACACTATTATTACTTACAGCTATATCCTCCAGCACACATTCAAAATCGGCAGACAATGCGAAGGGGACATCCATCTGCCTCTCAAAATTTTTGTAGTTCAAAAAAGCCTTTTCCCCTTGCGGCATCTTTTAAATACACCTACCGCATTCTCTCGCTTTATGTATTACCATTGTATCCGGCAAATAGGTGTTAAACAGGCATGTGTTACATATAAGCATATGTCCGCGATGTCGGGATAGTTAAATTGATAATAGTTTAGAAAAAAATTTAGAATATTAAAAATTGTAATTCAATAAAATAGTTTATAAAAAATTACCTTGATATATTTTTAATTAATATATAGTGATATTTCTCGCCACAATCACTTTCCAAAAGAATTAAATTTATGTGGAAGCGCTTTTCTGTGCTGGTTATGCAGTACAGTCCAATTGTTGTTTCAGTTTTTTATCATAACCAAACACATTAATGCTAATATCGCTATTATTTTTTTCAAATATATTGATATCCTTAATATCGGTCGGAAACTTTATTCCATTGAAATTAAGTATGCTTCCACATTCCAGGCTTATGATTGGACAAGAAATATCATTAATTTTATAGGTTGATGGGCGGTCGCAATGTTGATCATCTCCGTTGTAGAAGGCTGCCACTACACTCCACTTGAAACAATAAATATCGTTGTTTCTCACATTAATACAGCATTTTTTTACTAGCTTTGTCGGTGTTGAAATATGTTGTGAACCAGAAATCGGCGATGCTTTATTAATATTAATGTCCAGCCAGTTTAAACGAATGAGCGTCCACTCTGAGTCTCTCTCCTGAAACTCAGACATTTTTGCTTTTATCAGTTCAATGTGCGTTTTTAACGCAGTTTCTACATCATCTGGACAAACGCATCATTTCAGTTATGTGGTACATATCTGTTTCTGGTTTTAAAGGATTTGCTGGTAATTTATACCTAGCCGATATTTCAATCTTGAATTTAACAACAACTTGATCCGTTAGGCTGTTGTTGAGCAGTTTTAATTAAAGCTTATGTCCTTCCTCTAAGTAGCTTTCAACATTTAGATGGTTGCCCCTTTAGGGAAACGGTATGCCAGAAGCCGCGATTGAAATTTGCTCTTCAGAAGCTTTACTCTGTTTTCCACCGCTTTAGCGACATTCGACTTGTGCACTGCTAATGCACAATGGTTAAACCATTTTATACTTCCAATATTAATATTGCAATCTTCACATTGCATTATAGATTTTTCCTCTATCTGCCGAATTTTCAAAGAAGTGTGGTGCCAGCGGTTCTGCATCATGTTGTCGCTTCCTCGATTTTTCTTCTGTCTGCTGAATTTTCAATGGAATGTGTGGTGCCAGCGGTTCTGCATAATGTTGTCGCTTCCTTGATCCAGTTGTGTTATATCCCGATGCTGTAGAGGCTGATATTCTGTAACGCAAGTTTCATGTAGTTTTGCATGATTTTTTTTCTCCATGTATGTTAATGATACATGGGAGCAGAAAACACAGGGATTGTGTTTTTCCATATGTTTTCTTAAATATATATTGCGATTGTAATTATTTCCACAAATTTGACATATGTATGAACTTATTGGACGACATTTTTTAACCAAAAATTATTGTTTTCTTTTTATGTTTGTTTCTTGTTTAAAATTTTGTGTAAAAGCGGACACAATAAAACGTTGTATAGTAGCGGACACGATATACTAAGTATAACTTCCTATCGCTACACACTTTATATAATGTTAAGAACTGACTCTGTCTAAGTATGTATGCTCAACCACACCCTTATTAATTCTTCAATAAACATTTTTTATTCCCAAATAGTACTATTTACACTTATTAAATATTCAAATCACGATCATTTCAAACAAAACTAAAACTTAAGTTTACCACACAAACAAACACACACACACACACACACAAGATCATTACCTTTACTCAGTATCTATCTCTGTAGTGTTTTATTAAAAAATTCAATACAACCAAATTCTTACTTCTGCTTAACGAAAACAAAAAATCAAAGTTCAAGAACCTTAACACCTGCATTTATCGTACGTTTGTGACGTTACGTGACCTTTACCTTAATTGTTTATTTATCCTATGAAAGAAATATATATTTTCTAACTACACTTTTTAACATGTTTTACATTTTTGAACATAACTGTGTCTCAACACAACTGCTGTGTTTGGGTTCTCTATTCCTTCCATATACTTGTGATCACATTGTCACACTTATTAATATGCCAACCCACGACATCTAGCACTTCACATTTAAGCAATTAGTTTAATGAATTTATTACTCTTTGAAAATCCTTATTGTATAGAAATTTTTAGTTTTTTAATTTTTAAAAACAAAATTTTTCTTATGCTTTTTCTTTCATATTGCTTCTGCTTATTGAAAACCAAAATCAAAATTTATTAACCTTAACAACTGCATTCATCTTACATTTGCAACCCTCATCATTCTTCAATGGCCTACCTGATTAAACTTTTTAAACACATTTATTAATTATTCAGTAAAGATTTTCTACTCCCAAATATTATTATTATTAAACAGAAATCAACACATTTTTCTTTTTCTCACTAAATTCCTATACACAAGATTAGTACATACCACCATACTATTACATCCACGCACAAAAAAATACATTTGAAAACAAGTAAACCTTTATTAATTATTCAAAAAAGATTTACTTCTTCCTAATATTACTATTTACACTTTTCAATTATTCAAATCACGATCATTTCAATCAAACCTTAAACAGAAATTAACATATTTTCTTTTCTTCGCCAAATTCCTATACACAAGATCAATGCACACCTGCATTTCACAACTACAGTCATCTTACATTTGTCATTCTTTAATGGCCTACGTACTTGACATTAATGACTTCCTTATGTTAATGAGCCACGTGTTAGACCCTTTTTTACACTCCCGCTAATTTATTACCCATTATAAATGACATTAATTGCTTTTGCATGACATTAATGGCTTCTGCATGAATGATTTATGGCTTTCGCATGATTTTCTATATATTTTGACCGAAAATGGTTAAGAACCTGCAGTTCCTATATACTAATAATTACCGTAGAAGAAGTTTAAGATAGTGATTTAATTTTGGAACATATAAACGAAATTTCCACTTCTGGATTTGATTCAGTACCAGATTACCAGAAACATTTTCCAAGTCAGAAATAGAAAGTTATGTTGCAAAATGTGTGCTATACTTAATAGGAACCAATAAACGCATCTTTAAAAGTTCCAAGTATATTTCAGACAAATAGAAATAAAATGAACGTACAAAAGTCGTTGAACTACACAGAGTCGAGCGCAGACTCATCTGACCACTCAGTTTAATTATTCTTATATATTTACTAAGCTCAAAATTAAAAAAATAGTTTTATTAAATAATTCTAAAAGCCATATTAGAAGTCGGCATCAACGCCTTTGCATCAACGCAGAAAAGAACAGATACTAATACAAATAGTCTTTCATCAAGCGAATCTTAAAAAAATCAAAATACGCCAGAAATTGAAGATTATCGGTTGAACAGCACGAGTAAACATAAAGATAATTAAAAGTTGTACTTATATTTAAAGGAACAGATTTTTAAAGGGGATTTATACAAATATTTAACCGCAGACGACCAGGAGAAATAAAAACTCTAACAATTGATAATTTTGACAAAAATAGATTATAACAGACTCTATAGATTAGGACATATTAAAAACAATCTCAAAAGAGTCTATTAAATTTGCGAAACAGTTTGAACTTCTCTTAAAACACTGGCAGGGATAACTAAAGAGAATAGATATATTTTCAGTAAACCGGGAAATGCCAAATTAATGAAGCACTACTACCGAAGGCGTCCATTGTTGAAAAAGTTCCTGAGAAGTGTGGGTCAAGCGTCAGAAAGTCTTAGGGGGACCGGTTTAAGAAAACAGATGCCAACATACATTTCGCTGCTAAATGTTGAAAAGCATTAGCAGAGAGACTTGCTAACTTTATGGGTCATCACAAAAACATTTAAAAATATCTGCAGAACGTGTATCTGCGTGGTCGAAATAACCTGAATTTCCAAACTACTAATGGCAGCCGTAGGTGATGTGGAAGAAGAAAATGTTGACAATGATAAAATTATGAAAGCAAATTCTGTGGAAGATGAAAATATGACCGAAAAAGAATTGAAAATTATCATTTCGACAAAAAGAATTCTCCGTAGAAATTGTTCATTAGAAAAGAATAATGAATCTAGTACATCAACCAACAAAAAAGAAGTAGTAAGTATCAAAAAAAAATATAATTTTAGGATTTATGAAAATATAAAAGGCAAATTTTGAATGCAATAATATTTTTATTAGGACCAGCACTCAGGGGATGACCCCTACTTATGCAATGCATTGTGCCAGAACTAGGAAAGTAGGTTGTGGGAAGGGGGATAGAGGGAGTAGTGCTTGTGGACATTTAATTTGAATTGCACATTGAAAGTGGTAGAAATGACCTCTGCGGGGAGTTTATTCCACATACGAACTGTTCGGCTAAAAAACGAATTCTCTCTGTAATGCGTAGTGCGATTCACTGGCCAAACGACCACAAAGGAATTCGCTCTTGATGCAGAACGCGCTGCGCGTACGAAATTACGGTTTTCAGGGACAAGTTTCCTGATTTCATTAGAGCACATTCCGTTGTAGTAACGATTAAACAGTGAAACACACCCCACATTGCGTCGATGCTCCAGTGAGTCAGTAGGATACCCTACTGTCACCGATGAGCTTCTTCGCTCTCTGCTGCACGCGGTCGAGTAACTCCAAAATAGACTTTGAAGCACCGGCCCACACATGAGAGTTGTATTCCATTTTCGGTCTGATAAAGGTTACATATATAGTAAGGAGATCAGATGGGGTGAAGTATTTCTTACCGGGTAAATTGAACCCTATTCGCAATGCCCCATTCGGAAATTACCAAAAGGTCGCGATTAAGGGTATCGTCCATTTGCTTTCGCCTAGTCCAAATTTCCCGAAGGTTTGGTCTATTGCGAAAAGAAAATGAATGGCATATGCTACTGTCATCTGCGAAAGAATAGATAGGGTTGAAAGTGTGACGGAAAAGGTCATTGAGAAAAATAAGAAATAGGGTAGGGGGAAGAACGGAACCTTGCGGTACCCCTGAATTTACCTTGAACTCGTTTGATGAGATCCCATCTATAACAACTCGTATAGTGCGATCCCTGAAAAAGCTCGATATATGTCGAAATAAACTATTACCAACACCAAAAACAATAAGTTTTGATACGAATGCACCATGGCACACTCTATCACACGCCTTAGAAATATCTAGAGCCACCAACTTACTTTCGCCGAAATGGTGAATGGATTGACACCACTTTTCCGAAAGGAAGGCCAGTAAGTCACCCGTAGAGCGTCCCCTACGGAAGCCGTACTTCCAGTCACTAAGTAAGCTGTTGGGGTCTAGATATTACACAAGATGAAAATTAAGCAAACTCTCAATAACTTTGGAGAGCGCAGAGCAAATTGCGATTGGGCGGTGATTTTTAGGGTTGCTAGCCTCTCCCTTTTTGGGGATTGGTGTTACATTAGCAATCTTCCAACATGATGGGAACTCACCAACATGGTGTAAAATGTTGAAAAGTTTTGCTAATGGACGCGCTAACGTCGAAGAGCACTGTTTCAAGACCAGTGCTGGAAATCCATCCGGACCAGGGGCCTTGTTTATGTTGAGATCCGCTAAAACCCTTTTAACTGCACGTGCTCGAAAGAATATATCCGGAATAGTTACTGATACTCTTTCCAGTGCGGGCAGTGGTTGATTGCTTTCCCGCAAGTAAGAATTACTTGCAAAGATTTCAGCAAAGAGGTTTGCTTTATCAACCGGGTCGTTAGTTATTTGATCATCCCTTTAAATAGGCGGAATTGAAGAACTAGCATTATCCTTTACTCTTTTAACGAATGACCAAAAGCTCTTGCTACCCCAAGAAGTAGTAAGAACTTTAGCACGAAGGCGCTACCCGTATAGAGCTTTTCGCGCCTAAGTACTTTGGCATATGAAGATCTCGCCTTTTTTGTGAAATCAGCTAATAAATAACGCAACCTAAGTATGTATGTTCTGGTCACTTCTTTATAAATTTAGTTACAATTGCAACTATATTTCGTATACATATGTACATACTTTTATTTTTCATTCAGCGTCTCCATTTAGAAAAATAAAACGAACTTGGTGAATCGAAATACAAAAAGAAGCCATTTTTTCTATATTTGGAGATATACACACTCTCGAACACTTCCAATTCTGCAGAAATGTTTAAAAGCTATATCCCAAACTTCTCTCCTTAGGAAAATTACAAGGCCACAAATAAAACCATGGGTTGACAACCAAAGAAGATACAATGGGATGAGTTAATAAATATGCATTATTCTAAGACTTAAAATAAATATCAATTATTTTTTAGGTGTAAATTTGTCTGTGTTCTTAACTTATTATTTAATTTAAATTTAATTTTATTTAGTTTATTTGTAATTTGCAATCCCAATTTGCCAATAAATAAATTACAGAATTCCACAAATTAATTAACTTAATATTATTTAACCACAATAGATACAATAAATAGAATATAAGAATATGAAATAATTACATTTCCTGCTGTCCCATTCTATTAATAAGAACTTAAATACTACATAAGTTTATTTGAGCTATATATTATATAAGATTCTTTTTATGAGTAGCATATGTTTTATTGAAGTGTCTTAATGTATATGGTAATGACTTAAACTCTTACTTGATATGATTGCTCTAGCCAGGATGAGTTACGGGGCATTAAAAATTGATTAGAACTAGAAGACTTAGTAAATGTACAAAACTTCATCAAAAATGTTGGGTATCCATTGCGGACGACCGAGTAAAAATGCAGTTACAAACATATTTAAATGAAATTGGAAAGATGTCCCTAATAAACGTTGAACATGTTGAGATACATGTGTTTGAATATGCAAAGAAAACACATAACGTACAACCCTTTTACATAAAAAGTAAGCTCGATCAATTTTGTAGGCATATGTACCCGTGTACACTTTTGCACAATATAAAAACAAAGGCATAACCAAACTATGAATAGCTGTCCATTTAACATGCAAAGGCAACTGCAAATACAGGATGTGATATATGGTACTCAAAATTTAATTTGCGGTCAATTATAACTCCCAAAACTTCAACATGGTCAGCAAATTCAATTGCAACGTTATTAATAATGGAAACATGTATATTAGGAACAGAGTTATGGGTAGGGGTAAATAGCATGGCCTTGGTTTTAACTGCAAACTTGTTTTCGAACATCCAGTCCATAGTCTATAGTTTATTGAAAAACAGAAATAGCTTGTTTCTTACCACAAAACAAAAAATCATCGGCATAAGCAAATACTATAGTTTTACCAATATTGAGCTTAAAAAAATAAATCATTTAATAACATAGTGATGACTATGACTGAACCCTGCGGAACACCACTTTTTTATCGGAAGTGTCAATGAATTTTCTGTACTACAACAAACAAATTGACTACGCTCAGTAAAATATGAACCAATTAGGGAAGTTGCAGACTTAGAAAAAGAAAATAGGGTGTCAATTTTTGCAGTAACAGGGTGTGATTTAGTTTATCAAATGCTTTAGTCAAATCAAGCGAAAGAAGAACGCAAAAATTTCCTTTACCCAGGTTCTCTCTAATAGTGTCAGTGAGACCAATAAGAAGAGATGTTGTATTGTGACCACTTCTAAAGCCATACTCCATTTAAGAGACATTTTTGATCCAAATATAGAGTTATTTGCTTTTTCATAATTCTTTCTGCTATCTTAGACATAACGGGTAAAATTATTATGGGTCTTAGGTTTTCTGCGTTATTCAAAACCTCCTGTTTCTTAATAGGCACAATACGTCTCACCTTCCATGAGTTGGGAAATGAGGATGAGGGTAAAACTGTGTTACCCAAATGCAGGAAATGGGTACCATAATAGGGCATTATAATTTTCAAAAACATTAAACAGTACCCATCACATCCAGTAGCATTCGGTCTAATAGCATACAATTGTTCTAAGATCTCATCTAACTGTACACATCTAAAAGAAAACCCATCCGTCCGAAAGGAAAGGTGAGAAATGTTAATAGTCTCATCCTCATTCTGATTGGCTAAAAAGGTTTGATTTAGGAGATTTACATCTAAAAAGTCTGTACAAGAAATATCCTTTGCCACTCAACCACTTCTCAACGCATTCCATAGTTGTTTAGTGTTCAAACTGTTAAATAAATTCGTATGAGCTATGCGTTTTTTCTTTCTTATTAATAATTTAGTTTTGTTGCGTATTTTGCAATAAATTCTCCAGTTTTCATTAGTTCTATTATCACGAAACCTTGTATATGCTAAATTCCGTTGTAGTATTGAATTCTTTATCCCACTACATTGAAACCAAATGTCATGCGTTATGTCATGAGTTACAAAAGGTACATTACCAAGTTTGGTTGTGAAACTATAAAATAATCTATTAAAAATGTTGTTTTTGTCTTAATGTCAAAGTGGGTCGGTGAAGAATTATGAATACAAGATACATTTAACCTGTTACAAATTTTACGAATGATTGCTGATTTTTCAATGTTGAACATATTGGTATTCATATCACCCATCATCACTATATAATTGTATTGCACAAGAAAATCTCTAACTGATTTCTCAAACTCTAGTAAATGCCCCTTTCCGTCCCCTTTTTATTCACGTTGGCCATCTATCACACGAAGTTAAGCCATTATTTATTAAAATTCAAACGTTGCATTGCTTTTTTTATATATAATTTGAAAGTGTTTCGTATTTTTTTTTTTCTAAATATTGGTATGGGGTTTCAGAAGAAAACTAAAATTCTAGTAAATAGTAAACAACGCAACCAAATGAACCAAAGTTCTTATATGTATGTATATCTAATTCGGTGTAAACAGCAATTGTATCGCGTATCTTCCGAAGAGCAATATCAGAATAATTTACATCAACTATATCATTTCATATTTTATTTCTACCAAAAATCATTATCTATGTAAAACCATCGATGTACGTTAGTCGCGCAAAATAAATTAGATCGATAGCTACACGTAAGTTAAGGACACGGGGTTATTTTCAAGAAAGGAAAAACACATAATTAACCCGATACGTTATTTTCAGGAAAAACACATAATTAACAAAAAAGGTTATTTTAAGTAAAACACATATTTGTAAACATACCCAAAAGGATAAGAAAAACATGATCATAAATGTAACCATAAAGCTACAAAAATACTTGATAATAAAATAAGTAATTAAGAACCTAAGATTAGAAATACCCTTGTATCACTAAAACATTTTATTGACATAGCTATTTATATTTCCCACACATTATTAAACATCGTAATTTTTAAGTAGCAAAAGTATAAATACCACTGTAAATGCTTTTGCCAGGCAGTTGATAAGAAATCTCAATGAAGGATACTTCTAGATACAAAGTGGTATCTAGCAGTAAACAAATATTTTTTAACTCAAAAGGAACCGAGTTAAATAACTTACGCAAACAAAATGCCGTACACAACGATTGTAGGCTGATGATCACAAACACTACGATAATGTACTGATCTTTATTTTAGCGTTCTTTTTTGTTTGTGTACTGATCTTAAAGAGTCATTCGTTGTTAAGCAGTTGAATAGTGCAGACGTGTTTACGGCTGAATTTTGAGTTGTTTTTGGCGAATATATTGAGAATTTTGCAATTACATTGTGAAGTTACTTGCGTGTTTTTTTTTTGGCTGACGCAATAAGGGTTGCTGCTATCTTGTGTGTGCTTTACTTGTGCGCGCGAGACTTGCTGTATTTTTATTGCTGATTTATTGCTAAATTATCCTTTTAAGGATTAATTTTAATAATTGTGTTTTTATTTTAATTTTTTTACAGATTTATTGCTTGTGTGAGGGTTGCTGCTGCTTGGGTGCATTGTACGTGCGCACATTTATTGCTGTATTTATTACCCTTACCTGCGGACGGTGGTTGTTTTATTGCTTTACGGACGGTGTGGTGGTTGTTCTGGCTGGTGTGTGCATTGCAGGTGCGCACAAATATTGGCTGTGACATTTATTGCCCCTGCTGTAAAAGAGGATTTTGGCTTTTATTACCATTTGGATTTTTGACGGCGCAAGGGTGCTATAGCGGGATTAGCGTTTTATTGGCTGCGCAAGAGTTGCAGCTGCGTGTGATTTTACTGCATTGAAGGATTAACATAGATTTTTGTGACTGGATTTACGTGTGGATTAATAAGAATATGCTGCGGTGTTTGACACTGCGTTATTGTAATTTGCTGTTTGGTTTTTCTTATCTGCTGTTGGTATGCCTACTACCAGGAGAAAAGGTGCCAGGAGAGGAGGTGAACTGTCGGATGCAAAAGAAGGGTACATACGTCCATTTTGAAAAGTAGCTCTTCATCAGCTGAAGATGCTGAGGTTGAGCTAATTGAAGAAAAGAGGAACAGGCGTGGTTCGCCAATAGTGGAGAAACCGACCGGTGCCATGGATGGAATAGATGAAATTGATGTCATCACCAGCTGTGTGGATATGGGTAAGAATGAGGAAGAAAAGAAGAAGAGGAAGAAGAAAAAGAAGAAGAGTTTAGGTGATTCCGCGAATGTAGGGCCTGTAGACGACGATTGTGTCGTAATGATGCAATCGGTTACGGATAGGCTTAGGAAGGCATTGATGTCTGCGGGGATAGAACATTCCCAAGAGGGGAAGTTATTGGATATCGCCGCAGAATATCCGAATATTTTAAACGTTGCTCTGAGGAAAATAGAAAGGCTTAGAGGCGTGATCGAGGGTCTCAAACTCTAATCTGTACCCCGACCTGTGCCCAATATTTCGGCGCCCGTGGTTTCTGCCACAGCACCGGCTATGGGTGCTTCTGCTGCTCCGGTGGCCGCCGCTATAGCTGCGGTGACACCCAAGCCGGTGGAAACTTGGTCGGTGGTAGTAAAGGGTAAGGCGGGTACCACTGCTAAGGAGGTAGTCGATAAAGTTGTAAAAGAGGTTGGTCCCTCTCTTGGGGTTAGAGTGCATGCACTCAGGCCGATGCGCAATGGAGGAGCGGTTCTGCGTACCCCCTCTGTAGCTGAGAGAGATAACGTAGTTCAAAATTCGAAGTTTGGTGAAGTAGGGCTGGAAGTTTCGGTTAGAAACAAGCTGGGCCCTAGAGTAGTAATTAAAGCAGTTCATTCGGAGATATCTCCGGATGAATTTATGCAAGATGCTTATGAGCTTAATTTTAAAGAGAAAATGTCGGCAGAAGCATTTAAGAAGTCAGTCCGTATGGTTTCTGAGCCCTGGAAGGCTTCCGCTGGAAAAGTTGATGTAGTATTGGAGGGTGAAAACGCCTCTATGCAGCGATTGTTGGACAACGGTCGTTGTTACGTAAAGTGGTTTAGTTTTGCTGTGCGTCCTTCAGATGTTGTTAGCTGTTGCTATAGATGTCTGAGTTTTGACCATAGGGTTAGAGAGTGTAAGTCGAAGGGTATTGTCTGCAGAATTTGTTGTCAGGCTGGTCACACACAATTTCGCTGCGTGAATCAGGTTTATTCTAGGGACTGTGCCTTTAAGGGTCTACCTTCAGGGCATAGAATGCTTACAGCGGTCTCTCCTGTATATTGTGCAATGGTAGAAAGGGTGAATTCTAGACATTAAGATGGATAGTGTTCATAATTTTAAAATTTGTCAGTTGAATTGTCAGGGATCTTTTCCAGTAGTGTGTGAATTAGGACAGGCAATGCGCCGGAAGGGTTCGGTTTTTCCATTATTGCAAGAGCCGTTCACTACCGGCGGTTGTGTCAGGGGTCTGCCAGGCGATATGAGGGTATTTACTGATGATAGGGGTGACGCTGCGGTTGTTGTCGACAGCAGCAGCTATGACTGTGTTGTGGTTAGTAAGTCTCAATGGGGCATTTGTGTTTCAATTGAGGGTGGTTTTGGTAGGGTGTTTCTTGCCAGTATTTACTGTAGGCATAGTGTTTCTCTGGAACCTTACCTGCAGTATATGGAATCGGTTCGTTTAATAGCGGGTAGTTTGCCGCTGATTCTTGGTGTTGATCCTAATGCTACTTCTAGCATGTGGCTCAGTAAGTTGACTGGTAATTTCGCTGGTCAGCAGAATTACAGGCGGTTATAGAATTTGGTGAGTGGCTTGTGGCTCGTGACATTTCAGTCTTGAATGAGGCGAACGAGCTCTATACTTTTGATGGTCCGATGGGTTGCAGTGACATAGATGTTACGGCATGCAATAATGCAGCTCTAGCAGGGTTTTCTTTTAGGTGGAAAATTTGTGAGGAATTTGGTGTTAGTGACCATAGTCTTATTGAGATTATGGCTGTCTGTTAGGCCTGGGCTTGTCGCTCCGCCGCACAGGAGGTGGCGGATACACAACGCAGACTGGGGTCAATATAGAGGCTTAATTAGGGCGTACTCTTTAGATGAGTCTTTTGATGACTTTAGTACAATGTCAGTTGACGATAAAGTCAACTACATTGATAGATTAATGTGTAGGGTTAATGACGAGGTTTTAGGGCGTGTTAGAGAGAGGGCCCGAGGCACGGTTAAGTGGTGGACTTCAGAATTAGATTCGATGCGGAGGAATGTTAGACATCTGAGGAAACGATTCCAAAGAGCCCGACGTTCGAACGCAGAGGATCTAGCCTTGAAGAAAGCTGAATTCTTGACTTGCCAAAGGCTCTAAAAGAAAGAAATATTGCGGGTGAAAGAGGAGAATTGAAGGAGGTTTGTTGATGAAAATCGTCATGATCCCTGGGGTATGCTCTACCGTATCTGCAGGGGTAGAAATAGGCGATTGGATATTACCGGCCTTCGGGTTGACGGAGCTACCTTGTCATCTTGGGGGGAGTGTTGTGAGGCTCTTTTGCGGACCTTCTTTCCTGCTGCAGGGGGATTGGGCAGTATCACTCAGTGAGCGCGGCCAGTACTCCAGCCCTGGAAACAGCTGAGGTTATTGAGGCCGTCTCTCGTGTTAGGAGTAGAAAGTCGCCTGGTATTGATGGTATGACCGGAGGGATGTGCAAAAACATCTGGGCGGCCATACCTGATCACCTTGGGGATTTATTTGGCAGGTGTATTAGTGAAGGGTATTTTCCGGTAGCATGGAAATCGGCTCGAGTTGTGGCTCTTCTGAAGTCGCCTGATAAGGTGAGGAGCGATCCTTGCTCTTATCGGGGCATCAGTCTTCTACCGGTACTTGGTAAAGTACTAGAGAGGATAATGGTGACAAGACTGATGGAGACCTATCGAACTTATTTCTCTGATTACCAGTTTGGCTTTAGGGAAGGAAGATCAGTTGAGGATGCTTGGCTGCATGTAAAAAATAAGGTTGATTGCTCAACGGAGAATTTGGTGCTTGGAATATTTGTTGATTTTAATGGTGCTTTTGATTATTTGCTGTGGGATAGGATACTGAATAGATTGGCGGAAATAGGATGTAGAGAACTTCCACTTTGGAGAAGTGAGGTTTGGAGGAATGGTGAGGTTTGGAGGAATGTTTCCTGTGGCTGTCCTCAGGGCTCCATTTGTGGTCCATATTTATAGAATCTTATGATGGATCCCCTATTGGCGCGAACTCGCGCCTTGCTAGAAGTTAGGGCTGCGCAAGCTATGCGCATTGTAAATGCATGGGGCGATAGTGTGGGTGTACAAGTTTCAACCCAAAAAACTGCGATGATGTTGCTTAAAGGCTTCTCGTCGCGGAATCGTCGCCCCAGTGTACGGTCTGGTAGTTCATTTCTGAAGTATGTAACTCAGGTTAGGTACTAAGGTATAATGGTTGGTGAGAGAATGGGATTTAGGACTCACCTTACATATGTGAGGAATAGGATTGCTCCTATTGTAGGTCAGGTTAGGCGTATTTTAAGGAATGATTGGGGTCTTAGTAGGCGTGCTGGTCGTACCATATACAATGGCCTGTTTGTCGCATGTGCAGCGTTTGGTTCGTCAGTATGGTATGAATATGTCATAAGGTATGGTAGGGATGAGGTTTGTCTTGTCAGAGGACCATGATGCTGGCCTGTATGCCAGTATGTCGAACGGTCTCTACTGACGCACTTCAGGTGTTGCTGGGTGCTCCACCACTTGATCTTGAGGTTATACGACGTGGTATCGCCTTTAGAGTCAAGAAGGGGTTACCACCTGGCAGTATGGACTGGGTTACCAGTGCTGAAGTGTCTGGTATAAGCCCTTTGCAAGTAAAGAAATTATTGCTTGACCGCCTTATTGAAAAGTGGAAGGCTAGATGGGATGCGTCGAATAATGGTAGGGTTACCTATGAATTTATTCGTAGGGCTGATTTTGCTTATGAACGACCGGACTTTGGTTTCGTGCTTTATTTGGGCTTTCTGCTGACCGGACATGGTTCCCTCAACGCATTTGTACATCCGAGGCGCTTGGCTAGTGCCCCTGATTGTGCTTGCGGCGGAGGTGTTGAAGATTGGAAGCATGTTCTCACTGATTGTGTTTTCTACGTTGGGATTAGGAATTTAGAGAGCATGGGTATTTTCCGTTCTGGGGATACTTATGATTTCAGTAGGACTCTTGAGTGTTCTGACACGCTTAGTAGGTTAGATGAGTTCGCTCGAGAAGAAGACGTGCTAGGGGCGATGGTTGATTGGGTGATGTAGTAGTTGAATGGAGGTTTGGCCGCCAGTCCTGAACCATTTGGGGTTCAACTGGAAGTAGTTTTTCATAACTGCTAAGTCCGACCGGAGACTTTAATCTGGTACCACGGGTGTCAGGAGCCCCTGGAACTTCGGTTCCAGCCTGGCAGTTGGAGAGGCCCTTCGGGAGGCTCGTGGTGGCTGTGGTTTAGACCCAAATCGCGGGAAGAGCGCAAGCTCGGTGTGGAGTTGCATTGCAACCGGGTGCCGTGACCCATATAACGGAAGGAGTTTTAGATAGGCTCCGCTCCTCGCCAGGAAGAACTATGTCCAAATATATAGTTTTAAATTGGTTTCCATGTGTAGGCATGGAGCGTTGGTGGACGCCTGTATTCACCCGGTGTTTAGAGCACTGTGGGAGAGAGCCCTCGGGAAGGAGCCCACATAAATCTGATTCACATTCTGATCTTAAAAAGTCATTCGTTGTTTAGCAGTTGAATTGTGCAAAGTCTTTACGGCTGTTTGATTGTTTTTGGCGGATACTTTGATAATTTGGCTTTGCTACTGAATTGTGAAATTGCTTGTGTGTTTTTTTGGCTGACGCAATAAGGGTTGCTGCTGGCTTCTGTGTACTTTGCTTGCGCACGCGGGACTTGCTGTATTTTTTATTGCTGTTTTATTGCTAAATTGTCCTTTTAAGGATAAAAGTTAATAATTGTGTGTTTTATATTTCGTTACAGATTTATTGCTTGTGCGAGGGTTGCTGCTGCCTGTGCGTGCATTTTACGTGTGCACATTTATTGCTGTGGTATTTATTATCCCTGCTTGCGGGCGGTGGTTTTTCTATCGCTTTATTGATTTGTTGTTCTGGCTTGTGTGTTCATTGCAGGTGCGCACGGGTTTTGCCTAAGACATTCATTGCCCCTGCTATAAAAGAGCATTTTGGTTTTATTATCTTTTGGATTACTGTCGGCGCAAGGGTGCGTGAGCTTGTGTGTGCATTGCACGTACACACAACTTCTGCTGTGGCATTTATTATCTTGCCGGATTAACGTTTTTATTGACTGTGCAAGGGTTTCAGCTGTGTGTGCATTACACAACATCTGCTGTGGCTTTTATTGCATTATTTATTGGATTGCTGGATTAACGGAGATTCTTTGTAACTGGATTACGCTTGGATTGACGTGTGGATTACTGGGGATATACTGCGGTGCGTGACACTGCCATATTTTGATTTGCTGACTGCTCGTGAGCACTGATTATTTGCTGTTGGTATGCCTACTACCAGGAGAAAGGGTGCCAGGAGGGGAGCTGAGCTGTCTGATACGACAGAAGAGGTTCATACGGCCATGCTGGAGAGTGACTCATCATCAGCTGAGAAAGTTGAGGTTGAGCTTGTTGAAGGAAAGCGATACAGGCGAGGTTCGCCAACAGTGGAGAAACCGGCCGGTGTCATAGACGAAGTCGACATCATTACTAGCTGTTTGTATACTGGTAAGAACAATGAAGAAAAGAAGAAGAGGAAGAAGAAAAAGAAGAAGAGTGTAGGTGGTTCTGCTTATGTAGGGAAAGGAGAAGATGATTGCGTTGTTAGGATGCAATCGGTTACTGATAAGCTCAGGAAGACATTGATGTCTGCTTTGATGAAAATAGAAAGACTTAGAGGCGTGATCGAGAGTGCTAAACTCTCGTCTGTACCCCGACCTGTGCCTAATATTTCGGCGCCCGTGGTTACTGCCACAGCACCGGCTATGGGTGCTTCTGCTGCTCCGGTGACCGCCGCTATTGCTGCGGTGAGACCCAAGCCGGTGGAAACTTAGTCGTGGGTTGTGATGGGAAAGGCGGGTACTACCTCTAAGGAGGTAGTTGATAAGGTGGTGAAGGAGGTTCTTCTTTAGGTGTTAGAGTGCATGCACTAAGGCCGATGCGCACTGGGGGAGCGGTACTGCGTACCCCGTCTGTAGCTGAGAGGGATAATGTGGTTAAAAACTCTAAGTTTAGTGAAGTAGGGCTCGAAGTTTCTGCTAGAAACTAGCTAGGTCCATTTTGATTTGCTGACTGCGCGTGATCACTGATTATTTGCTGTTGGTATGCCTACTACCAGAAGAAAGGGTGCCAGGAGGGGAGCTGAGCTATCTGATACGACAGAAGAGGTTTATACGGCCATGCTGGAGAGTGACTCATCATCAGCTGAGGAAGTTGATGTTGAGCTTGTTGAAGGAAAGCGATACAGGTCAGGTTCGCCAACAGTGGATAAACTGGCCGGTGTCATGGACGAAGTCAACATCATTACTAGCTGTTTGGATACTGGTAAGATCAAAAGAAGAAGAGGAAGAAGAAGCAGAAAAGGAAGAAGAGTGTAGGTGATTCTGCTTATGTAGGGCCAGAAGAAGATGATTGCGTTGTTAGGATGCAATCGGTTACTGATAAGCTCAGGAAGGCATTGATGTCCTCGGGGATCGAACATTTCCTTGAGGGGAAGTTACTAGATATCGCCGCAGAATATCCAAATATTTTGAACGTAGCTTTGATGAAAATTGAAAGACTTAGAGGCGTGATCGAGGGTGCTAAACTCTCGTCTGTACCCCGATCTGTGCCCGATATTTCGGCGCCCGTGGTTCCTGACACAGCACCGTCTATGGATGCTTCTGCTGCTCCGGTGGCCGCCGCTATTGCTGCGGTGACACCCAAGCCGGTGGAAACTTGGTCGGTGGTTGTGAAGGGAAAGGCGGGTACTACCTCTAACTACATCCGTTGATAAGGTAGTGAAGGAGGTTGGTCCGTCTTTAGGTATTAGAGTGCATGCACTAAGGCAACGGCTTCAGCTTTTTAAAACTTTTTAATCATTTTGTACATGAGCACAGCCAAAATAAATATTTTTTTTTTTAACTACAAAAACGGCAAACAATACAATTAGCTAACACGTCTACAAAAATTGTGTTGTTTTGTTCGCTAAGAAATAAGTGTTTCTTGTTAAGCGTTGTACTTTAACTAATCAATTAGCAAACGTTTCCGAAACGTTTTAATTTTGTTTTCTTTAATTTAATTTATGTATAATGTGTACTCACGAGCAAAAACAATACTAAAGGAAAATCCTTTAGAGGGGGCACCCCCTCTGTAGTCGAGAGGGATAATTTCGTTAAAAACTATAAGTTTAGTGAAGTAGGGCTCGAAGTTTCTGTTAGGAACAAGCTAGGCCGTAGAGTAGTCGTTAGAGGAGTTTACTCGGATATATCTCCAGTTGAATTCATGGAGGAAACCTATGAGCTAAATTTTAGGGAGAAAATGTCCGCAGAAGAGTTGAGGAAGCCCGTCCGCATGGTTTCTGGGCCCTGGAAAGCTTCCACTGGTAAAGTGGATGTGGTGTTGGAGGGTGAAAGCTCTGCTATGCAGCGATTGATAAACGCAAAACATAGAATGTTCAAAAAGGGCACACAGGTATTAGGAAAAATAGTCGGCATTAGAATTAAAAATCTACCACGTTACAAAAAAGAAATTGTCAAGGAAGACTAAAGAGACATAATCATAACTAAAAAGGGAAAAAGTGTACATAAAAGCAACATAAAGAATATCACTTTGAGACATGATGAAGCAAGTATATCAGATTATAGGCGTACTGGTAAAAGCAATAACTGAGATAGAGCACATCGAGGGACAAAAACACGTATTAACCCGAATTGATGATACATATTTATTTGATGAATTTACATTTTTGTTTCACGTCACTAACGTAACAAAAATCTTCAATTTATACGAACAAATATTTGATAAAAATTATTATCCTACTATCAAAGAACATATCTTAATAAAGAAAATAGAAACTCTAATAGGACAAATTAATAAATAAATAAATAAAATAAAAAAGCAGGGATTGAATTTCTTGGGATCGATTCTGAAGTTCATTACTGGTATACCAGACCACGACGATGTAGAAAACAGAAAAGCCAAATGTACAGTTTTGCAAGAGTATAATTTCCCATTATTGAAAATAAACGAAGGACTCATCCTCCTAGACGGCGTAAACACTGTAGATAATAAAAACATTACTGGAACCATATTAGGAAAATACACAGATAAAGTAGCGATTAATAATATTACATATACGAATATTCATAATAGAGGCCATAAACAACAGACATGATGAGGATCTAGAAATAATAAAAGTATTAACATCCTCCTCAAAATTAGCATTTAGTAATATAGACTCTCTTAAGAAATTCAAAATACCTGTAGAAAACATCCCATCAGGTACGCTTTGTATATACTTTTAGCAATAATAACAACAATAATTCTTGCATAAAGTATTTTAAAAGTAACAAAATATTATTTAACTCTAAGAGAAATCAGGGCTAGAGAAAATTTTCAGGTAATATATAACAAAGAATTAGAAAAGGCAAGACAGGAATTAATTACTAATCACATATGAATCGAGACGATTCAATTTTTTGTGGGGAGAGTTACAGCTTAGATACGAATCGGTACTATTCATTTTTTAACAAGGGAGAGAGTTAAGGACACGGGGTTATTTTCAGGAAAAACACATAATTAACCCGAGACATTATTTTCATGAAAAACACATAATTAAGCTCAATAAAGAATACTTCTAGATACAAAGTAGTATCTAGCAGTAAACAAATATTTTTCTTAACGCAAAAGGAACCGAGTTAAATAACTTTTGCGTACGCAAACAAAATGCCGTACACAACGATTGTAGGCTGATGATCACAAACACTACGATTACGTACTGATCTTTATTTTAGCGTTCCTTTTTTGTTTGTGTACTGATCTTAAAGAGTTCACTACGTAAACTGTAGTGTTCTTTAAAGTATTTTTTAGTGAACTTTATCGTGTTTTTTAGTGAACTTTAGCGTACTTTTTAGTGAACTTTAATGTTTTCTATAGTGATCTTCCTTGTTAATTATTTTTGAGTTCTTTAGAGAATTTTCAGTAGATTTTAGCGTACTTTTTAGTTATCTTTAAAATTTGTCAAAGTGGTTTTGCTTGTAAAATTACAATTAAAAATTTAATAGATATAATTTTTTATTTTGTGTTGAAAGAAGTTCTTAAGTTTATTTAATTTATTTAGTATCAAAATTTCAACATTTAATATGATTTATTGATGAAATTTGTTATTTAAAATAAAGTATATGTTAATAAATTGAATTTAAAATTACTTTTTTTTAATGAAACAAATATAGAAATAAGTATAAATAAAAGTTAAATTAGATAATTAAAAAAAATATCGCACTTGATCAACAATGGGGTAGTAACTCAAAATTTTTGAAATAACAACATCAATATCTATCTTCTGTAAGAATTTCAACGTATTCCGTTTACTTTTTAATCTCGAAAACCACTTTTGAGACCATATTCATGATAATGTAGTGATTACCTTTATTTCCTACGAATCCTACGGGACCCTCCAGGATAATAAATATATAAAAGAAATGTGAAACAAACTAAAAAAAGTGTTATAATAGATAAAAGAAAAAAAGAAAAAGGATTAAAGAATAAAAAAAAACGTTAAACAAATTTTAAATAAAAATAAACAGAAGAAATATTGAACTTAAACAAAAACAAAAAAATGGACTCAAATTTAAAAAATACTTAGTGACAAACTGGTGAAAAATCATTGTATGTCAAAAATTTGTGTAAAAAAACCCTTTATTATATAAACTTTGTAGAAAAACAGAGTGGTTAATATAGTGAAATTACCGTAAGATGGAGTTTAATAACATGACTGAATTGAAAATGAATGAATTTAATTTTATTGAAAAAAAATTTTCATTCATGTAACATTATAACAAAATTATAATTGATTAAAAAAAATATTTTTTTAAATTGAAGAAAGTGAACAACAGTGGGAAACAAAACTAATTGAATAACAGTGGAAAAGAAAATAAAGTCAAATACAATATCAAATGAACAAAATAGAACAAATACATTAAAAATAAATTAAAAATAAACTGTGTAATCAATATAACAAAAAAGACATTAAAATCGAAATTAATACAATAAAGAGGATAATGATAAAATGAAAATTGAAATTAGAAATTAAATTAATAATAAAGGAACCTTAAATTTTGCTTAATTATTAAAAAAAAGAACAAAAAAAAAAGAGAACCAATTGAACTATTTAAAAATAAATCAAATACATTTAAGTGAAATAAATACAATAATCTTTAATTAAATTAAAATTAATTAAAATAAAATTAATATAAAATTTTATTTAACTAAATGAAAATTAATAAAAAATAAATTAAAATAAAAATAATTAAATTAAATTAATTAAAATTAACTAAAAAAATAAAATAAAATGGAATTAAAAATTTAAATTAAATTTACATTAAAATAAAACTAAAATTAAGTACAAAATAAATTAAATAAAAAAACTAAATTATAAAAATTTAATTAAAAAAATTTAATTAAATTCAACAATTAAAATAAAAATTAAATTAAAATTAAATTAAAATAAAAATAAACTAAATTAAATAAAAAATAAAATAAATTAAACTAAAATTTAATAAAAAAAAGAAAAAAAATAAAATTAAACTTGACAATTAAAATTGAATTAAAATTAAATAAAAACTAAATTAAAATTAAATTAAAATAGAGTTAAAATCAATTAAAAATAAAAATAAATTATAATTAAAGCTAAATTAAATTAAAATCAGATAAAAAATAGTTGAACATTTAATTAAAATTAAATCATAAATAAATTAAATTTAAAAAAATAAAAATTAAAAAAGAAGTTATAACAAATAATCAAAAACTATTTAAAGCTATTCAATTTCATAAATAAATGAACAATGGCGTTTAGTGCTTTTCAATTGTTGGAAGGAGTACCGAATTTTGAAGGCAAGGCTGAAGAACTAGAAATTTTTTCAAAGCATGTGGATGAAATCAGAAAGCATATTGATGCAACACTTTTACCATTATTCGATTTGACGGTAAGAAACAAAATTGTTGGAAAATCTAATGAGACTTTAATCAACAACAACAATCCTACTAATTGGGACCAAATGAAAATAATTTTAAGAATTAATATTAACATTTCCGATAGTATAGAAAATATTATAAATAGAATAAAAACTGCAGAAATGAGAACTAATGTTAATGATTTTTATGAGTATATGCTCAAATTATTACCAAAATTGAATTTAAAGTGTAGTATTAGGTGGGTTCATTTACTAAAAATTTGTACAAATTTGTAACAATTGTTACTAGAAAGTGTTCATTAACCCAAAAAATTTGCAACGAGAGAGCGTCGAAAGAGCGTAAAAAATTGAGAGACAAACAAATTCTTGCAAGTTTTTACAAGTAAAATTTTTACTTGCAATAATTATTCAAACAGCTGTTTTGCGTTTGTGTTTACAAAAAAATATTTCAAAATAATGTTCTGGCAAACAATCTTAGTGTTGTAAATATTATGAGTAGGTAGCTACTCGGTAATTTACACTAAAGAGGCAAATAATTCAATTAGTTCAAATATATATTGGGAAATAAATTTAAATTAACAAATAATTTATTAAATTACTTTTCTACTGCTTTTTGATATTTTATTTTGGATAAAGCATTTTATTACAATGAAAATGAAAATTGCTTAAATTTGTTTTCTTTAAAAAATATATTTAACCCGTTTTTCGCCGGCTGTTTATTATTATTATTATTATAGTTTAGAAACGATTGCAAATGCGGAGCATTAACGTTAGACAATAGCGAACAAAAATTCTCAATAATAATATCTATTAACGCATGCTTATTCTACCACGCATTAAAAACACCATTTTATGAAAATCGCTTGGAAAATAAATCACAAAGTTGGATATAAACATTTCTGCGACCTTATTCTGTCGTTATTTCCGATATTTGAAATAAAAATTCTATGTGTAGGCAGGCTATTATAACGTATGAACTAATTAAGAATAGATAAATTATTCATTCATTTTAGTCAAAAGTAGATAATCAATCACATTTATCGTATATAGCCTATTTCGACTACATCAAGTATTGGATTAAATAAAATTGCAAAACTTTTCATTATTCTATTACAAGCCGTACTCGAAAAACGCCAGTTACGACAATGCTGAATATAAATGACCATAATCACATCGTTTTTATAATTATATACATATATGTATAATTTTTCCAAAAATTATAGGGGTAGTTATTGAGTACTCATATGTACCTATACATTACAACACTATTTTAACTTGCAAATTTCAGCTAGTAAAGTGTTCATTTACTTTTTCACATTTTAGAGAGTAATTTTGGAAAATTTCTTGTTACTCTCTCGTTGCTAATTTTTACTAGTAAAGTAAATGAACACACCTATTAATAGCGATAACCAATGTTTCAATTGTAAAAACAATGAATTAATGGTTTTAAAAATTTTTATAAATAAAATACCTAATGAACCAAAATTAGTTCTCAATTCTCGAAATCTTCATTCTTTATTGAAGGCAAAAGAAATATTGATTGAGGCGGATTATTTTTATCAAAATAATCAAATCTTACAACCCTTTTCATCACAACTTTATAATAAAAATTTAGGTTTTAAAAATCAAAAATTTTACTTTAATAATAAAAACAGTTCACCACATTTTCAATCAGTTAATGATAGATACGTTCAAGATAAATATGAACAAACTAATTGCAAAAACAGTAATCACAATTTTAAATACAATAAATATACACCAATAAACTTTCAAAATAATCAACAAAATTCTACAAATTTAAACCAATATGAATACAGAAAAAACAAATATGTTCCTAATAATCAAAGTAACTCTTTAAGAAGAAGTGAAAATAAATCATATAATATGAGATCTTTTGGAAATAACAGCGAAAAAAGCAAATCTACCCGAACTGATTTAAGTAATTCAATGCAAATGGAAGTGGAAGTGGATAACATTCAAACTTCAAATTATCAGTTAGTGGCCGACGAGCTCTTCCCTTCATAATAATAAAGACGAAAACTATTCCAATAAGATTACTAATAGATACTGGATCCGGGACAACACTTATCAGGAAAGGTTTGTTTCATAAATCTTTAGAAATAAATTAGATCATCCGATAATTTTAAAACAAAAACCATTACAACTTCGAAAATTACAATACCGCTTTTTAAGGAATTTAATCGTCCAAATTCAAAAATAGAGGTGTTAGAAACAGAAATTTATAATGAATTTGATGGCATTATTGGTTGCAATTTACTTAAACCACTTCAAGCTAAAATTGATTTTAAAAACAATATGTTATTTACAAATGAAGCAAAAATTCCTATTACATTTAGCAAAATTTCAGATGAAACTACATATGATAACTTAAACCCAGATTCAATAACTGAAATAAATTTTAATGAACCAAGAATTGACCATCTTATACAGAAATTAAAAAATCAGAATAACAATGAAAAAGAAATTATAATTTTAACTAAAATCATTAAAGAATTCAAAAATGTTTTTTATATTGAAGTAGACAATTTATCATCTGTTTGCAAGTACAGGCACAAAATCCCAACTATAAATGATATACCCGTTTATTCAAGGATATATCGTTTTCCACAAATTCATAAGAAAGAAGTAGAGAAACAAATTAATGAGATGTTAAAGTCTGAATTAATAATAAAAAAATATAATAGCCCATATAATGCTTCAATTTGGGTTGTTCCTAAGAAAATTGTTAATTCTGGTCAACAGAAATGGAGAGTAGTAATTGATTATAGGAAACTAAATGATGTTACTATTGAAGATAAATTTCCAATACCAAATATAGAAGATCTTTTCTCAAAACTAGGAAACTTCCAACATTTTACTACATTAGATTTAGCAAAAAGATTTCGCCAAATTTTAATTTCACCAGAAGATCAACATAAAACAGGGTTTTCAACATCAACTGGTCATTTTGAATTTACCAGAATGCCGTTTGGATTAAAAAATGCTCCAGCTTTATTTTAAAGGATGATGAATGAAATTCTCAGAGATTATATAAATAATATCGCTTGATGACATGTTTTATCATTAAAAAAAATCTAAAAAGATTATCTGAATACAATATTAAAGTCCAAGTTGATAAATGCAATTTTTTTAGACATGAATCTGAATATTTGGGACATATTATAACTCCTCAAGGAATTAAACCAAATCATGAATAAATAAAAATTATTAAAAATATTAAATTACCTAAAACAATAAAGGAGATAAGATCATTTCTAGGATTAACTGGATTTTATAGAAAATTCATGAAAGATTATAGCAAAATCGCTTTATCGATGATTTCATATCTAAAAAAAGGATCAAAAATCAATATCAAGGATCAAAAGTATAACGATTCATTTAATAAATTAAAAACAATTTTATGTAATACTCCGGTTTTAGCATATCCTAAATTTGATAAATTATTTGTTTTAACAACTGATGCTAGTAATGAAGCATTAGGTGCAGTATTTTCTCAAGATGGACATCCTGTTGCTTTTTGAATAAACATGAGTTAAATTATAGTGCTATAGAAAAAGAACTTTTAGCAATTGTATGGTCGGTAAAGTATTTTAGGCCTTACTTATGTGGAAGGAAATTCAAACAGATCATAAACCACTTGTATGGCTTAATTCAATGAAAGAACCCAATATGAAATTCCAGAGATGGAAATGACAGTTAAATGAATATGATTTTGAAGTTGAATATATTAAAAGTAAAACAAATAAAGTAGCTGATTACCTAAGTCGTCTTGATGTCAATGTGTTAACAGAAGAGGAGCAAGAATTAACTATTCAATCGGATTTAGCAACTGTACATAGTGAACAAGAAAATTTAAATGATCATGTTCCGATATCGGAATCTTCAATAAATATTTACAGAAATCAAATAATAGTAACGTTAGGAAATATTATAGATACAACAAAAATACTATATGAAAATAAAATAAGACATATAATAACAATAAAGGAATGTTAGCTTAAATTATTAAACACTTGTTATTTTCTTCACGGTCAATTTATTTATGATCTGATTTCTTACATTTATAAACTTAGCAACTAGGACTTATAATACGCTTTTAATATATATAAATGTATGTTAAATAAGGACAAATATATTTTCATAATACAATAAAATAGTTAACGGTTATTATTTACAAAAGCAAAGAGTCATACGTTAGTGTAATGAAGGAATAGAGAAAATACATAAAGACAGAAACAGACGTAAACTACAAACAGAATAGAAACAAACTGCCTGGACAAAAACTACACTCACAAAAATAAACATATTAGAACAGACACCTAATTGACTAAACTATCTGCATGCGTACCCAAACATTCCTATAGGAATATTTTGAAGAAAAAATAATACATTTTTTAAAGATGATATTTCCTATCAAAGGAACTTTGGCAATATTTTGTGATAATTTTGATATATTTAAGAATTTCCCAGATACTTTGGTCCATTATTTTTCAAACACGCCTAAAAAGAAATTTTTATTTTGCTCAAAATTTATAAAAGATATTTTTGATAACGCAAAACTTCTAGAAATAATAGATAAATATCACACTGATAAAAATCATAGAGGAATTGAAGAAACATTTTTGGAATTAAAGAATATAATTTATTACCCGAATTTAAGAAACGAAATTCACAAATTTATTAATAATTGCATAATATGTAATATGTGTAAATACGACAGAAAACCTATAAAAGCTAAATTATGTATACGAGGGCTGCTATATATATGGCCTGGCAACAATAAGTGCTGCCAAGTGCAATCTGACATTTCCATTGGAAAGTTTGTCATCTTTAAGCACTCAAACGTTTTGACGTACGACCATTATTTGTGTTGTTTACAGTGACTTGAAAAAATCAATATAGAAAAAACTGGAATTAACTCGTGAACATTTTCGTGCCATCATTTTTCACAACTTTCGACGTGGATTATCACTACAAGAGTGCATTGATGAACTTAAATCTTTGTATGGCGATGTAGCACCATCCTATAGCACTGTGAAAAATTGGTATAATGAATTTAATCGTGACCGAAGCTCGCTCAAAGACGAATTCCGTGAAGGTCGCCAAACAACGGCCGTTGTGCCAGAGAACATTGATGCCGTGCGTGAACTCATAATGCAAGATCGACATGCGACATACCTAGAGATAGAGACATTCTTGGACATTTCTTCCACCAGCATACATTCGATACTGCATGAACACCTGGCCGTAAAAAATTGTTGTTGTTGTTGGATCCCGCACAATTTTAAAGTCGCTCAAAAAAAAGGCTTGTGTAGATTGGTGCAAAGAAATGTTGCAAAAATACGATTGCGGTGCTTCAAAAGACGTTTATAAGATCGTCACAGGTGACGAATCATGGATCTATGCGCATGAGCCCAAAACGAAACAACAATCGACCGTGTAGGTCTTCAAAGACGAGCAAAATCCAACGAAAATTGTTCGTGGAAGAAGCACTTCGAAGCAAATGGTCGCCTCTTTCTTCGGCAAAACTGGTCATGTGGCGACTGTTTCGCTTGAGCAACGTAGGACGGTCACTTCTGAGTGGTACACTACAATTTGTTTGCCTGAAGTCATCGGAGAAATTCGAAAAACCAACAAGAGAAGACGAATAATTGTTCACCATGACAATGCGAACTCTCACACATCGGCTCAAACCAGAGCGTTTTTGACCGGCCAAAACGTCAAATTAATGGGTCATCCGCCGTACAGCCCTGACTTGGCACCTGATGACTTCTTCTTGTTTCCGCACATCAAGAAAAAAATGCGTGGTCAATGATTTTCGTCGCCAGAAGCTGTTAAAGTGTTCAAAAACCATGTTTTAGAGGTGTCTCAATCGGAGTGGAAAAAGTGTATAAATTATGTTGGAGAATACTTTAAAAAACAATAAAACCATTTTTGATTATAAATATTCGCATTTTCACTATTAGGCCAGAAATATATAGAGTAGCCCTCGTAACTCAAACTCCTTTTAAATCAAATGAAATACTTCATATTGATATTTGGTTTCTAAATAAAACTACAACATTTTTAACATGCATTGATAAACTAACAAAAAAACGTTTCAATACATACTTTAAATGATAAAAATTCTTTAACTATAGTGAAATGTTAAGGGAAAGATTTGCTGTCTTAGGCAAACCAAGCAAAATTATAGCTGATAATGAATTTAAAACAGCATACATTAAAAATTTCTTAAATTCAGAAAATATAGATTATCATTTCACTTCTCCTTACACCCACACTGGTAATTCAGATATAGAATATTTTCACCTAACACTGAATGAACACATCAGACTTTTTAAATTAGACAAAGATAATGAAGATATTGATGATAAAACTTTAGTTTATAAATCTGTACAAATTTATATAATACTATACGTAGTACAACAGGATATAAACCAATTGATCTATTACATAATAAAGTTGATAAATCTGTTTGGGAAACATTACATAATATTGTTCATAATATTGTTCATAATAAAAAGATCGAAAGAATAAATAAAATGAATAAAAAAAGAGAAGAATGTCATGCATATAAAGAAAGAGAGTTAGTAAAAAATCTTGGTTTTCAAAACCTTAACAAAAACCAAAGTACATTTTAAAAGATGCTAAAAAATAGAAATAAAACTAATTTTTTAGATGAAAATGGTTGTAAACGCGATAGACAAATAGTCAAAAGAATATTTAAATATCAAAAAGAATTGCCTAATATAAAATTTGAGAGAAAGATTACAGGTAGAAATTATTCTAAAAGAAAAGATATATAATAATATAATGTAATAAAATTGTAACATTCCAGGAGTAATGTATTTACAAAGGCTAGGGGAGTTATATGAAATATATGTATTGTTTACTTATGTTGATTTATTTATTATGTTTACTTATTTATTGTTGTTATTATTAACTTTACTTATTTGTTCTTTTATATTCACTTGTAATTTATATATTTTATTATATTCAAATATTTTGGATCACAATTCGTGTTTTAAATAACAATGTTTATTTTGTCAAATGAAAAATAAATAGTTTATTTCTAATTTCGATTTTGTAAAATAGACACGAAATAAAGGAGAATAAATATTAAAAAAAATATAAAAATAATAATAATATTCTCTTTAACCCTATGGTATATTTGAATTTTTAAATTCTGTTAAAATGTGGCCACAAACAGTTTTTTGATTATACTGAAAATTTTAAATTTAACATTTTGAGTTAATACCCTCTTGTTGATCAAGTGCGATATATATATATATATATATATATATATATATATATATATATATATATATATATATATATATATATATATAAATTGGTTGGCAGATATTATTTTTGGTAATTTAAAATTTTTTGCAATGCAAATGAAAATTTATTTATACAATTTTTAATTTTGTATTTATAAAATTTGTGAAGAAAATTATCTTTTAATTTATATAATACCAAAACTTTAGGATTAAATATAATTTAATGAATAAATCAGTTTTTTATGATTAAGTATTTGTTAATAAAATGAATTTATAAACATTTTTATCATATGAAATGTAGAAAGTAGTATCAAAATAAGGGTTAAATTATATTATTTTCTATGAATAATAACTGGTGGGCTGGCATCCTTAAATTACTAATTAAATTATTAAGGTAATTTTAAATTAGAAAAAATTTAAAAATTAGTAAAAGATATTGTTGAATGGAAAGGGTTTGGAAAAACCAATTGTCAATTTATGCAGTTTAAAGTATGCAAAATGCTTTTGCTACAGCATAAATACTGTTAATACCAAATAATTTTATGAGCTGTTAAACATATTTTTACATCTGCTTAAACATTCCCCATAAATAACTATGAAAACAAGCCCTACTTGTTGCAATGTGTCTGAAAGAATAGTAACATTTTCTCAAAAAATTAAGTCTTATATCATAGAAGATTTAAAAGAAAAAAGGAAAAAAACTAGTGTCATTAAAAATCGATGCAGCGACAAGATTTGAGTGTTCTTGATATAAATGTGCAGTATATTAAAATTAATAATCAAATCAGAACTATGGCCATTAAAGAAGTTAAATTAAGCCATACAAGTGAATATTTAAAAAATATTATATAAGAACTACTTGAGAATATGAAATTAACATAAACCAAATTTTTTTTAATTACCACTGATAATGGAGCGAACATGCTTAAACTCTAAACACAAGTTTGGAAGAATTGCTGGCGGATGAAGAAATTAATTTTGAAGAACAAATAAATCAGACTTCTATAAAAAGTAATATGGAATTAATAGAAAAAAATTTTCATTCATGACGTAATAAAAATACCTCACATTAAAAATAAGCTAGATAATGTAAGATCTTTACTAAAAAAAAACTAAGAACTCAAACCTATTTAAACATTTTAAAATCAAATAACTATAAAAAACCATTAATAGGTTGTCTAACTAGATGGAACTCCACTTTTTTTATGCTTCAACGGCTATTAGAAGTTAAAACTATTATAGAACCTTTAAGTAATGAAAACGAAAACAAGTTTGCAACTCAGCATTGACGAATGGAAATTCGTAAAGGAATTTACGGAAGTTTTTAAATCAATTTACAATGCTACACTGAAACTGCAATTGGAGGAGCTTTGTTTTAGTGAGCTATAAATAATTATAATAGATTTACTTATCCAAACGGAAAATCTGCCGGATAGTGAAATGGCCAAATTGCTTTTATAATTACTTGATGCAGATTTGTTTAATGCAGCGGTCTTTTTAGATCCACGAATCAAGATTTGCTTGGACTTAGAACAAGTCGTGCAAAAATTGTTTTTTGGCGCACGGCATTTTCTCTGATCAGATTGGCTCAATCTTTTTCTCTTCTGCTTTTTGCGCACTCTTTTTTAAGCTATGCGCAAAAGAGCAGAGCGGAAAAAAGGAGCCAATTGTTTGTGCATTGTGCATTGCACTTTCTCCATCTTTTAACGCGCTGCTCTTTGAGCCATGAGCATTCAATTTTATTTTTATCTCTTTTGCTCTGCGCATTGAGCCGAAAGAGCAGTTCTTTTGCTCGTGCTCCGTTTGAAAGTAACAGTGGTTCGTTTGAAAAATTAAAATAACTTGGTGGTTGAAAAAAAAAGTACATGGAAAAATGAAAATAATTGCGTTACGGACGGCAAAATAGAACATATTACGATAGACCAAATATAATAACATTTTTTATTGATGGTTTGTTTTAGTTAAAATTTAAGTATACCATTGCAGCTTGTTTTTGATTATTGGTAAGTAGTGGAGTTCCTTGTTAATTCAAGGAGGGTCATATGAATGGAACATTAATAAAAATGTGCAATAAGTGGTGTTATAAAAAGTAAGGATTAAGGGTAAAAATTTGCTTATCTTTAACATTATTGCAATTATACATAAGGAAGGAATTTTTGATATTTACTGGTATCATAAAATTTCCTGCTTTAAATTTGCATGTGTTATTTGTTGTTGTTGTGTTGTGCTTTGTTGTTAAACGGTAAATTTATGTTGTTTATGTTTTAGGTATGGGATGTTTACTTATGAATTTGTTATTGTTTTATTATTATCTGTATTACAGCTTGTGTTATTTTTTGTTGTTAAACGGTAGATGTGCTTTGCTTATGTTTAAGGTAGGGGATTTTTTTTAGTGCATTTGTTATTGTTTTATAACTTAATTGATGGCAAAACACCAAATTGTTGGTACTAAATAAAGCAAATTTTCATTACCTATTAAAAGCAAATGAAAACAATTGTTTTATTTAGTTTAAAAAATTAATTTATATTTTTACCTACAATAATTTATTTATTTTATATTGCGGTTCTGGTAAAGTAGAAACGATGGAATTTTTTTGCATTAATGTTAACCAGAAAATTTTATTTTTACCAACAATACCACAAATTCTATAGTTTTGTTATTAGTACCAATAATTTGGTGTTTTACCCAAAGAACACTACAGTTTACGTAGTGAACTCTTCAAGATCAGTACACAAACAAAAAAATAACGCTAAAATAAAGATCAGTAAGTTATCGTCGTGTTTGTGATCATCAGCCTACAAACGTTGTGTACGGCATTTTGTTTGCGTGCAGATTCATAAACAATAAAACAAATTATAATTTGTGTTGGCCAAACAGTACGCTATGTTAGTGTAAGGTTTTTTTTTAAACACTGGTTTTAAGCCGTTCTAATAAGAGCCCACAGGCTGTGATTCTAGAGATTAATTTGAAATAAATTTGAAATTTGATTATAGTGCTAAATTTAAAACAACTTCTCTTATCCGAGTTGCCTGTTCTGGGAACTACTTGCCAATTAAACTTCATACTTCTCTATTTTTTTAAATAAGTAGGACCCTTTAAACCCGAAGAAATTGTATTTTTTATTTTTAAAATAAATCAATTTTAATCACTTTTTATGCGATTAAATATTATATGTATTATTTGTGTTATTGAGGCAATAAAAAAGGTAAAATTATAAATAACTTGCGTAACACTGCGTGGTATTGAGCCTGATTGTTTTTATCAAAAACCAAATCGTTGACTACGGACATACATAAGTACAAAGCAATCTATTTTAAAAATACTTGAATGATAAGTTATGTAATAATCTTTGTTGCAAAAAAGAAAAAGGTTTGAACTTTTCTTAAAACAAAATTAATTTCAAATTGAGTTGTTTTTGCTTTTTTGAAAGATTAATATAAAAACTACTAAAATATTTCAAATCTTTTAAAATAATATATTGATTAATTAATTAATTAATTAAACTTTTAAAATATCTTCAAACTTACATACATCAAAAACAATTTTTTCTTTCCTGCGGCTTGATCTGAGCAGTTGAATATTTGTTGATGTAGTCACTGTTGTCAATGATGATGTTACTGAAGACAGATAAGTTACATACCGCAATATATACGTGACGATATTTATCTTAAAACAGGTTAAGGATGTATACTTGACGAAGTGATGAAACAAAGATATCTTATGTGTCCTTGATAGCGAATTAAAATTTGCGTCGCAGAAATTTGGAATTGAGGGATAGATGAAGAAAACCCAGTACAAATTTGGAAATTTCGATAAATCTCCCACAGAATTTTATTGTAATAAATTTATTAAGTAAAATGCTGGCCAAACTTAGTCCTGGTTTGATTGAATGTTTCTTTAATATTGTTTAGGGTTTTGTTCGGTACTTTTTTGTTCTGTTTTGAATTGTACGCTCTGGTTCTTCTAGATTTTTAAAGCTGATTCTTGTGTGTCAAACAAGATATTAATATGTTATTGTATGTTGTCGAATACCTTATTTTTTATTACTTTATCTGCTCTAACTATATTTTACGAGTTCGCAAATAATTTAGTAATTGTTTTTGATTCCTCGAGCTGCTTATAAAGGGCAAAATAAATCGAAACATTCTGCCATTGAAGTTTTCGATATAGAAATAGTTTGCCGTGTAACTGATGCTGTGCTGGAAAAGTGGAATATGTATCTGTATTTCGTAAATTATATTGTGCCTTTAAAAAACATCTTACCATAATCTTAAATAAGACAATCAGTCCTAGACTTCAGGCTTTTCATTAGATACATTAACAGCCAAGTTAAAAATTAGCTAATCCATTACAATTAGGACTTCCTTAGCCTGCTTCAAATGAGGAAAGCTATAGAAAAATATACATTGAATGGGAACTGCTTAACTAAAGAATATGTTGCACTTACCCTAATTCAATAAAGCTTTTCTTGGCCCCTTTACAGCAAGATGCTTATAAAATAAATATTTTAGTTAGAAATATTAAATGAGATAGATTTACTTTGATGAATAGACGAAGAAGTACTGCTGGTATCTCTTACGACCTGAATTCTCCAGAGTGGTTTAAAATATCTGTTAACAATTAAACAGACAATAAATTTAAAAAAAATTGATTTTTTAATTAAAACACAAGCTTTTTGCAATGTTTTAGTAATAAATGCGTTTAAATAATTACTATATTTTTATTATAATTATGGAAAATTACAAAGCATTCCTATCTTAAGAGTTATTAAGAGTTTTTAAACATTTACATATATTTCAATACTAAATAATTACAATTATATGAATTATGATCTATTTACAGGAGACCAACGATATGAACATAGAAATATGTTAACATATGAGTGAACAAGTACTGCAAAAAGTTGTGTTCCTTTTTTTCCTACAAGTATTTCCAAATAATGTATGCATGTGTGGACAACAGAAAAACAATAATACTGCATAGCTGATGATGATATGAATGATGAATGTTAGTTTGTATTCATAAAAATAGAATAAAAATCAATTGTTAGAAATGTATAAGTTTTTTTAGTTTTTAATTATCGCCTCTGGGTTTTTTTTTTCTTCATGAGGACCGGTTTAAAAAAACCGTGTGTGTTTATTATTACAGGAAACAGAAAATGTATAAAACTATCACTAAGAAGAAATCGATTTACAAAACCCCTCAGGTAGAAATGGCCAACTGTATAAAAAAAATCCTTGTCAAAGTGCTTTTTTAAGGGAAAAAAACGGTTTGCTAACGTTCGATTTTAAAATCTGTACAATGTTTTGCCAATCTTTTGAAAACCAAGTTTTGTCTAATTATTTATATTTTAGTATATTTATTTATTCAAAATGTAATATAAATGCCCTACTTTAATTAATATTAATAATTTTATTTAATTAATATTATTTTATATTCGCCCTTATTCTAGTTGTCGACTTCGTCGTCGTTTTAGTATCGATATCACTTCGTATCAATTTTGGCGTCTATTCAATGAAAATTTTGCATTCTATAACATTTCTGTGACGACGTCGCCGGTTTATCGATTTTTATGAAATGAAAAAGCACATCCCTAATTTTTTTTTAAACTTTAAGTATCAAACTTTTATGGTAAAATTTTGATTTAATTGATGATGGAAGATCGAAAAAATAAAAACTTGTGTTGGAAAGACAACTTCTCAGGTAGAATTGGAATGTTTTTAATTTGCCGGATCGCAAGTATGCACATATGTTTTGCCTGTTCCTAGTTGTGCTTCTGTAGTAAATCAGTTTGAAATTTTCATGTCCATTGTCTTCAAGATGGTTTGCCACAGCTTCTTCCAGCGGATTGAGTGAAAATTGTTTAAACATTCCGCCGCAGAGTCTTTACACTCCATTTTTGTAGCAACCATCTTTTTTTCACTTCGAATTTTGAATTTCGCCATACCTTAAAAGTTATTTTTCGACTCTTTATTATGTTACCTTTTGTCATCCATCTGGTAATCATCTGGACGGACCAAGAGAACTTAGAATTTTTGCAATTTCATCCCATTTTTTTTCAAAATTGCACGAAGCAGTGCCTCTGCGAAAACCCAGTGCAAGAGGTGGATTCTTCTGCAATTCATCCACCAATTTTTCATGAAATACAGTCGTCACATTTGTTATAGAATACAAAAAATCTTTGAGTAGTAATCGATAAGTGTCAATAACGACAAGTAGTATAACAAATCGAATGCGTTGACACATATCAACATTGATATGTGACGACTAGAATAAGGGTGATTATTTATGTAAATGCATATATATTATTATATTATATATTCACCCCTATCGTGAACAAAGTGTGAAATTTTTGTTCCCATGTAATTTTCATTCCCCATGAAGAAAAAATTACTATCGTCTGTTTCATGGAAACGTTTGTTCCCGCTATCAATTCGTACTGAATACAAATTAGAAAGAAGAAAATATAAATAGGGGAAAAAATATTCCAAATTTTTAAAGTTATAAAAAATTTAGAAATGTTAATAATTGGTGTTATTGTGTTGTTGCAAGAGGAGGAGATACTACAACAGAAAACAATTCTATTTTAAGAACGTGACGAGCAAGACGCTTAAAAGCCCTTGAAGTTACCCTAGAGACAAAAGCTCCAATCAATGGACCCAAGTGGGCTGTGGCAACACGGCTGCCTGCCAACCTTCCCTAGACATTGCTACTGAATCATTTCAAGAAAATAAATTTTTGTATCTGATCATTTAAAAAATATTTTTAATAAAAAATCTTCATAAATTTATAATCAATAGATAGATCTCTTTGTTTTGCATCTTGACGAGCATAATGTGCGTCTGCACTGCAGTAACTGCTATCGAATTAAAAAAATGTGTTATTGATGTAAATATTCCAATTAAAACAGATAAAAACTTGCATAATGTATGCAGTTCCCCAGCAAAATTTAATTGAACAAATTTAAGGGAAAAAGGAAAAAATTTCGAGGGAAAAAATCAATCCCGATAAGGGAAATTTTCGTTTAAGTGAAAAATTGTTCACGTGAATTTTTCACGATTGCAATTTGGGGAAAAGGGAAAAAATTTCGAGTGAAAATATATTCATGATAGGGGAGATTATATTATACAATTGTTTCATTGGTAAATTTATTAAGAATCCACTTTTTATCTACATATGTACTATATATATGAGTACCGATTTTTTTCTGTATTATTAATCTACTACATATATAAAAATAATTAACGAAATTTTATGAGTATTTAATTACTGGGACAACTGGAAAATGCTTCAATTAAAACAAGGAGAAATAATATAAAACACATTATAAATGGTTCGCCCTCAATGAGTTAAAAATTTTTAAAGAAATCTCCTGAAAGATATCTTCAAAACCTCTTTACTGATAGCAGTATTGGCTTGAGTAATTTTACGGTTAAAAATTCAGAGACCGATATTCGGAAAATAAGTGTGCGTTCGTTCCCATTATTAGAATTATGCACCTCTAGAGTTTTCACATAAAAATGTTAGTTAAGTCGTGAGGTAGCACATTTTTTAAGATTATTTAAGGGTTAAAGCTATTTTTTCTGCCATTGCAAAAAAAAATAAAGATTTGTCTACGAGGTGTAAAATTTAATTTAGGCACAACAAAATTAATTAAAAATTTTCTAACAAGCCTTAATTTCAGAATTACAGATCGTTTCTGCGTGGCTACAGGTTTGACGTTGCATAAAGAAGGTAAATAATAGGTTAAAGAGAATGTTTTTAAAAAACTTTTTAATTAAATAGGTGTCTTCATTACCACAATGTCCTATTCCACCATAAAATAATCGAAAAAAATGCCCTATTATAAGTAAATACTTTGGAATTCCACAACTCCGATACTAAGCATTTACCCTATTTTTTTCTTTAACAATAATAATTAAAATTTAATTTTACACCTCGTAGACAATTTTTTTTCTCTTTTGAAAATTGACTAAAATACATTTGTTACATTTTATTATACGCTACGCTACCCCAATCCAGCTAGTTTTTTATTTGATAATGCACGCTAATATAAAAGTTACTTATACGAAATTTTAAAACCTTCTCCTCACAGTTCGCAAGGTAAACAATAAAAACAGTGACCTATAACACTCTGCATATAATGAATAGAATATATAATATTTATGGTGAACTATTTATCATGTTTCCCGCATTCTACCCAGTCAAACGCAGTTGCCTGACATGCAACTCATTTTACAGCTTTGAGATAGAGTGGAGGACATAGGTATCTAGTTGACGAGCACCGCTCCAAATAAAAAAGTGCATTTTGCACCACGTAGGCAACCATTAGTTTCGGAGTTACGGGCATATATCGATTATTCGATGGCGGAATGGGATAATTTGGGTATCATTAGCTTATTTAAAGGCCTATTAAGGCCAATTAAATAGGAAAAAAATAAAACCTGGTAAGGTCTAAAAAACGTTTTTATATATATGTATATAGATAGATAGATATTCCTAAAAATCATTGAGTTTAATAGGAACACTTTATAAAAAAAAGTTATCTAACGAGTGTAAAATGAAATTTTAATCAAAATAGTTTATGAAATTCTTTTTGCGGTATCGCTTTCTAAAGATTTCCTGCGTAGCCGGCCTTCGGTCGTACGCAGTTTCTACTCTATTGTATGACTTACAGCGGCTTCGCTTACTAAAGATTTCCTGCATAGCTGGCCTAGCTTTCTAAAGATTTTCTCCTCTATGTATTACCAACAGTGGCTTCGCTTTCTAAAGATTTCCTGCCTCTGCATTACAAATTACTATAACAACCAATTCATTTTACGTGTTTCTACAAAAACGCACGAGGTATAACTCCCAATACATGTATCAAAATCACGGCGGAAAAAGAATTTTAATCACCTTTCCAATGATACCCTAATTGTCTTATTCCACCATTAAATACTCGTTTTACCTATCCCACATTAAAGGTACATAAAAAATTTGAAGATCTAAACTCGGAAACAAAGGGTTTTCCCAAAAATTACCTGTCAACATTTTTTTGCTTAAAATTACATTATACACCCTTTATGTAACATTTTTTATGAAGTATTCCAAATAACTTCATCTATTTAGTAGAGCTCTTAAATTCGCTTTTCAATGATACCCATATTGTCCCACTCCATCATATTAAACATTCACCCTTATTGTGTTTGGCGTTTTCGTAGCAAAAACTCGGCGTTTTTTAAGTTTTGTAATAGATTAAAGCTCGCAACAATTGTCATTAATCTATTACAAAATTGTCGTAGTCGAAATACGCCTACACCAAACGCAATAAGGGCCATAACCTGCCGTATTCATAGAAAGTCAAAATAGATTTAAAATATATTTTAGGACAAATTTGTTTGAAAATTTTGTCATAAAACATATTTCAAAGTTATTTTATTTTCTATGAATACGGCTGCAAAACTTCAGAGGTCCGTAACTCCGAAACTTAGGGTTGCCGCCATATTTTTTACTTTACATCTTTTGCTTAAAATTGCATTTTGTACCCTATGGGCCACTTTTTTTATTTTCGACAGGTGCCCGTAAACTAGATTTAAGGCCGAGTCGTCTGCTTTATTAGTCATACGGCAGATATTTTTCTAAGCAAATGCTTAAAAAGCTAGCAACTAGTTTCTTATACTCAATAGTGCATAGTTTTCTTAAATAAAAAAATGGAAACTTACAAATTATTTAAGAACAAAATGTGCTGGGATAATTGTATTGTTGTATAATTTGATACGTAATCCCTTGCTTCTATTTCATATACTTATGTACGTAAATTGAATTATCGAAGATTGTACAGCACAAAAAACAAATATGTATCAATTAATTATTGCGTTGTATTACTATGATTGTTTTTAAGGCACTTTTTTAAACAAAGATGCTTAAACTAACAGTTCGCGCCAGTGCTTTACGAAGTAAAAATGAGGCATCTTTAATAACGCATTTTTAATAACTGTTCAAACGGTAAATAACAAGGCGAATTAATTGATTAGTAATTGATTCGCTTTGGTAAATAAAAGCACATCTTTTCGATCGAAAGCAATGTACCACTCAAGGCGAATTGTTAATTGATGTTAATTCGCCTTGGTACTACTGGACTAAATTGAAGCTTGATAAGAAGGTAAATCAATTGATTCGCCTTGCTTAATAACAACAACCAAACGACTAAACTACAGGGATGGCAAATATAGAAGTTTTATTAGTAACAAGGAAGATCAATTAATTGATTGGTAATTGATTAGCCTTGGTACATTCATTTTACTAAATCAAGGCGAATCAATTAAATGATTTGCCTTGAATACAGGGTTCCCAGATTTTTTCATGTCATATCCCCAATTTGACAAATATTATTTCTGCAATTCCCTCCAAAAAAATTTCAACTATTCCCGAAATTCCACACTACAAACAACGCTATTTATTTTACTCTTCACCCCAAAAAGTGGAAAAAGAATATAATTAAGTTTATCATTTCGTTTGTAATATCTACAATATCCATTTGCATATATATTCTGAGTTCTTATGCATAGCGAAGTCGAGTGAGCTATGACCTTCTGTCCGTCCGTGTCCCTATTGAAATCAAGTTTGCCAAGGCACAAGATCAGCTAGAGAAAATTTATATACGCCAATAAATCAGAAATAGTGTCGAGAGATATGTTATTGAAAATCAGAGAGATCGCTCCATGTCCTTCGAGGCAGCGGGCAAAATAGCAGGCCCACTTCCATTTTTGGTGACACAATGAATTACTCCAATTAAAAAAACAAATATATGGCGCAATAGAGAATTAAAAAATAGAAAAAAATCTTTTTATTAAGAGCGGATGATATTTTTATGTAAAATTATATATATATATAGTACTTATTTTTTTCTAATTTTTTAATCTCTGTCACCTCAATATTGTCTTTTTTGGTTGGAGTTACTTCGCTAAACTAGATTAAATATATGATGAAGGGTATAAATTAAATTTTCTTTCTGCATTTGTATATATATATTAAATACTAGCAGTGCCTACGACTTTGTATCTTTATTTTTCAAACGAAAGGGTATATTTGTACAAAAAATGTATTCCATATATGAACTAAGGTTCTTAGCGGCCTCCTCACAAAATTTTATTTAAATCCATCCAGCAGTTTGTACGTGGTGCGAACAAAGACAGATATACGGACAGACGTATTCCATATCGATTACTTTCAACATCAAAATTTTAAAAAATATTTTATGTACAGAAATTATCCTACTACAGTTTTATTAACTAAATCACAAACCGACATTTTTATCCCCATTTAAAAATATATAATATATAGCAAGGCGAATTAAATATAAGGTGATAGCGGTGGCGAATTCAATTCTTTTCCTGTCAAACTCCATATATAAAAAATCTGTATAACAGTTAGATAAATTTTTTATATATGGAGTTTGACAGTTAGAATACCGGGGAAACAAATTGCATTCGCCACCGCTATCACCTTATACTTAATTCGCTTTAACATATACGGTGTAATTCCCCTAACACTGTTGCCAGAACTTTTATGTGTGAAATCTGCGAAATCCAACAATATTTCGCGAAAAAATCTGCAAAATCTGCACTTTATTTAAAAAATCTACAATAAATCTTCAAATGCATATTCTCTCGAATAGTTTTTTCAGAAATTAACTAAAGTCATTTATTTTTCATTTAGTTAGTCTTTAAAATCTAATACTTTTTAATTTCTAAACTTAAAGTTCAAGTCCTGTTTTTTATTTTCTCAAAAAATCTTTGGAAAATTTTTAGGTAAGATTTGTTTATATCGCACTGATCAAGACTTGTGCTTAAAGTTATTTCAGCTGCATATGTGCCTAGGTATGTGCTTTCATAGTTAAAAAAAATTTTAAGGGCTCTTGTCGCTCTGCTCTGGAGTATTTTACTTAAAGTATTAATAATACCAAGAATGTACTTTAGAAATATAAATATATTTTATAATTATCATTTAGGTTATATAATATGAATTTTGTAGTTTCGATTTGATTGATATAAACAGCAAATAAAAAATAATTTTTTAAGCAATATAATTCTAATAAGCGACTTACAACCGACTATACGGAATGCCAATGCCTTTGGAATGGGTGTAAAATCTTTTTAGGTTTAAAATCTAATAAACTTTGTATTTTATCAAATTGGTTATGTTTTCAACTGTTCCACAAATAATTGTATACATCACTAGCTAGCGTCTCCACAGCAGATAGAAATTTAAGTTGTGCATACTACGAACATAATACCAGTGAGTGACATATGCATTTTATAATAAATAAATCTGATATTTTACTTTTTGAAATTTGGGCAACGGAATGTTTTTTGCCTGTTATGACAGCAGCTTCAACTGCTGCAAATTTAACTATGTTCTCCTTATAGTCAACGTCATTGTCGATAAAATATTTACTGCCGTATTCATAAAAAATCAAAACAGATTTGAAACATATTTTAGAAAAAATTTGTATGAAAAATTTGTCATAAAACACGTTTTAAAGTTATTTTATGTTTGAGGCGTCGCGTTGGAATACTTCTATAGATTTTAAAATCTATCCGTGAGGATTTTTTATTTGAAAGGTCGTTTTAAATTTAATTTTTTATGAAAATCAGGAGTTGACCTGTGATTTGTTATAATTAAATTAATTTGTTTAGAAAGATTCATTATTTTACAACGGACGTTTTCCAAAGAAAACAATGAAAATTAGTCAACTTAATATAAGTTGCCAAACAAATCATAAAAAAAATCTGCGATTTTAGGCCAAAAATCTTCAAATCTGATTTTGGCAATTTGAGAGGCCAAAATCTGCAAAATGCAGATAAATCTGCACTTCTGGCAACAGTGTCCCCTAATCTAATAACACTGTTCAAGGCAAATTCAATTCGCCTTGACACTGATTTTACCTCGCTTGAGCGCAAGGCGAATTAATACAGGCAGTGTTGCCAGTTTTTCTTCGAGCTTTTTCGCAAAATGACCTGTCGTATATTGCCAAGTATCTCCAATATATAAAAGTATGTTACATTATGCACTAAACACATTCGAGACAGCAGCTACCGACTGCAAAATGTCAGAATTAGAATGCATGTGTTTATATGAGAATGATTAATTTGTTGACAGCAAGGCAACAAGGCGGCAGGTTGTTGTCTGGGCTGAATTCGCCGCTGCAGTCAAATTAAACTAATTTCTGTTTTTATGCATAAACTCATTCGAGACAGCAGCTACCGACTGCAAAATGTCAGAATTAGAATGAATGTGTTTATATGAGAATGATTAATTTGTTGACAGCAAGGCAACAAGGCGGCAGGTTGTTGTCTGGGCTGAATTCGCCGCTACAGTCAAATTAAACTAATTTCTATTTTTATTGGCGACAATAAACAGTTTAGTGATGTCAGTACTATAAGACATGTAAAATAATAAGTGCTTAAAATCTCTTATTATGAAAAACGAAAAGAAGAATAAAAATATAAAATAAAAATTATTTATTTAAAGATTTAAGTGTAAATTTATAATAAAACTGTAACAGGATAATAACAGTACATGAAATATTTAAGGAAAATATTGTTAATTTTGAATATAAAATGCCTGTTTATTGAATTCCTATCTGTCTCACGTAAGTGCTGCTAGATAGATTTGAGTAAAATTTTGTGAGGAGATCCTTTAGAACCTTGGTTCAAACATTGATTTTTTTTCGTAGAAAAATAGAGAAACCAATGTAAAATCACCCAATTTTACCGGTATAATTGTAGTTAAACAGTTGTCAGCACATTTTAGTTTTGTATATAGAAAAATTTTAACACTTTTCAATAATTACTTAAAACATATTTTTCGAATATTAAATTTAAAAAAAAACTAGAAATGACGCACCGACGAATTAGATATACTACAATTGTCATGGCAGAAGTGTACGAAGAATAATTGTAAAAATTTCAGAGGAATGTATTAAGATGTACATAAAATTAAAATTCCTTTTTTGTGTGGAAAACATTTAGTTAAAAATTTACTTCTGTTCTTAGTACTTGCTGGTTTAAGTACTTATATTAATTTCAATTGTCGTATGGGATATCTGTAAATACAAACACGATTGGTTTTAATAGGGAGCAAAAACTGTTGTTTTTAGCATTTTTTATTTTAGTGGACAAGAAACTACGTGGCACACACTACTGTACTTATTATTGCTTCTGAACGTGGCATTTCTTTTAGCAACTTTAAAAAAATAGGAAACAACTTCCTTTTTAATTCAAAGTATCAGTTACACTGAAAACAATTTTTTTCAATTCAGTTTAAAATTCCTCACAAAATCAGTATTATCTATATTTATCAAACGAATATTGTAAATGCACTTCCCTTTATTTTTTTTTTTTTATTAATTTATCGTTGTTTTCTGTATTAGCATACATATATGTAGGTGATTGCACGGCTATATCATAGGCGTATCAGTACCAGGTGGTTGCGATGGTGAATTCATTAATTTTCGCCAAAACCCTAAATCTCAAATTCCATATATAAAAATATGTATAACTTTTTTAAAGTTTTTGAAGTATAATTCCTGCATAGAAGTTATTGTCTGAGAAATCAAACGCTTTTTATGAAGTACAAAACTTAACTGTGTTTTATTATCTCTAAAATTTGCTTATGACAATACTTGAGCAAATGTCGTGAGGAAAAATAAACATAAATCCAAGAATTATTGTTTTAATGCAACAATTATATTAACTTGCCTTATTACATTAATTTAACAAGAAGTTGCCGGAATGTCGGCTGTGTTAACTACTAGACATGTAACCGGTCGTTCGGGGTTTTCGGTCAATTATCAAAGACTGCTTCGATCGTTCAATTTGAATGAATGATGGACAGTACAGACTTTGATGTACTCGCAAAGTTGCGATGTTTTTCTTTCGTTGCTTATACACAGATGTATATATTTATATACACATATTTTTGTGTCCGACCACATAACAAAGTTTAAAAGAAAATTAACAGAGGTGAAACCCTTGGCACATAGAAAACAATATACAGGCATATTAAAAATTCCGATCGAAATGGTTTTGATTCCGTATTAACAATTCAGACGTTTTTTTTTAACCATCAGATTCCGATCGATTTTGCTTATTTCTGTGCTATTTCTTTACCCTGGAGTTAATGTCGACGTCGTTGACGGCGACAAATGTCAAAAAAAAAGTTGAATCGTATGAAATTGTATGAGAGCAGTTAATTTCAACGCGTTGCAACGCCGTAAAAGTTCAATCTGTTTCAACTTTTTCGGCGTTGAAACGTCGTCAACGACGTCGACATTAACTCCAGGGTTAGTTTACTTAAAAAAAACACTTTTTTTAATGTAAATATTACCAATTTTCCATTAAAAAAGAAACACTATCAACAAATTTTTTTTTTGGAATAGTCCTAGTTCCTTATGGAATATAATTTACATCCGTCAGCTACAGCTGACTGCATTAGCTTTTGCGTGTATTTTGTTTTTGTAAAATCTTGTTTAGCTGTCAAAACCGTATGGCAATATGTGTGTATGTGTTTGTGAAAAATAAGCACCCGCTAGTTCTGGTAACTAGTTTCATTAGTTACTTAGTAACTAAAACTAGTTACCATTAAATGTATTTAAAAATGCTGTTTAATTTAACATGAGTATGTCATTGGAGGGGGCCAATTGGTAACTCTCTACATTACCATTACATAGTTCGGTAACCAACTACTTAAGTATTTAAAAAGTAACAGTTTTTTACGCATTCTACCTGAAAATAATATTGTCAGATATCTTACAATTGTGTGAACGCTTTTACTTGCATTGTCAGAACATTGTCAGGCATTGCCAGTATAAAATAAATTGTAATATGTTGGAAATTTTAAACATCTGACAACGGTATCATAGTCAGATAAAAGTAAATGAAAAAAAGTAAAAAAGTACTTTAAAAAACTTAAAATAAAAAATAAAATTAAATAAGAAACAAGAAAGCTAATAAATAGATAGCGACGGTTTTTCACGGGATGATTTTGATGGTGCGAAAGAACTTGCTGTTTTTAAGCACTTTGAAAATGGCATATAGTTCTTCAGGAACAAAGCTTGAATAGTTGAAACTGGAATACAGGACAAGTATTTTGTCCTATCTTTGAACGGTCATAAACAAACGCTTGAAAATTGGACAGAATGTAGACAACTATGACCGTTGTAGTAATATTCAGTATAGAGATCATTTAATTTTATGTACATATATGATGGTTGTAAAAAGACGATTGATATTTACAAAGGATAAAATTTGGATTTAGAAATTTAAGGGTATTCCAATAATTAATATAATTTGATGTATGTGACCAAACCTTTGAACGGTTGTAGACAGACAACTGGAATATACATGGAACTTGTATTGCTAAGTCCGCTAAAGGAGCAAGTAAACAATTTGAATTTATAAATTAAACGGTGTGCTCATACCTGATGCAATGTCACACGCCATATAGCCCTATCTTTTGAACCGGTTTATACAAACACTTGAAAATTAGTCAAAAAGTCTGCTAATTTGTATGGTATATTAAGAAATATAAATAGTTAAAACTGAAAATTAAGGTGTGTCCCAATAGTTTTTGTATGTGGCCAAACTTTTGAACCTTTTTAGACAAATAGCTAAAATCTGTTTAGAAAACGGTTTTTTTGCACGAATTATTCCTTTTCCTCGCTAAAAACGTAGCAGTTTCTTCGTTTTGATTAATATAATATCTATTTGTTTTGATAAAGATTTATAATATTATTTTGTACCTTTTAAAATAATTTAATTTAAAAAAAATTGTCTTTTGAATTTTTTAATTCTGACACTTGGTAATTCTTACTACCGTGTAAACTAACAATTTTTTGGCTAACAATGTTGTCAGAAAAATTTATTGTCAGATTTGTCTTACAACGGAATCGTCAGTTTTCTGACAAATGCCTTGCAATCTTGTGAACTGACAATCTAAATTATGTTTACAATTTTTATTTGCCTTGTCATTGTCAGTACATTGTTAGGGCTGACAATATTGTAAGATCTGACAAGCGTCTGTAGAGAGCTTAACACACGTTGTCTAAGCACACCTTAAGCTGATATTCACTAAAGATATTTATTTATTTAGAGTTTTTTTTTATCATAGACGGGATTTTAAGTTGTGAAATATATTCCAATATTTACCATTCCTCGCACTTAATGTTTTTATTGCTTTCTAAAAAACCTGTCATCCGTATTAAAAAGTATTGGATGTATTATAGGATGTTTCATCTTTGTATCTCCCTAATTAATAGTGCAATTTTACTAAAATGATAACAAACTTACCTTTCTCTTTCCATGTTTAAAATAAAACAAGTTTATTTTCTCCCTTAATATATTCCTGAGTTTATGATTTTATTTAAAACTAAAAGAGTTCTTTATAAATGTACAATTATGTATATATTTAAATACTTAATAATACTATATGTAAAATATTTACTTTCAATTTTTTAATTTTTGTACATTTCACTCAAATTTTATGTTTTTTCTTTTGTTCAGCAGTATTAATTAGATTTTATGTTCATATACATATGTAATATAAAGCAATTCTTAGTAAATAAAACGAGTAAATCATTAAAATATGTATGTATGTTAAAAACTACTTTTGTTCATAAAAAAAGAATGTATAAGTAATATATGAAACGAAACACGTTTATATAGCGTTCACAATTATTTGCTTAAGCAAGCAAATTTAAGGTGTTTAAGTGCAAAAAATGTTGCACTTGTCGAAATGTTTTCCATACAAAACACTTAAAATTCAGGGTTCAGATATGCTCGTGAAGTATGTTCAATTGTAGTTTAGATTTAAGTATTTCATTGAACATGAGTGTAACCCCACGTCTCCACTAGCTATCAAATTGAACAACCCATGCACATAAGGGCAACAGAATAACGGTATAAATTTGTTTATGCTCTTGTATGTGGCAAAAACATATTGTTGTTCTTATTCTGTTTGAGAATAATTTTCTGTTTGTCGTCCGGGTTGTTTCAATGTTTTTAACTAGAAAGAGAGCGTTCGCATTCTAGATCAATAGGTAGCGTTAATTCGTCTACATTAGCTGAATTCATATGTGGCATGATGATTATACCAATTTGATAGCTCGTGGAGACGAATGATTAATTTAACACTGTCGGTCTTCTTTTTCTTTATGATATATAACACAAAGCACAATCAGCTGTTTCCGTACGGAAAGAGCGATCAATTTTGCACATTGCTTAAAGAAATGACATTAGTTTTCCTAAGTAAATTACAGTTTGTTACGTATAATTTAATGTTGTTTAGTTTGCTTAAGTTGTTTTATTCACATTTTAGTTGGGTTGTAACAGTGTGACCGCTTGTGTTTAATTTGTTCAACATCTTGATTTAAAACGTTGTAAACACATAAGTGTGATTAGCTTTACATTTTTAATATATTTTGCTGCGCAGAATTAGCTGGTACGATTAATGTTTCATTTCACTTTAAGTTACTTGTTCTTCATTGACATTTAAGCTGCTATTAAGATTTAAGATTTTAAATAATAAAATTTTAAATAATAAACATTTTAATAATAAAAATATACCTTAATAACATAAACAAGAATTTTTACTTAATCTGAAAGGTAAGATTGGTTATAAGAATATATTGACATTAATATTATATATTACAGTTTTATGACTGTCATCTTTGTTTGCTAGTTTAATACTAATTAAAATATTTAACGAAATTGTTTAATTAACACCGGCGACAAGGTACATTTAGACAGTGTCGTCCGCCCAGCTGGTTTGTAGTTGAAAATGTCAAAAGTTGTTTGTATTTTACTACGTTTGTTTAAGAATTTTTAAAACAACAACAACAAGCATTTGTATTTAGAGCAATTATGTTTTATTGCTCTTTTTGACATTTCCAATGGACAAAGCAACAATAAAAAGCCATGTAGTATAATAAATGTACCTTGTTTCGGCGGATTTAACGGTATAAATATTTTATATTTTCTTCATTACATATTTCATAAGACGATATTAAGTTTAAAGTAAACTGTTTAAAACCTAGAACGTATCAAAGTCAAACCTTTTCCTTTAATTGCTTTAATCTTAACAGCACTACACTTTAAATTATATTCATATGCTATGCAATTATATATATTTTATTTGCAAACTATAAAATTTTTTATCAAAATGAAAATTTATTATTCGGAATCTTTTAAAATTTATTTAATTTACTTTATTTGTGCTTGATTCCTTCAAAAAAAGAAAAAATAAAAATAGTTACTAAATGTTTGCTGTGTTTTTGTGTAGAACATTTTTGAGTTGGTATTGTCTTCTGTCTTATTGATTCAATGGAGTTCTCATTTAATCAATTTGGATTTTGATATAAGACTTTCTATTTTTCTTTACAAAATTTGGGTAAAATCCACTGATGAGCTATTTGAGCAGTAGTAAAATGGCCATAAGGATATGCTTTCCCCGCAGTAATACATTTCATTTTGTAGTTTAGTTTAAAATAATAAATATTTCATGAGAATATCATATTTGAAGGAATCAAGCACGAATAAAGTAAATTAATTATAATATTTTTTATTTAAAAACTAATTTGCTTCCATAGATTTTGAGTACAGTTGATTAAAATGCGAATAAGCACAAGGGTCAAAAACGTACAAAAGTACAGAGATGAAAAACCCGTATTTCGATCGTAAAAACTTCAATGAAAATATAAAACAAAGTAACGTGTCGTGTCTTATGCAAAGAGCACAACTGGGTTGAACGACAAATTTTTTACGGGAATATTAGTCGTCAAAAAAAAACACATTTTGGTATATGAAAATGCACATTATCATGACGTCGGAAAAAATTATGCATACACGGTTTAGCATTAATTAAGTGTTCAGATTATTACTTAAATATTTTTTTTTATATGTTATCTTTTATATCAGGTCACAAAAAGTAACCAACTTCAAAAAGTATAACATCTGTGTTTTCTCGTCGTTATTGTGTTTCTTCTAACTTTATACAACAAACATTGTCATTTTTAATAGTGCAGTTGTTGAACGCTACTAAAGATTCAGTCAACAATCAATCAATAAAAATCTTATTATATTATATTAGAAATATTTCCAAAGAATTGTAATACTTTGTTCGCGGCATTTCCGAAAACGAAAGAAAACTCATCAATCAAAATGTAGTATTTTAAAAAATGAATTTAATTAAATTTATTTGCATTTCACTAACAATCAATAAAATATTAGTGCAAGTTAGCAACAAGTGTGAACACTCTTATTGATTGTCAATACAATTAGCAGCAGGCTTGAGTGCGCTTATTATTTACCTCTTACTTAATAATTGGTTTCAGTGAACTCATATTAACATATTATGCAATGTAATCATTTATTTAGTTAACCAAAATTTACTGTAATTTAACTAATCCAAATAAAGCGTATGAGGTGATACTTGTTTTTAAATAAATTGAAATTAATACCCTTATTTTTTGCTTTAAAAAATGCATTGTTGTCAATTAGTAGTAACTGAAATTTATTGTATTTTGACCAATTGTAATTAAGCATAAATCACCTTATTTATGAAATAAAACTCTTATATTGCTAAATAATTATTAACAAAAAATAAATTTGGGAAATACATAAAGATCATTTTATGTCGAATCATAAAACCGAAAGGTCTTCTTAATTGGCGCCCAACGGAAATTCAGAAAAAAAATATTAATAAAAGGGTTAATAAAAAACATTAATGGTAAAAAGATATCCTCATAAAAGGATTAATAAAAAAAAAAACGGAAAATATAAACAGTGGAAAATAGAAACAAAAAATATTACCATAGAAGAACTAATGAAACAATATACTTCCACAAGGACTAATAGTGAAAATAGAAAGAATTAATGGCAATTGTAACAAGTGAAAAATTAATACAACGAAAACAAGTAAAAGACAACTTATCAAATCAACTGTAACAAAACAAAGCAACATTTACTACAAACAAAAAAAAAAAAAAAAAAAGAACGAGTTGCCGTAATATATTCTCAAGAATTTTTTTTTTACAAATCTTTAAAATAAGCGAAATTTAAAAAAATATTTAAAAAAACAGATAACTTCAGTTTTATTAAGTTATTAAATAATTAAATTTTTATTTTTGTTTTCTAATTTTTTAAGCACTAGGTCAGTTTATAAATAATAACAAATGTTTATTTATATTTTCAATATTTCGCCACACCTTTGGGTGGCATCATCAGGAAACAGGAAACAAAAAATTAAATTTTCTTTTTTCAAAAATAACAAAAATTAAAATGAAATTATTTTTTTCAAACAAAAACAGAAAAATTAAAAATCAAACGACAAAAAACTCAAATATTTAAACATTTACATTTTTATAAATTTAAAACTCAAAAAACATTCAAGTAAAATAACTCAATAATTTTAAACATTTACATTCTTATAAAAATTTTAAAAACAGAAAACATTCATATTATTTTAAAATTTTAAAAAACTTAATACAAATACATTAACATAAACTTTCACGATAGAAATGTTACAAGCAATCATATACTCTCAAACGTTAATTAATTTTTATGCACTAAATGTCTATAACATTGCGCAACATTATCAGTATCAGCCTTAAAGTTTATTCTTTTTGTTGCTGGTATTTTAATTATTTGTAACATCTCTAACATATACCGACGCTTATAATTATTTTCTATATTTAAAACAGATGCATCTTCAAAGTTAGGATAATGATTAAATCTGGCACAATGGGAAGATAATGCAGTTTTTTGTGAATTATTAACGTCCCTGTATCTTTGATCAGACTTATGTCCAGCTATTCTAGTTTTTAGTTTATTTTTTGTCGTACCTACATATTCCTTATTACAATTCTCACTATCATTACCATTACAAGGTATTTTGTAAACTACATTTGACATGTCCCATTTTTTAATCTTATCTTTTGTTTTACTAAATAATCTATTTAAAGTATTATAAGTTTTGTATGCCATTTTATATTTATCCCCATCAAAAATTTTTGATTTTTCAATCCTTTCTGCTATTTCTGGTACATAAATTAAAGACTTGTAAACTTTAGTTTCTGTAACATCTCTTGTATTATTTGCTCTTCTAAACCTTAACTGTTTAAACAAACTATTTATCACTCTCATTGGAAAATTATTATCAATTAATATCTTTTTAACTTTATCTTTATTGCTTTTGTGAAATTCCTTATCACTTAGCTTAAGTACTTTTTCTATCAAATTTATTCCCGTATTAATAATTATTCTTTTATTATGCTTTGAATAATAATTAATAATTCTCCCGGAAGCTGTTGGCTTTTGATACCAATCCATTTTTAGTTTATTCCCTCTCCTTACTACTAACGTATCTAAATAGGGCAATTTAAAATTATTTTCTATTTCTATTGTAAATTTTATACAACTATTGAAATTATTTAATGTTTCTAACATATTTTCAATACCAGATGCAGAAATAATACAAAACAAATCATCAACATATTTTGTCATTATTCTTGGTTTTATATTAACTTCATTAATGCACGTGTCTAATAATTTTTCCATAATAATATCTGCCACAACAGGGGAAGCTGGAGATCCCATTGGAAGCCCTTTTTGTTGCAAATATATGTTACCATTATATTGAAAGTATCTGTTATCTTCAATACAGAATTTTAAAATTCGTAAAAATAAACATTTTTCCATCCCAGTATATTCCTGTATTACGTTCCATTTTTCTTCAATAATATTCAATGCCAAATCAACAGGTATACTTGGAAATAAAGAGACTACATCAAAAGATACTAATTTTTCATCAATCAGAACACTTATGTTCCTTATCCTCTCTTTAAATTCAAGCGAATTTTTAACATTATATTTTGAATTTTCTGTAATCTTTTTTAAAATCATTGTAATATATTTACATAACTCATAAGATGGAGAATTTATAAAAGAACAAATCGGTCTTAAAGGAAAATCCTCCTTGTGAATTTTAGGTAACCCATACAATCTTGGAGCTGTAGAAACATTGGTTTTAAGCTTGTTTTTCTCTAAAATTGTAATAACTTTTTGTTTAAAAAGTTCTTCAACCAACACATTATTAATCCTCTGCAATTTTGTTGTTGGATCTTTGTTTGCTAACTTATAATTAGCAACATCCCCTACAATACTGTTAATTCTTAAAACATAATCACTCTTATTTAAAGCTACTGTGGTGTTACCTTTATCAGCTTTTAAGATGAGTATATCCCTATTTCTTCTCAAAAAACTATCCGCCTTTTTTACGTTTTCTAACATAAATCTATCCCTGTTAGTTAATTTAATCTTATTTAAATGATTATCTATTATTGAAGTTAATTTAGTCCTAGCTATTTCTTGTTCTTCTTTTGATTTTAATGTTTGCACTAAATCCTCTCCGTCCGTTATCATTTTTAAAACCGGAAAATCTTCTCGTTTAATGGGTAACGCATGTTTATGTCCTAATGAAAGAACCCACTGAACCTCATCTGGAATATCTAAATTAGTCTTATTTACAAACCACTTTTTGTTTAATTTAATATCTAACTCCTTCTTTTGTAATTCCCTCAAACCCTCAAACTTCTTTTTATATATTTTATTTACCTTAACTTTTAAAGCTGCTCCTATTCTGTCTTCAAACTGCAAAAATCTTTCCATTGCTTCTCTTGATAAAAGTTTTTCCAAATCACTTTCAATCATTATTAGCTCCCTTTGAAAATACTTCAATAATTTATGTTTTTCAAGAATTGAACATCTTAATATTTTATCTCTTAAATCAAACAGGTATTTCTCCATGATGTGTTTGATTGTCCATTTTCCCTCCATCTTGAAGATATTAGGAATATTCTTTGTTGCATTCACAATAAATTTTGGTACAATTCCTGAATTGCGGCATCTAATTAAAAAGGTTATTGCAGATTGAGTTTTTATAACCTTTTAATTAGATGCCGCAATTCAGGAATTGTACCAAAATTTATTGTGAATGCAACAAAGAATATTCCTAATATCTTCAAGATGGAGGGAAAATGGACAATCAAACACATCATGGAGAAATACCTGTTTGATTTAAGAGATAAAATATTAAGATGTTCAATTCTTGAAAAACATAAATTATTGAAGTATTTTCAAAGGGAGCTAATAATGATTGAAAGTGATTTGGAAAAACTTTTATCAAGAGAAGCAATGGAAAGATTTTTGCAGTTTGAAGACAGAATAGGAGCAGCTTTAAAAGTTAAGGTAAATAAAATACATAAAAAGAAGTTTGAGGGTTTGAGGGAATTACAAAAGAAGGAGTTAGATATTAAATTAAACAAAAAGTGGTTTGTAAATAAGACTAATTTAGATATTCCAGATGAGGTTCAGTGGGTTCTTTCATTAGGACATAAACATGCGTTACCCATTAAACGAGAAGATTTTCCGGTTTTAAAAATGATAACGGACGGAGAGGATTTAGTGCAAACATTAAAATCAAAAGAAGAACAAGAAATAGCTAGGACTAAATTAACTTCAATAATAGATAATCATTTAAATAAGATTAAATTAACTAACAGGGATAGATTTATGTTAGAAAACGTAAAAAAGGCGGATAGTTTTTTGAGAAGAAATAGGGATATACTCATCTTAAAAGCTGATAAAGGTAACACCACAGTAGCTTTAAATAAGAGTGATTATGTTTTAAGAATTAACAGTATTGTAGGGGATGTTGCTAATTATAAGTTAGCAAACAAAGATCCAACAACAAAATTGCAGAGGATTAATAATGTGTTGGTTGAAGAACTTTTTAAACAAAAAGTTATTACAATTTTAGAGAAAAACAAGCTTAAAACCAATGTTTCTACAGCTCCAAGATTGTATGGGTTACCTAAAATTCACAAGGAGGATTTTCCTTTAAGACCGATTTGTTCTTTTATAAATTCTCCATCTTATGAGTTATGTAAATATATTACAATGATTTTAAAAAAGATTACAGAAAATTCAAAATATAATGTTAAAAATTCGCTTGAATTTAAAGAGAGGATAAGGAACATAAGTGTTCTGATTGATGAAAAATTAGTATCTTTTGATGTAGTCTCTTTATTTCCAAGTATACCTGTTGATTTGGCATTGAATATTATTGAAGAAAAATGGAACGTAATACAGGAATATACTGGGATGGAAAAATGTTTATTTTTACGAATTTTAAAATTCTGTATTGAAGATAACAGATACTTTCAATATAATGGTAACATATATTTGCAACAAAAAGGGCTTCCAATGGGATCTCCAGCTTCCCCTGTTGTGGCAGATATTATTATGGAAAAATTATTAGACACGTGCATTAATGAAGTTAATATAAAACCAAGAATAATGACAAAATATGTTGATGATTTGTTTTGTATTATTTCTGCATCTGGTATTGAAAATATGTTAGAAACATTAAATAATTTCAATAGTTGTATAAAATTTACAATAGAAATAGAAAATAATTTTAAATTGCCCTATTTAGATACGTTAGTAGTAAGGAGAGGGAATAAACTAAAAATGGATTGGTATCAAAAGCCAACAGCTTCCGGGAGAATTATTAATTATTATTCAAAGCATAATAAAAGAATAATTATTAATACGGGAATAAATTTGATAGAAAAAGTACTTAAGCTAAGTGATAAGGAATTTCACAAAAGCAATAAAGATAAAGTTAAAAAGATATTAATTGATAATAATTTTCCAATGAGAGTGATAAATAGTTTGTTTAAACAGTTAAGGTTTAGAAGAGCAAATAATACAAGAGATGTTACAGAAACTAAAGTTTACAAGTCTTTAATTTATGTACCAGAAATAGCAGAAAGGATTGAAAAATCAAAAATTTTTGATGGGGATAAATATAAAATGGCATACAAAACTTATAATACTTTAAATAGATTATTTAGTAAAACAAAAGATAAGATTAAAAAATGGGACATGTCAAATGTAGTTTACAAAATACCTTGTAATGGTAATGATAGTGAGAATTGTAATAAGGAATATGTAGGTACGACAAAAAATAAACTAAAAACTAGAATAGCTGGACATAAGTCTGATCAAAGATACAGGGACGTTAATAATTCACAAAAAACTGCATTATCTTCCCATTGTGCCAGATTTAATCATTATCCTAACTTTGAAGATGCATCTGTTTTAAATATAGAAAATAATTATAAGCGTCGGTATATGTTAGAGATGTTACAAATAATTAAAATACCAGCAACAAAAAGAATAAACTTTAAGGCTGATACTGATAATGTTGCGCAATGTTATAGACATTTAGTGCATAAAAATTAATTAACGTTTGAGAGTATATGATTGCTTGTAACATTTCTATCGTGAAAGTTTATGTTAATGTATTTGTATTAAGTTTTTTAAAATTTTAAAATAATATGAATGTTTTCTGTTTTTAAAATTTTTATAAGAATGTAAATGTTTAAAATTATTGAGTTATTTTACTTGAATGTTTTTTGAGTTTTAAATTTATAAAAATGTAAATGTTTAAATATTTGAGTTTTTTGTCGTTTGATTTTTAATTTTTCTGTTTTTGTTTGAAAAAAAAAAATTTCATTTTAATTTTTGTTATTTTTGAAAAAAGAAAATTTAATTTTTTGTTTCCTGTTTCCTGATGATGCCACCCAAAGGTGTGGCGAAATATTGAAAATATAAATAAACATTTGTTATTATTTATAAACTGACCTAGTGCTTAAAAAATTAGAAAACAAAAATTAACTAAAAAAGGTCAAAAAAACATTCATATATAATTAAATTTTTAACAATTATTTGGAAAATAATATAAAAAAGTGAGCAAAATAGAAGTTGTTAGTTAGTTTTTTGTTAGTTTTTGATTGGAACTATATTACCTTTTAATTAAATTCGTTCTCCATTACATATCGTTGGTATCTGTATTGTTTGTTTTTTTGTTATCCAAGATATTTCTTTTCCTCTTCACAATTAATGACTAAGACAATATGACGAATATTACTAAGGAACAAATAGTAGACTTGGTTTCTGCTTCAGTGGAAGCTCTCACTAGAGATTTGCAAGGAAAAATAATTGAAGTGACTAGACAGTTTGAAGGTCTGACCCCAAAAATAGATCAGTATGAATCATTAACCGTAGGACTTTTTTCTAGAGGGACTTCTCTTGACTTGGTCAAGTTTTTGCCTGAATTTAAGGGCGAAGGCCAGACATACCCTGCATAGCAGGAGGCTGTTTTTTTTTGCCATGAATTATTCACCCTTATTGTGGTTGGCGTAGTAGAAAAACGACAACTGTCGTAGTTGCTGTCGAATTTACAATTTTATGTTACCGTCTAAAATTAACGACAAGCTAAACTTTGTAAATGAATTATATTGTAAAAGATTGTGATAAATAAAATTATTATGAAACACCCGGTTAAATATCTGTCAAAACAATTATAAATAACAAAAGAAAATTTGAAAGAATAAAACTTCTCCGTGCAATAATTGTTTTTTATTAATTTATTGTGAAATTAGTTTGTGTGAAAATGTTGAGCGTAGCTTTTTATTCATCCTCCTCCGACGACGACGAGGCAATCAGCATACAGGAAGTAAATGCCCTAAAGAAGGAGTTAAGACAACAAGCGAATATATTTAAACTCCCTAACAAAAAGTTAGTTAAAAGTAATAAATAAAGAATTTTAATTATAATTGTGTTAATATATATTTCGTTTTAGATTTAGTAGTTATTTTAGACTTAATAAAGATGCTTTCAAATACGTTTTAAATAAAATTTCACCAAAACTGCGGGAACCGAAAAGAAGTACAGGTATATCAAAGGTAACTAAACTTACGGCAACAATGAGATTACTTGCTGAGGGCAGCTACCAAAAAGGTGCTGGCAATGATCACTATGTTAACCTTTGCCAAACAACAGTAAGCGAGTCCTTTCATGAATGCATAGAAGCCATGTACAGCGAACTTTGCCCGAGATGGATTTCATTTGAAATGGATGAATCTGAACAAAATGAAATTAAAAGACATTTTTATCAAAAAACAGGATTCCCTGGCGTAGTTGGCTGCATAGACGGCACACACGTTTCAATTATACCACCATCCGTTGAAGATCGTTTTAAATATCTGAACCGAAAGGGATTTTATTCTCTTAACGTCATGTTGGTAAGTTTAAAAATGTATTTTGTAAATATTTTTAATGTCAAAAGAAACATTTTATGTTTGCGATCATAGACTTCGCATAAGGTATATTCAGACGCATTCTCCTGGTTCAAGTCACGATTCCTTAATTTGGAATAATATGAAAATGGAGAAAGAAACACATGGCTGCTAGGTAAATACATTTCTACACAAGCATTTATTTCTATTTTGATACAAGAATGGATTACATTTTTGTGAATTTCCAGGCGATGCAGGTTATCCACTAGAACCCTACCTCATAACACCATTTCGATTGGCACAAGAGGGAACACCAGAAATGAATTTTAACACCATTCATTCCCGAACTAGAAATGCAGTTGAACGATGCATAGGGGTTTTAAAAAACAGGTTTCGGTGTTTACTAGGAGCCAGACAACTGCATTATAACTCTGAGTTTGCTGGAAAAATTACTGCAGTTTGCGCTGCTTTACACAATATTTGTGTGCACTATAATATAGAATGGCCTGAAATTAATATAAGCGATGAAGTAGCACCTGATTATGTTGATGAAGACAACTTAAGTGCCTCAAATATGAGATTGAAAATTATGCAACAACTTGTTTAATTTTTTTTAATTCAGTTTTTTATTAAAACTTGTATACATAAAACAAAAAGATTACTTTTCTAAATTTTTTTAACACAAAATTAAAAATAATTCAAACAAAACATATTCTACATGTACATAATTCAAGAAAAAATGAAATTAAATCGTTTTAAAATAATATTACATCATTCCACTCTTTAACTCATCGAGTTCGATTTTTCTTTTTTTAAGTTCGAGTTCGCTTTTACGAATTTCTAAAAGGGATTTTCTATGTTGATCTTTCTTTTTGAGTTCCCCTTTATATAAATTTAATTTCTCTTCCTTAGCTTTAAATATTTTTCTGGTGTAACGTTCAATTTCCGACAGTTTCTGTTTTAGTTCTAAGCACAACTCTTTTTGCAGTTTAACTTGTTCTTCTAAAAGCGTTACTCTTTCTTTATTCTTTGTTTTTCTATTTTTATTAAGCGGGGTTGAAGTACAAGGCTCATCAATTTCTTCAATACTCGTGGTATCGACTAACTTTGAAAATTTGTCGCAAAGCTACAGAAACATGTTAATCCCAGGTCCTGAACAATAATTCAGCATCTTGCCCTACCCGATCGGCTGATGATGTCCCTAAAATAATGCACGCTGGAGACGGTGTAATAATATTAAATAATGTTTAAGAAACGAGCATCTCTGAGCAAAAAACAACAAAGGTGTGGAAAACAGTAGTTGTAACTTTTGCGACTAACGTAACTATAAACGGCACGTGTTATAAAAAAAACCACTGCAGTTAAAATAAATATTATGCCACATCCCCCAAAGACCCCAAACATAAATGATATTGGCCATGACAAACTTTCAATACATTCCTAAATTGAATCTGAAAAATTTAAACTACATCAAAAGCTGAGAAAGGACAATTTCGTGCATAAAATCGCTTTAGCGACATTGGCTGTCTTATTACCTTTTATTGCTTGACTTGTGTATCGTTTGCAGCACAGATGCAAACGAAATGCAACAATGGATATCGGCGATATCATTAAAGATATTGCGTCGAAACAGGGACGTTCCGACATTTAACAGGGGGAGGAGTTAGCAACAGGTGGGAGCACCCTTATTGTCAATACAATTTGCAGCAGGCTTGAATGCCTTTATTAATTATTGTTTTTAAATAAATTGTTTTAAATAAATAATACCTTTATTTTTTGCTTTAGAAAATGCATTGTTGTTAATTTTTAGTAACTAAAATTTGACCAATTGCAATTAAGCATAAATCACCTTATTTATGAAATAAAAAACTGCGAAATAATTGTTAACAAAAAACAGAACTGTAATCAAATTTGGGAAATAAATAAAGATCATTCTATGTCAAGTCATTAAACCGAAAGGTCTTCTTAATTTGCATAAGAAAAATTTAGAAAAAAAAATTTTTACTTCAGTTAACCCAAGTGTTTTATTATTTTTCTTTTTTTTAGTATTAAGATTTGAAGAATATGAGTGGCGCAGACCGTAGGACTGCTTCTTACTTCGATAAATTTATTGAAACCAATCGCATACCCCGCACTTGAAATATATATGCAAAACAGAAAAAATATACCTAAATTTATTGAAAAGCTTATCAGAGAAGAATCCTTACTTCAAACTAACTCAAGTGGTATTTTGGTAGCTCGATAGATGGGTTCAAAAGAAGTAGATTCGAAGCAAGTCAAAAAGACGTTTCGAAACAAAACCAAGTGCCCTGAAAGTATAAGCGACTATAGCTGAATGAAGGGAGGAGTCGACTTGGCGAACCAGAGGACGGCGGTTTATGACTTTAACAGCAAAAATTGTGGAAAAAAGTTTTCTACAAACAGCTGATTAAAAGCGTGGAGAATTCATGGATTGTGTACACCTATTACAACTATCGTTGAAAGAATTTCTGGTCTCTCTTGCCAGTTGAGCAGGAGAAGCGTTGCCCGATGTGCCCGATGTTTTTCACTTGGCATAGAAAAGCGTACAAAGATGATATGCTCAGGCTGAAACAACGTCTTGTGTTACAAGTGTTTTGGGCCATTGCACAAATTAAATCTCTAAAGGCATTACTAAAATGTTAAGAATAAGCAAATAAATGTGACGATAATCACATTTTAGTTATACTTTTAATTTCGTGTCACTCATCGTCACTAGTTGGGATTTTAATCCCCGAAAAATTGTTGTTGGGATCATGTGTCCGCCAAAAATACTTGTTAGGATTAAATGTCTCTGCATAAAAGGACGAATTCAGGATTTTTGAGTATGCAGAACATATTTGTTTCACACCTTTAAGAATATGAGCAAATTTCTACCATACATATTTTGGTTTACAAAATAAAAGTAAGTCACCAAAGGGTTAAAGGATACATACAGTCCAATTATAAACTGAATCTTTCTGGGAGTTTTTTCTCTTTTCCCAACTAATCTATTCTAAAAAATTTTTCCCTGGGAGATTTTAATTTCCGCCTATTTTAAACAAACTTTGAACCTGGGAAACTATTCCCGGGGAAAGAAGAAGCTATTAAGAATGTCATAAAAAGAGGGGAAATGATGACAAATTTTGGGAATAGTTCCGTCAAAAATTTTAAGATGAATGTGCCAAAAAATGTAATTTCTCATTAAAAATCTGATAAATATTTAAATTTTTCATATTTTTAGGTAACAACAACAAATAAGAAACAGATATCCTTATAGATGCAATGCAGTCCCACCCAGATGTTGCCCGGGGATGGCTTAAAGGAAGCAAAGATAACTTAAACGCAGTATGCCGCAATTTAGGGGCGAAATTAAACGTAGCTGGGCTACCACCTGAAAGTATCGCCGAATGGAAAAAGGTATAAATAATTAAGTGTCACTAAATGTTCCTTTCAAAGCAATAAATGATAAATTTATTTTTCAGATTTGGTGCGACCAAAAGAAGTATGTCGCCATAAGGCGGCACAATATTTAAAATTTTCTCGGACAACTGGTGGAGGCCCAATTATGGTTTGTATGAAAGACTCTGTAGAGGGCGTTTCTAAAAAATTCGGGTTAGGTGCATCTGGTGTAGAAAAAAATGCTTGAAATATTGTAGGATTCAACTTCCGATGATAAGCCTAAAAGCAGTGAGGTTCATAATGAAGAAACGCCCCAGGAACTAACTGCAAAAAAGTTGAAGCTGGACTCCAAAGAGGATCCTAGCGAAGTTTTGGCATTGTTATCGAGTGACACAGAAACACCGTAAAAAACACCGGTAAGTAAGTTTAAGCAAAAGCCAAAACAAACGTTCACTACCGACATTCTCAAAGGGGTATTCAAAAAGAAATGCTGGAGGTGATGAAGGAGCAGCTTCAGAGCACCAAAAAAATATCGCTCTATAGATCACCTTTATGATCTAAAGAAGGCAGAGCTGGAAAAGGTCAAGCGGCACAAGTGGGTGATTGATGGATTGAGGCTGACAGAAATCGCGGACAAAATTGAGGAAGTCTGGCAAAACTATGCCTGAGTAGCTGATCTTTGTCTTTTTTAATTATTAAATTTTTGCCTATTTGCAATTATGTCTCCAGCTAAAGTGTTTATATGTGCGGTTTGTGCTGACAATGTTTGTAAAACCTAGGCCAGTATACAATGCTGCTCCTGTAAACTATGGCTCCATATTTCCTGTTCTAGTATTACGGACAATGATTGTGCTGTTTTAAGGGGTAACACAGAGATACTTTATGCATGCCCGCCTTGCAGTACGTTGGACTCTAATGTTGACGCAGGTTCAAAGAAGGAAATATCATCACTTAGAAGCCTTATTAATGGGTTTATCAATAAGGTTGACAATGACCAGGCTACTACTAAAGTAGATTTGAGCAGGATAAGTTCTAAAATTGATACTTTTATATCAAAGGTTGATTGCAAGCAGAAGAATATCAGGCAATCATTTACTGATTCTGTTGCTAGCTTCAAGTCTGAGATGGCTACTAGTTTTAAGGACCTAAAGGCTGAGGCTATTGATTGTAACAAGCCTTTTAAAAATGTTGAATCTTCTACAAACGCTAAAATCTCCGTCCTTGAAGCCAAAAATTAAAAGATAGTAAGTTAAGCAACACGCAATTTATAATATATATAAGTTCTCATAAATATAAAATGAATTTTAAACTACATAAGTTTTAGCAATAAGATCACTTTTGTAAATATTTAGTTAGTTGTAATAAAACACTTGAAAGCGTAAGTCGCATTTTATTTTCAATAGGTTATGTGCCCAGTAAACGCGCACAAGCAAAAAAGAAAAAGTGTAAAGTGTAAAGAACTGTGAAAGTAAAAAATGAATTCTTTAATGTTTAATATTGAAAAACTGAGTGAAACAAATTATGACACTTGGAGTTTACAAATAAAAGCAATTTTAATTCATCAGGATTTATGGGATGAAAAAAAGGAAAATGACCCAGTTTGGAAAAGAAATGATGAAAAGGCAATGTCAACTATAATTCTGACAATTACGGCACTACAATTCTCTTACATTAGCAATAGTAAGACATCTAGTGAGGCTTGGAACGCATTAAAAAATGTTCATCGCCCTAGAGGACCAGTTAGAAAGGTAACATTGTTTAAGCAACTACTTGGTATGCGCATGAGCGAGGATGATTGCATCCAAGAATATCTCTGTAAGTTCACGTCAGTCGTGGAAAAATTGGCAGAGATAGAAATCGTATTACAAGAAGATTTTTTAGTGATAATGCTAATGGCAAGTTTACGAAATTCATTCGAGAATTTCGTTGTTGCACTGGAAACTCGTGATAATCTTCCTGGATTAGAAACATTAAAAATAAAGCTAGTTGAAGAGGGAGAAAGACGAAAATCAACAAGTACCAACAACAATGAAGACAGCGTTCAAGCATTTATGGCACATACAAAGAAAAACAACAAAAACACACAAGGTCAGAAAAACACAAACAACAACAATAATCGTTTTGAAAACAACCACCATAAAAATGTGAAATGCTACAATTGTCATCGCAGAGGTCATTATGCTTCGCAATGCAAAAATACCCAAGCAGAGAAAAAGACAGAGCATCGAAAACCAAATGATTACGCTTATTCAGTTTTAGCGGCTGCAGACAACAACAAATTAAACAGCAGCGCTTGGTGTTTGGATAGTGGTGCTTCTTCTCATTTATGCTGCGATCGAAATTTGTTTGAAACTTTTGAAGAGAGAAGAGTTAATATCTCTTGCTGGACAAAGTAACATCAAAGCAGTAGGTAGAGGAATGGTGAGAATAAATAAAAAAACTATTCAGTTAAAGAATGTGCTGTACGTACCCGAGCTACAATGTAATTTTATTTCTGTCGGCAAAGTGGCGTCGGTTGATATTGTAAAATTTACAGCTACTACAGCAACAATTTTAAGAGATGGCAAAGCAATATTAACTGCTAAAAAAATTGGAGATTTGTTTTTGTATGCTGAGAAAAAACAAAATTTGTTTTTTTCTAATATCTCAACAGCAGCAGTAAAATGCGTTATGGTCATTTGAATATAGGCAGTCTACGTCAATTAGCAGAAAAACAGATGGTAAAGGAATGAACGAGTTGAGCTGTTCAGTATGTATGAAAAGTAAATGCGCAGTTAAACCATTTTCAAATTCTGAGAGTAGAGCCAAAGAGTTGTTGGAATTAATACATACAGACATATGCGGCCCAATCAACACAGAGTCGCTTGGTGGTGCTCGTTATTTTTTAACATTTATTGACGACAAGTCCCGTTTTGTTTTTGTGTATTTTTTGAAAAACAAACACGAAACATTTGAAGCATTTAAATCTTTCAAAGGCATGGTTGAGCAACAAACAGGCAAAAGAATAAAAATGTTGCGTTCTGATAATGGCACTGAATTCAAAAATAATATATTTGATGTGTATTTAAATAAGCATGGTATAGTAAGACAGTTGACTGTACCACACACACCGCAGCAAAACGGCGTAGCAGAGAGATTCAACAGAACATTAGTAGAAATGGCAAGAGCTATGTTGACCTCAGCAAATTTAAAGGAATTTCTGTGGGCAGAAGCAATAAGTACAGCAGCTTATTTACGCAACAGAGCACCAACGAGAGCCTTAAACAATGCAACGCCATATGAAGTGTGGAATAACCGTAAACCAAATGTAAGCCATCTAAAAATATTTGGTTCGTTGGCAATTGCTTTAGATAAAAAGCGCAACAACAAATTTAAAGCAAAAGGAAAAGAATATATCGTCGTTGGTTATTCTTGTACATCAAAAGCATATCGTTTATATGACAAGGAGACAAGGAGCGTTATTGTAAGCCGTGATGTTTATTTCATAGAAAAAATAAATAACACAGAGACTGTCTGCATTCCATTGGTTGAAGAGAATATCCTTTGTGCAGATGAAGTAAGCCAAGGAAAAGTAGAAGATGACCCTGAAAGTGATTTCGCATCGGCAGAAGAGCAAGAAGCCATTGAAGATGAGCCGAAAATTGGACCAGGAAGACCCAAAATTTTGCGCACCGGACTACCAGGAAGGCCTAAGAAGCAGTACAACACAGTAAATTTGTTGCAAAAGGTAAATGAAAATGTTAAGGTACCAAATATAGTGAAGAAAGCTTTAAATAGTGAATATAGTAGTTTTTGGTGGGACGCAATGCAGGAGGAGTATAGATCTTTAGTTAGAAATAGGACTTGGAAATTAACGGATTTACCACTGGGGCAGAAGGTTATAGGTTGTAAGTGGGTATTTGCGATTAAAAGGGATAGTAAGGGAAATATCAAAAGGTTTAAGGCAAGGTTAGTTGCAAAAGGATATGCTCAAACATACGGTGTAAATTACACAGAAACTTTTTCGCCAGTAGTTCGTTATGAAACCCTTAGAATGGTAATAGCATTGTCAGCAGAATATAATTTACATTTACATCAAATGGATGTATCTACAGCCTATTTGAACAGCGAACTTAATGATGAAGTTTTTATGTCCCAACCCGAATGTTTTGTTGATAAGGATAATCCAAAAGGAGTTTTAAAGTTAAAGAAGGCTTTCTATGGTTTGAAACAATCAGGTAGGCAGTGGAACCAGACATTAAATAATATTTTACTTGAAATGGGGTTTAGATCATGTAAAAGTGAGCCATGTTTATACGAAAAAATTAGAAATGGAAAAATATATTTAATAGCGGTTTATGTAGATGACCTACTTTTAGCATCATCTGATATATATGATTTAAATCAGATAAAAGCTGAAATAGCTAATAAAGTTGATGTTGTTGAAAAGGGTCCTGCTAAACATTTTTTGAGTTTAGAAATTGACAGAAAAGATGAAACAGGTGAGATATTTTTACATCAAACAAAATACATTGATGATTTGTTAAGAACATATAAAATGGAAGAATGTAGACCATTTTCTACTCCATTAGAACCCAAGTATCAGGTAACATGCGAAGATACTTCATGTGAAAAGGTTTGTTCTCAACAGTACCAATCATTAATTGGATCATTAATGTATTTAGCAATTTGTTCTCGCCCAGACATATTGCATTCTGTCTCAAAGTTGTCCCAGAAAAATACCGATCCACATGTAGAGCATATGACCGGTGCTAAGAGAATTTTAAGATATTTAAATAGAACCAGAAATTTAAAGATAAAATATTTTAAGACAGGAAAACCACTTATTTGTTATGTAGATGCAGATTGGGGTGGCGACACAGGTTCTAGAAAATCATATTCAGGGTATAGTTTTATTTTAGCAGGTGGAGTTTTCTCTTGGGAAGCTAAACAACCCACAGTGGCTCTTAGTAGTACTGAGGCAGAATACATGGCACTGTCTTCAGCAGCAAAAGAAGCGGTTTATTTAAAGAAGCTTTTAGACGAGGTTAAACTACATTGTGTTAATAAAATTGAAATAAATGGAGACAATCTGGGTGCCTTATATTTAGTAAAAAATCCAATTTATCATAATAGATCTAAACATATAGACATAAAATATCATCATATAAGAAATGTATATGAGAGTGGATTAATTAATTTAAAATATTGTAACAGTAACGAAAACGTAGCAGACATATTTACTAAGAACTTACCCAAAGTATTACATGAGAAAATAGTTAATTTAATGGGCTTAGTAAATATAAATGAGTAATTTTAAGAAAGAAGATTTAAGTCTTTTGTTTTTTTTTTGTATGCAATTAAATGTTTAGATTAATATATTTTTGAATTACATACATACATATATTAAATTAAGAATGAATGTGTGTTGAGGAGGAGTGTTGTAAATATATATAAAAGATAGTAAGTTAAGCAATACATCTAAGTTCTTATAAATATAAAATGAATTTTAAACTACATAAGTTTTAGCAATAAGATCACTTCTGTAAATATTTAGTTAGTTGTAATAAAACACTTGAAAGCTTAAGTCGCATTTTATTTTCAATAGAAGTACAAATAGGGCAGACATTATTATAAGTGGTTTACCTGCTAGTATTGTCTACATGATCCTATTTATAAGCTTTGCTCCCACATTAATGTTAATATTTTGGTCAGTGATATTCAGAATATTTACTACATTAATCAACGGAAATTCTTGCTTGTGAAAATAGCGTTTTTACTCGTTAAAAGTAAGTTAGGTCACTTGAAGGAAATGTTAATGTGTGCGTTTATCTTAATGATCACTATGGATCTGCTGCTGCGAAGCTGAATGCTACCTGCCGAAAGCTGCTGCACAAGAAGATTAAAGTCAAGCTAATTACGAATGATGGCAGTGATGTTTTCTATACTGCTGAAGATTGCTGGTCCCTGCTCGAGTCTAACTTATAAACTTATCTTTTATTTACTTTGTTTAGTTTTATTTTGCTTAACTTAAATTTGAAAGTGAATTCTCTTCTTTTCATAAATATACATCTACTTTTTTATTTACATTAGGAATTTGGCGTGCCCTAATAATATATATTTAAACTCAAATTTCCTCTGACTTTCCTGGAGCCTCTTTTGATCTAGGTATACAATTTCATCAAATTTCCGATATTTTGCTTTGAGTGGGATCTTGCTTATTCGTTGGTGTTGTCTCATGCTTTCATGGGCTGGTTTGACAAATTCTGTTGAACTTGTTTGGCTAGCTTTTATGGTTGTGGGATGATGCTTTTGAATGAGCTGAGAATATTTAGTGCCATACATAGTATATATATATTTTTTTTAGCAAAAATTGATCTCATTTTTTTAATACTCGCATCATTCAAAAGCATCAAAATCATCAGAAGGTGATGAATGCACACAAATAGCTGAAACTATGCGCGAGGCTGTCAACGCAAAGAAGCAGCAAAAGGAAAGGGCTTCAGATCCCAATTTTGCTTTCGCGAATTATATTGTCAGTAAGCTGCAGACACTTAAAACGGAATGTGGCAGCAGTGCGAAAGTGGTTAGCGATTTCATAGTATTCTTTATACTCTATATCATTAAATATAAAATTTTTTATCACATTTGAATTTTTCTTGAGGACTAAGTCTTTTATTTCTTTCCACATTTGTTTCTGGTCTTTGGCCTTCATTAATATGTTTATTTTTCCCATTTTCAATCCTATTGTTCTACTTATTTCGTTATATTTTGTAATTATTCCATGCATTTTCTGTATTTTCAGATTATTTTCTCTCTTAAGTATTCTAAGTTCACCACTAAACTATTTGTTAATATCATTCTTAACATCAAATATTTTCTTGTTTTTGAACTTTATAATTGTGCTTTCAAGACATGTATCAATTATATTCACGGTTTTATTCACATTATCGTTGTCATTACACTCTAATATTGTATATTTTTGTTGTATTTGAAAACTTTAAATTTTTTATAACAGTATTTTGATTTTCATTTGTGCATTTAATTTCTATATCTATTGCTTCATGGTCGTTCACTATTTGTTTCATTCCGTTATCATTTAAAATACTTTCCAATCTGGTTTTATATGCATCTTCTATGCTCCAGTCTATGTTAAAATCACCGGCTATTATTATGTCGTAATCTGCTTCACTTATATCTTCCATTACTTGTTCGAATACCTCACAAAATTCTGCTTAATTGCTACTTGGTGATCTATAGCGAATGACAGTTTTAGCGAATGACAGTTTTTGTTTATAATTTATTTCTTTTATTACTTTTTTAATTTCATCACACACCTTTACATTGTTTTTTTGTATTGTGTTTTACATATCATTGTTTTTTGTATCAAAATTATTAACGATGCTGTAAAGTTTTTTAGCTTCGTTAACATTTTTTCACAAATTTTTTGTGCACTATCTATTTTCTTAAGCCGGTCTTCGTATCTTTTTCCAACTGCCTTCAATAGTTGTTTAATTTCATTTCATTTTGCCTAAGTGACACTTTAAATTCGGTTTTATATTCCGCCAAGTTTGTTTTGCTTTTGTTGACACCATCTTGGATTTCCTTTAAAACCAAATCTACATTTTTAATATATTGGACGCAATTATCACATATAAATCTTACAAATTATTTAGTTTCCAACATTTTCAAGGAATATTGGTCAAGGCCTGAACATTTATCAGTACAATGAAAAACCACATACTCCTGCACATAATATGCCTGTTTCGCCCGGATTGTTGTTCTACATTTATGGCGTTCAGCCATTGTAGAGTCTCAAATTTGTAATTGCGTTTTTAAATAGAAACTTTATGTTTTGTTTTAATCTTATATATATATTTAAAAGAATATTCCACTTATCTGAAAGCTATTAGAGTCTTTTTGCTAATTTTAAACCAATAAATATTTTATTTTCATAAATTTACGGAGCTCGTTTTGTTTACGTTCTGACAGTTTTTCGTCTTAATTATGAAACAGAACTGGGGCTAAACAATGTTTTCCATATAGTTTTGACATTAGATTTTGCCAAAGAGTGCGGTCGTTAAATAGAATCTATTTTATTTTCACAACGATTTTTCTTATATCTCACTTTAAAATACAAATCCTCTCAACAATATTACCATACTTTCAATAAATTTTATACATTTTGTAAACAATGCCGTATGTTTTTTTAAGCCTTGGTGCAAAGAAAAATAAAAACAAAAGAAAATCAAAAGAAACATGTAAAAGTGCGATTTAGGTAAAAATTTTGTAAATTTAAAAAAAATTACCGATATTATAGAGAAAGTAATTGCTGAAGTACAAAAGCATGATTGCATATACAACTTGCAGTCTCCATTGTACAAAAACTTTTATTTAAAGCAAGATTTGTGAATAAAAATGGGAAATTCTGTCGGCATCACAGGTTGGTACATAGTGTTTTTTATTATTTTCTAAAATTTCTGAAAAAAACAATATAAATCGGTCAAGTGACGGTGATTGCGAAAATATTCCAAACAAGCGAAGGAAACGATACATGCGATTCCCTTCCAGTTCTGAAGACGAAGGAGGAAGCACCGTACCAAATCAGCAAACTGAAATTGCTTCAGACGGCACTATTTGGACTATTTGAAGAAGGAGGTGTTGCCGGTAGATTACCAGTTCATAGTGCTTTCAAAGATGTACACGGGCCAACAGCACATGCTAAAATAATAAAAATAAAAAAGTACTTATACTAAGTACGAAACATAAACACATCAAAATTGATAAAGCAGCTAAGAAATTACCTGAAACTGTATCGTTTTATAATAAAACTAAATTTGGCGTCGATGTCACTGATCAAATGGCAAGAAAGTATACAGTGAAATCAGGTTCCAGAAGGTGGCCACTTCAAGTGTTTTTCAATATTTTAGATTTAGCCGGAATCAATAGCTGGATATTATACAAAAACACAACAGGAGAAAATATCTCACGGAAAGTCTTTCTGTTTCGATTAGCAGAAGAACTTGCTGCAGTATATCAGACTTCAAGGCAAAAACCACACGAAGCTGATATACCAACTACAAAAGGCACGGTTTCTGTACGCAAATGGTGTCAAATAGGATACTGCAATAACAACAAGACTACAAATATTTGCAATAAATGCAAAAAAAGTCTATGCGGAAAGTGTACACACAGCAAAATCTACATATGTAGAAATTGTGAGCAACAAACTGTAAACAATTAAGTGTTTTATTATTTCACAATATCTATAAATCCATTTATCCATTACAAATAATATTGTTCAACTTTTTTTGTCATTTTTCGAGCGAATAAAGACTGGAAACCACAATAACCATTTTTTCTTATACACCAGTCATTTTGACTGGTTTTGGTAGAAATAGGTATAATTAAATAGCTGGTAAATTTAGTGTTAAAACGGAAAGAGAAACATGTTGACATGCAAAACTAAATGGAAAAATTATTATATACTGCAACCGAGTCTAACATAGCCTCCCAAATAAAAGTGAACTAAACAGAACAGTTGTTTGACTCCTTAGCAAAAAAAAAAAAATAAATAAAAAAATACAGAAAGCTGATTTAACAAAACAGCAAGTTAACGTGATAGAAAGTGCTGTTTGTTCCTTAGTTTATTCAAAAATAAACAAATTTAATAGATAAATTCGTTATCCTATTAAAAAAAAGTACAAATTAAAAGAAGCTGAGTTAAAAACGCAATCTTACTAATAGTGCCTTTTGTTCCTTAATATATACAAACCAAATGAATTCAACCAATTAGTTATTTTATAAGTTTTTTATTACAGTTACCAAAAAGTACAAAATTTTTTGTGCATATATATATGAGCTGCTCAGTGCGCATATCGATTAACTCCACTTTTTGAAAAATCTTAAATTTAAGTGTCAAAGCCCTTGGTATAGTCATAGCTTTTTATATTTATAATAACTTTCCTGAATAATAAAGATTAGCACCGTTAAATGGCAAATTTGTTTGGCCATTGAATAATAAGTAATTTATTTCAGAAGCTATTTCGATTAACTCCATACTCTAATGTAAATCGTTTTAGTAACGCTGTATCTATTCTGGCGGGCATCGAAGCTTATTTGTTTTTAAACAGCCGAAGACGCTCTCACCCTCTTAATAATATTAGTTTTAAAATCGCATTGGTAAACTTATAAAAAGAAGCGAAATGCAAACGGTAGTTAGTATAGCAGAGATCTCGCACGCTGAATGTTACTGCGTACTACTTAGTCTTTTCAGCATTACTTCCAGATTGTTTTTAAAGAAATAAATATTATACCGTTATAATCAAGATGAGTGAGACTAATAATATAAGTGAGGAAAGCAGTAATGATTCTTTAATACGATTTATCAACAGAAAGTCTGTCTAATAAAGTACATAAAGACTTATGCTGCAAAATTCGAAAAAATAATAACATATTCGGGTTCGTGTACTGGGCAAAACAGAAATATTAAACCCATCTTAAATTTATTAAAACTTTTTTAAAGCACGGTAATCAAATCTGAATCAGTTGACATGAAATTTTCGGCAAGTGGACACAGCTATTTGACTCAGATTATGCCATTATTGAGTCATGTGCAAAAAAATCAAAACATTTTTTCACCGGATGATTAATACCATATAATCAAAACATGTAACAAGGAAGCGCCGTTTCATCTAATCCAAATGATTGGTGAGTCAACAAAAGCTTTAGAAAAGCCTATTATTAACAGAAAAGTTAGAAAAGTCTAAGCCCTGAAAAATATAGATCAGCCTTTATTATATCCTAAAGGTAGAACTGTGATAAGGGAAAAATGGAGAGATATGATGGACCTGCTAAAATTTATTCCTCCTGTTTAACACAATTATCATAAGAACTTGTCAATAAATCGAAATGACGAATCTTCGCTTTCAGCTGGTTAAGAAGACATTGTTTATAATATTGCTCAATCATCCCAAAGAGTAATTCCAATAACATAATCCTGCTATGAATTAATTACAAAAATTAATTTATAACAGAACTGCCAACATTCATTTTTATGTGATAAAAGGCTGTGATAAAAATGTATAATAACTTAAATTTTCTGTAATAAAAAAATACTTTCTTACTTTTTTCAGTTGCTAAATCGATTAACAATCACATAAAAACTGTAACATTACTGACGATAGCTTGTTGGCTATTCTTCTTATTAATTTTATATACGGTTAGATGAAATCTATATCTGTAATTATGTATTCTACATTGTATATTTGAATTCATATTATACAAGGAATTTTAAAAAACAATATACATTACACCATCGCGTTTCTCAACTTTTCGTTTTATGGAGTTAATCGATGTGTGCACTGAGCGGCTCATATATGTATTAATTACATACTATTTACATATGTATTTATTTACGCAGTTTAATATTTTAAATGAATAAATATGATTGTTGTTCAAGCCTTCACAGTTAACTTCGTGTGCACGTAAGTATGTTTGTATAAATATGCATACATACTTACGTACACACATGCCTGCAATAAATTCATTAATTGTGACGACAACCTTAAATCGCTGCTCATGCATTTTTATTTTAACTTATATTTTAATGTGAAATTTATAAAACAGCAAAAAAAACAATTTGTCATTAAATTACAATTTGTTTTCTTCAAAATTTAATTTTAATAACAACCTTGAACTACCGCTTAATGTTACATGCCGTTCATTGAATTTTATTTTGTATCACATTTTGCTTATATTTTTTACATTGCCTGGGTATCTCATGTTTCTGCTGAAGTTATGGCACACGCGCCGAAAATTTAACCGGCGGTGCATTGAACTGACGCAAAACAAAAGGCACAGGTAACAACGCACACCAAATGTAATTGCTTACCAAGAAATTCTTTGATATTTGTATTATTACTATTAATATTTAGTATTAATTAGTATTTAGTATTAATCAGCAAAAAAATAGTATTTAAGACTTTAATGTTATACCAATAAAAGTAGAATTAATAATTCAATCAAAAGAAACGGTTGTTATTTTTTCCCTTCTCCGCTATAACCAAGTTCCAAGTGCTTGCGTTATACCAACTGCTGTCTTGCTGTTACTGCCTTGACACAACCCAATATATCCTGACTAAGTTCAAGTGCTTGAGTCAGATAAATTATCCATTTAAGTGAACTGACCAAGTTGAAGTGCTTGCGGTAGAACACAACGATCAGCAGACGAGCTGAATCAAAACAATTGTTTCTTAAATATTAAAAGAACTATGTTATATTTGAAAGCGTAAACTTTTGAAAATAATATTTTAAAGAATTTTAACTGGAGCAATAAACCCAAGCAAGAGTATGAAACTCTTGCAATAAGCAAAATTTTAATTCTTTATAAAATTAAATAGAACAACGATTAAGCAATATTGTATTGTAAACTATTCAATATTGACTTTCTTATATTAATGATTGCATTGCAAGTCCCACAATATCGAACGAAATTTCAAGCGAAAGAGCAGCAGTCACTCACTTTTGTTGAAAATAGCGTCGTTCATACTGTAACTCGTCCCCTTAGTATAACAATAGCCTATGTGCTCATAGGCTATTATTTTTTTATTGAATTTTTGGATTCTCCATCGTCGATTTTATATGTGGTCAAAATTTTGTCAAATTCTAGTTCCACAAAGTGTGTCAAAACGTCAGTCAAAAAAATATAGTATAAATTTGTATTAAATTATTTTCCTCAAAAATCATGTAAACGCATATACGCTATTTTACATAAAGTAAATTTTCTGTTTATTCAATATAATAGTAATGTACACTCACATACTCTATTTTAAATTTTAGGAAAAAAATCAATTTTGTCATGACACAAACACCTAAAATGACGTATAATGATATACGTTGTTGTTCAATAAATATTTTCAATTTGTTCATTTGTATGAATCTTATAGGCCGTTATATTGTCAGAACAATTAACATGTGTTTTAAAAATAACAAAAAACAAAAGTAGGCTATGCAATGCTTACGTTGTTTTATCATTAATTTGTACAATTTTGGATTTCAGTTCGTTGTTGAAATTCGCTCGTTCATAATCATTTAGTCGTTCATTCGTTCCCAATCATTCATTTAATCATGGATTTGTCAAGCTCTGGTGAGTATCTGCTATCTTAAATTGCAGGAAGGAATATTAAGGTGTATTAATTGTCAACAGAATTTGCGACGGAATCAACAGGAGCCCTATGTGTCAAACTTGCTCCAAACTCTGTTGGATTATCTGTGGAACCATTGGATTCAAATATATTGCAAACTGACGAAGAGGATGGAGAAGACTTTTCAGCAGGATCGTCGGATTATTATATTCCAGAAACGGATGAAGAGGAAATTGAAAAATCTTCGGTAAAGCAACATGAATCTTCGGTAAAGCAACATGAAGTGCTCTGCGAAATCGCAGAAGAAAGCAATGATGAAAATGTAGAACTGACAGTAACACGAAAAAGAAAGGTGAGTTAATTAAAAGGTAATTTAAGAAGATATCTCCTGCAATTATGGATTTGTTGTATTCAATAGCGTAAGATCCAGCTTTGGATGCAGAACAAAAGAGAGAGTGACAGGAGTCAAGGAAAGGCGTATGTTACAAAGAGTGGTAAAGTAATTAAGGAACGTTTACCGAAGCTCGCTAATTGCAGCTGTCATCACAAATGTCCAGAACACTTCTCTGAAGAAGATCGTAAGAAAATCAATGCAGACTATTGGAGTTTGGGCGATTACTGCAAGCAACGTCTATTCCTTAGTAATAACATAAAAGTGGAGAAGTGCAAGAGGACATTAACGAGAGAATCACGGCGGTCGAACACTCTAAAATACTTTCTAAATGACAAACAGGTCTGTAAAAAGTTCTTTTTAAATACTTTACACGTGTCAGACTGCGCGATATCTGTATTAGCCAAAAAAAAAATCAAAGAGAATTTGTTGACATGAGGGGTAAACACGGAATGCAAAGAAAAGTAGACGCGGAGATAGCAACTCTTATTAAAGAGCACATAGAGTCATTTCCAGCAGTAGAAAGCCACTATACTCGAGCAAAGTCCCAACGCCTTTATCTGAGCTCAGACCTAACAATTACAAAAATGTATAACTTATTTAAAGAACGCCAGCCAGATCTCTCAGTTAAAGAACATATGTATCGCCACATATTTTGTAATAATTACAATTATTCATTCCATCATCCAAAAAAGGACACATGCTTAACATGCGAAACGTTCAAAAATACAGAGGACAAGGCTTCAATACAGAAATCATATGATGAACACTTAGCAAATAAAGCCCAAGCAAGACTCCACAAACATGCTGACAAGGAGTTTTCTAAAAATAACAGCAATATTAAAGTATTTACTTTTGACTTACAATCAGTGCTATTGACACCATGTAGCAATGTAAGCACCTTGTATTACAGTCGAAAGTTCGCCACATACAACAACACATTTTACGATTTAGCTAATGGAGCTGGATATTGTTTCCTGTGGGATGAAAACCATGGTAAGCGTGGGTCAGAGGAAATTGGAACCACTTTATTAAAAATGCTGAACAATTTACCCGAATCAGTAACGGATGTTATTCTGTATTCAGACTGCTGTGGAGGACAGAATAGAAACAGATTAATTGGCACATTATTGTTGCATATGAATCATTCATTGCATTTTAATTCAATAACGATTAAATATCTTCAAAGTGGACACACACAAATGGAAGCAGATTCCATGCATTCGGCTATAGAACGAACTAAGAGAAATATTTGTGTATATTCACCAGAAGAATGGCCAACTATACTTAGACTGGCAAGACGAAAAAATCCGTACGCTGTAGAAAGGCTTAACTACAGTGATATTATTGATCTCAAAACGGCGTTCTCAAAATTGAACCATAACTTGAAGAAAAATGTCAACAATGAATCGGTAAATTGGCTTAAAATCAAGGTTCTCCAAGTAATAAAAAGTGAAAAGAGACAATTGTTATACAAGGAGCAATGGAACGAAGACTTCAAAGTGATTGATATAGATGGCTCGAGAATGAAAAAGAAAGGGGTCACAAATTTTACATTAACTCACAAATATAAAAAAGAACTACCAATTTCTGACACAAAATTGAAGGATCTCAAAGATTTATGCAAAAAAAAAATGTAATTCCTCCCGGCTCACAGACATTTTTTTTGAATTTACAAGGAGGGAATAATCGCGATTGTTTAGATGAACCAGACAGATTCGAAGAAGAGGATGAAGACGACAATAATTAAAGACCATGCTAATAATTTACGATCTGACTGTAATTAAAACATAATTTTATACTAATAAAAATTCATATTAAATTTACTTATTATTCTGGTGTATTTCTTGAATAAAATAGTGTATACCATACAAAATAAAATAACGTATCAGAAACTTGATAGAAAACATTAAAAAATAAAATAGCCTATCTGATGTATCTGCAGTTTACACCGCTTTTTTGTTCATTAAAAGGATGATTACAATAATAAAAATTGGTCAGTTAACAAAATAGACTCATTTTTAAACAGTCTCAAAAAAAAAAACGTCGAAAATAATAAATATTTACAGACATAACGAGATTTGAGTGAGAGCTACTTTCGACAAAAAGTTTGAAATTCATTTTCTCAAAACATCAAAAAATTTATAGGCTATTGTTATACTAAGGGGACGAACTCATTTTTCAAGGTTTAAATGGTTTATTACCATGCAAGCAAAACCCTAAATTAATCGCAATATTGATAGAAAAAAAAAAAATGCAAAAATGCATTGAATGTACAGTAATAATTACAACTGTGTCCTAATTACAAATGACAGAATAAAAAGGTAAACCAAGAAAAAAAATACGGATTAAAAACGAAGTCGTTTTTTAAGTGAAAAATTAAATATGTCCGTAACAGTGAACTTGTTAGAGGAGGTCGAAGAGGGAGAGCAGATCTCTAGAAGACGATTGCGTGATTTTTCTATTGTTTTTTAAAAACAACAATCGAATAAGTACAACGTGGACATATCCTTATGTGCATTTATAAACCATCTGCTTTGTTTTAGATTTGTGGCAAATTTTTGAGTTTTAAAGGATGCCTTTACTTTGCTGTTGGCTACTTTGGAAGAGGCATGAAAACCATTGGCAACATTTTTGCGATTTTTGGCTACTGGAAGCTACCAGAAAACCGTGGGCAATGAAAAGGTTTCTTCTACAGCAAAATTATAAGCGACATTTTTTTCTAACGCGCTGCTCTTCCAGGATACGTAGACGGAACTCGCATCCGTATGTATAAAATCCATTGGGATAACATCATATTATAGTATTAACGCAATGGTGGTATGAAAATAATTTCAACTATACTGTAGTCCGATCCTTAAAAAATTGTATTATTTTTAGATTTGTGACCATAACATTAACAGCATGTTTTTTGACGCTAGACATCCTGGCTCCTATCATGATGCATTTATATAGTCAACGAAAGATTGCAAAATGAGTTTGATGAAGGAAAACGAAACACTTAGATTTTTTGTAATGTATAAGTAAAAACTTATAAATCCACATAAACTAAAATTTCAACATTCAAAACTATATATGTATACTATGATAGCGGTTATAAATTAAAGCCGTTTTTCATGACGCCAGTTAGGAATCTAAGACACGACCATGAACGCCGTTTTAATAGAAAAAACACCAATACACGAAATGTAGTGGAACGGTGCTTTGGTGTTTTACGAAACCGATTTCGCTGCATTCTCGGCTCGCGTTAGCTTCATTATATTCCTGAGCAAAGAACAAAAATTATAAATGCTTGTTGTGCACTGCACAGTATCTGCATTAAATACAAATGTATCAAACAACAATTGGATGAATCAGTTGGTGATAACTCTAGGTCAAATGATGAGGAAAACAAGAGTGCTGCAGTAGCAATACGTCGAAATATTGCAATAATTTATAAAATGTGCTTGTTTATTCAATGAAAAATTTAGTATTAAAAAAAATATATACATAATTTAAATTTCAAATTAAGGTATGTTTCTATGTCATAACAATTAAGTATGTTTATATTTCATAACAATTTATTTTTCGACATGTTTTATTAAAGATTTATACATTTAAAATAAATATTTACTGCTATTTATTTATTAAATGCTCAATTAATGAATCAATTGGGTTGTGATTGTTTTCTTAATGAATGAAGCATTAGCAATGTAAAACAAACATCAATGCGTAGGTGATGTTTGAAGTTTGGCCAATCAATGCGTAGGTTTTGGAAGTAAAGCCTTTACCAGGACTGTGACTTCATAGGTATGTTTGGTTCTAGCTTTGAGGAAGTGCACGAAAGAGACCCAGAGCAATTTAAAAAAAGTGTACGGATGACCCTTGCTGTGTTTGATATGTTATTGGTACTTTGAAAAGGAACGCTTGACAAAAATGTCAAACAGACCATCCATATCTGCGCTCTGAAGACTTTTTCTAACACTTATGTATGTAAGCGATATCAACTACAATATTATATATTTAATAAAAAATCTATTATTTTAGCAATTTAGCTCATGGTGCTAGTAAGCAAACAATTGCTACAACTTTTAAAATGGGACGGTCAGCAGAAACCAAAATTAAAATTGAGGAATGCGAAGCAATTTGGTATAAATTGAGATTGATTTACTCTTCGCCGCCGCAAAAGCATGAATGGAAACGTATTGCTGCAATTTCCATACTATGTGCAAGTTGCACCCAATTGTATTGGTACGGTGCACGGAAAGCACATAACAATATTATGTCCACCCAACCCGGGATCTCTATACTATATTTATAAGGGAAAATACTGTGTTGTACTCAAGTTGCGGTGCCAACTATACTTTCACGACCGTTGATATCGCGGCGTATGGTTGCCAAAGTGAAAGTAGAGTTCTATGAAATTCTGGCGTCGGACAACGATTGCTAAGTGGCAACTTAGATTTACAGTTATAATAACCCCTAATAAAATAATCATATAACAAGTTACAATAACCCCTAATAAAATAATCATATAACACTACATTTTTATCCATAAGATTTTCTTTTATTACGTACACTAAAACAAATACAATAAGTACAGAACTAAATGTTTACAAAAAAAGAATTATAAATTTTAAAATGTTAAAAATAAACAAACATTCATACTTATATAAATATACTTACATCCAAATTTCCCTTTAATTGTTCCCATTCAAAAACTGATAAACACGCATATTTGTCCACAACACTGTGTACAAACATGCATGCATAAACACTTGAACTATTTTAATTATTCGTTTCCAAGAATACTTGTTTGCATTTTCAATATATTTTAGGAGACCAATAACCCTTAATTAGATCAATATGAACTTCTTTGGAATTATTGCACTTTCTTTTGTAAACAATCCCAATAGTTTATAAGAATTATCAGTAAGCATTTTTGTAACTACATTTAAGTATTTAAGACTAAGCATTTTAAACAATAAAGTCAGTCATATTTTTGATTCAAACACACAACGAAGTTGTTTTTTTTTCGATTTAAGAAAATTCAAAACCAAAATTATTTACCCGAAGACGCCTTTCATGCTTGTGACTCTCATCAAATTCCCTTACGTCATGGTTGGTGATGCTGCATTTGCTGACGATTTTTTCTATAATAACGCAAAAAAAAAATATGGTAACACGTATGCATATTTTTAGTTCTTTTATTTTATTGCATTGTCAAATCGCATAGCTCAAGTAACCAAATATAACATAGTATTTCCTGGAATTTTAGTTATTACGACAAACTTTTATTGAACTATAATTGCCAAACATGAAAATGTTTATAATCTTATGAAAATTATATTTCAAAGAATTTTAAGGGGAACAATAAATTCTGGTTTAAATCAAAGTTTGCAATTTAAGCAAGAGTATGAAAAACTCTAGCAAGAAGAAAAATTGTAATTCGTTATAAAATTAAATAGAACAACGATTGATCGATGATGTATTTCAAACTATTAAATATTGACTTTTTAGTATTAATGATAATGCGGTTCCTTTGTATACGCATTTCTATTTAAGTATAAAATTTTTAAAAATAAAGTACAGTAAGAGTTTAATTTAAAACTGATAATTCTAAGCAAGTTAATGAACTGGCACAGTCGATAGGATACCGGTAGTGTTGTCCTTCGTGAAGAAAATGACTTTTTCATTTTAATGAAATAATGCAATAACAAAATTCTTTGAAAGATCAAAGGACCCGAAATTTCTTTATTTTTAAAAGATTAAAATGAAATTTGTTCGATTTGTTTAATCCTTTTAAAGATCAAAGAACACGGAAAAAAATAACAAAAGCTTTAAATGATTAAAAGTAACTTTTCCGAAGAAAGTTTTTAACGGCAAAATCCTTTAAAAGATCGAAGTAACCGTAAAAATATTGTTTATAAAAGTGAACATTAAAGAAAACATTAATTAAAATAATTTTTTCGGACCCCCATTGCAAACAAAAAACACCGTTATTATGAAACTTCTAATAACAACAATAGGGTAAAAAAAATATTTTTATTATTATAGTATAAGTGTGAATAAAATATAAATAAGATATATTTTAATTAATAAGTGTGAGAAAGTATAAATAAATATAAAACTAAATAAAAGGTTGCTTCATGCGAAAAATATATCGAAACAAACCCTACACAACAATTTTTAGGCACTTTAGGGTACTAACCCATACCAGAAAACACAGAAATGTCACTCGATAACAATAACCCCTCAGGTTCCACTCCTCAACTAACCCAAATTCATCCCTAAATCCAAACCAAGTATTTGACTTACTCAGAATTCCAGATGCAGTTAAGGACCTCCCCAAGTTTGACGGAAATCCAAGACTACTGCATGAATTTTTGACTAACGTCGAAGAAATCTTAGGATATCTAGTTAACGTAGACGGAACAAACTACGCAAAAATTATATTAAGGGCAATTAGGAACAAGATAGTAGGGCAAGCTAACGAAGTTCTCAATGTCTATGGTACCCCCTTGGTTTGGGAATGTATAAAAAATAATCTACTTCTACATTATTCTGATAAAAGAAACGAAACATCCCTAATCAGAGACTTACATAACTTAAAACAAACTAATCAGTCGGTCCAACAATTTTACAGTGCAATCATCGAGATACAATCCTCTATTAATAATAATATTTTAATCCATGAAACTAATTCCAGCGTAATAGAGGCAAAGCAAAAACTTTTTGCCGAAATATGCCTAAACACATTTTTGTCAGGACTTAGGGAACCCTTAGGCTCAAATATTAGATCAATGAGACCTAAAACATTGGCCGAAGCCTTTTCATTTGTATTCAAGAACAAAACATATATAATACAAAGAAACCATTTACAGGCGCATATCCTGTTCCCCAACAAAATGTAAGACATTTCCCACCAAACTATCAGAATCCTTTATCTTATCAGCTTTATCAATCAAACAACCCAAACAGATTTCCACAACAGTTTCCGAGAACTAAATATCAGAATCTAATTAACAATGTTCAAAAACCCCAAATTAGTGTACCCACTAATACATTCGGACAGAACAGAAATTTTAATACATTTCAAAAGAACACACAAAATAAAGGATTCGAACAAAACAAGACATTTTATAACTATAATTCACCTAATCCTAGCTTTGGACAACAACAGTATCGTCCACAAAATCTACCACCACCAGACCCAATGGATACAAGTTCAGGATTTACTAATTTAAAGAAACCATCAAGCATGCAGACAAAGAGAACAATAGGTAATTTTAAACCTCAAGAATTGTACAATTTGATGCAAAAGGATCTCCTTGCACAGACTTATAAGAATATTACTATTATCACCACAACGACTATACTTAACAAGATAATATGTATTCTCATGATTTCATCCAAGACTTTACTTTTGAACATAGCAACCAACTCGACCAAAACTGTTATAACACAATTGATGACAGTGAAAATTTTCTAGTAAATGCCTCCCCGGACCAACAGGATACTTAGACCTTAATAAACATGGACACACATTACCATACATAAATATATCTTCCCCCTTTGGTAGACCACTAAAATTTCTGATTGACACTGGAGCCTTTTCATCTTTTATTAATCCAGAATTTGTTGACCAAACCAAATGTCAGAATTGTAAACCAATCACAATCACAACAATCTTAAACAAACACTCCTTAGACAAGAAAATTAGTTTGCCATATTTTCCGGAATTTGAAGAAGGTCAAATGGAACTATTTGTCTTCAAATTTCATAATTATTTCCACGGGTTAATAGGACTTGATATTTTGAATAAATTTAAAGCCAAAGTAAACCTGGGCAATAAAACTCTTATCACGAATAATTCTTTAATAATACCACTACAATTTAAACCCAATTTAACTTCGGGAAAATTTATAATTCAACCTTGTTCAAAATTTGTTATTAAAATACCGGTTGATTGTCGAAACGGTGATTTCTTCATACAAAAAACATTCTTAGAGCCTGGCTTATTTATTTCAGAAGGAATTTACTCCTTAAAAGAATGTTATAGTTTCGTTGAGATTGTAAGGAAGTCCTCTTAGTTCTTCTAACCAAATTAAACATAAAATCAACATCACGGACGATATCCCAATTTTCACAAAGTTCTATAGATACCCCTACGTTCATAAAGAGGAGGTAAGGACACAAATAAACAAAATGTTACAACAGGGCATTATAAGACCAAGTTTTTCCCCTTGGAGTACTCCCGTGTGGATAGTACCGAAGAAAAAAAAAAGGCTAGTGGAGTACAAAAGTGGAGACTCGTCATCGACTATAGAAAATTAAACAAAAAGACAATTTGTGATAAGTACCCTATACCCAATATTACAGACATATTGGACAAATTGGGTAGAAGAATGTATTTTACCACCCTGGATTTGGCCAGCGGATTCCACCAGATAGAAATGCATCCAGAACACGTAGCAAAAACTGCATTTTCAGTGGATGGAGGTCATTTTGAGTTTGTTAGAATGCCCTTTGGCCTAAAGAATGCGCCGTCTACATTTCAAAGAATAATGGACCATGTATTGAAGGACGTGATAGGTAAGGTTTGTCTTGTATACTTGGATGACATAATCGTCTACTCCACGTCACTACAAGAACATATGTTGAATTTTTGGAAAGTTTTTGAAAGGCTGAGAGAATCAAACTTAAAGATTCAGTTGGACAAATCCGAATTTTTGCACAAAGAGTGTGCGTTTTTGGGACATATTAATTCCACCGAAGGCATAAAACCAAACCCTGAAAAGATTCAGGCGATAAAAAATGTTCCTATCCCAAGGACTCAGAAAGAGATAAAATCATTTCTGGGGTTGTTGGGCTACTACGGTAAATTTATACAAGACTTTTCAAAATTAACAAAACCCATGACTGAATGTTTAAAAAGAGAAGGAAAATAATTTTAAACGACCAATACTTAAAAACATTTGAAATATGCAAAAATCTATTAATCAACGACCATTTACTTCGATTTTTCGAAACCATTCATGTTAACAACTGACGCGAGTGACTTTGCTCTCGGAGCAATCCTTTCCCAAGGACCAATTGGAAGCGATAAGCCAATATGTTACGCAAGTAGGACATTAACGGACAGCGAGATAAACTACTCGACAATACAGAAAGAACTTTTAGCTATTGTTTGGGCTACCAAAAACTTTAGACCCTATCTTTTCGGACATAAATTCAAAATCGTAACTGACCATAGACCGCTAACGTGGATCATGAGCCTCAAAGAGCCAAATTCCAAATTGGTGAGATGAAGGATTTAACTCGAAGAATTTGATTATGAAATCATTTATAAAAAAGGTAAACTCAATACCAACGCAGACGCCCTAAGCCGTATCAGAATTTACGATCATAGTATTTTAAATAACGAGGAAATTAATATTAATACAACTGACAGTACATCAATTCAAGGAGCAGCTGGAACAACTATCTACTCTACCGACGAAAATAACGACGACGGTATCCCAATTTCGGAAAAAGCAATAAACACATTCAATTTACAAATTATTTTACAAGTAAAAAGAGAAGGTTCGCCTCTTACACTTGAGACTGTGTTTAAAAACAAACTGAGAAAGACAATACGTAAACCAGAATATAACGAGACCATAATGACTGACATATTTAAGAGACACCTTGACCCTAATAAACTTTCTGCGATAATGACAGACGACGAAACATTTAAAATTGTTCAGGACACATATTCTAAATACTTTGCAAATAATAAACTCTTTAAACTTGTTCGCTGTAAAATCTTATTAGAAGACATTAGGAACACCGATGACCAGGATAAACTTGTAAACGATTACCACATTAACAATAATCATAGAGGTATACAGGCAACATTCGAACATTTGTAGCGGGCATATTTTTTCCCCTATATGAAAAAAAATAACTAATTGTATTAATCATTGCAACGTGTGCCAAACCCTTAAGTATGATAGAAGACCTCCTAAACCAATAATCGAAATTTCTGAAACATTGAAAAAACCATTAGACATTGTCCACATTGATATTTACTGTATAAACAAACGTAATATTCTCACGCTTATTGACAAATTGTCAAAGTTTGGTTCAGCATATCTTTTAGAATCCAGAAATAGTATATTAATCCTAAAAAATATTAAACATTATATTAGCCTTCACGGACCCCCTAAGTAAAATTGTTTGCGATCAGGGCGCAGAGTTCAGTGCATCTATATTTAAAGATTTTTGTAAAATTAACAAAATGAATATACTTTACACATCATTCCAACAAAGTACAGTTCTATTAATAATATTTTCCTCTGTTGGAATTCCTTCTAATCCTATTAATTTCCAGTAGCTTGTTAGCCATTCAATTTGTTTTTGTAAAGAGGGTTCGGGGGATATGCTATTTCACCTAATCGGATTCTTTGCCCTAATTTTGGCCCTACTCCTGTTCATATTAAAAAAATTATTGTATTAGGACCATTAAAGAAATTTAATAAATTTATATATATATATACATATAAATATTTTTATTATTTTTTTTTTTTTCAAAAATTTAATCTTAATGTATATATATATAAATATATATATATATACTTGAACCTGTTTTTATGCGGTGTTTTTTTGTGCGGTCTAGATTTGTGCGATTTTTTTATGCGCCTTGTTTTATGCGACTTGTGGATTTTTTACTTGTTTTTTTTTTGGTTTTTGTTATTGTTTTTTACTGTTTATTAACAAATAACACCTTAATAACTTTAAGGAAAAATACCGATAACAATTTTACATACAGTCAGGGATAAAATTGATCACATAAACTAGTTATTTTAGTAGATATGGTGCATGTATTATTATTTGTTGACTCGACGGAAATATTTCTATTAATCTTCAAAACTTATTTAATATTCGACATAAAGATATATCATTAATGATCAAGACAAGCTTTAGCTTTGACTTGTTTAAACTGACTTTTGTATTTCCTAAAATAACCAGTTTATGTAAATAATTTTATCCCTGACTGTATGTAAAATTGTTACCGTTACGTTTACTTATCCAAACATTGTAACAATTGTTGGAAATACTTTGCTATTTTTCTACTTGTTCAATATAAATTTTACATGATTGTAGTTTATATATTTTACTTATTTTGTGTTTTTGGAAATTATGTCAGTTCGATAAAAAAAATATCTTGCTGTAAATTAATAATTTAATTTTTATTATAACAACAATTATTCACATTATTCTATGTCGTTTGCTTATTCAAACAACTTAACTGAATTTATAAACTGATTAAAATTAAACGAAAATAGTTTAAGTAATTTGAGGTAAGTAAAATGGTCCATAATATTTTTTGATGTAATACATAGTATTAATTTGGCTCATAATATGGGTGCTGAAGAATTTCCCGAAAATGATATTTTGGATTTAACGCAGGACGAAGTCATTTCTGACGACGAGGTTTTGGGTCATGTAATTCAACCTGCCACCGATGCAGAAGAACCTGTTTCGATGACCGAAAAGCAATTGTATAAAGGTCTCAATATCGCCAAGAAATTAGAAAAATATTTTGTTTCTACAGATCCTCATTCTGAAAGAGCTTTAAGATTTCAAAATGATTTGAGATCTTGTATAACTGTCTATCAAAGCCTGTTACATGCAAAAGTTACATTTCTGCCATCCTCCCAAAGTCTTATCACTGATTATATGGTTCCATCAACGAATGTGATTCAAAGTGAAGCTGAGTTAAGCAGCGACAGTAAAATTGTACAACCAAAACGACGCAAAATACAAATTCCAAGTGATGATGAACTTTAGCTTTTTAAATTAACACATATAGTAAATCGTAGTATAGATATATGTATTAAATTATAAGTATTACATATACATATATAATATTTTTGAAATAAAGTAGATTGTTTTGCTTTTTTTCATATGGAATTTATGTATATGTATAATTACCGTCTTTTAAATAAATTATGTATAACATTTTTTAAAAATAATAATAAAACTTTTTTGGTCCGGTCCATACCGCATAACAAAGTTTATTTTAAAACGAGTTTTTTTTTTGTGCGATTTTCTTTTGTGCAGTCCCAATTAACCGCATAAAATTAGGTTCAAGTGTATATATTATTAACTACTTATTTACTTAACATTTTTTTTTTGACATTGTTTTTGTGAATTAGCTGTTTGTTTAGTAAACATTTTTTTGTATTTGTGTGTGTTGTTTTTTTTTTTTTGTTTTTGTTTATTTCCTTAATTGTACATTTTGTCTCCTTGATTTGTTGCAAAACTCGTATTAGTTATTCACCCGTGGCATAAGTTCGCTGATGTTCCAGTGCTCGTAGTTGTACCTTCAGAATATTTTTCCGTCTCCCTCTGGATTTTTGGATGTTGGGTACCGGAAAGATTGGATATAAGTTATGGTAAACAATAATTAAAAATAATATAATTAATATTGCAACGTTTGCGAAATCAAAAAGTAGGAAATCAATAAATAAAAAATATTTTAACTTTTTTCATATTGTTAAAATTATTAAGAAAAGGGCAATAGCCAGACAAACTGCAACTTTGCAACTTTTACTAAGTCAACACAAGCAGTTGCAACATAAATTATTGGGAATTTTTATTGGATCAACTAAATAAATATTATTTGTAAATTTTGCGATTGCAAAATTATATGGAAATCCAAATCATGCCACATTTAGAAGTAAGCTAAGAATAGGGTATAAGTAAGGCTAATTTTAAGTAATCATTGTCAATTATTTACCATAATTACCAATAAACGCGTCGGTAGCGGCGCAATAAAAATTTATTTTTTTTAATTTCTGTAAAAAGAAAATATTAAGTGGCGCCCGAGCAAATCTAAACGCGTATCTTTCATTACGAAAAGCCCTGAAGTAGTGCGGTAACGAAAGTAAAAATTATCCTCGCGTATCCTTGTAGTGTAAAGCAAGGACGAAGATAAAAATCAAACGCGTATCTTTTATTACAATAAGCCCTGAAGTAGTGCGGTAATAAAAGGGAAATTATATCCTCGAGTATCGGAAAGTGATCAGTAGTGAAAAAAAATCTAGTAAAAAGGCTCCTGAGTAGCTTAGCAAAAAGGGAGGTATTATGTACCAGCCTTACTAGTAATAACAATATCCTATATGAACTAATTGTAAATTAATTTCGAACAATAAAAAGACGAGTAAAAAAGTGCATGCTGAAATATTAAAGTGTAAAAGTGACTCACGAACAGAAAAATACTAACTATCTGTAAATTAATAAAAAGACGAGTAAAGAAGTGCATGCTAAATTACAGAAACAATTAAGATAAAATATTAAAGCGTAAACGCAACGAACTATCTGTAAAATAATTATAAAAACTCTAACAATAAAATTGCAAATGAGATACAAAAACGATTAAGCTAAAATAATATATTATAAAGAGTCACCTGTATGGAAATCGAATCAAAATAAAACTGGTTGAGGAAAGAACGCAAAACAGGAAACCGAAGTATCAATCGCCGTGTTAAATAGGGAGCTCCAGGAAACAAAACAACGCCCTCAGCAACATACAAGATTGCAACAGCCGCAGCTATACCATAAAGAAGACAACAAAGAAACTATATTAAATCAAGGTAGAATATAAAATAAGTTGTAGTAGATCTTTAATTTTTATTTTTATTGACAATACTCTAAATTTACATTATTGTGTCTAAAGTTTTAAATAAAAAGTTATTACATAGTTGAAAATAATATTTAATATATGAAAAAAAAGAAAACAAGGAGACAGTCTATATGAAAATAAATTCTTGTAAAATAAATTAGAAAAAGTGCACTTTGGGAAGAAAAATTGAATAAAAAATTGTTATACACTCGAAAATAAATAGTATTTAAAAGAAAAAAGGAAAATAAAGAAAAGAAGAGATAATCCATATGAAAATTTAAATAAAACCTTGTACAATAAACTGGAAAAAGCTTTTTGAGAAAAAGAATTAAGTAAAAAAAGTGTAGATTATACCTATAGGGGAAATTTTTTTTTTAAGACATGTCAAACCCAGAGAATTTAGTTAGACCACCCGTCCTTTCCCAGGCTAATAATCGTCCTGCCAATGCGCAGTTAAGTTTAGAGGATTTAAACGCTTTAATAGCAAATGTAGCGACAGAAGTTTTTAGGAGGCAAGGACCGGGAATCATACAAGAAACCCTCAACCCTGAAGCGGGACATGGTATAGTTAGAGATCAGGTAATAAATGAAGAGTACAGAAACAACCTTGGGGATCTTGATAAGATTCCCGATATCGTAAAAGGTTTGCGCGAATTCTCAGGAAAACAAGGTGAGTTTAGCTCTTGGAGGAAGAGTGTGGTGCGCGTTTTACAGATATACGAAAGTACAAGGGGTACACCAAGGTATTATGGCATTTTGAATACGGTTAGAAACAAGATAGTAGGTGACGCGGACATAGTCCTCGAATCTTATAATACGCCCCTGGACTGGGTGGCAATTTCAAAATGTCTAGGAACACATTATGCGGACAAGAGAGATCTTGCGACTCTCGAGTACCAAATGACTTCGCTTGTACAAGGCAAGTCGTCGGTACAAGAATTTTATCAGCGTGTTTATAAACACCTTTCACTAATATTAAACAAATTAGGATGCTTGAGTGCATCAAATGAATCAATATGCCTACTTACGCAAACGTATAGAGATAAGGCACTGGACACCTTTATTAGAGGTCTGAACGGTGACCTACCTAAACTTCTCGGAATGAGAGAACCATCGGACCTCCCGCAGGCCCTCCATTTATGCTTAAAGCTCGAAAACCAGACGTATCGAGCAAATTATGCTCAGAATACTAATTTCAGCGGAAGGGGCAGCAATTTCCGAATGCAATCCCCTCCACTACCACCTCGCAGTCGGCCAGGATTTCAGCAACCCCATTATAACAGAAATTCACAAATACCATCTCGTTCCCAACCAATGGCATTTTATCCCCAGCTAGCTCATGTACCACGAAGTTCCCAAGAGCAATTCAGATCTTCTAACCATCAGAATCTCAGTTTTGACAAATCTTTCGGCCACCAGCCACAGGCCCCACCTAGACCTCTAGTTCCGAAACCACAACCTAGAGCAGAACCGATGGAGATTGACGAATCTATGAATAGCAGGAGAGTCAATTATATGAATAGACCGAAGCCAGGTTATACCTTTGATAGGCCACCAGCATCAGTTAATCAACCTCAACGTAAAATCGCACGGAATTTTCACATAAATTCTGAGTATTCACAATGTGAGGCAAACACAAATCAAGGAAGAAATCAATCGGAGGAAACCTTCGAGGATTACTTGGCCTCCACGCAAGAACCGACAATGCTTGAAAGCCAGCAATTAGAATTTAGTGATATACATTTTTTAGGATAACAAGCCCCTCGTTGCCCTATATAGAGTGTAAAACGAGGAGCGGCGACATTTTGAAAATTCTTATTGATACAGGGTCGACAAAGAACTACATACAACCACAATTTGTTGAAAAACCCCTAGCGAATAAAGAACTCTTTTATGCAAAATCAGTAGCAGGTGATGTGGAAATCAGGGAACACACTTTTGCTAATTTGTTTAACTTAAATGATAAAATAAAATTTTATTTAATGCCTACATTGAAATCTTTTGATGGTATAATAGGGAATAAAACATTACAAGAACTTGAGGCAGTCATTCATACCAGCAAAAACTTCTTACAAGTTAAAGACGGCGTTAGAATCAAAATCAAACAACTAAGGTCCCACTCTCCTATTAACTCGATAGAAATTCATGACGATAACCTAACCCCATTACAGAAAGAAAAACTAAAATATATAGCCGGAAAGCACCCTAAACTTTTCGCGGACCCGGACGAAAGACTGACATTTACAACGAAGGTAGTCGGTGAAATACGCACTAATACGGACACCCCTGTCTACACCAGACTTTACCCTTATCCGGCATCGTTGAAAACTGAGATTGAAAAACAAGTTGATAAACTGCTACATGATGGCATCATTAAGCCCTCACGCTCTCCATACAACTCTCCCGTATGGATAGTCGGCAAGAAGCCTGACTCGGAAGGCAACAAACAGCACAGAATGGTAATAGATTACAGGAAACTCAATTCTGTAACTATTCCAGACCGTTACCCAATACCCGAAATAAATATTGTAACATCTCAGCTAGGTGAGAATTCTTTCTTTTCTGTAATCGATTTAAAAAGTGGCTTTCATCAGATACCACTAAAACCAAGCGATCGCGAAAAAACAGCGTTTTCCATTTGTAATGGCAAATTTGAATTTACTCGCCTACCCTTTGGCCTTAAGAATGCGCCGACAATATTCTACATGAGCATATAGCAAAAATTTGCTATGTATACATTGATGATATAATCATCTTTAGCAAAACAGAGAGCGAACACTTCAATAACATAGAGAAAATTTTCAAAACCTTAGAGGAAGCAAACCTAAAGGTTCAGCTGGACAAATGTAAGTTTCTGCAGAAGGAAGTTAAGGTTTTGGGTCATATTATCTCTGAGAAAGGTATACGTACAAACCCCGCTAAAGTCAAGGCGATATCAGACTTTCCCGAACCTAAAACCCGGAAGGAACTTCGATCCTTCCTAGGACTATCGGGGTATTATAGGAAATTCGTAAGAAATTACGCTAAGTTAGCCAAGCCCCTAACGTCGCTTTTAAGAGGGGAAGAAGGGCGAATATCGAAAAGAAAATCCTCTCAAGTACCGATAGAATTAGACTTTGAAGCCAAAGAAGCATTTAGGAAAATAAAACATTCCTTGGTTTCGGATGATATAGTATTGGCATATCCCGATTTTACAAAGGATTTGGAACTCACAACCGATGCGTCCAAATTCGCGTTAGGCGCCGTTTTGACACAAAACGACAAACCTATCGCATTTATCTCCAGAACTTTGCATAAGGCGGAAGAGCACTATGCTGCCAACGAAAAGGAGCTCCTTGCTATTATTTGGGCACTTAACTCGTTTCGGAATTACCTTTATGGCTCTGTCAAAGTTAAAATATACACAGATCATCAGCCGCTGATCTATGCCTTAAGTAACAAAACCAATAATAGCAAGATGAAGCGCTGGAAAGCCATCCTGGAGGAGTACTATTATGAGCTCTTATACAAGCCAGGCAAAGCAAATTTCGTAGCTGATGCCCTTTCAAGAATACCAATTGAAGGTGACATTAACACCCTGTCTATCGCTACAAACAGCGCCGAGAGTTCATCCCACAATTTGGTAAGACATGTAGATTCACCGATAAACGCTTTCAAAAATCAAATTTTTCTGAATATTGGACCCACACCCGACTACAAATTTGAAATTATTTTCCCAACGTATCACAGACACACTATAACCCAGCCATACTTTAATACAGAAAATCTAGTTAGAATTTTAAAAAAATATATGTATCCATCCATTATAAACGGAATAAAAACAACAGAACCTGTCATGGGAGTAATACAAGAGGTATATACGGATCACTTTACGAATTACAAAGTTAGGTTTGCAAATAAACAAGTAACTGATGTCAGAAGTGAACAAGAACAGGAAGAAATAATCGTAAGTTTTCACAAGCGAGCGCACAGAAACGCAAGAGAAAATAAGATACAAATACTTGAAAATTATTATTTTCCTGCCATGGCCAGGAAGGTGAAGAACCTTATTAAAAAATGCGTAATATGTAAGGAGAACAAGTACGACCGTCACCCCATGAAGCAACAGATACAGGCTACGCCTATACCACAATTCCCAGGGCAAATAGTCCATTTGGATATTGTAGTGTATTGGTCACACTATTCATTATAATATATTGGTCACATTTATCAAACTACATTTTAACACTAGAACTTTGCATTGCAATGAATTTGTCACAAAAAATAAACAAAATAACCCACATATTGTAACAGCAATTGTTTAAAGGGAATTATATTACGATTGACCCATAAATGAGACATTGTAAATAATTGCTGATGTAAGATCAATAACAATACGCAAGCACATAATTATTAAAAGAAGTAGAATTAAGAAATTTTGTATAAATAGCTGTAAGTAAATTAAATAAAGATTCAGAATAATTTTGACAAACAAAGTATTCTCACTATTCTAGCCAAGCACCCTCAACAGTGCTCAGAAGAATTAAGACGTGCTGTGGCTAAGCGCAGCATCATAAAATACTTAGCAAGGTTTTGATCATTTCAATAATAAATATTTTAAACATTATAATAAACTGGATCTAAGTAAAATGAATTCTTGATATTATTTTATTATTATTTTGTTTTTTAATTAATAGTATATGTAAATATAACTTAAGAGCAATGAATTTAAGAAATTATTTTGTTTTGTTTTGTAAATGCATAAGAATTTAATTATAATAAAAATTTTATCATAAAACTATACCAAATTATAGTCTGATTTCTATTAAAAAAAGGGTCAATTATAGTACATAATATGATCATAAAATGATTTCAAATTATGATAAGATTAGTTTCAAAAATTTATCAAATATCATACAAAATATGATCATTGAACGATTTCAAAAATGGATCGAAAATGATGCAGAATATGATCATAAAATGATTGCAAATTCAACTAAAATGTGAACTGGAAATATTATCACATATGGCAACAAATGTACATGAAAACTACATTAAAGCAGAGATCATAAATGACTATTTAGGAATAGTCACATCCAGGGTACCATTTTCTCCCGATGACATAATCATTTATGATTAGAAAATGATTGCATATTTGATAGTTTTAATCAACTAGAATATTCAAATGTGACTATTTTTTGATCATTATTTTCACAAAATGCTAGCTGGGATTACTCAAATTGCAAAGTGCAATTGTTGTTGTGTTTACAAATTAAATACTCATATTAATTAAGAGAACTTTTAAAGTAAAATATTGAAATTATTAAAAAGAAACATTGTAGTAATACCAACGTTGATCATTTAAAGAGAACAAATGTGCAACGCACACAATTGGAAGCTTTTTACTTTTAAACTTCATAAAGAAATACCTTACGAAGTAAATTGTTTCACTTTAATAAACGAGTAATTAAAAAATTCGTTTAAAATTGGTGCAGTCGGTTGAATAAATAAAAAGAAGATTATCTATCCGAAAAAAGGATGCTACTAAAAAGGACGCATAGTTTTTTTTTTTTTTTTGTTCACGCATAAGAATAAAAATTATTATCTACGCGGAAAAAAAACATAAATCCTACTAAAAAGGTGCGGTTATAATATATCTATGCTACGAAAAAGGATAAAAAATAATAATAAAAATCTTGCGATTCTCAAAAGACCCTTCAAGATTATCATATAAAACTATAAAAATAATAAAAGAAATAGTGCGGAAAGTGTGACAACACCATGACTAGATAAACACGCTTTCTACTCTGCTGTCAATTAACTTTATTTTATTGTTTGGAAATATTAACATTTTAATTGTGAATCTGCATTTTTTCCACCGATTACTGCCGTCTGGTCTGGCACTTATTGGAGGATTGTTCAATTTTGTTCATTTTATAGAAAGAATGAGACAGATCGCAATTCCTTCACTGAATCTATATCTAAAATGTTTGCCAACTTAAAAAATGAGGTGCTTCTTGTTTGAAAGATATGAAAGATGATATCGTTGCCTGTTCAAATCGAATTAATACTATCGATGAAAACATATCCAACAAATTGGTTTCCATTGAAGGTGAAAGCAATGCTCTCCACCACAGAATTACACATTCCTCAAGATTAATACCTTTGATATAAAACCGTCATGCTATATGAGCAACAAAAGGCTCCTATTGATTAAGTTCAACCAAGTAATACTGCGCGATAATCTCTTCAAGGCGTATTTCAAGACTAGTTCTTTGAATTTAGTAAATATAATTGGAGGGGAAACCTCAATGACCACTTGACTCCAGCGGCTTCGATATTAAATTCCATGTGAGGGAAACTCAAACGCAATAAACGTATAATGAAATATAAGATGCTTAACTCCGATAAAGCTCTGATTAAACTGACATTAGCTGATGGCAAGGAAGTTGTGTATGATAAGAACAAATGTGCTGAATTAATGCTGTAGCGCCAAAGTAAATTCTATCTCTCGCAATTATTTTATATTCACTTATGTTATTGTGGCCTCAATCGTAAAAAATAAAGGGTCATCCAAATGTGACGCCTAGATGTCAGCACTATACAATTTTTACACGTGACATCTTTTCAAATGACATAAGCCATTTTGTTTTATTAGAAGGTAGTACAGTTTTAACCATGGACAGGTACACATTGCAACAACGCGTTTACATCATTCAAAGTTATTATGAAAATGGGCGTTCTTTGAAAAATACCCAAAGCAAAATTTTGTTTAGTGATGAAGCTCATTTCAGAATGAATGGATTTTTCAATAAGCAAAATTATCGTATCCGGGGTAATAAAAATCCTCGTGTTATTCATGAAAAATCTCTACACCCACAAAAAGTTACTGTTTGGTGTGCATTTTGGGCAAATGGAATCATTGGGCCATTTTTCTTCGAAGATGATGCTGGAAATGCTGTTACTGTGAATGCTGAGCGATACCAATCAATGTTGAGACTTTTTATGGACACAGTTGAATCATATTGATGTGTCTGACGTCTATTTCCAGCAAGACGGTGCTACATGTCACACAACTCGAGAAAACATAACGCTTTTGCGATCAAAATTTCCTCAACGTGTAATTTCACGAAATGCAGATTTCAATTGGCGTCCAAGGTCATGTGATCTAACACCATTAGAATTTTTTGGGGGGTTTTTTGAAAAGTCGAGTGTATGCTAACAAGCCACAAACAATTAATGATCTAAAGAACAACATTCAAGTTGCAATTCGTGAAATAACACCAGCAACATGTCGGAGTCTTTAAAAATTTCGATATTCGGATTGATGTCTGCAGACGCAGTCATGGTGGACATTTGAATGATATTCTATTCCACTTATAATTGTAATGGATCATACTTTTAATAAAAAAAAGCTTGAAAAAATTGCAAATAGTTTGTGTTTTATTTCAAAGAAACATGTAGGCGCGTTTTTAGGATGACCCTTTATTTGTTATTTTTTTGACTAATACTTTAGGGTTTTTTTCATTCTGTCTTTCCCTTTGTAACTAGTTCCCATTACCTAATGAAATTATTTTTTATATGCGGGGCCATTAATAACTCATTAATATTTCCTCATTTAATCTCTATACATAACCAGATTCAAATAAACATAATGTAATGAACAATCGAAGAAATTATCAAAAACGATATAACTTTTGAAAAACTAAAAAACTTAAAAATTACGGTGGCAACATCCAGCAAAAATATCCATTTTATTATAAGAATTCCACAACTAACTTTTGAATCATATAATGAAATCCATAAACAACCTATTCCAAACAAAAATGAGTTAGAACCAAATGAAAAATAGTATAGGTATCTCGGCTGAAATCAAACTATATATTTTGACCCTAATATAAAGAAAAACCTAACACTTGTTAAAGATAAGTGTATAGAGAATATATTAAATAATAAAAAATGAATTATAGTTTTAAGCAAAATCTGATGACATCTGTATTAGAAATTGATACAAATTTAATCTTTGCTATAAGTATGAAAAAAATAACTATTAAGCAAAATTGTAATAACTCACTCAAAAATATGAAATAATAATCTTGGAGCATTGGTATGATAAAAAATATATGGTGAAGACATTATAATCTTAAACTTCCTAAAAGAAATATTAGTAATTTTCGATGAAGAATTACCTTTTAAAAATCTGTCTTATCAACATATATGTTGACGTTGATTTAAACCTGTCTGATTTATTATTAAATTTACTTAAATTTATGCAAATTATATATTTGATTTTATTTGTGATCTTATAATTTACAATTTGAACCACCCTAATGTTTCTTAAAATTGATAATTACAATTTTGTATGCTTTGCCAAAAATTAACAGTTAAATCGTACGATGCATTTACCGCAATGTGTCTTTTTTTATGTTGATAAACTTATAAATGTTAATGACACTCTCTTAAGTGCTTCTTGATTGTTGTTGTTGCTTTGTTATGGTTCAAGTTTAAAGCATTTTAACAAAGAAGTAAATAAATCTTTTTTTAGTCTGTGATCAACCACCAACACATAAGGTTTTTTTAATTTACCCGCACAATTTTTGTGCGCTGGCCCAAGAGCTAGTTCACAAGAAGCAAATAGAACTTGAATATTGTCCAACGCTGATTATGGTTGCTAATATTTTTACATAAAATCTACCGGGGATTATTCATTGTAATTTTGTAAAACCCTTGAAGCTGAATTGAATTGAGCAGAGAAGCTCATTATCATTGCTGCTTTCATTCTGTTAAGACGCAAAAACTTACATTAATTATTAATTAGATTTTCTTATTGTATGCACTGAATTTGAATAAAGTAAAATTAAGACAAATTTCTAACAGAAGGAGATAATAATAAACTTTTAAGGCTGCCGTTCGGGTTGAAGAAAGCCCAGCGACATTTCGAGTACTTATAAATATTGTTCTTAAAGGTTATATAAATAAACTTACAAACTAAAATACATTTAGTACAACCGAAAGATATTCCGGTCTTATTTTTTGTAATGTTATCTTTCAAAGCCTGAGTCATAGAAGGTGTTTGTTGAATGACACAGTCATAGTGTTGGCAACTGTTACAAATCGCACAAACGAAAGAGTCTGATTTCTTACAGTTGGATGAACAATATGCACAAGTTAAGGTCATTTTTGATTTTTATAATATAATCAATCTTCAAATGAAGTAAACGTGTTTATGTAATGAAATGCTATGTTGCCTAATGACATTCTGCAACTTGTCTTTTTTATCTTAACTTATTGAATTAAATCAAATGGTAGTTTATTACTATGTAAACTTTTTTTCCAATAAAGGTAGTTACTTTTTATTTCAAATAACAAATTAAAAAAAAAAAAATGAATTTACACACAGAGCTATAAAATTTTCTCTTATTCTCTAGCCATGGTGTTGCCAGATATATATTAACTGTTTTTCCAAAAACGCTTACTTACTTGGAAATATGAATTTCTTAAGAAATAATGAACTTAAAAAAATTCCTTTTGTAAATAATTGATTTCCCAATCGTTCATAAGAATTATCGGTAAGCATTTTTACTGTATTTAAACTAAGATTTTTAAAAAAGTACGGCCTCGTATGTGTTTTTTGTGTACATAAGAGAGGATAAGATATTTCAATATCCTTAACGAGTAACAATAAAAAGAAATCCTTTGCAAGATCGAAGGAAATATGTATAAAAATCCTTTAAAAGATTAAAGGACATGAATATATAAAAAAACAATAGTAAAAATCCTTAAAAAAGAAAGGACATAATATATATCTTTAAAAGAAAAAAGAATAGAATTTTCAAAAGGCAAAAAAGTGCTAAGAAGACTTAATAACAAAACTGCTTTTATTCTCGGTCAAGACCAAAATGCAATAAATTTATCTGCCCAAAATAATTCCCAGTGAGCTTTTAATATACTTTAGGCTAAAATCCCAGAAGCCATGAAAACAATTGTGGCATGCTGTAACCCCAATTCGTTAGAAGAAGCATTGAGCATATTGTTTGGTTATGCACAAATTAGTATAGATAATATTCAACCATTCAATAAAACAAAAATTGAGTCACGAAAGCAATAAGGAAACAACATACAAAACATTACCCACACTATCAATAGCAAAATATTTCAAGAAATTCACCTCATACCCTCTACAGCACTTTCAAAATTCACAAAATCAATCATACTCAAAAAATTTTTTACAAAACTTACGACACCCACCACAATGTTTCCAGGTAAGAATATTTAAAATTAATCATAAATACTGGTGCAACAACTTCAATCCTTAACCCAGGAATCTGTCGTCCTAAATGGCTGTAATAAACAAATCCCATCACTGTTAAAAGTTTATTAATTAAAACCCAAGAAACCCCCCGTTGGCAGATACAGTAATAGCTTGCAAATAGTGTATACGTATTATTAAAGAAAATTAATAAAGTTGTAGAAAAAACATACAAATTTTTTTAATAGCTACACTGCACAGTGCAGTTGACAACAAAGCTTGTCTTAAAAATATCTATTTTAGAAGAATTAAAAAAATTAAAAAAAAAAAATCCGAGATTAATTAATTTAATACCTTCTGTTTTATTTAATTTTCTATCTATTTTAGTCATATGTTTAAAAATAAAAAAATTACCTTACTTCTGTTATTATTAAAACAGTGTTACCAATTATTTAACATGTACATTGATATATTATTTACGAAAATATAAAAAATTATCTTTAAACTTACCTCCACTTATATACATATATTTTATTTATTTACATTGCACAAAATCTGCCAACAATTTTATTTTTACTGCAACAAATGCTAGTAATTTTTATAAGAATTCAGCACTAGGTAACACTGTTTTTCGTAAAGTCATTTTACTTGATTAACTGTTAAAAATTTATTTGCTTCGATATTTTATTGCAAGCTGAGTCGCAAGTTGCTAAAGTGTGGATGGGTTAGTAAAAAAGTATAAGTGTATTGAGTTTTTTCGCTTGCAGCTGCATGTGGCAACGGGGAGTAAACCAAACTTCTTAAGAATTTGGTAAAAAAAAAATCTATTTCACCGAATTTTTCATCATTAAATTTCAGGATTAATAGGAAACAACCTATTAATACCATTGGAAGCTGTTATCAAAATAAATATATCCAATTTGGTGACATTACTTTACCCTTCTTTGGTGAAAACTATATTGACAAAAAAAACCAAGATTATCAGAATAAAAAAAACAACAAAGATAACAAGAAGGAAGAAAACCAAGACGTGGAGAAATCTACTTTCAAGATTTACTATACTTTAAAGAATTACCACTTGAAATACAAATAAGAATAGATCGCCTTAACTGTGAGGGTAAAAACAGGATTATTAAAAATCATAAAAAATTATTCCGATATATTTTACTAAATAATTCTTAACTTATTTTTACTTCCGCCATATAACATAAAATAATTTCTACTAACAATGTCCCGATATTCTCCAAATCCTATCGTTATCCATACATACATGGGATTGAGGTAAAGAAACACTCAATCACTCATGCTCACTGCACATAAGTAAGAATCTGTTTTGCTTTTTTTTTCCTCACCGCACATGTGCGAGTGTGTGTGCTTTTTTTCTTTTTCATCAAATGAAAATTTTTTTGTTTTGCACACACATCATGCCACATGAGTGAAAATAGTTTTACATTTTTTTGTATCATTGCACATGAGTTAGAAATGAGCACATTTTATTTTGCTCATGTCTAAGAAATGTGCAAATTTTTATTTTGCTCATCCTCATGTGTGAGAAATGTGCACATTTTCTTTTGCTTATGGATGAGAAATGTGCGCGTTTTGGCAGAAACAAAATGAAAACTAGCAGGTATTTAGAAAAAATATGAAAATTTCTTAGAAAACTAAATGCCATATTTAATTGAATGTTGGATTTTACGTTCATACGTACATATTTATTTATTAAGTTATTACCAGTTTATATGACATTACTTCAGTATATGCCATTTTTTTATTAATAAAAGTTTTCATGACGGTCCTCAAAGATGTAGCTAAATATCTTTTGTTGGAAAATAAAAATATTTTATTTGCTCTTTTTTTTAAAGTAAAAGTTCACTTTACATGAATAACTCCTCAATGAAAATGTGCAATAAATAATACTGCAAAAAGTGAAAGATTAAAGTTAATGATTTATTTATTCTCAACTATTTACAAGAAAGCAATTATATTCTGGGAAGGGTTTTTTGTTGTTTATTGTTATCATAAAGTAATTTATTTTCGTTTGGGTTTTTTGCCTGTCCAATTGTTTTTAATGGTCTTTAAGTTGCGTGTTTATTTGTTGTTGTTTATGTTTTTAAAGATTTTACTTGTGTATTTGTTATTGTTTTATTACTCTTTAATTATTAGGAAAAAACTAAATTTTCGTGGTAAAATTAGTGCAGAAAAAATTTACATAAATTATACTCTTTATCCCCAGGTACAGTATATTACTTAAGTGAGTATGCAGCATAGAAATAGTTAAACATTTAAATTTTTTCCTTAAAAAAATTTACAAAAGTAATAATGTTTTGTACACTAGCAATAATATGTAGTATTGCCTTATACAAAAACACAAACCCATAAAAAAAAAATTGTCCCGTTATATATTCCGTTACGATTTCTTCAAATATAGAAAAAATCACATCACAAAAGTAAGTATGCACTTATTAAAGTTTTGACTTTCATTTAAGTTAAACGCATTTTAATCGCGAAAAAAGTGACTAATTGTTTTTTTAATTATTATTAAATACCAAAATTGATTTTTTATTGGAAATTTTTCTAAATTCTAATTATGGCCCCTCATGGAAAAGAACTTTCGCAGGATTTAAAAAACGTTATTGTCAAACTTTATAAAGAGAAGAAAAGTCAACGTGAAATTGCAAAGCTTGTGAACAAGAGCAGTTCTACAATACAGAAGATTATAGAAAAATACAAAAAGCAGGGAAATACTAGTAACAGGGCTCGAACTGGCCGTCCAAGCATCTTTACGGATAGGGAGAAACGACTTATAACAAGAAAAATAGAAGTGAATCCCAAGATGAGCGCTCCAAAAGTAATGGCAGAAATTGAAATAGAGAGTGGAAAAACTTGTAATCCGCAAACCATTCGTCGGGTGCTGTATAATTCTGGTTACCATGGCCGTAACATCCGCAAAAAGCCATTTGTAAACAGCACTAATAGAAGAAAACGGTTGGACTTCGTAGGAGAGTATGAAAATAAAGATGAAAATTTCTGGAAATCAGTTATTTTTTCCGATGAAAGTAAGTATAATATTTTTGGCTCGGATGGATGTCGAAAAGTGTGGAGAAAAGTAAACACTGAGCTCGATCCAAAAAACATGGCAGCCACAGTAAAACATGGTGGTGGATCTGTTATGGTATGGGGCTGTATTGCAGCATCAGGTGTTGGAAATCTAGTTATTATCGAAGAAATAATGGATAAGATGGTTTATTTAAACATTTTAAAAAATAATTTACATGAAAGTGCAGCTAAATTGGGACTAACAGGATCATTTGTATTCCAACAAGACAATGATCCTAAACATACAGCCCATATTGTAAGAGAATGGCTTTTGTATAACACACCAAAACAATTAAAAACTCCGCCCCAGTCACCTGACCTTAACCCAATAGAACATCTGTGGGATTACCTCGAGAAAAAAATTAGAAGTCATAGCGTTACAAGCAAAGATACCCTAAAAGCTGCACTAATTGAGGAGTGGAATAAAATTCCACCTTCCGTTACCCAAAATCTTATTGCATCTATGCCATCAAGGTTGAAATCAGTCAAAAAGTCTAAGGGCTATCCAACAAAATACTAAATTTAAGTGTGAAATTTAATCAAAGTGCAGATTTTTGTGAAGTGCATACTCACTTTTGTGACCTGAATTCGAAACATTTTGTTTATAATAGTGTTTTTAATCAATAATGAATTAGAAATATTTTTAGTTTGTATTATTTTTCTTAAGTTCCTATATAAAATAATGTAAAAATAAATTTTAATGTTTTTATTTCAATTCCTAAGCAATTTTTTTAATCATTCCAATTATTTATATCGCTGCATACTCACTTTAGTGATACACTGTATGTTAGATACATATATGTAAATCATGTATGCATCAAAAATTTTATTATGGATTTAACAGTTAAAAAGCGGAACATTGCTGTTAAAATAAACATGGACAAAAACACTTTTTTAAAGTGTTGCATTGGCTTAGTGACGGTTAAAAATATTCCGTTTATAATATTTGATGACCGGCAATTTTTCAAAACGTTACGTCCATACGAAGATACCTTTAACACAAATTTAAATTAAAAAAAATATTGTGAAAGTGTTAGATTAACCAGATAAGGGAAATTATAAGAAATAGGGTAAAAAATCGAATGATCTGCCTAAAAATTGACATTGCGACAAGAGTGGAAAGTAGCATACTAAGTGTTTACATCCAATATATGAATAATTCAAAGATATACATAAACACATTGAGTATGTAACTTTTAAATACATTTAAAATTGCTTTTTAGCACAACTGCTACACTACAGATATATACATTTATAATTTAGTATTAAATTAATTGGATTAATTCCGCCAGTATATATTAAACTGTTGTTATGATAGAACTAGAGAAGAAACATAAAGCGACATATTTAAAAGACCAAACTACTGCCTTAAAACGTATGAAAGTGAGTGAGCAAATGTTGTAAAATTTAGCACAATTCTTCAGGATTTACAATTAGAGGAATTTGAGGAAAAACACACAGATGAAAATGTTGACCTTACTAAAGAAATTATTGAAAACATTTAGAAGACATTAACTCTAGTTTTATCAGTTGTTAGGTGCACAGCTCACACAATCCAACTTGCTGCATATGATGTACTTAAGTCCATGCAAACACAAATAGCTGATAGCAGAAATACTGTCAAATAGTGGTGTTCGTAAATAATTACCAATTGTTGACAATTGTACACGGTGGAACTCAGTATTTGAAATGCTGAAATCTTTGATGAACTTAAAGGATTTCATAGATTCGCAAATGCTTGATACGATGAGTAAGCATAGCGTGAATTGGGATTTCGTGATTGAGTTTGTGACATTATTTACACCTCTGCCCAAATGCATAAAGCTATTGCAGAAGGAGCAATATGTTAAAGGTGAGATCTATAGAGATTGGCTAAGTTGTGAAATAGAACTTGAAGACGTTTCAACTACTATAGCTTTAAGGCTACATGAAGCTATGCAGAACAGAAAGAAAACGCTTTTGAAGAATGATTCGTTTATATCTGCATTATATATAGACCCAAGGTTTAATTTTGTGAACTCTCTCCTGATATCAGATTAACAAAAGTCACAAGCATTAGTGTTTTTAAAACGTTCAAAAAAAATGTAAAATTTTTCATTTTCTTATTCTTTACTTTGGGAACATTTGATGAAAACGTTTGATATAATGTGTAAAATGCAATGACTAAAGGACAATGAAAATTATATAAACAGCGAAGAGGAAGAAAACGTTGAAATGCCTGAATCATCAAAATCAGCTTACACTAAACTTCTACAGCGTGTTAGAAGCTCCATCGTTAACAGAACGAAAAATGTTGAAAGTGTACAAACATTCCGAGAAAAACTAATTCGCTTGTGCAACAGAAAAATGATCCCATTTGATGCTGACATTCTTGAACATTTTACCATTCACCCTTTGGAAAAGGATATTGCTGAAGTAATGAATGTAGCTCTAGCAGTGCCAGCAAGTCAAGTTTCATTTGAACGCGCCTTTAGTGCACTAGCACTTACCGAAACAAAATTAAGAAACAAATTAAATAACAATACTTTAAATAATTTATTAATAACGAAACTGAATTATTTTTAATTAAAACCGCCTAATATAAGTATAGATTAAAATGATGAAAAAGATGTGTAAAAATTATATTAAACAAAGAAGGCAAAATTATAATTTGTAATATAAAGGTAGTAGTATATAATAAAAATTTTCATTAAAAAATGTCTTACAAACAAAGCAGAATGCACCAATCCGATGAAACCATCCTGTCTGACGATGAAAACTGGAATATGAGTCTGCAAAAGTATGAGTCAACTTTATTGTCAACAATGAATTCTGAGACAGGATTCATTTAGCGAAATTAACAGTCTTCGTTTACAACTTAAAAAAAGTCAATCCCATATAACGCCGTTACTTTTAGCTGTCTAAACAATTTAGCTGCGCAGCAATTGCCACAAATACATGAGAAAATATCGCCATCTACAACTCTTTCACAGCAATATACACAAATAAAAAATAAAAAAAATGCCGCCATTGATATTTTGCATTCGCAACAATTTTTGCCGCCACCTAATATTTTTTATAAATCGCCGCCTTTGAATAAGCTGCAAAACCTGTCGCCGTTAATAAATTTGCAATAATTGCCGTCATCAACAAATAGTCAGCAACATTCATTGCCGCCAACAGCAAATGTACAAAAACAAAATTTGTTAATAACAATCATAATACACAGTCGATAACCCAGCTAAACACAACAACGTCACCAGATTATATGTCATCGACTTCGCGGGAGAGAAGATAACCAACTAAATATAACAAACTAAAATTTTGACCCGATATGAAGAGAGAATTGCTATCTTTCTCTCTCCTTATATTAAGAATTAAAATGAGTGATAACTCATAATCTTAATGTAGGCTGCCAGACAATACCTTTCTTATTTAGATAACTATAGTTGCCAGAAAAAAAAATAGGGCTATAATTTTAGGGCATATATCAACTTGGCATTTTTTTATGTCAAGTTAAAAAAAAAAAAAAAAAGAAAACATCCGAATAAAAGCCATTTTTTAAGCTTCACCAAATAGTTTAAAATTTAAATATATTTTTATCTTGTTTTACAGACATGGACCATCACTGTATAAGGAAAAAGACGCCGACAAAGGACACCAGCGAAGGTAAGTTTATGAAAAATAATAGTTTTAAAGTTATCTTAAAATTAAAAAAAAAATATTCCTAATTTATGGAACTTTTTCTGTTTAATATATTTTTTTTTTTTTTTTTTAATGGAGATGGTTTTTTACTTTATTTTTTTGTGCTGTTTTTACGTAAACCGGGGTTTTTTTTATTAACTTTTTATGAATCATACAAAAAGAAGGATGACTTACAATTTTGGACGGTGAGTTCTGTTGTTAACGTTAATTTTATTAATTAACTAAAACAGTAACATAGTAAATTTATCAATTGTTTGTTTATATTATACAAAATAAAGAATATTAAAAACGAGTTTTTTTTACAACTTAAAAACTTCTTTTTTTTTGTATAGAGCAAGGAAAAACGTAAGCATAATGGGAGTAAGGCGTAAGTCGGATTTTGATTCAACTGATTTAAAGTCCATACTGATAAAATGCAGTACATTTCTTAAAAAAATTGTGAATTATTTAAATTTATTATAAATTTTTTTGAAAAGAAGAGAGAGTTATAACATATAAAATAATTTACGCAATAGAAGAAGAATCTCTAGTATGGCAAAATTTTTGCCGAAAAATTGCAAGGAAGTAAATTCTGGCTCAGGCACGCCTGAAAATGCTGATAGCATTATTTGTAATATACATTATGATTCTGAAAATAAATGTCGAAATTTGACAATATTCAAAACAAAAGTGCAATGTAAACTGCTTTAAAGAAAACTCATTTTCAATAGAAAAGGATTATATATCCGCGTTATTGAATAGCACAGATAATATTTTAGCTAGTGAAAATAAAACATACGTAGTCAAAGCACCAATGTCATTCCCAATTGGAAAAGAAAGTAGTTTTAATGAATGTGCTTCTGAGTATTTTCAATTGAACATTAATACATACACTCAAACAGTTATAAATGATTCTCCGCAACAATTTCGTAAAGATGTTTACGAACATATAAAAAACTTTGAAGAATTGAAATCTGATTTAAAAATAATAAAAGATAGCTTAGTTAAAGTTATTAATAAAATGGCGTTATGTATTAATCAAGAAATTATTGAAAGCAATACGAGTTGCAAACCACAATTTTACAATATTCTACAGCATTCTAGTAAAGAGTTAAAATTGGAAAACGATAACCGTAATCATACCTTTGGTCCTTTTGAAATAACTGACGATACCTTAAATGTATCGAAGTTTATAAAATGCAGAAAAGAAGCTAATCCCGATGAAAAGTGCAATAGAATTGTGTTGCGGGAAGAGCCTAAGTCTTTGAGGCCAAAATAAATATTTCAAAAAGATTTTAATGACATTAAAATTACTAAAAAGAAACTTCTCGAAGAGACAAATAGGAAATTATTTAAAAAAATAATGATAATGATATCAAACGTTTTCACTCACAAGTATTTTAAACGAAAAAGACTCTTTTGGTGCTCGCTAAAATTCACAATTCGAATGACAACAAAATCTTTCGATGACGTTAAAACCTCTATATAATTTTGGTGCTCACTAAGACTTTTACTTGTCAGCACTGCGAAAAGAGCTGTCAACATCAGTCACTAAATTATTGGTTGTCGTTTTGGTTGTGAGTGAGCAAAATATTTACAATTTAAATTATCAAATAAAAGAAAAAACAAGAAATGGAGAACAAAAGGTGAGTTAATTAATATACATATGAATGAATAAATGGATTAAGAACATATGTATGTATGTATACTTTTATCACGAAATTGAGCATTAAAAAATCCAAAATAGCCCAACTACAGGCACTTGTTGATTATATGGAAGCAAACCCTGACTTTGCTAGAGGACGCCTTGTATTTGGGTCTTCAAAAATGTCCACCGAAGATCAAGGAAACTATCTGGCCAAAAATTTAAATTCGTTTAGACCTCCAATTCGGTCTGTGCAGAGTGGAAGAAGGTATGAAACTTTTTATTTTATGATACCGATTTATCTTCTGTGCATATACGCTCGTGTGTTATTTTTTCGTTGTCCTGGGCAGATTTAAAATTCCGCACAAAAAAGAAGATAGCGAAAATAAAAGAAGCCTTACGGAAAATGGTGGCAGTCTATTCCGGTCGAATGCATTACCGGAATTAGAGCAGGTAGATGAACCTTGTTTCTGTCGAAATCTGCCGCACCCAGTGGCAATGTAATTGGGTTTTCGACTGGAAACAGTTCAGACTTCTAAAAAGAATATTGCATAAATGCATATTTATAACTACTTAAAGAAAATACATACATACATACGTAAATTACTTACAGATTCATTGGCAAGACAATTTAGAGTTAGAACTTTGTAACTTTGGTGAGAATTATTGGAACAGTGTTGCAAATCCGGAATAGAACAAGAAACGAAATAATTAAATGATGTCGAAAAAAATTTGATACATGAAATCATTAATACGAAAGAAGCTGAAAAGAAGAAAGGGAGGAAACACCTGGAAGCAGCAAACGTAAAAAACAGAAACATAGTGAGGGGGGAAGAAATAAAAGATCAGCTGCCCAAGAAATTCGTGACACAGAAGAGGTAATTACAATTATTACACCTAGTACCAACAATCTGATCGAAAAAAATGGACATTTTATTTGGAGTAACGAGCCTGTTGCTGCGAGATCAAAATTCCCCTCAAAAAATATTGTTCACAGTCGCGCTGGCCCAACAGCAAATGCAAAAAATTCGATGTGTCCTGTCAGCTGCTTCAAACTGTTTATGACCGCAGACATTTTGGAACAGAGAAAATTTTCAAATTTATCCTTAATTACTAAAGAATTGATGACAAAAAAGCAAGAACAGCTAGAAGAGAAATGATCAAACTAGCTCCAGTTTTTTCTATCTGGGACACAATTCTAAACAATTGCAAAGTGAACTATAAACCTGGAAGCTATATAGCCATTGATGACCAACTAGTTGGATTTAGGAAACATTCTAAATGAACATTCCCTTTAAACCCAACAATTATGGGAGCAAAATTTTCATGTCTTGTGTTAGCGGAACAAAGTATACGTTGGATGCCATTTGTTGCTGCACGACACTTATTAATACAACTCTGTAATACTAGCAACTAAGTTACAACGCTGACACAAAACGTAGTAACACAAAGCAACATGCTTAAAAATTGAAATTAACAGTCGTCAGACGATACTTCTAGAAAAAACATCAAAGAAAACAAGACTAGACAAGTCAATTTTGTGAAAAGCAAACACCGCATCATTTGTTTTAACCTGAATTTTAAATGTTTAATATTGAAGAATTTATTTTAATAAAAATAAACTGGTTATAAAGTTTCCTCATTTTCTTTCTAATACGCGATCTAAAACTCTTTAAAGCCAAACACACGGATGAAACCATCCTGTCTGACGATGAAAACTTGAATATGAGTCTGCAAAAGTACTTTCAACTTTATTGTCAACAATGAATTCTGAGACAGGATTCATTTAGCGAAATTAACAGGCTTCGTTTACAACTTAAAAAAAGTCAATACCATATAACGCCGTTACTTTTAGCTGTCTAAACAATTTAGCTGCGCAACAAATGCCACAAATACATGAGAAAATATCGCCATCTACAACAATGCCGCCATCGATATTTTGCATTCGCAACAATTTTTGCCGCCACCTAATATTTTTTATGAAGCGCCGCCCTTGAATAAGCTGCAAAACCTGTCGCCGTTAATAAATTTGCAATAATTGCCGTCGTCAACAAATAGTCAGCAACATTCACTGCCGCCAACAGCAAATGTACAAAAAACAAAATTTGTTAATAACAATCATAATACACAGTCGATAACCGAGCTTAACACAACAACGTCACCAGATTATATGTCATCGACTTCGCGGGAGTTACGAATATACTTAGTAACATACCTAACATTTTATTATTTCATTATTTACTTATTATCATCTATTACTTTAATTTAATCATTATATTCTTAACTCACATTTGTTTATAATTTACAATAACAGTAAAACTAGTTTTAAGCTTTTCTTTCAAACACCAGATCATTTTTAATTTTATGTTCTTAAGTCAGTAAGAATTTAACCATTGAATAATAAAGTAACCCTTGTTTCTATAAAGAAAACCAAAATTGTGTTTGAAATAATAAAATTACATAAGTGGCGCAGTCAAGGTCGAACTAAACACGGCTAAATTAAAATTAAATTGATATTTTTTTTTCAAAATATATTTATTAAAATAAATATTGTGAAAAAAATATATATAATAAGAAAAATTTGTGAAATTCAAACAATGAAACACTATAAATAAAAATACTAAAAAAAAAAAACACTAAAAAAAAGTGAAACACCAATATTAAAATTAACAACGAAATATTAAAAGACGCTCAAAGAATAAATGTATTTAGAGGAGACGATTCGTACGCCTTGACCTCATTCTTGCGGGAAGTTGAGACTTTATTTGCTATTGTGCAGCTAGATGAAAATGCAAAGGGTTACATTTACCAAAGAGTAATTCTGAATAAATTGCAAGGCGAAGCCCTACATGTGTTGAGAACTTTGGGCCCTAATCCAAACTGGGAGTTAACAAAAGACGCTCTTATCAGAAATTTCGGTGTGAAGGAGTCGTATCACCAGCTATACCAGGAGGTTTTTTCCAAAAAAAATGTTGGTATATTAAATTATTTTAATTTCTTAAAACAAATTTTATGCAAATTAAATGAAAAATATGAATTTGACAAAGAAAAACCTGTAGAATTTTGTCCTTTAAATGCAGAAAAACTTATTTTAAAAACATTCTTAAACAATATTGACGTAAATTTAGCTTCGGTTGTAATAAATAGAAATATAAACATATTAAGAGAAGCTTATGACTTGTTAGAAAGAGAAGGATTAATAAGATTTGAAGTTAATAAAATTAAACCGAATAAAACTGATTTTAATCAAGGCCATCGTACTTTTGAAAATAATGATAGAGACAAAAATTATTTAAAAAACTATAATAATAATTATAATGGTAGTAACTACAATGCAAATCGTTTTAATCAAAATAGTTTATCTAGATATAACAGTAATAATTCTAATTACAGAGGCAATAATTCGAAAAGAGGTAGTGGATCTTTCAATTCAAGAAATTCGCAAAATAATCAGGGAAATAATTATTCTCAAAACAACAGTAGAAATTTCAGACAAGACAATAGTTCTCAAATGGAAGTTGATTATTTTCAATCGCTAGGAAATAATTGTGAGGAACAGATAAATTTTCACACAATCGCCTCTTCGACACACTTCCCTTAATTCGACTTTCTATTGGTAATGAAATAATAGATACGCTTATTGATTCCGGTTCAACTTCGTCCTTTTTAAATATGAACAAATTACCACAATATAGAAGATTACTACTTAAAAATCCAATTATTTTTTCATCAATGAATGGTAAATCACTTATAGATCAGGAAATTATTACAAAATTACCTTATGAATTTAAACAAAATGCAACAATGTCATGGAAACTTACAGATTTTAGCGGGAAGAAGTTCGATGCAATCCTTGGTGAGAACATTTTAGGACCTTTAAAGGCTATAATTAATTATCGGAATGGGACGTTGACAATTAATGGTTCCGTTATTAATTTTATCAACAATTTGCCTTATGCTGAGATAGATCAATTATATACGATAGGCATCAGTCAGAAAATTCTATATAATCTTTATGACGGATTAAATAGGGAGGAAAAATCAATTTTGGAAGATATTTTAACCTCATATCAAGATTTAATATTCCTTGAGGGACAAAAATTAGGTAATACTAACGTGATTAGTCATGAGATAAGAACAGTTTATGATAAACCAGTCTATGCTAAAATGTATCGTTACCCACACATTCATGAGCAGGAGATTTGTAATCAAATTAGGGATATGTAAGTGCAGGGTATAATTAGAGAGAGTAATTCACCGTATAATAGTCCATTATGGATAGTTCCAAAAAAGATAGATAGCTCTGGCGAAGAGAAATGGCGAATCGTAATTGATTATAGGAAGTTAAATGATATAACAGTGGACGATAAATTTCCTATTCCAAACATAGATTCTATTTTGGACAAATTGGGGAGAGCTCAGTATTTTTCAACTATAGATTTAGCTAAGGGTTTTCATCAGATTCTGGTAGCCGAAAAGGATCGCCTAAAAACTGCGTTCTCAACGCCCTATGGACACTACGAATTTGTTAGAATGCCGTTTGGGTTAAAAAATGCTCCAGCTACTTTTCAGAGATTAATAAATTATGTTCTCCGAGATTTGATAAATAGGGTCTGTGTGGTGTATTTGGATGACATTTTAATTTTCTCCACGAGTTTTCAAGAGCATCTTTGTAATATCAGAAAAGTTTTTGATAAGTTAAGAGAAGCTAATCTCAAAATACAAATAAATAAATGCAAATTTTTCGCAAAGGAAACTTTATTTTTGGGACATATATTAACTCCTAAAGGAGTTAAACCAAATCCAGCCAAAGTTGACACAATTTTAAATTTGAAATTACCCACGACAATCAAGGAAATTAAATCATTTCTTAGTGCAACTGGATATTATCGTAAGTTCATTAGGGACTATTCAAAAGTTGCTTATCCTATGATTAAATACTTGAAAAAGGGTGTGAAATTAAATCCAAACGATTCAAATTTTATAAATTCTTTTGAAAAGCTAAAAAGAATTTTGACTGAGAGTCCTGTTCTTAAGTACCCGGACTTTAGTAAACAATTTCAGTTAGTAACTGATGCTAGCCTAAATTCAATTGGTGCTGTTTTACAACAGAATAGCCATCCCATTTGTTTCGCCAGTAGAACTTTAAACGACCATGAAAGAAATTATTCAGCGACGGAAAGGGAACTCTTAGCAATAGTTTGGGCTACTAACTATTTTCGTCCCTATTTGTTTGGAGTGAAATTCGAAATTCTTTCTGATCATCAGCCTTTAAAGTGGCTATTTGCAAAATCCCAAAGCAGGGAATTAAATCCTAGACTTTATAGATGGATTATAAAGCTAAGTGACTTTAATTTTGCTGTTAATTATATTAAGGGCAAAGATAATCATGTTGCGGATTTTCTTAGCAGGATAGATAGTAAAACTGGCGAAATGAACCTTTTTGATAACGGAAGTGATGATGAGGCAATGAGCATTAGTGTCGAAACAACTATTGCAACCGTTCATTCCCAGGTTAATCTAATTGATAATGATAATGAAAGCGATAATGAGTCTATATGCAATAATGTCGGAACAACTATTGCAACCATTCATTCCCAAGAAGAGGAAAGATTTGATCACATAGGTATTTTGGATACTGTAGTGAATAGATTTAAAACACAGATTATTTTGACGGAAAATAGGACAAAAGAATTCGAATCTATACATGGAAATAAAAAAATATTTATAAATTCTTATGGGCTACAAAATAATTTGGATAATATTTTAAGGCAAAATATCGAAAAAGGAAAAGTAGGAATTTTTACGGAATTGAATGATCACAAATATAACATACTACAGAAAAAGATTATTGAGTTATATGATGGAAATAATGCTGTCAAGTTTATAAGATGCTCTTATCATGCTAAAGACATGCCATCTGAAGATGAGACATATAGGCAGATTCACTTATATCACAAGAACGAGACAGGCGATTCGGGTATAAACGAATGCTATCAAGGTTTGAAGAGAAGACTTTATTTTCCGAATTTAAGAATTTTAGTTCAAAAATATGTTAATAACTGTGATACCTGCAATAGGAGTAAATTTGATAGAAATCCTGTTAGACCTAAATTTAAATTAACAGAGACCCCCAATGGTATTGGCCAAATTATCCATATGGATGTCTATACGAATTCTAAGTCGAACTTTTTAACATTTATTGACAAGTTTTCAAAATTTGCTCCTGCTTACTATTTGGAGGATAGAACTAACCAGACTATAATAGAAAAGCTAAGATTGTATAAATCTCAAAAAGGAAATTTTGCTAAATTAGTTACCGATAACGAATTTAAAAGTGTAAACATCAAGGATTATTTACGAAGCGAAAATATCGAGCTCCATCTTGTAAAATCAAACAATCATACCGGTAATGCCGACATTGAAAGGCTACATAGTACACTTAGTGAAAAGATCAGGACATTGACAATCGAACAAGGGTCTATGAGTATAAAGGAGAAAATAAGCAAATCCATTGAATTTTACAATAATAGTTTTCATTCAGTAATTAAGGAAAAACCGATAGTTATTGAGTACGGTAACTGTGATAGAAAGAAAATATTTGAGAGAATAATTTTAAATAAAAAAACTATATAGAAAGGCGAAACAAAACTAGAGAAGAACATGTCAAACAAAGAGATAAGGGATATATAAAAAACTACAGGGCACTTAGACATAAAGAGCAGCCTAAATTTAGACTTAGTGAATTAGAAAACATCCATAGTTCAAATATAAAAAGAAAAACAAAGTACGATGGTATGATTGATATTAATAATAATAGTTCAAATATAAAAAGAAAAACAAAGTACGATGGTATGATTGATATTAATAAGTATAAGTGCCATTCTAATTAAAGAATAAAAAAATCCTTTTCACTTCTTATTAGTTTAATTATTAAAAAATTAATAAAAAATGTTTGTATTTAAAATTTAAAATTAAAAATTGCTATAACTAAGTTTTATGTAAACTATTTTCTTTTTCACATTACTGTTTTTTTCATTATATCATGGAAAATTGTCTTATTTAAATTTGTTAAACATTAGTTATTAATTTTATGTAAACAAAAAGTATTTATAATTAAATAAATACTATTTATAATTTCGTTTTTCATATTTAATGTTAGATATATTATTGAATTTAAATTTAAAAAAAAAAATGTTTTGTTTTTTCTTATAAAGTTTTTATTCAAAAGGACTCAGGAGTGTCCTTTGTTAAACGGAGGGGTAGTTACGAATATACTTAGTAACATACCTAACATTTTATTATTTCATTATTTACTTATTATCATCTATTACTTTAATTTAATCATTATATTCTTAACTCACATTTCTTTATAATTTACAATAACAGTAAAACTAGTTTTAAGCTTTTCTTTCAAACACCAGATCATTTTTAATTTTATGTTCTTAAGTCAGTAAGAATTTAACCATTGAATAATAAAGTAACCCTTGTTTCTATAAAGAAAACCAAAATTGTGTTTGAAATAATAAAATTACATAAGTCGGGCGAGAAGATAACCAACCAAATATAACAAACTAAAATTTTGGCCCGATATGAAGAGAGAATTGCTATCTTTCTCTCTCCTTATATTATGAATTAAAATGAGTGATAACTCATAATCTTAATGTAGGCTGCCAGACAATACCTTTCTTATTTAGATAACTATAGTTGCCAGAAAAAAAAGTAGGGCTATAATTTTAGGGCATATATCAACTAGGCATTTTTTTATGTCAAGTTAAAAAAAAAAAAGAAAACACCCAAATAAAAGCCATTTTTTAAGCTTCACCAAATAGTTTAAAATTTAAATATATTTTTATCTTGTTTTACAGACATGGACCATCACTGTATAAGGAAAAAGACGCCGACAAAGGACACCAGCGAAGGTAAGTTTATAAAAAATAATAGTTTTAAAGTTATCTTAAAATTAAAAAAAATATTCCTAATTTATGGAACTTTTTCTGTTTAATATATATTTTTTTTTTTTTTTAAATGAAGATGGTTTCTTACTTTATTTTTTTTTGTGCTGTTTTTTCGCTAACCGGGGTTTTTTATTAACTTTTTATGAATCATACAAAAAGAAGGATGACTTACAATTTTGGACGGTGAGTTCTGTTGTTAACGTTAATTTTATTAATTAACTAAAACAGTAACATAGTAAATTTATCAATTGTTTATATTATACAAAATAAAGAATATTAAAAACGAGTTTTTTTTACAACTTAAAAACTTTTTTTTTTGTATAGAGCAAGGAAAAACGTAAGCATAATGGGAGTAAGGCGTAAGTCGGATTTTGATTCAACTGATTTAAAGTCCATACTGATAAAATGCAGTACATTTCTTAAAAAAATTGTGAATTATTTAAATTTATTATAAATTTTTTTGAAAAGAAGAGAGAGTTATAACATATAAAATAATTTACGCAATAGAAGAAGAATCTCTAGTAATTCAAAATTTTTGCTGAAAAATTGCAAGGAAGTAAACTCTGGCTCAGGCACGCCTGAAAATGCTGATAGCATTATTTGTGATATACATTATGATTCTGAAAATAAATGTCGAAATTTGACAATATTCAAAACAAAAGTGCAATGTAAACTGCTTTAAAGAAAACTCATTTTCAATAGAAAAGGATTATATATCCGCGTTATTGAATAGCACAGATAATATTTTAGCTAGTGAAAATAAAACATACGTAGTCAAAGCACCAATGTCATTCCCAATTGGAAAAGAAAGTAGTTTTAATGAATGTGCTTCTGAGTATTTTCAATTGAACATTAATACATACACTCAAACAGTTACAAATGATTCTCCGCAAAAATTTCGTAAAGATGTTTACGAACATGTAAAAAACTTTGAAGAATTGAAATCTGATTTAAAAATAATAAAAGATAGCTTAGTTAAAGTTATTAATAAAATGTCGTTATGTATTAATCAAGAAATTATTGAAAGCAATACGAGTTGCAAACCACAATTTTACAATATTCTACAGCATTCTAGTAAAGAGTTAAAATTGGAAAACGATAACCGTAATCATACCTTTGGTCCTTTTGAAATAACTGACGATACCTTAAATGTATCGAAGTTTATAAAATACAGAAAAGAAGCTAATCCCGATGAAAAGTGCAATAGAATTGTGTTGCGGGAAGAGCCTAAGTCTTTGAGGCCAAAATAAATATTTCAAAAAAAAATTTTGACTGCTCCTTTTCAATAAATTTAAGTATTGTAAAAGATTTTAATGACATTAAAATTACTAAAAAGAAACTTCTCGAAGAGACAAATAGAAATTATTTAAATAAACTAATGATAATGATATCAAACGTTTTCACTCACAAGTATTTTAAACGAAAAAGACTCTTTTGGTGCTTGCTTAAATTCACAATTCGAATGGCAACAAAATCTTTCGATGACGTTAAAACCTCTATATAATTTTGGTGCTCACTAAGACTTTTACTTGTCAGCACTGCGAAAAGAGCTGTCAACATCAGTCACTAAATTATTGGTTGTCGTTTTGGTTGTGAGTGAGCAAAATATTTACAATTTAAATTATCAAATAAAAGAAAAAACAAGAAATAGAGAACAAAAGGTGAGTTAATTAATATACATATGAATGAATAAATGGATTAAGAACATATGTATGTATGTATACTTTTATCACGAAATTGAGCATTAAAAAATCCAAAATAGCCCAACTACAGGCACTTGTTGATTATATGGAAGCAAACCCTGACTTTGCTAGAGGACGGCTTGTATTTGGGTCTTCAAAAATGTCCACCGAAGATCAAGGGAACTATCTGGCCAAAAATTTAAATTCGTTTAGACCTCCAATTCGGTCTGTGCAGAGTGGAAGAAGGTATGAAACTTTTTATTTTATGATACCGATTTATCTTCTGTGCATATACGCTCGTGTGTTATTTTTTCGTTGTCCTGGGCAGATTTAAAATTCCGCACAAAAAAGAAGATAGCGAAAATAAAAGAAGCCTTACGGAAAATGGTGGCAGTCTTTTCCGGTCGAATGCATTACCGGAATTAGAGCAGGTAGATGAACTTTGTTTCTGTCGAAATCTGCCGCACCCAGTGGCAATGTAATTGGGTTTTCGACTGGAAACAGTTCAGACTTCTAAAAAGAATATTGCATAAATGCATATTTATAACTACTTAAAGAAAATACATACATACATACGTAAATTACTTACAGATTCATTGGCAAGACAATTTAGAGTTAGAACTTTGTAACTTTGGTGAGAATTATTGGAACAGTGTTGCAAATCCGGAATAGAACAAGAAACGAAATAATTAAATGATGTCGAAGAAAATTTGATACATGAAATCATTAATACGAAAGAAGCTGAAAAGAAGAAAGGGAGGAAACACCTGGAAGCAGCAAACGTAAAAAACAGAAACATAGTGAGGGGAGAAGAAATAAAAGATCAGCTGCCCAAGAAATTCGTGACACAGAAGAGGTAATTACAATTATTACACCTAGTACCAACAATCTGATCGAAAAAAATGGACATTTTATTTGGAGTAACGAGCCTGTTGCTGCGAGATCAAAATCCCCCTCAAAAAATATTGTTCACAGTCGCGCTGGCCCAACAGCAAATGCAAAAAATTCGATGTGTCCTGTCAGCTGCTTCAAACTGTTTATGACCGCAGACATTTTGGAACAGAGAAAATTTTCAAATTTATCCTTAATTACTAAAGAATTGATAACAAAAAAGCAAGAACAGCTAGAAGAGAAATGATCAAACTAGCTCCAGTTTTTTCTATCTGGGACACAATTCTAAACAATTGCAAAGTGAACTATAAACCTGGAAGCTATATAGCCATTGATGACTAACTAGTTGGATTTAGGAAACATTCTAAATGAACATTCCCTTTAAACCCAACAATTATGGGAGCAAAATTTTCATGTCTTGTGTTAGCGGAACAAAGTATACGTTGGATGCCATTTGTTGCTGCACGACACTTATTAATACAACTCTGTAATACTAGCAACTAAGTTACAACGCTGACACAAAACGTAGTAACACAAAGCAACATGCTTAAAAATTGAAATTAACAGTCGTCAGACGATACTTCTAGAAAAAACATCAAAGAAAACAAGACTAGACAAGTCAATTTTGTGAAAAGCAAACACCGCATCATTTGTTTTAACCTGAATTTTAAATGTTTAATATTGAAGAATTTATTTTAATAAAAATAAACTGGTTATAAAGTTTCCTCATTTTCTTTCTAATACGCGATCTAAAACTCTTTAAAGCCAAACACAGGGATGAAACCATCCTGTCTGACGATGAAAACTTGAATATGAGTCTGCAAAAGTACTTTCAACTTTATTGTCAACAATGAATTCTGAGACAGGATTCATTTAGCGAAATTAACAGGCTTCGTTTACAACTTAAAAAAAGTTAATCCCATATAACGCCGTTACTTTTAGCTGTCTAAACAATTTAGCTGCGCAACAATTGCCACAAATACATGAGAAAATATCGCCATCTACAACTCTTTCACAGCAATATACACAAATAAAAAAAAAAATGCCGCCATCGATATTTTGCATTCGCAACAATTTTTGCCGCCACCTAATATTTTTTATGAATCGCCGCCTTTGAATAAGCTGCAAAACCTGTCGCCGTTAATAAATTTGCAATAATTGCCGTTGTCAACAAATAGTCAGCAACATTCACTGCCGCCAACAGCAAATGTACAAAAAACAAAATTTGTTAATAACAATCATAATACACAGTCGATAACCGAGCTAAACACAACAACGTCACCAGATTATATGTCATCGACTTCGCGGGCGAGAAGATAACCAACTAAATATAACAAACTAAAATTTTGACCCGATATGAAGAGAGAATTGCTATCTTTCTCTCTCCTTATATTAAGAATTAAAATGAGTGATAACTCATAATCTTAATGTAGGCTGCCAGACAATACCTTTCTTATTTAGATAACTATAGTTGCCAAAAAAAAAGGAGGGCTATAATTTTAGGGCATATATCAACTTGGCATTTTTTTATGTCAAGTTAAAAAAAAAGAAAACACCCAAATAAAAGCCATTTTTTAAGCTTCACCAAATAGTTTAAAATTTAAATATATTTTTATCTTGTTTTACAGACATGGACCATCACAGTATAAGGAAAAAGACGCCGACAAAGAACACCAGCGAAGGTAAGTTTATGAAAAATAATAGTTTTAAAGTTATCTTAAAATTAAAAAAAATATTCCTAATTTATGGAACTTTTTCTGTTTAATATATTTTTTTTTTTTTTTTAAATGAAGATGGTTTCTTACTTTATTTTTTTTTGTGCTGTTTTTTCGCTAACCGGGGTTTTTTATTAACTTTTTATGAATCATACAAAAAGAAGGATGACTTACAATTTTGGACGGTGAGTTCTGTTGTTAACGTTAATTTTATTAATTAACTAAAACAGTAACATAGTAAATTTATCAATTGTTTGTTTATATTATACAAAATAAAGAATATTAAAAACGAGTTTTTTTTACAACTTAAAAACTTCTTTTTTTTGTATAGAGCAAGGAAAAACGTAAGCATAATGGGAGTAAGGCGTAAGTCGGATTTTGATTCAACTGATTTAAAGTCCATACTGATAAAATGCAGTACATTTCTTAAAAAAATTGTGAATTATTTTAATTTATTATAAATTTTTTGAAAAGAAGAGAGAGTTATAACATATAAAATAATTTGCGCAATAGAAGAAGAATCTCTAGTATGGCAAAATTTTTGCTGAAAAATTGCAAGGTAGTAAATTCTGGCTCAGGCACGCCTGAAAATGCTGATAGCATTATTTGTGATATACATTATGATTCTGAAAATAAATGTCGAAATTTGACAATATTCAAAACAAAAGTGCAATGTAAACTGCTTTAAAGAAAACTCATTTTCAATAGAAAAGGATTATATATCCGCGTTATTGAATAGCACAGATAATATTTTAGCTAGTGAAAATAAAACATACGTAGTCAAAGCACCAATGTCATTCCCAATTGGAAAAGAAAGTAGTTTTAATGAATGTGCTTCTGAGTATTTTCAATTGAACATTAATACATACACTCAAACAGTTACAAATGATTCTCCGCAAAAATTTCGTAAAGATGTTTACGAACATGTAAAAAACTTTGAAGAATTGAAATCTGATTTAAAAATAATAAAAGATAGCTTAGTTAAAGTTATTAATAAAATGTCGTTATGTATTAATCAAGAAATTATTGAAAGCAATAAGAGTTGCAAACCACAATTTTACAATATTCTACAGCATTCTAGTAAAGAGTTAAAATTGGAAAACGATAACCGTAATCATACCTTAGGTCCTTTTGAAATAACTGACGATACCTTAAATGTATCGAAGTTTATAAAATACAGAAAAGAAGCTAATCCCGATGAAAAGTGCAATAGAATTGTGTTGCGGGAAGAGCCTAAGTCATTGAGGCCAAAATAAATATTTCAAAAAAAATTTTTGACTGCTCCTTTTCAATAAATTTAAGTATTGTAAAAGATTTTAATGACATTAAAATTACTAAAAAGAAACTTCTCGAAGAGACAAATAGGAAATTATTTAAATAAACTAATGATAATGATATCAAACGTTTTCACTCACAAGTATTTTAAACGAAAAAGACTCTTTTGGTGCTTGCTTAAATTCACAATTCGAATGACAACAAAATCTTTCGATGACGTTAAAACCTCTATATAATTTTGGTGCTCACTAAGACTTTTACTTGTCAGCACTGCGAAAAGAGCTGTCAACATCAGTCACTAAATTATTGGTTGTCGTTTTGGTTGTGAGTGGACAAAATATTTACAATTTAAATTATCAAATAAAAGAAAAAACAAGAAATGGAGAACAAAAGGTGAGTTAATTAATATACATATGAATGAATAAATGGATTAAGAACATATGTATGTATGTATACCTTTATCACGAAATTGAGCATTAAAAAATCCAAAATAGCCCAACTACAGGCACTTGTTGATTATATGGAAGCAAACCCTGACTTTGCTAGAGGACGGCTTGTATTTGGGTCTTCAAAAATGTCCACCGAAGATCAAGGGAACTATCTGGCCAAAAATTTAAATTCGTTTAGACCTCCAATTCGGTCTGTGCAGAGTGGAAGAAGGTATGAAACTTTTTATTTTATGATACCGATTTATCTTCTGTGCATATACGTTCGTGTGTTATTTTTTCGTTGTCCTGGGCAGATTTAAAATTCCGCACAAAAAAGAAGATAGCGAAAATAAAAGAAGCCTTACGGAAAATGGTGGCAGTCTTTTCCGGTCGAATGCATTACCGGAATTAGAGCAGGTAGATGAACTTTGTTTCTGTCGAAATCTGCCGCACCCAGTGGCAATGTAATTCGGTTTTCGACTGGAAACAGTTCAGACTTCTAAAAAGAATATTGCATAAATGCATACTTATAACTACTTAAAGAAAATACATACATACATACGTAAATTACTTACAGATTCATTGGCAAGACAATTTAGAGTTAGAACTTTGTAACTTTGGTGAGAATTATTGGAACAGTGTTGCAAATCCGGAATAGAACAAGAAACGAAATAATTAAATGATGTCGAAGAAAATTTGATACATGAAATCATTAATACGAAAGAAGCTGAAAAGAAGAAAGGGAGGAAACACCTGGAAGCAGCAAACGTAAAAAACAGAAACATAGTGAGGGGAGAAGAAATAAAAGATCAGCTGCCCAAGAAATTCGTGACACAGAACAGGTAATTACAATTATTACACCTAGTACCAACAATCTGATCGAAAAAAATGGACATTTTATTTGGAGTAACGAGCCTGTTGCTGCGAGATCAAAATCCCCCTCAAAAAATATTGTTCACAGTCGCGCTGGCCCAACAGCAAATGCAAAAAATTCGATGTGTCCTGTCAGCTGCTTCAAACTGTTTATGACCGCAGACATTTTGGAACAGAGAAAATTTTCAAATTTATCCTTAATTACTAAAGAATTGATAATAAAAAAGCAAGAATAGCTAGAAGAGAAATGATCAAACTAGCTCCAGTTTTTTCTATCTGGGACACAATTCTAAACAATTGCAAAGTGAACTATAAACCTGGAAGCTATATAGCCATTGATGACCAACTAGTTGGATTTAGGAAACATTCTAAATGAACATTCCCTTTAAACCCAACAATTATGGGAGCAAAATTTTCATGTCTTGTGTTAGCGGAACAAAGTATACGTTGGATGCCATTTGTTGCTGCACGACAGTTATTAATACAACTCTGTAATACTAGCAACTAAGTTACAACGCTGACACAAAACGTAGTAACACAAAGCAACATGCTTAAAAATTGAAATTAACAGTCGTCAGACGATACTTCTAGAAAAAACATCAAAGAAAACAAGACTAGACAAGTCAATTTTGTGAAAAGCAAACACCGCATCATTTGTTTTAACCTGAATTTTAAATGTTTAATATTGAAGTATTTATTTTAATAAAAATAAACTGGTTATAAAGTTTCCTCATTTTCTTTCTAATACGCGATCTAAAACTCTTTAAAGCCAAACACACGGATGAAACCATCCTGTCTGACGATGAAAACTTGAATATGAGTCTGCAAAAGTACTTTCAACTTTATTGTCAACAATGAATTCTGAGACAGGATTCATTTAGCGAAATTAACAGGCTTCGTTTACAACTTAAAAAAAGTCAATCCCATATAACGCCGTTACTTTTAGCTGTTTAAACAATTTAGCTGCGCAACAATTGCCACAAATACATGAGAAAATATCGCCATCTACAACTCTTTCACAGCAATATACACAAATAAAAAAAAAAAATGCCGCCATCGATATTTTGCATTCGCAACAATTTTTGCCGCCACCTAATATTTTTTATGAATCGCCGCCTTTGAATAAGCTGCAAAACCTGTCGCCGTTAATAAATTTGCAATAATTGCCGTCGTCAACAAATAGTCAGCAACATTCACTGCCGCCAACAGCGGCAACAAAAAACAAAATTTGTTAATAACAATCATAATACACAGTCGATAACCGAGCTAAACACAACAACGTCACCAGATTATATGTCATCGACTTCGCGGGCGAGAAGATAACCAACTAAATATAACAAACTAAAATTTTGACCCCATATGAAGAGAGAATTGCTATCTTTCTCTCTCCTTATATTAAGAATTAAAATGAGTGATAACTCATAATCTTAATGTAGGCTGCCAGACAATACCTTTCTTATTTAGATAACTATAGTTGCCAGAAAAAAAGTAGGGCTATAATTTTAGGGCATATATCAACTTGGCATTTTTTTATGTCAAGTTAAAAAAAAAAAGAAAACACCCAAATAAAAGCCATTTTTTAAGCTTCACCAAATAGTTTAAAATTTAAATATATTTTTATCTTGTTTTACAGACACGGACCATCGCTGTATAAGGAAAAAGACGCCGACAAAGGACACCAGCGAAGGTAAGTTTATGAAAAATAATAGTTTTAAAGTTATCTTAAAATTAAAAAAAATATTCCTAATTTATGGAACTTTTTCTGTTTAATATATTTTTTTTTTTTTTTTAAAATGAAGATGGTTTCTTACTTTATTTTTTTTTGTGCTGTTTTTTCGCTAACCGGGGTTTTTTATTAACTTTTTATGAATCATACAAAAAGAAGGATGACTTACAATTTTGGACGGTAAATTCTGTTGTTAACGTTAATTTTATTAATTAACTAAAACAGTAACATAGTAAATTTATCAATTGTTTGTTTATATTATACAAAATAAAGAATATTAAAAACGAGTTTTTTTTACAACTTAAAAACTTCTTTTTTTTGTATAGAGCAAGGAAAAACGTAAGCATAATGGGAGTAAGGCGTAAGTCGGATTTTGATTCAACTGATTTAAAGTCCATTTCTTAAAAAAATTGTGAATTATTTAAATTTATTATAAATTTTTTGAAAAGAAGAGAGAGTTATAACATATAAAATAATTTGCGCAATAGAAGAAGAATCTCTAGTATGGCAAAATTTTTGCTGAAAAATTGCAAGGTACTAAATTCTGGCTCAGGCACGCCTGAAAATGCTGATAGCATTATTTGTGATATACATTATGATTCTGAAAATAAATGTCGAAATTTGACAATATTCAAAACAAAAGTGCAATGTAAACTGCTTTAAAGAAAACTCATTTTCAATAGAAAAGGATTATATATCCGCGTTATTGAATAGCACAGATAATATTTTAGCTAGTGAAAATAAAACATACGTAGTCAAAGCACCAATGTCATTCCCAATTGGAAAAGAAAGTAGTTTTAATGAATGTGCTTCTGAGTATTTTCAATTGAACATTAATACATACACTCAAACAGTTACAAATGATTCTCCGCAAAAATTTCGTAAAGATGTTTACGAACATGTAAAAAACTTTGAAGAATTGAAATCTGATTTAAAAATAATAAAAGATAGCTTAGTTAAAGTTATTAATAAAATGTCGTTATATATTAATCAAGAAATTATTGAAAGCAATAAGAGTTGCAAACCACAATTTTACAATATTCTACAGCATTCTAGTAAAGAGTTAAAATTGAAAAACGATAACCGTAATCATACCTTTGGTCCTTTTGAAATAACTGACGATACCTTAAATGTATCGAAGTTTATAAAATACAGAAAAGAAGCTAATCCCGATGAAAAGTGCAATAGAATTGTGTTGCGGGAAGAGCCTAAGTCTTTGAGGCCAAAATAAATATTTAAAAAAAAATTTTTGACTGCTCCTGTTCAATAAATTTAAGTATTGTAAAAGATTTTAATGACATTAAAATTACTAAAAAGAAACTTCTCGAAGAGACAAATAGGAAATTATTTAAATAAACTAATGATAATGATATCAAACGTTTTCACTCACAAGTATTTTAAACGAAAAAGACTCTTTTGGTGCTTGCTTAAATTCACAATTCGAATGACAACAAAATCTTTCGATGACGTTAAAACCTCTATATAATTTTGGTGCTCACTAAGACTTTTACTTGTCAGCACTGCGAAAAGAGCTGTCAACATCAGTCACTAAATTATTGGTTGTCGTTTTGGTTGTGAGTGAGCAAAATATTTACAATTTAAATTATCAAATAAAAGAAAAAACAAGAAATAGAGAACAAAAGGTGAGTTAATTAATATACATATGAATGAATAAATGGATTAAGAATATATGTATGTATGTATACTTTTATCACGAAATTGAGCATTAAAAAATCCAAAATAGCCCAACTACAGGCACTTGTTGATTATATGGAAGCAAACCCTGACTTTGCTAGGGGACGGCTTGTATTTGGGTCTTCAAAAATGTCCACCGAAGATCAAGGGAACTATCTGGCCAAAAATTTAAATTCGTTTAGACCTCCAATTCGGTCTGTGCAGAGTGGAAGAAGGTATGAAACTTTTTATTTTATGATACCGATTTATCTTCTGTGCTTATACGCTCGTGTGTTATTTTTTCGTTGTCCTGGGCAGATTTAAAATTCCGCACAAAAAAGAAGATAGCGAAAATAAAAGAAGCCTTACGGAAAATGGTGGCAGTCTTTCCGGTCGAATGCATTACCGGAATTAGAGCAGGTAGATGAACTTTGTTTCTGTCGAAATCTGCCGCACCCAGTGGCAATATAATTGGGTTTTCGACTAGAAACAGTTCAGACTTCTAAAAAGAATATTGCATAAATGCATATTTATAACTACTTAAAGAAAATACATACATACATACGTAAATTACTTACAGATTCATTGGCAAGACAATTTAGAGTTAGAACTTTGTAACTTTGGTGAGAATTATTGGAACAGTGTTGCAAATCCGGAATAGAACAAGAAACGAAATAATTAAATGATGTCGAAGAAAATTTGATACATGAAATCATTAATACGAAAGAAGCTGAAAAGAAGAAAGGGAGGAAACACCTGGAAGCAGCAAACGTAAAAAACAGAAACATAGTGAGGGGAGAAGAAATAAAAGATCAGCTGCCCAAGAAATTCGTGACACAGAACAGGTAATTACAATTATTACACCTAGTACCAACAATCTGATCGAAAAAAATGGACATTTTATTTAGAGTAACGAGCCTGTTGCTGCGAGATCAAAATCCCCCTCAAAAAATATTGTTCACAGTCGCGCTGGCCCAACAGCAAATGCAAAAAATTCGATGTGTCCTGTCAGCTGCTTCAAACTGTTTATGACCGCAGACATTTTGGAACAGAGAAAATTTTCAAATTTATCCTTAATTACTAAAGAATTGATAACAAAAAAGCAAGAACAGCTAGAAGAGAAATGATCAAACTAGCTCCAGTTTTTTCTATCTGGGACACAATTCTAAACAATTGCAAAGTGAACTATAAACCTGGAAGCTATATAGCCATTGATGACCAACTAGTTGGATTTAGGAAACATTCTAAATGAACATTCCCTTTAAACCCAACAATTATGGGAGCAAAATTTTCATGTCTTGTGTTAGCGGAACGAAGTATACGTTGGATGCCATTTGTTGCTGCACGACAGTTATTAATACAACTCTGTAATACTAGCAACTAAGTTACAACGCTGACACAAAACGTAGTAACACAAAGCAACATGCTTAAAAATTGAAATTAACAGTCGTCAGACGATACTTCTAGAAAAAACATCAAAGAAAACAAGACTAGACAAGTCAATTTTGTGAAAAGCAAACACCGCATCATTTGTTTTAACCTGAATTTTAAATGTTTAATATTGAAGAATTTATTTTAATAAAAATAAACTGGTTATAAAGTTTCCTCATTTTCTTTCTAATACGCGATCTAAAACTCTTTAAAGCCAAACACAGGGATGAAACCATCCTGTCTGACGATGAAAACTTGAATATGAGTCTGCAAAAGTACTTTCAACTTTATTGTCAACAATGAATTCTGAGACAGGATTCATTTAGCGAAATTAACAGGCTTCGTTTACAACTTAAAAAAAGTTAATCCCATATAACGCCGTTACTTTTAGCTGTCTAAACAATTTAGCTGCGCAACAATTGCCACAAATACATGAGAAAATATCGCCATCTACAACTCTTTCACAGCAATATACACAAATAAAAAAAAAATGCCGCCATCGATATTTTGAATTCGCAACAATTTTTGCCGCCACCTAATATTTTTTATGAATCGCCGCCTTTGAATAAGCTGCAAAACCTGTCGCCGTTAATAAATTTGCAATAAATGCCGTCGTCAACAAATAGTCAGCAACATTCACTGCCGCCAGCAGCAAATGTACAAAAAACAAAATTTGTTAATAACAATCATAATACACAGTCGATAACCGAGCTAAACACAACAACGTCACCAGATTATATGTCATCGACTTCGCGGGCGAGAAGATAACCAACTAAATATAACAAACTAAAATTTTGACCCGATATGAAGAGAGAATTGCTATCTTTCTCTCTCCTTATATTAAGAATTAAAATGAGTGATAACTCATAATCTTAATGTAGGCTGCCAGACAATACCTTTCTTATTTAGATAACTATAGTTGCCAGAAAAAAAAGTAGGGCTATAATTTTAGGGCATATATCAACTTGGCATTTTTTTATGTCAAGTTAAAAAAAAAAAAAGAAAACACCCAAATAAAAGCCATTTTTTAAGCTTCACCAAGTAGTTTAAAATTTAAATATATTTTTATCTTGTTTTACAGACATGGACCATCACTGTATAAGGAAAAAGACGCCGACAAAGGACACCAGCGAAGGTAAGTTTATGAAAAATAATAGTTTTAAAGTTATCTTAAAATTAAAAAATATATTCCTAATTTATGGAACTTTTTCTGTTTAATATATATTTTTTTTTTTTTTTAAATGGAGATGGTTTTTTACTTTATTTTTTTTTTGTGCTGTTTTTTCGCAAACCGGGGTTTTTTATTAACTTTTTATGAATCATACAAAAAGAAGGATGACTTACAATTTTGGACGGTGAGTTCTGTTGTTAACGTTAATTTTATTAATTAACTAAAACAGTAACATAGTAAATTTATCAATTGTTTGTTTATATTATACAAAATAAAGAATATTAAAAACGAGTTTTTTTTACAACTTAAAAACTTCTTTTTTTTGTATAGAGCAAGGAAAAACGTAAGCATAATGGGAGTAAGGCGTAAGTCGGATTTTGATTCAACTGATTTAAAGTCCATTTCTTAAAAAAATTGTGAATTATTTAAATTTATTATAAATTTTTTGAAAAGAAGAGAGAGTTATAACATATAAAATAATTTGCGCAATAGAAGAAGAATCTCTAGTATGGCAAAATTTTTGCTGAAAAATTGCAAGGTAGTAAATTCTGGCTCAGGCACGCCTGAAAATGCTGATAGCATTATTTGTGATATACATTATGATTCTGAAAATAAATGTCGAAATTTGACAATATTCAAAACAAAAGTGCAATGTAAACTGCTTTAAAGAAAACTCATTTTCAATAGAAAAGGATTATATATCCGCGTTATTGAATAGCACAGATAATATTTTAGCTAGTGAAAATAAAACATACGTAGTCAAAGCACCAATGTCATTCCCAATTGGAAAAGAAAGTAGTTTTAATGAATGTGCTTCTGAGTATTTTCAATTGAACATTAATACATACACTCAAACAGTTAGAAATGATTCTCCGCAAAAATTTCGTAAAGATGTTTACGAACATGTAAAAAACTTTGAAGAATTGAAATCTGATTTAAAAATAATAAAAGATAGCTTAGTTAAAGTTATTAATAAAATGTCGTTATGTATTAATCAAGAAATTATTGAAAGCAATAAGAGTTGCAAACCACAATTTTACAATATTCTACAGCATTCTAGTAAAGAGTTAAAATTGAAAAACGATAACTGTAATCATACCTTTGGTCCTTTTGAAATAACTGACGATACCTTAAATGTATCGAAGTTTATAAAATACAGAAAAGAAGCTAATCCCGATGAAAAGTGCAATAGAATTGTGTTGCGGGAAGAGCCTAAGTCTTTGAGGCCAAAATAAATATTTCAAAAAAAATTTTTGACTGCTCCTGTTCAATAAATTTAAGTATTGTAAAAGATTTTAATGACATTAAAATTACTAAAAAGAAACTTCTCGAAGAGACAAATAGGAAATTATTTAAATAAACTAATGATAATGATATCAAACGTTTTCACTCACAAGTATTTTAAACGAAAAAGACTCTTTTGGTGCTTGCTTAAATTCACAATTCGAATGACAACAAAATCTTTCGATGACGTTAAAACCTCTATATAATTTTGGTGCTCACTAAGACTTTTACTTGTCAGCACTGCGAAAAGAGCTGTCAACATCAGTCACTAAATTATTGGTTGTCGTTTTGGTTGTGAGTGAGCAAAATATTTACAATTTAAATTATCAAATAAAAGAAAAAACAAGAAATAGAGAACAAAAGGTGAGTTAATTAATATACATATGAATGAATAAATGGATTAAGAACATATGTATGTATGTATACTTTTATCACGAAATTGAGCATTAAAAAATCCAAAATAGCCCAACTACAGGCACTTGTTGATTATATGGAAGCAAACCCTGACTTTGCTAGGGGACGGCTTGTATTTGGGTCTTCAAAAATGTCCACCGAAGATCAAGGGAACTATCTGGCCAAAAATTTAAATTCGTTTAGACCTCCAATTCGGTCTGTGCAGAGTGGAAGAAGGTATGAAACTTTTTATTTTATGATACCGATTTATCTTCTGTGCTTATACGCTCGTGTGTTATTTTTTCGTTGTCCTGGGCAGATTTAAAATTCCGCACAAAAAAGAAGATAGCGAAAATAAAAGAAGCCTTACGGAAAATGGTGGCAGTCTTTCCGGTCGAATGCATTACCGGAATTAGAGCAGGTAGATGAACTTTGTTTCTGTCGAAATCTGCCGCACCCAGTGGCAATATAATTGGGTTTTCGACTAGAAACAGTTCAGACTTCTAAAAAGAATATTGCATAAATGCATATTTATAACTACTTAAAGAAAATACATACATACATACGTAAATTACTTACAGATTCATTGGCAAGACAATTTAGAGTTAGAACTTTGTAACTTTGGTGAGAATTATTGGAACAGTGTTGCAAATCCGGAATAGAACAAGAAACGAAATAATTAAATGATGTCGAAGAAAATTTGATACATGAAATCATTAATACGAAAGAAGCTGAAAAGAAGAAAGGGAGGAAACACCTGGAAGCAGCAAACGTAAAAAACAGAAACATAGTGAGGGGAGAAGAAATAAAAGATCAGCTGCCCAAGAAATTCGTGACACAGAACAGGTAATTACAATTATTACACCTAGTACCAACAATCTGATCGAAAAAAATGGACATTTTATTTAGAGTAACGAGCCTGTTGCTGCGAGATCAAAATCCCCCTCAAAAAATATTGTTCACAGTCGCGCTGGCCCAACAGCAAATGCAAAAAATTCGATGTGTCCTGTCAGCTGCTTCAAACTGTTTATGACCGCAGACATTTTGGAACAGAGAAAATTTTCAAATTTATCCTTAATTACTAAAGAATTGATAACAAAAAAGCAAGAACAGCTAGAAGAGAAATGATCAAACTAGCTCCAGTTTTTTCTATCTGGGACACAATTCTAAACAATTGCAAAGTGAACTATAAACCTGGAAGCTATATAGCCATTGATGACCAACTAGTTGGATTTAGGAAACATTCTAAATGAACATTCCCTTTAAACCCAACAATTATGGGAGCAAAATTTTCATGTCTTGTGTTAGCGGAACGAAGTATACGTTGGATGCCATTTGTTGCTGCACGACAGTTATTAATACAACTCTGTAATACTAGCAACTAAGTTACAACGCTGACACAAAACGTAGTAACACAAAGCAACATGCTTAAAAATTGAAATTAACAGTCGTCAGACGATACTTCTAGAAAAAACATCAAAGAAAACAAGACTAGACAAGTCAATTTTGTGAAAAGCAAACACCGCATCATTTGTTTTAACCTGAATTTTAAATGTTTAATATTGAAGAATTTATTTTAATAAAAATAAACTGGTTATAAAGTTTCCTCATTTTCTTTCTAATACGCGATCTAAAACTCTTTAAAGCCAAACACAGGGATGAAACCATCCTGTCTGACGATGAAAACTTGAATATGAGTCTGCAAAAGTACTTTCAACTTTATTGTCAACAATGAATTCTGAGACAGGATTCATTTAGCGAAATTAACAGGCTTCGTTTACAACTTAAAAAAAGTTAATCCCATATAACGCCGTTACTTTTAGCTGTCTAAACAATTTAGCTGCGCAACAATTGCCACAAATACATGAGAAAATATCGCCATCTACAACTCTTTCACAGCAATATACACAAATAAAAAAAAAATGCCGCCATCGATATTTTGAATTCGCAACAATTTTTGCCGCCACCTAATATTTTTTATGAATCGCCGCCTTTGAATAAGCTGCAAAACCTGTCGCCGTTAATAAATTTGCAATAAATGCCGTCGTCAACAAATAGTCAGCAACATTCACTGCCGCCAGCAGCAAATGTACAAAAAACAAAATTTGTTAATAACAATCATAATACACAGTCGATAACCGAGCTAAACACAACAACGTCACCAGATTATATGTCATCGACTTCGCGGGCGAGAAGATAACCAACTAAATATAACAAACTAAAATTTTGACCCGATATGAAGAGAGAATTGCTATCTTTCTCTCTCCTTATATTAAGAATTAAAATGAGTGATAACTCATAATCTTAATGTAGGCTGCCAGACAATACCTTTCTTATTTAGATAACTATAGTTGCCAGAAAAAAAAGTAGGGCTATAATTTTAGGGCATATATCAACTTGGCATTTTTTTATGTCAAGTTAAAAAAAAAAAAAGAAAACACCCAAATAAAAGCCATTTTTTAAGCTTCACCAAGTAGTTTAAAATTTAAATATATTTTTATCTTGTTTTACAGACATGGACCATCACTGTATAAGGAAAAAGACGCCGACAAAGGACACCAGCGAAGGTAAGTTTATGAAAAATAATAGTTTTAAAGTTATCTTAAAATTAAAAAATATATTCCTAATTTATGGAACTTTTTCTGTTTAATATATATTTTTTTTTTTTTTTAAATGGAGATGGTTTTTTACTTTATTTTTTTTTTGTGCTGTTTTTTCGCAAACCGGGGTTTTTTATTAACTTTTTATGAATCATACAAAAAGAAGGATGACTTACAATTTTGGACGGTGAGTTCTGTTGTTAACGTTAATTTTATTAATTAACTAAAACAGTAACATAGTAAATTTATCAATTGTTTGTTTATATTATACAAAATAAAGAATATTAAAAACGAGTTTTTTTTACAACTTAAAAACTTCTTTTTTTTGTATAGAGCAAGGAAAAACGTAAGCATAATGGGAGTAAGGCGTAAGTCGGATTTTGATTCAACTGATTTAAAGTCCATTTCTTAAAAAAATTGTGAATTATTTAAATTTATTATAAATTTTTTGAAAAGAAGAGAGAGTTATAACATATAAAATAATTTGCGCAATAGAAGAAGAATCTCTAGTATGGCAAAATTTTTGCTGAAAAATTGCAAGGTACTAAATTCTGGCTCAGGCACGCCTGAAAATGCTGATAGCATTATTTGTGATATACATTATGATTCTGAAAATAAATGTCGAAATTTGACAATATTCAAAACAAAAGTGCAATGTAAACTGCTTTAAAGAAAACTCATTTTCAATAGAAAAGGATTATATATCCGCGTTATTGAATAGCACAGATAATATTTTAGCTAGTGAAAATAAAACATACGTAGTCAAAGCACCAATGTCATTCCCAATTGGAAAAGAAAGTAGTTTTAATGAATGTGCTTCTGAGTATTTTCAATTGAACATTAATACATACACTCAAACAGTTACAAATGATTCTCCGCAAAAATTTCGTAAAGATGTTTACGAACATGTAAAAAACTTTGAAGAATTGAAATCTGATTTAAAAATAATAAAAGATAGCTTAGTTAAAGTTATTAATAAAATGTCGTTATGTATTAATCAAGAAATTATTGAAAGCAATAAGAGTTGCAAACCACAATTTTACAATATTCTACAGCATTCTAGTAAAGAGTTAAAATTGAAAAACGATAACCGTAATCATACCTTTGGTCCTTTTGAAATAACTGACGATACCTTAAATGTATCGAAGTTTATAAAATACAGAAAAGAAGCTAATCCCGATGAAAAGTGCAATAGAATTGTGTTGCGGGAAGAGCCTAAGTCTTTGAGGCCAAAATAAATATTTAAAAAAAAATTTTTGACTGCTCCTGTTCAATAAATTTAAGTATTGTAAAAGATTTTAATGACATTAAAATTACTAAAAAGAAACTTCTCGAAGAGACAAATAGGAAATTATTTAAATAAACTAATGATAATGATATCAAACGTTTTCACTCACAAGTATTTTAAACGAAAAAGACTCTTTTGGTGCTTGCTTAAATTCACAATTCGAATGACAACAAAATCTTTCGATGACGTTAAAACCTCTATATAATTTTGGTGCTCACTAAGACTTTTACTTGTCAGCACTGCGAAAAGAGCTGTCAACATCAGTCACTAAATTATTGGTTGTCGTTTTGGTTGTGAGTGAGCAAAATATTTACAATTTAAATTATCAAATAAAAGAAAAAACAAGAAATAGAGAACAAAAGGTGAGTTAATTAATATACATATGAATGAATAAATGGATTAAGAATATATGTATGTATGTATACTTTTATCACGAAATTGAGCATTAAAAAATCCAAAATAGCCCAACTACAGGCACTTGTTGATTATATGGAAGCAAACCCTGACTTTGCTAGGGGACGGCTTGTATTTGGGTCTTCAAAAATGTCCACCGAAGATCAAGGGAACTATCTGGCCAAAAATTTAAATTCGTTTAGACCTCCAATTCGGTCTGTGCAGAGTGGAAGAAGGTATGAAACTTTTTATTTTATGATACCGATTTATCTTCTGTGCTTATACGCTCGTGTGTTATTTTTTCGTTGTCCTGGGCAGATTTAAAATTCCGCACAAAAAAGAAGATAGCGAAAATAAAAGAAGCCTTACGGAAAATGGTGGCAGTCTTTCCGGTCGAATGCATTACCGGAATTAGAGCAGGTAGATGAACTTTGTTTCTGTCGAAATCTGCCGCACCCAGTGGCAATATAATTGGGTTTTCGACTAGAAACAGTTCAGACTTCTAAAAAGAATATTGCATAAATGCATATTTATAACTACTTAAAGAAAATACATACATACATACGTAAATTACTTACAGATTCATTGGCAAGACAATTTAGAGTTAGAACTTTGTAACTTTGGTGAGAATTATTGGAACAGTGTTGCAAATCCGGAATAGAACAAGAAACGAAATAATTAAATGATGTCGAAGAAAATTTGATACATGAAATCATTAATACGAAAGAAGCTGAAAAGAAGAAAGGGAGGAAACACCTGGAAGCAGCAAACGTAAAAAACAGAAACATAGTGAGGGGAGAAGAAATAAAAGATCAGCTGCCCAAGAAATTCGTGACACAGAACAGGTAATTACAATTATTACACCTAGTACCAACAATCTGATCGAAAAAAATGGACATTTTATTTAGAGTAACGAGCCTGTTGCTGCGAGATCAAAATCCCCCTCAAAAAATATTGTTCACAGTCGCGCTGGCCCAACAGCAAATGCAAAAAATTCGATGTGTCCTGTCAGCTGCTTCAAACTGTTTATGACCGCAGACATTTTGGAACAGAGAAAATTTTCAAATTTATCCTTAATTACTAAAGAATTGATAACAAAAAAGCAAGAACAGCTAGAAGAGAAATGATCAAACTAGCTCCAGTTTTTTCTATCTGGGACACAATTCTAAACAATTGCAAAGTGAACTATAAACCTGGAAGCTATATAGCCATTGATGACCAACTAGTTGGATTTAGGAAACATTCTAAATGAACATTCCCTTTAAACCCAACAATTATGGGAGCAAAATTTTCATGTCTTGTGTTAGCGGAACGAAGTATACGTTGGATGCCATTTGTTGCTGCACGACAGTTATTAATACAACTCTGTAATACTAGCAACTAAGTTACAACGCTGACACAAAACGTAGTAACACAAAGCAACATGCTTAAAAATTGAAATTAACAGTCGTCAGACGATACTTCTAGAAAAAACATCAAAGAAAACAAGACTAGACAAGTCAATTTTGTGAAAAGCAAACACCGCATCATTTGTTTTAACCTGAATTTTAAATGTTTAATATTGAAGAATTTATTTTAATAAAAATAAACTGGTTATAAAGTTTCCTCATTTTCTTTCTAATACGCGATCTAAAACTCTTTAAAGCCAAACACAGGGATGAAACCATCCTGTCTGACGATGAAAACTTGAATATGAGTCTGCAAAAGTACTTTCAACTTTATTGTCAACAATGAATTCTGAGACAGGATTCATTTAGCGAAATTAACAGGCTTCGTTTACAACTTAAAAAAAGTTAATCCCATATAACGCCGTTACTTTTAGCTGTCTAAACAATTTAGCTGCGCAACAATTGCCACAAATACATGAGAAAATATCGCCATCTACAACTCTTTCACAGCAATATACACAAATAAAAAAAAAATGCCGCCATCGATATTTTGAATTCGCAACAATTTTTGCCGCCACCTAATATTTTTTATGAATCGCCGCCTTTGAATAAGCTGCAAAACCTGTCGCCGTTAATAAATTTGCAATAAATGCCGTCGTCAACAAATAGTCAGCAACATTCACTGCCGCCAGCAGCAAATGTACAAAAAACAAAATTTGTTAATAACAATCATAATACACAGTCGATAACCGAGCTAAACACAACAACGTCACCAGATTATATGTCATCGACTTCGCGGGCGAGAAGATAACCAACTAAATATAACAAACTAAAATTTTGACCCGATATGAAGAGAGAATTGCTATCTTTCTCTCTCCTTATATTAAGAATTAAAATGAGTGATAACTCATAATCTTAATGTAGGCTGCCAGACAATACCTTTCTTATTTAGATAACTATAGTTGCCAGAAAAAAAAGTAGGGCTATAATTTTAGGGCATATATCAACTTGGCATTTTTTTATGTCAAGTTAAAAAAAAAAAAAGAAAACACCCAAATAAAAGCCATTTTTTAAGCTTCACCAAGTAGTTTAAAATTTAAATATATTTTTATCTTGTTTTACAGACATGGACCATCACTGTATAAGGAAAAAGACGCCGACAAAGGACACCAGCGAAGGTAAGTTTATGAAAAATAATAGTTTTAAAGTTATCTTAAAATTAAAAAATATATTCCTAATTTATGGAACTTTTTCTGTTTAATATATATTTTTTTTTTTTTTTAAATGGAGATGGTTTTTTACTTTATTTTTTTTTTGTGCTGTTTTTTCGCAAACCGGGGTTTTTTATTAACTTTTTATGAATCATACAAAAAGAAGGATGACTTACAATTTTGGACGGTGAGTTCTGTTGTTAACGTTAATTTTATTAATTAACTAAAACAGTAACATAGTAAATTTATCAATTGTTTGTTTATATTATACAAAATAAAGAATATTAAAAACGAGTTTTTTTTACAACTTAAAAACTTCTTTTTTTTGTATAGAGCAAGGAAAAACGTAAGCATAATGGGAGTAAGGCGTAAGTCGGATTTTGATTCAACTGATTTAAAGTCCATTTCTTAAAAAAATTGTGAATTATTTAAATTTATTATAAATTTTTTGAAAAGAAGAGAGAGTTATAACATATAAAATAATTTGCGCAATAGAAGAAGAATCTCTAGTATGGCAAAATTTTTGCTGAAAAATTGCAAGGTAGTAAATTCTGGCTCAGGCACGCCTGAAAATGCTGATAGCATTATTTGTGATATACATTATGATTCTGAAAATAAATGTCGAAATTTGACAATATTCAAAACAAAAGTGCAATGTAAACTGCTTTAAAGAAAACTCATTTTCAATAGAAAAGGATTATATATCCGCGTTATTGAATAGCACAGATAATATTTTAGCTAGTGAAAATAAAACATACGTAGTCAAAGCACCAATGTCATTCCCAATTGGAAAAGAAAGTAGTTTTAATGAATGTGCTTCTGAGTATTTTCAATTGAACATTAATACATACACTCAAACAGTTACAAATGATTCTCCGCAAAAATTTCGTAAAGATGTTTACGAACATGTAAAAAACTTTGAAGAATTGAAATCTGATTTAAAAATAATAAAAGATAGCTTAGTTAAAGTTATTAATAAAATGTCGTTATGTATTAATCAAGAAATTATTGAAAGCAATAAGAGTTGCAAACCACAATTTTACAATATTCTACAGCATTCTAGTAAAGAGTTAAAATTGAAAAACGATAACTGTAATCATACCTTTGGTCCTTTTGAAATAACTGACGATACCTTAAATGTATCGAAGTTTATAAAATACAGAAAAGAAGCTAATCCCGATGAAAAGTGCAATAGAATTGTGTTGCGGGAAGAGCCTAAGTCTTTGAGGCCAAAATAAATATTTCAAAAAAAATTTTTGACTGCTCCTGTTCAATAAATTTAAGTATTGTAAAAGATTTTAATGACATTAAAATTACTAAAAAGAAACTTCTCGAAGAGACAAATAGGAAATTATTTAAATAAACTAATGATAATGATATCAAACGTTTTCACTCACAAGTATTTTAAACGAAAAAGACTCTTTTGGTGCTTGCTTAAATTCACAATTCGAATGACAACAAAATCTTTCGATGACGTTAAAACCTCTATATAATTTTGGTGCTCACTAAGACTTTTACTTGTCAGCACTGCGAAAAGAGCTGTCAACATCAGTCACTAAATTATTGGTTGTCGTTTTGGTTGTGAGTGAGCAAAATATTTACAATTTAAATTATCAAATAAAAGAAAAAACAAGAAATAGAGAACAAAAGGTGAGTTAATTAATATACATATGAATGAATAAATGGATTAAGAACATATGTATGTATGTATACTTTTATCACGAAATTGAGCATTAAAAAATCCAAAATAGCCCAACTACAGGCACTTGTTGATTATATGGAAGCAAACCCTGACTTTGCTAGGGGACGGCTTGTATTTGGGTCTTCAAAAATGTCCACCGAAGATCAAGGGAACTATCTGGCCAAAAATTTAAATTCGTTTAGACCTCCAATTCGGTCTGTGCAGAGTGGAAGAAGGTATGAAACTTTTTATTTTATGATACCGATTTATCTTCTGTGCTTATACGCTCGTGTGTTATTTTTTCGTTGTCCTGGGCAGATTTAAAATTCCGCACAAAAAAGAAGATAGCGAAAATAAAAGAAGCCTTACGGAAAATGGTGGCAGTCTTTCCGGTCGAATGCATTACCGGAATTAGAGCAGGTAGATGAACTTTGTTTCTGTCGAAATCTGCCGCACCCAGTGGCAATATAATTGGGTTTTCGACTAGAAACAGTTCAGACTTCTAAAAAGAATATTGCATAAATGCATATTTATAACTACTTAAAGAAAATACATACATACATACGTAAATTACTTACAGATTCATTGGCAAGACAATTTAGAGTTAGAACTTTGTAACTTTGGTGAGAATTATTGGAACAGTGTTGCAAATCCGGAATAGAACAAGAAACGAAATAATTAAATGATGTCGAAGAAAATTTGATACATGAAATCATTAATACGAAAGAAGCTGAAAAGAAGAAAGGGAGGAAACACCTGGAAGCAGCAAACGTAAAAAACAGAAACATAGTGAGGGGAGAAGAAATAAAAGATCAGCTGCCCAAGAAATTCGTGACACAGAACAGGTAATTACAATTATTACACCTAGTACCAACAATCTGATCGAAAAAAATGGACATTTTATTTAGAGTAACGAGCCTGTTGCTGCGAGATCAAAATCCCCCTCAAAAAATATTGTTCACAGTCGCGCTGGCCCAACAGCAAATGCAAAAAATTCGATGTGTCCTGTCAGCTGCTTCAAACTGTTTATGACCGCAGACATTTTGGAACAGAGAAAATTTTCAAATTTATCCTTAATTACTAAAGAATTGATAACAAAAAAGCAAGAACAGCTAGAAGAGAAATGATCAAACTAGCTCCAGTTTTTTCTATCTGGGACACAATTCTAAACAATTGCAAAGTGAACTATAAACCTGGAAGCTATATAGCCATTGATGACCAACTAGTTGGATTTAGGAAACATTCTAAATGAACATTCCCTTTAAACCCAACAATTATGGGAGCAAAATTTTCATGTCTTGTGTTAGCGGAACGAAGTATACGTTGGATGCCATTTGTTGCTGCACGACAGTTATTAATACAACTCTGTAATACTAGCAACTAAGTTACAACGCTGACACAAAACGTAGTAACACAAAGCAACATGCTTAAAAATTGAAATTAACAGTCGTCAGACGATACTTCTAGAAAAAACATCAAAGAAAACAAGACTAGACAAGTCAATTTTGTGAAAAGCAAACACCGCATCATTTGTTTTAACCTGAATTTTAAATGTTTAATATTGAAGAATTTATTTTAATAAAAATAAACTGGTTATAAAGTTTCCTCATTTTCTTTCTAATACGCGATCTAAAACTCTTTAAAGCCAAAAACAGGGATGAAACCATCCTGTCTGACGATGAAAACTTGAATATGAGTCTGCAAAAGTACTTTCAACTTTATTGTCAACAATGAATTCTGAGACAGGATTCATTTAGCGAAATTAACAGGCTTCGTTTACAACTTAAAAAAAGTTAATCCCATATAACGCCGTTACTTTTAGCTGTCTAAACAATTTAGCTGCGCAACAATTGCCACAAATACATGAGAAAATATCGCCATCTACAACTCTTTCACAGCAATATACACAAATAAAAAAAAAATGCCGCCATCGATATTTTGAATTCGCAACAATTTTTGCCGCCACCTAATATTTTTTATGAATCGCCGCCTTTGAATAAGCTGCAAAACCTGTCGCCGTTAATAAATTTGCAATAAATGCCGTCGTCAACAAATAGTCAGCAACATTCACTGCCGCCAGCAGCAAATGTACAAAAAACAAAATTTGTTAATAACAATCATAATACACAGTCGATAACCGAGCTAAACACAACAACGTCACCAGATTATATGTCATCGACTTCGCGGGCGAGAAGATAACCAACTAAATATAACAAACTAAAATTTTGACCCGATATGAAGAGAGAATTGCTATCTTTCTCTCTCCTTATATTAAGAATTAAAATGAGTGATAACTCATAATCTTAATGTAGGCTGCCAGACAATACCTTTCTTATTTAGATAACTATAGTTGCCAGAAAAAAAAGTAGGGCTATAATTTTAGGGCATATATCAACTTGGCATTTTTTTATGTCAAGTTAAAAAAAAAAAAAGAAAACACCCAAATAAAAGCCATTTTTTAAGCTTCACCAAGTAGTTTAAAATTTAAATATATTTTTATCTTGTTTTACAGACATGGACCATCACTGTATAAGGAAAAAGACGCCGACAAAGGACACCAGCGAAGGTAAGTTTATGAAAAATAATAGTTTTAAAGTTATCTTAAAATTAAAAAATATATTCCTAATTTATGGAACTTTTTCTGTTTAATATATATTTTTTTTTTTTTTTAAATGGAGAGATGGTTTTTTACTTTATTTTTTTTTTGTGCTGTTTTTTCGCAAACCGGGGTTTTTTATTAACTTTTTATGAATCATACAAAAAGAAGGATGACTTACAATTTTGGACGGTGAGTTCTGTTGTTAACGTTAATTTTATTAATTAACTAAAACAGTAACATAGTAAATTTATCAATTGTTTGTTTATATTATACAAAATAAAGAATATTAAAAACGAGTTTTTTTTACAACTTAAAAACTTCTTTTTTTTGTATAGAGCAAGGAAAAACGTAAGCATAATGGGAGTAAGGCGTAAGTCGGATTTTGATTCAACTGATTTAAAGTCCATTTCTTAAAAAAATTGTGAATTATTTAAATTTATTATAAATTTTTTGAAAAGAAGAGAGAGTTATAACATATAAAATAATTTGCGCAATAGAAGAAGAATCTCTAGTATGGCAAAATTTTTGCTGAAAAATTGCAAGGTAGTAAATTCTGGCTCAGGCACGCCTGAAAATGCTGATAGCATTATTTGTGATATACATTATGATTCTGAAAATAAATAAATTTGACAATATTCAAAACAAAAGTGCAATGTAAACTGCTTTAAAGAAAACTCATTTTCAATAGAAAAGGATTATATATCCGCGTTATTGAATAGCACAGATAATATTTTAGCTAGTGAAAATAAAACATACGTAGTCAAAGCACCAATGTCATTCCCAATTGGAAAAGAAAGTAGTTTTAATGAATGTGCTTCTGAGTATTTTCAATTGAACATTAATACATACACTCAAACAGTTACAAATGATTCTCCGCAAAAATTTCGTAAAGATGTTTACGAACATGTAAAAAACTTTGAAGAATTGAAATCTGATTTAAAAATAATAAAAGATAGCTTAGTTAAAGTTATTAATAAAATGTCGTTATGTATTAATCAAGAAATTATTGAAAGCAATAAGAGTTGCAAACCACAATTTTACAATATTCTACAGCATTCTAGTAAAGAGTTAAAATTGAAAAACGATAACCGTAATCATACCTTTGGTCCTTTTGAAATAACTGACGATACCTTAAATGTATCGAAGTTTATAAAATACAGAAAAGAAGCTAATCCCGATGAAAAGTGCAATAGAATTGTGTTGCGGGAAGAGCCTAAGTCTTTGAGGCCAAAATAAATATTTCAAAAAAAATTTTTGACTGCTCCTTTTCAATAAATTTAAGTATTGTAAAAGATTTTAATGACATTAAAATTACTAAAAAGAAACTTCTCGAAGAGACAAATAGGAAATTATTTAAATAAACTAATGATAATGATATCAAACGTTTTCACTCACAAGTATTTTAAACGAAAAAGACTCTTTTGGTGCTTGCTTAAATTCACAATTCGAATGACAACAAAATCTTTCGATGACGTTAAAACCTCTATATAATTTTGGTGCTCACTAAGACTTTTACTTGTCAGCACTGCGAAAAGAGCTGTCAACATCAGTCACTAAATTATTGGTTGTCGTTTTGGTTGTGAGTGAGCAAAATATTTACAATTTAAATTATCAAATAAAAGAAAAAACAAGAAATAGAGAACAAAAGGTGAGTTAATTAATATACATATGAATGAATAAATGGATTAAGAACATATGTATGTATGTATACTTTTATCACGAAATTGAGCATTAAAAAATCCAAAATAGCCCAACTACAGGCACTTGTTGATTATATGGAAGCAAACCCTGACTTTGCTAGAGGACGGCTTGTATTTGGGTCTTCAAAAATGTCCACCGAAGATCAAGGGAACTATCTGGCCAAAAATTTAAATTCGTTTAGACCTCCAATTCGGTCTGTGCAGAGTGGAAGAAGGTATGAAACTTTTTATTTTATGATACCGATTTATCTTCTGTGCATATACGCTCGTGTGTTATTTTTTCGTTGTCCTGGGCAGATTTAAAATTCCGCACAAAAAAGAAGATAGCGAAAATAAAAGAAGCCTTACGGAAAATGGTGGCAGTCTTTCCGGTCGAATGCATTACCGGAATTAGAGCAGGTAGATGAACTTTGTTTCTGTCGAAATCTGCCGCACCCAGTGGCAATATAATTGGGTTTTCGACTAGAAACAGTTCAGACTTCTGAAAAGAATATTGCATAAATGCATATTTATAACTACTTAAAGAAAATACATACATACATACGTAAATTACTTACAGATTCATTGGCAAGACAATTTAGAGTTAGAACTTTGTAACTTTGGTGAGAATTATTGGAACAGTGTTGCAAATCCGGAATAGAACAAGAAACGAAATAATTAAATGATGTCGAAGAAAATTTGATACATGAAATCATTAATACGAAAGAAGCTGAAAAGAAGAAAGGGAGGAAACACCTGGAAGCAGCAAACGTAAAAAACAGAAACATAGTGAGGGGAGAAGAAATAAAAGATCAGCTGCCCAAGAAATTCGTGACACAGAACAGGTAATTACAATTATTACACCTAGTACCAACAATCTGATCGAAAAAAATGGACATTTTATTTAGAGTAACGAGCCTGTTGCTGCGAGATCAAAATCCCCCTCAAAAAATATTGTTCACAGTCGCGCTGGCCCAACAGCAAATGCAAAAAATTCGATGTGTCCTGTCAGCTGCTTCAAACTGTTTATGACCGCAGACATTTTGGAACAGAGAATATTTTCAAATTTATCCTTAATTACTAAAGAATTGATAACAAAAAAGCAAGAACAGCTAGAAGAGAAATGATCAAACTAGCTCCAGTTTTTTCTATCTGGGACACAATTCTAAACAATTGCAAAGTGAACTATAAACCTGGAAGCTATATAGCCATTGATGACCAACTAGTTGGATTTAGGAAACATTCTAAATGAACATTCCCTTTAAACCCAACAATTATGGGAGCAAAATTTTCATGTCTTGTGTTAGCGGAACAAAGTATACGTTGGATGCCATTTGTTGCTGCACGACACTTATTAATACAACTCTGTAATACTAGCAACTAAGTTACAACGCTGACACAAAACGTAGTAACACAAAGCAACATGCTTAAAAATTGAAATTAACAGTCGTCAGACGATACTTCTAGAAAAAACATCAAAGAAAACAAGACTAGACAAGTCAATTTTGTGAAAAGCAAACACCGCATCATTTGTTTTAACCTGAATTGTAAATGTTTAATATTGAAGTATTTATTTTAATAAAAATAAACTGGTTATAAAGTTTCCTCATTTTCTTTCTAATACGCGATCTAAAACTCTTTAAAGCCAAACACAGGGATGAAACCATCCTGTCTGACGATGAAAACTTGAATATGAGTCTGCAAAAGTACTTTCAACTTTATTGTCAACAATGAATTCTGAGACAGGATTCATTTAGCGAAATTAACAGGCTTCGTTTACAACTTAAAAAAAGTCAATCCCATATAACGCCGTTACTTTTAGCTGTCTAAACAATTTAGCTGCGCAACAATTGCCACAAATACATGAGAAAATATCGCCATCTACAACTCTTTCACAGCAATATACACAAATAAAAAAAAAAAAAATGCCGCCATCGATATTTTGCATTCGCAACAATTTTTGCCGCCACCTAATATTTTTTATGAATCGCCGCCTTTGAATAAGCTGCAAAACCTGTCGCCGTTAATAAATTTGCAATAATTGCCGTCGTCAACAAATAGTCAGCAACATTCACTGCCGCCAACAGCAAATGTACAAAAAACAAAATTTGTTAATAACAATCATAATACACAGTCGATAACCGAGCTAAACACAACAACGTCACCAGATTATATGTCATCGACTTCGCGGGCGAGAAGATAACCAACTAAATATAACAAACTAAAATTTTGACCCGATATGAAGAGAGAATTGCTATCTTTCTCTCTCCTTATATTAAGAATTAAAATGAGTGATAACTCATAATCTTAATGTAGGCTGCCAGACAATACCTTTCTTATTTAGATAACTATAGTTGCCAGAAAAAAAAGTAGGGCTATAATTTTAGGGCATATATCAACTTGGCATTTTTTTATGTCAAGTTAAAAAAAAAAAAAGAAAACACCCAAATAAAAGCCATTTTTTAAGCTTCACCAAATAGTTTAAAATTTAAATATATTTTTATCTTGTTTTACAGACATGGACCATCACTGTATAAGGAAAAAGACGCCGACAAAGAACACCAGCGAAGGTAAGTTTATGAAAAATAATAGTTTTAAAGTTATCTTAAAATTAAAAAAAATATTCCTAATTTATGGAACTTTTTCTGTTTAATATATTTTTTTTTTTTTTTAAATGGAGATGGATTTTTACTTTATTTTTTTTTTTGTGCTGTTTTTTCGCTAACCGGGGTTTTTTATTAACTTTTTATGAATCATACAAAAAGAAGGATGACTTACAATTTTGGACGGTGAGTTCTGTTGTTAACGTTACTTTTATTAATTAACTAAAACAGTAACATAGTAAATTTATCAATTGTTTGTTTATATTATACAAAATAAAGAATATTAAAAACGAGTTTTTTTTACAACTTAAAAACTTCTTTTTTTTTGTATAGAGCAAGGAAAAACGTAAGCATAATGGGAGTAAGGCGTAAGTCGGATTTTGATTCAACTGATTTAAAGTCCATACTGATAAACTGCAGTACATTTCTTAAAAAAATTGTGAATTATTTAAATTTATTATAAATTTTTTGAAAAGAAGAGAGAGTTATAACATATAAAATAATTTGCGCAATAGAAGAAGAATCTCTAGTATGGCAAAATTTTTGCTGAAAAATTGCAAGGTAGTAAATTCTGGCTCAGGCACGTCTGAAAATGCTGATAGCATTATTTGTGATATACATTATGATTCTGAAAATAAATGTCGAAATTTGACAATATTCAAAACAAAAGTGCAATGTAAACTGCTTTAAAGAAAACTCATTGTTGAACGATGTTCAACCAATTGAAATTATGTTTTTTCATTTCATTTTTAAATCTCTTAATTTGTTTCTCTTTATTTGACTCAAGCGGAGTATATTATTTTCTATTATATAAACTGTTTCGTTAAGAAAGCATTTAGGTTAAGTTTTTTGCTATATTGTTTTTTATTCGTGAGAGAACCGCCAAATGAAGAAGGCGTAAATAAACTAATGAACTAAACATTACAATTGGAAAATTTCTTGGTTGATCCTGGGAACTTAAAACGACTCATCATTTGCTGTTCAACATTTTGGTCCTTCGAAAAAGTCCTAGTAAAGATTAGGATTGGGTTGAACTAGTGACACTCCGTTCACGGCAGAGAAGATTGTATTTTACCTACAAATCGATCATCTCATACACATATGCGTGCATCGCATCAACTAGAGGTTGGAAAGAACACTAGGCCAGGAGCCTAAAAGCAAACAGATCATTAAGGATCAAGAATAAGAGTATTTCATTGAAGCACATTCTAAAAGAGCTGATCAGGAGTCAGCAAATCCAAAAAACGAAGGTAATACAAGAGGAACATCAAGGAGAAGTTCGGTATGTACCATTAATTAGCTTTCTTATGCAACAATAAAATCTCTTTAAAATAAAACATTAAACAGTGAGTTCAAATATTTACATACATATGTATGTATAAAACATTAAATAAAAGAAAAAAGCAGAAATAAAATTGCTTTAAAATTGACTTCCACGCACAAAACATTTGCCCTTGAAACAAAAATCAAAATTATATACATAAATACAGAACGGGACAATTCAAAACCAATAAAACATTTAACTTAAAATCGTATGTCACAACAACGGGTGTCTTTTCATTTGATGTTATTCCTACAAGAAAGAAAATACATAACAATTTCAAGCACAAGCAAAACCAAAAACACATTTTATTAGAAAGAGCATTTAAGTATGCAGGTGTTCATAAAAATAAAAAAAAATATATATATACGCACATATAGACTGTTAATATGCATACGAATGCAAAAACAAAAAACCACCACCAAAATTAGAACACAAAAAGCTGAAGACTTGAAAACAATTTCTTTAAATTTAAAGCAGTGAAGAAAATTAACGGTGAACATCACAACAATAACAACAATAACTAAGAATAAGTTGTTTAAAATTTTTAAATGCCTGCACAGATCAAAATAAAATAAAAACAGAACAGTAGAAATTTAACTCTAATAGTGACCACAAGTGTAAAAGTGAAAAAAATTAATTACAGAGTAAATCAAACGCGCCGGTTAAAAAATAAAAAAAACAAAGTTCTAAATAAATCAAGTCGTTGAATAAAATCAAAAAACATAAAACTAATAAACAAAATAAAACTAAGTCTACAAGACAAACAAAAATAAAGTTATTTCTACAAGAAGTGGTAAGTGGTTTTTTAATAAATAATTTTATATACATGTTGAAAAGGGAAGTAGCGTAGAAAATTATAATATTAATGCAACTGAGCAATTTTCTACGCGAATCTAAACAAAATATTTTTAATATCTTATATACGTAATAAATTTACGGGAATTTTAAATTTATCCACGACCGTGAGAGTAGGAATTAATTAGAATAAAAATGGCGACTCGTAGAAAGTGCAAACTTAACCTTCAACAACTCACATCATTTTGTGAAGGCCTAAAAGATATTGCGTCAGATAAGTACACAAGTTCGAGCTTAAAAGTTGATTTACAAGAATTAGAAAGAAGATGGCACAGAGTTATAGAGTCTTATGAAGAGTATTTCATAGGAGATGACAAAGTGTCTATAGAAGACAACAAGGACGATATTTCCTTAAAATACGAAGAAGCAGGTCAGTTGTACAGGTCTTTAAAAAGTGATATATTGGAGATAATTTCGAATACGTCTACCGGACAGCAACTTGTAGCAAACAGACGATCACCTTTAAAGTTACCTCCGATAGAAATTCAGACCTTTGAGGGGGGTTACTCCAAGTGGCCAGTCTTTCGAGACATGTTTCACGCCGTTATAGGGAAAGACCCTTTAGTTGATCCAGCAGAAAAACTTTATTATTTACGAAGTAAACTTGGAGGAGAAGCCTACAAAGTTATAAAAGATTTCGATCTGGTGGGTGACAATTATATACTAGCCTGGGAAGCCTTAAAAAATAGGTTTGAAAATAAAAGACTTCTCATCAGCGATCAAATGAAGAAAATTTTTGGAGTTCAGGCAACTCAAATTGAAACGTTAAAATCTATAAGATTACTGCAAAATTCAGCAAATGATTGCTTATCAATTTTAAAAACTCACGGCGTCACAATTACAGACGATAACCCATTCTTAATACATCTCTTAACTTCCAAACTTCCAGAGGAAACGTTAAAGGCCTGGGAAACTACCCTCGAAAATCATAGAGAATTGCCATCATGGAGCAAATTAAATAAATTTCTTTCCTCTAGAATTGAGACATTGGAAACCATGGCAGATCTCAAAAGACCAATGCTTAAGGATAACAATACTCCTCGGTCGCAATCGTTTATTTCCCGTACTGGAGCAGTAAAAAACTTTAAAATGTGTAATAAATGCAACCAAGCACATCCTCTTAAATGGTGTAAATATTTTAAATCATTGTCGCCCAAGGAAAGAACAAAATATGTATACGAGAACAAATTTTGCATAAACTGCTTATCAACGGAGCATTTTAAGCCCAATTGTACTAGCACAAACACGTGCAATGTATGCAATAAAAAACATCACACAATGCTACATATCGAAAGAAGTTTAACAACCTCCCCTCGAAACGTTTCCAAGCCACAATCTCAGATCAATTGGAATGAAAATGGGAATACGTCATCATCAACTAAACAAGGGTTTAACTTAGCAGCAAAACATTCGACTACTGCAATTCCGCACCAGCAAGATGAGATTCAAGCTTTATTTATTCAACATGATTTCACAACAGTTTTACCCACAGCAGTGATTCACCTTCAACACTCCAAAGAAATATTTACCATTCGAGCTCTTCTTGATGCAGGATCAGAAAAAACCTTTATTACCTCCCGTCTTCAGCAAGAACTATCATTGCCTTTAGAATCACGTCAATTTCAAATCGCCGGACTTGGTGGAACTATCGTCGGAAATTCTAAGGGAGTGTGTCACATTACATTAAAATCTAGGATATCAGACTTCCAAATCAGCGTAAATGCTTTAGTGGTTCCAAAGTTGTCTAAGTATTTACCATCGCGAAGGTTTAGAATTCAAAATATAAAGAATATTCAAAACTTGAAACTGGCAGATCCATATTTTTTCAAACCAGCCAAAATTGATATGATCATTGGCAGTGATTATTTGCCTCTTATTAATTTAGAAGGAGTAAAAAGAAATGTACTAAACACTTTTGAAGCAAGAGAATCCCATTTCGGGTGGTACATATCGGGTCCGGTTCCTACGGACAAAATAAATTTATTTACAACCACAGTGTCTACATCGGAAAACATGGCTCTGCACAATCAATTGAAAAAATTTTGGGAATTGGAAGATATAGAGAAAGATACGTTATTAACAGAAGCCGATAAATATTGCGAAGAGTTTTACCAAAGCTCAACGGTGAGGCAATCAAATGGAAAATATGTAGTACGCCTGCCATTTAAAAAAGAATTTCCAAACGAGATTTTTCTAGGGCCTTCACGGAAAGCCGCTCACGCTCAATATTGTAGACTAGAGAAAACGCTATGTAAAAATCAAAAGGTCAGAGAAGAATACCAACAAGTTCTACAAGAATACATCGACTTAGATCACATGGAACCTGCTGTTCCTGTCGACTCAGATGCTAAAAAACAATTTTCATTTTTTCTTCCACACCATGCAGTCTATAAACCGGAGAGTAAAACAACAAAGCTTCGGGTTGTGTTTAATGCCTCAAAAAAAAGTGAAAGTGGTTCCTCCTTGAACGACGTTCTCTACCAAGGTCCACCATTACAGGCAAATTTGATGCAGGTTATACTTGGTTGGAGGAATTATAAATATGTGTTTACTGGAGATATTGCGAAAATGTATCGGCAGATATTAGTGCACGAAGCAGACCGACCCTATCAACAAATTTTATTTCGGAGTGGGAAAGATAATCTGATAAGAGCGTATCAACTAAAAACTGTAACGTTTGGAGTAAACTGCGCTCCATTCTTAGCAATACGAACACTATTACAGTTAAGTGATGATTGCAAAAACCTGTTTCCAAGAGCATCAATAATTTTGAAAAAAGAAATCTACGTAGACGATATTTTATCAGGAGGACATTCAATGGAAGAGGCTAAACAAAAGCAGAGTGAGCTTAAAAATGCTTTGGATTCAGCTTGTTTCCCTCTCAAGAAAATAACAGCAAACCAACATTTATTATTAAAATCTGTGCCCCGGGAAGATCTTCTGGACGAAGATTTCTTGAAATTTGAAAAATCCAGCACAGTGAAAACTTTAGGAATATGTTGGAACGCGTTATCAGATTCCTTTTTTTATGCTATAGAGCCAATTCAAGAACCTCCCTCCTACACCAAGAGATACATTCTATCTACAATAGCTAAATTGTTTGACCCAACCGGATGGCTAAGTCCAATTGTGATAACGGCTAAAATTTTAATGCAAGATCTTTGGCAATGCAAATCTGATTGGGACGAGGCAGTTCCTTTAGATATCCATGAGAAATGGAGGGTCTTTCTAAAAAAATTACCTGAAATTTCATTATTAAAAATTCCACGATGGGTTAACTTTGCTCCCCAAGGCAAAGTTCAAATACATGGGTTTTGTGACGCCTCCGAAAGAGCGTACTGCTGTACTGTTTACATGCGAACAATCACTGCGAGTGAAGAAATCTTTTGTAATTTACTAGTTGCTAAAACTAGAGTAGCACCCATTAAGAAACTTACTATTCCCAAGCTTGAACTATGCGGTGCTTTAACACTTACAAAATTACTTGAGCAAATGTTAAGGTACGTCGATTTCTCATTTGAACTCTTTTTATGGACGGACTCTTCAATAGTCCTTGGATGGCTACAAAAGCCTCCCCATACGCTAAAACAATTTGTGGCGAATAGGGTTACTGAAATCATGAATGTGACTAAAGACAAACAATGGAGATACGTCAATACTGAAGACAACCCTGCCGATCTCGGCACTCGAGGTTGCACCCCAAAGGAACTTATTCAAACCGCGTATGGTGGCATGGGCCCCCTTGGCTGACTCAACCGGAGAAAAGCTGGCCGAAACCACGTTCGTTCGATCCTATCGATTTGGAAGAAAAAAGGGTCGCAATATTTCACACAGAAACGGATTCACGACCAAATCATGCCAAAGTTAAATCTACTCTCATCGTAGCAACTATAGATCTACTAGAAGTTTTTTCCTGCTATGCTCGAGCCCTCAGAGTAATTAGTTACATATTTAGGTTTATAAACAGTACTCGGCATGGTGCAAAGGCATTTGAAACCTACATAACAGCAGATGAAATCCAATTTGTCAAAACACGACTGATGATGATTGCACAACAAATCTATTTTCCCCAAGAATACCGGTGTCTGCAGAATAAGTTGCCTCTCAACCGCAAAAGTAGCCTTCTTACTCTAAATCCCTTTCTTGACAAAGATAATCTACTTCGGGTAGGCGGCAGGTTAAATTATTCGGGTCTAAGCTACGCAGAACGCCACCCTATAATACTACCGACTAAATCGCAACTGGCCCAACTGCTTGTAAATTATACGCACAAGATTTTACTTCATGCCGAACACCACATTATGCTACGAGCTTTAAGGCAAAGCTTTTATATTCCACGCATGAAAAATCTTATTCGGAAATGTATTCGAGGTTGTAAACCATGTACCGTCTACAAGGCCAAATTTCAACATCAAACAATGGCAGCGTTACCTCCAGAAAGAGTGAATTTCTCGCTCCCATTTACGTACACAGGCGTTGATTTTGCTGGTCCCTTTTCAATCAAATCATCAAACCTAAGGAATGCAAAACTACTCAAGGGATATGCCGCAGTCTTTATTTGTTTTTCCACAAAGGCCGTACACTTGGAAGTATGTTCCGAACTCTCCGCGGATTGCTTTTTAGCATGTTTTGATCGGTTTGTGGGAAGAAGAGGTTTTCCCAAAACTATGTTTTCAGACAACGGCCGAAACTTCCTGGGTGCCAGCATTAAACTGATGAAACGACATACGAGTTTCCTTAAAACTGCAGAAAAGACGTTAGTAGAAAAGTATAGCTCCCACGACTTCAAGTGGTCGTTCATTCCACCCTACGCACCCCACATGGGCGGCCTCTGGGAGGCAGCCGTTAAAAGTATGAAATCCTACCTAAAGAAGATTGCCGGAAATTTAAACTTTACATATGAAGAGTTTTCCACGTTACTTGTTCGTATTGAAGCAATATTAAACTCAAGACCACTCTCGCCGCTATCGGAAAATCCACACGAGCTTCTTCCACTGACTCCCGGTCATCTACTAAGAGGGGCGCCCCTGATTGCCCCTCCTGAAGATACAGCAGAACCCTCACCCGAAAATCTATCCCCATTGAGGCGATGGGATCGAATGAAGGCCATACAACTTATCTTCGCACGACGTTGGAAGAACGAATATATCACAGAACTCCAACGTAGATTCAAATGGAAGAAGGAAAGAGACAACATTAAAGAAAACGATCTGGTAATCATTAAGAATGATTTACTACCACCAACCGAGTGGCGTCTAGGGCGCGTGACCAAGGTTATACGTGGTAGAGACGGCCAGGTTCGCGTTGCCGAACTTAAAAGTCAGAATGGTACGATTACGCGTCCAGTTGTTAAACTTTGCATTTTACCGACTTCGAACGTCCCACCAAATATTCGCTCACCTTCAAAGAATTGACAGCTTCTATATCTTCGCTTACACTTCCACCAAATACTACTTTACTCTTAAACAAAGAAAAAAAAACAAATTTAATAATTGAATAGAGACCTTGTTGCTCAATAGAAATGCTAAGTTTATGGTACATATTTCTTCTTCTCTCTCTTTTAGCCAAAAATGATGAACCGAAAATCCCGCTGTCAACTATGTGGACGTAATCATCCCTTGAAATACTGTCATACTTTCTGGGCCATGGAACTCGGCGCAAGACGAGATTATGTGAAAAAACGGAACTTCTGTTTAAATTGTTTTGCCGAAACCCATATTCGAGCGGTGTGCGATTCAAATAACCGATGCAACCTGTGTCTCGCCAAGCACCACTCAATGATCCACAGAAGCGCTCAGGAAGCCAATTCATCGTCGTCTAGTTATGAAGAAGACACAGCGCCTCCCTCTTCTCGAGACAGTACACCATTCCCACCGGGCGTTTACGCGGAATCTTACATCCCACCACTGGTGCAAATTCCACTTAAGCATGGCAATGACACTGTTAATCTCACCTTTCTACTTGATCGGAATGCTAAGGAGTGTTTTTTGTTGCGTCATGCGACACATCTGTTTCATGACCTTCAAGTAATAAAGTCCAAAGAATACGACACGGCCTTCTTTGAAGCAGTTCCGACGGATCAAAATTTTCATCAAACCGAACCTATGCGATGGAAACTTCAGATTCGTGATGGCATAACTTTCACGTTGCCTGGTTCAGTACGGGATCCTTTGATTCGAGAACACTTTTCGCAGCTCCAACCGCTGGCACATCCAAGGTTCGCAACATATAGGAAGGTTGATGGCGTCTTAGGAAGGCCCATCCTTGAAGAGTTGCTTCTTTCTCCCGCACATCAGCCCTACCAGGGCTTGCCTAAGGCTCAACGGACCCCCTTTGGTTGGGTTATTTATGGACGGTGGAACGGCTGCCGCTGCAAGTCTCATTGCCGCCGGGGAGAATGTTGAACGATGTTCAACCAATTGAAATTATGTTTTTTCATTTCATTTTTAAATCTCTTAATTTGTTTCTCTTTATTTGACTCAAGCGGAGTATATTATTTTCTATTATATAAACTGTTTCGTTAAGAAAGCATTTAGGTTAAGTTTTTTGCTATATTGTTTTTTATTCGTGAGAGAACCGCCAAATGAAGAAGGCGTAAATAAACTAATGAACTAAACATTACAATTGGAAAATTTCTTGGTTGATCCTGGGAACTTAAAACGACTCATCATTTGCTGTTCAACACTCATTTTCAATAGAAAAGGATTATATATCCGCGTTATTGAATAGCACAGATAATATTTTAGCTAGTGAAAATAAAACATACGTAGTCAAAGCACCAATGTCATTCCCAATTGGAAAAGAAAGTAGTTTTAATGAATGTGCTTCTGAGTATTTTCAATTGAACATTAATACATACACTCAAACAGTTACAAATGATTCTCCGCAAAAATTTTGTAAAGATGTTTACGAACATGTAAAAAACTTTGAAGAATTGAAATCTGATTTAAAAATAATAAAAGATAGCTTAGTTAAAGTTATTAATAAAATGTCGTTATGTATTAATCAAGAAATTATTGAAAGCAATACGAGTTGCAAACCACAATTTTACAATATTCTACAGCATTCTAGTAAAGAGTTAAAATTGGAAAACGATAACCGTAATCATACCTTTGGTCCTTTTGAAATAACTGACGATACCTTAAATGTATCGAAGTTTATAAAATACAGAAAAGAAGCTAATCCCGATGAAAAGTGCAATAGAATTGTGTTGCGGGAAGAGCCTAAGTCTTTGAGGCCAAAATAAATATTTCAAAAAAAAATTTTGACTGCTCCTTTTCAATAAATTTAAGTATTGTAAAAGATTTTAATGACATTAAAATTACTAAAAAGAAACTTCTCGAAGAGACAAATAGGAAATTATTTAAATAAACTAATGATAATGATATCAAACGTTTTCACTCACAAGTATTTTAAACGAAAAAGACTCTTTTGGTGCTTGCTTAAATTCACAATTCGAATGGAAACAAAATCTTTCGATGACGTTAAAACCTCTATATAATTTTGATGCTCACTAAGACTTTTACTTGTCAGCACTGCGAAAAGAGCTGTCAACATCAGTCACTAAATTATTGGTTGTCGTTTTGGTTGTGAGTGAGCAAAATATTTACAATTTAAATTATCAAATAAAAGAAAAAACAAGAAATAGAGAACAAAAGGTGAGTTAATTAATATACATATGAATGAATAAATGGATTAAGAACATATGTATGTATGTATACTTTTATCACGAAATTGAGCATTAAAAAATCCAAAATAGCCCAACTACAGGCACTTGTTGATTATATGGAAGCAAACCCTGACTTTGCTAGAGGACGCCTTGTATTTGGGTCTTCAAAAATGTCCACCGAAGATCAAGGAAACTATCTGGCCAAAAATTTAAATTCGTTTAGACCTCCAATTCGGTCTGTGCAGAGTGGAAGAAGGTATGGAACTTTTTATTTTATGATACCGATTTATCTTCTGTGCATATACGCTCGTGTGTTATTTTTTCGTTGTCCTGGCAGATTTAAAATTCCGCACAAAAAAGAAGATAGCGAAAATAAAAGAAGCCTTACGGAAAATGGTGGCAGTCTATTCCGGTCGAATGCATTACCGGAATTAGAGCAGGTAGATGAACTTTGTTTCTGTCGAAATCTGCCGCACCCAGTGGCAATGTAATTGGGTTTTCGACTGGAAACAGTTCAGACTTCTAAAAAGAATATTGCATAAATGCATATTTATAACTACTTAAATAAAATACATACATACATACGTAAATTACTTACAGATTCGTTGGCAAGACAATTTAGAGTTAGGACATTGTAACTTTGGTGAGAATTATTGGAACAGTGTTGCAAATCCGGAATAGAACAAGAAACGAAATAATTAAATGATGTCGAAGAAAATTTGATACATGAAATCATTAATACGAAAGAAGCTGTAAAGAAGAAAGGGAGGAAACACCTGGAAGCAGCAAACGTAAAAAACAGAAACATAGTGAGGGGAGAAGAAATAAAAGATCAGCTGCCCAAGAAATTCGTGACACAGAAGAGGTAATTACAATTATTACACCTAGTACCAACAATCTGATCGAAAAAAATGGACATTTTATTTGGAGTAACGAGCCTGTTGCTGCGAGATCAAAATCCCCCTCAAAAAATATTGTTCACAGTCGCGCTGGCCCAACAGCAAATGCAAAAAATTCGATGTGTCCTGTCAGCTGCTTCAAACTGTTTATGACCGCAGACATTTTGGAACAGAGAAAATTTTCAAATTTATCCTTAATTACTAAAGAATTGATGACAAAAAAGCAAGAACAGCTAGAAGCGAAATGATCAAACTAGCTCCAGTTTTTTCTATCTGGGACACAATTCTAAACAATTGCAAAGTGAACTATAAACCTGGAAGCTATATAGCCATTGATGACCAACTAGTTGGATTTAGGAAACATCCTAAATGAACATTCCCTTTAAACCCAACAATTATGGGAGCAAAATTTTCATGTCTTGTGTTAGCGGAACAAAGTATACGTTGGATGCCATTTGTTGCTGCACGACAGTTATTAATACAACTCTGTAATACTACCAACTAAGTTACAACGCTGACACAAAACGTAGTAACACAAAGCAACATGCTTAAAAATTGAAATTAACAGTCGTCAGACGATACTTCTAGAAAAAACATCAAAGAAAACAAGACTAGACAAGTCAATTTTGTGAAAAGCAAACACCGCATTTTCTCCTCATTTTCTTTCTAATACGCGATCTAAAACTCTTTAAAGCCAAACACACGGATGGAACCATCCTGTCTGACGATGAAAACTTGAATATGAGTCTGCAAAAGTACTTTCAACTTTATTGTCAACAATGAATTCTGAGACAGGATTCATTTAGCGAAATTAACAGGCTTCGTTTACAACTTAAAAAAAGTCAATCCCATATAACGCCGTTACTTTTAGCTGTCTAAACAATTTAGCTGCGCAACAATTGCCACAAACACATGGGAAAATATCGCCATCTACAACTCTTTCACAGCAATATCCACAAATACAGAAAAAAAAAAAATGCCGCCATAGATATTTTGCATTCGCAACAATTTTTGCCGCCACCTAATATTTTTTATGAATCGCCGCCTTTGAATAAGCTGCAAAACCTGTCGCCGTTAAAAAATTTGCAATAATTGCCGTCGTCAACAAATAGTCAGCAACATTCACTGCCGCCAACAGCAAATGTACAAAAAACAAAATTTGTTAATAACAATCATAATACACAGTCGATAACCGAGCTAAACACAACAACGTCACCAGATTATATGTCATCGACTTATCGAGCGAGAAGATAACCAACTAAATATAACAAACTAAAATTTTGACCCGATATGAAGAGAGAATTGCTATCTTTCTCTCTCCTTATATTAAGAATTAAAATGAGTGATAACTCATAATCTTAATGTAGGCTGCCAGACAATAACTTTCTTATTTAGATAACTATAGTTGCCAGAAAAAAAAGTAGGGCTATAATTTTAGGGCATATATCAACTTGGCATTTTTTTATGTCAAGTTAAAAAAAAAGAAAACACCCAAATAAAAGCCATTTTTTAAGCTTCACCAAGTAGTTTAAAATTTAAATATATTTTTATCTTGTTTTACAGACATGGACCATCACTGTATAAGGAAAAAGACGCCGACAAAGGACACCAGCGAAGGTAAGTTTATGAAAAATAATAGTTTTAAAGTTATCTTAAAATTAAAAAAAATATTCCTAATTTATGGAACTTTTTCTGTTTAATATATTTTTTTTTTTAAATGGAGATGGTTTTTTACTTTATTTTTTTTTGTGCTGTTTTTTCGCTAACCGGGGTTTTTTATTAACTTTTTATGAATCATACAAAAAGAAGGATGACTTACAATTTTGGACGGTGAGTTCTGTTGTTAACGTTAATTTTATTAATTAACTAAAACAGTAACATAGTAAATTTATCAATTGTTTATTTATATTATACAAAATAAAGAATATTAAAAACGAGTTTTTTTTACAACTTAAAAACTTCTTTTTTTGTTTGTATAGAGCAAAGAAAAACGTAAGCATAATGGGAGTAAGGCGTAAGTCGGATTTTGATTCAACTGATTTAAAGTCCATACTGATAAAATGCAGTACATTTCTTAAAAAAATTGTGAATTATTTAAATTTATTATAAATTTTTTGAAAAGAAGAGAGAGTTATAACATATAAAATAATTTGCGCAATAGAAGAAGAATCTCTAGTATGGCAAAATTTTTGCTGAAAAATTGCAAGGTAGTAAATTCTGGCTCAGGCACGCCTGAAAATGCTGATAGCACTATTTGTGATATACATTATGATTCTGAAAATAAATGTCAAAATATGACAATATTCAAAACAAAAGTAGTAATGTAAACTGCTTTAAAGAAAACTCATTTTCAATAGAAAAGGATTATATATCCGCGTTATTGAATAGCACAGAAATAAAACATACGTAGTTAAAGCACCAATGTCATTCCCAATTGGAAAAGAAAGTAGTTTTAATGAATGTGCTTTTGAGTATTTTCAATTGAACATTAATACATACACTCAAACAGTTATAAATCATTCTCCGCAAAAATTTCGTAAAGATGTTTACGAACATATAAAAAACTTTGAAGAATTGAAATCTGATTTAAAAATAATAAAAGATAGCTTAGTTAAAGTTATTAATAAAAGGTCGTTATGTATTAATCAAGAAATTATTGAAAGCAATAAGAGTTGCAAACCACAATTTTACAATATTCTACAGCATTCTAGTAAAGAGTTAAAATTGGAAAACGATAACCGTAATCATACCTTTGGTCATTTTGAAATAACTGACGATTCCTTAAATGTATAGAAGTTTATAAAATACAGAAAAGAAGCTAATCCCGATGAAAAGTGCAATAGAATTGTGTTGCGAGAAGAGCCTAAGTCTTTGAGGCCAAAATAAATATTTCAAAAAGATTTTAATGACATTAAAATTACTAAAAAGAAACTTCTCGAAGAGACAAATAGGAAATTATTTAAATAAACTAATGATAATGATATCAAACGTTTTCACTCACAAGTATTTTAAACGAAAAAGACTCTTTTGGTGCTTGCTTAAATTCACAATTCGAATGACAACAAAATCTTTCGATGACGTTAAAACCTCTATATAATTTTGGTGCTCACTAAGACTTTTACTTGTCAGCACTGCGAAAAGAGCTGTCAACATCAGTCACTAAATTATTGGTTGTCGTTTTGGTTGTGAGTGAGCAAAATATTTACAATTTAAATTATCAAATAAAAGAAAAAACAAGAAATAGAGAACAAAAGGTGAGTTAATTAATATACATATGAATGAATAAATGGATTAAGAACATATGTATGTATGCATACTTTTATCACGAAATTGAGCATTAAAAAATCCAAAATAGCCCAACTACAGGCACTTGTTGATTATATGGAAGCAAACCCTGACTTTGCTAGAGGACGCCTTGTATTTGGGTCTTCAAAAATGTCCACCGAAGATCAAGGGAACTATCTGGCCAAAAATTTAAATTCGTTTAGACCTCCAATTCGGTCTGTGCAGAGTGGAAGAAGGTATGAAACTTTTTATTTTATGATACCGATTTATCTTCTGTGCATATACGTTCGTGTGTTATTTTTTCGTTGTCCTGGGCAGATTTAAAATTCCGCACAAAAAAGAAGATAGCGAAAATAAAAGAAGCCTTACGGAAAATGGTGGCAGTCTATTCCGGTCGAATGCATTACCGGAATTAGAGCAGGTAGATGAACTTTGTTTCTGTCGAAATCTGCCGCACCCAGTGGCAATGTAATTGGGTTTTCGACTGGAAACAGTTCAGACTTCTAAAAAGAATATTGCATAAATGCATATTTATAACTACTTAAAAAAAATACATACATACATACGTAAATTACTTACAGATTCGTTGGCAAGACAATTTAGAGTTAGAACTTTGTAACTTTAGTGAGAATTATTGGAACAGTGTTGCAAATCCGGAATAGAACAAGAAACGAAATAATTAAATGATGTCGAAGAAAATTTGATACATGAAATCATTAATACGAAAGAAGCTGTAAAGAAGAAAGGGAGGAAACACCTGGAAGCAGCAAACGTAAAAAACAGAAACATAGTGAGGGGGGAAGAAATAAAAGATCAGCTGCCCAAGAAATTCGTGACACAGAAGAGGTAATTACAATTATTACACCTAGTACCAACAATCTGATCGAAAAAAATGGACATTTTATTTGGAGTAACGAGCCTGTTGCTGCGAGATCAAAATCCCCCTCAAAAAATATTGTTCACAGTCGCGCTGGCCCAACAGCAAATGCAAAAAATTCGATGTGTCCTGTCAGCTGTTTCAAACTGTTTATGACCGCAGACATTTTGGAACAGAGAAAATTTTCAAATTTATCCTTAATTACTAAAGAATTGATGACAAAAAAGCAAGAACAGCTAGAAGCGAAATGATCAAACTAGCTCCAGTTTTTTCTATCTGGGACACAATTCTAAACAATTGCAAAGTGAACTATAAACCTGGAAGCTATATAGCCATTGATGACCAACTAGTTGGATTTAGGAAACATCCTAAATGAACATTCCCTTTAAACCCAGCAATTATGGGAGCAAAATTTTCATGTCTTGTGTTAGCGGAACAAAGTATACGTTGGATGCCATTTGTTGCTGCACGACAGTTATTAATACAACTCTGTAATACTACCAACTAAGTTACAACGCTGACACAAAACGTAGTAACACAAAGCAACATGCTTAAAAATTGAAATTAACAGTCGTCAGACGATACTTCTAGAAAAAACATCAAAGAAAACAAGACTAGACAAGTCAATTTTGTGAAAAGCAAACACCGCATTTTCTCCTCATTTTCTTTCTAATACGCGATCTAAAACTCTTTAAAGCCAAACACACGGATGAAACCATCCTGTCTGACGATGAAAACTTGAATATGAGTCTGCAAAAGTACTTTCAACTTTATTGTCAACAATGAATTCTGAGACAGGATTCATTTAGCGAAATTAACAGGCTTCGTTTAAAACTTAAAAAAAGTCAATCCCATATAACGCCGTTACTTTTAGCTGTCTAAACAATTTAGCTGCGCAAGAATTGCCACAAATACATGAGAAAATATCGCCATCTACAACTCTTTCACAGCAATATACACAAATAAAAAAAAAAATGCCGCCATCGATATTTTGCATTCGCAACAATTTTTGCCGCCACCTAATATTTTTTATGAATCGCCGCCTTTGAATAAGCTGCAAAACCTGTCGCCGTTAATAAATTTGCAATAATTGCCGTCGTCAACAAATAGTCAGCAACATTCACTGCCGCCAACAGCAAATGTACAAAAAACAAAATTTGTTAATAACAATCATAATACACAGTCGATAACCGAGCTAAACACAACAACGTCACCAGATTATATGTCATCGACTTCGCGGGCGAGAAGATAACCAACTAAATATAACAAACTAAAATTTTGACCCGATATGAAGAGAGAATTGCTATCTTTCTCTCTCCTTATATTAAGAATTAAAATGAGTGATAACTCATAATCTTAATGTAGGCTGCCAGACAATACCTTTCTTATTTAGATAACTATAGTTGCCAGAAAAAAAAGTAGGGCTATAATTTTAGGGCATATATCAACTTGGCATTTTTTTATGTCAAGTTAAAAAAAAAGAAAACACCCAAATAAAAGCCATTTTTTAAGCTTCACCAAATAGTTTAAAATTTAAATATATTTTTATCTTGTTTTACAGACATGGACCATCACAGTATAAGGAAAAAGACGCCGACAAAGAACACCAGCGAAGGTAAGTTTATGAAAAATAATAGTTTTAAAGTTATCTTAAAATTAAAAAAAATATTCCTAATTTATGGAACTTTTTCTGTTTAATATATTTTTTTTTTTTAAATGAAGATGGTTTCTTACTTTATTTTTTTTTTGTGCTGTTTTTTCGCTAACCGGGGTTTTTTATTAACTTTTTATGAATCATACAAAAAGAAGGATGACTTACAATTTTGAACGGTGAGTTCTGTTGTTAACGTTAATTTTATTAATTAACTTAAACAGTAACATAGTAAATTTATCAATTGTTTGTTTATATTATACAAAATAAAGAATATTAAAAATGAGTTTTTTTTACAACTTAAAAACTTCTTTTTTTTTTGTATAGAGCAAGGAAAAACGTAAGCATAATGGGAGTAAGGCGTAAGTCGGATTTTGACTCAACTGATTTAAAGTCCATACTGATAAAATGCAGTACATTTCTTAAAAAAATTGTGAATTATTTAAATTTATTATAAATTTTTGGAAAAGAAGAGAGAGTTATAACATGTAAAACAATTTGCGCAATAGAAGAAGAATCTCTAGTATGGCAAAATTTTTGCTGAAAAATTGCAAGGTAGTAAATTCTGGCTCAGGCACGCCTGAAAATGCCGATAGCATTATTTGTGATATACATTATGATTCTGAAAATAAATGTCGAAATTTGACAATATTCAAAACAAAAGTAGTAATGTAAACTGCTTTAAAGAAAACTCATTTTCAATAGAAAAGGATTATATATCCGCGTTATTGAATAGCACAGATAATATTTTAGCTAGTGAAAATAAAACATACGTAGTCAAAGCACCAATGTCATTTCCAATTGGAAAAGAAGTAGGTTTAATGAATGTGCTTCTGAGTATTTTCAATTGAACATTAACATATACACTCAAACAGTTATAAATGAAGAATTGAAATCTGATTTAAAAATAATAAAAGATAGCTTAGTTAAAGTTATTAATAAAATGTCCTTATGTATTAATCAAGAAATTAGTGAAAGCAATAAGAGTTGCAAACCACAATTTTACAATATTCTACAGCATTCTAGTAAAGAGTTAAAATTGGAAAGCGATAACCGCAATCATACCTTGGGTCCTTTTGAAATAACTGACGATCCCTTAAATGTTTCGAAGTTTATAAAATACAGAAAAGAAGCTAATCCCGATGAAAATTGCAATAGAATTGTGTTGCAGGAAGAGGCTAAGTCTTTGAGGCCAAAATGAATATTTCAAAAAAAAAATTTTGACTGCTCCTTTTCAATAAATTTGAGTATTGTAAAAAATTTTAATGACATTAAAATTCTATTTAGAAACTTCTCGAAGACATAGTTAGAGAAGAATATTTAAAACATAATAATGTTTGCATCTTATGTTTTTATTGCGTTAAGTCTGTTAAAGAAGATACATTTATATATGCATACTGCAGGTTTAGCGATTGCACCACATTTCGCTTTGAGATAAATCCTAATGGAGATGTATCTGTTTATAGAACGAAAGAAATTCAACATGCAAAGGACGAAATGCATGTTGGGCAAATAAGAGGCGTGAAACGCTCTGTTTTAAAAGCAATATTAAAGTTAATAATGCATATTTGTTTAGAAAACAATAAATATTGAATGCGGCCGATGTAATTGCTGAAAAAGGCAATTAACAGGACATATGTAGTTTGGAAGCATTAAGAAAATGTAAATCTGAGGAAAATTATGATTATTATTATCACTCAGAAACAATTTTCTCTCTTATTTTAATGAAAATAGGACCTTATAAAAATTATATACATTTAGTTTCTTCACCCTTTCCTGTTTATGCCTGGGATAAAATTACATCTGAGACAATCTCAAGTAATAAAGAGATTCTTGAAGACGCTAAATTCACCCTACATTAAGATGCTTCTGGTGAAAGTGTAAAACAACTAGAATGCGCTGAAAAACGAATTTTAATCTATAAATTAGGTTTCGAAACTGTAAACAAAAAAATTGTACCAATTACGGAAGCAATTCTATAGCGACACACACGCGATGCAATATGATCTTTTCTGGATTGCTTAAAGTTTTATTTAAAAGAAAATAAAATTATATATCAATTTAAGTGGTCTTACAGATGTTAGTGCAGCATTATATGGAGCCGTACTTAAAAGTTTTAATAAACAAACTTTGTGAGAATTCCTCAATGCTTGTGCAACATTTTTAAACCATTTTAAAGTAAACCTGAATTCTAAACTTGAATTTGTTATGTTGCAGTGGTGTAAATGTCATTACATTCACATTATGTGCAAGGACTTAGATGCGAAATTAGGCAGAAGACATATTTTAAGGCCTCTATTAAAATATGCCTTAATAGCTGCTTTTAGCTTGACTACTATGGAAGAAGCCCAACAGTGGTTTAAGCATAAGTATGTTTATATTATTGCTTACGCCATTTAAGTCGCGAATCTTTAAAAGAAGTTTTGAAATATTACGTCAATGCTTAATAGAAGTTGACGAGGAAAGCAAAGGAAAGAATACAACAAAGAAGTTGATGATGTTGAAATAGTAGAAAAAGACCACAGTTATTCACAAAATAGCTCAAATATTGAACCTGTCAAAGAATGGAAAAAAAGACTTTAACCGTTTGAGTGCGGCGAAGCGCTATCGCGCTTCGCTTGTTATATGCTAAAAATGCGGAGGAGCGCGATCGCGCTTCTTTTGTCCAGCCAAGAATGCGGAGACGCGTGACCACACCGCTGTTCGTTAGTATACTTTTCGTATTAATTGAGAACAGTTGTATTTATATTTATTGCATTTATTATTAATTTCTATTGTATCACCATCTACGGCACTACTAAATTTTACTACTGTGTTTATTTATTTATTCGTGGTAAAAAACTTTATATTATTTTAGAAGAATTAAAAATTGTTTTCTTTTTTTTAACAAGTGTTATACTGATAATTACAAAAAGCACTATGCCAAATTCTGATTCATCTGAAAGTGACTATGATATGAGCAGTAATGATGAAGAGCGTAGTAATGACTTTGAAACTGATAGTGGAAGTGATATTATCATTCCTTCTAAGAGATTACGAATTATTAGTGATAGCAGTGATGATGAGGAAGTAACTGCAAGTGCCTCCGTTGGCGATAATATCGATGAATTTTTACCGGTAAACACAATATTTTCGAATGAATCGAATAGTTTTTTTGAAGTACCCGGTCCAAAAAATGCCCCTGCTTCTGATGCGAAACCAATTGAATATTTCAATAAATTTTTTTCAAATTCGCTCTTCACTACAATGGTAACGGAAACGAATCGCTATGCTGAGCAGTTTTTGAATTCCGCGCAAAGTCTTGGGTACCAGTAACTGTTACAGAAATGAGAGCATTTGTTGCAGTTTTATTAGAAATGGGCATTACAAGACGACCTTCAATACACTCCTATTGGAGTAAAGATTCGAGAAACATCCCGTGGTTTGGAAAAATGTTTAGTAGAGACAGGTTTCAATTGATTTTGAACTTTTTCCATTTAGTAGACAATAACAATTTAGCACCACCAGGAGATTCAGGTTACGATCCGTGCAGTAAATTCAACTTTTTAGCAGATTACGCCAATAAAATTTTTCGCGAACAATATACACCACACCGCCAGTTGAGTATAGACGAATCATTAGTTGGTACTCACTGTCACTCTATGATAAAGCAGTATCTTCCTAACAAAAAACACCATAAATGGGGAATCAAGTTCTGGATGATTTGCGATTCTGTTTCAAATTATTGTTTGGGATTTTCTTGTTATCAAGGTGCAAAATCAAGCGATGATAAAAATGAAATAAATAAGAATGGTCTGGGATATGTAGTGGTTGAGAAATTGTTATCACTCGGAAATTACTTGAATAAAGGATACCATTTATTCATAGATAATTTTTTCACAAGTATACACCTTGCAAAAGGATTGTTAGAGAAAAATACATATCTAACTGGCACCATTCGGAGAAATAGAAAATACATTCCAAATGAGGCAAAATTTGCACAGGTTGGTCAGCCAAAATATTTCAAAAATGACAAAATACTTATGTGCTCTTTCCGAGACAAACAAACTAAAAAAAATCCCGTCATATTGATATCCACACATTGCACAACAGGAAATATAACCGTTACAAAGAAAAAAGGTAATTTTCAATCTGTAAAGGAAAAACCAATTATCATTCACAATTATAATCAGTTTATGAATGGAGTAGATGAATCCGACAAAATGTTATATACATATCTCGATGAAAGACGGACTCTCAAATATTGGAAGAAAGTTGTTTCCAACATTTTTGTTAGAATGGTGCTAAACTCTTACATAATATACTCAGAGAATTGTCTGGGTAAAAAATTAACACGACTGCAATTTACTTCAAGCATAATTCATGCTATAGAGAAGGAGTGGTTAGCAAGCAAAAATGAAACTGCAAGTCCAATAAGTAAAAAGTTTGCTTTAGAAAAATTGCCAGGACGAAACTTGCGACAGTGTGAGGTTTGCAGCAAAAAAAATGGAAACGGAATTAAACGATCCAATTTAATTTGCGCTGTTTGTAAAAAAGGAATTCATGGCGTTTGTGCAGCAAAACACTCATGTAATAAGTGAGAATAAAAAACATTTTTGTTAGTAAAAATTACTTGTTTTATAATAATTAAAACTATTTTTATTATTTTCCAAAAAAAATAATTACGCATTTCATTCCGCACTTTTAGCATATACGTAAAAAAATTCTTCCGCACTCAAACGGTTAAAAAGCAAAAGGTAGTTCGACCTAAAGTGATATTTGCTTCAAAAGCAAGCAAGAAAAATTTCGAAAATTCAGATAACACATATATACCAAATTAGAGGCAATATATGTGGCTTTCATCCACAATTGGTCCCATTCAGGAACTACTCTTAGTTTTCGAGATATAAGCCCATATGTAGTATGAGGGATGGCCCAAGTAGTAGTTGTAGTTGTAACGTTTTTGTGTACTTATGTAGATGTTGTCATATAATTTATAAAATGTAAGTACATTTTGGTGAATTTAAACTTGATTGAGTGCTAGCTCAATTTAATGCAAAGCACTCATTTTTTTATGCGCGTGAGCGACTAAGGAAGCCATTTTTAATTTTCCTCTATTTGTTTTGAGTGAAACAAGTTTAGTTTGTTAGTTTAATTTGTTACCTTTACGAAAATATCGACTTCATCTTATTTTGTAACATCAAATACGCAATGACCGTCGTCAACAAGTCTATACCTGGCAAATGTGACGCGTATGTCAGCCAATATGTCACATACAATACAGCCATCAAGTACAAAGAATTTTAGTTCAATAACAACGACAAATATTATATAACAAAGCGAATTTTGAACAAAATTGCATCATTCGCCACACTTTGATGGAAAACCGGAAGACTGGCCAACATTTTTAGCAACTTATGACGACACAACTGAGGAGTTCTGCTATTCAAACAGACAGATTTTAATAAGATTACAAAAAGGTTTTGTATGGTGCAGCCAAAGATTCTGTTTTGTCGATGCTTATTTATCCGGAGAATGTTTCACAAATAATTGAAGAACTTAGTATTATTTTGGCCATCCGGAACTATTAATAAAATCACAATTGGAAAAAATTAAAATGTATTTGGTTGTAGCTGATGGACGACTCGACGGTATTATTGGTTTACCTACGTGTGCTAGATTTAAAAAACGAAATACTGACTACCAATGATATGACAATATCTTTAACTTTTATCTGAAAAAATATACAATAATAGTAAACTCAAAGCAACTTGTAAAACTACCTGTTCACTTTAAAGAAGAAGATATAGAAATTATTGTCAGTATATATTCATGTGGCATACTTCTCTTATGAGTTTGCTTTCCTGTACCCAACATGTATATTGTGCGTACGGCCAAACAGTTAACATAGCAACATAAGCATCTTTATTATAACGTGATTCGATGCCTATCAAACGTGATTATAGAAGTGGGTATTTGAATTCTGTTGCTGTTGAGCAATGGAAGACAGTGCATCAACTTTGCGAATTGTCTGTCTTCAACAGTTTTTATTCTTCGTTCTCTTCTTTTTAGGGACAGGGATTTTTCGACGGATAATTAAAAGAGGCGGTCTTCGGTATGTATTAGGCACAGGCCATAATTATGCCTCATATCGTTAATGATCCTATGTCAACAGCTCATTTGATGAAAAATGCATCAGTGAGCATGATTGCAATTGGAAGTCGGAGTATCGTGCAGCTTTACACGCATTCGTGCTTTTATGGCTTATGTCTGGCGAAGTTTTCTTTGATCATCGTGTGCTCGTCAAGCAAAGGTTAAAGGATTTACAGCATGTTTAATGCGTCTTCTGTATTTTCTAATTCCTTACGTGAGAGTCAGCAATATATTGATGGACCCATTATAAGATGGGGTGAAGAATCATATTTTGGAGCCTAAGAGGGGGTCCCAATTGGGGAGTTCGATCAGCGGAAGTTTGACTATTGTAAAATTATAGACGATGTTGGTGGCACTTGTGCTAGATTTTGTAGATATCCCAAGCCCGACGATAATACTAACTGCATTATTATCACTACTCCTAATGGCTATGGTGCTGTGCAACAACTTGATAGTTACACTACTTCAGAATGACCCAGGGTTGTATTTTTAAGGATTAGTGTTGTATATGGTAATCTTATTTCTATTACATATTGGCAACCCTCCTCTCTTATTTTTTTTTTTTCTGTTTCTACTCTGATACATATTACTTCACTTGTCATTGAATTCTAGAAGAATAAAGATCTTTAAAGTTGAAAACTCCTTAAAGCGTTTTTCTTTGTTGAGCACGTGTTCTGGTAGATTTTGTTACAATAGGTTATGGGCCTAGAACACGAAGATAGAGGAAATTAATGTCAAAGTTATCAGCATAAAAAGACACGGTTTTGAGGTTTGGGGTTTCCAAGTGAAGGTGTTATTGGAAAGTATAAATGCCTGGCGCATTGTTAAAGGTACTGAGTTAAGCCCGGCAAATGATACTGATGCTGTGCAAAAGGATTTTGACTTGAGAAGTGGTAAAGCAGTGAAATCTCTAATTTGGAAGGAAAATTTGATGCTTTGTGTGAGAAACTAAAGACTTTTATCATCACATATATTGAGGACAACAATAAGCTCTCTTCCAAACTTGATAACGTTGTTGCTGATATTAAGGATGAGCTGTCGGCTAGTGTAAGTAATTTAAGGTCTGAAGTGGACTACTGTAAGGATTTGACTTGTAATTTAGAAGCAACTGTGAATTAAAGATTTGATCTACTTGAGATGGAGAATAACACTCTGTATAAAAGGCTTTATGCCAATGACATTATTATTCATGGTGTTTATGCCAAGACATATTATTATTGTTTCGCTTCTTGGTAGACGCTGTGTAAGAGTTGTTCAAAGTAGTGCCAAGTTGCACGTGCGGTTTTGATCGACGCTGGATAATGTTCGTGGGGGTATAAAAGAAAACGTTTGGCGCAACAGCAGCTTTTACAATTATCTGTGCTTGTATTGAAAAGTCAAAGTGATATAATAAATTAAATCAATAAAAAAATAATAAAGCTACCAGAGTTTTTATTTGCCGTGGAAACCAAGGTCTTTCGCCGGGAAAAATTAATTTAAATTTGTGGAAGCAGTTGAGAGAGGTACGTAAATTTGCATTTTTTGTTCGAGTGAATAAAATGTGGAAAACGTGTCTCATAGTAAACGACTGATATTTGAGCTATTATACTTAAAATTATAAATATATTTTGGTGCCTCTTTTCATTATTCATAAATATTGGGCTTAAAAAGGATTAAGAAAAACGTGGCTTGAAGTTTTTAAACGCCATTTTGCTCAAGTTATCTTGGATAAAAGGAATTATTGTGTCTAGCAAGTTGGTCGCCATATTAAGTGGCCGGTTAGACTTTTTTATTAGTGTAGGTGCTTACCGCTAAATTTTTTGTTCTTGAAGACGTCTTTTAATTCGTACAGCCATTTCTTTTTTTTTTTGGTGTGATTATCGGGGTAAACATTAACATCAGTTTTTTTTGTTGTGGTGAATTTGTGTTGCTCACAGGGATATATTGCAATTATGGCAACGTTGGACAAATATAGTGAAGCTGCGGGTGAGCTTTTTAGATTTGAAATAAGATTTAAAGAAGAGGATTTTTCAATTTATACTGCGGAGGCTTTAGATTTTGAAAAAGAAAAATTAGGTAATTTGTGGAGAAATTTTAAGAGCCTATACTAAGGACCATGTGCTAAGGAACCAATGGAAATGAAAAAAGAAGCAGCAGCAATCTATGCTAAATATAATCAAGTGCACAGAACTCAGGTGAAATGCATTAATATTTTGGCGAGAGCTAAACGTAGGTTGCCCAAGGATGATGATGATGCATCAAAGACAGTGGTTCCCAAACAGAATTATTCTGTCCCAATTCAGGCATGTGAGGTAGATGTTTTTAGCGGGGATTATGCGTCTTGGCCCACATTTAGGGATATGTTTACTACAATTTATATAAATAATGATCGTTTGGGCCCAGTTGAAAAATTATGTTTCTTGTTTAAAAAAACTAGCGAAGATGCTCGGGAGGTTAATAGAAATATAACGGTGACGGCTGATAATTTTGAGATAGCTTGGGAAAATTTAAAAGCTACTTATGAAAATAAGCGGGTGTTATTTAATAATCAGATGCATTTGTTATATAGCTTGGCCCCATGTCAGGAAGAATCTCCCGTTGAAATAAAAAGGCTCCAGAGGGAAATAAACAATTGCCTTTCGACTTTAAGGTTATACAAAATTAATGTTGATGCGTGGGACCCAAACAAACAAGCGTTGAATTTATGGGAACAGTCAGTAAAGAACAAAAAAGAAGTTCCCAAATGAAATGAAATGAATGAATTTTTAACTGACAGATTGCGCGCTCTTGAGAGTGTCTTGAATATTCGGGCTAGTGGTTCTCAAACTAGTTTTCATTTTAATAATCAAGCTCAGAGTAAAAATAAACAGTTCAAGGCACATCATACTAAAGTTAATATGGCTCAGTGCAAATTATGTAAAGAGGCCCGTGAAATAAGCTGTTATACAAGATTTTTGGCAATGGACTACAAGAATCGAATTTCAACTTTGAGAAAATTTAGTTACTTTTTTAATTAAAATAGGGCATATGTTTGGTGATTGCCCAATCAGTAACGGTTACTCAAAGTGCAAAAGAAAACATCATAGCCTTTTGCACAGAGATTTTATTAAAAATTCTTCTCAAATACATAAGCAAATAGTGGCGCTCAAATTAATAAACAGTATTTTTTCACTTTGATCGATAAAGGCCCTTCTACGTCGAAGGCTTCAACTTGTGTTTCGTCTGATGTGGTCCAGAATCATCATCATTCAGTTTCGAAACATGTTTTATTGGCGACAGCATGGGTTAACGTTGAAAGCTACGGTAACTTTTATAAAATACGAGCCTTAATTGACCCTTGTTCAGATGAGATTTTTATATCTGAGAAAATTTGTAAATTACTAAAGTTGTCCACTGCACCTGTGTCAGCTGAAATAGCAGGTTTAGGTGGGGAAGTTGTTAGTAGAGCGAATAAAATAGCCAAATTTTCTGCATACTCATTAAAATCCCCCACTTTGTCGATAAGAGTTTCTGCTTTAGTTGTTCCTCAAGTAACTGGAAATGTACCAACTCATTCTTTTACCTCTAATGAAAGTGCATTGTTACCAAATATTGATTATGCTGATCCTGCGTTTTATAAAAGTGGTACTATTGATGTGTTATTAGGAGGGGACGTTTATCATTTGATTCTACGGCAAGAGGTACAACATGGTATTTGCGGTTCGTTAGTGGCCCAAGAAACCATTTTTTGTTGGATTGTGACTGGGCCCACAAATCACATTCGTACCATAAGGAAAATTTACTTCAGCAAAGTTTCAATTGATGAGCAGCTCACAAAATTTTGGGAACTTGAAAAAGTTTCTCGTAACTCAGTTTTATCGGAAAATGATAAATAATGCGAGGATATGTTTAGGTCCACTACTGTGAGAACAGCTGAAGGGAGATATTTTGTTAACCTACCTTTCAAAAATGCATTCTTATCCCTGGCTCCTAATAGACACATAGCTCTAAGTCAGTTTATGAGAAGTGAACATGCTTTGTTGGGTAAACCACAGCACAAAGCCTTATATGATGAGGTGATTAAAGAATACTTAACTTTGGCACATATGGAAAAAATTGAGAATCCAGTAGCTGGCCCAAGTTATTATTTACCTCATCATGGCGTTTTTAAGCCAGATAGTACTACAACAAAATTAAGAGTAGTATTTAATGCTTCGAGTATAACACCTAGTGGCAAAAGCCTTAATGATATTTTACATAATGGACCTGTTCTTCAAAAAGATTTAGTAGTTCTAATATTAAAATGGAGGTTTTTTTAAATTTGTCTTTAATGCAGATATTTCAAAAATGTTTAGAAAAATTTTAATAAATGCTGAACAAGCTCTTTTTCAACATATTTTGTGTCGTAGTTCTTCAGATGAAGAGCTGCAAGACTTTAGATTAAAAACTGTCACCTTTGGTGTAAACTACGCTCAATATTTAGCCCTAAGAACGCTATTGCGGTTGGCAGATGATGAAGAACATAATTATCCAGTAGGTGCAACGATTTTGCGGGAAAACATGTATGTCGATGATGCTTTAGTAGGAGCTCATACTTTGCAGGAAATTTTAGAGGCCCGAAATCAGTTAATATCTATTTTAAAAGCAGCTGGATTTGATCTGAGAAAATGGACCTTTAACATAAGAGAAGTTTTAAGTGGGTTGCCCACTGAACATTTATTAAATTAACATTTCTTGCAAATTGATGATAAAAGTAATGCAAAGACTCTAGGTGTTCGTTGGAATGCTTCAGCAGATTACTTTTACTTCACAATAGAGGTAATTCCACTCAAGTCTTCTTATACGAAAAGAGAAGTACTTTCTGTAATTGCTAGGCTCTTTGATCCTGCTGGCTGGCTTGCTCTCGTTATTATAACCGCTAAGATGCTGATGCAGCAAATGTGGCTTGACAAGATCGGCTGGGATGATGACATCAAACAGGCTAGTCTTAAAAATTGGCAGTCCTTTGTTAGTCAATATAGGGATATAATCGAAATAAAAATTCCGCGTTGGATTCAGTATACAAGTAGTTGTTATATGGAGTTTCATGGATTTTGTGACTCGTCAGAATTGGCTTATGCAGCAGCTTTGTATGCTTGAGTTAAAGTTGAGAGTAAAATAATTACAAGTCTGTTGATAGCGAAGTCAAAAGTGGCTCCGTTAAAAAAAAAAACCGTCTATCCCTCGTTTAGAGTTATGTGGTGCTGTATTGTTGGCGAAGTTAATCAGTAGCATTTTGGCTCAGTTCCCCTTTTTCAGTTATTCGGTGTATATGTGGTCTGCCTCAACAATAGCTCTTCCGTGGCTAAAAAAAACCTCCATGTAGCTGGAAAAGTTGTGTGGCTACTATTTTAGAAAAAGTTGGCAATAAAAACTGGTACGATGTTTTTTTGGAAGACAAACCTGCGGATCTAGTAACCCGGGGGCTGACCCCTACGGAGTTAAAGAACTGCAAACTTTAGTGGGATGGTCCAGAATGGCTGAGGTTAGAAAAATATTTGTGCCCTCAGAATTTGAAGAAGAAAGGAAAAATGTTCAGGTTCATATTGCTAGACCTGAGGCGAAAGAAGACATTCTAGACCGATTTTCTAGTCTTCCAAGAGCTTTACATGTCATTGCTTACATTTTTCGCTTTTTTAACCCTCTCGCTGGCTTAAATAAACCCAATTTGTAGCTCTGCAGACATCCGCTGAGGAATTTTTGTAAGAAACCGCCTTTTCAGCTCTCCCAGCAGATACATTTCTCTAAGGAGTACGCATGTCTACTTAAGTAGAAGATAATTGAACCAAATAGCCTGCTGATAACCCTAACCCCCTTTCTTGATGATAATAAAATTATGCGTGCTAATAGTCGTCTCAGCTTATCGCCAAGTTTATCTTATAACGAACGTTAGGTTATCTTGTCTGTATGTTGATTTTGTTCATAAAATGGTCCATCATGGTGGTCTAAAATTGGTACATAACGTCATTCGACATGAATGCTGCATAATAAAGGCGAAAATCGTAATAAAAACTTGTATAAACAATTGCAAAAAATGTGTTTTGCACCGCAACACACGGCAGGTGCAAATTATGGCTGCCGTGCCCAAAAAGAGAACTACCTTGAGTCGTCGATTTGTTAATACAGGAGTTGATTTTGCTGGCCCATTTGAATATATGAGTTTTACTAGACGGTACTGTAAAATAACGAAAGGTTACGTGTGTCTTTTTGTCTGTTTCGCGACAAAGGCTATCCACCTTGAAGCTGTTATTGGTATGTCGACTCCGGCATATTTAACTGCCTTGGCCCAGTTTATTGCTCGCCGTGTTTGTCCGAACTGCATTTATTCAGATAATGGCAGGAACTTTATTGGCGCCGCTAAAGAAATCGACGAAAACTTCGAATATTACGTTAAAGCTCTTATGATGCTGTCGCCGCCCCTCACATGGGAGGGCTGTGGGAAGCGGGCGTGAAAAGCTTAAAGACGCATTTCAAAAAGATGGCTGGTCAGCTAAAACACTCCTTTGAAGAATTTTATATCCTCCTGGCTACTATCGAAGCATATCTCAATTCACGTCCGTTAGGCCTTTTGTCAGAAAACATTGATGATTTGTCTGCGCTTACCCGTGGTCGTTTTTTAATCGGCTCTGCGTTGCTTACACCTGCTGAGCCTGAGGAACTCAACCCTGTGGTGAGCATTATGAATCGATGGCGCAAGTTCAAGGCTATGCAACATGAAATATGTCGTCGTTGGAAGGACGAGTATCTCAAAGAACTGCATAAACGTAACAAATGGAAATCTCCGCAGAGAAACCTAAAGGAAAATGACTTAGTTTCTCTTAGAAATGAACTTCTTTGTCCTACAGAATGGCGCTTAGGTCGTATTGTAAAAATATATCCTGGTAGAGATAATCGGGTACGAGTAGTCGACATCAAGACGCAAGCTGGCGTCATTACAAGGCCAGTTCATAAGTTAGTCCTCTTAACTATTACGTCTGATTCATAAAGTGCAATCTCTTTGAAACACGTATTCAACGCTTATGGTCCGCTTTTTTCTCTTTGTGTTCTAATTAAGCCTCTCTTTCAGCAAACCATGGCAGATTCGTGGTTCAACACCAATTACGGGTGCCCTATCTATAACCGTCTGCACGCAATTCGCCAGTGCACACATTTCTTGACGATCAGGGTGGAGCTCAAGAGACGAGCGGTACTCGAACACAACCCATGCAAAAGTTGCCTAGCTCAATCTCACGAGCTTGACGAATGCCGCAGCCTGGACCGATGCAAGAGATGCCAAAAACGCCACAATACCCTGTTACACCCAGTCGATAACGGAAATGAATAGTTCAAGATGACCGTTGAAGCAAAGCTATATCCCCATCAGGGCCCAGCTCGTTGTAGTCCGATCCGTCTACGGTTTAACCCGAACGCGGCCAGAACGTCAATCCATGAACCCTTTGCTAGAAAAGTTGGCTGTAGTATATGGCAGGGCCGGACGTGGGTGACTCTCAAGCATCGGCTGTTTGAGCACCGAAAGATTGCGGTGCAGTGCGCAGTCGAGAACTTCACGTTTCGTCGCAGCCCGTCACATTATATTTGCGATAAGTGGGTGCGCTATACAAAAATGGGAGTGGTGTTGGCTGACCCAAAATGATGCGAGGCGGTTAACGTTGACATGGTTCTGGGAGCTGACGTTGTCCCTCCCATTTTAGAAGGTCACGCCGAGGGTAGACCGGGTAAGATTTACGCCCAGAAGACTCTATTTGGAGAAGCGTTTTTTGGCGAAGGCATTAAGCGAATCGATTAAATGTTTAAGAAGTTTTGTGGCCCACAGTGAATAGAATTGAATTTTTTTGAATTATCTTTGTTGCTCATTTGTAATATATATATAAATATAATTTTATTTTTTTTCTCCCCCTTTCTTTATAATAATAATATGGATTATTACGTATTTGACATATTGATAGATGCGTAGTTAATTACATGATTTGGTGCAATTGATGATTTGTGTTGTGATGGTAGCGCAAGGTAGGCGGTATGTTTATGCCAAGACATATTATTGTTTCGTTCCTTGGTAGACGCTGTGTAACAGCGGTCTACACTAGAAATAAAGTTGAAAATTTTTATGTTAGCAATTGTCAAAATCAATTGCAAACACAAGATGTTTACGTGTGGAACGCACATGTTAGTGTTTGCAAATCTATTGCTAAATAAATGGTAAAACACATTGCTAAGAAACAATGTTCTAACACAAGCTGTCAAATTTGGTTTTTTTTCTAGATACTTTTCGCGGGAAGTATGAAAAAGAATTGAATAAATTTACTCGTATGCTTGAAAGTGTAGTTTTTAAGCTAAATAGAAAAGGAAGCCATTAAATAAAACAAAAGGAGTATAAAAATATAATTGTGGGTGAAATATGTAATGTGTTTTGGGGAATAAAGGAGTGGGACGTTAACCTTTTTAACTAAAATGATTTCACATGATACTTAAGAATTAGCGTTTTGCGCCATTCTGTAATTGTAGTTAAAAAACCAATTATAATGTAATTTAAGTTATGTAATTTGTAATTAAACATTTTAATAAACAATTACATACATGTAATTATGTAATTGATATTTTAATTACAGTTACAGGACAATCTGCAATTGAGGTGTTTAAAATACAAATTTTAAACAAATTTATTTTCAATTCTTTATATCATTTATATTTGAAACAATTGTTATTTATCAATTGAAACATGCATTTACATAACCGTATCTTTTAACATATTCGTTTTTAAATATTTGTTAATGTTAAAACATAAATTGTAACGATCTATATAAAAACTTATTGTGAATTAATAACATTGCATTAAAGCCTAATCATCGAAAGATCTGTCACAAGTTATGTACAAAATTACCTAATAAGATTTCCTTTTTATAAAACTAAAATGGTAGACTCACTTGGATTGAAACAGGCGAACGGTGAGCATTTACACAGCTAAATAAAACAAATTGAATTTAATTCTAAAAACCAACTTTTATTTCCTTTTCCTAAAACTAAAACACTTAAACGTCTCTAATTACGGAGAAGATAACGTTAAAAACAGATACAGAAATCTAGGGAAACTGATTTGACTTCTTATATTTATTTGGGTGTATTCAAAATCTACATACAGTCCACTCAAATTTTCCTGACATCCAAATAAACTCTTAAATCCTCTAAAGGAGCCACGTCATCCCTAAATCTCTGCCAATCTTGTTCATGAGGTTTTCAATTACAATTACATTTTTTTGTTATTAGTAATTGAACAATTTAAATACACATTACATTGACATGTACATAGTCGTAGTTAAAAAATCAATTACATCGCCTAGGACTGTTAAAGACTTTTTCGTCACAATTGCTTAAAACTAATAATTTTATTTCAACATTTTTTTATAGCAGATCATCAATAATGGAGTGGCAAATTGAAGATGTTTTTAAAGTAATAAATTTATACAACCAATTTCCTTGCCTATGGAACTATCAAGACTACAATTATAAAAGAGTGGACAAGAAAAAAAAACGCTTGGCAAGAAATTTCGAAATGTTTGGGAAGGATGAAGAAATAGTAAAAAAGAAAATGAAACACTTAAGATCGGCGTATCTTGTGGAGAAAAAAAAGGTGGAATCGTCAAAAAAGTCTGGATCTGCATCGGACGACATTTACATACCACATCTTTTCTATTTTAATGAAATTAACTTTTTGGACCCAGTCATTAGCTTACTTAAGTTTACAATATATACAGTTGATCCTTTTAACACTTTTTTTAAATTAAGATATATGAAGAAATTTAAGGCCTCTCAGTTTCATGAAACTCTACATAATGACCCCGGTATACTTATATTGCTGGTATTTTTTTATACAGAGTTTGACACTTACTTTCATGAAACACTTGCATGCATAAACTCAAGGTTAGCTATCTTTAAATTAACGATCAACTATCTATTATATTTAAGAAAAACCTGAAGCTCAATGAATTTTGTTGCTTATAAATTCAAGCTTGTTACAACTGACAAGATATTTATATATTTGTAAAACTTTTACATTAACCCATTTGGCGCCTCTGTACACAATTAAGTACACTCAGAAAATGCAAGCTAGATATTAGATTGTGAAAGATATATTTGTTTTTTGTGTATTAGTTAAGAAGTGACAAATATAGCATTAAAAAAGAGAAAAAAAAGATCGTCTTAATTTTTGACAACTGTCGTAGAATAATCTCTGAATTTGTATTATTTTCGCATGCGCAAGTAGTTACACACTTGTATTATTTTTTATATCTTCGCAATAACTTATTAAATTCTATATATGTTTTTTTTTTTTTAAGTTAACATTTCGCTTTATCAAATAATTGTTAAAAAAGTGGGTTCCAGTTTATAACCGCAAATAATTTTGGTTTGGAATACCAATGTACTCAGTTGAGTACAATGGCGTAATCCAAATAAAAATTGTGACAACATTATCTTATTATAAATGTAGAAATACACATTATTACAACCATGTTGCAAATATTCTTTTATGTAAGTAGGGGAATCCCATATTTTATTTTCGATATAAAATAAAGTTTGATATGTATTAGTGTAATAAGAAATCACTATCAGACCAGTTGTATAAATGTGTATATAAAAGAATTGTGTGAAAAATTATTTTCGATGAATTCAAAACGTTATAACATTTCTAACGGTTTTAAGGGCTTAGAAGAGGCAATTAATTATATTTTAGAAAACAGTGATGCTGATGAAGAACCTGACTTTGCAATAATACCACCCGAACCGAATGTGCTAACAGATGACGAAGAATTTGCTGATGAGAACATAATTGGTGATTCTTTACCAAAAGACGTGCCTGGTACTATAGAGGTATTTAGATGTGAGGAAAGCGACAGCAGCGATGATGAACCATTGGCCGAAAAGGTCAAGAGAAATCGCCGTCAAGAACCAGTGTGGCGCAAGAGTTTACCAACATACTCTTCCACGGATCGCGAGGTCACTGATATGATTGAAAAACAAGAAGATGTGAAGAAACAGCTTCAAGATCTTACCCCAGTACAAATATTTAAAAAAATATTTGATGAAGAAGTTGTAAACCTGATTATAACAAACTCAATTTTATATGCCCATCAGAAAAACAGACACAACTTTCAGCTAGACTCTACCGACTTGAAAAATTTTATTGGTGTATTGATATTTTCTGGGTATCACAAATTACCCAGAGAAGATTTGTACTGGTCCTACGATGAAGATCTAGGCATTGAAGTAGTATCAAAATCAATGACAAGACAAAGATTTAGAGACATAAAAAAATATCCACTTTGTCAATAATGAGGAAGCTATTACTACAAGGGACAAAATGTTTAAAATTCGCCCATTAGCTGATATTCTAATAAAAAAAATTCCTTCAGTGGGGTGTAGTACACAAACAAATTTTAATTGATGAATCCATGGTTAAATATTTTGGTCACCATCCCTCTAAACAGTTTATCAGAGGAAAGCCAGTGAGGTTTGACTTTAAAAACTGGGTGGCAGCGAGTTCCACGGGATATTGTTATGCTTTTGATTTTTATTGCGGAAAATCCGATGAATGTTCCACGGACCCCTTAGGATCAAGAGTGGTTAAAAGCCTGCTTCGGAAGATAAACTCTGATCCAGCAGAACACGAAGTATTTTTTGACAATTTTTTTACCAGCTATAACCTCTTAGTGGAACTAAAAAAAGAAGGATATCAAGCAACGGGAACCATACGCGAAAATAGAATCAAAAGGTGTACTCTAAAAAGCACAAAGGAAATGAAAAAGGAAAATCGTGGGTCATACGACACATTTGATTCATTAGGTACTGTAAAACGTTGGTCTCAACGGCAGAAAATAGACGTTCCTATTCCAAAACTGTTTCAAAGTTATAATAAGCACATGGGAGGAGTTGATGATTTGGATCAGTCTATTTCACTTTACAGGATTTCAATTCGCGGTAAAAAATGGTGGTGGGTACTTTTTACCTACATGATAGATATGGCCATTGCAAATGCTTGGCGTTTATATGTAATGAGTCATAATGATAATATGGACCAACTTTTATTCCGGCGCTCTATTGCGAGGTTCTACTTACGCAAGATGTTTGTTGGTAAAGCTCGGCCTACATCTTAATCAGTTCCAGGATTACCGCAAGACGGCATAGGTCACTACCCTGCAAAAGTTGTTAAACCAGTCAGATGTGTAGTATGCCATGCAAGAGTTCGCTGGCAATGTAAAAAATGCTTAAAAACATTATGTGTAGAAAGATCGTCTTTTGAAAGTTTTCATACGTAAGATACCGCTGTACCCAGTCGAGTACATATACTTTTTACCTTACCTAATGAATTTTTTTAAGTTTTTTCTTTTGTTTATGTTTATTTAGTTTCCTAAGAATATAAAAATAAACGTTTGTCTAAAATATCACTGCTGGTTTCATTTTGGCGGTAAATGGGTTAATTTGAATATTATCTGTTAATTACGTTGATCAATTATATTTACTTTTAAATCTAACACCTGCATAAATAAATTCTAGGATGAACATGATGTTTTTGAATTCAGTCCTACAGTTTCTTTAAGTGAAGACTCGCAACTAAATGAGAGCGAGGAACAGTGCTTGTTTCATCAAAACGATACTCCAGTGTCTAGTAAAAGTGCTATCAATCCTCGAAAACGAAAAGCTGAGAGGAATTTAAAAGTTAATTATGCCATAGATGCATTTATTAAAAGAACAGAAAACAACGAAAAAGAAACCAAGTTTTCCCATTTCGCCAAATATGTTAAGATGCAATTGGAAAAAATGGATCATAAAACTGCTATGGAAGTAATATTAGATATCCAGAATATTTTCATAGATAAAATGCCAAAAAGTAATGCTATAGAACATGTAATGCAGGACGCCAATATACTTTGAATATCTAGTTAATTGCTTTTCTAAAAATTGGTCTGTTGATTTGCAACAAAAAAACTTTGCCCTTAATAATATATATATAATATATAATAATATATATATAATATATATGTATTTTTATAAAATTTTTATTGAAGGTACTTAAGTTTGATAATAAATGAATTATTTAAAAATAAATTTACATTTTTTATTTATATAAGTATGAAAGTGCATTTATATTTATTCAACCGATTTTTAAATGCTTCTACCAATATTCATAGGTGATGTGTATCAACAGAAGTTGTTAGTTAGTTGACGTCATTTTTTGAATATTATTATTGTATATCTAAAAAAGAAAAAAGGTCGTCTCATCTCCAGATCGTGATCTCTTAATTGAAGAAATGGATTTACCCAATACCTTCTTTCATAATTTTCATTTTCATCCGCCATATCAACTATGTCGATTAAATGCTTTAACTCAATCAATAGTTTTAAGCTATACTCTTCCATTATTAGTAATTTATTTATAAAACTCGCAACTTGAATAAAAACACGACCCGCTTACACAATGCACAATTATACGTCAACTATAGGCAAACACGACAACCTTCTTTAACAAATTTCTTAAAATTGTGTCCTAACATATGTACGTGTTCTCCACCTTAGAACATAAGCTATAACATCAAAATTTTTTTACTGTTATTCTGCTGACGTTATTTCTTATGTTAGAAAAGAAAAATGTTAGGTGAAGACGCAGCGTAAGAGTTGTTCAAAGTAGTGCCAAGTTACACATGTGCCGTCTGCACGATTTATGGAGGCGACGCCGGTTGGGTTATGGTCAACGCTGTATAATTTTTGTGGGGGTATGAAAGAAAATGTTTGGCGCAACAGCAGCTTTTACAATTATCTGTGCTTGTATTGAAAAGTCAAAGTGATATAATAAATTAAATCAATAAAAAAAAAATAATAATAATAAAGCTACCTGAGTTTTTTTTTGCCATGGAAACCAAGGTAACTAGAACAAACACATGGCTTAACCGATTGTTTGAAGGACTTATCTGTTGTTGTGATGGGCCTAGTAAAGTTTTACAATGTCAACATTACGAATCATGATAATAATCAGGCGGTGTATATTTATAAGGAAAAATCTATTCTTGTTAAATTTAACAGCCTCTCACTGCGTAATTTTATTATTACTACTTACTACAAGAATATTAAGTTCAGACCTTTGAAAGCGTCTAATATAGTTACTGATGTGCCTGTCGAGTTACTTAACCATTGGATATACCTGAATGATCAACTCTCTCTTTCGATGGGTGAGCTCTATTCTTTTTGTTGAAAGCTGCGTTAAAAGGGCCTTATTAAACGATTAAGGCTTTTAAAAACTATGAAGACTTCGCCAGCGGTAATAGTGCAAAATATTGAGGAGGTTAAGCTTGATAGTAAGGGATGTGCTGAGCTGCTTAGAAGTGGTACTGATGTTCCTACAAATATTTAATGCCTGGCTGGACGAGTGTAATTTACGTTCTCAATTTTAGTTATTTTTTATTTTTTATATTTCTTGACTTTATTACTGTTGTTAGATTTACTTTTTACATCATATTCATTACTTTTTATATTTGCCACCAAAACTTTTAATGGTATATAGATTTATTACTGAATTTTCCTTTTAATGTTGCATTTGCTGTGCCCTTTTGGGTTCTTGTGGTTTTGCTATTGTTTTACCAATTTTTTTATATTTTGATTAATCTCTCCTGTTTTGAATTTCTAAATCAGTCGACGTGACATTTATATAATATTTATTTGATATATTTTGAATTGTATATTAAATTCGGTTATTAAAATTATGGTATTATTTTTTTACCTTTTCTGTATTGTTTCTACTCCTTGCTTTTCCCGGCTATACTTGAGTTTGTTGTCTATTATGTTGTCTGATATTAATCTTGGTCCGGTGGTTAGTTATAATACATAATGAATGAACAATGACAGCTCCAAACCAATATTACACAACATTGTTTCCAGAATTCACACCATCAAGGGAGAAATGGGCGATTTGGAAGCAAAAACTTGATTTACATTTTATGGAATTAAGTATCACTGAGGAAAATGTCAAAAAGTAACTTTACTAAAGTTAGTAAATGCTGAGGCGTACAATACATTGCACAGCGTATGTAGTCCCAAGGCACCAATTTCTTTTGCATGCAAAGAATTGTGTAAACTCCTTGATATACATTATATGCCTCCAGTAATTATATTTCACGAGAGAAGAAAATTCACGCTGCCATTAAAGACTTAAATGAAACTGTAGCGGAGTAGTATGCACGAGTCAAGCGTCTTGCTTGAAGTTGTAAGTTTGAAGGCAACTTAGATGCATTCATTCTTAACCAGTTTGTTACGGGACTCCCTGAAAGAATTAAAAAAAAATGTGCGACGAGGATGAACGGCTGACGGCAGACGAAGCTCTGCGCAAAGCAATTATACTTGAGACGAAACTAGCAGCGAAAAATACCGACGTCGACGTAAGCGCAGTTAATTATATCAAACAGCGAGCAAAAACAACTTTAGACAAAATAACAACTACTTTAAACAAAACAAAAATCGCGACAACAACAGTGAGAGAAGTAAAGAAAAGAGATCAACAGCGTGTTCCCACTGCGGGTGAAAAAATCATCTATCCAATGAGTGACGATACAAAAATAACATGTGCAATTTTTGTAACAAAATTGGACACTTGTCATCAGTACGCCGGACCAGGAACAACAAAATAAATTATGTATCTAACAAATACAGTGACGCAGAAGATGATAATGTTAATAACATATTTAATTCTATTTTCAGTATCACGATGGATGGTAATGCAGGTAAGATGTACACACCTTCAGTAATTATTGACGGGACTAAAAACGGCCGCATCTATTTTTCAAAAGACTATTAAAAATCGTTTTCGTGGAATTCCACGTGTAGCCGTCTATGACTGCCACACCAACAGACGTTACCCCTAGCTCTATGGTTGATAGGGCATTGATGAGAAAGCAATAACAGAACCGGATTAAAAACAGGTAAATAATTACATTAAACTGGAAGGCAAATTTTTTATGCACAAGAATGAGGCGAAAGTTGGTACGAAGCCGTTGATATTTGCCAGTTCGAAGAAAAGGTGCGAGGAAATTGCCATGAATTGAAGACAGGGACTATCTGTGCCCGACATTTATACCTATTATAGTAAACATCCCAATGGAACAGTTGGAATTAAAAAATTTAATGAGGCCCAAACCGCGGTTATCGTTTGCGCAAACGCAATTGAATCAGGCATCACCCTTTACGGCTGTACACATGTTTGGGACTCCAGAGAAGAATTATATGTTCAGATCGGTAAACGCATTTGCCTCAATCGAAAAACGATAGATAAGAAAAACATGATACAGCGCGCGATATTACAATTACTGACAGGAATTTATAGGAACATTTGCAAACATTGGATGTAGTTTTGTCAAAGCTGAGTTCTGCGGGCGTGACTTTAAATGAGAGACAAATGTATTTTTTTCAAATCCGAAGTAACCTATTTAGGTTTTCGTATAGATAAACACCGTCTTCGAAAAACACCAGAGCAGATATCTTGTATTAAAAATGCACCTGTGCCAACCAATGTGACCGAGCTTAAAGCATTTGCGAGAAACTTTGCGGACAAAATGAGTCCTTTATATAATTTATTATCAAAAAATCAAGGCAGACATTATATCAGATCAAGTGTTAATTCATTTTAACGCGAATTTAGCGATTATTCTAACCACTGATGCTACTAACAATGCCGTTGCTGAAATGCTAAGTCACGAGTTTCCTGATAACTCTTTAAGACCAATAACATTTATATCTCGGGCGTTGACCAAAACTGATTTAAACTATGCACCTATTGAAAAGGAAGCTTAAGCTATTATTTTTAGTGTTTCCAAACTGGGACAATATCTTTTTGGAAACAAGTTTATAATTCGTACTGATCACAAACCACTTTTTACCTTAATTGGTCAAACAAAAGGGATACCTGCCATGGCAGCGGCTCGTATCCAACGATGGGCAGTAATACTGTCCGGATTCGATTATGTTATCAAATATGTGAAAGGTGAGCGTAATTTTGCTGATGATTTGTCTAGGATGCCGCAATCGATAGCTGTTAAAGATTAAATTAAATTTTATCAATTCATCATATTATCAATTCTGGTGGCCTGGGCTGGATAAGAATATTGAGGAATTGACTAAAGATTGTATTCCTTGTCAGGAACTTTAGGCTAGCCGCGAAAAAGCCTGCTTCTGTGTGGAGTCGAATACATGCCGACTTTGGAGGCCCCATTAAAAATTACTATTTATTTATAGTAATCGACTCATTCTAAAAATGGGTAAAAGTCTTTCCTACCAAGGATATAACTTCCAGATTTATTATTGGTATAATGAGAAATTTATTTGCACGGTATGGCCTCGTAGACACATTCGTGTGTGATAACGGACGACAATTCGTCTCGGAAAAGTTTCAACAATTTTTAAAATTCAATGGTATCAGACAAATTTTAACAGCTACTGGCCATCCTGTGACCAATGGCCAGCCTGAAAATTTCGTAAAAATTATGCAAGTTTAGTCACTATTATCTGCCGTTTTCTAGCAGATTATCGCAATACAAAGCATTGTACAACAAATGCAACACCTTCAAGTCTTTTTCTTAATAGAACACCAAAAACAAGATTCAGTTTACTTATACCGAACTAGTTCAGGACGTAATAATGCAAAGCCAAGATAAAAGTATCACCAATTATAGGGGTTATCGAAACGTTACATTTAATGAGGGTGAAAAAGTTTGGGTGCGTGAGTACTCAGATCCGAATAAAGGAAATAATCAACAAAATACTTGGCCCAAGAACATATCTCTGCGCTTTATTTAAACCATAGAGAAATCATAAGACATCTTAATCAGATACGAAGCCCAAAACATAATGTTACAGAGAACAACAATTCCAAGGTGCATGATGATGCTATCACACATGATGATGTTTCAGCTTGCACAAACAACTCAATAACTCCTGAAAATGACATAGATCAAGCTGAATCTGAACCTACCTCCTACACACATTAGCAAACTGAAGAAGATACACCTAAGCGTGAACTAAGACCTCGCCAGGGTGGTAAAGTAGTTAAGCCGTAAATAAAAAAACAAAATGTGCAATTAAATATTTTATTAATTATATTTTCATATGAGTTTCCTCAATTATAATATAAATAAGCTTTACGTGTTGTAAATAGCTTTAAGACATTAATATCAAACAAAAAAGGGGATACGTTATATTCATATGTCAACTGAATTAGAATAAGTTTACTACCTGGCAACGCTTCTCGTCTGTCAACTAATAAATCAAGTAGATATTAAGTATAATGAAAAAAGGCATTCGGTAATCAACTTTCAAGAAAACAAGTCTTCTTTTTTACAAGCACCGACCCCACGATATTACATAAATATTTCATGAGAATATCATGATTAACAATTAACAGCAAGGCGTTGATTATATGCACACAGCCGGACTTCAGTTGCCAAAGCGAAAATAAAATGGCACAGGTCTTTGAACGTTAGTATGGTGAACAAAACATCATAAAACACTTCCTTTTCATGTTTTTGTGCAATAGTTTTTAATTAGTTTAATAATTAATAGTATTTTGCAATTTGGTAAGTTCTTCAATACTTTATTTTAATACTATTGGTAGTTTAAAAAAAATATATATATATTTATATAAATTTTTCTTCAGACATATACCTAAATGAGTATAGAATTGGATGCTTCGGAAGAGGTAGATGTAGACCTATATTGTTCTGATGACGGTGTACATGAACTATATAGTAAATACCGAATGGTCTCATGAAAACATTATAAAATTAATAAATTCCGTGGAAGAACGCCCAACGCTTTAGGATATTAGTTCTTCCCTACAAATTGCCAAAAATATCAGCTTGGCAAGAAATCGCGGACAGAATAGGACATCGAAATGCAGACGAGTGCAAGGCGAAGTGGTCTAATTTGCGAGTAACTTTTAAGACAAACTTAAGCAAACCCAAAAAAATAAAAATCAGTCTCAGCTGCTCATGTAAATATTGTGTGGAAGTATTTTAATGCAATGTTGTTTCTAGAAGTGAATGAAGCACCCGAAACAACATAATCAATTTCATCAATGACACTGGGGAGTTTGTATTAAATTTTGTTTAGTGAGGTTTCTTCATTTAAATTGTTTAATAGCCTTTCGCAGAATTGAACTTGGTGACCAATACTACAAAAACGTGATAAAAAATACCACCTTCACCGGATGTATTTAAAGAAATGGCAGCGAAAGCCATATCCACTATAGCGGAAAAATGTAAGGAAAACGACCAATTTGTAATTTTTAGCAATCATGTTTCCGCTGAATTACATAGCTTCTTGGTTCCTAAAGCATTATTTGTTAAAAGAAAATTGGAACATGAGTTATATACACACCAAAAGCAATATCACACCAACACCAACTCAAAGGTCAATGCACTAGACAAAACGGCGCATAATTTAATTCGTTGTTTAATCGATTTTTTACTTAAATAAAACTGTGCTTTGTATGCAAGTTCAATAAGCTGAACTTCCACACAAGACAAATAGTAACGTTTTTCTAAGAATTAATCCAAACAATATTTAAGTTAGTTAACAATTAAGTATTACTAAAATATTGTAAACAATCAAAAATATTCCTAAGAATTGACCCAAATAATATTTAAGCTTAATTACAAATTAAGTATTACTAAAATATTGTAATGATATTCCTAAGAATTGATCTAAATAATATTTAAGCTTAATCAACAATTAAGTATTATAAAAATATTGTAAAATCAAGTTAAAAGATTAGAAATAAATTGGTAGTTAAAGAAAGAGGTTGTTACTTTTTTAATATTTAAGCATAAACATAACATATTTCGCGCACTCGTCGATCTTATCGACAAAGTCCAAAACGATAACTAATGACATATTCTATATGTATGTCAAACATATATACATATACATATTTGTATATACAAGTTAACGACGCAAATATTAAATATAACAAAATTCTATTTTCCGACGACACCATGTATTCAGCTGCTAACATCCGCTCCCACGAAATTTGATGATCCAGAATAATAAAATTCGAGGAATTACATCAGGTGATGTGGTTGGCCAACGTAATTATAATTTGAATAAAAAGACATTTTTGTTAGTTTTTAAGTCAGTGGTAATTTAGTCTTAAATAAAGAAAGGAGGAAACTCCAAATAAAAAAATATTTTTTTTTTTATTTCAATTTAACTTAGAAAAGTTTAATTGGCGCTCGAGCAGGGACCGTCAGGACGCGAACACAAAAGAGTACGTGTCGGGATTAAAAAAAAGTTTTAAATAAAAAATTCTTTGTCCATCCGTTTATTCTGTCGGTCAGCTACAAGTGAAGAAAGAGGACCCTTAGTAACTGCTATAGTTGAGCAGGCGTAAGGGCGACACTTAAGTTTCAGCCGCTTTACAAACTTTGAAAGGGAATAGGCTCATAAAAAAATCATATAGTGAATAGCCGCCCTAAAATAAATTAATATATAAACTTGATATTTGTGAAAATATAAATTTAATTTTTAATTTTCACCCTGACCAGGATTCGAACCATCGATTTTACAAATTAATGAAATTTTCGGCTTTTGGTTCTTTTTAATTAATTTTCTAAACATTTTTAGAAAGAAAAATTATTTACAAATGTATGCGGACGTTTTCCAAAGAAAACAAGAAAAATTAGACGCTAGCAGAATGAAATGCAGCATTTTCTGGACCGCCACATCCTTCATCAGCATTCTTTGCATCTATCTACCTTATGTTATGTACATCGTAAACATCATCTATTTAACCAACTAATCTTAATGTTAATTTGGTGAGACGAAGTTCACACACAACTTAAAGCTTTTTCTTTGTCATTCTCTTTGTAACTCGTCTTGTACATTTGTTGTTGCTTTTTTTTTGTACTAGCAATTTGATAGTCACAAATGCAACTTTTTTATTTTTAATTATTCATACTTGTTTGCTCACAACATTATAGACACTGTTTCAGTATCATATTGACTTTTATGAGTTAAGTATGAATGTAAATACGCGGTGCCTAGCGTTTGTTTTAATTTTTAATTTTCACCCTGACCAGGATTCGAACCATCGATTTTACAAATTAATGAAATTTTCGGCTTTTGGTTCTTTTTAATTAATTTTCTAAACATTTTTAGAAAGAAAAATTATTTACAAATGTATGCGGACGTTTTCCAAAGAAAACAAGAAAAATTAGACGCTAGCAGAATGAAATGCAGCATTTTCTGGACCGCCACATCCTTCATCAGCATTCTTTGCATCTATCTACCTTATGTTATGTACATCGTAAACATCATCTATTTAACCAACTAATCTTAATGTTAATTTGGTGAGACGAAGTTCACACACAACTTAAAGCTTTTTCTTTGTCATTCTCTTTGTAACTCGTCTTGTACATTTGTTGTTGCTTTTTTTTTTGTACTAGCAATTTGATAGTCACAAATGCAACTTTTTTATTTTTAATTATTCATACTTGTTTGCTCACAACATTATAGACACTGTTTCAGTATCATATTGACTTTTATGAGTTAAGTATGAATGTAAATACGCGGTGCCTAGCGTTTGTTTTAATTTTTAATTTTCACCCTGACCAGGATTCGAACCATCGATTTTACAAATTAATGAAATTTTCGGCTTTTGGTTCTTTTTAATTAATTTTCTAAACATTTTTAGAAAGAAAAATTATTTACAAATGTATGCGGACGTTTTCCAAAGAAAACAAGAAAAATTAGACGCTAGCAGAATGAAATGCAGCATTTTCTGGACCGCCACATCCTTCATCAGCATTCTTTGCATCTATCTACCTTATGTTATGTACATCGTAAACATCATCTATTTAACCAACTAATCTTAATGTTAATTTGGTGAGACGAAGTTCACACACAACTTAAAGCTTTTTCTTTGTCATTCTCTTTGTAACTCGTCTTGTACATTTGTTGTTGCTTTTTTTTTTTTTTGTACTAGCAATTTGATAGTCACAAATGCAACTTTTTTATTTTTAATTATTCATACTTGTTTGCTCACAACATTATAGACACTGTTTCAGTATCATATTGACTTTTATGAGTTAAGTATGAATGTAAATACGCGGTGCCTAGCGTTTGTTTTAATTTTTAATTTTCACCCTGACCAGGATTCGAACCATCGATTTTACAAATTAATGAAATTTTCGGCTTTTGGTTCTTTTTAATTAATTTTCTAAACATTTTTAGAAAGAAAAATTATTTACAAATGTATGCGGACGTTTTCCAAAGAAAACAAGAAAAATTAGACGCTAGCAGAATGAAATGCAGCATTTTCTGGACCGCCACATCCTTCATCAGCATTCTTTGCATCTATCTACCTTATGTTATGTACATCGTAAACATCATCTATTTAACCAACTAATCTTAATGTTAATTTGGTGAGACGAAGTTCACACACAACTTAAAGCTTTTTCTTTGTCATTCTCTTTGTAACTCGTCTTGTACATTTGTTGTTGCTTTTTTTTTGTACTAGCAATTTGATAGTCACAAATGCAACTTTTTTATTTTTAATTATTCATACTTGTTTGCTCACAACATTATAGACACTGTTTCAGTATCATATTGACTTTTATGAGTTAAGTATGAATGTAAATACGCGGTGCCTAGCGTTTGTTTTAATTTTTAATTTTCACCCTGACCAGGATTCGAACCATCGATTTTACAAATTAATGAAATTTTCGGCTTTTGGTTCTTTTTAATTAATTTTCTAAACATTTTTAGAAAGAAAAATTATTTACAAATGTATGCGGACGTTTTCCAAAGAAAACAAGAAAAATTAGACGCTAGCAGAATGAAATGCAGCATTTTCTGGACCGCCACATCCTTCATCAGCATTCTTTGCATCTATCTACCTTATGTTATGTACATCGTAAACATCATCTATTTAACCAACTAATCTTAATGTTAATTTGGTGAGACGAAGTTCACACACAACTTAAAGCTTTTTCTTTGTCATTCTCTTTGTAACTCGTCTTGTACATTTGTTGTTGCTTTTTTTTTTTTTTGTACTAGCAATTTGATAGTCACAAATGCAACTTTTTTATTTTTAATTATTCATACTTGTTTGCTCACAACATTATAGACACTGTTTCAGTATCATATTGACTTTTATGAGTTAAGTATGAAGAGAATGACAAAGAAAAAGCTTTAAGTTGTGTGTGAACTTCGTCTCACCAAATTAACATTAAGATTAGTTGGTTAAATAGATGATGTTTACGATGTACATAACATAAGGTAGATAGATGCAAAGAATGCTGATGAAGGATGTGGCGGTCCAGAAAATGCTGCATTTCATTCTGCTAGCGTCTAATTTTTCTTGTTTTCTTTGGAAAACGTCCGCATACATTTGTAAATAATTTTTCTTTCTAAAAATGTTTAGAAAATTAATTAAAAAGAACCAAAAGCCGAAAATTTCATTAATTTGTAAAATCGATGGTTCGAATCCTGGTCAGGGTGAAAATTAAAAATTAAAACAAACGCTAGGCACCGCGTATTTACATTCATACTTAACTCATAAAAGTCAATATGATACTGAAACAGTGTCTATAATGTTGTGAGCAAACAAGTATGAATAATTAAAAATAAAAAAGTTGCATTTGTGACTATCAAATTGCTAGTACAAAAAAAAAAAGCAACAACAAATGTACAAGACGAGTTACAAAGAGAATGACAAAGAAAAAGCTTTAAGTTGTGTGTGAACTTCGTCTCACCAAATTAACATTAAGATTAGTTGGTTAAATAGATGATGTTTACGATGTACATAACATAAGGTAGATAGATGCAAAGAATGCTGATGAAGGATGTGGCGGTCCAGAAAATGCTGCATTTCATTCTGCTAGCGTCTAATTTTTCTTGTTTTCTTTGGAAAACGTCCGCATACATTTGTAAATAATTTTTCTTTCTAAAAATGTTTAGAAAATTAATTAAAAAGAACCAAAAGCCGAAAATTTCATTAATTTGTAAAATCGATGGTTCGAATCCTGGTCAGGGTGAAAATTAAAAATTAAAACAAACGCTAGGCACCGCGTATTTACATTCATACTTAACTCATAAAAGTCAATATGATACTGAAACAGTGTCTATAATGTTGTGAGCAAACAAGTATGAATAATTAAAAATAAAAAAGTTGCATTTGTGACTATCAAATTGCTAGTACAAAAAAAAAGCAACAACAAATGTACAAGACGAGTTACAAAGAGAATGACAAAGAAAAAGCTTTAAGTTGTGTGTGAACTTCGTCTCACCAAATTAACATTAAGATTAGTTGGTTAAATAGATGATGTTTACGATGTACATAACATAAGGTAGATAGATGCAAAGAATGCTGATGAAGGATGTGGCGGTCCAGAAAATGCTGCATTTCATTCTGCTAGCGTCTAATTTTTCTTGTTTTCTTTGGAAAACGTCCGCATACATTTGTAAATAATTTTTCTTTCTAAAAATGTTTAGAAAATTAATTAAAAAGAACCAAAAGCCGAAAATTTCATTAATTTGTAAAATCGATGGTTCGAATCCTGGTCAGGGTGAAAATTAAAAATTAAAACAAACGCTAGGCACCGCGTATTTACATTCATACTTAACTCATAAAAGTCAATATGATACTGAAACAGTGTCTATAATGTTGTGAGCAAACAAGTATGAATAATTAAAAATAAAAAAGTTGCATTTGTGACTATCAAATTGCTAGTACAAAAAAAAAAAAAAAAAGCAACAACAAAAGTACAAGACGAGTTACAAAGAGAATGACAAAGAAAAAGCTTTAAGTTGTGTGTGAACTTCGTCTCACCAAATTAACATTAAGATTAGTTGGTTAAATAGATGATGTTTACGATGTACATAGCATAAGGTAGATAGATGCAAAGAATGCTGATGAAGGATGTGGCGGTCCAGAAAATGCTGCATTTCATTCTGCTAGCGTCTAATTTTTCTTGTTTTCTTTGGAAAACGTCCGCATACATTTGTAAATAATTTTTCTTTCTAAAAATGTTTAGAAAATTAATTAAAAAGAACCAAAAGCCGAAAATTTCATTAATTTGTAAAATCGATGGTTCGAATCCTGGTCAGGGTGAAAATTAAAAATTAAAACAAACGCTAGGCACCGCGTATTTACATTCATACTTAACTCATAAAAGTCAATATGATACTGAAACAGTGTCTATAATGTTGTGAGCAAACAAGTATGAATAATTAAAAATAAAAAAGTTGCATTAGTGACTATCAAATTGCTAGTACAAAAAAAAAGCAACAACAAATGTACAAGACGAGTTACAAAGAGAATGACAAAGAAAAAGCTTTAAGTTGTGTGTGAACTTCGTCTCACCAAATTAACATTAAGATTAGTTGGTTAAATAGATGATGTTTACGATGTACATAACATAAGGTAGATAGATGCAAAGAATGCTGATGAAGGATGTGGCGGTCCAGAAAATGCTGCATTTTATTCTGCTAGCGTCTAATTTTTCTTGTTTTCTTTGGAAAACGTCCGCATACATTTGTAAATAATTTTTCTTTCTAAAAATGTTTAGAAAATTAATTAAAAAGAACCAAAAGCCGAAAATTTCATTAATTTGTAAAATCGATGGTTCGAATCCTGGTCAGGGTGAAAATTAAAAATTAAAACAAACGCTAGGCACCGCGTATTTACATTCATACTTAACTCATAAAAGTCAATATGATACTGAAACAGTGTCTATAATGTTGTGAGCAAACAAGTATGAATAATTAAAAATAAAAAAGTTGCATTTGTGACTATCAAATTGCTAGTACAAAAAAAAAAAGCAACAACAAATGTACAAGACGAGTTACAAAGAGAATGACAAAGAAAAAGCTTTAAGTTGTGTGTGAACTTCGTCTCACCAAATTAACATTAAGATTAGTTGGTTAAATAGATGATGTTTACGATGTACATAACATAAGGTAGATAGATGCAAAGAATGCTGATGAAGGATGTGGCGGTCCAGAAAATGCTGCATTTCATTCTGCTAGCGTCTAATTTTTCTTGTTTTCTTTGGAAAACGTCCGCATACATTTGTAAATAATTTTTCTTTCTAAAAATGTTTAGAAAATTAATTAAAAAGAACCAAAAGCCGAAAATTTCATTAATTTAATATAAATTTAAGTTAAAATTATTATGAGTAATATTTTCAAGTAATAATATTAGTGAAAAGTTAAATTAATAAAGAACTACAAAAAAACCCATATTTGAAAATTCAGAAATAAACTGTATATTTACATTTAAAATAAATTATATATATGCGTAAGAAGTTATTATAAAAATATGAAGAAGAGGTAGTAAAAATACTATCATATAAAATAAAGCAAGCCTGTTATATCGACAAATACATGAGAGTGTTAGTACGTCACAAAAAGACTAAGAACTATCAACAAAATAGAACACAAAACTAAACAGCAATACACCTTTTTGTTTACATATTCCAAATCAAAATCAACGGGCTGATCTACATCCAGAATCAACAAACCAAAAGGGAGATACACCCGCAGGATGCATTACAACATTATTATTTATTTGTAAGTAGAATTTAGGAAATCAAATCAATAAACAAAGAAAACAGAAAAGAAATTGTGTAAGGATAAACAATTTTTGGCTTTAAAAATAATTTTAAATATAAATTGATCATAAAAAGATTATTAAATTTTACTTAAAGGAATTTTCTTTTGTAATTTTAAAGGTATAAAATTTTTACTTAAAGATAATTTGAAGTGATTATAAAAGATTAATGGCTCTTATTTAAAGAATATAAATCGTCGGCTAAAGTCGCAAACGTGACAAGTCCACTTTTTTCGAAAAATTATATTTTAATGCAGTTGAATAGTTTTGTAAAAAGTACACAATTTAATTTTTTTTTGTTATTATAAATATCGTTTTTATTCATGTTTGGCAATGATACGCAATAGTGTCAAGTCCCATTTGTCGAAAAGCGCGAGTTATGTCACCATAAATACCCCCACCAAAGCCACCAAGACATAACGACACACATACATAAATAACACACGAAAATAGTTCAAACACCTCATATTAACAATATGCAAAACAAACATAAATTACAAGTGACAAGTTGCGAAATATAAAAATATCGTTCATTAACCATTTTAATATTAATTGCTGACCATTAAAAATATTATTTTCAAAATTAAACTAATAGAATAAGCACTTTTATATTTAGTTAATAAGTTTCATTGTAAAGTAGACAGAAGAATAAAATCAATCTTAATTCGGTTACAGAAATGAAAAGTTGTTTTTTTTAAGTGACGATTAGGTTAAGACTATAACTGGCGCAGTCGAAAAAAAAGTTGACGGTATATCAACTTTGGCTCCTAGATATTAAAAGTGAAAAAAGTTAGTGAATATAACTTTATAATTATCCTAAAAAAAAAAAGGAAAGGAAAAAGTTAGTGAATATAACTTTATAATTATCCTAAAAAAAAAAAAAAAAAAAAAAAAAAAAAAAAAAAAAAGTTTAGTGAATATAACTTTATAACTATCCTGAGGAAAAGGACAGAAAAACTGAATATAATTTTATAATTATCCTGAGAAAAAGAAAAAAAAAGTGAATATAATTTTATAATTATCCTGAAAAAAAAAGGAAAGAAAAAAGTTAGTGAATATAACTTTATAACGATCCTGAGAAAAAGGACAGAAAAAACTGAATATAACTTTATAATTATCCTGAGAAAAAGAAAAAAAAAAAGTGAATATAACTCTATAATTATCCTGAAAAAAATTTTTTAATTAAAACATTTATTACAAAGATAAAAGACATAAACATTGTTAACTTGCTTTCATAAAAAGACATTATCATCCTATAAAAGAAAAGAAAAAGAAACCACAAAAATAAACAAATCAAAATAATCTAAAAAAAAGGAAAAAAAAAACATTATCAGCCCACAATAAAAGAAGAAAATACCTGTCGCCGTAAAAAGTGATATTTTGACAAACAACAAGAAGTTCCAGTTGAGCAGTGTAAAATTGGATCAACAAGAAACAAAGCAACTGAACCCACGGGACCACCAAGTCATCAACAAGAAGAAATCCACAGATTATGAGACAACTAATAATAATACTAGGGTAAACAAGTTATATTTTATTTTTTTTTATTATTTTGTAATACATATAAGTATATTTAAGCATAAATTTTAAAAAATAAAGTTATTTTATTCATGCGGAAAACATATCGGGTGAAACCATACACAAATATATTTAGATACCTTACACCAATCCCAGAAAACACTGAAATGTCCTTAGATAACAATAATCCCTCGGGTTCCATTCCCCAAATCTCAAATCAAACTTCATATCACAATCAAATATTTGATTCACTTAAAATCCCAGATGCAGTAAAGGATCTCCCAAAATTTGACGGGAACCCCAGACTTTTGTATGAATTTCTAACAAACGTAGAAGAAATATTAGGGTACTTAGTTAACGTAGACGGGACAAACTATGCAAAAATTATTTTACGAGCAATCAGGAACAAAATAGTTGGACAAGCTAACGAGGTACTCAATGTGTATAGTACCCCTTTAGTTTGGAAAAGCATAAAAAACAATCTAATCCTACATTATTCAGACAAAAGGAATGAAACCTCCTTGATAAAGGACCTACATAATTTAAAACAAACCCAGTCTGTCCAACATTTCTATAGCTCAATCATAGAAATACAGTCATCCATCAATAATAATATCCTAATCCATGAAACCAATCCTAGCGTGATTGAAGCAAAACAAAAACTATTCGCTGAAATGTGCTTAAACACATTCCTGTCAGGCCTTAAAGAACCTTTAGGCTCAAACATCAGATCGATGAGACCTAAAACGATGGCCGAAGCCCTTAACTTTTGTATACAGGAACAAAACATATGCTACACAAAAAAAACATTTACACATCATGTTCCCCAGCAGAATTTTAAACACTTTCCGAGTTATCCACGGCCTCAGACTTACCAACCAGTAGTTAACAATTCATACAGATTCCCTCAACAGTCCTCGAGACAATACTATCCGATTACACCCTCATATCAAAACCGAACGAACAACGTTCAAAACCCCCAAATTAATACAACCACTAATACATTCGGACAGAATAGACATTATTACCCGAAAAATATACCGAATAACGGACTTGAACAAACCCGAACATTTTACAACAATAACAATTCCCTTAACAACACCTTTGGAAGACAGCAGTATAGTGCACAAAACTTACCGCCACCAGAACCAATGGACGTAAGTTCAGGTTATACTCATTTAAGAAAACCACAAAGTATGCAAACCAAGAGAACAACTAATGGTTTTAAGCCTCACGAAATGCACAACATTGATATAGAAGGAACTCCATACGCAAACTTGGAGGAATATTACTGTTATCCAGAGAATGACCAAGTTCAAAAGGATGTTACTTTTGCTCAGAACAATTTAAAACAAGACTTAACATTTGGACAAAATTACCAATACAACCAAAACATTAATACAATTGACGACGGTGAAAATTTTCTACTAGATGCCTCCCTGGACCAACCGGATATTTAGACGTAAACAAACATGGACACACATTACCATATATAAATATATCCTCTCCTTCTGGTAAACCACTGAAATTTCTAATAGACACAGGAGCATCATCATCCTTTATAAACCCAGAATATATTGATAAAGACAAATGTAGGACCTGCGAACCAATAACGATTACCACAATATTAAATAAACATTCTTTAAACAAGAAAATCAGTTTACCATATTTTGAAGAATTCAACGAAAATGGTAAGATGGAACTATTTGTCTTTAAATTTCATAACTATTTTGATGGATTGATAGGACTTGATATATTAAACAAACTTAAAGCTAAAGTAGACCTAGGCAGTCAGACTCTGATCACAAAAAGTTCAATAATACCACTACAGTTCAAACCCAACCTTACTTCAGGAAAACATATAATTCAACCTTTTTCAAAATTTGTGATTAAAATACCAGTTGATTCTCGAAACGGCGATTTTTTCATACAAAAAACATTTTTAGAATCTGACCTATTTATTTCGGAAGGTATTTATACTGCAAAAGAATGGTATAGTTTCGTTGAAATGGTAAACACATCTGACAAAGAAAAAATTGTTTACATTGAACAACCTGTAAAAACCATTCCATATAAAAATTTCATTGAGGTTAATAACTTCACCATAGACTCAAGCATATTTCACCAAGAAGAAAATATAACAAAAATGCTGAGAACAGACCATATGAACGAAGAAGAAAAGAAAGCACTAAGAAAAATTTGTTTGGAATTCGATGATATATTCTTTAAAGAGGGGAATTCCCTTAGCTTCTCTAATCAAATAAAGCACAAAATTAAAACCACAGATGACATACCAATTTTTACAAAATCATATAGATACCCTTATGTTCATAAGGAAGAAGTACGGACACAAATAAATAAAATGCTACAACAAGGCATTATAAGACCAAGTTTTTCACCTTGGAGTGCTCCTGTATGGATAGTCCCAAAAAAAAGGGATGCTAGTAATGTACAAAAATGGAGACTTGTCATAGATTACAGGAAACTGAATGAAAAAACAATTTGTGACAAGTACCCCATACCCAACATTACAGATATACTTGACAAATTAGGTAAAAGCATGTATTTCACCACCCTAGATCTTGCAAGCGGATTCCACCAGATAGAAATGCACCCTGAACATATTGCAAAAACTGCATTCTCTGTAGATGGAGGTCATTTTGAATTTGTCAGAATGCCATTCGGCCTTAAAAATGCGCCATCTACATTCCAAAGAATAATGGATAATGTGCTAAAAGATTTAATAGGCACGGTCTGTCTTGTATACCTAGATGACATAATCGTCTATTCCACATCATTACAAGAACATATATTAAATCTGAGAAAGGTTTTTGAAAAGCTTAGAGAATCAAACTTAAAAGTTCAGATGGACAAATCTGAATTTTTACACAAGGAGTGTGCGTTTTTAGGACACATTATCTCCACAGAGGGAATAAAACCAAATCCCGAAAAAATCCAAGCCATAAAAAATTTTCCTATCCCAAAAACTCAGAAAGAGATAAAGTCATTCTTAGGACTATTGGGTTATTACCGAAAATTTATACAAAATTTTTCGAAACTCACAAAGCCTTTTACTGAATGCTTAAAAAAAGGAAGGAAAATAAATTTTAATGACAAGTACCTACAAACATTCGAAATGTGCAAAAACCTTTTGACCAATGACCCTTTACTCCAGTATCCGGACTTCTCAAAACCATTTGTCTTAACGACTGATGCAAGCGACTTTGCTTTGGGAGCAGTTCTTTCCCAAGGTCCAATCGGAAGTGACAAACCAATATGCTACGCTAGCAGGACGTTAACAGATAGTGAAATAAACTATTCAACAATAGAAAAGGAATTACTTGCTATTGTTTGGGCCACAAAATACTTCAGGCCCTACCTCTTTGGACGTAAATTTAAAATTGTAACTGACCATAGACCACTAACCTGGATTATGAGCCTTAAAGAACCAAATTCCAAATTAGTAAGATGGAGGCTCAAACTTGAGGAATTTGACTATGAAATAGTTTACAAAAAGGGAAAACTTAATACAAATGCAGACGCCCTAAGCAGCATTAGAACTTACGATAACTTTTCTAAAAACGAAGAAGTCAACATTAATATAGTCGACAACGACTCAATTCAGGGAACAGCAGGAACGACCATTCACTCTGCCGAGGAAAATTATGACGATGGCATTCCAATCTCGGAAAAAGCCTTAAACACATTTAACCTCCAAATTATCTTACAAGTTAAAAGCGAAGGTTCTCCTCTTACACTTGAAACCGTTTTTTAAAATAAAATGCGAAAAACAATACGCAGACCAGTATACAACGAAACTTTAATGATCGACATATTTAAAAGATACCTTGCCCCCAATAGACTTTCTGCAATAATGACAGACGACGACACTTTTAGAATTGTTCAAAATACTTACTCCAAATATTTTGCAAATGGCAAAACATTTAAACTTGTTCGATGTAAAATCCTATTAGAGGATATTCGAAATACCGACGATCAAGATAAGCTTGTGAATGACTACCACATCACTCACAATCATAGAGGCATTCAAGAAACATTTGAACATTTGAAACGGGAATATTTCTTCCCTCACATGAAAGAAAAAATAACCAAATGCATAAATCATTGCGATATATGCCAAACGCTCAAATATGACAGAAGGCCTCCGAAACCTACATTTGAAACACCTGAAATACCGAAAAAACCATTAGACATTGTCCACATCGACATATACTGCATAAATAAACGAAACATTCTCACCTTTATCGATAAATTTTCAAAATTCGGATCAGCGTACCTTTTAGATTCCAGAAAAAAAATTAAGCATTATATAAGCTTACACGGGCCCCCAAGAAAAATCGTTTGTGACCAAGGTGCCGAATTCAGTGCGTCTATCATAAAGGATTTTTGTAAAATTAACAAAATTAATATACACTACACTTCGTTTCAACAAAGTACTAGTAATTCACCAGTAGAAAGACTACATTCAACGATGACAGAAATATATAGAATTATTATGCAAAAATATAGGCCATTAGAACAGCCATTAGATAATGATGAAATACTGTCCGAAGTAATCATGACATATAATAATTCCATACATACCGCGACAAAACTGACTCCGTTTGAATTATTCTATGGAAGAGCACCCACATTTGAAAAAGATTTAAACTACAATACGCACCACGAATACCTACAACGACTTAAAGAATTTCAGACCGAATTACAGGAATCAATTAGGAAAAAACTGACTCATGACACAAACAAACGCATTGAGCGATTAAACCAAAATAGAGAAAACCCCGAAACCTTTTTAGAGAATGACGACATATACAGAAAAGAATGTAGGAGAAACAAAATGACTCCTAGGTTCTCAAAAAGAATTGTTAAACAAAACAACAGAGTAACTCTTTTAACACTTGACAATCAGAAACTCCATAAATCCAAAATAAAAAGACGACCAAAAACCTAAAACCCAAAACTCGATTTTCTTTTAGATTTGTAATGGCACAAGCCGATGTCAAAATTATAGACGTTTCACCAACCCAAGGAATCATTCCACTTAAACTAGGAATTGCTAGAACAATAGGTGACTATAAGCACCTTATACACATAATTAACCTTCAATCTTACGAAGACAATATACAAGAAATAGAGAATGCCATAACCCATTTTGAAACCACACAATTTGCCAAAATTGCATTAAAAACAACAAAACTAAAACTGAAAGAACTTACAACAAAAGTAAACCTCATAAAACCCAGAAACAGACAGAAGAGAGGACTAATTAACGCTCTAGGCTCAACAATAAAATTTATAACTGGAAACATGGACTATGAAGACGCGGAAAGATTAAACAAAGACATCGAACGTCTGCTAACGGAAAATGGACAAATAAATAATACAATAAACGAACAACTCATCCTCAACACTAGAATGATAGAAAGATTTGAAAACATAACTAATCATATAAACAAAGAACAAGATATTATTTCAAAATCCATAAAAAGTATACAAGAACAAACACGTAATTCACTAAACCCTACAATTAACACATTAACACAAATTCAACAACTAAATCAGATAAACTATAATATCGATATACTCACACAGCATCTAAACAATATCGCAGAAGCAGTAGTATTAGCCAAACTAAACATCATCCCAAAACTAATATTAGACCCGATAGAACTTAATCAAATGCATAATACACTAAAAAAACGAATTAACGTAATCTCATTTGAACACATATTCGAATTGCTTGAGTTAGCCGCATATTATAATAACACTAATATTATATTTAACATAAAAATACCAATAATGTCAAAGGAAGAATTTACATTTTATCATATTATCCCAATACCAATCAATAAAACTTTAGAAATTATAAGCGAAGAATATGCATTAGTTAACGAAAATAACGTAATATTTTATAAAGAAAAATGTAAGCAAATAGAAAATATATTTTATTGTAAAAATAATTATGAAATAGAGTTTAATATGAATATAAACTGTATTAGCCATGATATAAAAATAGAAGGTAGTTCCACTCTCTCTTTTCGTCGCCATATTAACGTTCTGACGTTTGCGGGAATTATGAAAATTTGTGCTACCATATAAATTTGTAAGATCCCGGTTTCCTGTTTGTTTTTTTTTTAACTTATATGAAATTTTAAAAGAAAGAAATACATAATATAAAAATCATAAACAAATTTTATTAAATAAATAAAACAAAATGAATAAAAATTTAGCGAAAATGTTGCCTTTTTTTCGGGCTGCATTAGTAAAAGACGTTTCTGCAAGAATTCTGTAAAATTTTTCAAACTTCGAACAATTTGATTTGCCAAATGCATCTTTAGTGTGGTCGTTGCATTTTGGGAAAAATGACATTGTTTTGGACAAGAAAAATGTACTTTTGAAAAAACTGTGTTTTCAGACTACAAAAGGTAGAATATGGAATAAAATTTTTAATTTCAGTTTTGGCTTAAACAAGTACAGGTTTCGGTCTTATTTTTAAATGAAAATAATATTTTTTTTTTTCAAAGTAACGTCTTAATTAATTAGGTAATGAAACAAAAGTGATAGATTTTCAAGATAACTAATCGAGTTTTCACATATAAACGAAACATTAAGCCTCGAAATATATAATATAATTAGCGAAATACTGGTTGGTGAAAAACAAAAAAAAAAAAGGAGATACATTACTTTATTTTGTTTTTCGGCAAAATTTACATTTTATCACTAGCTAAAGGAACAAGGAGAAAACGAGCATATAAATCTTTTAAATAAATAGGATAGGATGGACTTGAAAACTTTTCGGGATATATTATTTAAAAATGCGGTAAAAGGAATTGGATTCTCAAACCTTTGAGGAAAGCGATCAAAATTATATATACGTGAACGTTTTATCTGAGGGTGGCCTTTATATCTATATTTAACTTTTCTTAATTTACTGGTCCCCATATGCAAACATTTAATGTTAGATACTAATATTACAAAAATATTTTTTTCTTTTAGGAAGACAATTTTTTTGTATTCGCTTTTCGAACATAAAAATTAAAATTGTGTAAAAAGATAAAAAACTGCTTGTTAATAATAATAAAACTTATTCTGTTGTCGTTTTTTATTAATTTAAAAAAACTTGTACTTAGCTAATGCTAAGGACTTAAAAACTTATATAAACAATATTGATATCATTATAAAACGCTCTGAAACACAGTTTGCTTATGAACTTGTCAGACATGTCACAGAACTCAATTCCGATCGGAAGTGATTTCAATTCCGCAAATTAGTTCTATAGAAAACGAAAAACGAAAGATTTTTTCGGAGTGAAACCACTTTTAAATTTCAAAGTGGACATTACTTTCTTTGAAATTCTGTTATTTGCGAATTTCAAATTTACTTATATAATGTGTCCTTATTAAGATTAGTCTTGTTGATTACTTTAGTGTGCGCGTATTGCTAATCAAAATCGAATGGAATCTGAAGAAGGTAAAACAAAATCGATCGGAATTGTTAATACTGAGTTAAAACCATTCCGATCGGAATTTGTGACATGCCTGTATATTTAATTATTAATTACGTGAAAATAAATATCAATCTTTTAAACTTTTATTAATTAAATTGCTTAATTCGGTAAAAATCTTACTCTGCAATTGTATTTTTAACTAAATATGATAATAAGCAAATTTGTATAAACTGTCTTTTAGAGTCAAAGGATTTGTTTCTGTGTAATTTATATTTATAGTAAATAGATTTGAGTTTTCTTTATATTTATTATACTAATTACACATATTTTGTTAAATATATATTTTTTTTCTTTTTTATATCTGTGGCAACGCAAATTGTGTTGTTTACAAAAAATATATTTCAAATAATTCCCGCAAACGTCACAAATTTTTGAAGTGGAACTACCTTCTATTTTTATATCATGGTATTAGCAATATAATAAATAAGATCGGAATCGCTTCTTGTCATTTAAGAGATGTAGGACAAAAAACTGACATTATTCACCCAGAACCCAACTTTATTATCATTATTAACCCTCCAACACAACATATTATTACAATTTGCAACAATATTACCAAACAATACACAATTAACAACACAACCCTAATTCAATTTATCAACTGCAAAATTGCCATCAATAACATATGGTACAATAACGAAAATAATACACATTGGGACAATGGAATATTCATTGAAACGCCACTTTATTTAAATAATAATATTACAACTCTTTCATACAAAAACGAGATAACACTCCCAAAACTTAATAACTACAGATTCCAAGATAAAAAGGTAATTGAAAACATACAGGCAAATACAGAAATACACGAGAAAGTTACTTATTCCGCCTTCGGATCAATAACAATTCTCATCATTATAGTAACAGTTGCAGTTATAAAAAGAAAACCAATGAAAATAATTAATGAAGTTCCGGCAACAAATCAGGCAAAACCCCTTTGGCCGTCACTTCATTTTAGGGAGGGAGGAGTTATGTCACCACAAATACCCCCACCAAAGCCACCAAGACATAACGACACACATACATAAATAACACGCGAAAATAGTTCAAACACCTCATATTAACAAAATGCAAAACAAACATAAATTACAAGTGACAAGTTGCGAAATATAAAAATATCGTTCATTAACCCTTTTAATATTAATTGCTGACCATTACAAATATGATTTTCGAAATTAAACCAATGTAAAATATTAATTGCAAGTGACAAGTTGCGAAATATAAAAATATCGTTCATTAACCCTTTTAATATTAATTGCTGACCATTAAAAATATTATTTTCAAAATTAAACTAATAGAATAAGCACTTTTATATTTAGTTAATAAGTTTCATTGTAAAGTAGACAGAAGAATAAAATCAATCTTAATTCGGTTACAGAAATGAAAAGTTGTTTTTTTTAAGTGACGATTAGGTTAAGACTATAACTCGCGCGCTAAGTCCACTGAACGTACATATTGTCTCAGCTGTTTTATTTCTTTTTGGAACAAAATTAGTTGTTTGCAGTTTCATTTTAATGGTAAAATTATTTATTTAATTATAAATATTAACTATATATTCAGAGTTTAACTTTTATTTAGCGTAAGAAAACATAATATCTGCTTTTTAGTCAAAAATTTACAATATGGATTATGGTGATGAAGCTCACGATGGTTTCGTTCAATATGGAAATGAAGAAGACGATGGAATTGTTGGTCTAGTTCCGTATGAATTCCACAGCAGTACGGATGATTCAATAGAACTTCCTATTAAGAACAAAAAGCGAAAACGGCGAGTGCAACTAATAAACGATGCGTGATATACAATTAAAAACAAAAGTCTGCGCCAACATGGAAAAAAATACTATGGCAAAACAAAAGAAGGTGTGCATTGGCAATATAATCAAGTTAAAAGTGCAAGATTACTGAAAAAAGGTGCGACTGTATTGATAAAGGTAAGCTGCAGTCATGAAATGTGGATAAATAACAGAACCTCAAAGGGAAGAAATTTTCAATGAATGAGTTGGCAACAAAAGAAGGTATATGTGAGGACATTAATTCAATGTATTAAACCTAAAAGACCACGAAATCGCGCAATTGAGAACATCTCTAAAAGAAAACATTGTTGTACCACCTTAGAGTTAACAATATTGCTTTGCAAGTGTGCCGCACTCTATTCATAATAATTGCTTAAATTGGTTACATACTCCTTTGGATTACCACATTATTCAAGAAAAACAACAATGTTTCGAACAAAATTTCACGGAATCCGCCTCAGGTACCCAAAAGGAATTTTTAACAACCAAATTTCTACCCGGAGTTAGCCTATATGCCTCGAACAACGATGAACGCACTTCAACGTAACAAATTTCCTGTAAGTTTAAACCAGAATTCATTTAATCAAGTTGGCCATAATTTTCAACGCCCACAATTTATACCACCATGGCCAACGGTCCCAAAGCCTCAGGAAAGGCTAGAGTCAATGGAAGTGGACTCAAGCATGTGCTCTAACAGGCTCAATTACATAAACAGGCCCAATCCTAATGACTTCTACGGGAAAAGACCATTAGCTTCATCATTTCCAATTCAAAGAAACAAAATTCAAAGAAATTTTCATATGGATACAAATTATTCAACAGGACAACTTTGCGATGATGGCGAACAAAAAGACCCACAGGAATATTTCCATAATATCACCCAAGGAGAAAAGTTTCCAGATGATGAGCCATCAGATTTTAATGATTTACATTTTTTAGGTTAACGGACTCTTCAATGCCATATGTTAAGTTTAAAACGAAGTGTGGATCAGTTCTAAATATTCTTATTGATACAGGCTCAACAAAAATTACATACAACCATCTCTACCACCAAAAATTTTCAAAATCAGGAACCATTTTTTGCTTGATCAGTGGCAGGGGACGTAGAAATTAAAAAACATACTTTTATGAATCTTTTCGATAATCGTGATATAAAATTTAAATTTTATATTCTTCCCACATTAAAATCCTTTCACGGAATAATAGGACACGATAGTTTAAGGCAGTTAGGAGCAGATATTCATACGAAAGAAGGCTATATGACAATAGAAAGTGGAAAAAAGATTGCGATTTTTCCAAAAAAAAAACAAATCAAAGTCGGTTAACGTAATTAGTATAAAAAATGAACATATGACAGAGCAACAGAGGAAAATAATTAATTATTTGATAAAACGTAGGTCAAAACTTTTTGCTGAGCCGAATAGGAAATTGACTTATACCACAAGTGTAATTGGTGAGATTCGATACACCAATTTATACCTGATATTATCCGTATCCCATGTCCTTAAAGGCAGAAGTAGAAAAGCAAATTCAAGAAATGCTTTGCGACGGTATCAACCGACCTTCGAGGTCACCATACAATTCACCCGTATGGAATGTGCCAATAAAACCAGACTCTGCTGGAAACAAGCAGTTCCGGGTAGTGACGGATTATAGAAAACTAAACGCAGTCACTATAGCTGATAGATATCCAATTCCGGATATAACCGAAGTCTTCACACAGTTAGAAGGCAATACATTTTTCTCAGTGCTTGATTTAAAAAGCGGATTTCATCAGATCCTGCTAAAAGAAACTGATATAGAAAAAAATGCATTTTCCATTAATAATGGAAAATATGAATATACTAGGTTAGCTTTTGGTTTAAAAAATGCTCCTTCAATATTTCAAAGGGCTCTAGACGACATTTTACGTAGTTACATAGGTGTGTTTTTCTTTGTCTATATAAAGCGATCATGTTGTCCATTTGGAAAAATTATTCAAAACACTTGAAGAGAAAAACATAAAACTCCAATTGGACAAATGCCACTTTTTTAAGAAATCAGTTGAACTTCTTGGCTTTATTATATCTTCTGAAGGTATCAAAACGAATACAAACAAAACAGAAGCAATATCTTAATTTTCACCACAAAAAAATTTAAAGAAATTAACGTCATTTTTAGGTCTGCCTGGATATTACCGCCGATTTGTACAAGACTACGCAAAATTGGCAAAACCATTGACATCCCTTTTAAGAGGGAAGAAGGGACGCGTGTCCAAAAATTACTCCGCGAAAATTGAGATCAACCGAGATGGCGAAGCTATGGGAGTATTTAAAAAAATAAAGGCGACTCTCGTATCAGACGACAATATGCTAGCGTACCCAAATTATAATACTTTGTTTTGACGACTGATGCGTCAAATTTTGCTATTGGTGCAGTACTGTCACAGGACGACAGACCAATAATGTTTATATCTCGCACACTGAACAAAACGGAAGTATCGTATGCTACCAACGAAAAGAAATGTTAGCAATTATATGGTCCTTGAAGTCATTAAGGAATTTTTTATATGGTAGAGTAAGGGTAAAAATTTATACTGACCATCAGCCCCTTACGTATGCCCTAAACATCCAAAATCACAACTCTACAATGAAACGCTGGAAAGCAATTCTAGAGGGATATGATTATGAGTTGCATTACAAGCCAGGGAAGGCAAATGTCGTTGCCGAGGCTCTCTCAAGAGTCTTATGTTCTGAAATAAATACTTGAACGTCTAGTGGTCATAGCGATGAAAGCTCTTCCCACAATTTAATCTTTACTGTGGAGGTCCCAATAAATGCCTTCAAGAATCAGATTTTACTGAAAACTTCTCTATCTGAATCCTCATATGAATTTAAAATAGTGTTTTCTACATACCATAGGCACATAATCACTGAGACTTCTTTCAGCTCTAGCAATCTTCTTAAACGATATCTCAACCCCTCGGTAATAAACTGCATTAAAGCTGACGAAAACATCAAGGGACAAATTCAGGAGATTTTTCCTTTAGACTTTAGTACTTATAAAATAGGTTCGGTCAGCAACAATTCGAGGATGTAAGCAATGAACAGGAGTAGGAGGATATTATCCTACGTACGCACGACCGAGCCCATAGAAATGAGCGAGAAATATTACTTTTCTTCCATGAATCAAAAGATTAACAGATTAATAAAAAATTTGGAAAAAATTGTGTCGTTTCCCGAGAAAATAAGTATGACCGCCATCCGGCGCAACCACGAATTCGGGCTACGCCCATTCCACAATTTCCCGGACAAATAGTTAATCTTGATATCTTCATCACAGATAACCATTCGGTGCTAACAGCCATTGATAAGTTTTTAAAATTCGCAGTAGCAATGGTAATTAAATCAAGAGCGGCTGAAGACATAAGGCAGCCATTACGAGATATACTTTTCTTCCTTATCCCTGAGTCGGTAACTTTTGATAGTGAAAAGTCCTTGAGTTTAATTTCAACGACAAACATAATTGAAAATGAATTTGGTATTCAAATTTATCGAACACCACCATATACAAGTACTTCAAACGGTCAGGTGGAACGTTTTCATTCGACGCTTCAAGAAATTATGTGCTGTCTAAAGACAAAAAAATCGCATAAAACTTTTGAAGAGTTACTAGAAATATCACTTAAGGAATATAATTTGTCAGTACATTCAACATCAGGAAAAAGAACCCGTTGAATTATTATTCGGCCGAAGAGTATGTAGTGATCCACAGCAGCTTGAAAGTTTTCGAAAAGAAAAAATGAAAAGGTTACAGGAAAAACAAATCTCTGACCTCAGTTACCACAACCGTAACAAAACACAACCCAAAACATATTCAGAAGGAGACATTATCTATGTAAAGATCAACAAAAGAATCGGAAACAAATTAACTCCACGATATAGAAAGGAAATAGTCGCTAGAGACAAAAATTCTACAGTTATAACAAGATCTGAAAAAACTGTACATAAAAGACTTATTAAAACATAAACTTTTTCTTCTTTTACTTTTATTTTATAGACCCATCATTTTGGTGTGTAGCGCAGAAGTACAGATATTAGACTATTCAACAGCACACATGATAACGATTCACAATGGGCAAAGTAGGATACAAGAAGGCAACTTTAGATTGATACATACGGTTGACTTGACTCTTTATGAAGACATTTTACAAGAGACACAAACATACATTGACAAGAATATCCTCACAACCAGCCTTTTTCATCCTCTGCTTAATCAAGAAGTCAAACAAACCTTAGAATTATCACAAAACGTTATACCATTTAATAAAACCAGTAATTATAATGACAGTAACTATAATAAAAATAATAATAGCGACAAAAGAATAAGAAGGTCATTTAACGTAATTAATACGGCATGGAAATACATTGCTGGTACTCCAGACCACGATGATTTCGAAATGCTGAAATTTAATATAAATGAACTTAATGAAAATAGTAATAAGCAAATAATTATAAATCAGGCACTTAATGAAAGAATAAACAATATAACAAAAGTAATGAACTACTCTATATCAAACGTAATACGAAAAGATCAATACGTAGTTCATTAAATAGCAATTAATTTGCAAAATAAAATTAGACTTATAAAAGAACAATTAATTAATATTAAATACTCCATTCAATGGGCGAAAAATAGAATAATATGAGGAAAAGATTCTATTTGCATCACTCGAAGAAGCGGTGGAATATGCAAAAGTAAATGTTTTGTATAAGAATTCAATTATATTATATGTTATAAAGATACCGTTAACAAAAGAAACTATTTACGAATTCATTATAATTCGGCCTAATTAGAAAAATAATAAAATTGTAAAATTTCCATTCAAGGAAATAATTAAGAATAAGAATGAAGTATATGGGTTAAGAAATAATTGTCTATAATTTAATTCAATTAAAATTTGTAACAACAAACAATTGATAGATTTAAGTAATGATAATTGCGTTCCACACATCATCACCAGCCAACCATCTTCCTGCATCTATAGCAACATACAACATATTTCTGTAATCGGAGAAATTTTGCCTGGGATACTTTTATTCAATGAATACAATGATACGGCAACAATTGACAATATTGAATATAGCCTGTTTGGCACCTTCCTCATTAAATTATCTAACACTACAATCATAACACGCAACAGAGTTTTTCGAAGCATAAAAGCTCTTCAAATCAAAATTACACCATCCATATTGCAACCAACAAGATTTTAATATCTGAGGCAGAAGAATTTACCCAAAAGATACTAAACCAATTACTGATTGTAAAGGAGGATATTGAAGAAATAATACGCGCCTGTCAGTTAGCAAAAAGCGGTGTCATTAATTCAAACCTTTTGGATAATGAAGAAATCCAACGCATAGTATCTGAAGTGGATTCTCTGCCATACAGTAATGATATTGAAGCCGTCGAATATGGAAAACCAAGTATATTCTCAAATGGCACATCACTGCTTTACATTCTGTCTATACCAAAAGTGGATCCAAAAAGGTTTGATAGAATTACAGCAAAAGCTGCCATAATTCAGAACAGGCAACTCAATCTAAAATATAATACAATTCTCATGAATTACGAAAACGTGTATGAAATCAAAGGTGATTGCACCAGGATTAACAATATAACGACTTGTAGCATGCAGCAATTGAATAAGCTCAGAGAGAAAGACTGTATTTTTAGAATCCTAAGAGGTATTGATGCAAATTGCACATTTCTCTCCAATAAAGAAGTTTTAATGGAACAACTAGAAAAGGATCTTTATTTGTGACGAATTTTAAGGTTTTCATTCACTCTCAGCAAAAGAACAGGAGTATAGAGGGTACAGTCCTAATAAAACTCTTCAACGAATCAATAGAAATTAGAGGAAAGAGATTTACAAATGAAAGAATTAGCAGCATACAGGCACTACCACTTTTGCTTTCCAATGTATATGAACAGAAACGTAAACTTGATGTTAACTTGTTGCAGGAACTCCACGAAAAGAATGAGCATATTGGATACCTAAAATACCACTTAAAAATTTCATTTTGGTCGCAAATAACTGGTTACCTCCTACTAACTATAGTTGCTGGTATAGTCGTAGTCCTATGGAAAAGAATATTCGGAAAACTTAGAATTTTCTGCCGGTGAGGCACCTAAAATTACCGTTAAGGAATAAGTTAATCAGCGGGACGCTGATATTTGAACGGGGGGGAGTTAACACCACTAATAATTACGTTTGACATATTTTAAGTACATCAAACTTTTATTGCGAAATCATATTGCAACACAGCAAATTTATGTCCGCGCGTGTTGAAACATGATCCGCACTTGAAACATTTAAGCAATTCATGTAAACTTGTTGATAAAGCATTTTCCCACGTTAATATGTAGACTAGGAACTTTAAGTAAGTTTAAGTTAAGAACAAAATTTTTATTAAATTCAATTCAATTCTGGACGTGAAATAAATAAGTTGAAACATTTAAAATACGGTGTTTGAATTATTGTTGGCTGAGTGCCCAAGCGATCAGGCACCTCTGGTGTCCTGATCGCGTTATTTTTTTGAACAAGGTACCTTGTTTTAAGTGGCGTCCGAGCAGGGACCGGCCACTCGCGAAAAAAGGATGTGCCGGATCCTTTGACTTGACTCGGAAAAATAATAGTTAAATAAATAATCTTAAAAAAATTATATAAATTAATATATGTGTGAAATATAACAAAAGTTTTTGATAATTTAATTTTGTAAGAAATAAAAATTTGCTTGTGGAATTTAAGTAAAGTTCTGATAATTATATCATAATTTTTTAATTAAAAAAAATTAAAACATGTGTGTGGAAGTTATCAAAAATTCTGATCATCGTTTCATAGGTTTTTAATTGAATTTTGTAAAAGATAAAAATATGTGTGTGGAAATTAACAGAAGTTTCAGAGAATTCTTATAATTTTAAATTTAATTTTTTAAGAAAATAAAAATATATACGTGTGTGGAAATTAGCTTGATAACACGGAAAAGTTTTTATTTTAAATTAATTTAATGGAAAATTCCAGTTGTTTAATTTAATTAAGCTGGATAAATGTTTTTTTTAATTGTTTAATTTAATTTTGTGGAAACCGAAAAGGATGTGCATATTTATTTAAAAGCCAGCCAATAAATTTGAAACAAGATTTATAAAATTAAATGAAAATGAAAAATATGTGAATGGTTAGATAAATTAACCGTATAAAATGTATCCTTAAATGAAGGATTAACACCAAATACAAAAAATTATTAAATTTTTTTGTATGTGCTATAACTCAATAAAATGACAAATATGAAGTCTATGGCTTCAGCGTGATCTCTCGAACTCCGAGCCCTATAGTGCGTAAAAAATTTTTACTGCCATATTATAACAAAATAACAATTAATCCTTGCGGAAAAAATGTGCAACTCTCCTTCGTAGTACCCTTTTCACAAATGTGAGATTACAAATGGCTAAAGAAGGCTACTTCTGCAAGTCGTAGTAAAGTTAAGACCCTACGCTACTGAGCAGAAATCCTGTAAGTCGTAGTAAACATAAGAACCTGCGCTACTCAATTGAAACTAAACCTTACTTTTCGCCTGGTAATAAAGGGTCATGGTTGGCAGGTTCACAGGGTGAGACAAATCGTGCCTTAGTACGTTGACTCGAAAAGGGACCACACGATCCTCCATCCTAAGGATTATAAAATAAAAATAACACATAATGTAATAAAAGCAACAACGACAATATAAAATAACAAAAAAAAAAACAGAAACATTGAATTTAAAACAATACGGAAAAAACAACAAACACGACATCAACGATCATCTAAAACAACAACACAACCTTAACAACAACATATACAATCCGCAACAAAGAAAAAACCACCACTAAAATTTTATAACAGAACTCAAACACAGAGGCGACCCAGTAGAGAAAAAAAATCCCAACACTGTTTTTGTTATACACGCAATAATAAAATTTAAAAAACATTTCTAAATCGAAAATTTTAAACTTCTCCACTGCGTACATATATACACCAATCTTGAATCGGAAAACTGTTTTAAAGAAAACAGTTACATATTCAAAAACTTTGTACAGAACTGTACCAAAAGTTTTAAAACAAACTTTTTTCGCAAATAAAGAGGGACAAAAAAAAAAAACCATAAAAAAAAACCGCAAAAAAAAAATCTTCAAAAAAAAAAACAGTTTTCAAAAACGAAGCAAGAGAAAAAATTTAAAAATGTTTGTGTCAAAAGTAACTATGAAAAAAAAACAGTTAGAAAAATACAGTTAAATATTACAAAAAAAAGAAACCAAAAACTGGCAATAATGCTATTTAAAGAGCATAAACACTAAAATGAAACATCAAGAAAAAAAACTTAAAGAAATGAAAATAAAAACAAAGACTTACTGGAAAAAAAACTGTAACAAAGACACCTTGCTCTTAGGAGACAAATTAAAATTTAAACAAAATTACAATTAACATGACCAGAGAAGATAACATGAAACAACAGCAAGCCGACATGCAGCATCAGAATAATAACGAACCAACAACAAAAGCTTAATCATCAAAGAAGAAGCACAGCAGCGGGCATTCTTGGGAAGTATTTAAGTATGAATTATTAATACAATGTATAAATATAAGCAATAACGAAAACATTTAATTAATAACCATTATATTATTTTTACAATAACGGAGAAACGTACGAATGAATTACTATTTAATTATTAACACTTTTTATAATCAACATAATACACGTATGTATTAAAAATTTTATATTATTGCTAAAATATAAAAATAAAAAGTAAACATTTATTAAAATTACATTTAGAAATAATAAATATGATACTAAAAATCAGATACTATATATCTTTGAAGGAAAAATTCTTGCTCAAATGACTCAAATTTAAGACAACAAATCAGCAAAACTGTTTTTACTACGGCTCTCGTATATTTGGAATTTCGTACCTTTTTTGGCGATAATTGTGAATGAATACACATATAAATGTATGTTAACTTATGAAATAACAACAAAATTTTGCTGTTTTGTTAATCTCACTGTTAAAGTTATTTTGCTTTTATGCAGTAATAGGAATAGGACGAAAGATTAAAATAAAAATATAACAATGTGTAGTTACACCTGAAACAAAAGGTTAGTAAAAGAATTTTTTTTTATATTTATTTTATTGCACATACATAAGTATAGGGATAAGTCGTGTTTTGGAAAATTAAGTGCATAATTATGTACAAAGAAGCAAGTGAAATAGAATGGAAATTATTACGTACACGCGGTAAAAACAGGAGGCAAGTTAACCTTTTGGGGAAATTTTAAAATTTTATTTTGAAAACATCTTATAAAGTGTGGAAATATTTGTTACAGCTGAGTAATGACAAATGTTGGAATTTGATGATGAAACTTTTTCACAATTACTCAAATCATTTCATAACGTAAAGAAACGAGTTTTACAGAATAGACCTTTGTCAACTAACTTAAATAAGCTTAATGAATACAAAACACTTTTAATTGATCAATACAATTTACTTGTTGATTACATAGAAACTAGATCGGGAAACTTAACCGAAACTCAGACAGAAACAATTTTTACTAATATCAATAACTGCAGAATTTCATTAATTAAATGTTTTGCGAAACTTGAATGCGAAATAAAATTTCCGGAAAAATTGCTACAACGTATAGATAAAAGTATTGTGGTAGAACGTGAAATTACAATAGGGACCCAGGAAGATTCAGAAATTAAAAGCGGAATGGTGTCAATTGCAGACAAAAAATCGTTCATTACTATGTGCTCATCGATGATAAAGGAAAATTACGATGGCAATCCCTTGACATTAGAATCTTTTTTAGACAAGGTGGAATTAATTAGGGATTTAACTGAAGCGAATTTGGATTCAACTCTTCTAATCTTCATTAAATCGAAATTAGAGGCAAAGGCACGCGAGGTTTTGCCAGAAAATTTGACTACAATTGACCAAATAGTGACAGCTCTTAGAAGTGGAATCAGACCGGACAGCTCAAAGGTCGTAGTAGGCAGGATTGCTGCACTTAGTGTAAGAAATAATGATTTTAGTGAATTTGCGAAACAAGCTGAAGAGCTTGCTGACTCCTTGAAGCGTTCTTTGGTTGTGGAAGGCATAACAAAGAGTAAGGCCCACGAAATGGCAATGGAACAGACCGTTAGTGTCTGCCGGCTTAATGCTAAGTCGGATCTAGTTAGGTCGATTATTGCATCTTCTGTGTTTGCAAGCCCCAGGGAAGTTATAGCAAAACTAGTGATTGAACAAACCGCTGAGACTAAAGAACATCAGGTACTTGCAATTAGGAAACAGGGTAGAAATTTTAATAATAATTCAAATCAGGGCAACAATTTCCAACGTAATTTTCGGAAAAATTCTTATCGAGGTTATCATCATAGACCTTTTTATAATAACAATAACTACGAGGCTAGGTACCAAAATTTCGGAAACAATCGACAACGTGGCAGCTATCGTGGCAGTACTAGAAATCATTTTCCTACGAATGTTGTTAATCAAAGGGCTTCGGTGAGGACTTTAAACGCCCAAGCCCCTCAACGATCATTGTTGGGGGAGCAGCAGCAACAGGAAGAGGAAGATACGCAGTACCAAAATTAGATAGTCACAATTTTCAAAAATCAGTTTACAGCCTCAATTTGAATTATGCTGATTTTATTAAATTAGGATGTACAGACACAAACACAATTTCTTCTTTTCTCGTCGATACACAGGCGGATATTTCTTTGATAAAAATTTCTTCTTTAAACGCAGATGCTTTTTTAAATCGTAATGAAATTATTGACATTACGGGTGTAACATCGGATTCTTTTACCACTTTAGGAACAGTTTTTACAAGTTTAGTAGTTTCGAATAATTTGATATCACAAGTTTTTCATGTTGTGAATGACAACTTTAATATACCAGCAAATGGGATTCTAGGGAAGGATTTCCTTAAGGACAATAAGTGCCTAATAAACTACGAAAATATGACACTTACAGTTTGTAACAGGGACAAAAAATTACAGATACCCATACTGCACGGAACAAGAAATTTTACTTGCGTCATACCCCCAAGGTGTGAAGTATTTCCAGTATTTAATTTATCACAAATTACGGGACCTAGGTTTATAGATTCGCAGGAAATTTGCGAGGGAGTATTTATCGGGAAAGGCATTATCGACTCGAACAATCCAGTTGTACGATTAGTAAATACTACTAACGAATATAAATGTGTACGGAATGATAAACTTAAGACAGAAAAATTACGAAATTTTTACATATATTCTATAAACAGGAATGAGACAAATGGAGAGCGTATCGCGAAACTTAATAACATACTACAGCACCAAATGCCAGATAACGTTAAGGACAGTCTTTTGCCTTTGTGCGAACAATACAATGACATTTTTTCATTAAAGGATGATAAAATGACGATAAATAATTTCTATGAACAAAAACTGCGTTTAATTGATTCGTCACCAGTTTATGTGAAAAATTACAGGCTTGCTCACACACAAAACGATGAAATCAATAAACAGGTTCATAATTTGCTGGAGAATGATCTAATTGAGCCAAGCTATTCGAACTATAATAGTCCCTTAATACTCGTACCAAAGAAAAGTATAGACAACCATAAAGCGTATAGAATGTGTGTAGATTACCGCGCCGTGAACAAAAAACTCATTGCCGACAAATTTCCTTTGCCCCGAATCGACGATATCTTGGATAATTTAGGTCGTGCGAAATATTTTTCCATTATTGATTTGTTCTCTGGGTTTCATCAAATCCCATTACATTCGGACTCTCGCGATGTTACTGCGTTCAGTACCGACAAAGGATCCTTTCGTTGGAAGGTTCTACCTTTCGGATTAAATGTTGCTCCAAATTCATTTTCGAGAATTATGTCTATTGCATTTGCAGGACTTGCACCAAATAAAGCATTTTTATATGTCGATGACATTGTTATTGTTGGTTGTAGTAAAGGACACCATTTAAGGAACTTAAGGGATGTTTTTGCTGTAATGAGAACACACAATCTAAAAATAATCCATACAAGTGTAATTTCTTTCGTTCGGAGGTAACCTTTTTGGGACATAAATGTACGTCTAAGGGTTTGCTACCAGATGAATCGAAAATAAACGTAATTAAAAACTACCCCACTCCATCCGATAAAGATGCGGTTAGGCGGTTCGTAGCATTCGCTAATTATTATAGGCGATTTATACCGAACTTTGCCATTTTGGCAGCCCCATTAAATAATTTGACGAGGAAAAATATTCAATTCAATTGGACTGAAAAATGTCAAAATTCATTCGATAATTTAAAAACCGCTTTGCTTTCCCCAGAGATATTACAATATCCCGATTTTTCAAAAGAATTTATGATAACCGTAGATGCTTCAAAGCATGGATGTGGCGCTATTTTAAGCCAAAATTTCAAAGGAAGCGACTTGCCTATTTATTTTGCGTCAAAATCATTTAATTTATCGGAACAAAAGAAACCGACAATAAAACTTGAACTGTTAGCGATTCATTTCGCAATATTGCAATTCCGCCCATATATTTATGGTACACATTTCATAGTCCGTTCGAATCATCGTCCACTAGTCTATCTTTTCAACATGAAAAATCCATCTTCGAAATTGACTCGAATAAGACTTGAACTCTCTGAATACAATTTCACAATCGAGTACATTAAGGGAAAAGCGAACGTAGGTGCAGATGCATTATCAAGAATTTCAATGGGACAATTAAAAAATGACACAGGGAATCAAATTCTTGCAATGACAACTCGTTCAATGGCAAAGAAATCGTACAAAGTTAACGAATTAAAACCCAGCGAGAGAAAAAAACAAACAAATTTGAAAATTTATGACAAATTCTCGCACAATTTCAGTAAGAACGTTGCAAAAATAAGAACTGAATTATTTGATTATGATGAAGATACAAAGATAATACGCGTTAATATTTACAAAAGATTTAAAAAACTGTTATATGTAGATTTTAAATTCGTTAACGAAAAATTTAGTTTCGACTATTTTCTTTCGAGGCTACAAAAAGAAGCCAACGATCATGGAATTTGCAGTACAGAATGGCCAAAGGATGACTTATTCTTTAAACTTTTTACAATTCAGGAATTAAAAAATAAAGGCAACAAATTACTAAAAACTTTGGAAAAACTTCTTACAGAACCCATCGCGGTAGTACATGACGAAAATGAGAAAATGATAATAATGGAAATATATCATAAGGATCCAATAATAGGAGGACATTGTGGACAAAAGAAACTTTACGCTAAAATTCGAACAAAATATTACTGGAAGAAAATGACAAGGGACGTTGCAAAATTCGTGAGAAACTGTACGCAATGTTTATTAAACAAGGTTAAACCCTCAAATACCGAAGAATTAATACTAACGCCGACACGAAGTAAAGCATTCGACATTGTTGTCCTGGACACCATTGGTCCATTAACACAATCCGTGTTTGGTAACAAATACGCATTGACAATGATATGTGATTTGTCTAAATATTTAGTAACGATTCCGATCCCTGACAAATCAGCACGGACTGTTGCTAGAGCTATTTTTGAAAACTTTATTTTAATATATGGAAAAATGAATGTCATAAAGTCAGACTTAGGTACCGAATTTAGAAATGATATTTTTGCGGAACTATGCAAATTTTTAAAAATAGAAATAAAATTTTCAACCAACTATCACCATCAGACCCTAGGCACAGTTGAACGAAATCATCGTGTTTTTAATGAATACATTCGCGCTTATTTGAATGAAAACTTAATGAAACAAATCGTAATATAGAGCCAATTTACAATATTGAAAACTACAGCAGTGAAATAAAATACAGACTACAAAAAACAAATGGGATAGCTAAGGATTTAATCGAAAAGCACAAAAGAAGAAACAAATATTTTTACGATAGGTTTGCTAATCCGATAAAACTAAAGATAAACGATACAGTTCTTTTACAAAAAGAACCATATGACAAACATAAAAATGTTTATGATGGACCGTTTATCGTAACAAAAATAGACGGAACAAATGTAACCATATTTAACAAAACAACACAAAAGGGGAAAACTGTTCATAAAAATCGTTGCGAAAATCGAACCAAATTTGAAATGTGTATAAAAACATAAGAGAGAACTTACAATTTTTTTTACATTATCAGCAACTCAAATACAAGCAAACATTTTAAAATTATTTTCTTAAAGATTGTAATTGAACATTGATAGCAAACAAAGCAATAACAAGCAAAGCCTTAAATTATGAAAAATTAAAAATATTTGTAATTATAATTATATTAAATAAACATAGAAGACAAAATACAAAATTGAAAAAATATGTACATTATATGAATTTAAAATAAATAAATAAAATAGAATATGTACATTATTTGAATTTATTTTCTTGTATACGAAACTTTTTTTTCGGCTTTCAAATAACAGATAACATAGTAGAACATAGAACTCAGCAAAAATGAAATAAAGTCTATATACAACTCGGATAATTCAATTTTCCAGAAAAAAAAAAATAAGAAAAAATTTTTCGTACAACCTGAAAAATTTTAGATTTAAGAACTAAACATACACACATATATGTATATGTATTAAAATATGGGATATGTAACTTTTATAATTCCAATATTTTTGTTATTATGAATTAGTAGTAATATTTTTAATGAATTCGTAAGAATATATTCTTATAAAAAAAAAAAGGGAGGTATAGTGCCATCCCTGTGTGAACACGGTAACACTGTAAATACCTATTGTGAATAAGAATATTGATAAATGATAAATTTAATAAAGCTAAGGAGTCGCTACGGAACAATCAAAGAGGACGGTGTTTAATTTAAAAAAAAGAAGTTTGATTAAAAGTAAGTGGTACCATGTTGGTTTTTACAGCGCTTATAGAAACTTACCGTAACAGGGCATTAGATGTCTTTGTCCGAGGGTTAAAGGTGATCTATCTAGATTGTTAATTGTCCAAAAACCAAAAACTTTGCCGGAAGCCTATGCAATGTGTTTGGAAATCCAAAATTTGAATTTGAGAAATACGGCCTTGCATCCATTTGTTCAGAATCAGGTAACAGTCCCCATAAACAGGATGCCGCGAACTGACCCAAAACCCCAAGTTAATCAAAGACCATTTTAAAATTTCCAAAACAGATTACGACATAATTTCAAGCCATGGACTAATTCTGCGGGACAACGACCGTTGAAGATGCATGATGTGATTACAATGAAGCATATGACAATGATGTCAATCTTCCTGGGGTAAATTTGATGACGGAGGCCTCCCTTCCAGCGTTCCATACTTAAAAATAATTTCCCAAACTGGGGTGCCATTAAAATTTCTGGTAGATACTGGCGCCAACAAGAATTTTGTTGGATCCCATATATGTAAGACATGCACCCAACTCAGTAAGCCATTCCCAGTAAGAGCAGCAGGAGGACCAATAGATATGCACCAGAAAATAAAAGGAAAATTCTTTGAATCTGTAGGAATTAATAATATTATTACATTTTATGTACTCCCAAAATTAAAATCGTTTGACGGTATCATTGGCGATGATACGTTGAAGGCCCTTGGTGCTATTATAAACAAAGAAAATAACACCTTAACCTTGAACACAGGAGTAGCCTTGCAATTGAAGGAAGAATTCTCTCAGGTTATAAATTTTATATCGCAAGACTTCCCCGAAGAGGTAGCTCATAAGCTCGAGAGCTTGATTAATAAATATAAGCACTTGTTTGGCCCTTTAGAAGCCGGTCACAAAGACTATTCGAGCCGAAATCAAAACAAACACCAATGAACCTATTAATACTAAAACCTATCCTTATCCTGCAAATATGCGTCCTATTGTAGAGGAACAAATTTCGGAGTTATTAGATCAAAATATTACTAGACCATCTAAGAGCCCATATAATTCTCCAATATGGGTGGTTCCAAAAAAGCCTAAGCCTAACGGAGAAAAACAATACAGAATGGTTATCGACTTCAAGAGATTGAACTCCGTTACTATTTCTGACACTTATCCGATACCCGACATTAATTCAACTCTAGCCAGCCTTGGCAAGGCTAAATATTTTACAACACTAGATTTGACATCGGGCTTCCACCAGATTCCGATGAAGGACTCTGATATACAGAAAACTGCATTTTCGACCTTTAACGGGAAATTCGAATTTTTACGTCTTCCATTTGGGCTAAAGAACGCTCCGTCTATCTTCCAAAGAATGATTGACGACGTGCTAAAAGAACATATTGGCAAAATTTGCTACGTGTACATCGATGACATTATAGTATACGTATACGCAGTAGCATCAACGACCATTTGCAGAACGTTGAAACGATAGAATCACGACTTAAGGTCGATTTAGAAAAAACTCAGTTTGTTCAAACACAGGTTTCCTTCTTAGGATATGTGGTCTCAGAAGATGGAATACGCGCGGATCCCCACAAAATCGAAGCTATTCAAAATTTAGCTATCCCCGGATTATTGAAGGACTTAAAAAGTTTTCTCGGTATGACTTCCTACTACAGAAAGTTTATTAGACATTACGCAAAGATCGCTAAGCCATTAACGAATTTAACAAGGGGAGAAAATGCTCAGGTCAAGCCAAACGCGTCTAAGAAAGTACCGATTGTATTAACAGAAGAGGCACCCAAAGCTTTCAATGAATTGAAAATCTTGTTGATGTCATATGAAGTTTTGTCCTTCCCAGATTTCGATCAACCCTTCAATATAACCACCGATGCCTCCAACTATGCCACTGGAAACAAACCTGAACCAAATTTATATGACTTCTGATGAAGAAACTGTTACAGCTTCGGAAGTTGGCTCGGGAACTGTAACGGCCGATAAAGGACAGGATGATGAAGATGCAACAGCTCATAGTGCCCAACAGAACTCTAGCGATTTAATTTTTCATGTTGAATCTCCCCTAAACGTCTTTAGAAACCAACTAATAATACGACAAGGGAAAGAATTGCATAGTAGTATTCAGCCACATCCAGGATACACTAGACATTTTGCCACTCTTGATGAAATCACTTTTCAAACTCTAACAGATACGTTAAAACGGTGCCTTAACCCAAGCTGTGTCAATGGTATCAAGATTCCCGAACGTTTTATTTCACTCCTTAACAGAGTATATTTGACACATTTTGCTTCATATAAAATACGAATTACCCAGAGATTAGTGGAAGATATCACTAATCCAGAGAAGGCTTCGGAAATTATAGAGCACAGAAGAGCTCATCGCAACGATAAGAAAATAGTTTACAAATTCTGGAAGGTTATTACTTCCCTCATATGAGAAGTCTTATCCGGAATTACACCAAAACCTGTGAAATATGCAAGTTGAAAAAATATGAAAGACATTTTCATAAACCTAAGATACAGTCGACACCTATTCCTTCGTATCCTTGTGAGATTTTGCATGTTGATATTTTTGAAATCCAAGGCCATAAGTTTATAAGCTGCATTGATAAATTTTCAAAATTTGCTAAGCTCTTCCATCTTAGAAATCGTTCCGCTATTCATTTGAGGACTAAATTAACGAAGGGCCTACATTATTTTACAATTCCACTCATACTCGTGTCAGACAATGAGAGAGGCTTCCTAACACCAACAATATTAAACTTTCTTAGATTCATAAATATTGAATATTACTTAACTCCTACTCAGAAAAGTGAAATTAACGGTCCGGTTGAAAGGCTTCACTCAACGCTTTTAGAAATCTAGCGTTGTATTGCGTAAATCATATTGCAACACAGCAAATTTATCTCTGTGCGTGCTGAAACATGATCCGCACTTGAAACATTTAAGCAATTCATGTAAACTTGTTGATAAAGCATTTTCCCACGTTAATATGTAGACTTAGAACTTTAAGTAAGTTTAAGGTAAGAACAAAATTATTATTAAATTCAATTCAATTCTGGACGTGAAATAAATAAGTTGAAACATTTAAAATACGGTGTTTGAATTATTGTTGGGTGAGTGCCCAAGCGATCAGGCACCTCTGGTGTCCTGATCGCGTTATTTTTTTGAACAAGGTACCGGCCTTGTTTTAAGTTACATATATTTTTTTTAATGAAATGCATTTTTTATATATGTATGTATATATGAATGTATATTATTTTTTTTAAATGAATTGTTTTTATTAAAAAAAAACAAGAATACATAGTATGTATCGTATATGTACATTTTTAATGTACGGAAATTTTAATAATTTTGGATTTTTTATAGTTATATTTGTTGATACTACCAACCAACTTTATCTTCTTCTACAAAATACATCGCAAATTCATTATTTATTTCTTTAGCACCAGTGAATGAGTGAAAATCAACATTTGTTGGAGGTTCTGTTGAAGTATATATATATTTCTATCGCCAAGCACTTTCAATTATTTCTCAATTTTTATGATATTGATCGATGAATCCAAATGGTGTGTACGATTTTTTATTGGTTTCGATCATATAATTGTGAAGAAGACAGGTTGCTTGAACCACTTTTTAAGTTTTGTTTGGACTTAAATAAAGTGGTGACGCAAAATCGAAATCGTGCCGACACTATTCCAAACGAATTTTCAATAATCCGACGTGCAGAAATGATATCAAAATCTGAGAGCAGTACAAAGAAAAAACTGCATGAGCTTCGACTGTCTAACAATATGTTGCATTATAGATTAAGTCGTACTGATGTGTTAATATCTGATTTGCTAAAGCAGAGTGATGACCTCAAAAAGGATGTAGTAAATTTATGTTCCTACTTCAATGTTCCCACTTCCCACGACACTTGCTAACATACCAATTACACCAAGTGCAAGTGCAAGTGCGAAAATCCCAATACACTTACACTTTTTCACTAATACACTCAAACTTTTCGAACTTGCAGCTCAACTTGCAAGAGATTTTTGAGTGCAAGTAATTTTTGGCACTTGCTGCAAGTAAAATGACAAATAAAGAAACAGTGTTACCGAGGATGAGTTTTTATAAATTTATGCGTTAGTGTTTAAATAAAAATAAAGCTTTTATGGTTATTTAAAAAAAACCAAGAATAGCAAATACAAAAAATGGTAATAAAACATATTTTCCTTGTTTTTTTTTTTTTAATTAAAGAAAGTGTTCTCTTCAGGTATTTTATAGTATTAGCAACACGGCAACACTAAATTGGCTTCATTTTTAAAATACATACATAGCGCGTACACAAAAAATTTAAAAATTTTCGTAATGGATAAAAAACTAAATAAAGAGTAAATTATTAAATTAATTTCATTATATCGCTCCCTTGATATTTTGTGGAACATGAGTAGCAAATCCAACAGGCGGAACGACTTAAAGGAAAAAGCATATGAGGATATTGCGTTGCGAAGGGGTATGTCTGCTGATGTTGTATAAAAATAATCCGTTTCCTTCGGACTACATACACTGGAGAAAAGCATGAGATAAAGAAGAAGTCTGGATCAGGTACTGAAGAAATATACCATCCTACATTATTCTGGTTCGAGGAAATGAGCTTTTTGGATTATTATTAGAAAGTTTTGTGATAATTCAGAAAAGGTTAGTAAATGTATGTATATTCACAATTATAAGTTTGATAATATTTTTGGATGCTTATTTTTAGAATAGCGAAAACTGGCAGGACTTTGTAGGCTGCAGTGAAGAAAATTATAATATCTCAAACAAGCAAACGACCAAGGAAAGAAGATTCGAAGTTCGATGATGCTTTAAAGAAATTATTAAATATAAGTAACAAGGAAGACGAATTCACTGCTTTTGCCGCAAGTCTTGCATTCTAAATGCAAAAGTTACACGAATAAGATGCATATGAGTTAATGGGAGAAATGAAAATTTTTAAGTCCAGCGAAAAATAAGAAATTTGCGTTGTAGCAGATTTCGTCCAATATCAGTAAACGAAAACAGTCTCAACCCAGCGGAATACAGCGCTTATAATACCCCAACTTCCTATTCTTATGAGTCCAACTTCCTATGCAGTTCAGCGAATTCGGATATTTTAAGTTGTGCAATTTTTGATGCAAGTATTGAATATGAAAATTGATTTTTAGTGTAATCAGCCTTATTCTAGTATAAAATACTTCCTACTTTACGTGTTGGTAAGAACAAACTTAATTGAATGATACCAAATTTAACTTTAATTATTTATTTAAAAAACTAATTTACACTGAATTTATACATTTTAAATTCTATACAATAAAACCAAATTTTACTTTACTTATTAAAAAAAATTAATTAATAAATATAATTTTAACAACAACAACAAAAGAGCTTTTTATTCACGATTTTTGAAAATAAATGATATGATAATAAAATTCGAATATATTTCCAATAATTTAAATATATTGGCTCAATGTTATCTTTTTTTGCACTGGAAATCGACATTACCGTCTGTTATCAAATGCCTAGAAATTTCATCTTTTATTCTACAGGCATATTTGTAAGTTTTAAATTCCTGTTGACCAATAGCTGAAAACGTAGTAGGCATATTTTCAATTAAAGGCTCTGATGTTATGGTTTTTTTCTTCGTCAAATACTGTTGACGCTTGCATTTCAATAACCCGATTGAATATGCCAAACCTTTTAGCCAGTCTGCCAAAAGCACATTCAACAACCATTCATGCCCGATACAATCGATAATTAAATACTTCTTGTGAAACATTTATTTTTAAACACCTACTGTATGGTTTCATTAAGTGTTTATCAAGAGAAAAGGCATCGTCTCCGATAGTAAAAAAAATACAATAAAAACAGGTAACGATCAAAAAACAGCTTTTTTCATATAAACATGGAGTACCTACATATATTAAATAAATTTGTTGAATTTTTAAAGTTTGCTGGCAAAATGTATAATCCTCTTCAACCAAATGAAAATTTAGAAGTAAGAGAAATTGCAAATAGCAGTGAAGAAGAATATAGTGACACTTGTTAATAAAATAGTTTTCAATTGTATTTTTTATAGATAAAATGAATTAGTTAATTTAAGTTGTTATAAAGAAAATATGTTTTTTTTTTTTTTTTTCAGTTGAACTTTATTTTTTTTTGTTTATTTTTTAATTTTTATTTAAAAAAAAAATATTTTAATACAATATGTATGATGCCTTTTACATCTCATTTTGCCATAAATTCTTTAATGTAGGTATGCCATATTATAAAAAAAAACTTTAAAGGTAGCTCCAAAACTAAGAGATGCTCGGAAAATTAAAAAAAAAAATTATTATTATTTTTAATATTTTCCTTTTAAATTAAATAGATATTGAAATTACCTTTTCAATGATACCCATATTGCCCCATTTCACCACAAAACACTCGATATATTCCATATTGTCCATACAAACTATGGAGGCCCATAACTCGGAAACCAAGCGTCAGCCCCAAATTAGTCACTTAACATTTTTTGCTTAAAATTAAATTTTACACCCGGTAGGTAACTTTTTTTTAATTTTTAAGCTGCGTCCGTAAACTAGATAAACACGCTAATTGTACACTAGGAGAGAAAACAATTTAAATTAATAAAAAAACCATATTGATTCAATAAGAAATATGGACGGAAGTCCAGAAAGTGGAAATTTTTATTTCAATATTAAAAGGTATACATTTTGGGTTTCACTTTTTAATTTTTTGAACATATGATTTCTGGAAGAAAAGTTTAACCAACAAGAGTATTAATGTAGAATTTTCAGTAGAGCTTAAAAATTATTTGTGGTTAAATTCAATTAAAAGAGAAATTATAAACATTTCGGGTAAACACTCTCTTGTTGATCAAATGCGAAATCAATAAGACACAATCAAGATTTTAAATTGTATTTCTCCATAAGTGTAGGTAAACTTCTGGTTGGTATATACTTTCCTTTAAAAGAGCACCTTTTTTGAGCATCATATATAGCACGAATCACGTTTGCCATAAATACACAAATTGTACTTCTGGAAACTCTGGTTAAAAACTCCAGAGAACGAAAAGAATCCCCAGTAGCCATATATCTGAGTGCTATAGCCAACTTTGTTCTAGGAGAAATCGCTGACCCCATTTGAGTATCGTTTTTTTTTTTAATTTTATCTTCAAGCTATAATTTACAATATGGATGTAGATTTTACGATATTTGCATAATTTTCAAACAAAATTTATTTACATATCGCACTTGATCAACACTAGGGTATTAACTCAAAATTTTTGAAATATCACTTTTTTCAAAAAATTAGCTAACAACATCAATATCTATCTACTGTAAAAATTTCAACGTATTCCGTTTACTCTTTCATCACGAAAACCACTTTTGAGACCATATTCATGATAATGTAGTGATTAACTTTATTTCAACAAAAAGGTATTATTTCGAGTTAATACAAAAACTAACATGGAACTGACTCGTAAATTTTCATAAAAAAGGTATTATTTTGAGTTGAGTCTCATTTCAATTTGATTTTATTTTGAGTTGATACTGTCTTGTTGATAAAATTTAGTTCATTTATGATCGAAAAATTTCAGAAAAACGGTATTAACTCAAAAAATTGATTTTTTTTGCATTACATGCACATATTTCTAGGAAAAACGATGTAAATATATTTTTAAATTGAATTTGCTTCCTATGGTATATTTGAATTTTTAAATTCTGTTAAAATGTGGCCACAAACAGTTTTTTGACTCTACTGATTATTTTAAAATTTTGAGTTATCAAATTTTGTTGATCAAGTGCGATATGTTTTACCTACCAGATTTAAAATTTCCCCAAATCGTTCTTTGTTCAGACGACAAAAATTATTAAAGTCTTTGTAATCGTCCTCCCACAATAAATCTTTCAGTAAATGTGCTTCCATGTCAAAGTCGCACATTTTTATTAAAAAAGGGCTTAACCCAATATCTTCTCCTTTCTCTCTTTCTCTTTTCTTTAGGCATTTCGTTTTGTTTACGATTTGAATACATTTTAAAAATGAACTTGCACTTTCTTGTCTAAACAATCAACCAACTTGCAGCACTTTCGAATAATTTTTTAATATTTTCGGTAATAATACGTATTTGCTAATTGCACGTGTAATTGGTATGTAAGATATCGTATTAAGATAGGCAAATTGTAATTGTTGCATTAAAATAATAATTCTTAATTTTTAATTTTTACCCTGACCAGGATTCGAACCATCGATTTTATAAATTAATGAAATTTTACTTTATTTTCGGCTTTTTGGTTCTTTTTAATTAAAAAAAAAAAAAAAAAAAAAAAAGCTTTAAGTTGTGTGTGAACTTCGTCTCACCAAATTAACATTAAGCTTAGTTGGTTAAATAGATGATGTTTACGATGTACATAACATAAGGTAGATAGATGCAAAGAATGCTGATGAAGGATGTGGCGGTCCAGAAAATGCTGCATTTCATTCTGCTAGCGTCTAATTTTTCTTGTTTTCTTTGGAAAACGTCCGCATACATTTGTAAATAATTTTTCTTTCTAAAAATGTTTAGAAAATTAATTAAAAACAACCAAAAAGCCGAAAATAAAGTAAAATTTCATTAATAATAATTCTTGGAATTTATATTTAAAGTTTTCCACGTTCACATTTGCTATATATTAAAGATATTAAAAAACAAATTATAAGAAATTAGAATTAATAATTTTAGCAAGTAAGATAATTTTGGAAATAATAAAATCAGTTTAGTTTGGCACTTCAAAAAGAGCATTTGATTTAGCGGACTAAATAGCTGGCGCCCAACGGAAAAATTTTTTAAAAAACAAGTTCTTATGTAAAGGACATTAAAAAAAAAGATCACAATCTTTGTTAAAGAAGTTCTTAGTAAAAGGACATTAAAAAAGATTACAATTCTGTTAAGCAAGTTCTTACATAAATGCTAATTAACTAACCAAAGAAGGGATAAAACATGAACTTCAGGATGATAAATAAGGCAACTATAATGGTACATCTGTAAGTTAGTTTTAATATATTAGCTTTAACAATAGAGAGAATTTTGTAAAAATCGAGATTTTTTGTGAAATTAAATAATCATAGCAAAGTAAATAAATAATAAAACAGTTTTTGGTTAATGACTTCAAAGGACGTTGTAGAGAGCTTACATGAAATAGGTGACATTGTAGATAGCTTCGCTAATTTACGAATAAACACTAAAATCATGGACGCAAACGCTGTGCAAGCATTACTTACAACAGCAATAGCTCAGGCAACGGAACAGAACAGAGCTACAATTTAATCAACAATAGACAACCTGACTGACAGACTAAAACTCCTAGAACTTCCAACAGAGGTAGAAGAATACAAAGTAGAATTATTAGAAAATATCTAATGCAACGAGCCCCTCGACGTCGTTAAATCGGTGCCCGAATTTGATGGAGATTCTTCAAAATACGTCTCATGGCGTAAATCCGCGGTCAAAGCTCATAAATTATATGAAAACTATAAAATTAGTTCTAAATACTTCCAAGCAGTTGCAATACTACGCAACAAAATTGTTGGCAGTGCCGATTCAGTCCTTAGTACTTACAATACAGTTCTGAACTTTCAAGCAATCATAGCAAGATTAGACTTTTCTTATGCTGATAAGCGATCCCTTTATACTCTTGGACAGGAACTTTTTACTCTTAAACAGGGATAAAAATCAATTACAGACTTTTATGACGAGGTCGAGAGGTAATTAACTTTAATAATGAATAAAGTAATTATGACTAACGAAGGAAATGATCAATTGGTTAATTCTTTAAATTTAAAATATAGGCAAGACGCCCTAAGGGTTTTTATTTCTGGGCCTTAACGTCCAACTAATGAAATGAATGGCTATCATTTGGGCATTAAAAACCTTGAGAAACTATCTCTACGGAGTGAAAAATATAAAAATTTTCACCGACCATTAGCCGCTGACATTTTCCGTTACGGATAAAAGTACAAATACAAAAATTAAGAGATGTAAAGCTTTTATTGAAGAGTTTTTTCCAACTTTTCATTATAAACACGAAAAAGAGAATGTTGTGGCGGACGCTTTATCACGCCAATTTCTAAATAACATATCAGAAACTAAGTCAATTCCGGACACCATTCACAGTGAAATTTCATCCTCGAATGCAATAAAATGTATAAAATTCCCTGTGAAGCGACTTAGGAATCAGATTGTTATCATAAAAGGAAGCACAAATTTGAAAAGGACAAAAATATTCTTTTAAAAATATATTCGACACATAATTGAATACAGTGATATAGAGAACCTATATTCATTCCTTGAAACTAGTGTAAATTCCAGGGTTGTAAATGCGATTTGCTGTGACTTGCCTACACCGGCTACGATACAGTCATGTTTTGGAAACATTTCCGTCAATAAAATTCGTCCATACCGAACGAATGGTTATGGATACGACGAATCTAAACGATCAGATAGAAACATAATCGCGCTCACAGGTGCGCAAATGAAAATTTTAAACAACTGCTAGAAGATTAAGTTTTTGCAGGCATGAAGAAATTACTCAACACCATCAATAAAAATTTTAAAATTTGCATGAAAAATAAATACAATATAAAACCAGCAAAAGCTATTATGGGGGATACCCCTCTTCCTGAATACTCAGGGCAGATTTTTGCATATTGACATTTTTTCAACAAACAAAGTACACTTTTTAACATGCATTGACAAATTCTCGAAATTTGCTAGTGTGATTTCAATCGCGTCGAGAAATCTGATCGACATTAAAAACGCACTTCTCCATGTTTTAAGTAAATATAAAGGTACTAAGTTAGTCGTGTCCGATAACGAAAAAGCAAATCTGGCAAATTCTTAAAAAATTTTTCTAATAAAAGATCATTTTGATGCCGACAATTCTTTATACCACCTCTTCATTCGACCCTTACAGAAATTGCACGTTGCATCAAGGCTCAGCAGGATATTATAGACACAATCGACCTTATTTTTGTCGCAACTCTTAAATATAATTCAACGGTTCACTCAGTAACAGAGGCAAGACCTATAGATATAATAAATGATTTTTCCAAAGAAAATTAAATAGCATTAAAGCAAGGCTCAAAGCAGCTCAAGATAAACTAAAAAACGTTCCGCTGGCCACATCACAAAATATGAAGAAGGAAAAGCAGTATTTGTCAAAAGAAATAAAAGATTACGTAATAAGTTCGATAAAGTTTTTGTGGAAAAGAGTGCAGAGGGACCTAGGTACAACCATTTGAGTAGAAAACAGAAAAGTTCATAAAGACAATCTACGATAAAAATATAAACTAAACCATTATTTATTTACCCCCGATATTTTTTTTACAGTATTTCATTGTTATCACAGGTATTTGGTGAAATTATTGACTACTCTTCATCAAAATAAATCCCTATTATAGAAGGACAAGCAGCAATCTTTAAGGACTATGGTGCTCTTGCACACATGACAAATTTATCAAACTACAAAGACCTCAGAAAAGAGACAGAAAAACTAATAGAATATATTTCGCAGTCTCATATGAAAAAATTTCCGGAAATGGAATTCACCACTGACAAGCACGCAGCATTAACTTTTTAGGAACTGCATTAAAAATTGTAGCGGGAACTCCAGACTTCGATAACTTTAATAAACATAAAATAAACACAGAAATTTTATTGCATAACAATGAAAATCAAATAATTATAAATACAAAAATACAAGACGAAATAAACAAATTAACCAACGCAATAGGCAAATTAGTAGCACAAAGCAAACCAAGAGAAATAAACACACTATATCTTTACGAACTGGCAAGCTCTAGAACTAGGGCAATCATAGAAGACCTAGAAAATTGTGCTCTATCACTAGCTTTATCTAAAGCAGATATAATTAATCCTACAATATTAAACAATGAAGAAACAAAATTTATTTTTAAGCTCGAAGACTTTGATGTAAGCATAAATGATTTATTAATAAATAGTAAATTTAAGATTATTGAAAGTAATCATTTTATTTTATATAAAATTTCCTATTGTTACCGATTTATGTAATGCAACTTCCATTTATTCTGTTTCTCACTTTAATAAAATACTTAAATTTGAATCCAATATAACAGCAAAGTGTCAAAGTGGTTATAAAATACTGCAAGATTGCAACAAAAAAGGTGTTACAACTTTTTGCACAGAACTCATTTCTGACAAAGCCTGTTTAAAAAATATATTGCAGAAGTAAGCGACGGCATTATCATAAACGATGCAAAGGCCACGGTCAAACTGTTGGGAAAAAAACTCAACCCAAATACAGGGTACTTACATGGTTACATTTAAAGAAACTATCATGATTAATGAAACGTCCTTCACGAACAAAAAAGTCAAATTTTTCAGAAATTCCATTGGCGCACTCTATCAATATAACAGACCACATACAGCAGCTGTCATTACCAGTTCTCAACGAACTTCATTTAAAAAATCTCTATCATATAAAGACTTTGAATGACAAATAATTACCCACACTGCAGTTTATAACTTCTTTTTTTTGGCTACAATTTTTTCGATTGTTGCTTTACTATTATACGTGGTAATAAAGCAAAAATGTAGGCCAATAGAAGAAAAGATAAGAGATATTATAAAAATTCTTTAGGAAAAACTCCAGAGAGCCGAGGTCGACTCTCTTTTTAGAGGGGGAGTAGTTAATACAACCGACATTCCGGCAACTTCCCACGACACTTGCTAATATATCGTAATAAGATAGGCAAAATGTAATTGTTGCTTTAAAATAATAATTCTTGGAATTTATGTTTAAACTTTCCCACGTTCACATTTGCTAAATTATTGTAATAAGATATTAAAAAAAAATTATAAGAAATTAGAATTAAGAATTTTAGCAAGTAAGATAATTTTGGAAATAATAAAATCAGTTTAGTTTGGCACTTCAAAAAGGGCATTTAATTTAGCGGACTAAATAACTTATATAAATTAACACATCCCACATTGAAAACTCCGCTACTGTACAAAATATTTAAATAAAAACAGCAGAGGGAAATATGATCCATGTTTTCGTGCACAAGAATCTGCTTTTCTGACGTTACACACGTGCAGAACAATATTTTCTGCAACCGTGGAAATCGTCAATTAAGCAATTTTTGAGAATAGCATTAAAATAAATTAAAAAACTATTTTGTAAACATTAATTTCAGTTGCTAAAAAAAAGCTCAGTAAAGTTAAAGTTGCGGCAGCAACCACAACTTTTTTAAAAAAATCAAATAAATTAATAAATTTTTAATTGGCGCCCGAGCAGGGACCAACGCGTCTTTAAATAAATAGTCCCAAATGAAAAGGTAGGACTTCGCGTTTTTCGGTAAAAAGTGCAAAAAAAGCCTGAACATCAAAAAGTAAGGCAAAGTGTTTGAACCATAAAGGAAATAACAATAAAAGCCTGAACATAAAAAAATAAAACGAAATGATTAATCTAAAAGCAAAATGACAATAAAAAAGCCTAAACACTAAATAGTAAGGCAAAGTGTCAAATCCAGAAAGGAAAATAATAATAAAACCCGAACAGAAAAAGTAAGCCACACTGTTAAATCCAAAGTGTTCATACACCAAATAAAAAAAAAATACCGAATTTAAAGACAGGAAGACTGGCCATTCGTACCGGAAAAAAGACCCTAAGTGCATCAAGGAAAAGAATAACTCCTGACACGTGCAAAACCCCAGATCTCCGGCGTTGGCAATAGAAATGTTATTTTAAAGCTACCTGTAAGTAAAAGCAATCTTTGACTCCAAGCAATTAAAAAAAAGGAATTTTTGTAAAATAATAAGGAGAGAAAGCAATAATTGATTATCAAAAGAATATTAAATAGTTGGAAAATTAAAGAAAGATAAAAAATTTAATGAAAAATGAATATAAAAATAAATATAAAAGTAAAATAAATATAAAAGAAATAATAAGAAAGATATAAAAGAACGAATTTCAAAAATTTTACTTATTTCAAGTAAAAGGAAAAATAAGAAAATCACCCCTATCGCAAAAAATTTTCCACGTGAAATTTCATTTCATTAATTTTACTGAAAATCAAATTCCCCTTATCATGAAGGTTTTCTTTTTGCGTGAAATGTGGAATTTTTTCACTGTTTTGTTCACCTTCATTTTAATAGTGGAATTCATATATAAGTATTTTTCATCTAATAAGAAGTTGTAGGTATGTAAAAAGTAATTTTAGGGAAAAATTTGTAAATAAAATTTAAAGTGACATTTTTCTTAACAAGATTAAAGGTAACAAGTCAATTGCCTCGATAACGGCGTTACGCGAATCTAAGGGCCAGTCCAAAATTCATCACTTTACAGTTTTTGCTTAAATTTGCAATTTATATCCCGTAAATAACTTTTTTTTTTTTCATTTTCGCAAACGCAGTGATAACAATATTCAAGTTGTGGAAATAATTGTTCGCGTGAAATTCCCGATACCAATTTTCAGTTCGGGTGAAATAAAAATTTCACGTGAACAAAAATTTCACATTTTATTCACGATAGCGGTGAATATATTAAAGCAACTTTACGAAAAAAGATAAATTTTTTTTAAATTAATTGAGAATTAAAATTACTAATCTAAGTAATATATTGCAAACAAAGAAAAGATTTAAATAAGAATTATAAATAACACTGTAAGTACTGATTCAAAATCATTTTGTTTTTACAAAACAAAACTGTGATAAAAATAAAGTTAATTTGACGAGAACAGAATATATGTAAGCAAATTAATTTTAACGTTTAGATTATTGTTGTTACTTACAAAGATTTTCTTTTGTATTTATAATGTTGCCAGATTTAATAAAAAATTTCCCTGATGATGTTGGAAAAAATTGCCAACAAAACGTCGGAAAATAGTATGTTAAATAAATAGTCTTTTTATTTAAGTTGACCTTGAAAGCCTAGCTATAGGAAACTATAGAGAACAAACATTGAATAAAGCTTTGAACAATAATAACCTTTTCATTAAAAGAAATATTTTAAATAATTTTTTGTCCTCACTTTCAATTTAAAAGATTCATGACAATAAAAGGATAAGAGGAGAGTTAAATTTATTTCCTTAAAATATTAAGTCGTTCAGGATATAAAAAAGTTATTATTAAATTAAAAATATTAAACTGAGCCAGGAAGAGCAATTAGCTGCGGCCTTGTCGAGACTAAATTTATCCTCATCTACTTCAGCGTTCACTTTACCATCACTATCTGTATTTACTAGTAAAAAAATGAACTGTTAAATTTAATTTCGACAACAGTTTCTTCTATTCTAAACCCAGCAGCAGAACAGGATGAAGAACAGTATAGATTTTCGAAATGTTGATGCATCAGATCGTGTACCTGACGTTGTTAAATGTCTTAGAGAAATCTCAATGAAACCTGGAGAGTTCAATTCATGAAGAAAGTATTTAGATAAAACACTCCAAATGTATGATCAGAATAAAAGTACACCAAAATATTTTTTCATTTTTTTATAGGCGAAGCTGATGCGGCTCTTGAGTCGTATCGGACACCATTAAATTAGGAAATGATGAATAAGTGCCTAATGATGCACTATTCAGATAAAAGGGATGTTGCTACATCCTACCCTACCCTGACGACCCTAAATCAACGCGGAAATTCTGTTCAGGAATTTTATCAGCAAGTTTATCAACACCTTTCGTTGATATTCGATACGATTGATTGCCTGGAATTGGGAGAAGATGCTTTGTCTGCAATGACATCGACGTACAGAACTAATGCTCTAGATATATTCATCAGGGGCCTTAATGGCAATTTGCCAAGCCTCTTGAGCGTAAGAGAACCAACTAATCAGCAAGATGATTAACAAATGCGATAAAAGCTAGGAACTGGTAAGTTTTGCCATAATGGTCAGTTTCAATTTAATCAAAATCCAAACAGATTTAATCAACCGAATAATTTACGTTTTACCTCATTCGGACAGTCAAGACCATCCCAACAGTACTTTAACAGTTTAGGCCAACCTTAAGCAACTCAACCAGATTATAATAGTTACAGAAACTGCAACCCTAATCCATTCCCAAAACCAACTCCAATGGAGGTATATAACTCTCAAAAATTTATACAAAACAACTTACAAACAAAATTTTAAACGTTCGTTACCAAGTCAAGTGACGCATCCTCCAAATAAGATACATTGTATTTTCCACAGGAACAGAGTACCTTTCGAAAGCGATGAAATACATGACTTGCGGCACGAAAACAATATGACGTACAACCAAACAGGAAATTTTTCACGTGACAAAGAAGTCACCACCCATATAAGCTCTCACGGCGAAGGGTAATGACCACATTACTTTTTTAGATTAACGCCTTCTCCCCTTTCATATATTGAAATTTTACACGAAGAGGAGATAAAATTGACTTTCTAATAGATACAGGCTCAAATGAGAATTACATACAATCAACTCGTATAAGAAATCCATTAAAAAATGAAAAACCGTTTAAAGTTAGTTCAGTAGCGGGTGAAATAAAAATAACACATCATACCTTCATTGATATATTTTAACCACAAAAAGAAAAACTTAAATTCTACATTTTACCTACATTACCTACTTTCTTCGGGATAATAGGTAACAATATACTAAAATATCTTAAGCTACCATTTATATCGGTCAAAACTTCATGACCATATTTCCTAATATAAAAATTCGTCCAAGACAAAAAATATCCCAAGAAGTCAAAAAAGTAGAACTGCAAGTTCCCTATTTAATTCAAAGCCAACAAAAAAAAAACACAATAGCAAAATGTCCCAATTTATTCTCGGATCCAGACGAAAAATTAACATTTAATACTCGAGTAAAAGGTGAGATACGTACTACCACAGATACCCTGCTCTATTCAAAGCCATACCCATATCCGATGGCACTTTAAGGACAAGTCGAACGGCAAATTGAAGAACTTCTCGATAATGAAATAATAAGGAAGTCCAAGTCTCCTAATAACTCTCCAGTCTGGATAATCGACAAAAAGATGGATGGTTCTGTCGGAAATAAATACTGCATGGTTATCGACTACCAGAAATTGAATGCAATGAACGAGGTACTTTCCAACCTCGGTGAAAATAAACTTTTCACAGTTATTGACCTTAAGAGTGGGTTTCATCAAATACCCTTACGCGAGTCAGATATTGAGAAAACTGCTTTCTCTGTAAATAACAGGAAGTACGAATTCCTACGACTTTCCTTTGGACTTAAAAATCCACCATCGACATTCCAATGGGCATTGGACGACATTCTCCGTCAATACATTGGCAAACGGTGTTATGATTACATTGATGACGTAATATTTATTCGGTAAAAACGAGGAAGAACATCTACAAAATTTGGAAGTAGTGTTCAAAACTCTAGAACACGCCAATATGAAAGTTCAAATAGACAAATGCAAGTTTCATAAAGACGAAGGCGAATTTTTAGGGTTTATTGAAGGAGCGAAAGGAATCAAAGCAAACTCGCATAAAGCAGATTCAATTGCGGAAATGCCAGTTCCAAAAAATCTAAAAGAAATTCAATCATTCCTCGGAATGACTAGTTATTATCATAGGATCAAAAAACGACGCTAAAATAGCAAAACCACTCACAAATATGCGGACAGGTGAGTGTGGCAATATTTCTAAGAACGTATCTAGAAATAAACTAATTTCTTTGAATCAAGCCGCTTTGGAATCAATTAAAAAAATAAGGAATATTTTAATATCAAGATACTTTCGCATCCAGACTTCAATAAGGAAGTTGAGCTCACGACTGACGCATCTGATTTTGCAATTGGTGCCGTTTAATCGCAAGAAAATAAACCAATAACGTTTATATACAGAGCTCTCAATAAAACCGAGGAAGGATATGCAACAAACGAAAAGGAAATGCTAACTATTAAATGGTCGCTAAATACTCTCAGAAATTATCTGTACGGTTAAAAAAAAATCAAAATTTACGCTGACCATCAGCCATCCACTTATGCATTAAGCTCTAAAAATACAAATTCAAAAATGAAACAATGGAAATCAATTTTGGAGGAGTATACACAGAAGAAAAGATACTAGGTATGATAAAAAATTTTTATCTACAGAATTTTAGTAATAATAAAACCGGTTATACCCAAAAAACTGTCGACGACATTATAAATGAACAAGAACAAGAAAACATAATTCTAGATACTCATCTGCAAGCTCATAGGAACGCAGCAGAAAATAAAGCACAAATATTTAAAAAGGGGTATATCCCAGGTATGCTCAGTAAGATAAAAAATATAATAGCAAATTTTACAACATGTAAGGTAAATAAATATGAACGCCACGCTAATCGGGCAAAATTGGGCGAGACCCCATTACCAACTTTCCCAGGCCACACAATACATTTAGATATCTTCCTTTCGGAAGGAAAGATAGTTTTAACAGCTCTCGATAAATTTATCAAATATGCTCAAACTAGGATTCTAAAAAGCATATCAATCGACCACTTAGGGATATAATATCATCTTTCGGTATTCCAAAATTCATTATTATAGACAACGAGCCATCCAAGGATAAATAAAATAAACTTTAAAGAAATCATTTTATGTGAAAAAGAATTTTATGGAATAAAACAAAATTGCAAAAATTATAATCATTTAGAAATATGTTTAAAATAATAATTTAATTGGCTTAAGTAAAGACACTTGTGTTAAGAACCCTTTTAGAAGCCGATCTTCAAATTACACTGAGACAAACAGCTAACATATTCCCAGTTACGAAAAAGTAGTTCACGGCATTATATTTTTTAAAGGAATCTGGCAACGCTATGCCTCAGTAAACGTGATTTTGATCTGCTGCTGTTGAGAATAAAAAATAATTAACCTTACGTAAGTAATTGAGTGTGTAAATAATATAATTTTTGTTTCTTTAATAAACACAATGCTGGTAGTACATATTTATTGCCTAATTGTTATTTTTTGCCGAGTTAAACAGTAATATAAAACTTATTTGTTGCTGTTGTTGCTTTTGTTGACGAGCAAATATGCCGGCTGCAAAAATTTTTAAGTGTGGTTTGTATCTGGAGGCAATTGCGAAGACACAGGGTAGTATCCAATTGGCTTCATCGGCAATGTGCTAATGTAAATGAAAAACATCTTAGCTTATTTAAGAAGAGATCCAAATCATTCTTTTTTACCTGTACTTCCTGTTCTGATTTTTGCTTTGATGAGGCTTATACTTCTAAAAGCAGCTTTGATGATTTCCTAAAAATAAGTAGAGATGATAATTCTGCCTTTAAGAATACCATGATGCATATCCTAACAGATTTCAAAAATGAAGTGTCTTCATCTATTAAGGACATAAAATCAGATGTTGTGGATTGTCATAAATTAATAAACAACATTGACGCACCGACTACGTCTAAATTCATTCCCTTGGGAACTGAAGTAAACTCTTTGTACCGCCTTCTGAATCGAAATGACATTGTAGTGAATGGTTTGCCATCTGGCTTAAATAATCTCTCTTCTGCTGTAATATCGTTGTGTAGATTTTACAATATAAACGTTGCTTAATATAACATAAACCATCTTTGTTATATGAACGATAGAAAGATGATTTTAATCAAATTTAATAAAGACAGTATTCGTGATGCTCTTATGAAAGAGTATCGTAAGTCACGTTCACTAAATGTTCTTGGTGTTCTTGGTGGTGAAATTAAAAGCCGTGTTTTTTTAATGATCATTTTTCTCCAGCCGCTTCTAACCTCAACTCTTTTTGCCGGAAATTGTTACGTGTGAAAATTATTTCTAAGTTTAGAGTCTTGAATAAGGACAGGCCAAAAGCTGTGTTGACTCTTAGCGATGGCAAACAAATGGTGTATGACTTGACTGAATATGGCAATCTATTAAGTAATTGTGCTTGATTTTGATTAAATCTGTATTTTAACAACTTTCTTGTTTACAATACTGAAATACTTATATTTCCTTTTTTTTGTCTTTTTTTATTCACTTAATGATATAGTACTGTGTTTGTAATTTATAAGATAATTGATCTTGTTGCATTAGAAAAACATTCATTATAATAAAAAAAAAATGTATCATTTAACATTGTGTTATTATCCAATATAGATGTGTTAAATTGTTACTGTGTTGTTAACAACAGCAGGTATAAATAATTATATATATAAGTTAAGGAACAAAACATTTATTATTACAAATTTACAATTTCGAGTTAACTTTAGTTGATATGGCATTATGTTGTTGACCTAAATATAGTTCAACTAATAATTGCTTAAATCAACAGAAGCGATTGCATTAATTTAACTTCCGCATTCAAAGCACTTTTGGTAACAAAGAAGCAAAACTTAAAATAAGTAATATTGCGAAACAATTAAAGAAAATAATAAATTGCAATCTCACATTATTTATTGACCCAAATAAATGAATTGTTAAACTATGCAATTTACCTATGTAACAATAAGAATAATAATTGTAATTAAATCTAAAAAATAATTCTAAGTTTAGTTTAAAACAAGAACTCATATAAAAAAGACACATAGTGTCTAAATAAAGAAATTAATTTTAACCCAAAAAATGTTTTTTTTTATTAATTTAAACTAACATAAAATTAACTGGCGCCCGAGCAATGTGTTAAAAAAAAGGACTCGTTCAAATTACAGTGAAAAGTAAGAAAAAAAAAAACGTGCCCTAAGTAAAACCGAGCAAAGTGTTAGAAAAGGACTCGTTCAAATTACCGTGAAAAGTAAAAGGAAACGGGACCTAAGTAAAAGCAAAAGCAGTATAAAAAAAAGGAAAGAACTCGTTAAAATTGCCGTGAAAAGTAAGGAAAAACGAGGCCTAACAAACCCTAAGAAAAGCTAAGTGGAAAGTGACCAAAAAGTTGTGTGAAATCCAACCACCAATCATCAAGTCTGCAGTGCCGTAGTAGCGGAAGCAAAAAGGACTTTGCTGCACCACTTCACCGATGCTATACTTAATGTAAGAGTAAATTAAAGATATTTTATTTTATATTCCAAAAATTTCTAACTAGACTAATACGCAAAAAAAAATCTGTGCTTGATTAAATTAAACTTAAGATATTTGTCCTCTCTCGTGCTTAAATAATTAAAAAATAAAAGTGTACTCAATTTGATTTCGAATTTTGCGATTATAAAAAAAAAATAAAAAAATAAGAAAACATATCAAATCCAAACAACCTCATAAGACCCTCAATCCTAAACACTTCCAATCCCCTTCCTAATCCTTCTAATCCTCCTGTCAACCAAGGACCAGTAGAATTAGAAAATCTTGTGACATGAATCGTATCAGACATTTTGACACGCAGTAGTCAACGAACCGGTAACGATGTTATCGATATGTCAACAAACAATTAGGTTAGAAAACGCAGGAAACTTGTCAGAATTAGATAAAATCCCAGATGTAGTACGTTGCATACGGGAATTCTCGGGAATTCCTGGTGAATTTAATTCGTGGAGGAAAGGCGTAGATAGGATTATAAAAATTTATGAGCCAATTAAGGGATCACCAAAATATTACGGCATCCTAAGTGCCATTAGAAATAAAATTACAGGTCAAGCGGATATAGCGCTAGAATCATATAATACCCCCTTGAACTGGGCTGCAATATCCAGATGTCTTTCTATCCACTATGCTGATAAACGAGATCTGACAACTCTCGAATATCAGATGCCGACCATGGTTCAAGGCAATAACACGATACAAGAGTTTTACCATAATGTTTACTCCCATTTATCCCTGATATTAGACAAAATATCATGCATGGATGTAGGAGCAGCACCTATGGAATTACTCACCAGAACATATAGAGATAAGGCTTTAGATTATTTCATTAGAGGTCTCAAAGGCGATCTTCCAAGATTACTCGCAATGAGGGAACCTACCGAGCTGCCGCAAGCCCTTCATTTATGCTTGAAGTTGGAGAATCAACATTTCCGCTCGTACCATGCAAATTACAGTCAACAAACCAGAAATCACAGCTATAACGTACCTATGCAACATAAAGGACAAACTTATAATGGCAGAAACAATCATAAACAACCTTTTTACCCTCAACTCTCTTTTACCCCACAAGCTAGACTAAATGGGCCCTATGTCAATACACCAAATTTTCGTTATCAGACACAAGGACCAAATAATTTTAGAACATTCCCACGACCATTACCACCCAAACCACAACCAAGACCAGAGCCTATGGACGTAGACCAAAGCGTTCGTACCAGAAACATCAATTACATGAATCGACCAGCTCAAAATAATTTCTTCGGGAAAAGACCGCCACAACAGGAAAATTCACACCCTATTAAACATCAGCGAAATTTTAACATTGAAGAATTCGACCAAACCGATCATAACCAGAACTTTTATGAATCTGATTACCAAGATACAGATCCAATAGAAAACTATAGAGAGCAACAGTTACAAATAGATTACGAGCATGTCGAACATAGCGACGTCCATTTTTTAATTTAAACCACTCTTCGTTACCATATATTGAATGCAAAACGAGGAGTGGAAATCTTTTAAAATTTCTAATCGACACTGGATCCGGAAAAAACTACGTTCGCCCAGAAATTTAAAAAAAATCTATACCTAATACAAAAAATTTTTTTAGCAAAATCAGTAGGTGGAGATATCCACATAACAAATCATACCTTTATCAATCTTTTTAATATAGACATTCCAATAAAATTATTTCTACTACCCGCGTTAAAAACGTTTGATGCTATTATAGGTCACAGCACTCTAAAAAACCTTTCAGCCGTTATTAACACTGCTGAAAACTATATGACTATTCAAAACAAAATTAAGATTCCACTTAAACAACTATCACTGCCTGACGTTAACATGCTAGATATAAAAAATGATCACATGAGCAAAAAGCAAGCAAATGGAACAAGTTCGCTGGTAAAAAAGTTTCCGAAGCTATTTGCAGACCCGGATGAAAAATTAACATACACGACCCAAGTTGTTGGCGAAATTAGAACATCAACGGATAATCCGGTTTACTCAAAATTTTACCCATACCCTCTGTCGTTAAAAGACGAAGTGGAGTCACAGGTAAAAAAAATGTTGGATGACGGCATTATACGACCCTCCAGGTCGCCATACAATTCTCCGATATGGAATGTGTCAAAAAAAACCTGACTCACAAGGGAATAAACAATACAGGCTTGTGATAGATTACCGCAAATTGAACTCAGTTACAATATCCGATAATTATCCAATACCAGATATAAACGAAGTATTGTCTCATTTAGGGCAAAATAATGTTTTTTCGGTCTTAGATCTCAAAAGCGGATTTCATCAAATACCATTGAAAACATCAGACATTGAAAAAACCGCATTCTCAATTAACTACGGGAAATTCGAATTTACAAGGCTGCCTTTCGGTCTGAAGAACGCACCATCTATCTTTCAGCGTGCTTTGGACGATATTTTACATGAGCACATAGGAAAAATTTGCTTCGTTTACATCGACGATATAATTATCTTCAGTAAAACGGAATGCGAACACTTGAAGCATTTGGAACAAGTTTTTAAGACATTAGAGAACGCGAATATGAAATTACAGCTTGGCAAATGCGATTTTTTCAGAGACGAAGTAGAATTTTTAGGATTTATAGTTTCATCACAATTTTCCCTAAAAGCAAAATTTTCAAAAATTCATATCTCCGATATCGGGCTGAATCCAGACGTAAACTGTACACCGCTGGAATCTACTAGTCCTAGGCTACTCCCACTATGCCGGTGAGCCGATTCATGTCTTCTCTAAATATCGAATTTTTCCACTTCAAAATATGCCCTTTTTTCATATTGATTTTCCCTAAAAGCAAAATTTTCAAAAATTCATATCTCCGATATCGGGCTGAATCCAGACGTAGATTGTACACCGCTGGAATCTACTAGTCCTAGGCTACTCCCACTATGCCGGTGACCCGATTCATGTCTTCTATAAATATCGACTTTTTCCACTAATTTTTCCTATTATTTTTCTCTAATAACATTTTTCTATGTAATTATGTTTTAAAATTTTTAATGGGGACGAAGACGGTTTTTGTAAAATTTTTAAATATTTTTATTAAATTGTTGTAATTTATAGCTATATGATCTTTTTTTAATGTACATGTAACTTTAACAGCGCAGTTAGCACTATGTGGAACGTATTTAACATTTTTGTAGGACGTATTTATCTTCACACCCTTGAAAAATAAATATGTTAATGAAAAAATAAATAATGCTAGAGACCAGAAACAAATGTGGAAAGAAATAAAAGACTTAGTCCTTAAGAAAAAATCAAATGTGATAAAAAATTTGATATTTAATGATATAGAGTATAAGGATAATTATGAAATCACTAACCAATTTAATAATTATTTTGTTAAGAGTATTAAATCAATAAGAGATACAAGTGAAAGAGTGCCATATACAATTAAAATGCCTGTGATATATTCTAGATTTAAATTTCAAACTATAGCTATGATGGAACTTAAAAGCATTTCTAAGTGTTTAAAGGACAAGCCAGACTTTAATAAAGTATCAGTTAAAATAATCATGGACAACTGGAACATTATTGGTAAAAAGATGCTACAAGCTATAAATAAATCTCTTCAAACGGCCATATTTCCTGAAAGTTGGAAATATTCAATGGTAACACCAATAGAAAAAGTGTCAAAAACAATCAAATGTGAAGAATTCAGGCCAGTAAATACCTTGAAAACTTGTGAAAAAATTATAGAGAAAATTGTCAAAGAACAGTTAGAAAAATATATGGAACAACATAATTTGATATGTAAATACCAATCTGGTTTTCGTAAAAAATACTCATGCGAAACCGCAGTTAACTATGTTATTAATAAATGTAAGTATAGAGATGCTAATAAGAAAATAATGGCAGTTTTTTGGACCTTAAAAGGGCATTTGAGACTATCGATAGAGATTTATTAAATAATAAACTTTATATGTATGGCATTAGGGAAAAAGAATTAGAGTGGTTCAAATCTTATGTAAAAAATCGGAAGCAAATAACAAAAGTAAACAGTGTTAAATCCGAAGAAATTGAAAACGAATTTGGTGTTCCACAGGGTTCAATTTTAGGAGCATTACTTTTCATAATATATATTAATGATATGCCGAATATTATAGATAAATGCGAGGTAGTTTTGTATGCTGATGACACTTTAATATATACTGAAGGAGATACCGAAATACAATGTATGGATAATATTATGCATGATATTAACAACATAAACAAATGGTTAAAAAAAATAAACTAAAGTTAAATGAAAGTAAAACTAAATTAATGGAAATAAACATGAACAGTAACATAATGTTAAAAATAAATAATGAAATAATTGAAAAAGTTAGGCAAATCAAATATCTCGGGTTTATAATCGACAAAGACTTAAAATTTAAGCAACACGTGAAATATATATGCAAAAAAATTGGATTTTTTAGAAGAATGCGGAACAAAGTATCGATAAATACAGCAGTAAATATTTACAATACTATGATTAAACCACACTTCGAATTTGGATCGACAATTTTATACTCTTGCTGAACAAAAACACAGTTGGATAGACTACACAAACTTCAAAACAAAGCTATGCGGTCCATATTAAAATGCAACAGGTATACGCCTACAAGACTGATGCTTGACACACTTCAATGGTTGAACATACAACAAAGACTAGAGTTTAATACACTTAATTTCGTTAATAAAATGAAGATGGGAAATGCTCCGGACTATTTAATTGATCAATTGATGTACGTTCGAGAAGTTCAGCCATATTGTTTGAGAAACGCAGAAAATTTTAGGCTACAAAAGGTGACATCAACAGCAATGTAGAGATCGCTTTTCTTCAAGGCCTTAAAATTATACAATTTGCTCCCTAATTATGTTAAAATAGAAAGAAATACTCATGTCTTTAAAAGAAATATTGCAATATTTGTTAGAACTAATGAAAGTAACATAATTCAGTAGAATATCTAAGAAAAAAAAATTGTAAAACAATCAGTATATGGAAAATTGAAAGTTTTTTAAATAAAACTACTGTTTATTACTAAAAAAAAAAATATTTTTCAGAAATATACCAATTTGCAGCTCCTAAGAGAACAGACTTTGCGGATGTTTCGACGGCAGTAAATTCATTTCTAGGCATTTGTCCCTTATCTTATTGTAAATGAACATCTTACTGAAATTTCTGAAATTTGCGACATAATAAAATCATTAAATTAAAAAAAAACTGTAGGTGTAGATAATGTATCCAATTTTATAATTAAGAAACTGCCTATTTCAGCAATTAAGTTTCAATTGACCATTGTTTCGGACGATTGAGTGGTTTGCCCAAAATACGCGCAGATAACTCGGTCGTCCGGCACACTCGTCATCTAAAACGCTGGGTTAAGTTTAAGTTCTCACTTGACAAACAGTCCTCGTAAACTTTTATTATAATTTTAATTGTTTATCTCATGTTGAAAAACCTTTTTATTCTCGTGTAAATCTAAGCATGAAGCGTTATTCTGTACAAATAACTTCTTAAATGTTTATTAAAACAACTCTTACAGTTTTAAGTTTTTTTTACGTTCCTTGTATTTTTTTTTATTAAGCTGCTTTTGTGTTCCAACTTTAAAAAAGTCTCAATAAAATTTACAGCATGTATTAAGATAACGGCACAATATTCCCGTTAGATTTTTTGCAAAGATTTTAGGTATACATGTAATTTTGAAATATAACCAATTGTATTACTAGTTTATGCGTTAGTTTTAGACAGAGATGGTAAACAAAATTATTTTAATGCCAAACCTAATCAGATGAGCGGCAATGAAGTGTTTAAAAAAGCTGTTAGCAACCGAAATTCACCAATTCCTTGCCTACAGAGATGTAATTGCACTTTACAATAACGTTCACGAAGATATATATCTTTGCTCTTACATGTGCTTATAGGTTACTAAGTAACCCGCGACATGAACGCAATAACATAACATGGCTAACGATTCCAATTATATTCGGACCAAATAGTGTTTAGTATAACGTTCACAATTTATTGCACATTTCATCTAGTGCGGAAAGGTATGGACCACTTACAATTTTTTCGGCATAAGACTTCGAAAACAAACTTTTCCTTTTGAAAAAATATGTTCGAAAGCCGTCTGCGATTCTAGAACAAATTATTCGGAGAGAAAACATGAAGATTATGTCGAAACTAACAAGGAATTGTTTAAATACAAAAGAAATGTTAATGTTGAAGCTGCTGTAAACGAAGCTGCTGTAAACAGAGCCAAATAATATTTTTTCAGTCAAGCCAGATATTCCAATAAAAGTATCAACAATAACAAAAGAAGATGACATCTGCGTTGAAGGTCGGTATATATTGCATCTAGAAAGTTTTTTCGAAGAACCTCTCAATTCTTGTGAGATAGGAATTTTTCGAACAAATCTTAACTTGGTAAAATAAGAGATTTTTAATGAAAGAGATCCAAAGAGATCCTACCCTTCGATAATCATTTAATAATACAATTCTTCATACCTGCCTTCCAAAATAATAGCAAACAGTCAGTTGAAAACTTCCAAAGGATAGTTAAAATACTTTTCTAACCAAGGTAATTTTTGACATTTTAACAAATATTGATTTATTTGATGATTTTTGCTCTTTAAGTTGGTTTTTGTACCGGTTCCGTATGTCTGACGTTGGATTCCATATTCTTTTGGATGTATTGTGATTTGGAGGATAAACTGATTTGTCGCTTTCTGTATTTACAAAAACAAATTATATTCTCTCGGTATTTCTTCTTCTTTGTGTGTCGCGCTATTCTTCCTGGTTACTATAAAGCTGTAGCTAAACGAGTTTTGCCCAATGTTATTGTACCTAGTACAAACGAACCAACATACAATTATTTTCCCATTGTAATTGTAATTTGAATACTTTCATCCCAGATAGCATTTGGATGATTGAATTTTTATTAGTCATCTTACTCACTCATTTTTGACTAGTTTTGGTGATTAAAACTGAGTTTTCATATAGTTCATCAAAAAGAACAGTCAAAATTGTCTATTCTTTATGATTAAAAACTGATTACAATAATTTTTGTCATTTACATGAGTTCTTTTTGACTATTCTTGGTGACCAAAATGTAATACAATTCGGTAATCATCTTACTTACTCTTTTACTCGCAAACATTAAAAGCGATCAGCATGTAAACTATTTCCCGTTAACCAACAAGTCAAAGAAAAACCAATGCAGAAAATATATAAGTATGTACTTATATTGCGTTTTGATTGCATAGAAGTCCTGTTTTTGATTGTTAAAGTGAGAATTGGTGTCTATTTTTGTTATAAAAAAGTTTTTTATTGAAAAAATTAAAAAAAGTTAATACAATTAAAAAACGAAATATTTAATTACTATTAAAAATAAATTAAAAAATTAAAAAAATCAAGTAAAACTATTTCAGCCAAAAAAATTAGACGCATTGCTAAAAGAGAAGCTGAAAAAATTATGTCAAGCAATTTTAGAGGTGAACAAAATGTGGAAAAGCAGATTGAAACTCGATCAGAAGTGGATAATAGCTTTGAGACATTATTTGAAAGTAATGGAGAGGAAACCGTTTTTTCCAGCAGTGAAAGTGAGGAAGACGAATGTAATATTTGTGAAGAATTGGGTAAATGGGCAAATGCATTTCCCTTAAGTTTCCCTGCATTAAATTCACTGCTGTGTCTCCTTAACAAATGCAAAATTAAAAAGTAGTAGAACAATTTTAAAAACACCAACTGTAGCTGTTCAAAGAAAAGTTGGTGACGGCATCTATGTCCATTATGGTATTAAAAATGCATTAACAGATTTCTTGGCTATCAATGAACACAGTTTACCCAGCACCACTTTAGATTTCGGCATTGACGGGCTACCACTGTTTAAAAGCAGTTCAAAGCAAGTTTGGCCAATACTTGGCAATGTTATAAACACTAGCTATGTTTTTCTTGTTGGATTCTATGAAGGTATTTCAAAACCTTAGTGTTCACATAAGTTTTTAACAAAATTCATATCAGAACTTAATAATATTAAGTTTTTTAATATACTTGTGAGATGCTTTGTAATGGTTGCCCCAGCGCGTTCCTTTGTCTTAGGTACTAAAGGGCATTGCGGCTATTTCTCCTGCATTCGGTGCACAGAAAAGGGCCAATGGTAAAAAACCGCATTGTTTTTCCTCCATCGAATAATTTAAACCTTAGAAACAATGAATCTTTTAGAAAACGTTTGCAACAAGAGCATCATACTAAGCAAACACCTTCAGCATTGGAATCGCTCGATATTAATATGATATCACAATGTTCGCTAGATTATATGCACATTGTCTGCTTAGGTGTAACTCGAACTCTTTTGAATGCATGGATTAAAAAAAAGGGTGAAGATTTTTCATTAGTTTCATGGAAAGTCGTAGCACTTTCAAAAGAGTTATGTTTTAATGCCAATAATATATCTGAAGAGGTTTGTAGAAAACCTCGTAGCTTGAAGGAATTAGATAGATGGAAGGCCACAGAGTTACGCCAATTTTTGTTATATACTGGCCCTTTTATACTGAAAAACATCATGAGCCCAGAAAGATATTGTCATTTTCTAAAACTGTCCATGACTTAAAGACTTCTTTTAAATGAAATGGACAGCAAAAATAATAATTTGTGTGCCCAACAGCTATTGAAGTCATTTGTCAGAGACATATCATTATTATATGATGAATGTTTTTTAACCTACAATTTTCACTACCTTTTGCATATTCATGAGGATGCTAAACTTTAAGGATCCTTAGAAGGAACTAGTGCATTTAAACTTGAGCATTATCTGCAAAAAAGAAAAGTAAGAAAAGCAGGAAGTATAGCTTCTCAAATTTACAAACGGCAAGTGGAAAACAGTTATCTGTTGGAAAAACCCCAACCATCAGTCATATTAGGGAAATCAGTCAATGACAAGATTTCAAATGTACATATAAACGGTTTTAAATTTTCCTTACGTAACCTTGATAGTAACAATAGTAACAATAATTTAGTATTTCATGGTAGGGCAGTTAAAAATCTTGCGCCTTATTTTGTTGAACCCATTGCTTCCAATGAATTTCACATACACTGCGTGGCTGACATTGAACTTGACAACGAAATACAATTTTCTACAAATGATGTAATAAAAAAAATATACATGTTTAAACTATTCTGTGGAAAATAGTTTTTACTTCACACCACATGAAAGCAATGTCTCACAACAATAACCTTTTCGCCGCTGCAGAAGAATTCTCGTATTCTTCCAACAACAATGTACTCGTAACAACACGTAAGTAAAAATAAAATGAATTTCTTTAAAAGTGTAGGTAGAACTATAACAATAAATTTAATCTATAACAGTTCAAAACGTCTGTACTCCCGTAATCCCTTGTCCAACAAGTATAATAATTGAGCTGCAGAATGAAGTTCGATCTTTGAAAAATTCGCTTGAGTCGAACAATGTGCATATTAAAAACTTGACTGAGGAAGTGCAGCAGTGCAAAAAGACCATAGATAAATTAACGGAGGAAGTAATCGCTGTAAAATTGGAGAACAGAAAACACCACAACTCCACAACCTTTAAAAATAATCCTAGGTTTGACAAACTGCCATTCGTGTCGATGGATGAGCTGAACACCTTTACAGATGAATTGGAGAAGGACGAAGGATTGCTGGATGAATTTGTACGTATATTCGCATTATGTTTGTAATATTTCTCATTAACTTTTATTTTGTTTTAGAAAATTTTTATTGGAAAAGTTGGAGGCGATAGACAAACGATGTTTTTAAGAAGCGCGATACGAAAAGTTTTCATGGATGAATTGGCCTCTGTTTTCTCTTGGAAGGGTACCAATGAAAAGCCGAGTTTATCACAACAGTTATTAAAAGTAAGTTTTTAATGATTTCAATTTATAAAATTATTTTATTTTAATTTAACATTTTTCTTTATAGATATATGTCATCTGAAGTACAAGGCCGAGGACAAGGAAATAAATAGTATCCTTCAAAAACATTTTGTCCATGCGAAGGAACGTGATAATAAACGAAAACGTTGTTAACTTTGCATACTTATGTACATAATTTAACATAAACTAGATGTAAGTAAAATGAATTCTTGATATTATTTTATTATTATTTTGTTTTTTAATTAATAGTATATGTTAATATAACTGTATGAATGAATTTAAGAAATTATTTTGTTTTGTTTTGTAAATGCATAAGAATTTAATAATAATAAAAATTTTATCATTGAACGATTTCAAAAATGGATCGAAAATGATGCAGAATATGATCATAAAATGATTGCAAATTTAACTAAAATGTGAACTGAAAATATTATCACATATGATAACAAATGTACATGAAAACTACATTAAAGCAAAGATCATAAATGACTATTTAGGAATAGTCACATCCAGAGTACCATTTTCTCCCGATGACAGAATCATTTATGATTAGAAAATGATTGCATATTTGATAGTTTTAATCAACTAGAACATTCAAATGTGACTATTTTTTGATCATTATTTTCACAAAATGCTAGCTGGGATTACTCATATTGCAAAGTGCAATTATTGTTGTGTTTACAAATTAAATACTTACTCATATTAATTAAGCAATTAAAAAATTCGTTTAAAATTGGCGCAGTCGGTAGAATTATCTATTCTAAAAAAGAAGATTATCTATCTGAAAAAAAGGATGCTACTAAAAAGGACGCATAGTGATTTTTTTTTTGTTTTTGTTCTACGCATAAGAATAAAAATGATTATCTACGCGGAGAAAAAACACAAATCGTAAAAAACACAAATACTAAAAAGGAACGGTTAAAAAATTTCTATCCTACGAAAAAGGATAAAAAATAATAATAAAAATCTTGCGATTCTCAAGAGACCCTTCAAGATTATCATAAAAATCTATAAAAATAATAAAAGAAATAGTGCGGAAAGTGTGACAACACCATGACTAGATAAACACGCTTTCTACTCTGCTGTCAATTAACTTTATTTTATTGTTTGGAAATATTAACATTTTAATTGTGAATCTGCATTTTTTCCACCGATTACTGCCGTCTGGTCTGGCACTTATTGGAGGATTGTTCAATTTTGTTCATTTTATAGAAAGAATGAGACAGATCGCAATTCCTTCACTGAATCTATATCTAAAATGTTTGCCAACTTAAAAAATGAGATGCTTCTTGTTTGAAAGATATGAAAGATGATATCGTTGCCTGTTCAAATCGAATACTATCGATGAAAACATATCCAACAAATTGATTCCCATTGAAGCTGAAAGCAATGCTCTCCACCACAGAATTATACATTTTTCAAGATAAATGCCTTTGAAAGTGGTATAAAACCAGCATGCTATATGAGCAACAAAAGGCTCCTTTTGATTCAGTTCAACCAAGTAATACTGCGCGATAATCTCATCAAGGCGTATATCAAGACTAGTTCTTTGAATTTAGTAAATATAATTGGAGGGGAAACTACTAGCAGGGTATACCTCAATGACCACTTGACTCCAGCGGCTTCGATATTAAATTCCATGTGAGGGAAACTCAAACGCAATAAACGTATATTAAAATATAAGATGCTTAACTCTGATAAAGCTCTGATTAAACTGACATTAGCTGATGTCAAGGAAGTTGTGTATGATAAGAATAAATGTGCTGACTTAATGCTGTAGCGCCAAAGTAAATTCTATCTCTCGCAATTATTTAATATTCACATATGTTATTGTGGCCTCAATAGTAAAAAATATTTGTCATTTTGTTGACTAATACATTTAGGGTTTTTTTCATTCTGTCTTTCCCTTTGTAACTAGTTCTCATTACCTAATGAAAATATTTTTTATATGCGGGGCCATTAATAACTCATTAATATTTCGTCATTTGATCTCTATACTTAAGTTGACAGCTGAGTTCATCCAATGTTTGTTATATTATATATTATCTTTATACTGAATTTCAATTGCTTATATTTACATTTGCTCATTTGTACACACTTGTTTTTTGGTGTTTTTTCATATATTTTGTAAGATGATGACCCATAATGATAACATGGGGCCCATTTCTACTAGGTCTGGTTTGCACGTTGCTCATGTAAATTGCCAAAGCATAAAACCACAGACTCAAGGAGGTAAGCTTGACGGTTCCGATTTACAGATCATGGGACTATCTGAGACCTGGCTTAAGTATGATACGTCCGATGAATTTGTCTCTTTACCTGGATATAAATTGTGTCGTAATAATAGACCCTACCCTACCCTAGAAGAGCTGGGGGTGTTGACATTCTTATTGCGAATGGTATCAAATATAAAATGATTTATTCATCCCAATGTTAAAATATATTTACGGGACAATGGATGAAAATGATACACAAGAAATTGAGAGTAGACTGAAAATAATACAAACTAATGACCACAGCCTTATAGAGCAATCAAATAACCAGTTTCAAATAAATAAACATAATGTAATGAACAATCGAAGAAATTATCAAAAACGATATAACTTTTGAAAAACTAAAAAACTTAAAAATTACGGTGGCAACATCCAGCATAAATATCCATTTTTTTAAGAATTCCACAACTAACTTTTAAATCATATAATTAAATCCATAAACAACCTATTCCAAACTAAAATGAGTTAGAACCAAATGAAAAATATTATAGGTATCTCAGCTTAAATCAAACTATATATTTTGACCCTAATATAAAGAAAAACTTAACACTTGTTAAAGATAATTGTATAGAGAATATATTAAATAATAAAAAATGAATTAGAAATTGATGCAAATTTAATCTTTGCTATAAGTATGAAAAACATAACTATTAAGCAAAATTGTAATAACTCACTCAAAAATATGAAATAATGATCTTAGAACATTGGTATGATAAAAAATATATGGTGAAGACATTATAATCTTAAACTTCCTAAAAGAAATATTAGTAATTTTCGATGAAGAATTACCTTTTAAAAATCTGTCTTATCAACATATATGTTGACGATGATTTAAACCTGTCTGATTTATTATTTAATTTACTTAAATTTATGCAAATTATATATTTGATTTTATTTGTAATCTTATAATTTACAATTTGAACCACCCTAATGTTTCTTAAAATTGATAATATTACAATTTTGTATGCTTTGCCAAAAATTAACAGTTAAATCGTACGATGCATTTACCGCAATGTGTCTTTTTTTATGTTGATAAACTTACAAATGTTAATGACACTCTCTTAAGTGCTTCTTGATTGTTGTTGTTGCTTTGTTATGGTTCAAGTTTAAAGCAGTTTAACAAAGAAGTAAATAAATCTTTTTTTTAGTCTGTGATCAACCACCAACACATAAGGTTTTTTTAATTTACCCGCACAATCTAAAAATATAAAATATATATCAGAACTAAAGGCTAATCAAAAATCAACAAATATAACTGTGTATATTGTAGTAATAGTTGTAATATTGTTCATTTTACCATATTTAACTATAAAAATTTGATCTAAACGCACTGTAAACAAAACTATAATTACGCTTCCCGGAATTCCCTCTGAATCCGAGAACCGATCTTCGCCCGGGGGAGTTTTACCCAACGTATTTTATTCATATTGCAAAGTGCAATTGTTGTAGTGTTGCAAATTAAATAGTTACTCATATTAGTTATAAGAACCTTTTAAGTAAAATATTGAAATGATTAACCCCTAACTACCCACAAGTGTCTCGCGGACACATTTTTAAATTTCATTGCCAATAAAAGCTAAAATATTTATTTTTGCGAAACCCCATTTTACCTATTCTACCCCGATAGTCTTGAGAATAGTAATGTGCAATAAAAATATTTGTAGCATAAATAGTTTATTACTTATTTTCAATAAACAAAAATAGTAGCGCATAAGCCCACAAGTGTCCAATAGACACATTAATATGTTATTTGAAACGAGTCGGCCAAGTTTTATACAATTAAAGTGAAGATGCCGCTATAGAAGCAGCATCTGAAAGTGAAGTTGAACAGTTATGGAGTGAGAATGATGATGCCCCGCTTCAGGAATACATGTCTGTTCAAATATATCAGGGCAGAGATCGAACAATATGGAAATCTATGCCTGATAAGCATAGCAGAACTCTACGACACAACATCATTCGCGGTGGAATTGACAAGGTGGCGCTCCCAACGGGCCAAAAAATAGTTGATCATGTGCAGTTTCAACATATTTCTTAAGGAACAAGTTTTAGAAATTATAGTGAAATATACCAATTCTAAAGCGCATAGAGTCTTACAAAGTCAATGGAAGCCGACAGACACACTCGAAGTGCAGGCATTTATAGGGCTTTTATTGACTATAGCAGTCAACAAACAGGGAGGTGTTGATTTTAGAGAGTACTGGGATCCAATATTTGGAAATCTGATATTTCGCGCCACAATGGGAAAAATAGATTTGCTTATTTACTAAGGTTCTTGAGGTTCGATGATAAAAATACAATACCTCTCAGAAAGTCAAAAGACAAACTTGCACCTATTAGAGAACTGTGGGAATGTGTTAATCTAAACTTGAAAAAGTTTTATTTGCCTGGAGAAAATCTAACAATTGATGAGCAGCTAGTACCTTTTCGAGGACGAGTGACATTCAAACAGTATAAAACTGACAAGTACGGTATGAAAATTTGGTGGATCTGTCATAGCAAAACCCGTTACCATGTGTTTGGTATACCATATCTTGGAAAAGAAGGACCAAATAGAGCGGAAAATTTGGCATACAATATATTCAACCAACTATGTGAGCCATACTTCCATGCCAACAGAAATGTTACCTTTGACAATTATTTTACAAGCACAAAATGGTCTCACAGCAGTTGGAACCATAAGAAAAAACAAGGCTTGCCTGCCACCACTTTTTCAACACAACCGAAATCGCGAAACCGAATCTAACGTCTTTGGTTTTGCTAATAATATGACTTTGGTGTCGTATGTACCGAAGAGAAATCGTGCTGTTATTTTTTTGTCTTCGATGCATCATAGTACAAAAATAAACGTTAACAATAAAAATAAATCTAAAATAAATTTATAATATAACTGCACCAAGGGCGGTGTTGATACCCTTGATCAAATGGTTTATGAGTATAAAGTTCAACGCAAAGCAAATAGATGGCCTGTTGCATCTTTTCAAAATTTAGTAGATGTTGTGGGAGTCGCATCACTTGTAATATAGAAAAACATATATCCTACTTGGAACCAACATAAAAAGAACATGCAAAGAAAACTTTTTTTGCGAGAAGTAGCACTTGAGTTGGTAAAGCCTCATATACGAAGACAGAACACGAATGGACTAACGAGTTATCACTTAGCAGCCATAAAAGATAAGCTATCATCTGATACTGCCATTGATCAAGGAGCTGGTCAAGCATCTGAATCTGATTCGAAAAGAAAGAAGCGTTGTCACATTTGCCCCTCAAAAATATCTAGAACTTCCAAGCAGTGCTGCGAGAAATACAAACGTAATGTCTGTTCTGAACACTTTATAAAAAATATTATTTGTAATTGTCAGTTAAGTTAGAAAAGCATACTGGGTAGTTAAGGGTTAAAGAGAAATATTGTAGTAATACCAACCTTGATCATTAAAAAGAACAAATGTGCAACGCACATAGACTTATAATAAAACACAATTGGAAGCTTTTTACTTTTAAACTTCATAAAGAAATACCTTACGGAGTAAATTGTTTCACTTAAATAAACGAGTAATTAAAAAATTCGTTTAAAATTAACGCATGCATATATATGTACATATGTACACAAAAAAAAAGCCATAACTTGAACTGTTTTCATTTTGTGCATATACTTACAAACAAATTACTTGCAAGCATAAAAGCAAAATTATTTTTTCGGCCAAAGCGATTACCTGGAATTGAATAGTCTATAAAACAATATGGAGTGCCCGTGTGGTGGGTGTGACAGACACTTCTGATACGCCTCTCTGTTGTGTAAATCTTGTTGTGTGTGGTACCACGCAAAGTGTGAAAATGTTTCTGTAACAATTTTCAACCTGATTGATAAAAATCCAAATTTTTCGTACACATGAGTTAAGATACAAAACATTCATAATTACAAACTTACAATTTCGAAACAAATTCAGTATATATGGCATTATGTTGTTGACCTAAATGTAAATTATTGCGAAACAATAAATTGTAACTGACCCAAATAAATATTTAACTTCGCAAATTTATCTTTAATAATAATAAGAATAAAAGTTGTAATTAAATCTAAGAAATTATTGTAGATTAAGTTTAAGTCAAGAACTCGTAAGTAAAAGACACATAGTGTCTCAATAAAGATAAATAAATAAAAATAAAAAATTTTAAAAATTATTTTGGGAATTTTTATAATATTATTTATTATATTATGCTAATATCCCATAACATTTTTAAATAAAAATGCAATTTATTTGTTGGTTGGAAAAGCAGGTATCTATACGTATTTCGCCGGTTGCTTAAGCCAGCTCATCAGGAAACCTTTATCCAAATTTTTAGAAAAACCAAAAACATTTCCTTTAAGTATAAAAACTTCAAAAACAACATGAGAGTTATTTAAGAAGCCAATACAGAAATGTTAAGGCTTTAACAAAAATTACCAACAAACAAACCACGTTTTTATTTTTGCTTACATTCCCTTCTGCGGTAGGTTGGTTATATGCCAACTCTTAATGCAGACGTAAGGCGTATTAAAAATAAAAACAACACAGTTATTTTTTAATTTCTCAAGAGAAAGAAAAAAACAACAGTGATGCCAACAGTTTGCACAAGCAATTGCATATAAATTTTATTTTAAAAATTATTTTGGGAATTTTTATAATATTATTTATTATATTATGCTGATGAGCTGGCTTAAGCAACCGGCGAAATACGTATAGATACCTGCTTTTCCAACCAACAAATAAATTGCATTTTTATTTAAAAATGTTATGGGATATTAGCATAATATAATAAATAATATTATAAAAATTCCCAAAATAATTTTTAAAATAAAATTTATATGCAAGTGGTTGTGCAAACTGTTGGCATCACTGTTGTTTTTTTCTTTCTCTTGAGAAATTAAAAAATAACTGTGTTGTTTTTATTTTTAATACGCCTTACGTCTGCATTAAGAGTTGGCATATAACCAACCTACCGCAGAAGGGAATGTAAGCAAAAATAAAAACGTGGTTTGTTTGTTGGTAATTTTTGTTAAAGCCTTAACATTTCTGTATTGGCTTCTTAAATAACTCCCATGTTGTTTTTGAAGTTTTTATACTTAAAGGAAATGTTTTTGGTTTTTCTAAAAATTTGGATAAAGGTTTCCTGATGAGCTGGCTTAAGCAACCGGCGAAATACGTATAGATACCTGCTTTTCCAACCAACAAATAAATTGCATTTTTATTTAAAAATGTTATGGGATATTAGTATAATATAATAAATAATAAAAATAAAAAAAGTTTTTTTTATTAAAAGAAACATTAATAATTAACTCAAGTAAACGGTGTGTTGATGACCCACCAAACAATTCGGAAAATGCGTTTAGGACGGAAGTTAGACGTGGTTTGGCAACTTTTAAAATTTCTCTAAATGATGTCAAGTCTGATTAAGCTGGAATTTCAGACAAATTAGATACTACACAGGAGGATTTCCGATCAGAGTTAACTGCAAATTTCAAACGAATAAGAGAAGAACTAGATCACTGTATATCCTCTATAAATGCAAATGAAAATTTTGCCAAAGTTTTATGAACTTGAACTTATTAACCACAAGTTACTGTGTGCGCACTATAAGATTAAAGCTGGTGATATAACAAATACTTTTTACATCAGAAATGGTAATGCTGTTTTGATCAGATTTAATCGTGTTGATATGCGAGATGTCAAAATACTAGAAGACTAAAAGCATCAAGGTTTCAGACGTGATCTGCGGGAACGATAACAAACGTATTTATTTAAATGACAATTACAGTACTCTGGGCAACAAAATGTCTAAAATGTGTTGGAAATTGAAAAGTGAGAAAAAAATTAATAATTTTAGTATTGTAAACGGGGAATTTTAAAATGTAAAATTTTTATGATTGATCATTCCTTTAAAATTCTAATTATACAAGAAGTAATCGATTTTTTCAGTTCAAGTCCTTAATTTTTTCTCGAATTTGTTACTTATAAATTTAATCCTGCTTAGCGTCTAAATATTCCTTATTTTACATTTTTTTACTGTCTGTATTGATTTGTCTGCTAACAAATGACAACCTTGGTTAGCAGTTATAGCCTCCAGCGCATTTAAAATATAAAAATTCCCTTAATGTTTGTTCATAAGAATATGAAAAATATATGAAATACACTTTAATTCTTTTCTGTTATTGCTCCACAAAATTGTGAATTTTTAAGAATGCTTGGCTTGCCAATACATTGTATTCGATGGGTGGCCAAGCAATTGCAATTAACAATAATCATCAATAACTTGTTTAAACAAACAATAATTGTTTAAACTAGAACAATAAACTCATAAAACTAAGATCAGTTTTGGGCAACCTCGTTGCCGATGAACTGGCGAAAAGAGTAACGATGCTTGACGAGGGCGCCTTTGACATCTACTGTGTCATACCCCTCTCCGGTTGCGGGCAGCTCATCGATGCTGCTGTCTACCAACTGGCACAGATCAGGCGGTATTTCAGGCGGAATTAAATTGAAATAAGAAGTAGGGAATATATATACCAAATGGTTGACCAACCACAAAACCAACTAGTTATAAATCCTTTAAAATACCTCCAAGGCTTGCCGGAGTTTAGTGGAGACACCAAAGATTAACACACATTTATTACACTTTTAGAGAGGATACATCCACACCTACAAACATATGACCAATTATTCCTACTTTTATTCTCAGACATGATAAAAGCAAAACTTAAAGGCAAAGCCAGACAATTAAAATAAATTACCATGCTATTACATGGACAGACATAAAAAATGTACTCCAAAACAACTTCGGAGAAAGGCGATCATGTGAAAAATTCTTTGACGAATCAAGCGGAGTGACACTTAAAACAAATACCTTGGAATTTTATAACGACAAAAAAGACAAACTGAATTAATTGAACAATAAATTAGTAGTAATTTTAGGGGACTGTTTCCAGGCAGCAGGGGAAAGTGCCACTTACAATATACATACCGCATTACATATTTTTAAAAGCATAATTCCAGAACCGATGAAAACTATTCTATTCTGCAGAAATCTAACGGATTAAGAACAATCAATGGATATTTTGTTTCAAGCGGGATACGCTTACACTAAAAATGAGAACCCTCAAATAACACGCTATGGAAATAAACAGAATTGGAGACGTCAATCAGTGAATCCCCCAAATCAACAAAAAGACTTTAACCAAAATAGGAATAATTTCCAAAATCCACAGAAATAATTTCGAAAATTCACAAAATAGAAAATGAATGAGGTAACAATAGATGATCGACACCCAATACCGAATATTGACGAAATATTGAACAAATTGGGCAAAAGTATGTATTTTACTACACTGGATCTTGCAAAAGAATTTTACTAAATAGAGGTAAGCAAAGAAGATTTGCACAAAACTGCATTTACTGTCGAAGGTGGACATTACGAGTTCTTAAGAATGCCCTCGAATTAAAAACCGCACCTGCAACGTTTCAACTTTTAATGAATGTTAAGAGAATACATTGGAAAAATTTGTTTAGTATATCTTGATGATATAATAATTTTTTCCACCTCACCACAGGAACATGTGCAATCGATTAAAATAATTTTCAAATGCTTACAAGATGCTAGTCTTTAAAGTCAGTTAGACAGATCTGAATTTTGCAAAAGGGAAACAAAATGTTTGGGACATATAGTAACCCAGGAAGGGGTGAGACCGAACCCCTCAATGACTGAGTGTGTACTTAATTTTCCGATTCCTAAGTCCCAGAAACAAATAAAACGATTCCTCGGATTGACCGGATATTACAGAAAATTTATTTAAGATTACTATAGCAAAACCAATGGCACAATGTCTTAAAAAGGATGCAAGGAATAATATTGATGGATGATCCATCATATAAAAAGAGTTTCGAAATTTTTACTAAGACTTTTACGTTAAATACAGATGCAAGTGCCGTAGCACTTGGCGCCGTACATTTACAAAATAATAAACCCATATGCTATGCCAATCGAACTTTGAGCGAACACGAATTGAATTATAGCACAATCGAAAAAGAGTTACTTGCGATTATATGAGCAACAAAGTATTTTAGACCCTATCTCTTTGGAAGAAATTCCTAATAGAGACAGATCATAAACCATTATCTTGGCTTTTCTCCATTAAAGAACCAAATTCCAATTTGGTTCGCTGAAGACTAAAATTATCTGATTTTGATAACACGGCCAAATATAAAAAAGGAGTAAAAAATGGAAAGGCTGACGCTTTATCTAGGATAAATTCCCATACAAATCAAATCGAAAGATCGATAGAAATCCCTCAAAGCAATTTTTCAATTAATTTTTATAAAAATCAGATAATAATAAAAAAAATTACCTGCAGATTCTACAAGGATCAAAAAAGTAAGGATATTTCGGAATACCAGAAGGATTTTTCAATTTAAAGAATTAGATCGCGCAACAGTAATTACATTACTAAAAACACATTTCAACCCTAAAAAATTAAATGCTATTCTTATCGAAAATAGTTTTTATGAAATCTTTGAAAGAAAGTGCAATGGGTTCTTCGCCAATAATACACAGTTCAAAATCATTAGATGCCAAACAGAGCTAGAAGACATCAGTGCGGATTTACGGGTTGCTTTTTAAGATATCTTCTCTTTCTTTAAGAAAAAAGTGAACAGTGGTAATAAAAATGAAAATGAGGAGTGCGGCCTCGAAATGCAAGATTGCGCTGTCGCTGTTGTTGGTCCATCAACAAGTCATGCATGTCCTTAGGTGGAGCTCCCACAGGCAGGTAGACCCACTGAATTTACAAATGAAAAATATGACATTGGCAATTTCGTTGGAAAGGCTAGTATGACTGAAAAAGAAACGTATAGCATTTTAACTTAAACTTGGGTCCCAGATAGCTCATATGTTTTTCCAACTAATTTAGAATCTGGACAAAAAAGGAAATTTAATTTAAAGTGGCTGGTCGAGAAGCCATGGTTGTCATATAGTAATAAAAGAAGGCGTGTATTGCCGTGTATGTGTTATATTTGGGCCCAAAGAGGCTGGTATGAAAAATAAAACGCCTCTAGGGCACTTGGTGAGGACACTATTAAAAAAAATATAAACTTGCCCTTGAGTTGTTTAGGGACCATAACAACAATGAATATCACAAAGTGTCACTCCTAAAAAGCACAGAATTTTTGAAAAAGTATGAAAACCCAGAAAACAAAATTGACGTTTTGTTGGAATCTAAAGCAAATGAAAGGATCGCTGAAAATAGAAAATGATTGGTGCCCATAGTAAAGACTATTATTCTATGTGGGACTGAGAATATAGCTTTGCGTGGGCATCGAGATGATGGCCCTTTAGATTTGCAACATCAGACTGAACACGAGGTAAAATTCAGAGCCTTGTTACGATTTCGGGTTGACGCTGGCGATAGATATCTAAAGAATCATCTTCAAAATGCTCCCGAAAATGCTACTTTCATCAGCAAAACCACGCAGAACGACCTAATTGAGTAATGCGGAGATGTTATTGTATAAAAAATTGTAGAAGAAGTAAAAAAATCACATTATTTCTCATTGATTGCAGATGAAACCCGGGACACCAGCTCTATTGCGCAAATGAATGTATGCCTTAGATATCTGGACATTGATCACGGTCAGATTAAGGAAATGTTTACTGGGTTTGTAGAAGCGAAGGGCGGCCTTACTAAGGAAAAACTAACAACACTTTTAATAGACAATCTTTAAGAACTAGGGCTCGATATTGCTAATTTAAGAGGTCAAGCGTATGATGGCTGCTCCAACATGTCAGGCCATTTTCAAGGAGTGCAAGCGAGAATTAAACAGTTAAATCCTCTTGGAGTGTATGTACATTGTGCATCACACCAATTGAATTTGGTTTTAAGCCATCCATCACGCGTTTGATGGCCATTTTCAAGGAGTGCAAGCGAGAATTAAACAGTTAAATCCTCTTGCAGTGTATGTACATTGTGCATCACACCAATTGAATTTGGATTTAAGCCATGCATGTTTTGAACCAAGTATCAGAAATGCTAGTTGTACATTCAGAGAAGTAATAAGTTTCATAAAAGATTCTGCTCAAAGAGTGCAGAAAATGGAGAATATCTTAATTGAGCAACATCCAGAAGAAAAGCGATACAAACTGATAAGTTTGTGCGAAACTCGTTTTGTTGAGCGAAATGATGCAATTACCTTTTTTTTAAAGGTATTTGATTCTGTTTTGCGATGTTTAGATATTATCGAAAGAGAAAAACCAACATCAAATTCAGCTGTTCTTATTTTCTCTATACGAAGGTTTGACTTTATTATTAGCCTTCACATTCTAGGAACGATTCTGGATTTAACGACCAAGTTATCTGAGGATCTTAAAAGTCCAAATCTTGAACTTCAAGAATGTTACACGATGGCTAATACTACAATTGTTGTATTTCAAAGATATCGTTCAGATGGTATTATCTATAACAAGATTTTTGGCACAGCAGTAAAAGTTGCAACCCAGCATGACATTGAAGTGGTAAGTCCTCAGATTCATCGAGCAAATGCTGAGGCCTCCAATCCACGTGCCAATGCCAAAATTATTCATGGTCCATTCGCTAGTGTATGATCCAGCTTTCTATCTGTCTGTTCCAGTTGTGTGTTATGTCCTGGCATGTGGGAACACCATTGCGGCAAATTCATACCTGCGGTCTTTCATTTTTAATTTGATGAGCCGTCAAGTGCTCGATCGGCGATGGTTTTTTGCTTGGCTCGGAAATACGAGGCGAATCCCGGCAAAAACTTGTGTGATCTTTTTTACTTTTCGCATAGAACTCAACAAAACAACCGACTTTTTTCTTGTTTATATAGGAGTGGAGCCCTATTTTTAATAAGAAGCAATTGTATTGCATAATAATAAAGAGCAAAGCTCAGGAACAAAATAATTATCTGCGTTTTCTTTTGTACAAGAAGCTTTTAAAATACCGAGGGATATGCAGCCCATTTTCGTTCTTGGCCTTCAACCACCAGTGAGATTACCAAGGCTCGACACCAGCGTTATCATCAACTAGGTAAACATTTTTGGTCCTTCTACCGGGAATTTGGAGAAAAAAAGGTGCATACATGATATTTATATTAGTATTCCTTGTGTTTCATTTTGATGTCTCATATTTGTGGCTCGGTAAAAGTGAGGTTAAAATATATAACAGCGAAGCCGTATTGGGTCATTTTGTATAAACCGTTACACTATATTTTGTTGTTTTAATAAGACCAGAAAGTTCTTGGCGTCCATCTTTTTTCTTTGAAAAATTTTTTTTGGTATCTCTTGGCGGACATTTTTAAATTTTTTTGCGGGCTTTTTTATAGTGTCTCTAAATTCATTTTTTGTGGCATCTTTATACATATTTTTTTGGAAAGTTTTTCTTTGTGTTTTCATCCGTAATTCTTTTTAAATAAATACCATAATGACAACTTATGAAAGGTATTTACGAGCGGCTGAAGAAGTGATTAGCTATGAGGCTATACTAACTGATGAGGACTTATTCAAATACTCTTTTGAGTTAAAAAAAATGAATTGAGCAAAACATGGGCAAAATATAAGAAACTCTATAATGAGTGTTCGGCAGAGACGGTAGAGAAGAAAAAGGAATTAATAGTAGTTCAGGCAAAACATCCTCAGGTGCGTAAGACTTATGTACGTTGCCTAAATATTCTCGCAAAAGCTCAGAAGGAATTAGATGAAGAAAGTAAAGAAAATACGGAAGCAGTGGTTGCCAACCTTTGTGAACGTGCCTCCATGTGACACAGCGGTTTTCGTGCGGACTACGTGTCATGGTCCACATTTAGGGACATGTTTACTGCTATCTTTATAAATAATTCGAGACTTAGCCCAGTTGAAAAACTTTTTTATTTGTTTAGAAAAACTGATGGTGAGGCCTTTCTCTTTACATTTTAATGTAGGCACTGCTTTACTTTCCTTCTCAAATTTATTATTCAAACACAAAGTAACAAAGTGTTTTAATTCGTGTTCAAATTCCAAAAATTTCCAGGTACCCACCATGTTGCTTTATACTGGAGGAACTCCCCCGGTTGCCACTCAGCCCCCCCCCCCCCCCCCCCCACAAAATTTTCGTCACAATAAAGACGCCATTGTTTTTGTTTTAAATAGTATACAACATAATATTGTTACAAAGATGCTTTATTTAAATCATAAAAAGATGTTAAAAATAGTTGAGGCTAAGAAAGTAAAACGAAATGGCCTATTGTGTTTGTTTTCAAAGAAGTTTCTATAAAAATCTTTATTGCAAAACAAAAACAACTAACACAAAGCGATGACTAAACAAACACAATACACAAACATACACACACCTGCATTGTATAACAACTAAATAAAAATACACAACATGTATTTTTAAATAATGATTGAAGGTTCTAGAAGTAAATAATAATGCTCACTAATGTGTCTGAGATAAAAGTGGCAACGCAGCATTTTCCACTACGCAATAGATGGCGGTAGAAATTCTCGAACATTCAAGAACGCCTAAAAATAGGGTATATAAAAGCAACGCCAATACGTGTTGATTCATTCGTATTGTGAGCGTCATCTAGTTAAGATCTTGTGGTACAACAATTAAAGTTGCCAGCGTGTATTTTTTAATCGCGAGTAGTTAAATCGTCAAATAATTGATTAAATAAAGTGTAATTTAATTGAAACTCTAAAAGTTGTGTGTTTATTTATTTTGCAAATAAAGAACTCATATATTAAACGTTTATAATTTAAATAAAGGTAACAATATGATAAAATCACCAAATGTTCATAAGATTTGTTGATTGCCGATACGGTAGTGCATGTCATGATTCACATGTGTGGAGCCTTTTTAGCGCAAAACAAAAGCTTAAAGAACGTTTCGAAAGAGGAGAAAGGGGCTTTTGGATTATTGGTAAATTATTTCAAATATTTAATAGAAAAATACTTATTGAATTTTCTTGAAGGCGATTCAGGTTATCCTTTGGAACCCTGGCTGCTAACCCCGTATAGAAAGGGCAGAGAAAACTCTGCGGAATCATACTTTAATGACAGATTTAGCAAACGGCGATCCATAATTGAAAGAGTTTTTGGTGTTTTAAAGTGTAAATTTCGGTGTCTATTAGCAGCTAGGGAATTACATTACTCACCAGAAAGAGTCGTTCAAATAATGAATGTTTGCTGTTCTCTTCATAATATTTGTTTGGACTTCAACGCACCACTATTCGAGGTACCTGAAAGGTACATCTCTGACGAAATTGAATTTGCAGTTCATGACAATGAGGTCAATAACGATCATTTGGATACTGCGACACAAATACGCAATGAAATTAAAAACAATTTGAGTTTCAGATCATAAATATCGATTTTATTTACTTTTATATTAAACATTATTTTAAAAATAAAAATAGCACTTCTTTGGCGTAAAAAGTAATAAAAATAAAATAAATAAAAATAATAATAATAATAAGTATGTACATGTTTTTTAATCGTATAAATATATACGTGTAAGCAAATAATAACGTTCAAAATTAAAAAACAAAACAAGGCACTTCATGTGCACAACAAGAGATCTTATATAAAAATAATTCATAAGAGCATAATAATTTATATACATTATCACATCCTCATTCCTTTTTCAGTCTCCAATTTCATCATTTTTCTCTTTAATAATTAATTTTTCTAGTTTGATTTTGAATATTTTTTCTTGCAAAGTGCAAGCTTTTCTTTTTTTAGTTCGTGTGATATCCGAGCATACCTCGCTAAGTCTTTTAAATCGTTGCGTATCTCCCTAAGTTCTATTACCGAATCCTTTTGATATAATGCTTTATTCTCCACCTGAGTTTTAAGAAGATTGTCCCGGTCGTTTATGGCTGATTATCTCTTTCGTTTGGCGGTGGAAAAGTCTTCATTAAGTTTTTGATTTTTATTTTGGGGCGAATCTAAAATTTCCTCCGGACAACCAAAGCAAGACGTCGTTGGTAGGCCGCTTACAGCTTCTTCCATATGAAGAAGGTTACTAATTTCTTACTCAATGGAAGAAAGTGGACAAAATTGTGATGGACCACCATCATGATAATATTATAATTACGGTGACCATCCGTTCTGTATTATACAGAACAGTTCTGTATTTCAGAGCCGTGTTCTGTATAAATTATTGATCTGCGAAAAATGCTAAAATGTTCTATATTTCATTTACTTTTCTGTATTTGTTCTGTATTTTCATACCTGAAAGTGATATTCAAAATATTAAAAATTTTTCAACTATCAAAGCGAATTGAGGCGCGACTATGAATTTTGATTTGCACTTTCACGTGTAAATGCTGTTTTAATATGTGTATCAAGGCGAATAATAAATTTGCCATGATGTGTATTGTATACTTGCCGCCGCCAACAATACATAGTAGGCCGGCGTTTAGATATGAAGTTTCATTAAAAAAAGAACATTCATCGAGTAATTTTTCAGAGAAAAGTAGTCATGTCCCGTAGACGAAAGTGCGTTTTTAATGATGAACTACAACAGCAATATAGTTTTATTAAAAAAACTGATACTGATAGCAAGGTACGATGTTCTAAGTGCATGGCAACTTTCAGCATTGCTAATGGAGGCAAACTTGATATCCAACAGCACTTACGGACAAATAAACACAAGGATTCCGACATCGCTGCCGCTTCTAGCAAAACTCTATCCTGCTATTTTGGGTCTAAGGATTTTAACGACAGCAAAAGGAAAATTTGCATATCAGAAGGAACATGGGCATATCACGCTGTTAATCATAACCACTCATTTCGCTCCAACGATTGTACTTCAAAACTTATAAGAAGCTGTTTTGATGAGAGATATTCTTCTGGACGTACCAAGTGTGAATCGATAGTTTGTAAAATCCTAGCTCCGAATTCCATTAAAGAAATTGAGAATGATTTGCATAATGTTAATTTGATAACAATTTTTTGTGATTGTTCAAATCATGGTAACATAAAAATATGTCCAATACTTATTCGTTATTTTGTATCATTGCATGGTATTCAAGTCAAAATATTGGAAGTTGATAATTTGCCCGGAGAATCCTCCGATATTTTAACAAAATATATTTGTGATCTGCTTATTAAATTTAATGTAAACAAAAAATTACTTGCTTTGTGTGCAGATAACACAAACTGTAACTTTGGTGGAGCAGCCAGGCGAGGCGAAAACAATGTTTTCAAAAAACTTCATTCGTCTACGGAAAATGTTCTTATCGGTGTGAACTGTGCTGCACATATTTTAAATAACTGTATTCAAACATCAACAGAATGTCTCCCCATAGATATTGAAACGATTATTGTAAAAATTTTTTCCTACTTTTATATTTATACAGTACGTGTTGAAGAGCTTAAAGTAATTTGTGACACAATAGAAGTAGAATATAAAAAACTACTTGGATTTAGCAAGACAAGATGGCTAACTCTTAAACCATCCATTGAAAGAATATTAAAGCTTTTTAAGCCTTTAAAGGAATACTTTTTATCCCAGCCAAAGTGTCCAACTATATTAAAAAGTTTTTTTGAAGATCCTGTTTCAGAAGCATGGCTTTTCTTCGTTCATTGTCAAGCTTCTTTGTTTCATGACTACATAACGCAGATAGAGTCCCAAAAAATATGTATGACTGAGGTTTCGCTCATTATTAATGAGCTGAAGTTTAAAATTTCACAACGTAAAGAGGAAAAATTTTTCCCTATTGCAGTTAAAAAAATCATAATTGAGCTAAGTCAGAAAAAAGTTCTCGATATTAATGAGTTTAAAAGTACCGCAAGCCAATTTTATGCAAATTGCATTGAGTACTTAAATCAATGGGACACTGCTTATCAAGAAGTTGAAATACTGAAATGGGTTCTTTTACGTGAAACTCCTGCATGGGAGGATGTGGAATCCAGTTTTGTTTTTATTATGGATAAGAGAAACGAATTAAACATAAATAATACCGAATTATTTGATGAGCTGGCTCTTGTTAAAAGATATACCACTTCAGAAAAATTAAAGCAATGGAATGAAAACAAAAAATCTGCTGAAGAGCGCTGGGTAGAAGTTTTTAAACATTTCAAAGAAGGAGGTATAAGTTTCCAAAATATTTTGAAAGTTGTCGAATTCAGTTTATGTTTACCTGGTTCTAATGCTCCAACAGAAAGAGTGTTTTCTATTTTAAATAACATATGGACTAGTGAAAAAGCTCAATTGAAGGTAAATACCCTCAAATCAATTTTAATTACTAAGTGTAATTATGATTTAAATTGTTTAGAGTTTAAAGAATATTTAAAAAGTAATGAAGGCTTACTAAAACAAATCTATTCAGCAGAAAAATACAAAATATAATTGCTTTGTACATATGTATATTAACGCCTAAAATTTCTCTATTAACTCATTTTACTTAAGAATCCAAAACATTTTTGTCATTGATGATATGTACTGAGTACAAATTATTCTTAATTTTATAGTTCTTACAAATATACTTATATATGCAAAAATCTCGGAAACAGTCAAGCTTTATTTTCTTTTTTTACTTCAGCGTGTGATTATATTCTTATGTTTTTTTTAAGTTTTGATTTGTATTTGTTTAAAAATATCTATAATAAATTAGTCTTGAATGTGGATTTAAGGTTGTTTGTACTTTTTAATTGTTATTGTGAAATCTTATCCCTGTTCTGTATTTTGGTTTCAAAAATATGGTCACCGTAATTATAATAGTCTTACTAATTCCGAAATATTCTGATAGCGTCCTATTAAATATAATATTTGAACCTCTTCCAAATGCTGAGAATAAATCAATAATATTTAGTACACACGAAGTATTGATTGATGTAAACAATAATGTCTATGATATTAAAATTTAAGATAATCTTGAGAAGAATTTAATTCGAATAAACGATAAATGCTTAACAAATATAACTGCAACATGATGCCACTAAATCAAACAATTGTAAAAGAAATTCTACCCGGTATTTTAGTATTTAAGAATTTTCACACAGAAATGTTCCACAATTTTAATAAGTTCAAAATAAAACAAAAAGAAAATTTTATTGTAAAATTTGAAAATTGCATTATAAAATCTCTAAATAAAACTTAAATCTATATGACAAAAATAAAAATATATGATAAAATTATATTACCCAATATTGTAACGAAAATTAAAGAAAATAACAACATAACGCTAAATGACATAAAGCTTTTGTTTCTTAAGCAAATAAGAATGAAAAATTTCTATATGAATCAAATAAACCAAAAAATATTGGAATTTGCGTAAATATTTTATTATACTTATCATAACTGTAATGTATCTTACAAGATTTAAAAGGAAAATCATAATTTCGTCGGAGCCTCTAGCTAACGGTGTGGGAGTTATAGCCTACAGCGTATTTAAAATATAAAAATTCACCAAATGTTTGTTCATATTCTTATACACATGCATACCTACGTACTGAATGTTAGATTTGTTTCTTTTAATAATTACTACAATAAAAAACTAATTAAATATGGTATGTACGTTTGCCGAGAATACCATGCACAAACATACATACGAGTACATATATGCATATAAACCACTTTAATTATTTTCTATTATTGCTCCACAAAATTGTGATTTTTTAAGAATGCTTGGCTCGCCAATACTTTGTATTCGATGGGTGGCCAAGCAATTACAATTAACAATAACCATCAATAAATTGTTTAAACAAAATTTATTTCAAAGAATTGTAATCTAGAACAACAAACTCATAAAACTAAGATCAGTTTTGGGCAACCTCGTTGCCGACGAATTGACGAAGAGGGCAACGATGCTTGACGAGGGTTGTAGTGTGTTTGACAAGTCGTAGTTACCATACCTTCTGTATGTAACACGAGCTTCATACTTTGTTGAAGCAAAAGTCCACACACATCGTGGGGATATGCTGACTAGCTCATTCCCATCATAATAGCTATTTTATAAGAATAAACAAAGTATCATATGTATGATACTTTGTATTAGTATTAGTGTACTTTAAGTTTGTAGAATGTAAGATTAATTTGTATTAATTCAATAATAAGAAAACATCGAAACAGAACAGTCGCAAAAAGAGGCTGTTCGCAATTATAAATAAAATAAACTATATAAAAACATTGAAGTAGTATCATTCTTAACATGGCGATCCTGCCTAATAATAAAATAAAAAGCAGTGTTATACTCGATTGGTGTTAGAAAGAAGTGGTTAAAAACAAGAGACAAAAATAAGTTAAATTGTTTAATGCCTAACAAAGCATTGAAATAATAAAGTATAATAAATATCTATATAACAAAAAGAAACTTAAATAGTTATGATTTATATGAATACGTTGCGTAATATCTTCACCTCTCGAACTTCGACAGAATGGTCAAAATGCGCAGAAAAACGATATGTTATCATTAATTTAAAAAGCAAACAACAATAAATGGTCAACAACAAGATGAAACAAACAACCAACCCCAAGAAAACAAGAGTCATGGTCAACAACAATTGAGGGAGCAACCAGAAAAACGATAAGTTATCATTAATTTAAATATTATTATTTTTAACTTTACAAATAAATATGTAACCTAAAATATATTAAAACAAAGAAAACATTGTATAACATATTTCATAGGGACAGAAATTAAGAAAATATACATACATAAACTTTTTAGTTCTATTAATGGCTGAGAATAAATGGTCAAATATAATAGAAAAGTTAAATTTTATAAAACTGAATTCAAAAAAAAAACAAAAAGTTACAAATATAATTATTAATTAATTATTAATTAAAAAGTGAAATAATTTTGCGTGTTTTATAAAAGTGTCTAAATAGGCAAAGCATTAATATGTTGAATTAATTTTTTATTATTCCTAAAAACTAACAAAGTATTACTGCGACACTCATGAGTCCCTCCAGTACTACTTAATCTAAGTAAAGCCCGGTTCGGTCAAAATTGGCATTGACCGATGTATGACAGCGCCATGGTAGGACGATGCATTGAAGTGTATCGTATGCCACGTGGTGCCATACATACCTTTAGTTTCTAACTACTAACACGCCCCAGGACAAGAAAAGACAGACTAACAAGTAGTTGGCCGTGTAAATTTATGTTAAGTAAACTTTTTTTGTAAACCAGAAATTTTCAAATGTAAACGGTCTAGCTACTAACGAACGAGACGGTTCTATTTAAAATCAGTCCAATCCTTTAAATTTTTTTTTTTTCTCTTTTCCATAAGGGAGAAGTATAATGATAAAGAAGTTAAATTTTTTTTTAGTCCTTTTTAATGATAACGATAGAAGGGAATACAGAAAGAGAAGTTAATTTTTGTAATTTAAAAAAAAAAAAAAGAAAAAAAGAATAGAATATGGAAGATTTTGTTTTAATATATGGTCCAATGAACACAATAATTACGGACCTAGGGACAGAATATATAAATCAGGTACTCACAGAACTATGCAAGCTAATGAAAATAGAGAAATTACACTCTACTGCTTACCATCATGAAACACTCGGTACAGTTGAAAGATCTCACAGAACTTTCAACGAGTATTTAAGATCTTATGTTTCATCTGACAAATCAGATTGGGATAATTGGTTAAAATTCTTTGTATATTGTTACAATACAACTCCATCTACAGCTCATGGATACTGTCCATTTGAATTGATCTTCGGAAAAATTCCAACGGAACTAGATTTTACCAATACCAATAGCATAGAACCTCTTTACAACGCTGAAGCTTACGAAAAGGAAGTTAAATTCAGACTCCAAGTAGCTCAACGTAGAGCTGCTAGCCTCATTGAAAATGCAAAACTTTTAAGACAAAATATATCCAATAAAAATTCTAATCCTATTACACTCTATATTAATGACTCTGTTCTTGTCCGCAATGAATCAGGACACAAACTGGATGCGGTCTACAAAGGTCCCTTCACAGTCACTGACATTGATAATTCAAACAATGTCACATTAATGGACACTAATGGTAAACTTTTTACTGTCCATAAGAACAGAATTAAAAAATTACCTAAATAAATAAATTCACAGTAAACTGTCGAATAACGCTTTATATAATTTTTTTTTCCCCACTTTTCATATTCTTTTAATAACGTTAGTTTTTACTTAAAACTTATAGAAATAACATAGTAGATTTATGTTATTAAAATGGCGTTAACTATTTTAAGGGTTTTTATTGAATGATGCTATTTCAGCAATTTAAGATTCTCTTATTCCTTTCTCTCTTCTCATTTTAAAAAGGGAAGGGAAGGATAAATCCTTTTATTTAATCATTTAAATATATACTCTTTTACTTTTTTTAATTTTGTTTAATTTCGTTTTTTTTTTTGTAAAAGACCTTTATTAATAAAAACAGTCTTTATTTTATTCTATTTATGCTTGTAATATATAAAAGAATAATCAAATAGTATTGATTATTCTTTTCCGGAAAAGGGAGGTGTAGTGCGTTTGACAAGTCGTAGTTACCATACCTTCTGTATGTAACACGAGCTTCATACTTTGTTGAAGCAAAAGTCCACACACATCGTGGGGATATGCTGACTAGCTCATTCCCATCCCAATAGCTATTTTATAAGAATAAACAAAGTATCATATGTATGATACTTTGTATTAGTATTAGTGTACTTTAAGTTTGTAGAATGTAAGATTAATTTGTATTAATTCAATAATAAGAAAACATCGAAACAGAACAGTCGCAAAAAGAGGCTGTTCGCAATTATAAATAAAATAAACTATATAAAAACATTGAAGTAGTATCATTCTTAACAGGGTGCCATTGACTTCTTCTTCGTAAATAGCCTAAGTAAAGATTATTACAAAATACTTTCTAGAAGTTCTATGGAAAATTTAAAAATTTAGAATAAACAAAATTTTGTAACAAAATATTATTACAAAACACTTTCTTAAAATTTTAAGCAAAATAATGTAATTATGAATAAGAACTTTTAAGACAATAAAGTCAGTATTGAACTCATCACCAAAGTCTTCACATGTTGTTTTTTTTTTCATCGAATCCTTATTCGAACATTTTATTGTTAGCCAGTGAGGCTAAAAAGTTAAATGATTGCTTCAGGATTTTCTCTAACAATCTTAAATTGGCTCATAAAAATGCCCTAAGTTTATGTCCCTCTAACTCTAACATCAAATTAGAGGAATTAAAAATGTTTTTTCTGAATTCTGTCTGGTTATAATTGGAATCTCGGAAACTTGGTTCAAGCACTCAATTTCCTCGTAATTGCTCATGCTGCCTGGTTATAACCTCGTTAAAAACAACCCACCCAACGAATCTAGTTTTGGCTTGTATATACATTAAAGATGAGCGTAGGCCATATAAAAGTGTCTTTTTTTCAAAAGCGGATATTGACTGCAGCTGTAAGAGAAATTTAGTGCACAGTGCAATTTTATTTTCATTTATTTTATACATACTCAGGGTTGCCAGAAAATTTTGATGAGAAATCGGCACTTTTGCTCAAATATATGACAGGCCTGGTCATACATTTGAGAGTGAGAAAATGAGAGTAGTTTTAAACGTAAATTCTGTATATTCTGCAATGTTGTCATGCTACTGTTTCCGTTTTGTTTCACGAAGTCAAATCATTATGATCCTACTCACTTATTCTTTTCCTAAAAAACTTAAGATTTAAATAAATTCAAAATATTTCCTTTAAGCAATTTGATTACAAAGGACGTTATTAGAATTTACAAATTGTCGATAACTACAAGCCGTTTTGCTAAATTTCGACGAAATATAAGTATGCCTAATAAAATCATAAAAACGGCAACGTCATGAACTAAAACATTTTTATTTTCGTGGCTGTAACAAAATATATTTTTTATTATAACCCGAATACGTTCATAACTTTATATCATCAAATATTAGTGTCATTGACTCGTATTTCTGGGATATATACATAGATAATAAATACACATAAACTTATTCATCGTGGATATTACATGAGTTCCTGTTTTTTTTTTGCAATTTATAATATGGCGCCGGCCGCTAAATGTATTAAGTGTAACATAAATGTTATGTCCAATGATATGGGAATTGAATGTGATACATGTGTTATGTATGCATGTACACACATGACACGTTATATGTTGTCACGATATATCATATATCAATTAATACTTTAAGTGCATTGGCCCACACGACGAGCAATCTATTTAATCAAAATACTCTATTAAATGAGTTCCATTATTCTCGTCTTTCAAATTGCTTGCATTCCTTTCCTATGAATTGCTAGTAAGCAAGCAATGAGTAGCGGAGGATTAATTTCAGAATGACCTACATGTGTGGCATTCTGTTAATGATAAGATTAGTATTAAGACAGAAGTTAATGAATAAAGAACCTTTAAAACTATGTGTTGTGATGTTTTGTTGCAAATTAATATTACACATGTAATAAATGGTTTCATGCGGGTTGCGTCAACATTCCCGACGAAATTTACAACCTTATGGGGACTAACAAAATATTGGCTTTTGTTTTCTTCTTGCCTTGGTAAAAATTCTGGAAGGGGTGAAAAGTCACTTGTTGATGTGCTGGATGAAAAATTAAGTAAACATTTTAATACCTTTTCTGCTGAGGTGCGTGCTGAGCAGCAGAAAATAAAAAATGCAATTGAATCATCGTTTTCGAGTTTTAAAACTGAAATGGCAGCAGCTGCCATTGTTGACCTGCAGAATAAAGTAGGTAATTGCAATTGCTATGTAAAAAAAGTCGAGGAGAATTCCTTGGTAAATTTATGCAACTCGAATTGGAGCTAAACAATATACAACGAAGAATGAATCGTGGTGATATTGTCATCACAGGCCTACCGATGGGGACAGCTGATCTCACTGGTGCTATGCTTGCTGTAAGTTCTATCTATGATGTGTGTGCAGAGGTTAGCGTTATAAACCACTGTTCTTACACCAGAAATGGAAAAACCAAATGTCAAATTTAATGATATTAGTTTACGTGATAACTTAATGAAAAAATATTTTAAAAACTCCAAAATCCACCTTAACAACTTTATTAAAACTGATGTCACTTCAAGGGTCTTTCTAAATGATAATTTAATTCCAGCTGCTTTACAGCTGAAAAATCTCTGCCATATGTTACGTAAAATCGATAAAACAACATGGTTCAGTGTTTAAGTACAAATTGTTAGTTTCTCTAAGTGTCGGATTGATACATTTTTCTCATCCTTGTTGGAAGGCCTTTTTGTTCTTTTCAACAAGTAAACCGTCAACGGTACTTAAATATTGTTTTGCCACTATTAGTTAAGTTTGTGAGACATTTTGTTTTTTAATCGATGATTGGATATCTGCCAAGCATTACGTGCTTTTGTAATATATAAAAGGTAAATTTGAAATTTCAATAAAATATAAGAAATTTGATTTAAAAGTATATTAATACTTGTTGTTTTCTTTATATATATATATATATATCGAATTATCATTTGCTTTTTGTACGTCGGATATACGCCGAAACATTGGTCCAAACGAACCGGATAAAGAACATACAAGGAATCCTCTACGGGAACATAAAATCAAATTTCACCTTTCTTCAATCAAAGGATAAATTCAGGTTAGTAAAATTGATTTAGAAAAGAAGTGAATTGTGTTAAAACAAAGAAGATTATTATATTTATAAACATACATACATACACACGGGTGTACATATATGTATGTGTGTAAAATAAACAAGAAATTGGTTTTTGGTTACGACAGAGGATAAAACAGTGCATTAATTGTGTATGATCGCGTGGAAAAATTTAAAAGACACATATGAGAATCCGCGAATGTTGGTTAATAATCAACTAAAGAGTCTTTTTAGCCTAGAGACTATATCAAAGGAAACTAGTTCGGGCCTAAAAAAATTTACAACGCGGTATTAATAGTTTTTTAACTGCTATGTCGGTTTACGAAATAGATACTCATAACTGGAATCCAATAATTGTTTTTATTTGCCTTCAACGATTGCCCAATCAGACAGTCACATTTTGGGAGCAAAGTATTAAGGACAAAACTGCCTTGTCGCTTTGGAAAGACTTAGATACTTTCTTAGCAGAACGAATTCAAACTTTAGATTGTATACGCGATTTCACAAGTTTGGAAACAGAGAAAAAAATTGTTGAGCGTAAAGTTAAGTCGCATATGTCTAATACAGCTTCTTCTAATTACTGTGTTTTATGTCCTAAGCAATCGCATTTGCTTCGATTTTGTCGTCGGTTCAAACAATTGTCGTTAACTGCTTATTAAAATCCCATGAAGTCAAAGATTGCAAAAGTGAACATAATTGCTTCATTTGTAATCAGGGACATCACACCTTACTTCATCGCAATTCGCCAACGGAAAATTCTGTTAATAATAATAATAACAATGGTAGACAAAGTGTAAATGCTGTGCAAATGGAACCACAATTGCCATCCACGTCAGCCACTACTCGTGCTAACTTGAATCGTCAAGTTTTTCACATATCACAGAATTCGTCTGTTTTATTGGGGACTGCTATGGTATCCGTACTTTGTCATGATACTACGTATCCGGCACGGGCCTTAATTGACCCAGCTTCAGAAGCTTCGTTTATTTCAGAACGTTTGCGAAATCAATTACGAATTCCTTCACATTCTACGAATGTAAAGATTTCCGGGGTTAACAAAGAAGCTTCATCGACTTCAAAGAAAATTTGCACAATTAGAGTGGGTTCTCCAATGAGAAAAAGAATTGAGTTAGAAACTCTTGCACTTGTTTTTCCATCAATTTCGGATAATTTACCTACATTTAATTGTCCTTCCGATATTAGGTGTGAATTATCTGGAATTCAATTAGCCGACACAAACTTTTACAAGAGCAGGCCAGTTGATCTTTTGCTTGGCGATGATTTGTACCCAAAAATAATTCTTGGCGAAGTTCGCAAAAATATTTTTGGATATGTAATGGCTCAGAAGACTGTTTTTGGATGGATTCTGACAGGTCCAATTGAAGCTTCAGTTAATAATTCTATTAACGTTTTTTCGACTGCTGTTACCCTTTCCGAAGAAGATAATTTAAATCAAAATCTTTTGAGATTTTGGGAATTAGAAGAAACCCCAAAAAAGAAGGTTATGACGCCTTCTGACAAGATTTGCGAAGAGATTTATAAGAATACCAAAACTTTGGGGATTTTGTGGAATGCTCAATTAGATAAGTTCTTTTTCAAAGTGTGTCCTCTGCAGGTTAAATCAGGCTATCCAAAAAGAGAGGTATTATCAACTATAGCTAGGTTTTTCGATCCAGTTGGTTGGTTAAGCCCGGTAATTGTCATGGCAAAAATAATTATGCAACACATTTGGTTTGATAATATCGGTTGGGATGATGTGTTGATACCTTCTACGGAAAAGGAATGGTTAAAATTTGTTGAATTTTTTCACCAAGTTAACTTCATTCAAGTGCCAAGATGGGTGAACTATTACAAAAACTCGACTGCCGAACTTCATGTTTCAGATGCTTCGGAAAAGGCATACGCGGGGGTAATTTATATCCGAACTCAGTCACCAGATGGGGAAATTCATACTCATTTATTATCCTCTAAGACAAATGTGGCACCACTTAAATCAGTTTCGCTACCTCGCCTTGAATTATGCGGAGCAGTTTTGGCATCAGAATTGTTAAAGAATATACTTAGGGAAATTGAAATTCCTATTGGGCGTGTTTATTGTTGGACGATTGTGCTGGCATGGCTTCGCACACCTCCTTGCTCTTGGACCACCTTTGTCGCAAATAGGGTTTGTCGCATTCAGGAGAATACAGGAAACCATAATTGGTTTCATGTTCGTTCAGAGGATAATCCTGCCGACCTGGGCAGCCGGGGGGTGGATCCGCTCACTTTGTCGAAAAGTGAACTCTGGTGGCACGGCCCAACATGGTTAAGGCAGAACAAAAACCGTTGGCATACACCAACTTTGGGAAATCTCGATACTGACATAGAAAGTCGAAGCGTAAAAGTTCATGCATCATTTTTTTCGAAATTTGAGGACATCTTAGAAAGGTTCTCATCACTGGACAGGGATATGCGGGTCATTGCGTATATTTTTCGATTTTTTCACTCAACGCACCCAGCCCATAAAAGTCACTTTAGCTATGGGGATGCTTTCGTGTCTAGTGATGAGCTTAAAATGGTAAAGGTACGCTTAGCGGTTATTGCTCAGAGGGTATATTATGCTGAGGATTATAGGAATCTTTTGGATAAGAAGCCCTTGTCGCCGAAAAGTTCTTTAGTACCTTTAAATCCCTTTCTTGACGAATTAGGATTGATGCGAATTAATGGGCGACTTGTTAAATCACCTTCACTGTCGTATCGTGAACAGTATCCTATTATTCTACCATATGACTGTCGGTTCGCGAAACTTATGGCAGAATTTATACACTTGATGTCTATTCACGGTGGAAACCAATTAATGCTGCGGATATACCGTTGTGAGTATTGGATACCACGATTGCGGAATTTGGTTCGCATGGTAATAATTGATAGACAGCGTTCTTGCAGTCAAATAATGGCTGCCCTTCCTCCAGAACGCACTACCCTTGTTCGGCCGTTTACAACCACCGGAGTTGATTTCGCTGGACCCTTTGATGTAGAAAATCATAATGGCAAATCGTGTCGAATTACGAAAGGGTATGTTTGTATCTTTGTATGCTTTTCTACGAAAGCGATACACTTAGAAGCTGCATCTGACTTATCGACTGATACATATTTAGCGGCCTTCAACCGATTTATTTCAAGAAGAGGTTGTCCTAAGACTATGTTTTCGGACAATGGTACGAATTTTGTTGGCGCTTCAAACGAAATTGCAAGGGACTTTCGAACCTTTTTAAAAGAATGTCAGGCAAGAATGTGTTCCACTTTTGGCCACATGGGCTTGACATGGCGTTTTATACCGGCTGGAGCTCCTCATATGGGCGGCATTTGGGAAGCCGGGGTAAAAAGTTTTAAATTACATTTTCGAAAAGAGGTTCAATCTTGCCGTTACACATTTGAAGAATTGTCAACAATTTTGGCTAGAATAGAAGCTTGTCTAAATTCTCGTCCCTTATGTCCTATGCCTGATAATCCTTGTGAACCGATTGCCTTAACACCAGGACATTTTTTGGTTTGCTCGGCCATTTTGGCACCGCCGGAACCGACGATATATGACAGTCCTATCAGTATAGTAAATCGATATCGTAAAGTAAAGGCTTTGATTCATGAATTTTGTAAACGATGGAAAGAGGAGTATCTCGTAGGTTTACACAAACGCTACAAATGGCAACATCCCCAAAGGGAAGTTGCAGTAAATGACCTGGTAGTAATAAAAAAAGAACAATTACCGGCAACATCGTGAAAGTTAGGAATAGTGGCAAAGATTTATACTGGTACTGACGGCCATGTTCGTGTTGCCGATATTCGCACACAAAACGGGATAATAAATCGTCCAATAACCAAACTTGTTGTATTGAACGAATAATAGTTTTAGCTTCACTTTTTTGATCAATTTTACATATACTAAACTTTCTTTTTCCTAGTAAAATGAACTCCACTACTCCAGCAATGCAAACCGACTTCTTCGACGATGGTTTATTGGATTATGAGGAAGCAATGGAAACCAACAATTCTGTCGTTGTCTCAAAGGTTGGTTCTGGCGATCTCTCCAAGCAAACCAATTCCATGACTATAGAAGAGGAGGTTGCGTGTTTGGAATTGGTAGCGGCGCCATCGTTTGTGCAGCCAGATGTGGCTATCATGGTACCGCCTCAAGATAACCCAACCGTTGAAGCAAGGGAAGTCCTGACTTTGAAGGCTGTGGTTCAGGCTCATGACGCAGATTCAAGCCCTGCCATTCCACACCCAGTTGTAAAGCGAGGAGGGTGGAAATGCCCCATTTGTGGCAAAAATCACCCTCTTCGATTTTGTTACAAATTCCGGGACATGAGCCTGGAACGCAAACTTCGTATGGTGGCAATTCATAAGATTTGCTTTCGTTGTTTGTCGTGCGGTCATGTTGGCAAGGATTGCAAGAGTGTGGCAACTTGCAAGCATTGCAAACAAAACCACCATTCTTTGCTTCACGAGCATAAAACGACTACAACGGCACGAAAAAATCGCGTCAAAACGTCGTCTGTGGTTCATATCCCATTGCGCCAAGCCGTGTCCTTTTCGCCCACGCTTCGGCTACATTTCCTTCACGGACGTTCGCGTATACCGTTACGTGCGGTTTTAGATGCTTGCTGTCAACATAGCTATATCTGCAAAGATTTAGCCAACAAGCTTAAAATACCGGTATTTCAAGTAAATAATGATCAATACTGTCGGATTGAGCTGGGATCGATCCATGATACGTCCCAGCGGGTTTTGTCACACCACGCTTGAACCGAATGAATGGTATTAAAACCCCGCCCGTGTCCGTCGTTGATTCAATTTTGGAACCGTTTCAAGGCCTCCAACTAGCTGACCCGAATTTTCATCACTCGGGCAGTGTCGCGTTGGTGTTGGGTCCTGAAGTAATGCCACTCATAATAAAGGGCAGAATTCAGAGCAGTCCAGGACTCCGCTTGCCCAGTACACGATATTTGGATGTTTCGCCGTATTAGAATTTAGTTCTACTTGGTCATTGACCGCAACAGGAGCCCATCATGGCTCAATTATTTTTTAATAAAGCAACAGGGGTCCTTCATGACCCATTGAATTTTATGTATGAACCAAATTAATTTATTTCCTACAGTCCACAGGAGTCCTTAATGACTCAGTTCAACAAAATAAAATCAACAGGAGTCCTTAATGGCTCATTACATAAATTTTTTTTCATCAGGAGTCCTTAATGGCTCATTTAAAATTAAAAAAAAAATATGTATTATTTTGACTTAAAAAGGAGTCCTTCCTGGCTCATTTATTGAAACGTATGTGCTTGTTTGCAACATCCCTTATCGTTGCAAGGTGGCCGGCAATGTTTAAGTACAAATTGTTAGTTTCCCTAAGTGTCGGATTGATACATTTTTTCTCATCCTTGTTGGAAGGCCTTTTTGTTCTTTTCAACGAGTAAACCGTTAACGGTACTTAAATATTGTTTTGCCACTATTAGTTAAGTTTGTGAGACATTTTGTTTTTTAATCGATGATTGGATATCTGCCAAGCATTACGTGCTTTTGTAATATATAAAAGGTAAATTTGAAATTTCAATAAAATATAAGAAATTTGATTTAAAAGTATATTAATACTTGTTGTTTTCTTTATATATATATCGAATTATCATTTGCTTTTTGTAGGTCGGATATACGCCGAAACATTCAGCATCTTAAATAGGGACACACCTTTGGCTAAAGTTAAGCTGCCGGATGGAAGCATGAAAATATATATATAAATACATTTATAATTGGCCATGAAGGCTTCCATGTATTGAAATTAAAAATAAATAAATAAATAAATATAAAATGGAACTAGTTGCTCACTACTATAATGTTCTATGGTTACTATTATTATTGATTTATAAGATGATTTCCTTACTATCATTCTTTATGAATTTTATATTTGACTGAATTTTGTAGATATTTTTTGTTACTACTCGTCAACGAAATAACATTTTTGGGGCTTTTTTTTGCTAATTAAATTATTAGTTTATTGTAGTGTATTGGTCACACTATTCATTATAATATATTGGTCACATTTATCAAACTACATTTTAACACTAGAATTTTGCATTGCAATGAATTTGTCACAAAAAATAAACAAAATAACCCACATATTGTAACAGCAATTGTTTAAAGGGAATTATATTACGATTGACCCATAAATGAGACATTGTAAATAATTGCTGATGTAAGATCAATAACAATACGCAAGCACATAATTATTAAAAGAAGTAGAATTAAGAAATTTTGTATAAATAGCTGTAAGTAAATTAAATAAAGATTCAGAATAATTTTGACAAACAAAGTATTCTCACTATTCTAGCCGAGCACCCTCAACAGTGCTCAGAAGAATTAAAACGTGCTGTGGCTAAGCGCAGCATCATAAAATACTTAGCAAGGTTTTGATCATTTCAATAATAAATATTTTAAACATTATATGGCGATCCTGCCAAACAAAATTTAATTAATATCCTAAATAATATCCTAAAACTGCCTAGTTGTCCTATCACTTAAAGGACATTTGAAGGACGTTAACAGTATTAATTCTGAATGTCGCTGGAAGATAGTCCAACTAAAGAAGAGATAGAGCTTATCTTTTCAAAATATATAAGCAAGGAGTACGTGCCAGAAGGAAGTACTGAGAACTATCCAGAATATATTCCAACACCAAAAAACGCCGGTCCAAAGCCCATAACACTTGAGGAATATAGAAGGAGGACACAAAAACCAGAAGTTCCCATACAGCAGAACAAAAAAAAAAACAAAAAGAGGGGGAAAAACCCAACAAATAAAGAAACAGAAACAAGAAATATTGCGGTTGATGGGAATAACTAGTATATAAATTAAATAGATATTTTAAGCAATATGTACAAAAGAAAGCTGTAGTACAAGTTTAAAATAAAATAAAAATAAAAAGTTTATAATTTATATGATAATTATATAGTAGAAAATTTTTTTTTTTGTATATTGCTAATGGAAGCAATTATAAATAGATTAGAAACATTACTTAAAAACTTTAAAAAAGCAGGAGCTAGGGGATACAATGAAGCGACTTTACTATGTAAATTAGAAGAACTAGAATTGTTAAAAGAAGAATTTTTAAAATTAACTGATACAAAATTAGAAACAGAAAACGTTCAGGAAGACATAGAAAAATTTAATAGATTTTACAATAAAGCAAAAACACTTTTTGAACAAGCCCTAACTTCTAAAAACCAAAATTTAACAAATATGGCAACTTTTAGTTTGGAAACCACTGTAAAAATTATTCCAGTGTTCAATGGAAATTACAAAGAATTAAACTCTTTCCTCACTATAGTAGAACTGATCAACAGTACTTTAGAGACATCTCAAAAGCAAATCCTAATAACTTTTGTTTATAACGTAAAGTTATCAAACTTGGTAAGAACATCGTTGGGTATATCTGCACCAACGACATTTGATGAATTAAAAAGCCTTCTATCCAACAGATATAAATCGAAGAAAACCGTTGCTCAAGTACAGGCTACTCTCAGCACTTTTTCACAAAAAAGTATGAATGTAAACACATACCATGAAAAACTCTTAGAGTTAATAACAGAACTAAACGATTTACAAATTAAGGACATAGAAAATTGCAATCAATTACAGGCTACAACTATTAAACAACTAAATGACAATCATGCCTTAAATGTATTTAAAAATGGTTTAAAAGGAGAACTGAAACCAACAGTTTTTGCCTCACGACCAAAAGAACTCAATGAAGCACTACAATTGGCTTTAGAATTAGAAAAAGAATTCGCGAATAACTCCGAACAAGTTCTTTATTTCTCTAACAATAATTCGAATAATAGGAGAAATAATTTAAGAAATTCAAATAACAATTATAGTAACAGAACAAATAATTTTAACTATAACAACAGAAACCGAAATAACAACAATTGGTCAAAAAGGAACAATAATGGTAATCATAGACCAACATACAATAATAACAATTATAGGCATAATAATTATACAAACGCCAGAAATGGACCAAATACGTATCATAATAGAAACAACAACAATGGATCATATAGATATAATGACAGAAATAATCGAAATAACAATAATAAGAACAGTAATAATTTCCAAAATAACCGAAGAAATATACACTGTATACAGGAAAACTATCAGGCTCCGGATGTGAGTCAAGAAACTGTACAAACCCACTATCCGGAGAACCAATAATAAGATTAAATAATGTTTTCCAGATATCAAATGACATGACCAATTTCATAACTTTAGATTTAGGCAAGAATTCAAAACTTACTTTTCTGATAGACACAGGAGCAGACATCTCTTTGTGTAAAATTAACAAATTAAATGAAGATTCTATAGACATAAACAAGGAAAGATCGATTAGTTTTACAGGTATCACTACAGAAAAAATTAAATCAATTGGAACATCAGAATTAAAATTCACCATAAATAATTTCAAAGAAAAACATAAATTTCATATAATTGACAAAGATTTTCCAATACCAACAGATGGAATTTTGGGAAGGGATTTCTTTTCAAAATTCTTGTGTAAGATTGATTATGAAACATTTACCTTAACACTTACTTTAGGGAATGAAGAGATTACCATACCTATGAAATCATGAATAAATAAAAATTACTGCATAAAGGTAGAGAGACGATCGGAAAGTATTCATCCTATTAACTTAGATATATGTGAAGATAGCATTATTCTTAATAAAGAAATTCAACCAGGTATATTTATTAGCAACACAATAGTACCAGGAAACGGAAATCACCATGTCAAGATATTAAATACAACAGATAGCGATGTAGTACTAAAGGACATTAATCTGGAAATAGAACCCTTACGAAATTATATTGTATTACAAAGACCGCACACGAGGGAAAAAGACTTCAATGAAGACAGATTTAGAAAATTGCTTAATATTTTGAAATTTGACGTAAAGGACGAAAAATCAAAAACAGAACTAATACAGATCTTTAAGGAATATCAGGATATTTTTCATTTAGAAGGAGAGACACTGACTTCTAATAATTTTTATACACAGAATTTAAAGGTTTCAGACAATACACCAGTATACATAAAGAATTATAGATTACCACATACACAACACGATGAGATTAATAACCAAGTACAAAAATTATTGGATGAAGATATCATCGAACCATCTAATAGTGCATACAATTCGCCACTACTAATAGTGCCAAAAAAGAGCGAAAATGGAAAAGCAAAATGGAGATTAGTTGTAGATTTCCGACAACTCAAAAAAAGATAGTTAATGATAAATTTCCATTAACAAGATTAGAAGATGTTTTAGATCGTCTTGGAAGAGCAAAATATTTTTCAACTTTAGACATGACTAGCTCATTTCATCAGATAAAGTTAGATGACGACTCAAGACAATTGACTGCATTTTCAACTAACAATGGACATTATCAATTCAAAAGATTACCATTTGGATTGAAAATTTCTTCAAATAGTTTCCAAAGAATGCTAACAATAGCACTCAGTGGCTTAGATTCCAAAGCATTTTTATACGTTGACGATATAATTGTATTTGGATGTAGTTTAAAACATCACAATGAAAACTTAGTGAAAGTATTCGAACGTTTATCGAGATACAACCTAAAATTGAATGCAGCAAAATGTGTATTTCTCAAATCAGAAGTAATTTATTTAGGACACCAAATAACGAAAGACGGTATACGGACAGACCCTTCAAAAAATAAAGCAATAGAACAATATCCAACTCCAAAGGACAAGGACGATATTAAAAGATTTGTAGCATTTTGTAATTATTATAGACGTTTCATACAAAATTTTGCTGAAATCACAAAATGTCTGAACGATCAAACTAAAAAAGGAAAGTAATTTGAATGGACTGAAAATTGTCAACAAGCTTTTAACTTATTAAAGACAAAATTAATTAGCGCACCAATATTAAAATATCCAGATTTTGAACAACCATTTATATTGACTACTGACGCATCAAATTTTGCATTAGGAGCTGTTCTATCACAAGGAAATATAGGAGAAGATTTACCAATTTCTTATGCAAGCAAAACCTTAGGAAAACATGATTTAAATAAACCAGTGATTGAAAAAGAACTACTTACAATACATTGGGGAATAGAATTTTTTAGACCATATTTATTTGGTAGAAAATTTATTGTAGTGACGGATCACAGACCACTTATTTCACTTTTTTCACACAAGAATCCATCATCTAAATTGACTAGAATACGAATAGATTTGTCAGATTATGATTTTGAAATTGTTTATAAAAAAGGAAAAATAAATACAAACGCAGACGCTTTGTCAAGAATCAAATTAGATTCTGAAATGTTGAAGAATATGATACCTATGGAAGAAGACAAAAGTAAACCATCGAAAATTTTAGTAACAACACGTGGAAAGAAAGCAAAGGAAAATACGGAAGATGTGGAAATAAATAGTAAGAATGACATATCCCAAGGCCAACATAAAAATCATATGTGGGAATGTACATCCTTGCAAGATATAAAGAATATTCATGAATTGAAATTTAGTATTATAAAAACCGGTATAAGAAATGTGAAAGATGGACCAAAGGATGGTACCATAGAAAATAAAAATAATAGCTTTGTAATGAATGTTAATGAAGATCTAGCAAAATACGTTTTGTCACTAGAGAAGTTAATAATTTATATGCATAAGCAAAATATAAAAAATCTCGCTTTATCCTGCGAAGATAGTATTTTTGAGCTCATATCAAAAGAATATTTGAATAAAACTTATAATGAGGTATACCAGAAATTATTGAAAACGAATAAACATAGAAAGTTAGAATTGAACATAATATTATATAAACCTTTGCAACATATTACGAACAAAAAGTCACAAATGAAGATTATAGAAGAATTCCACAACTCACCATTATCAGGACATTTTGGTATAAGAAAAACAATTCTAAAATTAAAACAACGTTACGTTTGGAAAAACATGAGAAAGATGGTTAGAGATTATATTAATAAATGCGATAAATGTTTGAAAAATAGAAATAGATACTGTTGGACTCTTGAGAATTTCTAATGGCTACAGATATATACTAACTATGCAGTGCGAATTAACAAAGTATGTAATAGCACACCCAATTGAAACTAAAGATGCTAAAAGTATTGCCAAAGCATTAGTTGAACAGTTTATCTTAAAGTATGGATGTTTTAAGAATTTAAAATCTGATAGAGGAACTGAATTTAATAACGAATTGTTACAAGAAGTTTGTAATTTATTAAATATTAATCAAAAATTTTCAGCACCATATCACCATCAATCAATAGGTTCTATTGAACGTAATCATCGTGTACTAAATGAATATTTATTAAATTTTGTTAATGATTATGAATGGGACAAGTGGGTAGCATACTATACATTCGCATATAATACGACACCACATATTGACACCAACTATTCACCTTACGAATTGATTTACGGTAAACTAGCAGCATTACCAACAGACAAAATACAAAACAATAGTATATGTTATGACATAGAAAACTATGCTAATGAGATAAAATTAAGACTAAAAAAGTCATTAGAAAATGCTAAAAGATTAATAGAAATAGCTAAACAGAAATCAAAAGAAGTATATGACAGAAACACAAATGTAAGCAATTTTAAAGTAGGAGACTTAGTATTAATAAAACTAGTATCTAGAAAAAAGAATCAAAGTCCATATAAGGGACCATATGAAATTATAAAAAGATTAGGAGTAAATTCATTGTTAAAAATAGATAATAAGAATAAAATTTTTCATAATAATATACTTAAATTGTATAAAACTTAGCAATATCAATAAAATATAAGCAAATTAAAATTATTAAAAATAATTATAAGCAATTTTAAATTTATTTTCATTATTATAAAACACATAGTATATACTATCCCTACATATCACTAGACATTATATTGTACACACTTATTAATTTCATATTATAACACATTTCTTTTAAGATTTAATTCATTTCATTTATTCATGAATTCAATCTTGAGGACGGAGGTGTAGTGTATTGGTCACACTATTCATTATAATATATTGGTCACATTTATCAAACTACATTTTAACACTAGAATTTTGCATTGCAATGAATTTGTCACAAAAAATAAACAAAATAACCCACATATTGTAACAGCAATTGTTTAAAGGGAATTATATTACGATTGACCCATAAATGAGACATTGTAAATAATTGCTTATGTAAGATCAATAACAATACGCAAGCACATAATTATTAAAAGAAGTAGAATTAAGAAATTTGGTATAAATAGCTGTAAGTAAATTAAATAAAGATTCAGAATAATTTTGACAAGCAAAGTATTCTCACTATTCTAGCCAAGCACCCTCAACAGTGCTCAGAAGAATTAAAACGTGCTGTGGCTAAGCGCAGCATCATAAAATACTTAGCAAGGTTTTGATCATTTCAATAATAAATATTTTAAACATTATTAGTTGGAAACATTTTTAGTTGGAAAGGAATTGGTACTGACCGCAATGGACAAATTCTCCAAATACGCCATTGCACGGCCTATAAGATCCAAAGCGACTGAGGATATAAGACAACCCCTGAGGAATATTCTTTTCTCATTCTGTCCTGAAACTTTGGTTATGGATAACGAGAAATCTTTTAACTCGGAATCTATTAAATTTATGATTGAGAATGAGATGGGGATACAAATTTTTCGAACAGCCCCATATACAAGCTGTTCTAACGGACAAGTAGAGCGGTTCCACTCCACCCTCCAAGAAATTATGCGTTGCCTCCAAAAAGAACAAGCGTACCGGTCATTCCAGGAATTACTAGACTCCTCAGTAAAGGAGTATAATTTCTCTATTCATAATGTTACGGGAAAAAAACCAATAGAAGTTTTTTTCGGTAGACGAGTCAGCACCAATTCGGAGCAACTCCAAGAAGATAGGAAAGAAAATATAAAAAAACTGATAGAAAAACAAAAAAGTGACCTTACCTATCATAATGCAAGGGAATTTTCGGAGGGAGATGAAATATTTATAAAAATAAATCGAAGGCTAGGAAATAAGTTGTCACCTAGGTATAAAAAAGAAATAGTTGCTCAGAACTATAATACAACAATTAAAACTAAATCAGGAAGAATAGTGCACAAAAGCAATATTAAACGCACCTAAGAAAAGTATAACAGACTAATACCTCTTTTTACAGGACCAAAAGGAAAGATGACGAAAATCTTGTCGATTATCGCTGCTTGGACATTAATGACGAATGCTCAGCAGTTGGACGTACAAGACCTGACTAATAATAATGGGTACATTCCCATTAAGACTGGTGAGATACAGACCATTGACCACTACGACAAAATCTTATATTTTATTAATTTAACTGAATACGAAGAAACGATAAACCTTATCTACACAAATATAGAAAATTTGAAAAGTGCAACATTTGAGGACAATCAGCTCTTGAACGCCGTAAAAGGAAATTTTCTCTTGCTCAGGACAAGGATAAACAACTTACACAGTTTTCGTAGGGAAAAACGCGGACTCATTAACGTACTAGGTAAAGGACTAAAATATATCGCGGGTTCAATGGACAGCGATGACGAGAAGGAAATAACAGACGCTATAGAAAAAATACAGAACAATGAAAAGACTAGTAACGAAACAATGAATAAATTAATGCTTGTAAATAGTTTAATGACAGAACACATTAATAATATAACTAACCACATAAACTCTCAGCAAATCCTTATTAGTGACTATATTAATAAATTTAAAGATGACATTCGAAATAAAATTCAAATGATAGACGATGAGGTACAATTTATGCAACACATATACAGAATTAACAATGACGTACTGCTATTGAACAATCACATAGAGGACATCGGACGAATTATTTTTTCATGCAAATTAGGTGTAATTCCTACCGATATATTAACACAAAAAGAAATTGACTTAATTACAGACTTTAACAGCTATAGTAAAATAAGGGTCGTGGTGCTTTTTCATGATAATAATATAATCCTGACACTATTTATACCTCAATTCTCTTCTAATTTACTATCTAGAATAATTTTTGAGCCATTGCCAAACATCTTAAACAAATCAATAATTCTGAACCAATATGAAATATTAGCGGATGACGATAATAACATTTTTGACATTAATGTAAAAGATAATTTAGAAAAGAACTTAGTTGTCTTAAAAGATAAGTGTATCACTAATATATTAGAATTTAAAGAAGCACAATGCGAGTTAGTAGAATTTGAAGATTTGCCAGTAAAAGAAATTGTACAAGGGATTATTATATTAAAGCACTTTGAAGGAAATATAACTCATGACTGCGGTAGAAGGAAAATAAAACAAAAGGGGACATTCCTTATTAAATTTGAAAATTGTAAAATCAATATATTAAATAGAACTTATACTAATGTTAATATGAAGGTACACGATACTTTTGTCCTACCAAACCTAATCACAAAAATTAAACAAAATAATGTAACAAACCATGATTTCAAACTCGAAAATCTATACTTAAGACAACTACAACATGAGAATAATATTAAGATTCTAGTTCATAAGAGTAAAAATAGTAATATTATTAGTCTAAGCACAGACGTGGCAATAATAATCATTGTTATAGCATTTGCAATTATTATTAGGCATAGGCAAAAATGGTATAATTTGTCGAAACCACAAATAGTAACAAGTGGAAAAAGTGGACCATTTTTTGCAAATTACGACACCCCAAATAAATTAATCGATTGGGGACAATCGATATAAGAGGGGAAGAGTTATGGTAAACAATAATTAAAAATAATATAATTAATATTGCAACGTTTGCCAAATCAAAAAGTAGGAAATCAATAAATAAAAAATATTGTAACTTTTTTCATATTGTTAAAATTATTAAGAAAAGGGCAATAGCCAGACAAACTGCAACTTTGCAACTTTTACTAAGTCAACACAAGCAGTTGCAACATAAATTATTGGGAATTTTAATTGGATCAACTAAATAAATATTATTTGTAAATTTTGCGATTGCAAAATTATCAGGAAATCCAAATCATGCCACATTTAGAAGTAAGCTAAGAATAGGGTATAAGTAAGGCTAATTTTAAGTAATCATTGTCAATTATTTACCATAATTACCAATAAACGCGTCGGTAGCGGCGCAATAAAAATTTATTTTTTTTAATTTCTGTAAAAAGAAAATATTAAGTTATATTATGTCCTGGTGTTTTGTTCGTTGTTTTTTCTTCGGCCGTGGTCCTACCGATAGGATTGCCGACTTATTTGCTGGGTCCTCACCCTCTTCTAGATGCGCCTTCCACCTGGCTTCTGCCTCTTCAATGCTCTTGAGGATCTCTTCTAGGCTATCTTCCATAAGGTTAGACGGCCTACGTTTATTATTCTTTATGGATTATTAATTTATTTAATTTTCAAAATAGAGATCCAACTGATCCTGGCAGGATCGCCATAAAACCAAAACGAATAAAAGTATATTAAATATTTGGTTTTTTAAATAAAATTTCGAATCTTTATTAAAGGCAAGTTAGCAATAGTTGCTGTAAGTCTTGCTCTATAATTTAGATTAATTTATTTTTAAAATTACTTCAGCTTATATACTACTTATGAGTAGATCCTATTAATAGAACATTCGACAATGACAGAAATTTATAGAATTGTTATGCAAAAATATAAAGAATCAGAACTACCGTTAGATCATGACGAAATACTTTTCGCAGTAATCACAACATATAATAATTCCATACATACCGCGACAGGGCTGACACCATTTGAATTGTTCTATGGGAGAACACCTACATTTGAAAAAAATTTGAATTATAAAAAAACAACTCAAGTACCTTCAACGACTAAAAGAATTTCAAAACAAATTACACGAATCAATTAAAAAAAAATTAATCCATGACACAAAAAACGCATTGAAAGATTGAACCAAAATAGAGAGGAACCCGAAATTCTCTTGGAAAACGATAGCATATATAGAAAAGAATGTAGAAGAAATAAGATGACCTCTAGGTTTTCAAAGAAAATTGTAACATTAGATAACCAAAAACTTCATATATCAAAAATAAAAAAGAAACATAAAACTTAAAACCCATCTTTCTTTTAGATTTATACTGGCACAAGCCGATGTCGAAATTGTAAATATCCGACCAACACAGGGAATTATACCATTGAAACCTTATACATATAATAAATCTTGACTCTTACACTGACAATATACAAGAAATAGGGAAAACCATAAATCATTTTGAATCTACAAAGTTTGCCAAAATAGCTTTAGAAACAACAAAACTGAAACTAAAAACGCTCACCACGAAACTGAACTTACTTACACCCAGTAATAGACAGAAAAGGGGACTGGTAAACGCATTAGGCTCAACAATAAAATTTATAACGAGAAATATGGATCAAGAAGACACAGAGAAGTTAAAGAAGGACATTAAACATCTACTAACGGAAATTGGACGAATAAATACAACACTAAACCAACAGTTAATCCTTAATACGAATATGATAAAAAGGTTTCAAAACATAACTAATCATATAAATAGAGAACAGTACCTTATTACAGAATCCATAAAAAATATACACGATCAAACCCGTAATTCACTTAACCCTGCAATTAATACAATAAAACAAATTCAAAAATTTAACCAGATAAATTATAACATTGATATACTCACACAACACCTTAACAATATCGTAGAAGCAATAGTATTATCCAAATTGAATATTATTCCTAAACTAATATTAGATCATTTAGAATTATCTCAAATTCAAAATACACTAAATAACACGATAAATATAATCTCCTCTGAACACATATTTGAATTACTTGAACGAAATGCGTATTACAATAACACAAACATTATATTTAATATCAAGATTCCAAATATATCCGATAATAAATTTATACTGTATCATATTATTCCAATACCATTTAATAAAACCTTAGAAGTTATAAGCGAAGAATACGCATTAGTTAATAATAATAATTTAATTTTTTATAAACAAAAATGTAAGCACACGGAAAAGGTATTTTACTGCAAAAAAATTCACAAAAGAGAATATGATATGAATAAAAATTGTATTAAAGATATAATAAACAGGAATAAGAAAGTTTCCTGCCACCTACGAGACATTGGCCAGAGAACTGATATTATTCGCTCAGAACCCAACTACATCATCATCATTAATCCTCCAATGCAACAGATTACCTCTTCATGCAATAATTTAACCCAACGGCATACAATTAACGGTACAACACTAGTTCAATTCACCAATTTTAAAGTTGCAATAAACAATATATGGTACAATAATGAAGATAACTTATATTGGGATAACGGAAGCTTTATCGAGATGCCGCCCAAATTTAATAACAATATTACAATGCTCTCCAACACAGACGAGGATAAGAAAATAGTTCAAAACATAAAGACAAATGCCGAAATACATGAAAAAGTCACATATTCGGCCTTTGTGTCAGTTACAGTTCTTGTTGTGGTCCTCATAATTATAACAAATAAAAGAAAAACAACAGTAACATACTCGATTAAACAAGAAACCAATGAAGTTCCGACAATAGGACATACAAGACCCCTACGGCCATCACTTCATTTCAGGGAGGGAGGAGTTACGGAAAACCCTATAATACAATCCCAACAATTGCAACTACAAAAACAACAACAAACAATAAGCATTTATTGAACAGTTTAATAAACTATTTAACTGTGAAATTATTTAAAAGAAAATTAATAAGTAGTAAGCACTTTTGTATTGGTTTAACGAACTGTTTGATTGTGAAATTATTTAAAGGACGCGAAATAAATAGTAAACACTTTTTTTATCAGTTTAATAGTTATAGTGACACCTAATCTCTCTATAACACCAACCAATATAATATAGAGCCACCCTATTTTTTCTTACTAAAGTCAACACAAATAAGTGCCTCCCTAATTTTCCGTACACGCGCCAACATATATTTTGGTTTACGCATACGAAAAATTCATGAAGTTGCACTTTTATATTTTAAATAAATTTTAATTATTAATTTTGAGTGGTAAACAATTCCCAGAATTGTTCACCAATCAACAAATGCAATTTCAATTTTTTATGCTTCCGGTTGTTACCAATAAATTTTATAAAAGTGGTAAACAATTCCACAGAATTGTTTACCAAAATAATTGGCTTGCTTTTGAATGGTAACAATTCCTAGAATTGTTCCCCAATTAACAAAGGCATTGCCCTTTCAATTTTATGCTGTTAACAATAAATTTTGTAAAAGTGGTAAACAATTCAAGAGAATTGTTTACTAAAATAATTGGTTCCCAGACAAAACGAAAATGCTAAGATTGGCACTTTTATTGGTATAAAACCCCCAACTTAGAAGTTAAGAAGGGCAGAATAGTAATACAGTTTGGACAGTTCAGTCCAATCAATTAGTGATAAGTGTAATTAAGTGAAAAGTGTAAATACCATAATTAATTAATAAATAAATATTTTTTTTTTTAAACTAAAAAGAAAAGAAACCTTTACTGGCGCAGTCGGTAGGATCCGCGTAACAAGTGTAAAACTAGTTTTCGTATTAACGATTCAACGCGGACACAACAAGGACAATAAATTTCCTTACAACAAAGAAGAAATTTTTTTTACAAAGAAGAAAATCAATTTCTTAGCAACAAGGAAAATCAATTTCCTTACAACAAGGAAGAAAATCAATTTCTTCACAACAAGGAAAATCAATTTCCTTACAACAAAAATAAATTTTTATTACAACGAGGATAATTAACTAATTAAACTAGACTCTACAATAAAAATAAAATTTTTTTTTGTGAAATATACCAATAGAAAATTAAAAACTACACCTAGTTAATAAAATAAAAACAAGTCAAACAACAAAAACAACACCACATCATAGAGGTCAAACAACAAAACCAACACCACATCATAGAAGTCAAACAACAAATTCAACATAAATAAACCAGAAGTCAAACAACAAAAACAACACCACATCATAGAGGTCAAACAACAAAACCATCACCACATCATAGAAGTCAAACAACAAAACCAACACCATATCATAAGAGGTCAAACAACAAAACCAACACTACAGACATCAAACGATAGAAGGAAGCAACACCGTAGAAGTCAAAACAACAACAGAAATCAACATAAATAAAAGTAAGAAAAACAATTTTCTTTTTATTATTAAAATTATACATTTTTACCGTTTGTACTTTCCATATTGTAAATTTTTTTTTTTTAATGAGCGATAGTGACTCAGTGTCAGATTATCCCTCAGATTTAGAGTTCATAGAAGAACCAATACACTATACAGAATATCCATTAGACTCCGGAATTGACTCAAACGACGGTTACTTAACTGACATCGCTGAAGATAACGGATGAGAAAGACGGACAAGAAGAATTACTAGGAATAAACGATACTTTAGAAGGCTTTTAGGAAGTTTTTGATATAGATATTCAAATATTAATAATTATGGCAGAACCCCAGGCACCACTCTCAGTAAGTAGACAGAGTTCACCCTATTCTTAGAGCCTATGATCAGCCCTCTCAGCAACTTTTCTCAGATATAATTAAGAGCAGACTTAAGGGTAAAGCCCGTGAAACAATCGAAATTAATTGCCAAGCCCAACCTTGGGCTGATATAAAAACTATCCTTTTTAATAGCTTTGGTGATAAGGACAGCATTGAAGAACTTTTCGACAAACTGAAAGGAGTAACATTTAAAAATAACTGTGTTGAGTTCTACAACGAACTCAAGCAAAACCTAAGGAGCCTTAACAACAAAACAGTTTTGGTAGTTGGGTCTGGTCCAGCAGCAAATGAGTGCGCTAGGAACAACATGAGAACTGCTTTAAATGTGTTTAAGGAAAAGATGCCAGAACCAATGAAAACAATACTAATATGTAGAAACCCCGGCACCCTGGAGGAAGCGATGGAAATATTGTTCCAGTCCGGACACGCCTACTCTAAGATTCGAAGCGGTCCTTTTGGAATAAAAGGACATGACAACAGAAAATTCCATCATAACCAAATGCATTTCCACGGACGAAACCAAAACCAAGGAGGGAATCGAAAATTTTATGACCAACGAAATAACTCTACGCCAATAATGCAACCTCAGCACAATTATGGAAGCAACAGGCATGAAAACATTCAACGAAATGGCAACAATCACAGATTCCCAAACGTGCAATACCGAGCCCACAACCCCCAATATCAACCACCTGTGGAACCCATGGATGTGAATATAATCCAAACTAATCGCTACCGAAATACTAGTCCTAGCGTCCAACGACAGACAAATAAAAAAGATACGGATTGCAAAAATAGACATTTAGAAAATTTTCAGTCTCAAGCCTCACAGGCGAATTACCCTATATAATAATAAAAGGAAACCTTAAGTTTATCGTGGACACAGGCGCCACCCACTCCATAGTTAATCCTGGCCTTTGTAATCCAAAATGGAAAATCAAATCAACCACAATAAACCTAAAAACTCTACAAAATACAGTTAAAACACATACAATGTACAAAGTACCACTATTTGCGGAACTAGGAGATATCAATGACTGGATTTACTTAATAGAGTGTAAATTTCATGAAACTTATGACGGACTGTTAGGGAACGACGTGTTAAGAAAGTATAAAGCCATAATAGACTACGATAAAAATCAATTGATAATGAACAATAAAATTATTCCTCTAAATTTTTCGGGTTTAAACACCATAAAATTTATTACCAGTACCAAGAACGGCTTGGTTCATGTAAAGAATTGTTATAATATAAATGGGGAATTAATACTTAAAGAAGGCATATATTATTCGCAAAATTTTGCGATAGCAGTTGACACTTGCTATCACTGTCCCACTGTGGTAACATTAAAACCCCAAGATTCTTGGCCCGTAACTTACGAAAATTACTACATTTATGATGAAAAATCATACCAAAACTTACCAAGGGAATCACCTTTCAACTACCCAATCAGAATGGATCACATGAATACCGAAGAACGCGAAAAGTTCTGCAAACTAATAAGAAAATATGTGGATTTATTCTATGATTCTAATTCAAAATTAACATTTACCAACGTTATTAAACATCGAATAAACACAGTCGATGATAAGCCCATCTTTACAAAGTCATATCGCTACCCCTATATCCACAAACAAGAAGTAAAGAAACAAATCCAAGAGATGCTAGATAATAATATAATCCGATCATCCACTTCACCATATTCAGCCCCTATTTGGATCGTACCAAAAAAGGATGACGCAAGTGGTGAGAAGAAATGGCGTCTCGTTATCGACTACCGTAAATTAAATGACAAAACTATTGACGACAAATATCCCATCCCTAATATGGAAGAGATATTAGACAAACTTGGGCGGAGTATGTATTTCACAACTCTCGACCTTGCTAAAGGCTTCCACCAAGTCGATATAAACGATAGAGATATGCATAAAACAGCATTCTCCGTGGAAGGGGGCCACTATGAATTTTTAAGAATGCCTTTCGGCTTAAAAACAGCACCAGCCACATTTCAACGCTTGATGAACGTAGTGTTGGGTGACTTGTTAGGAAAAATATGTTTGGTCTACTTAGATGACGTTATAGTCTACTCTACGTCACTCAGATTGGTATTAAACCGTATCAAATACTTTATTAATTTTTAATTCTAAAATATTGATATTAACTTTAATATGCAAATTCAACAATAAACAATTAATAAGAATTGTTCTACATTTCAAATACTTTATTAATTTTTAATTCTAAAATATTGATATTAACTTTAATTCAACAATAAACAATTAATAAGAATTGTTCTACATTTTATTAAACAAATTTCCAAAGAATAAATATTCGTTAATACTTTATTAATTTTTAATTCCAAAATATTGATATTAACTTTAATATGCAAATGCAACAATAAACAATTAATAAGAATTGTTCTACATTTTATCCTAGACAAATTTCCAAAGAATTGTTTACTTAAATATTAATATTAGCTTTAAACTGTATTTTCTTTTCAGCTGCATTTCCAACAACGAAAATGCAGCAATAAACAAAATTTTAGTATATAAGCTTAAGTGAAAAATAAAGAAAGTAGTTATTATAATTTCAAACAACACCAAACGTCTTTTTTTTTAGTCAAAGTTTTTCCGCAAGTAAAAGTGGCGCAGTCGGTAGGATTCCGCAAAGTCCTATCCAACGAAAAAAAAATAAAAAAGATTTTATTGTGCGTGATAGAACTTAGGATTTTAATCCTTAGTGCGGTATTCGAAATATCCTTTATAGGATTAAAGGATACACAAATTTTCATGAAGGAAAAAGTATAAAGGATATTAAGAAGTATCCCTGTGACTAAAAAGATTAGTGAAAAGAGAGAGGATAAAAAGATTTATTCTTTCAAACACTTGCGACGTACAAATTAGTGGAACCAGAAAGGATATAAAGATCTATCCCTTTGGTGAACATCCTTGTGTCAGAAGAAAACCTAGTGAAAAAAAAAAGGATATTCCTTCGAACACTATAGTGAATTATAAAACTCAAAGAAAACGATATAGATACCCGTGCAACATAATTTACAATTTTACGGACTCAAAATTTAACAAAGTTAAAATCAAAAATAAAAAAACTATAAAATATATCTTTGAACATAACTAAAAACCAAACGGAACAAAATAAAAAACTGAGAAATAACATTACCAACAATCTAATAAGTTAAAGAACAGTTCATGCCGAGAACTGCACCGTGGAAGACCTTACTACTAAGAAGGAAGTGAACCCGCAATCCTTAGCACCAACAAAGAAATTTCAAAGTAAGACTATCTCTAGAAATCTATAATTAAGAATAATTTGTATATTTTATAAGAAAATATTTAACATACCTTTGTGGAAAAATCGTGTAGGAAAATAATTCCCCAAAAGCAATTGTCGAATTTTTTTTTTCTTTTCTTTTCAATGAGCGATAGTGACTCACTATCAGAGTACCCATCAGACTTTGAATACATATCAAGAAGCCCTAATAACGGGTCGACAGCATTAGAACTTGACTCAGGGATTGAATCGAATGATGGATACCTGACTGACGAAAGAACAGAACATTACATCCGTGACATAGGAAGTAACAGAAACAGACGCATTTTGAGAAGGAAACTCAGACGATATTTTAGACGTAATTAAACGACAATAAAAAAAACAAAACAGGACTATAGCCCAAAATATAAAGGAAAATCAATAATTAAAATGGCAGAACAGGCCGAAAACCAGATTAACAGACTAACCATAGACCCGCTAAAATACTTAAACAACTTACCGGAGTTCCATGGGGATTCAAAAGACTTACAGACTTTTACTACCCTCATTGACAGAATATACCCACACTTACGCACATACGACGAATTGTCCCAATTACTTTTCTCCGACGTTATAAAGTCCAAACTCAAAGGAAAAGCTAGGCAGGCAATTGAGATAAACTGCCACGCAATTTCATGGACTGACATAAAAAACATGTTGCAAAACAATTTTGGGGACAGACGTTCCTGTGAAGAACTTTTCGACGAACTAAGGAGCGTGACTTTCAGGACGAACACACTAGACTTCTATAACGACGTAAAGAACAAATTGCACGGACTAAACAACAAACTGGTAGTTATACTAGGAGAAGGTGAAGCAACTAGGCAAAGTGCGATTAATAATAAACAAACCGCTTTAAACATTTTCAAAAGCAAAATTCCAGAGCCTATGAAATCCATCCTGTTCTGTAGGAACCCAGGAAATTTGGAACAGGCCATGGATATATTATTTCAGGCCGGCTACGCATACACCGGAAACAATGAAAATAGAGCACAGCCCAACGCACAATCTAGTAAACGAAGAAACTACCAACAACCGCCTCCAAATCAAGGAAGAAATTACCAACAACCATTCCCAAATCACGGAAGAAATTATCAACAACCATTCCCAAATCAAGGAAGAAATTATCAACAACCATTCCCAAATCAAGGAAGAAATTATCAACAACCATTCCCAAATCAAGGAAGAAATTACCAACAACCATTCCCAAATCAAGGAAGAAATCACCAACCACCATTCCCAAACCACGAACGAAATTTCCAAAACCCTTTCCATGCAAACAGACAAAACACTAGAAATCAGCCTGAACCCATGGAAATAGGTAAAGTAGAAACAGCCGAAAATTTTCAGGACAGAGCCTCGGCAAACAGTTACCATATATAATAGTAAAAACCAAGTTAGGTCACTTGAGACTGATAGTGGATACTGGAGCCACTAATTCAATTATCAATCCAGGAATTTGTCATCCGAAATGGATACACCAAATAAAACCTCTTGTTATTAAAACTCTCCAACATCAAGTGACCATAACAGAAAAGGCAATAATTCCAGCGTTTCAAGAATTTAATATAACTAGTAACGCGTTAGAGTTTTATGTTTTAAAATTTCACAATCACTATGATGGGTTACTAGGCAACGATATACTTAAAACATACAATACTTGCATAAATTATAAAAACAATTCCATACAAATAAACGGACAGGACATACCAATACTTTTTGACAATAAAAATAGCGAAAATAGAGAAGAAACAAATGACAAACCAATATTTTTTGAAGAACAATATAACAAAAATTTAAGTAAAATCATGCCCACGCAGAAGGTAGGCGATGATACCAGGAATATAAAGCAATATCATAGCTTAGAACAGCAAATTAGGACACAACACCTTAATTCTGAAGAGAAAAGATGTCTCTTACAGCTAATAAAAAAATACTCTCCAATCTTCTTCCAAGAAAATACTCGATTGAGTTTTACCAACGTTATAAAGCATAAAATTCGGACAAGAAACAATGTTCCAATAATTAGTAAATCCTATAGATATCCTTACATACATAAAAGAGAAGTCGAAAGACAGATACAAGAAATGTTGCAAAATAAAATAATAAGGCATAGCAATTCGCCTTATTCTGCCCCTATTTGGATTGTGCCAAAAAAAACCGATGCAAGTGGGAAGAACAAATGGAGACTTGTCATTGATTACCGTAAATTAAACGAGGTCACAATCGATGATAAGTACCCCATACCTAACATTGACGAAATACTTGACAAGCTGGGAAGATGCCAGTATTTTACAACACTTGACCTCGCAAAAGGATTTCACCAGATTGAAATCGAAGAAGAGGACATCCATAAAACTGCCTTCAGTGTGGAAGGAGGCCATTACGAGTTTTTACGAATGCCGTTTGGGCTAAAGACAGCCCCAGCGACATTCCAAAGGTTGATGAACTACGTCCTTAGAGACTATATCAACAAAATCTGTCTGGTTTATCTAGACGATGTGATAATATTTTCTACCTCACTGCAGGAACACATAAATTCAATAAAACTTGTTTTTCACCGTTTGCAAGAAGCCAACCTCAAGGTCCAATTGGACAAGTCTGAATTTTTAAAAAAGGAAACTGAATTCCTTGGCCATGTCGTGACATTAGAAGGTATAAAACCTAACCCAAAAAAAATCGAGTGCATAGTTAACTTCCCTATCCCCAAATCACCTAAACAAATTAAACAATTCCTAGGTTTGACTGGTTACTATCGTAAATTTATAAAGGATTATTCGCTAATAGCTAAACCCATGACAAAGTGCCTTAAAAAGGATGCCAAAATAAACACATCCAATCCAGAATATCAGGAAAGCTTTAATACGCTAAAAAACTTACTAATACACGATCCAATCCTCGCTTACCCCGACTTTACTAAGAAATTCACCCTAACAACAGACGCTAGTAACTTTGCACTTGGAGCGATACTATCTCAAGAAAACCACCCGATTTGCTATGCTAGTCGTACCCTAAATGAACACGAGATCAATTACAGTACGATAGAAAAGGAACTTCTAGCAATTATTTGGGCCACAAAATACTTTCGCCCATACCTTTTCGGACGCAAATTCATAATTGAGACAGATCACAAACCGCTAACATGGCTTTTTTCGATTAAAGAACCCAACTCAAAACTAGTCAGATGGAGGCTCAAGCTTTCAGAATTCGATTATGAGATTAAATACAAAAAGGGAACAAAAAACAGTAATGCAGATGCATTATCAAGGATCGAAAAGGAAATTGTCGAGATCAATTCATTAGAAAACACCCAACCCATTTTTAAAGAGAGCGATTCACCTATAAATTTATTTAAAAACCAACTCATCATAAAAAAAATTCATTCCGGATCAGCAAGGATAAAAACCGAAACCATCTTCCAGAATATTAGAAAAACTGTAACAATCAAAGAACTAGATAAAGAGTATACAATTATGATTCTAAAAACCCACTGTCACCCAACACAAATAAATGCAGTTCTGATAGACAATGAATTTTACGACACTTTCAAAGACACTTGTAGAGAATTCTTTTCAAATAATAACGGATTCAAATTAATCAGGACTTTTAAAAAACTAGACGATATAGAAGACGAACTCCAACTAACAAACATAATTGAGGAAGAACATCTAAGCAAAAATCACAGAGGCATCCAGGAAGTGTTCGAGGAACTAAAAACAAAAATTTATAACCCCAAACTTAAATTAAGGATAACCCAGTTTATTAACAATTGCGAAATATGCACCTTGGAAAAGTACGACAGAAGACCACCTAGACTACCTTACAAGCTAACAGAAACACCCACAAAACCCAGGGAAATATTACACTTAGACGTTTTCTATACACTAGAGAAACAACTTTACTTAACTATAATTGACAAATTTTCAAAACACGCCACAGCATACAAAATTAATGGAAGATCATGGATAGAGTTTAAATCAAAATTAATGCAATATACCAGCACATTTGGAAGAATAGGAAAAATTGTTGTTGACAATGAGTTAGGATTTAAAGCCATTCCGATTCAAGAATATTTAAGGAAAGAGAACATTAATATACACTACACATCAAACAGTAACCATACATCCAACGCAGACATAGAACGACTTCACAATACATTGAACGAACACTTAAGATTACTACGACATGACGACCAATCCAAAGACGAAACGACAGAGGAAAAAATATCACGCATCATAGGATTCTATAATAATACGATTCATAGCACCACACAAATCAAACCAATAGACTTTATAAGTGGCAAAGTACATGAGGATAAATATCCCGAAATACACGATCTAATATTAAAGAAGAAACATAACTATATTAATAAACTTAACAAAAATAGAACCGACATAGTAATAGAAGAAGGTACTAACTATATAAGAGAAATCCGAGGGGGTAAAAATCATAGGAAGTACAGAAAGATAGAATCTAAGAAAGTCGATGAAGATCATATTGAAAACACAAAGACAGGGCATAAATATTACAAAGCACATATAAGACCTCAAAAGAAATATCAAGACAAGAATAACCCTAAAATTAAAGCAAAATCTAGATAATTACCATCCCTTTTTTTAGATGATTAACTGGATCATAATAATGGTTGCATTTACTACAGCAACCAAGGCCCAAACCCTCGACATACAAGACCTATCAACCAATAACGGATACATACCAATCAAGACAGGAGAAACCAAAACCATCGAACACTATACCAAGATATTACATATAATAAACACCACAGAATACGAACGGACATTAGAAATAATCAAAACTAATATTGGCATTTTAAAAACATCAAATACCGAATCAAAAAGATTACTAGATACAGTAAACAAAAATTTTCTGCTATTAAAGGCAAAAATAGAAAACCTCAACCCACATTTTCGAAAGAAACGGGCTCTCTTAAATATTCTAGGCAAAGGCTTAAAAATTATTGCTGGCACAATGGACAACGACGACGAAAAACAAATTAATGAGACCCTTCAGCTGCTGCGAGCGAACGACAACAATTTAACAGACAAAATGAATAACTTAACATATATAAGCAATATAATGAACTCTCAAATCCAGAATATAACCAATCACATAAACTACCAGCAGAACATTATTGGAAACTACTTAACGAAACTCAAAAATATTATAGGGAATAAAATCTCAACCATGGAAGACGAAATAACCTTTATAGAACACATATACCAGATCAATAACGATATCTCACTTTTACGGCAACATGTGGATGACATCGGACAAATTATCTTTTCCAGCAAACTAGGAATAATTCCTACAAATATTCTTACTCAAACCGAACTTAACCTAATTACAGACTTTGACAGTTACACCAACATTAAAGTAACCATAGCACTCCACGATAACAACGTTATCATAATTCTTTCCATTCCACATTTTTCAAAAGATCCTCTATCCATGGTAACATTCGTACCAATCCCTGATAAGAATAACAGATCCATACAGCTTAATTATTCTGACGTACTCACAGATCCAGAAAGTAACGTTTATAGTACTTACATTAAGGATAACCTAAAAAGAAATCTAATTAAAATCGAAGACAATTGCTTGAACAACATACTAAAATTCGAAGAAGCTAATTGCAAAATGCAACCATCAGATAAACAAGAAGTAGCCGAAATCATTCCGGGAATACTAATTCTTAAAAACTTTAACAATAAAATAACTCATAACTGTAACAAAGCCAAAGTAAGAATAACCGGCAATTTTTTGATCAAATTCGAAAATTGTGAAATAAACACATTAAATAAAACTTTTACGAATATTAAAATAAAAATACACGATAAATTTATCCTACCAAACCTTATAACAAAAATTAAAGAAAATAGTAACACAACTTTAGCCGACATAAAAATTGAATCATTATATTTAAAACAAATAGAATACGAAGAAACATTGAAACAAGCATTGTATAAAGATAAGAACACAAAAATTATAAGTTTTGGCATTGATGTCTCTATTATTGTATCAATTTGTATCTTAGTTATTTTTATATACATCATTAAGAATAAGAACACATATGTAACAGGAGTACAATTAAAAGATGAAAATATTATAAACAATGGAATAAGAATAATATAGTTTCGTCGGAGCCTCAAACTAGCGGTGGGGGTGTTATAGTATCACCTACTAGTTCCCCTCAACGATAGTGTCTCCCTTTATTCCCTTAATAAGAATCGTTCCACATTTTATTATTTCAAACAAACTTCCAAAGAATAAATATTCGTTAATACTTTATTAATTTTTAATTCCAAGAATTGTTTACTAAAATATTGATATTAACTTTAATATGCAAATTCAACAATAAACAATTAATAAGAATTGTTCTACATTTCAAATACTTTATTAATTTTTAATTCTAAAATATTGATATTAACTTTAATATGCAAATTCAACAATAAACAATTAATAAGAATTGTTCTACATTTCAAATACTTTATTAATTTTTAATTCTAAAATATTGATATTAACTTTAATTCAACAATAAACAATTAATAAGAATTGTTCTACATTTTATTAAACAAATTTCCAAAGAATAAATATTCGTTAATACTTTATTAATTTTTAATTCCAAAATATTGATATTAACTTTAATATGCAAATGCAACAATAAACAATTAATAAGAATTGTTCTACATTTTATCCTAGACAAATTTCCAAAGAATTGTTTACTTAAATATTAATATTAGCTTTAAACTGTATTTTCTTTTCAGCTGCATTTCCAACAACGAAAATGCAGCAATAAACAAAATTTTAGTATATAAGCTTAAGTGAAAAATAAAGAAAGTAGTTATTATAATTTCAAACAACACCAAACGTCTTTTTTTTTAGTCAAAGTTTTTCCGCAAGTAAAAGTTCAAGCCAGATATTCCAATAAAAGTATCAACAATAACAAAAGAAGATGACATCTACGTTGAAGGTCGGTATATATTGCATCTAGAAAGTTTTTTCGAAGAACCTCTCAATTCTTGTGAGATAGGAATTTTTCGAACAAATCTTAACTTGGTAAAATAGAGATTTTTAATGAAAGAGATCCAAAGAGATAATACCCTTCGATAATCATTTAATAATACAATTCTTCATACCTGCCTTCCAAAATAATATCAAACAGTCAGTGGAAAACTTCCAAAGGATAGTTAAAATACTTTTCTAACCAAGGTAATTTTTGACATTTTAACAAATATTGATTTATTTGATGATTTTTGCTCTTTAAGTTGGTTTTTGTACCGGTTCCGTATGTCTGACGGATGATTCCATATTCTTTTGGATGTATTGTGATTTGGAGGATAAACTGATTTGTCGCTTTCTGTATTTACAAAAACAAATTATATTCTCTCGGTATTTCTTCTTCTTTGTGTGTCGCGCTATTCTTCCTGGTTACTATAAAGCTGTAGCTAAACGAGTTTTGCCCAACGTTATTGTACCTAGTACAAACGAACTAACATACAATCATTTTCCCATTGTAATTGTCATTTGAATACTTTCATCCCAGATAGCATTTGGATGATTGAATTTTTAGTAGTCATCTTACTCACTCATTTTTGACTAGTTTTGGTGATAAAAAACTGAGTTTTCATATAGTTCATCAAAAAGAACAGTCAAAATAGTCTATTCTTTATGATTTAAAACTGATTACAATAATTTTTATAATTTACATGAGTTCTTTTTGACTATTCTTGGTGACCAAAATGTGATACAATTCGGTAATCATCTTACTTACTCTTTTACTCGCAAACATTAAAAGCGTTAACCAATAAGTCAAAGGAAAAGCAATGCAGAAAATATGTAAGTATGTACTTATATTGCGTTTTGATTGCATAGTGAGAAGTCCTGTTTTTGATTGTTAAAGTGAGAATTGGTGTCTATTTTTGTTATAAAAAAGTTTTTTATTGAAAAAATTAAAAAAAGTTAATACAATTAAAAAACGAAATATTAATTACTACTAAAAATAAATTAAAAAAATGAAGTAAAACTATGTCAGCCAAAAAAATTAGACGCATTGCTAAAAGAGAAGCTTAAATAATTATGTCAAGCAATTTTAGAGGTGAACAAAATGTGGAAAAGCAGATTGAAACTCGATCAGAAGTGGGTTATAGCTTTGAGACATTATTTGAAAGTAATGGAGAGGAAACCGTTTTTTCCAGCGGTGAAAGTGAGGAAGACGAATGTAATATTTGTGAAGAATTGGGTAAATGGGCAAATGCATTTTCCTCAAGTTTCCCTGCATTAAATTCACTGCTGTGTCTCCTTAACAAATGCAAAATTAAAAAGTAGTAGAACAATTTTAAAAACACCAACTGTAGTTGTTCAAAGAAAAGTTGGTGACGGCATCTATGTCCATTATGGTATTAAAAATGCATTAACAGATTACTTGGCTATCAATGAACACAGTTTACCCAGCATCACTTTAGATTTCGGCATTGACGAGCTACCACTGTTTAAAAGCAGTTCAAAGCAAGTTTGGCCAATACTTGGCAATGTTATAAACACTAGCTATGTTTTTCTTGTTGGAGTCTATGAAGGTATTTCAAAAACCTTACTGTTCAAATGAGTTTTTAACAGAAATCATATCATAACTAAGTAATATTAAGCTTGAGGGTTTGGTTTTTCGTGAGAAGTTTTTTAATATACTTGTGAGATTCTTTGTAATGGATGCCTCTGCGCGTTCCTTTGTCTTAGGTACTAAAGGGCATTGCGGCTATTTCTCCTGCATTCGGTGCACGGAAAAGGGCCAAATGGTAAAAAACCGCCTTGTTTTTTCTCCATCGAATAATTTAAACCTTAGAAACAATTAAACTTTTAGAAAACGTTTGCAACAAGAGCATCATACTAAGCAAACACCTTCAGCATTAGAATCGCTCGATGTTAATATGATATCACAATGTTCGCTAGATTATATGCAAATTGTCTGCTTAGGTGTAACTCGAACTCTTTTGAATGCATAGATTAAAAAAGAGGGTGAAGATTTTTCATTAGTTTCATGGAAAGTCGTAGCACTTTCAAAAGAGTTATGTTTTAATGCCAATAATATATCTGAAGAGTTTTGTAGAAAACCTCGTAGCTTGAAGGAATTAGATAGATGGAAGGTGTTGTAACTGCTTATGGTAACTTCTCTTAAAATAAATCTGGCAACACCAACCAGCAAACTTTATCGGTTACTGTTCATAATATAATACAATACATACTTACAATGATACTTGCTGCATACGTGCTTGTTTTCTTCCTTACGATACAACAGTTGGCGACGAGTGTAAATATCGTTTCAATTATTAATTTTTTTACACACGTAATATATATAATTATTTTTCTTGTTGAAGCAAGTGCAAGCTTACAAGATAACAAAATGGATGCCGGAAAATTCGCCATCTTTATAAAAGCACAGCAGGATTTAGTGCAACAAATATCTAGGTTGACTGTTGGTACATCATCCTCTAGTGCAGTGCAGGGCAACAGCAACATGATCAACACGGCATTAGTTCCTAATTTTGATGTATTCGATTCAGCCAAAGAAACGTACCATAATTATATACAGCGATTCAAAAATTACGTAAACATGAAGAGCGTTGATGGTAATAAAGAATATTGTACGAAACTTCTTCTTAATTCAATTGGTGCTAAGCATTTCGATAGGGTGACAGCATTAGCCACTCCAAAAGTAGCAACGGAGCTCCAGTACGACGGCTTGTTGACGCTACTAGAAAATTATTTGGCCCCAAAAAAGAATGTGCTTGTGGCACAACACAGATTCTTATCGAAGTACCAGGGCGAAGGCCAGTCAGTGGCAGAGTTTGTGGCGACACTTCGCACTGAAATTGTCGATGGCGAATTTGTGTCAGAGTGCAGGTGCAAAAGCTCTATTGCCAATGTGTTTTTGAGGGCACAATTTATCCGTGGCATTAACGACAACGGAATGCGTGAGCAGCTGCTTCAAGCAGAGTCATCTCAATTTGAAGAAATTGTACTAAAAGCATTGGCAATCGAAGCAGCAAAAGTTGATTCGAAGGAATTGTCCCATGCGGTTACAAGCTCATCCAGTGCAACAATTGATAAAATTTGTAATAAGAAAAAGATTGCAAGTCGCTCCTGTGCAAAATAAAAATGTAATTTATGTGCAAAGCACGGGCATGTAGCAAAAGTCTGCACTGCCTCTCTTTTGGCGGATAGTCCTAATGCCGGACCTAAAAACAAACACAGTACAAGTAGTAATTCAACGCATCACGTACAAAGTGACGTATCTGATTACGGAATTTACAAAATTATTCATGTTTACCGTAATGATTATATGAATGGAAATTCTGAATGTTATTATGCCAATATTGCAATAGAAGGTAAAATTGTCAAATTTGAGGTGGACTCTGGCTCTGGGTATTCATTTTTGTCTCGAGGCTTGTTCAGGTCATTAAAATTAACTAACGAAATAATTCCCACAAATAGTTTTTTCCGCTCTTATACCCAAAACACATTTACTGCGGAAGGAAAGGTACAAGTGGATATATAATATTCAACAACGTTTCTATTTTTGATGAAATTTATATTGTACCGGACGAGTGCACGGCTCTGATAGGCAGAATATGGATACGTCGGCTTGGTATTAATCTCAAGGAATTAGAACATTGCTATGACCAATTCTATTACTGATGTAAACCCAATCGAAGACTTAATGGCAGAGCTTGCATCTGTTTTTGAACAGAAAATTGGGTGTATACCCAACTACAAAGTTTCTTTGCAATTGCGTGAAAATGTTAATCCTAGTTACACTAAAGAGCGTCAAATCCCTTACGCATTAGTAGAACGAGTTAACAAGGAGATCGATGATTTAGAAAAAGACGGAATCATTACTAGGGTGGCTAACAGTGATTGGGGTTCACCTCTAGTGATCATACCGAAAGCTAATGGCGGTGTGCGACTTTGCGTCGACTATAAGGTAGGTGTAAACCAAAGGCTGGTAGATGCGCATTACCCGATACCGAAAATAGATCAAATTTTCAATAGTCTCAAGGACATATTACTCCAGGTTTATGCCCAATGCGTCCACATTAACAACACCTTTACGCCTGTTATTACGCAAAAATTCGATTTTTAAATGGAATTCCAGCTGGCAAAAATCATGCAACCAACTGAGAAAAGAAATTGCCAGCGATCAAATTTTAGTGCCTTTTAACCCAAAGTTGGAAGTTCAAATTGCGTGTGACGCCAGTCCCACTGGTATAGCGGGCGTTCTGTCTCACGTATTAGAGGGCGAAGAAAGGCCAATAGCCTTTGCATCGAGGTCGTTAATTTCGGCAGAACAGAATTACTCCCAGCTTAATCGCGAGGCTCTTGCAATAGTGTATTCTGTGCAATATTTTCATGAATACGTCTACGGTAGAGTTTTTAAACTCATTACTGACAACCAGCCACTATCCCGTATTTTTAAACAAAATTCGAAATTACCAGCCGTGACATCATCTAGACTTCAAAGGTACGCTGCTTTTCTGACCGGCTATGACTACAAGGTTGTTACAAAAAAGAGCAAGGAAAATGTTAATGCCAATTGCTTGTCAAGAGCTCCTTTAACTACAGAGATGACTTGCATCAATTTTATGGACAAAGAAGTGCACTCAATTTGTGGTTCCACGTTGTTACAAATAAATTCGTTGGAATTAAATTACAATTCAATTCGAAGTGCTACAAAAGCAGATCCACAACTTTCAAAAATCATCGCAGACTTGCGTAGCAAAAACGTGGTTGATACGGAATTTACCATTGATTCCGATATTTTGTTCAAGGGAAATAGAGTCGTGGTTTCTAGTTCACTTCAACAAGCGGTACTTAATGAACTTCATTTTGCTCACATTGGTATAACCAAAATGAAGCAACTAGCAAGAAGGTACGTATTATGCTTTTCTATAAACAAGGACATTGAAAGGTACGTTCGTTCGTGTGCTGCTTGTGCATCTGTTCAAAATAGCCCTCCAAAAGCGATTTTGCATCCCTGGGATGAACCACAACAAAATTGGCAACGTATTGACAGGGCCTTTTCAGGGCCATAAATTTTTGGTAGTCATCGACTCTGAGTCTAAATGGGCAAAAGTGGGCGTGTGCTCCTCTGCACCAACGTCAGCATCAACCATCGAAATGTTATCTAACATCTTTGCTAGAAATGGATATCCAGATGTTATGGTATCAGACAATGCAACCATCTTCAAGAGTGACGAATTTACACAGTTTTGCCGCAGATCAGGTGTTTTTCAAAAATTTATTGCCCCAGGTCATCCAGCCACTAATGGTTTGGCTGAAAGAAATGTTCAGACCCTAAAGAAACGCTTAACAGCGATGTCAGAATATTACACCTACACCACCGCTACGAAATGGAAAATCTCCGTCCGAGCAATGCCTAGGAAGGCAAATTAGAATACAATTAGATGCCTTAAAGCCCTCAAAGTTATGCAAAAATTCTGATCCTGGTATAGCGATAAGGCAACTAAGTGAGGGAGACCGCGTTCAGGCCAGATATTACAACACAAATAAGCCAGCATGGAAGTTTAGTACAATAACTAAAAAGCTGGGCCGCCTTCACTATCTGGTTCGCCTCGATAATGGGTTCATATTTAAGCGCCACATAAACCAATTACGCCCCACAAACTTACAATTAACAACAGCAAACCCACAGTCCGATACGGAGTCAGAAAACATTCCAGTTATAGATCAACAGATTCATCAACATCATGCCTTGTTGTCCAATGCTCCTACTCAAGTATTGTGTGATGACCCTGCACTACCTTGTCCTCCTTCACCCATGGTGCCAGCTCAAGAACAACCTCATCTGTCTACTTTAGGAAATGCCGAAGCTGAAACAACACCGAGCCAACGAACATCTGGTCGACAGCGGAAACCGCGCAGTTATCATAGCAATTATATGCGACATTGACTTAAGTTTTTTTTAGTGAGGGAGAATTGTTGTAACTGCTTATGGTAACTTCTCTTAAAATAAATCTGGCAACACCAACCACCAAACTTTATCGGTTACTGTTCATAATATAATACAATACATGCATGCTGATATACTTTTTACTTTTGGCTATCAACACGTTTTGCTCACCATCTTTTATATTTTAAATAATGAATAATATTATAATACTTTAATAAAAATATTAGATTTATGTAAGTGAAACGCGTGTTTTCTTCCTTACGATACAACAGAAGGCCACAGAGTTACGCCAATTTTAGTTATATACTGCCCCTTTTATACGGAAAAACATCATGATCCCAGAAAGATATTGTCATTTTCTAAAACTGTCCATGACTTTAAGACTTCTTTTAAATGAAATGGACATCAAAAATAATAATTTGTGCGCCCAACAGCTATTGAAGTCATTTGTCAGAGACATATCATTATTATATGATGAATGTTTTTTAACCTACAATTTTCACTACCTTTTGCATATTCATGAGGATGCTAAACTTTAAGGATCCTTAGAAGGAACTAGTGCATTTAAACTTGAGAATTATCTGCAAAAAAGAAAACTAAGATAAGCAGGAAGTATAGCTTCTCAAATTTACAAACGGCAAGTGGAAAACAGTTATCTGTTGGAAAAACCCCAACCATCAGTCATATTAGGGAAATCAGTCAATGACAAGATTTCAAATGTACATATAAACGGTTATAAATTTTCCTTACGTAACCCTGATAGTAACAATAATTTAGTATTTCATGGTAGGGCAGTTAAAAATCTTGCGCCTTATTTTGTTGAACCCATTGCTTCCAATGAATTTCACATACACTGCGTGGCTGACATTGAACTTGACAACGAAATACAATTTTCTACAAATGATGAAATAAAAAAAATATATATGTTTAAACTATTCTGTAGAAAATAGTTTTTACTTCACACCACTTGTAAGCAATGTCTCACAACAATAACCTTTTCGCCGCTGCAGAAGAATTCTCGTATTCTTCCAACAACAATGTACTCGTAACAACACGTAAGTAAAAATAAAATGAATTTCTTTAAAAGTGTAGGTAGAACTATAACGATAAATTTAATCTATAACAGTTCAAAACGTCTGTACTCCCGTAATCCCTTGTCCAACAAGTATAATAATTGAGCTGCAGAATGAAGTTCGATCTTTGAAAAATTCGCTTGAGTCGAACAATGTGCATATTAAAAACTTGACTGAGGAAGTGCAGCAGTGCAAAAAGACCATAGATAAATTAACGGAGGAAGTAATCGCTGTAAAATTGGAGAACAGAAAACACCACAACTCCACAACCTTTAAAAATAATCCTAGGTTTGACAAACTGCCATTCGTGTCGATGGATGAGCTGAACACCTTTACAGATGAATTGGAGAAGGACGAAGGATTGCTGGATGAATTTGTACGTATATTCGCATTATGTTTGTAACATTTCTCATTAACTTTTATTTTGTTTTAGAAAATTTTTATTGGAAAAGTTGGAGGCGATGGACAAACGATGTTTTAAGAAGCGCGATACGAAAAGTTTTCACGGATGAATTGGCCTCTGTTTTCTCTTGGAAGGGTACCAATGAAAAGCCGAGTTTATCACAACAGTTATTAAAAGTAAGTTTGTAATGATTTCAATTTATAAAATTATTTTATTTTAATTTAACATTTTTCTTTATAGATATATGTCATCTGAAGTACAAGGCCGAGGACAAGGAAATAAATAGTATCCTTCAAAAACATTTTGTCCATGCGAAGGAACATGATAATAAACGAAAACGTTGTTAACTTTGCATACTTATGTACATAATTTAACATAAACTAGATGTAAGTAAAATGAATTCTTGATATTATTTTATTATTATTTTGTTTTTTAATTAATAGTATATGTTAATATAACTGAATGAATGAATTTAAGAAATTATTTTGTTTTGTTTTGTAAATGCATAAGAATTTAATTATAATAAAAATTTTATCATAAAACTATACCAAATTATAGTATGATTTCTATTAAAAAAAAGGGTCAATTACTATACATAATATGATCATAAAATGATATCAAATTATCATAAGATTCGTTTCAAAAATTTATCAAATGTCATACAAAATATGATCATTGAACGATTTCAAAAATGGATCGAAAATGATGCAGAGTATGATCATAAAATGATTGCAAATTTAACTAAAATGTGAACTGCAAATATTATCACATATGATAACAAATGTACATGAAAACTACATTAAAGCAGAGATCATAAATGACTATTTAGGAATAGTCACATCCAGAGTACCATTTTCTCCCGATGACAGAATCATTTATGATTAGAAAATGATTGCATATTTGATAGTTTTAATCAACTAGAATATTCAAATGTGACTATTTTTTGATCATTATTTTCACAAAATGCTAGCTGGGATTACTCAAATTGCAAAGTGCAATTGTTGTTGTGTTTACAAATTAAATACTCATATTAATTAAGAGAACTTTTAAAGTAAAATATTGAAATTATTAAAAAGAAACATTGTAGTAATACCAACGTTGATCATTTAAAGAGAACAAATGTGCAACGCACATAGACTTATAATAAAACACAATTGGAAGCTTTTTACTTTTAAACTTCATAAAGAAATACCTTACGGAGTAAATTGTTTCACTTTAATAAACGAGCAATTAAAAAATTCGTTTAAAATTGGCGCAGTCGGTAGAATTATCTATTCTAAAAAAGAAGATTATCTATCTGAAAAAAAGGATGCTACTAAAAAGGACGCATAGTGAATTTTTTTTTTTTGTTCTACGCATAAGAATAAAAATGATTATCTACGCGGAGAAAAAACACAAATCCTACTAAAAAGGAACGGTTATAAAATTTCTATCCTACGAAAAAGGATAAAAAATAATAATAAAAATCTTGCGATTCTCAAGAGACCCGTCAAGATTATCATAAAAATCTATAAAAATAATAAGAGAAATAGTACGGAAAGTGTGACTACACCATGACTAGATAAACACGCTTTCTACTCTGCTGTCAATTAACTTTATTTTGTTATTTGGAAATATTAACATTTTAATGGTGAATCTGCATTTTTTTCACCGATTACTGGCGTCTGGTCTTGAACTTATTGGAGGGTTGTTCAATTTTGTTCACTTTATAGAAAAAATGAGACAGATCGCAATTCCTTCACTGAATCTATATCTAAAATTTTTGCCAACTTAAAAAATGAGGTGCTTCTTGTTTGAAAGATATGAAAGATGATATCGTTGCCTGTTCAAATCGAATACTATCGATGAAAACATATCCAACAAATTGATTTCCATTGAAGCTGAAAGCAATGCTCTCCACCACAGAATTATACATTCCTCAAGATAAATGCCTTTGAAAGTGATATAAAACCAGCATGCTATATGAGCAACAAAAGGCTCCTTTTGATTCAGTTCAACCAAGTAATACTGCGCGATAATCTCATCAAGGCGTATATCAAGACTAGTTCTTTGAATTTAGTAAATATAATTGGAGGGGAAACTACTAGCAGGGTATACCTCAATGACCACTTGACTCCAGCGGCTTCGATATTAAATTCCATGTGAGGGAAACTCAAACGCAATAAACGTATATTAAAATATAAGATGCTTAACTCTGATAAAGCTCTGATTAAACTGACATTAGCTGATGTCAAGGAAGTTGTGTATGATAAGAATAAATGTGCTGACTTAATGCTGTAGCGCCAAAGTAAATTCTATCTCTCGCAATTATTTAATATTCACATATGTTATTGTGGTCTCAATAGTAAAAAATATTTGTCATTTTGTTGACTAATACATTTAGGGTTTTTTTCATTCTGTCTTTCCCTTTGTAACTAGTTCTCATTACCTAATGAAAATATTTTTTATATGCGGGGCCATTAATAACTCATTAATATTTCGTCATTTGATCTCTATACTTAAGTTGACAGCTGAGTTCATCCAATGTTTGTTATATTATATATTATCTTTATACTGAATTTCAATTGCTTATATTTACACTTGCTCATTTGTACACACTTGTTTTTTGGTGTTTTTTCATATCTTTTGTAAGATGATGACCCATAATGATAACATGGGGCCCATTTCTACTAGGTCTGGTTTGCACGTTGCTCATGTAAATTGCCAAAGCATAAAACCACAGACTCAAGGAGGTAAGCTTGACGGTTCCGATTTACAGATCATGGGACTATCTGAGACCTGGCTTAAGTATGATACGTCCGATGAATTTGTCTTTTTACCTGGATATAAATTGTGTCGTAATAATAGACCCTACCCTACCCTAGAAGAGCTGGGGCTGTTGACATTCTTATTGCGAATGGTATCAAATATAAAATGATTTATTCATCCCAATGTTAAAATATATTTACGGGACAATGGATGAAAATGATACACAAGAAATTGAGAGTAGACTGAAAATAATACAAACTAATGACCACAGCCTTATAGAGCAATCAAATAACCAGTTTCAAATAAATAAACATAATGTAATGAACAATCGAAGAAATTATCAAAAACGATATAACTTTTGAAAAACTAAAAAACTTAAAAATTACGGTGGCAACATCCAGCATAAATATCCATTTTTTTAAGAATTCCACAACTAACTTTTAAATCATATAATTAAATCCATAAACAACCTATTCCAAACTAAAATGAGTTAGAACCAAATGAAAAATATTATAGGTATCTCAGCTTAAATCAAACTATATATTTTGACCCTAATATAAAGAAAAACTTAACACTTGTTAAAGATAATTGTATAGAGAATATATTAAATAATAAAAAATGAATTAGAAATTGATACAAATTTAATCTTTGCTATAAGTATGAAAAACATAACTAGTAAGCAAAATTGTAATAACTCACTCAAAAATATGAAATAATGATCTTAGAACATTGGTATGATAAAAAATATATGGTGAAGACATTATAATCTTAAACTTCCTAAATGAAATATTAGTAATTTTCGATGAAGAATTACCTTTTAAAAATCTGTCTTATCAACATATATGTTGACGATGATTTAAACCTGTCTGATTTATTATTAAATTTACTTAAATTTATGCAAATTATATATTTGAATTAATTTGTGATCTTATAATTTACAATTTGAACCACCCTAATGTTTCTTAAAATTGATAATATTACAATTTTGTATGCTTTGCCAAAAATTAACAGTTAAATCGTACGATGCATTTACCGCAATGTGTCTTTTTTTATGTTGATAAACTTACAAATGTTAATGACACTCTCTTAAGTGCTTCTTGATTGTTGTTGTTGCTTTGTTATGGTTCAAGTTTAAAGCAGTTTAACAAAGAAGTAAATAAATCTTTTTTTAGTCTGTGATCAACCACCAACACATAAGGTTTTTTTAATTTACCCGCACAATCTAATAATATAAAATATATATCAGAACTAAAGGCTAATCAAAAATCAACAAATATAACTGTGTATATTGTAGTAATAGTTGTAATATTGTTCATTATACCATATTTAACTATAAAAATTTGATCTAAACGCACTGTAAACAAAACTATAATTACGCTTCCCGGAATTCCCTCTGAATCCGAGAACCGATCTTCGCCCGGGGGAGTTTTACCCAACGTATTTTATTCATATTGCAAAGTGCAATTGTTGTAGTGTTGCAAATTAAATAGTTACTCATATTAGTTAAAAGAACCTTTTAAGTAAAATATTGAAATGATTAACCCCTAACTACCCACAAGTGTCTCGCGGACACATTTTTGAATTTCATTGCCAATAAAAGCTAAAATATTTATTTTTGCGAAACCCCATTTTACCTATTCTACCCCGATAGTCTTGAGAATAGTAATGTGCAATAAAAATATTTGTAGCATAAATAGTTTATTATTTATTTTCAACAAAAATAGTAGCGCATAAGCCCACAAGTGTCCAATAGACACATTAATATGTTATTTGAAACGAGACGGCCAAGTTTTATACAATTAAAGTGAAGATGCCGCTATAGAAGCAGCATCTGAAAGTGAAGTTGAACAGTTATGGAGTGAGAATGATGATGCCCCGCTTCAGGAATACATGTCTGTTCAAATTTATCAGGGCAGAGATCGAACAATATGGAAATCTATGCCTGATAAGCATAGCAGAACTCTACGACACAACATCATTCGCGGTGGAATTGACAAGGTGGCGCTCCCAACGGGCCAAAAAATAGTTGATCATGTGCAGTTTCAACATATTTCTTAAGGAACAAGTTTTAGAAATTATAGTGAAATATACCAATTCTAAAGCGCATAGAGTCTTACAAAGTCAATGGAAGCCGACAGACACACTCGAAGTGCAGGCATTTATAGGGCTTTTATTGACTATAGCAGTCAACAAACAGGGAGGTGTTGATTTTAGAGAGTACTGGGATCCAATATTTGGAAATCTGATATTTCGCGCCACAATGGGAAAAATAGATTTGCTTATTTACTAAGGTTCTTGAGGTTCGATGATAAAAATACAATACCTCTCAGAAAGTCAAAAGACAAACTTGCACCTATTATAGAACTGTGGGAATGTGTTAATCTAAACTTGAAAAAGTTTTATTTGCCTGGAGAAAATCTAACAATTGATGAGCAGCTAGTACCTTTTCGAGGACGAGTGTCATTCAAACAGTATAAAACTGACAAGTACGGTATGAAAATTTGGTGTATCTGTCATAGCAAAACCCGTTACCATGTGTTTGGTATACCATATCTTGGAAAAGAAGGACCAAATAGAGAGGAAAATTTGGCATACAATATAGTCAACCAACTATGTGAGCCATACTTCCATGCCAACAGAAATGTTACCTTTGACAATTATTTTACAAGCACAAAATGGTCTCACAGCAGTTGGAACCATAAGAAAAAACAAGGCTTGCCTGCCACCACTTTTTCAACACAACCGAAATCGCGAAACCGAATCTAACGTCTTTGGTTTTGCTAATAATATGACTTTGGTGTCGTATGTACCGAAGAGAAATCGTGCTGTTATTTTTTTGTCTTCGATGCATCATAGTACAAAAATAAACGTTAACAATAAAAATAAATCTAAAATAAATTTATAATATAACTGCACCAAGGGCGGTGTTGATACCCTTGATCAAATGGTTTATGAGTATACAGTTCAACGCAAAACAAATAGATGGCCTGTTGCATCTTTTCAAAATTTAGTAGATGTTGTGGGAGTCGCATCACTTGTAATATGGAAAAACATATATCCTACTTGGAACCAACATAAAAAGAACATGCAAAGAAAACTTTTTTTGCGAGAAGTAGCACTTGAGCTGGTAAAGCCTCATATACGAAGACAGAACACGAATGGACTAACGAGTTATCACTTAGCAGCCATAAAAGATAAGCTATCATCTGATACTGCCATTGATCAAGGAGCTGGTCAAGCATCTGATTCGAAAAGAAAGAAGCGTTGTCACATTTGCCCCTCAAAAATATCTAGAACTTCCAAGCAGTGCTGCGAGAAATACAAACGTAATGTCTGTTTTGAACACTTTATAAAAAATATTATTTGTAATTGTCAGTTAAGTTAGAAAAGCATACTGGGTAGTTAAGGGTTAAAGAGAAATATTGTAGTAATACCAACCTTGATCATTAAAAAGAACAAATGTGCAACGCACATAGACTTATAATAAAACACAATTGGAAGCTTTTTACTTTTAAACTTCATAAAGAAATACCTTACGGAGTAAATTGTTTCACTTAAATAAACGAGTAATTAAAAAATTCGTTTAAAATTAACGCATGCATATATATGTACATATGTACACAAAAAAAAGCCATAACTTGAACTGTTTTCATTTTGTGCATATACTTACAAACAAATTACTTGCAAGCATAAAAGCAAAATTATTTTTTCGGCCAAACCGATTACCTGGAATTGAATAGTCTATAAAACAATATGGAGTACCCGTGTGGTGGGTGTGACAAAGACACTTCTGATACGCCTCTCTGTTGTGTAAATCTTGTTGTGTGTGGTACCACGCAAAGTGTGAAAATGTTTCTGTAACAATTTTCAACCTGATTGATAAAAATCCAAATTTTTCGTACACATGAGTTAAGATACAAAACATTCATAATTACAAACTTACAATTTCGAAACAAATTCAGTATATATGGCATTATGTTGTTGACCTAAATGTAAATTATTGCGAAACAATAAATTGTAACTGACCCAAATAAATATTTAACTTCGCAAATTTATCTTTAATAATAATAAGAATAAAAGTTGTAATTAAATCTAAGAAATTATTGTAGGTTAAGTTTAAGTCAAGAACTCGTAAGTAAAAGACACATAGTGTCTCAATAAAGATAAATAAATAAAAATAAAAAATTTTAAAAATTATTTTGGGAATTTTTATAATATTATTTATTATATTATGCTAATATCCCATAACATTTTTAAATAAAAATGCAATTTATTTGTTGGTTGGAAAAGCAGGTATCTATACGTATTTCGCCGGTTGCTTAAGCCAGCTCATCAGGAAACCTTTATCCAAATTTTTAGAAAAACCAAAAACATTTCCTTTAAGTATAAAAACTTCAACAACAACATGAGAGTTATTTAAGAAGCCAATACAGAAATGTTAAGGCTTTAACAAAAATTACCAACAAACAAACCACGTTTTTATTTTTGCTTACATTCCCTTCTGCGGTAGGTTGGTTATATGCCAACTCTTAATGTAGACGTAAGGCATATTAAAAAAAAAACAACACAGTTATTTTTTAATTTCTCAAGAGAAAGAAAAAAACAACAGTGATGCCAACAGTTTGCACAAGCAATTGCATATAAATTTTATTTTTAAAATTATTTTGGGAATTTTAATAATATTATTTATTATATTATGCTGATGAGCTGGCTTAAGCAACCGGCGAAATACGTATAGATACCTGCTTTTCCAACCAACAAATAAATTGCATTTTTATTTAAAAATGTTATGGGATATTAGTATAATATAATAAATAATAAAAATAAAAAAAGTTTTTTTTATTAAAAGAAACATTAATAATTAACTCAAGTAAACGGTGTGTTGATGACCCACCAAACAATTCGGAAAATGCGTTTAGGACGGAAGTTAGACGTGGTTTGGCAACTTTTAAAATTTCTCTAAATGATGTCAAGTCTGATTAAGCTGGAATTTCAGACAAATTAGATACTACACAGGAGGATTTCCGATCAGAGTTAACTGCAAATTTCAAACGAATAAGAGAAGAACTAGATCACTGTATATCCTCTATAAATGCAAATGAAAATTTTGCCAAAGTTTTATGAACTTGAACTTATTAACCACAAGTTACTGTGTGCGCACTATAAGATTAAAGCTGGTGATATAACAAATACTTTTTACATCAGGAATGGTAATGATGTTTTGATCAGATTTAATCGTGTTGAGATGCGAGATGTCAAAATACTAGAAGACAAAAAGCATCAAGGTTTCAGACGTGATCTGCGGGAACGATAACAAACGTATTTATTTAAATGACAATTACAGTACTCCAACACTCTAAAATGTGTTGGAAATTGAAAAGTGAGAAAAAAATTAATAATTTTAGTATTGTAAACGGGGAATTCTAAAATGTAAAATTTTTATGATTGATCATTCCTTTAAAATTCTAATTATACAAGAAGTAATCGATTTTTTCAGTTCAAGTCCTTAATTTTTTCTCGAATTTGTTACTTATAAATTTAATTCTGCTTAGCGTCTAAATATTCCTTATTTTACATTTTTTTACTGTCTGTATTGATTTGTCTGCTAACAAATGACAACCTTGGTTAGCAGTTATAGCCTCCAGCGCATTTAAAATATAAAAATTCCCTTAATGTTTGTTCATAAGAATATGAAAAATATATGAAATACACTTTAATTCTTTTCTGTTATTGCTCCACAAAATTGTGAATTTTTAAGAATGCTTGGCTTGCCAATACATTGTATTCGATGGGTGGCCAAGCAATTGCAATTAACAATAATCATCAATAACTTGTTTAAACAAACAATAATTGTTTAAACTAGAACAATAAACTCATAAAACTAAGATCAGTTTTGGGCAACCTCGTTGCCGATGAACTGGCGAAAAGAGTAACGATGCTTGACGAGGGCGCCTTTGACATCTACTGTGTCATACCCCTCTCCGGTTGCGGGCAGCTCATCGACGCTGCTGTCTACCAACTGGCACAGATCAGGCGGTATTTCAGGCGGAATTAAATTGAAATAAGAAGTAGGGAATATATATACCAAATGGTTGACCAACCACAAAACCAACTAGTTATAAATCCTTTAAAATACCTCCAAGGCTTGCCGGAGTTTAGTGGAGACACCAAAGATTAACACACATTTATTACACTTTTAGATAGGATACATCCACACCTACAAACATATGACCAATTATCCCTACTTTTATTCTCAGACATGATAAAAGCAAAACTTAAAGGCAAAGCCAGACAATTAAAATAAATTACCATGCTATTACATGGACAGACATAAAAAATGTACTCCAAAACAACTTCGGAGAAAGGCGATCATGTGAAAAATTCTTTGACGAATCAAGAGGAGTGACACTTAAAACAAATACCTTAGAATTTTATAACGCCAAAAAAGACAAACTGAATTGATTGAACAATAAATTAGTAGTAATTTTAGGGGACTGTTTCCAGGCAGCAGGGGAAAGTGCCACTTACAATATACATACCGCATTACATATTTTTAAAAGCATAATTCCAGAACCCATGAAAACTATTCTATTCTGCAGAAATCTAACGGATTAAGAACAATCAATGGATATTTTGTTTAAAGCGGGATACGCTTACACTAAAAATGAGAACCCTCAAATAACACGCTATGGAAATAAACAGAATTGGAGACGTCAATCAGTGAATCCCCCAAATCAACAAAAAGACTTTAACCAAAATAGGAATAATTTCCAAAATCCACAGAAATAATTTCGAAAATTTACAAAATAGAAAATGAATGAGGTAACAATAGATGATCGACACCCAATACCGAATATTGACGAAATATTGAACAAATTGGGCAAAAGTATGTATTTTACTACACTGGATCTTGCAAAAGAATTTTACCAAATAGAGGTAAGCAAAGAAGATTTGCACAAAACTGCATTTACTGTCGAAGGTGGACATTACGAGTTCTTAAGAATGCCCTCGAATTAAAAACCGCACCTGCAACGTTTCAACGTTTAATGAATGTTAAGAGAATACATTGGAAAAATTTGTTTAGTATATCTTGATGATATAATAATTTTTTCCACCTCACCACAGGAACATGTGCAATCGATTAAAATAATTTTCAAATGCTTACAAGATGCTAATCTTTAAAGTCAGTTAGACAGATCTGAATTTTGCAAAAGGGAAACAAAATGTTTGGGACATATAGTAACCCAGGAAGGGGTAAGACCGAACCCCTCAAAGATTGAGTGTGTACTTAATTTTCCGACTCCTAAGGCCCGGAAGCAAATAAAACGATTCCTCCGTTTGACCGGATATTACAGAAAATTTATTCAAGATTACTCGCGTATAGCAAAACCAATGACAGAATATCTTAAAAAGGATGCAAAGATCAATATTGATGGATGATCCATCATATAAAAAGTTTCGAAATTTTTACTAAAACTTTTACGTTAAATACAGATGAAAGTGCCGTAGCACTTGGCGCCATACTTTTACAAAATAATAAACCCATATGCTATGCCAGTCGAACTTTTAACGAACACGAATTGAATTATAGCACAATCGAAAAAGAGTTACTTGCGATTATATGAGCAACAAAGTATTTTAAACCCTATCTATTTGGAAAAAATTCCTAATAGAGACAGATCATAAACCATTATCTTGGCTTTTCTCCATTAAAGAACCAAATTCCAATTTGGTTCGCTGGAGACTAAAATTATCTGATTTTGATAACACGGCCAAATATAAAAAAGGAGTAAAAAATGGAAAGGCTGATGCTTTATCTACGATTAATTCCCATATAAATCAAATCAAAAGATCGATAGAAATCGCTCAAAGCAATTCTTTCATTAATTTTTGTAAAAATCAGATAATAATAAAAAAAAACCTTCAGATTCTACAAGGATCAAAAAGTAAGGATATTTCGGAATACCAGAATGTGTGTGAAGATAAATACGTCAAGTTAAATACGTTTTTTAAAAAATGTAGCATGCGATATTTTTTTTCTCCCATACATACAGTACAATTTGTATAGTAAATTCCGGACTTTTTTAACGAATACGACTACAGCTACAAAACCCTACGATCTCGGAGAATCAAACCTATTGGGAAATCAAGAGCACATATAGGGCTATTTAACTGTAAACACAGTTTATTCAAATTGAATTTGAGAAATTTTTTATAAGACGCGGAAAATTGACTTAGTGCAATTTTCTCATATACGATGAGTTCTGTGAGGGATTTTGCCAATGTGGCCAAACCCTTCGATCTCGCGGAATTGCACCTATTGGGAAGTCAAGAGCACATATAGGGCTATTAAACTGTAAACACAGTTTATTCAAATTCAATTTGAGAAAGTTTTTATAAGACGCGGAAAATTGACTTAGTGCAATTTTCTAATATACGATGAGTTCTGTGAGGGATTTTGTCAATGTGGCCAAACCCTTCGATCTCGCGGAATTGCTCCTATCGGGAAATCAAGAGCACATATAGGGCTATTAATCTGTAAACACAGTTTATTCAAATTGAATTTGAGAAATTTTTTATAAGACGCGGAAAATTGACTTAGTGCAATTTTCTCATATACGATAAGTTCTGTGAGGGAATTTGTTATTGTGGCCAAACCCTTCGATCTCGCGGAATTGCACCTGTTGGGAAATCAAGAGCACATATAGGGCTATTAATCTGTAAATACAATTTATTCAAATTGAGTTTGAGAAATTTTTTATAAGACGCGGAAAATTGACTTAGTGCAATTTTCTCATATAAGATGAGTTCTGTGAGGGATTTTGTCAATGTGGCCAAACCCTTCGATCTCGCAGAATTGCACCTGTTGGGAAATCAAGAGCACATATAGGGCTATTAATCTGTAAATACAATTTATTCAAATTGAGTTTGAGAAATTTTTTATAAGACGCGGAAAATTGACTTAGTGCAATTTTCTCATATAAGATGAGTTCTGTGAGGGATTTTGTCAATGTGGCCAAACCCTTCGATCTCGCGGAATTACACCTATTGGGAAATTAAGAGCACATATAGAGCTATTAATCTGTAAACACAGTTTAGTCAAATTGAATTTGAGAAATTTTTTATAAGACGCGGAAAATTGACTTAGTGCAATTTTCTCATACAAGATGAGTTCTGTGAGGGATTTTGTCAATGTGGCCAAACCCTTCGATCTCGCGGAATTACACCTATTGGGAAATTAAGAGCACATATAGAGCTATTAATCTGTAAACACAGTTTAGTCAAATTGAATTTGAGAAATTTTTTATAAGACGCGGAAAATTGACTTAGTGCAATTTTCTCATATAAGATGAGTTCTGTGAGGGATTTTGTCAATGTGGCCAAACCCTTCGATCTCGCGGAATTACACCTATTGGGAAATTAAGAGCACATATAGAGCTATTAATCTGTAAACACAGTTTAGTCAAATTGAATTTGAGAAATTTTTTATAAGACGCGGAAAATTGACTTAGTGCAATTTTCTAATATACGATGAGTTCTGTGAGGGATTTTGTCAATGTGGCCAAACCCTTCGATCTCGCGGAATTACACCTATTGAGAAATTAAGAGCACATATAGAGCTATTAATCTGTAAACACGGTTTATTCAAATTGAATTTGAGAAATTTTTTATAAGACGCGGAAAATTGACTTAGTGCAATTTTCTAATATACGATGAGTTCTGTGAGGGATTTTGTCAATGTGGCCAAACCCTTCGATCTCGCGGATTTACACCTATTGGGAAATCAAGAGCACATACAGGGCTATTAAACTGTAAACACAGTTTATTCAAATTGAATTTGAGAAATTTTTTATAAGACGCGGAAAATTGACTTAGTGCAATTTTCTAATATACGATGAGTTCTGTGAGGGATTTTGTCAATGTGGCCAAACCCTTCGATCTCGCGGATTTACACCTATTGGGAAATCAAGAGCACATATAGGGCCATTAAACTGTAAACACAGTTTATTCAAATTGAATTTGAGAAATTTTTTATAAGACGCGGAAAATTGACTTAGTGCAATTTTCTAATATACGATGAGTTCTGTGAGGGATTTTGGCAATGTGGCCAAGCCCTTCGATCTCGCGGAATTACACCTATTGGGAAATTAAGAGCACATATAGAGCTATTAATCTGTAAACACAGTTTAGTCAAATTGAATTTGAGAAATTTTTTATAAGACGCGGAAAATTGACTTAGTGCAATTTTCTAATATACGATGAGTTCTGTGAGGGATTTTGGCAATGTGGCCAAACCCTTCGATCTCGCGGAATTACACCTATTGGGAAATCAAGAGCACATATAGGGCTATTAAACTGTAAACACAGTTTATTCAAATTGAATTTGAGAAATTTTTTATAAGACGCGGAAAATTGACTTAGTGCAATTTTCTAATATACGATGAGTTCTGTGAGCGATTTTGTCAATGTGGCCAAACCCTTCGATCTCGCGGATTTACACCTATTGGGAAATCAAGAGCACATATAGGGCCATTAAACTGTAAACACAGTTTATTCAAATTGAATTTGAGAAATTTTTTATAAGACGCGGAAAATTGACTTAGTGCAATTTTCTCATATAAGATGAGTTCTGTGAGGGATTTTGTCAATGTGGCCAAACCCTTCGATCTCGCGGAATTGCACCTATTGGGAAATCAAGAGCACATATAGGGCTATTAATCTGTAAACACAATTTATTCAAATTCAGTTTGAGAAATTTTTTATAAGACGCGGAAAATTGACTTAGTGCAATTTTCTCATATAAGATGAGTTCTGTGAGGGATTTTGTCAATGTGGCCAAACCCTTCGATCTCGCGGAATTACACCTATTGGGAAATTAAGAGCACATATAGAGCTATTAATCTGTAAACACAGTTTATTCAAATTGAATTTGAGAAATTTTTTATAAGACGCGGAAAATTGACTTAGTGCAATTTTCTAATATACGATGAGTTCTGTGAGGGATTTTGGCAATGTGGCCAAACCCTTCGATCTCGCGGAATTACACCTATTGGGAAATCAAGAGCACATATAGGGCTATTAATCTGTAAACACAGTTTATTCAAATTGAATTTGAGAAATTTTTTATAAGACGCGGAAAATTGACTTAGTGAAATTTTCTCATATAAGATGAGTTCTGTGAGGGATTTTGTCAATGTGGCCAAACCCTTCGATCTCGCGGAATTACACCTATTGGGAAATTAAGAGCACATATAGAGCTATTAATCTGTAAACACAGTTTATTCAAATTGAATTTGAGAAATTTTTTATAAGACGCGGAAAATTGACTTAGTGCAATTTTCTAATATACGATGAGTTCTGTGAGGGATTTTGTCAATGTGGCCAAACCTTTCGATCTCGCGGAATTACACCTATTGGGAAATTAAGAGCACATATAGAGCTATTAATCTGTAAACACAGTGTAAACTGTCTTATAAAAAATTTCTCAAATTCAATTTGACTAAACTGTGTTTACAGATTAATAGCTCTATATGTGCTCTTAATTTCCCAATAGGTGTAATTCCGCGAGATCGAAGGGTTTGGCCACAATGACAAATTCCCTCACAGAACTCATCGTATATGAGAAAATTGCACTAAGTCAATTTTCCACGTTTATAAAAAATTTCTCAAATTCAATTTGACTAAACTGTGTTTACAGATTAATAGCTCTATATGTGCTCTTGATTTCCCAATAGGTGTAATTCCGCGAGATCGAAGGGTTTGGCTACATTGAGAAAATCCCTCACAGAACTCATCGTATATGAGAAAATTGCACTAAGTCAATTTTCCGCGTATCATAAAAAATTTCTCAAATTCAATTTGACTAAACTGTGTTTACAGATTAATAGCTCTATATGTGCTCTTGATTTCCCAATAGGTGTAATTTCGCGAGATCGAAGGGTTTGGCCACAATGACAAAATCCCTCACAGAACTCATCGTATATGAGAAAATTGCACTAAGTCAATTTTCCGCGTTTATAAAAAATTTCTAAAATTCAATTTGACTAAACTGTGTTTACAGATTAATAGCTCTGTATGTGCTCTTGATTTCCCAATAGGTGTAATTCCGCGAGATCGAAGGGTTTGGCCACACTGACAAAATCCCTCACAGAACTCATCGTATATGAGAAAATTGCACTAAGTCAATTTTCCACGTCTCAGAAAAAATTTCTCAAATTCAATTTGACTAAACTGTGTTTACAGATTAATAGCTCTGTATGTGCTCTTGATTTCCCAATAGGTGTAATTCCGCGAGATCGAAGGGTTTGGCCACACTGACAAAATCCCTCACAGAACTCATCGTATATGAGAAAATTGCACTAAGTCAATTTTCCGCGTTTATAAAAAATTTCTCAAATTCAATTTGACTAAACTGTGTTTACAGATTAATAGCTCTATATGTGCTCTTGATTTCCCAATAGGTGTAATTCCGCGAGATCGAAGGGTTTGGCCACAATGACAAATTCCCTCACAGAACTCATCGTATATGAGAAAATTGCACTAAGTCAATTTTCCGCGTTTATAAAAAATTTCTCAAATTCAATTTGACTAAACTGTGTTTACAGATTAATAGCTCTATATGTGCTCTTGATTTCCCAATAGGTGTAATTCCGCGAGATCGAAGGGTTTGGCCACAATGACAAATTCCCTCACAGAACTCATCGTATATGAGAAAATTGCACTAAGTCAATTTTCCGCGTTTATAAAAAATTTCTCAAATTCAATTTGACTAAACTGTGTTTACAGATTAATAGCTCTATATGTGCTCTTGATTTCCCAATAGGTGTAATTCCGCGAGATCGAAGGGTTTGGCCACAATGACAAATTCCCTCACAGAACTCATCGTATATGAGAAAATTGCACTAAGTCAATTTTCCGCGTTTATAAAAAATTTCTCAAATTCAATTTGACTAAACTGTGTTTACAGATTAATAGCTCTGTATGTGCTCTTGATTTCCCAATAGGTGTAATTCCGCGAGATCGAAGGGTTTGGCCACACTGACAAAATCCCTCACAGAACTCATCGTATATGAGAAAATTGCACTAAGTCAATTTTCCACGTCTCAGAAAAAATTTCTCAAATTCAATTTGACTAAACTGTGTTTACAGATTAATAGCTCTGTATGTGCTCTTGATTTCCCAATAGGTGTAATTCCGCGAGATCGAAGGGTTTGGCCACACTGACAAAATCCCTCACAGAACTCATCGTATATGAGAAAATTGCACTAAGTCAATTTTCCGCGTTTATAAAAAATTTCTCAAATTCAATTTGACTAAACTGTGTTTACAGATTAATAGCTCTATATGTGCTCTTGATTTCCCAATAGGTGTAATTCCGCGAGATCGAAGGGTTTGGCCACAATGACAAATTCCCTCACAGAACTCATCGTATATGAGAAAATTGCACTAAGTCAATTTTCCGCGTTTATAAAAAATTTCTCAAATTCAATTTGACTAAACTGTGTTTACAGATTAATAGCTCTATATGTGTTCTTGATTTCCCAATAGGTGTAATTCCGCGAGATCGAAGGGTTTGGCCACATTGACAAAATCCCTCACAGAACTCATCGTATATTAGAAAATTGCACTAAGTCAATTTTCCGCGTCTTATAAAAAATTTCTCAAATTCAATTTGACTAAACTGTGTTTACAGATTAATAGCTCTATATGTGCTCTTAATTTCCCAATAGGTGTAATTCCGCGAGATCGAAGGGTTTGGCCACATTGACAAAATCCCTCACAGAACTCATCTTATATGAGAAAATTGCACTAAGTCAATTTTCCGCGTCTTATAAAAAATTTCTCAAATTCAATTTGACTAAACTGTGTTTACAGATTAATAGCTCTATATGTGCTCTTGATTTCCCAATAGGTGTAATTCCGCGAGATCGAAGGGTTTGGCCACACTGACAAAATCCCTCACAGAACTCATCGTATATGAGAAAATTGCACTAAGTCAATTTTCCGCGTCTCATAAAAAATTTCTCAAATTCAATTTGACTAAACTGTGTTTACAGATTAATAGCTCTATATGTGTTCTTGATTTCCCAATAGGTGTAATTCCGCGAGATCGAAGGGTTTGGCTACATTGAGAAAATCCCTTACAGAACTCATCGTATATGAGAAAATTGCACTAAGTCGATTTTCCGCGTCTTATAAAAAATTTCTCAAATTCAATTTGAATAAACTGTGTTTACAGTTTAGTAGCTTTATATGTGCCCTTGATTTCCCAATAGGTTTGATTCTCCGAGATCGTAGGGTTTTGTTGCCGTAATCGTATTCGTTAAAAAAGTCCGGAATTTACTATACAAATTGTACTGTATGTATGGGAGAAAAAAAATATCGCATGCTACATTTTTAAAAAAACGTATTTAACTTGACGTATTTATCTTCACACACATAATACCAGAAGGATTTTTCAATTTTAAGAATTAGATCGCGCAACAGTAATTACATTACTAAAAACACATTTCAACCCTAAAAAATTAAATGCTATTCTTATCGAAAATAGTTTTTATGAAACCTTTGAAAGAAAGTACAATGTGTTCTTCGCCAATAACACACAGTTCAAAATCATTAGATGCCAAACAGAGCAAGAAGACATCAGTGCGCATTTACGGGGGGCTTTTTTGAATAAAAATAAAATGGAGGAGTGCGGCCTCGGAATGCCAAATTGTGCTGTCGCTGTTGTTGTTCCATCAGCAAGTCATGCGTGTTCTCAGGTGGAGCTCCCACAGGCAAATGAAAAATATGACATTGGCAATTTCTTTGGAAAGGCTAGTATGACTGATAAAGAAACGTATAGCGTTTTAACTAAAATTTGGGTCCCTGATACCTCATATGTTTTTCCAACTAATTTAGAATCTGGACAAAAAAGGAAATTTAATTTAAAGTGGCTGGTCGAGAACCCATGGTTGTCATGTAGTAAAAAAAGAAGGCGTGTATTGCCATGTATGTGTTATATTTGGGCCCAAAGAGGCTGTTATGAAAAATAAAACACCACTAGGGCATTTAGTGAGGACACCGCTCAAAAAATATAAACACGGCCTAGATTTGTTTAGGGACCATAACAACAATGAATATCACAAGGTGTTACTCTTAAAAAGCACCGAATTTTTGAAAAAGTATGAAAACCCAGAAAACAAAATTGACTAAAATCTAAAGCAAATGAAAGGATCGCTGAAAATAGAAAACGATTAGTGCCCATAGTAAAGACTATTTTTCTATGTGGGACTGAAAATATAGCTTGGCATTGAGATGATGATCCTTTAGATTTGCAACATCAGACTGAATACGAGGGAAAATTCAGAGCCTTGCTACGATTTCGGGTTGACGCTGGCGATACGTATCTAAAGAATACCTTCAAAATGCTCCCAAAAATGCTACTTTCATCAGCAAAACTACGCAGAACGACCTAATTGAGTAATGCGGAGATGTTATTGTATAAAAAATTGTAGAAGAAGTAAAAAAATCACATTATTTCTCATTGATTGCAGATGAAACCTGGGACACCAGCTCTATTGCGCAAATGAATGTATGCCTCAGATATCTGGACATTGATCAAGGTCAGATTAAGGAAATGTTTATTGGGTTTGTAGAAGCGAAGGGCGGCCTTACTAAGGAAAAACTAACAACACTTTTAATAGACAAACTTTAAGAACTAGGACTCGATATTGCTAATTTAAAAGGTCAAGCGTATGATGGATGCTCCAACATGTCAAGCCATTTTCAAGGAGTGCAAGCGAGAATTAAACAGTTAAATCCTCTTGCAGTGCACTGTGTTTCAAAGGCCTACTTTTCCCGTGCGAAATTCAAATTTCCAAACTATCAATATAGCTTTGTTTTTTTTTTTTTGCCAAGCAGTTTCCAACACTCCAATTCAAATAAATTGACAATTTTTTTTTTTAATACAAAACACTATTGGACAGCGCGCAGTCAAAGTCATTGTTCCCATACGTGTTGAAACATTTTTGTAAAATATTAATTTTAAATCAAAAGTTTGAGCATTTATTGTGAAAATTGTATTAAAATTTTATAAATAATTTGTAATGGAGAATAATCTGTCATGTAAGTACTTAAGTTTTTTCTCATAAATTTTTGAAAATATATAAAATTTGATTTTGAAAAATTAATTTTTTAAAATAACCTTTAAGCAAATGGGTTTTTTCAAAATTTTAATTTCATGTAACCTTTTAAAAAATGTTAACGTTTGGCAAACCAAATGTAAACATATTTGAATAGACTAAAGTTTGGTTCATTTACTAGGATTTATCTCATATTGCTCAAAGTTGCACTATCCGAATAATATCACTTTTTGTAGATTCTTATACTTTGAAAAAAATCGAACTTTTTAAAATTTGGTTAAAAGAACCCTCAAAAAACTCAAAAAGTGATGTAGTTGTCCAGTATGTCTTAAATAAAGTTGATGCGTCTGAGATGGACGATGATTGCGAAAAAATTTTGGTGGAGAAGGTACGTCTTTTCTGCAAGTATCTAGAAACAAAATGGGCAAAAAGTAGAAGAAGAGAAGATCACTTTCGAAATAAAAACTTTTCATGGCTAAATAGCGAGATATCTTTCAAAATTAAAAAAGAAGCTTTTAAAACTACTTCTTCCACTGTGGGGCGTCCAGAGGTTCCATTTTGCAAAAAGTCGGAGTATGGGCAAAGGAGAGCAGCAGCGGAGCTTTCGACGGCTGTTTTAGGTCAAACTGGTTTACTGGTACAAGCAGCAGCAACCTCAGCTAGGAAGGAAGGAAATGCTAATTTAGCTGCAGTTCTTAAGGAAACCATAGCAAGTCCAACAAGACCTTCCAAGATTAAAAAGATGTACTCAGAAAGTAAACCTAAGCCAATACCTCTTTCTGCAGATGAAGCGTTAGCTTTCTTCATAGAAAACAATTTCACAACGGCACAGTATAACGCAATACGTCGTGAAAGTAAATCGAGAAACTGCGACATATATCCCCACTATAATCAAATTCTAGGTGCGAAGTCAAAATGCCGACCAAAAGATATCAATGTAACCGAGACTATAGCAAGAGTTTCTTTAGAATCTGTTGTGTTACATACTGTCAATAGAATTGTTGAAATGCAAAAAGAGGTTTTTGAAACCGTAATGGAATCTGAAAATTCTGATAATTTAAAATGTGAATTAATTTTTAGCTATGGATTTGACAGTAGCACAGGCCAAGCGCAATATAAGCAGATGTTTCACACAACAGACTCTTCTAATAATTCTGACGCTTCGCTTCTAGCTACGACAATTATACCACTGAGGCTCATACTCTCCTCTGGAACAACTATTTGGAATAATAATACGCCCCAGTCAACAAGGTTTTGTCGACCAATTAAGTTGGAATTCGTTAAGGAAACGCGGGGATCTATTTTGAAAGAAGAAATGAACTTAAGAAAAGAAATTGATGCTTTAGAAAATTTATTTATAGATATTGGCAATGGAAAAACGGTACAAATATCGTTCAAGTTATATCTAACATTAATAGATGGAAAAGTTTTAAATATTTTGTGCTTTGGAAGCACAAACGACGGAAATACTGCCCGTCGAGCTTTCTCTAATGATGTAATTTTCGCTCAAATCACAGGTGTTAATCATGATATAATTTTTCGTTTAAAAATTATATTGATCTGTTTGTCGTGTAGCTTTCCCATAAATCCAAACAAGTTTGAAACATACTGCTTCCAAACAGCAAAGATGATACAAGATTTATATCGTTGGCTTCCAATGACCTCCACTGTTCACAAGGTTTTAATTCATTCCAAGCAAGTTATAGAGAACACTATTTTGCCAATTGGTGTTTTTAGTGAATCGGCAGCTGAATCGCGCCATAAGATTTATAAATCCGACAGATTGCATCATGCTCGGAAAAACAGCAGAACAAACAATCTTCAAGATGTTTTCAACAGAGCCTTAGATACATCCGATCCAATAATTTCGACAAAATACTTAAGCAGGCGCATGCAACAACATAAGCCTTTAAACCTTCCACGTGAAGTTGTAGAGCTTCTAAGTTCCAATGTTATAAATGCAAATGTGGACGAAGGAAACCACTACGAACAAGGAGAATTTTTACCCGCTACTTCAATAAATCTTTTGAGTCAAATGTGTCTTCTAACCGAATTGCAGTTAACTGATACAATCAATTTAACTGAAAACTAAAGTAAAATATGTTTTTTAATAAAAAAAAATAAAATAAATAATTTTTTTACATATAATTGGCCACCAATGATTAGATTTATCCAAAACTAAAATAAAACAATTTTTTTATAAAAAAAAAAAAATAATAAAATAAATTATTTATTACTATTTTTTTTTTTGCATCTTATTGGTCATCAATGGGTTAATTTTTTTTAGATTTATTTAAAAATGCCTGCTTTAGCTCCGCTTTCAATTTTGCTCTAAAAAGTTTAATATTTTAAAAGATATTAATTTCGCACGGAAAAAGTAGGTCTTTGAAACATAGTGCAGTGTATGGTAAAAGATTCTGCTCAAAGAGTGCAGAAAACGGAGAATATCTTAATTGAGCAACATCCAGAAGAAAAGCGATACAAACTGATAAGTTTGTGCGAAACTCGATTTGTTGAGCGAAATGATGCAATTACCTTTCTTTAAAGGTATTTGATTCTGTTTTGCGATGTTTAGAAAATATCGACAGAGAAAAACCAACATCAAAATCAGCTGTTCTTATTTTCTCTATACGAAGGTTTGACTTTATTATTAGCCTTCACATTCTAGGAACGATTCTGGATTTAACGACCAAGTTATCTGAGGATCTTAAAAGTCCAAATCTTGAAGTTCAAGATTTGGACTTTTAAGATCCTCAGATAACTTGGTCGTTAAATCCAGAATCGTTCCTAGAATGTGAAGGCTAATAATAAAGTCAAACCTTCGTATAGAGAAAATAAGAACAGCTGATTTTGATGTTGGTTTTTCTCTCGATGGCTAATACTACAATTGTTGTATTTCAAAGATATCGTTCAGATGGTATTATCTATAACAAGATTTTTGGCACAGCAGTAAAAATTGCAACCCAACGTGACATTGAGGTGGTAAGTCCTCAGATTCATCGAGCAAATGCTGAGGCCTCCAATCCACGTGCCAATGCCAAAATTATTCATGGTCCATTCGCTTGTGTATGATCCAGCTTTCTATCTGTCTGTTCCAGTTGTGTGTTATGTCCTGGCATGTGGGAACACCAGCGGTCTTTCGTTTTTAATTTGATGAGCCGTCAAGTGCTCGATCGGCGATGGTTTTTTGCTTGGCTCGGAAATACGAGGCGAATCCCGGCAAAAACTTGTGTGATCTTTTTTACTTTTCGCATAGAACTCAACAAAACAACCGACTTTTTTCTTGTTTATATAGGAGTGGAGCCCTATTTTTAATAAGAAGCAATTGTATTGCATAATAATAAAGAGCAAAGCTCAGGAACAAAATAATTATCTGCGTTTCCTTTTGTACAAGAAGCTATTAAAATACCGAGGGATATGCAGCCCATTTTCGTTTTTGGCCTTCAACCACCAGTGAGATTACCAAGGCTCGACACCAGCGTTATCATCAACTAGGTAAATATTTTTGGTCCTTCTACCGGGAATTTGGAGAAAAAAAGGTGCATACATGATATTTATATTAGTATTCCTTGTGTTTCATTTTGATGTCTCATATTTGTGGCTCGGTAAAAGTGAGGTTAAAATACATAACAACAAAATTAAAAACGTGGTTGCGAAGCCGTATTGGGTCATTTTGTATAAACCGTTACACTATGCTTTGTTGTTTTAATAAGACCAGAGGGTTCTTGGCGTCCATCTTTTTTCTTTGAAAAATTTTTTTTTGGTATCTCTTGGCGGACATTTTTAAATTTTTTTGCGGGCTTTTTTATAGTGTCTCTAAATTCATTTTTTGTGGCATCTTTATACATATTTTTTGGAAAGTTTTTCTTTGTGTTTTCATCCGTAATTCTTTTTAAATAAATACCATAATGACAACTTATGAAAGGTATTTACGAGCGGCTGAAGAAGTGATTAGCTATGAGGCTATACTAACTGATGAGGACTTATTCAAATACTCTTTTGAGTTTAAAAAAAAATGAATTGAGCAAAACATGGGCAAAATATAAGAAACTCTATGATGAGTGTTCGGCAGAGAAGAAAAAGGAATTAATAGTAGTTCAGGCAAAACATCCTCAGGTGCGTAAGACTTATGTACGTTGCATAAATATTCTCGCAAAAGCTCAGAAGGAATTAGATGAAGAAAGTAAAGAAAATACAGAAGCAGTGGTTGCCAACCTTTGTGAACGTGCCTCCATGTGACACAGCAGTTTTCATGCGGACTACGTGTCATGGTCCACATTTAGGGACATGTTTACTGCTACCTATATAAATAATTCGAGACTTAGCCCAGTTGAAAAACTTTTTTATTTGTTTAGAAAAACTGATGGTGAGGCCTTTCTCTTTACATTTTAATGTAGGCACTGCTTTACTTTCCTTCTGAAATTTATTATTCAAACACAAAGTAACAAAGTGTTTTAATTCGTAAACTAGCTTGGCTTTAAAAGCTCAAATTCCAAAAATTTCCAGGTACCCACCATGTTGCTTTATACTGGAGGAACTCCCCCGGTTGCCACTCAGCCACCCCACAAAATTTTCGTCATAATAAAGACGCCATTGTTTTTGTTTTAAATAGTATACAACATAATATTGTTACAAAGATGCTTTATTTAAATTATAAAAAGATGTTAAAAATAGTTGAGGCTAAGAAAGTAAAACGAAATGGCCTATTGTGTTTGTTTTCAAAGCTAGAAGTTTCTATAAAAATCTTTATTGCAAAACAAAAACAACTAACACAAAGCGATGACTAAACAAACACAATACACAAACATACACACACCTGCATTGTATAACAACTAAATAAAAATACACAACATGTATTTTTAAATAATGATTGAAGGTTCTAGAAGTAAATAATAATGCTCACTAATGTGTCTGAGATAAAAGTGGCAACACAGCATTTTCAACTACGCAATAGATGGCGGTAGAAATTCTCGAACATTCAAGAAAAAATAGGGTATGTAAAAGCAACGCCAATACGTGTTGATTCATTCGTATTGTGAGCGTCATCTAGTTAAGATCTTGTGGTACAACAATTAAAGTTGCCAGCGTGTATTTTTTAATCGCGAATAGTTAAATCGTCAAATAATTGATTAAATAAAGTGTAATTTAATTGAAACTCTAAAAGTTGTGTGTTTATTTATTTTGCAAATAAAGAACTCATATATTAAACGTTTATAATTTAAATAAACGTAACAATATGATAAAATCACCAAATGTTCATAAGATTTGTTGATTGCCGATACGGTAGTGCATGTCATGATTCACATGTGTGGAGCCTTTTTAGCGCAAAACAAAAGCTTAAAGAACGTTTCGAAAGAGGAGAAAGGGGCTTTTGGATTATTGGTAAATTATTTCAAATATTTAATAGAAAAATACTTATTAAATTTTCTTGAAGGCGATTCAGGTTATCCTTTGGAACCCTGGCTGCTAACCCCGTATAGAAACGGCAGAGAAAACTCTGCGGAATCATACTTTAATGACAGATTTAGCAAACGGCGATCCATAATTGAAAGAGTTTTTGGTGTTTTAAAGTGTAAATTTCGGTGTCTATTAGCAGCTAGGGAATTACATTACTCACCAGAAAGAGTCGTTCAAATAATGAATGTTTGCTGTTCTCTTCATAATATTTGTTTGGACTTCAACGCACCACTATTCGAGGTACCTGAAAGGTACATCTCTGACGAAATTGAATTTGCAGTTCATGACAATGAGGTCAATAATGATCATTTGGATACTGCGACACAAATACGCAATGAAATTAAAAACAATTTGAGTTTCAGATCATAAATATCGATTTTATTTACTTTTATATTAAACATTATTTTAAAAATAAAAACAGCACTTCTTTGGCGTAAAAAGTAATAAAAATAAAATAAATAATAATAAGTATGTACATGTTTTTTAATCGTATAAATATATACGTGTAAGCAAATAATAACGTTCAAAATTAAAAAACAAAACAAGGCACTTGATGTGCACAACAAGAGATCTTATATAAAAATAATTCATAAGAGCATAATAATTTATATACATTATCACATCCTCATTCCTTTTTCAGTCTCCAATTTCATCATTTTTCTCTTTAATAATTAATTTTTCTAGTTTGATTTTGAATATTTTTTCTTGCAAAGTGCAAGCTTTTCTTTTTTAGTTCGTGTGATATCCGAGCATACCTCGCTAAGTCTTTTAAATCGTTGCGTATCTCCCTAAGTTCTATTACCGAATCCTTTTGATATAATGCTTTATTCTCCACCTGAGTTTTAAGAAGATTGTCCCGGTCGTTTATGGCTGATTATCTCTTTCGTTTGGCGGTGGAAAAGTCTTCATTAAGTTTTTGATTTTTATTTTGGGGCGAATCTAAAATTTCCTCCGGACAACCAAAGCAAGACGTCGTTGGTAGGCCGCTTACAACTTCTTCCATATGAAGAAGGTTACTAATTTCTTACTCAATGGAAGAAAGTGGACAAAATTGTGATGGACCACCATCATGATAATATTATAATAGTCTTACTAATTCCGAAATATTCTGATAGCGTCAAATCAATAATATTTAGTACACACGAAGTATTGATTGATGTAAACAATAATGTCTATGATATTAAAATTTAAGATAATCTTGAGAAGAATTTAATTCGAATAAACGATTAATGCTTAACAAATATAACTGCAACATGATGCCACTAAATCAAACAATTGTAAAAGAAATTCTACCCGGTATTTTAGTATTTAAGAATTTTCACACAGAAATGTTCCACAATTTTAATAAGTTCAAAATAAAACAAAAAGAAAATTTTATTGTAAAATTTGAAAATTGCATTATAAAATCTCTAAATAAAACTTAAATCTATATGACAAAAATAAAAATATATGATAAAATTATATTACCCAATATTGTAACGAAAATTAAAGAAAATAACAACATAACGCTAAATGACATAAAGCTTTTGTTTCTTAAACAAATAAGAATGAAAAATTTCTATATGAATCAAATAAAACAAAAAATATTGGAATTTGCGTAAATATTTTATTATACTTATCATAACTGTAATGTATCTTACAAGATTTAAAAGGAAAATCATAATTTCGTCGGAGCCTCTAGCTAACGGTGTGGGAGTTATAGCCTACAGCGTATTTAAAATATAAAAATTCACCAAATGTTTGTTCATATTCTTATACACATGCATACCTGCGTACTGAATGTTAGATTTTTTTCTTTTAATAATTACTACAATAAAAAACTAATTAAATATGGTATGTACGTTTGCCGACAATACCATGCACAAACATACATACGAGTACATATATGCATATAAACCACTTTAATTATTTTCTGTTATTGCTCCACAAAATTGTGATTTTTTAAGAATGCTTGGCTCGCCAATACTTTGTATTCGATGGGTGGCCAAGCAATTACAATTAACAATAACCATCAATAAATTGTTGAAACAAAATTTATTTCAAAGAATTGTAAACTAGAACAACAAACTCATAAAACTAAGATCAGTTTTGGGCAACCTCGTTGCCGACGAATTGACGAAGAGGGCAACGATGCTTGACGAGGGTGCCATTGACTTCTTCTTCGTAAAAAGCCTAAGTAAAGATTATTACAAAATACTTTCTAGAAGTTCTATGGAAAATTTAAAAATTTAGAATAAACAAAATTTTGTAACAAAATATTATTACAAAACACTTTCTTAAAATTTTAAGCAAAATAATGTAATTATAAATAAGAACTTTTAAGACAATAAAGTCTGTATTGAACTCATCACCAAAGTCTTCACATGTTGTTTTTTTTCATCGAATCCTTGTTCGAACATTTTATTGTTAGCCAGTGAGGCTAAAAAGTTAAATGATTGCTTCAGGATTTTCTCTAACAATCTTAAATTGGCTCATAAAAATGCCCTAAGTTTATGTCCCTCTAACTCTAACATCAAATTAAAGGAATTAAAAATGTTTTTTCTGAATTCTGTCTGGTTATAATTGGAATCCCGGAAACTTGGTTCAAGCACTCAATTTCCTCGCAATTGCTCATGCTGCCTGGTTATAACCTCGTTAAAAACAACCCACCCAACGAATCTAGTTTTGGCTTGTATATACATTAAAGATGAGCGTAGGCCATATAAAAGTGTCTTTTTTTCAAAAGCGTATATTGACTGCAGCTGTAAGAGAAATTTAGTGCACAGTGCAATTTTATTTTCATTTATTTTATACATACACAGGGTTGCCAGACAATTTAGATGAGAAATCGGCACTTTTGCTGAAATATATGACAGGCCTGGTCATACATTTCAGAGTGAGAAAATGAGAGTAGTTTTAAATGTAAATTCTGTATATTCTGCAATGTTGTCATGCTACTGTTTCCGTTTTGTTTCACGAAGTCAAATCATTATGATCCTACTCACTTATTCTTTTTCTAAAAAACTTAAGATTTAAATAAATTCAAAATATTTCCTTTAAGCAATTTGATTACAAAGGACGTTATTAGAATTTACAAATTGTCGATAACTACAAGCCGTTTTGCTAAATTTCGACGAAATATAAGTATGCATAATAAAATCATAAATACGGCAACGTTATGAACTAAAACATTTTTATTTTCGTGGCTGTAACAAAATATATTTTTTATTATTACCCGAATAAGTTCATAACTTTATATCATCAAATATTAGTGTCATTGACTCGTATTTCTGGGATATATACATAGATAATAAATACACATAAACTTATTCATCGTGGATATTACATGAGTTCCTGTTTTTTTTTTTTTTTGCAATTTATAATATGGCGCCGGCCGCTAAATGTATTAAGTGTAACATAAATGTTATGTCCAATGATATGGGAATTGAATGTGATACATGTGTTATGTATGCATGTACATATACACATGACACGTTATATGTTGTCACGATATATCATATATCAATTAATACTTTAAGTGCATTGGCCCACACGACGAGCAATCTATTTAATCAAAATACTCTATTAAATGAGTTCCATTATTCTCGTCTTTCAAATTGCTTGCATTCCTTTCCTATGAATTGCTAGTAAGCAAGCAATGAGTAGCGGAGGATTAATTTCAGAATGACCTACATGTGTGGCATTCTGTTAATGATAAGATTAGTATTAAGACAGAAGTTAATGAATAAAGAACCTTTAAAACTATGTGTTGTGATGTTTTGTTGCAAATTAATATTACACATGTAATAAATGGTTTCATGCGGGTTGCGTCAACATTCCCGACGAAATTTACAACCTTATGGGGACTAACAATAATATTGGCTTTTGTTTTCTTCTTGCCTTGGTAAAAATTCTGGAAGGGGTGAAAAGTCACTTGTTGATGTGCTGGATGAAAAATTAAGTAAACATTTTAATACCTTTTCTGCTGAGGTGCGTGCTGAGCAGCAGAAAATAAAAAATGCAATTGAATCATCGTTTTCGAGTTTTAAAACTGAAATGGCAGCAGCTGCCATTGTTGACCTGCAGAATAAAGTAGGTAATTGCAATTGCTATGTAAAAAAAGTCGAGGAGAATTCCTTGGCAAATTTATGCAACTCGAATTGGAGCTAAACAATATACAACGAAGAATGAATCGTGGTGATATTGTCATCACAGGTCTACCGATGGGGACAGCTGATCTCACTGGTGCTATGCTTGCTGTAAGTTCTATCTATGATGTGTGTGCAGAGGTTAGCGTTATAAACCACTGTTCTTACACCAGAAATGGAAAAACCAAATGTCAAATTTAATGATATTAGTTTACGTGATAACTTAATGAAAAAATATTTTAAAAACTCCAAATTCCACCTTAACAACTTTATCAAAACTGATGTCACTTCAAGGGTCTTTCTAAATGATAATTTAATTCCTGCTGCTTTACAGCTGAAAAATCTCTGCCATATGTTACGTAAAATCGATAAAACAACATGGTTCAGTGTTTAAGTACAAATTGTTAGTTTCTCTAAGTGTCGGATTGATACATTTTTTCTCATCCTTGTTAGAAGGCCTTTTTGTTCTTTTCAACGAGTAAACCGTTAACGGTACTTAAATATTGTTTTGCCACTATTAGTTAAGTTTGTGAGACATTTTGTTTTTTAATCGATGATTGGATATCTGCCAAGCATTACGTGCTTTTGTAATATATAAAAGGTAAATTTGAAATTTCAATAAAATATAAGAAATTTGATTTAAAAGTATATTAATCCTTGTTGTTTTCTTTATATATATATATATATATATATATATCGAATTATCATTTGCTTTTTGTACGTCGGATATACGCCGAAACATTGGTCCAAACGAACCGGATAAAGAACATACAAGGAATCCTCTACGGGAACATAAAATCAAATTTCACCTTTCTTCAATCAAAGGATAAATTCAGGTTAGTAAAATTGATTTAGAAAAGAAGTGAATTGTGTTAAAACAAAGAAGATTATTATATTTATAAACATGCATACATACACACGGGTGTACATATATGTATGTGTGTAAAATAAACAAGAAATTGGTTATTGTGTACGACAGAGGATAAAACAGTGCATTAATTGTGTATGATCGCCTGCATTTATTATCAGTACCGATTTTATCAAAGCTGAGTAGACGGACAGTCTCAAATTTAATAGAAATTAAATAATAATAAATAAAATAAATATAAATTGAATAAATATAAATTAATTAAATATAAATTGAAAAAAAGAAAAATTAAGAGTTAATATCGATATTGCGTTAATAAAATTTTATACAGTGCGGTATACTTTCCGAGAAATTAATTGTAAATTAAAGAAATTTTTGCAAGAATACGGGTGTAAAATAGAATTAATATTATTTGAAAACACTCGTTTTTATTAATTTATATTATTGTATTTTTATATCACATTATATTTACAGTGATTTCAGTTGTCTTATTATTTTGATTCATTTTTATTTATCCAGTGAGATTTGTGTAAATTAATACGAGAGTTAACTTTTGTTTTGTTAGTATTCTTCTTCTACTTATTTCATTGGTCACCCTACTGTTGGTCGAATTCACTCCTTTTGAATTCGTTTAGTTAATTTTTTATTGAATTTTATTTCTTTTGTGAATTTATCAAAGCCTTCCTCCCTGAAAGTTAAGGCAAAATTAAATTTATTTAAAAATTTCGGAAAAATATTTTGAAAAATTTACTCGTGCTTCAGATGCCATATTTAAATTTGAAGTAAATTTTAACAAAATTCGCGATGAAGATTATCAGGGCTATACTAGTGAGATATTGAGTGGTGAATTAGATAAACTTTGGGACAAGGTCAAAATAGAATACGAGCAATGTTTAATTGATTTGGAAGCGTCCCCGAAAGTAAAATCGGGCGTGTTAGAAGTCGCGGAAGGGAAATATGCGAGGGCCCTTAATGCATATGTTCGGTGTATGAATGCGATCAAAACGAAACGTGATGAACTAGGGGCAAAGGCGGAACCGAAACGTTTTAAAAGTTTTGAAGTTTCGGCTGGCGGTAATTCTTGCCATAATCTACCTCTTCCACCATGTGATACCGATATCTTTTATGGTGATTATCTTTCGTGGCCAACCTTTAGGGATCTTTTTACAGCCTTATATATTAACTAAGACGGCTAAGTAATATTGAAAGATTGTGTTAGTTGGTCAAGAGAACTGGGAAAGAGGCAAAAGAGATCGTTTCGAAGTGTCCATTAACTAATGCAGGATTTGATATCGCGTGGAAAAATTTAAAAGACACATATGAGAATCCGCGAATGTTGGTTAATAATCAACTAAAGAGTCTTTTTAGCCTAGAGACTATATCAAAGGAAACTAGTTCGGGCCTAAAAAAATTTACAACGCGGTATTAATAGTTTTTTAACTGCTATGTCGGTTTACGAAATAGATACTCATAACTGGAATCCAATAATTGTTTTTATTTGCCTTCAACGATTGCCCAATCAGACAGTCACATTTTGGGAGCAAAGTATTAAGGACAAAACTGCCTTGTCGCTTTGGAAAGACTTAGATACTTTCTTAGCAGAACGAATTCAAACTTTAGATTGTATACGCGATTTCACAAGTTTGGAAACAGAGAAAAAAATTGTTGAGCGTAAAGTTAAGTCGCATATGTCTAATACAGCTTCTTCTAATTACTGTGTTTTATGTCCTAAGCAATCGCATTTGCTTCGATTTTGTCGTCGGTTCAAACAATTGTCGTTAACTGCTTATTAAAATCCCATGAAGTCAAAGATTGCAAAAGTGAACATAATTGCTTCATTTGTAATCAGGGACATCACACCTTACTCCATCGCAATTCGCCAACAGAAAATTCTGTTAATAATAATAATAACAATGGTAATAATAATAATGATAACAATTTAAGTGCTAGACAAAGTGTAAATGCTGTGCAAATGGAACCACAATTGCCATCCACGTCAGCCACTACTCGTGCTAACTTGAATCGTCAAGTTTTTCACATATCACAGAATTCGTCTGGTTTATTGGGGACTGCTATGGTATCCGTACTTTGTCATGATACTACGTATCCGGCACGGGCCTTAATTCACCCAGCTTCAGAAGCTTCGTTCAGAACGTTTGCGAAATCAATTACGAATTCCTTCACATTCTACGAATGTAAAGATTTCCGGCGTTAACAAAGAAGCTTCATCGACTTCAAAGAAAATTTGCACAATTAGAGTGGGTTCTCCAATGAGTAAAAGAATTGAGTTAGAAACTCTTGCACTTGTTTTACCATCAATTTCGGATAATTTACCTACATTTAATTGTCCTTCCGATATTAGGTGTGAATTATCTGGAATTCAATTAGCCGACACAAACTTTTACAAGAGTAGGCCAGTTGATCTTTTGCTTGGCGATGATTTGTACCCAAAAATAATTCTTGGCGAAGTTCGCAAAAATATTTTTGGATCTGTAATGGCTCAGAAGACTGTTTTTGGATGGATTCTGACAGGTCCAATTGAAGCTTCAGTTAATAATTCTATTAACGTTTTTTCGACTGCTGTTACCCTTTCCGAAGAAGATAATTTAAATCAAAATCTTTTGAGATTTTGGGAATTAGAAGAAACCCCAAAAAAGAAGGTTATGACGCCTTCTGACAAGATTTGCGAGGAGATTTATAAGAATACCAAAACTTTGGGGATTTTGTGGAATGCTCAATTAGATAAGTTCTTTTTCAAAGTGTGTCCTCTGCAGGTTAAATCAGGCTATCCAAAAAGAGAGGTATTATCAACTATAGCTAGGTTTTTCGATCCAGTTGGTTGGTTAAGCCCGGTAATTGTTATGGCAAAAATAATTATGCAACACATTTGGTTTGATAATATCGGTTGGGATGATGTGTTGATACCTTCTACGGAAAAGGAATGGTTAAAATTTGTTGAATATTTTCACCAAGTTAACTTCATTCAAGTGCCAAGATGGGTGAACTATTACAAAAACTCGACTGCCGAACTTCATGTTTTTTCAGATGCCTCGGAAAAGGCATACGCGGGGGTAATTTATATCCGAACTGAGTCACCAGATGGGGAAATTCATACTCATTTATTATCCTCTAAGACAAAAGTGGCACCACTTAAATCAGTTTCGCTACCTCGCCTTGAATTTTGCGGAGCAGTTTTGGCATCAGAATTGTTAAAGAATATACTTAGGGAAATTGAAATTGCTATTGGGCGTGTTTATTGTTGGACAGATTCCACGATTGTGCTGGCATGGCTTCGCAAACCTCCTTGTTCTTGGACCACCATTGTCGCAAATAGGGTTTGTCGCATTCAGGAGAATACAGGAAACCATAATTGGTTTCATGTTCGTTCAGAGGATAATCCTGCCGACCTGGGCAGCCGGGGGGTGGATCCGCTCACTTTGTCGAAAAGTGAACTCTGGTGGCACGGCCCAACATGGTTAAGGCAGAACAAAAACCGTTGGCATACACCAACTTTGGGAAATCTCGATACTGACATAGAAAGTCGAAGCGTAAAAGTTCATGCATCATTTTTTTCGAAATTTGAGGACATCTTAGAAAGGTTCTCATCACTGGACACGGCTATGCGGGTCATTGCGTATATTTTTCGATTTTTTCACTCAACGCACCCAGCCCATAAAAGTCACTTTAGCTATGGGGATGCTTTCGTGTCTAGTGATGAGCTTAAAATGGTAAAGGTACGCTTAGCGGTTATTGCTCAGAGGGTCTATTACGCTGAGGATTAAGGAATCTTTTGGATAAGAAGCCCTTGTCGCCGAAAAGTTCTTTAGTACCTTTAAATCCCTTTCTTGACGAATTAGGATTGATGCGAATTAATGGGCGACTTGTTAAATCACCTTCACTGTCGTATCGTGAACAGTATCCTATTATTCTACCATATGACTGTCGGTTCGCGAAACTTATGGCAGAATTTATACACTTGATGTCTATTCACGGTGGAAACCAATTAATGCTGCGGATATACCGTTGTGAGTATTGGATACCACGATTGCGGAATTTGGTTCGCATGGTAATAATTGATAGACAGCGTTCAAATAATGGCTGCCCTTCCTCCAGAACGCACTACCCTTGATCGGCCGTTTACAACCACCGGAGTTGATTTCGCTGGACCCTTTGATGTAGAAAATCATAATGGCAAATCGTGTCGAATTACGAAAGGGTATGTTTGTATCTTTGTATGCTTTTCTACGAAAGCGATACACTTAGAAGCTGCGTCTGACTTATCGACTGATACATTTTTAGCGGCCTTCAACCAATTTATTTCAAGAAGAGGTTGTCCTAAGACTATGTTTTCGGACAATGGTACGAATTTTGTTGGCGCTTCAAACGAAATTGCAAGGGACTTTCGAACCTTTTTAAAAGAATGTCAGGCAAGAATGTGTTCCACTTTTGGCCACATGGGCTTGACATGGCGTTTTATACCGGCTGGAGCTCCTCATATGGGCGGCCTTTGGGAAGCCGGGGTAAAAAGTTTTAAATTACATTTTCGAAAAGAGGTACAATCTTGCCGTTACACATTTGAAGAATTGTCAACAATTTTGGCTAGAATAGAAGCTTGCCTAAATTCTCGTCCCTTATGTCCTATGCCTGATAATCCTTGTGAACCGATTGCCTTAACACCAGGACATTTTTTGGTTGGCTCGGCCATTTTGGCACCGCCGGAACCGACGATATATGACAGTCCTATCAGTATAGTAAATCGATATCGTAAAGTAAAGGCTTTGATTCATGAATTTTGTAAACGATGGAAAGAGGAGTATCTCGTAGGTTTACACAAACGCTACAAATGGCAACATCCCCAATGGGAAGTTGCAGTAAATGACCTGGTAGTAATAAAAAATGAACAATTACCGGCAGCATCGTGGAAGTTAGGAATAGTGGCAAAGATTTATACTGGTACTGACGACCATGTTCGTGTTGCCGATATTCGCACACAAAACGGGATAATAAATCGTCCAATAACCAAACTTGTTGTATTGAACGAATAATAGTTTTAGCTTCACTTTTTTGATCAATTTTACATATACTAACCTTTCTTTTTCCTAGTAAAATGAACTCCACTACTCCAGCAATGCAAACAGACTTCTTCGACGATGGTTTATTGGATTATGAGGAAGCAATGGAAACCACCAATCCTGTCGTTGTCTCAAAGGTTGGTTCTGGCGATCTCTCCAAGCAAACCAATTCCATGACTATAGAAGAGGAGGTTGCGAAATTGGTAGCGGCGCCATCGTTTGTGCAGCCAGATGTGGTTATCATGGTACCGCCTCAAGATAACCCAACCGTTGAAGCAAGGGAAGTCCTGACTTTGAAGGCTGTGGTTCAGGCACATGACGCAGATTCAAGCCCTGCCATTCCACACCCAGTTGTAAAGCGAGGAGGGTCGAAATACCCCATTTGTGGCAAAAATCACCCTCTTCGATTTTGTTACAAATTCCGGGACATGAGCCTGGAACGCAAACTTCGTATGGTGGCAATTCATAAGATTTGCTTTCGTTGTTTGTCGTGCGGTCATGTTGGCAAGGATTGCAAGAGTGTGGCAACTTGCAAGCATTGCAAACAAAACCACCATTCTTTGCTTCACGAGCATAAAACGACTACAACGGCACGAAAAAATCGCGTCAAATCGTCGTCTGTGGTTCATATCCCATTGCGCCAAGCCGTGTCCTTTTCGCCCACGCTTCGGCTACATTTCCTTCACGGACGTTCGCGTATACCGTTACGTGCGGTTTTAGATGCTTGCTGTCAACATAGCTATATCTGCAAAGATTTAGCCAACAAGCTTAAAATACCGGTATTTCAAGTAAATAATGGTCAATACTGTCGGATTGAGCTGGGATCGATCCATGATACGTCCCAGCGGACGTAATGACTCAGTTTAACAAAATAAAATCAACAGGAGTCCTTAATGGCTCATTACATAAATTTTTTTTCATCAGGAGTCCTTAATGGCTCATTTAAAATTAAAAAAAAAAATGTATTATTTTTACTTAAAAAGGAGTCCTTCCTGGCTCATTTATTGAAACGTATGTGCTTGTTTGCAACATCCCTTATCGTTGCAAGGTGGCCGGCAATGTTTAAGTACAAATTGTTAGTTTCTCTAAGTGTCGGATTGATACATTTTTTCTCATCCTTGTTGGAAGGCCTTTTTGTTCTTTTCAACGAATAAACCGTTAACGGTACTTAAATATTGTTTTGCCACTATTAGTTAAGTTTGTGAGACATTTTGTTTTTTAATCGATGATTAGATATCTGCCAAGCATTACGTGCTTTTGTAATATATAAAAGGTAAATTTGAAATTTCAATAAAATATAAGAAATTTGATTTAAAAGTATATTAATCCTTGTTGTTTTCTTTATATATATATATATATCGAATTATCATTTGCTTTTTGTACGTCGGATATACGCCGAAACATTCAGCATCTTAAATAGGGACACACCTTTGGCTAAAGTTAAGCTGCCGGATGGAAGCATGAAAATATAGAATGGAACTAGTTGCTCACTACTATAATGTTCTATGGTTACTATTATTATTGATTTATAAGATGATTTCCTTACTATCATTCTTTATGAATTTTATATTTGACTGAATTTTGTAGATATTTTTTGTTACTACTCGTCAACGAGGGCTTTTTTTTGCTAATTAAATTATTAGTTTATTTATATGATACAAACATACATACTATGGCTTCTAATATTAATCTTGGTTCAATTTGCGGTGTTAATTCGCTTCGAAATTTATATAGCACTGATTCAAATATCTTTAAAGTTGCACATGTGAACGCATAGAGTCTGTGCCCTTCTGATATGTCCAACAAACTTGATGAACTTATTTATATAGTGAACAATGAACGTTAGACGGACGTTATTGCGGTAAGTGAAACGTGGTTTGATCCAATTATTTTTGATCAAGCTTTAAGTATACCTGGCTACTCGATATGTAGAAATGATTGTCCGTCTGGCACTAGGGGTGGTGGTGTTGCGTTATAAATTACAAATAGAATAAACTATAAGATTATTTTCAATGCGATGATTACTTTTCGTGAATTTTCAACGTAGGTAGTTCTAAACAAATTTGGAACAATCTTAGAAATGCTGGAATCAGTGTGGGCTTATCTTGCGGAGTTAAATGCAGATGAAATCAATAATGGCTTTTTGTGAAATGAATTAGACACGTGTGATAGTAAACCAAACTTCTCACTCTTTTCGAATTCTGTTAGCCAATTTTTCTTTTCTAATACAACTGAGTCGATTGGTGTTGATGGTATTCCAATCAAGCTTTAAAGATAATTTTTCCTTATATTAATAATCATCTCTTATATTTCTTTAATAATGTTCTAACCTTTTCTATATTTTCTTGTTATTGGAAAACGTCACGTATTACGCCAATACCTAATTGCTCTGTGAGCAATTTACGGCCTATCAGTATATTACCAGCATTATCAAAAAGAATGGAAAACGTTTTAAGACCAAATGCTTAGATGGATTAGTGCTAACAGATATATGAATGAGTCCCAATATGGGTTTAGAAGCAATCGTAGTGCAGGACTTCTATTGACAGAGCTTACTCAGACTATCAAAGCTAATCATAACGAGGGTAAACTAGGTATTTTGACATCTATTGATCTTTCTAAGGCATTTGATCAAGTTAAACATTCTTTATTGATAACCAAACTTAATTCCATTTACAGATTTTCAGTGTCAGTTTGTTGGTTGCTTTGGTCATATTTAAACAACCGCAAACAATATGTTTTTAATAATGGATAAGGGGTACCCCAGTAGTGCGATTCACTAACTTTTAACACTTTAAAAGGTGTAAACTTTAACCACACATTTTATTGTTTTCACTAACAACTATGTGATTCACTAACTTATTTATAACCATGGTAAACAGTTTTATATTTCTCTCTATTCAAATTGATATTACACGGCAACTCTGCCAAGCGAAATGTCAAAAAAGGCGAAAATAAGAAAGAAGAATAAAACAAAAACAAAACAAACCCTTTGTGATTAATAAAATTCAAATAGGCGCATCCATAAGGTGTAGTCATCGGCGAATTGTTACAACATAGCAAATTTTTGGTACGAGTCCGTGTCAAAACTCAGTGGTTGAGGCGAATAAAATTTTAATTTACTTTGAAAAATATAAAGCAAACATTCAAAAAATTCAAAACAAGAATAAACATTTTTTAAAAATAAACAACACAAAATTTACCGAAATAAAAATAAAATCTGTGTTTTTTAGAATTTTTTTTTCACTTTTATTTAAAAATAAAATTTCAAAAACGAAATAAAATTACAAGATGTTGTGGGACTTTCTTAATACTGGAACCAAAAACACATTTTTGCTGAATTAATTTCAAAATTTTTTCTTTTCTTATTTATTGTGTTTATATATATGTACTTATATACACTCTAGATCAGTGTATTAGAACCACTCAAATATACATATAAATTTATCTTTACATAGCAACACTTTGTATTTCTTTCCATAGTTTTAAAATTTTTCTTTAAGTTTCCGAGCACAGTTATGTTTTGAATCTTAAAAAAAATTCTGTTTCCGATGGTAGTAATATTTAGCTCTGTACAGAGAGAAATAGCATACTAAAAATGGAAAAAAGTGGTTCGAATCATTTGATCGAGAGTGTATGTACATATGTATATAAACAAATAAAGAAAATACAAGAAACGAAAACAAACCGAATTGAAAAAAAATCAAAACAAACTTTGACGTTATTTCGAACAGTACTTCATGCTGATGATAGTACCTGGTTATCAATTCGCCTTGTGTGTACATATATGTATGTATTTTTAATTTTGGGTTTTTGTGTTTTATTTTTTTTTTTTTTAATTTTAATTAATGAATTTTTTGCTTGGTACTTTATTATTTTTATTACTATTGTTTTTTTTTTAATTTCATTGAATGGTTTATCTTTTTATTTAATTTTTTAACTTTATCCACTGCTAGTGTAGAACTTTTTTCAATTAAAAATAAATAAGTGAATAAAGTCGTTTTATTTCACAAACTCATTAAAAAGGGTTTTATTTGAAAAAATAAATAAATCGTACACTAAATACTCCAAAGCCATGTTATACAACGATTATTAGGTACACGGTAAACAAACACTTTTTTAAACGGAATTAACCACACAAAAAATACTGCTGTTAATAAACCACAATTTGTTTTGCTAAAAATAACAGCTGACTGCAGCAGCTTGTTTAAACATCAGTATATATCGTTTAAAGTGTTAGTGAATAGCAAAATGGTTAATTTTGTAGTTAACATTTTTAAACGAAATAATTGTGGTTTAAAAAGCATAGTGAATCGCACTATAGGGATCAGTTTTGGGGCCCTTTTCTTTTCACCTTATTTTTTAATGACCTTTTTGCAAAGGTAGCTTTTGCAAATTATTTGCTTTTGCTGATGATATTCAATTATGTTGGTCCGGTGAAACGCAGATTTTAGATTCTTTACAACATAAAATCAATCATAAGCTTTCTATGGTTAATAGTTTGATGATGTTAAACTTTCTTAAGGTTAATCCAGAAAAGACTAAGGGGTTAATTTTCAAACCGAATAAAGCGGGAATGATTAATTTAGAGTCGAAATTTTGTGAATCTACCGTATCAATTTTGAATAGTATGAGATGCTTGGGCGTGATTATTGACGATAATTTATATTTTGGTCCACATATTGACAGTATTAGCTGTAAAGTAAGTATAATACTGCGGCATTTATATCATTTTAATCTTTTTCTTCTCTTACATGTTCGTAAAACCACTGCTCATGCGCTATTGATGTCACAAGTTAATTATTGCTTTGAAGTTTGTTATTGTTGCAATGAATTAAACACCCATTTGTCTTTTTTAATTATGTATAGTTATAAAACCTACTGTTTTAGTATGGAGTATTAATAAATACAAATTGTAATATGTTGAAGATATATATGCCTTATTGCAGTTTAACTGCATGTATATAATTATATTTATAATGTTATATTGTAAATGCTTCTTCATAGAATATATATGTGTGTATATCTTTTTTTTATTGTAATATTTTAATATTGACCATTGAACCAAATGTATTCCAAATGAATTTCTAAAATAAATAAATAATTTATAAATATCACATGATATGAACAAACATTGTTGCAAAAAAGGAAAAAGTTTGACTTGAAACAATTTTGTGCTTTTATATAATTAATTTAAATCTTAAGCCTTTCACTTTTTTAATCTTATTGCTTTTATGTTTATTATATATTATTATTTTTTTAGAAACTTACATAAATATGTACATACATATGTGAAATATAAATTTCGTTTTCCTCGGACGGTTTCCTGAACAGTTGAATAATTAAAAGCCTCTACTGCTGTTGACGCTGCTTCAGATGTAAAGGATGCTTTAATTGCTGTGGATGATGTTGTAGAAGACACATGAAATATTTTTGTTTGATATACTGAATTGCGTGTGTGTGTGTGTGTGTATAATTTTCATGTGGAACTATGGCGGTTAATTGGTGAAGTAACGTTGGTCATTATTAAACGAGTTGATATTGATGAATCTAAATTTAAGTTGTTATAAGGTGGAGTTTAGGGACTGTGATTGATGCATTGAGAAGGTATTGTGCGTGGATGCTATTAGATATTACAAATTTTTGGATATTTTCTCCAGTTGCCTGCAATAATTGTGTTCTAGACTAAGATGTTGCCTTGGTTGAAAGTTTTATTTTTCTTTAAATTATTTCTGCTGAAGATAGGTATATTTTTACTTTGAATGATTTTGACTAGGATTTGATAATACATAATACAAAAGTAATTAACTTTTCTTTTTTAAAATTATTAATGTTATTGTTTGCTCTTTTCGCAGTCAATATTATTTTACTGCTGCATTTTGAGTTAAAATTTGATTTCTAATTCACTTTCTCTTAGCAATATTTGGTGTAAAATTCTGAAGCCTTCAGCCTGATCCATTCTAGAGCTTCCGTGCTTATAGATGTAATTAAAGTTATAAAAATTGTATGGCGACCAGAACGATGCGGTATCAAGAAAGGTTAAAAATTTGCTTCATTTTTCGAAAGCAATAATGTTTTTAAAATGGTTGATAAATTGTACACGATATTTTTTTTCTTTTTTGTTACCAAATTTTTAACTTAAGGATTTTTTTTAACTTAAGGATTTTTTCTTATTCCTATCCCATTTCACATTGATTACAATGAATCCTTTTGTCAAGCATAGTATGATCTTCAACAATAGTCTTCATTTTTCAGTTCAATAACTTTAAGAAGTCTGGAGATAGAATTTACAGATGGAATGCTACGATGAATAGATGAAGGTGATAATCTGTTATCTCGCCTTGTGCTATAGATTGGTTTACAATACCTGTTAACAACAATTAAGCAGACAATAAATTAAATAGATTGAAGATTCATTTGTAATATGTTTTGAAATTTTAAAATTTTTAACTTTAAAATCAATTCATACATAAATAAACGAGATTAATTCATTTCCTAAAGCTGCCCTCCATGCATTCCTTATTGATGATCTTTGCGAAAAAGGCAGTTGGCAGAATGCAAAAATATTATATAGTAAAGGATAGTAACAAAATTACTTATTTGTTCGGGGGAAAATTAATTTCTGAAAAATTAAAATGTCTGTAACTTTGTAGGAGCAGAGCTTAAAAGCCACCAATTTTTATCCGCCCATCTTTTACCGTTATCTTGGAATCAAACCTCTAATGAAATTTCAAATATGAAAACTTTCTATCAAAATTCCGTTTTCTTTTAATTTTTTCCCCAATCAGGATTTGAACCATCGATCTTATAAATAATGAAAATTGACTTATTTTCGGCTTTTTAGTTTATTTCATTTATTAGAAAGAAAAATTATTTACAAATGTATGCCGAGGTTTTCTAAAGAAAACAAGAAAAATTAGACGCTAGCAGAATGAAATGCAGCATTTTCTGGGCTACCACATCCTTCATCAGCATTCTTCGCATCTATCTACCTTATGTTATGTACGTCGTAAAAATCATCTATTTAACCAACTAATCTTAATGTTAAATTGGTGAGACATAGTCCACACATAACTTAAAGCATTTCTTTGTCGCCCTCTTTGTAACTCGTCTTGTACATTTGTTGTTGCTTTCGTACTAACCTTCGGTATAGCCACAAAATGCAACTTTTATTTTTTTTAATCATTCATACTTATTTGCATAAAACATTATAGATGCTGTTTCACTATCAATTGAATGTTATGAGTTAAGTATGCATGTAAACACGCGGTGCCTAGCGTTTAATTTTTTCCCCAATCAGGATTTGAACCATCGATCTTATAAATGAATGCAAATTAACTTATTTTCGGCTTTTTAGTTCATTTCATTATTAGAAAGAAAAATTATTTACAAATGTATGCGGAGGTTTTCTAAAGAAAACAATGAAAATTAGACCGAACCAATCTTCGCATCTATCTACCTTATGTTATGTACTTCGTAAACATATACTTTGTGATACGAGTAATCATAAAAGGATATTATTTTTATTAGATCCATCAATTTTTATTCGCCCATCTTCTACAGTTCTCCTGGAATTCAGATCGTAACTCCTAAACTAAGGGTACCCGCCTTATGAGGGCTGCCATCAAAAACCATTCATATGCATTTGAAAGATTAAATGAAAAAATAAAAATTGTAATTTATTTTGATATATACTCTGAGGTTTTCTTTATGTGAGCAGTACCGAAATAACCATATGGATAAGCTTTCCCAGCAGTAATACACATAATAAATATTTTATAGGAATATCATGAAATATTTGTATTTAAAGGAATCAAGCACGATTAAAGTTATTCGGAATACTTTATGACAAATTTTACATAAAGGGTGTAAAATTTAATTTTAAGCAAGAAATGTAAACAGGTATTTTCTGGAGAAACCCTTTGTTTCCGAGTTGCGGACCTCCGCAGAATGTGTTATATAACGAGTATTTCATGGTGGAAAGGCGATTAAAATTCTTTTTCCATTTCTGTGGTTGTCTCGCCGCGATTGTTATATATTGAAAGTTATTGTGCGTTTTTATAGAAACACTTAAAATAAATTGTTGGTTTGGTAATTTGTAATAGAGACAATCTTTAGAAATCAAAGCCGGTGTTAGGAACATCATAGAGGAGGAAATCTGTACTTCCGGCCTAAGTCCGGCTAGGAAGAAAACTTTAGAAAGCGAAGCTGTTATTGGTTATACCAGAGAGAAAAAATCGATGCGTTCGGCCAAAAGCAGGCTACATAAAAAATCTTAAGAAAGCGAAGCCGCTATTTGTCATACCATAAGGGAGAAAGTCGTTGGCTCCGCCTGAAGGATACGCAGGATATCTATAGAAAGCGAAGCCGCTGTTGAGGAGAAATCTGTGCGCCCGGCCGAAGACCGAATATGCAGAAAATCTTTAAAAAGACAAGCAGCTGTTGGATATACGATAGAAGCGATAACCTTTACGTCAGGCCGAAAAAATCGTTTTGGCAAGGTCTACCATTTTTTTTTTAATTTTTTATTTGTTTCCTGTTTAATTAAATGTGCACTTAAATAACCTTTTCAATGATACACATATTGTTCCATTCCGCCATTGAATACTCGATTCATGCCACATTTTATATAAAAACTTCGGAGGTCCGTAACTCCGAACTTAAGGATTGCCGCAAAATTTTTCACTTTACATTTTTTTCTTGAAATTTCATTTTGCATTCACTGTTGCCAGAAGAGCAGAATTGTCTACATTTTGCAGATTTTACCCTCTTAAATTGCCAAAAACCAGATTTGAAGATTTTTGGACAAAAATTGAAGATTTTTTAAATCTGTGTGTCAAATAATTTTTCTTGTTTCCTTCAGAAAAGTCCCCATACATTTGAAAAATAATTTTTCTTTCTAAATAGGGTATTTCCTAATAGGTCTAATTCTCCGAGATCGAAGGGTTTGGTCATAATAATAAAATCCCTCACAGAACTCATCGTATATGAGAAAATTGCACTAAGTCAATTTTCCGCGTCTTATAAAAAATTTCTCAATTTCAATTTGAATAAAGTGTGTTAACAGTTTAATAGCTCTATATGTGCACTGGATTTCCCAATAGGTTTGATTCTCCGAGACCATAGGGTTTTGTTGCTGTAATCGTATTTGTTAAAAAAAAAAGTCCGGAATTTACTATACAAATTTTACTGTATGTATGGAGAAAAAATTTACCGCATGCTACATTTTTTTTAAAAAGTATTTGACTTGACGTATTTATCTTTACACAGATCAAAAATGTTTATTAATTTTTATATAAAGTTTATAACATCGGAGAACTTTTACATACTTATGTAACATATGTATATATGTATGTATGTAACTTTTCAAATAATTTATTTACTCTGTAAGCAAATCTAATTTTTTTAAGTAACAAATGGAATTGTACTGTTTTTGTTTTTTATTACTTTTATAAATATTCGGAGAAACAAATCAAGTTTACGGACGCAGCTCAAAATTAAAAAAAAAAATGCCTAAAAAAAATTTAATTTTAAGCAAAAAATGTCAAGTGACAAATTTGGGGCTGAGTTACGGGCCAATATGGCATGCACAATATGGAATATATCGAGTATTTTGTGGTGGAATGGGTCAATATGGGGACCATTTAAAAGGTAATTTCAATATTATTCAATTGAAAAGAAAAATAATAATACTAAAAAAATTTTTTTTGAAAGTTTTCCGACCAGCTCTTAGTTTTGGAGCTACGGACCTTTAAAGTTTCTACGTATAATACGACATATCTTCATCAAACTTATGGCAAAATGAGGTTTAAAAAGCATCGTACAAATGGTATTAAAACATTTAATTTATTATTTATTAAAAATTAAAAAATTCAAGTGAACAAAAAAAAGCATATTTGCTTTATATTAACTTAAATTAACTAATTCATTTTATCTATGTATACATTTAATTTGATTATAAAAAAGGGATAAAACTACAAATAAAAACTGCTTTATTAACATGTGTGTGTACTTGCATCATTCGGATGAAGAGGGTCATACATTTTACCGGCAAACTTTAAAATTCAACGAATTTATTTTTGTTGTCGGCTTTGCACCATCTCAAAAAAATTGATTTTTGGACATAGCCATTAAAAAAATTTGTCCTCCTATTATATTCTGGTACAGACTGCTTTAAATGCCTCTACAAACCATCTATTGTATTTGTAAGTTCACCACTAGCTTCGTCAACAAAGGCAACGGAACATATCCCTTTTTCAATATTGTCATATGCCTAAAAATTCAAATAAAATATAAATTACAAAAGAAAGTTGGTGTTTATTTTCTTACCTTCCAACAATCTGAGACTACTATAGAGCCAGGCAAAATATACCTTTTAATTGGCGGTATTAATGTCTCAATATTCTTAGATTCTACAGGAACCATAAAATTTGTCAGCCCAAATTTGTCACTTTACATTTTTTGCTTTAAATTAAATTTTACACCTCGTAGGCAACTCATTTTTAAGATGCGTCCGTAAACTAGAATGAAAATAAATTATCATTTTTTAAATAAAGGAAAAAAAACATTTGAAGATTTCTTGAAGATTTTTAAAATTAGGTGCAGATTTTGCCGATTTTTTCGCGAAATATTGTTAGCTTTCTCAGATTTTACACATTAAAATTCTGGCAACACTGTTTGCATCTGTAGGCAACTTTCTTATTTTGGAGCGGTGCCTGTAAACTAGATTTGTTTCGGCCATTAAAATCTTGGAACAAATCTAGTTTACGGGCACCGCACCAAAATAAAAAAAAATGCCTACGGGGTGCAAAATGCAATTTTAAGCAAAAAATATAAAGTGAAAAAATTAGCGGCAACCCTTAGTTTCGGAGTTACGGACCTCCGAAGTTTTTGTATCTAATAAGGCATATATCGAGTATTCGATGGTAGAATGGGACAATATGGGTATCATTGGAAAGGGAATTTAAGGGCCTATTCAATTAAATAGAAAAAAAGTAAAAATAAAATAAAAAAATCAGGTAAGGCTCCAATAAAACTATTTTTTCCATATTAACATAACTTTACTCAAAAACGAAAGTATTTTCTCTTCTATGGTATAACCAACAGCGGCTTTGCTTTCTAAAGATTTTCTGCGTAGACGGCCTTCGGCCGGACGAAAGGATTTTCTCCTCTATGATATAACCATCAGCGGCTTCGCTTTCTAAAGGTTTCTTGCGTAGCCGCCCTTTGGCCGGGCGCAAAGATTTTCTCCTCTGTGGTATAACCAACACCGGCTTCGCTTTCTAAAGGTTTCCTGCGTAGACGGCCTTCGGCCGGACGAAAGGATTTTCTCCTTTATGGTATAACTAACACCGGCTTCGCTTTCTAAAGGTTTTCTGCGTAGCCGGCCTTCGGCCAGACGAAAGGATTTTCTCCTCTATGGTATAACCAATAGCGGCTTCGCTTTCTAAAGGTTTCCGAATAACTTAATTTATTTTGTAAAAAAATTTTTCTCACCAGATTTTTTTATTTATTTTTTCAATTTTTTCCTGCTTCAATAAATAGCCTCTTATATTCCCTTTTCAATGATACTCATATTGTCCCATTCCGCCACAACTACTCGATAAATGCCATATTATATATAAAAACTTTGGAGGGCCGTAACTCCGAAAGTAAGGGTTGCCTCCAAAATTTTCACTTTACATTTTTTGCTTAGAATTGCATTTGCACCCTATAGGCAACTTTTTTTTATTTTGGAGCGGTGCCCGTAAACTAGATTTAAGCCAAAATCTTATTGAAAATTGTTAATCAATCAAACGTTTGGTTTTAATCTAGATATTCTCCTCTATGGTATGACAAACACCGGCTTACACAAAATCTTATGCATAAAATTCATCACACCAAAAATTTAGTCCAAGTGTTTTAAGAACAACGCACTGTAGGTCTCAATATAATTATTAAACAAATTAAGACACTAATACCAACTAAAAATTTATTGTAATAATCTTATAACAATCTCATATTATACTTTATAACTTCGGAAGTCCATAACTGCTTTCTTAAAATTTCATTTATCAGCATTGGCAGCAGACTAGACTTGTTTCTTTTTGTTATCGTTGTTGGGCAAAATTATTTTGAATTCTATGTTTAATTTCAAATATTTAAAATATTTGTTAAAAACTTACCTATACTTGTTTCAATTAAGAAATGTTGCATTTTTTAAACTTCATTTGTTTTTTAATTTATTAACTATTAATTTACTTTTAACACTTATTTTTTTGGGATATTAATTCTGTTTAGAAATGTAACCTTAATAAACTCCTGTTGCATCACACGTAACAAATCACCAAATTTCATTTTTATTCACTTAAATATTATGTACTTTTGAAACAAATCAAATTTTAAGAGTACTGACAAATACCACCTCCTCTTGGGAAACAAAACATCAACTAATTAGTAGTAGAGCTGTGTCGTTCGTGAACGAAAGGGTTAAACTGACCATTCCTGTCTTTTCGTTCAATAGTGAACGGATTAAATTGAACGGGTGACCTAATTTAACGAAATGAGCCTCTGGCTTCTTTAATTCAGTTGCCTACGAAATATTAGATTTAAGTGTGCGAATCACTTTCGTTCAGTTGTTTGTTCTCGTTTTTCTTTTGTGTCATGTTCTTTTAGTTCAGTTAATTTTTTGTGTATTAAAAGGAGTTTATGCATATGCATATATACGTGTGTAAGTACATATTTCACTTTATTTTGAATAAACTAAATTCTAAATTTCGCTCTTTTTTCTTTGCCTTAGGTCCAGAAACTTGCATCTAGCACCTGCTCTTTTTTAGTTCCTTTTCGAAAAATATTAAACCTCTTAAGCTCTTCTTTATGTTATTAAATTTTGTATTATTTAAAACCAATTAAGTCAATTAAAATAGTGATTGTGAAAATCCTACACACCTACAAGAACTTACTATTTTTAAAACCATTTTTACCTTTCAGTAATGTTGACGTTGAAAGAGTATTTAGCAGCATTAACCTAATTAAAACAAAACTTCGAAACAGAATGACTTTCGATACAATGAACTAGCTTCTTTATTATATTAGATATAGTTTACAAAAATTAAATAAATGTTGCCACAATTTTAAAATAACAAATGATCTCATTCAAATATATGATCGAAATACTTATAAATATAACGAAAGTCATATATTTTTGGAATCCTTAAAGGAGGATAAATATTTACCTGAAGATAAACCTGATTTTGAAATGTAATTTAATCTTGTAATGTGTTATTAAATATCAATTTAGATAATTTATAAAGTGATAAATAAATATGTTTTTAAAGAATATTTATACCTTATGAAATAGTAAAGGGTATATACTACATACGTATGTATGTACATTGTATTCTCGGAAATGTTTTTCTTTATTTTGTTTATACCCAGTTGGCATTTTTTTTCAATTATTGATCATATTCGAGTCTTTTTTGACTCTTCTACACGATTAAAATAATCGTTTATGCGCTCGTTTTAGAGTAATAATTGTTTTGTCGGGAGAAAATCGTACCCCAGCCGCGACTCTTTTGAACGAGTCCCTTATGACTCGCATTATTAACTCATTTTCGAAACTGTTTTCAATCGTACTTTTAATCAAATACGCAACGTTCTCGAGTCAGGTTTAGATCATATTCTAGGCGTATGTGGGTCTTTTTCGTATCATTTTAAACGAACATTTCTAATTGTCTGTTCTCAAAGCCAAACATGGCAAATAACATTTTGCTTATTTTTTATAACATTCGTGTTATTTCTTATTTTCTTAAAATACATTTTTCTAAATTTGAAAACAAAAAATTCATTTAAAAAAATGTATTTTACATTTGATCTCTGTTTTTGAATGGAAATTGAAAAAAAAATAAAATATTTGAAACATTTTTTGGTGGTTAGGCTGCGTTAAATATGTATGTCTCTAAAATAATTCTAAAAACAGTCGAATTTCAAGCATTAGCTTTTTGTACTTTTTGTTTTTGTTAAACAAGGCGCTTTCTTTGTGTTTGTCGGAATTACATTCGAGTCTCTTTTTACACGCACATCTGGTTAATCAGTTTTAAGTCATTTTGGATAGTCTTAAAAGACTCACTTTGGTGATTTTTGTAAAAACAATCTTCAAAATGCTAACTGGGTACATACATATACAAACTGTGTTTTATGTAGCTATAAGAGTTTTTATGTTCCTGAAGAATTTTTCGTAATAATGTATATTGCTTTATTTTTATTAAGAAAAAATATTAAAATAAATTTAGCTCTAGCCCTTTTAGCTATTTTCTGATGATAATTTAGCTCCATGAATTTTTAAAATGTAGTCACATTGTTAACAGTCTTAAAAAATAGAAATTGCGGTAAAACGCACAAGAAATTTTTAGCGCAAAATTTAAAATAACCATATATATATATATTTAAAATGGGTGCATCGATTTGCATAAAATTTTAAATGGAAAGAAAAGAGATGTAGTCGAGTAAAAAGCTTTGGCTTGAAGCTATATAAAAAGAGCTATTTAGGGCTACCAAACTTTTAAATTTTGGCTTATATGAAAATTCTTATAAAAAATTATTTATTTTAGCAGTTATTTCAGTAGTTATTGTAAATAAATATTTCTTTATAGAAAATGAACAACAATTATTACCGACCTCAATGCTAAATAACTGAAACTAAAATAAAAAAACTTAAAGCAAAATGTTTAAAATTGAATTTTTTGTTTCAATAACTGACTCAACTAAAAATTTAATTAAATTGTTCATTATCTAGTGTATAAATATTAATTAAATAAAAAGAACTTTTTATATCATAATCGGTATGGATTTCCTACTAAATAGTCCAAAGTTTTTGTTTTAACCCTTTTTATTCAGGTAAAAAACAGTTTTTCTTTTCGATTTCTGGAAAGTTAATATTTTGAGCTGAGTCACTTTTGAACTAGGTGTGCGATGTCTACGTAACACAAACATGAAATTGCTACGCAACAAATTTACGAACCTGCACCATGCGCAACTTTGTCTTGTTCTTCACAGACAATTAAGAGTTCAACTTAAATTAGTGTGTTAAAAGCAATCTATCTGGAAATGGGAAAATCAGATTTGGGCAGTACGTTTGTTTTTATATCCTTCCGACCCTGTAATGTATATATGTATATTCCGAATTCTTATGCATAGCGAAGTCGATTAAGAGACGTCTGTTAGTATTAATATCAAGTTTGCTAAGGCACTAGGTCAGCTATAGATAATTTCGCCAGTCTATCAGACATAATATCGAAAGAGGTGCTATTGGAAATCTGCAAGATCGGTCCATGTCCTTCGACGTTGCTGGAAAAACAAAACGCCTAATTCAAATTTTTCTACATTATTAAGAATTAGAGAAATAAAAATATAAGAAGAAAAAGAAAGACAGAAATAAAAGGAAAAACGAAGTAAAAAAATTGGCGCTCGACCTTATTTTCTAAGTTACAGGTTTCTGAACCTTTAAAATTTTTTAAAATATCAAAATGGGTATCATTTAAAAGCTTTTTAAGAAAATACCAAAAAAATGTTTAACCTATTAAGAGCCGATGCTATTTTTATGTAAAACTATGTACATGTATGTAGTACTTGAAAAATAACATCCGTCTGATTTTTAAGTGTTTGTACGTAAAATAACACAAATTATGGAAATACCTTTTAATTTTTGAATTCAAACTGTATACTTGTTGTTATAGCGGACAAAGCAATTCAGGTTCCTTGCTAATTTCAATTGTCTGTCTATATCGGTTCAAAAGTTTTATAACATACACCAAATTGTATTAACTATCCAAACATTATACTTGTTGTTATAGCAGGCTTAGAAATACAGGATCGTTGTAAATTTTAATCCTCTGTCTACAATTGTTCAAAAGTATGACCATATACATAAAATTAAATGAAAATTGGGGCACCTTTTATTTTATAATTTTATAACGGTCATAGTAGCCGGCATTTTCTTCCAATATTCAAGCGTTTATCTATAACGGTTCAAGAGATAGGCCCATATAGGTATATTTTTTACTATTGAAGCCATAGTGATACTCAGTTTTTTTTTTTTAATTTCAAAAAAAAGCATCATTCAGACGAATTGATAACCTTCTTCTTTGTTTAAAGTCGGTTAAAAACCTACTACATATATAGAAATAAAAAAGAACCGATGGATTGCTCTGAAAATAATCAAATTGTCATTACTATTCAACAATAGGTGTGTTCATTTACTTTACTAGTAAAAATTAGCAACGAGAGAGTGACAAGAAATTTTCCAAAATTACTCTCAAAAATGTGAAAAAGTAAATGAACACTTTACTAGCTAAAATTTGCAAGTTAAAATAGTGTTGTAATGTATAAGTACATATGAGTATTCAATAACTACCCCTATAATTTTTGGAAAAATTATACATATATGTATATTATTTTAAAAATGATGTGATTATGGTCATTTATATTCAGCATTGTCGTAACTGGCGTTTTTCGAGTACGGCTTGTAATAGAATAATGAAAGGTTTTGCAATTTTATTTAATCTAGTACCTGATGTAGTCGAAATACTCTATATACGATAAAGGTGATTAACTACTTTTGACTAAAATGAATGAATAAAATATCTATTTTTAATTAGTTCATACGTTATAATAGCCTGCCTACACATAGAATTTTTATTTCAAATATCGGAAATAACGACAACTTTGTGATTTATTTTCCAAGCGATTTTCATAAAATGGTGTTTTTAATGCGTGGTAGAATAAGCATGCGTTAATAGATATTATTATTGAGAATTTTTGTTCGCTATTGTCTAACGTTAATGCTCCACATTTGCAATCGTTTCTAAACTATAATAATAATAATAAACAGCCGGCGAAAAACGGGTTAAATATATTTTTTAAAGAAAACAAATTTAAGCAATTTTCATTTTCATTGTAATAAAAAGCTTTATCCAAAACAAAATATCAAAAAGCAGTAGAAAAGTAATTTAATAAATTATGTGTTAATTTAAATTTATTTCCCAATATATATTTGAACTAATTGAATTATTTGCCTGCTTAGTGTAAATTACCGAGTAGCTACCTACTCATAATATTTACAACACTAAGATTGTTTGCCAGAACATCCTTTGCCACTGATGAACTAGATACTGTGTTGCTTAGTTCAATTTCATTAGAGATCTTATTTTGCTTCTGTTGTTTCTAAGTTACACAAATATAAATTTATCTTTTTAATACTTTTTATCGCTTTAAAAGTTTACATTTACTTACAATTTCTTTAATTTTCCAAAATATTTTTATTTTCAACTTAATTTTGAAATATTTTTTTGTAAACGCAAACGCAAAACAGCTGTTTGAATAATTATTGCAAGTAAAAATTTTACTTGTAAAAACTTGCAAAAATTTTTTTGTCTCTCAATTTTTTACACTCTTTCGACGCTCTCTCGTTGCAAATTTTTTGGGTTAATGAACGCTTTCTAGTAACAATTGTTACAAATTTGTACAAATTTCTAGTAAATGAACACACCTAACAACAGAAACAAGTAAGAGTGCTATATTCGGCTATGCCGTTCTTTAGATTTATATCTGCGGGATCCCGAAATTGAGTATGGGAATGCACCTAATGTCGGCAGGACAACGGTATTTATTTGTTTTTGCTCTTGTATGTGGCGAAAACGGGTCGAAGTGCATGTTCTGTTTGATCATAATTTTCTGTTTGTTTAAACCTTTTTAACAAGAGAGTGTTCGCACTGTTGATCAATAAATGGCATAAATTCGAAGTAGAGAAATCATACTAAAAATCATAATAGATGGCAAATATAAGGTGTGTTCATTTACTAAAAATTTGTACAAATTTGTAACAATTATTACTAGAAAGTGTTCATTAACCCAAAAAATTTGCAACGAGAGAGCTTCGAAAGAGCGTAAAAAATTGAGAGACAGACAAATTCTTGCAAGTTTTTACAAGTAAAATTTTTACTTGCAATAATTATTCAAACAGCTGTTTTGCGTTTGTGTTTACAAAAAAATATTTCAAAATTAATTTGAAAATAACAATATTTTGGAAAATTTAAGAAATTGTAAGTAAATGTAAACTTTTAAAACGATAAAAAGTATTAAAAAGATAAATTTACTTTTGTGTAACTTGGAAACAACAGAAGCAAAATAAGATGTCTAATGAAATTGAACAAAGCAACACAGTATCTAGTACATCAGTGGCAAAGGATGTTCCGGCAAACAATTTTAGTGTTGTAAATATTATATGTAATTTACACTGAGCATGCAAATAATTCAATTAGTTCAAATATATATTGGGAAATAAATTTAAATTAACACATAATTTATTAAATTACCTTTCTACTGCTTTTGATATTTTATTTTGGATAAAGATTTTTATTACAATGAAAATTGCTTAAAAATTTTTTTTTTAAATAAATTTAACCCGTTTTTTGCCGACTGTTTGTTTTTATAGTTTGGAAACGATTGCAAAGGCGGATCATTAACGTTAGACAATAACGAGCAAAAATTCTCAATAATATCTAAACGCATGCTTATTTTACCACGCATTAAAAACACCATTTTGTGAAAATCGCTTGGAAAATAAATCACAAAGTTGGACATAAACATTTCTGCGACCTTATTCTGTCCTTATTATGTGTAGGCTAAACTAATTTAAAATAGATATTTAATTCATTAATTTTAGTCAAAAGTAGGTAATCACCTTTATCGTATATAGCGTATTTCGACTACATCAAGCACTAGATTAAATAAAATTGCAAAACTTTTCATTATTCTATTACAAGCCGTACTCGAAAAACGCCAGTTACGACAATGCTGAATATAAATGCCATAATCACATCATTTTTATAATTATATACATATATGTATAATTTTTTCAAAAATTATAGGGGTAGTTATTAAGTACTCATATGTACCTATACATTACAACACTATTTTAACTTGCAAATTTTAGCTAGTAACGTGTTCATTTACTTTTTCACATTTTTGAGAGCAATTTTGGAAAATTTCTTGTTACTCTCTCGTTGCTAATTTTTAAACACGAACATTGGGTGTCCAATTTAGCCGAATTCATACGCGTCGTGATGTTCATACCAAGCTGTTGGCTCGTGGAGACGTAGGGCGATAGAATGTTTGAAAATATAAATATGTGACTCTTTCAAATGAAATAAGAAAAGTATTGTAAACGAAAATTTTTTTGTCTTATACCTTAGTTAATTAAATAGTTAATATCTGTTTATATAAAAAATTAAAACAAAAATGAATTTCATTTCGTTTGTTTAATTTAATAATATTGGCATATTTTATTTTATCAAGGAAGAATATTATTTTTACTGCAGCATTTTATCTTTATTCACAGTTGAGGCTACATTTACAAATTAAAAAATGTTAATTTTTTTACTCTGTTTTTCGTTACTCATGATTGGTAAATCATTACCTTTATCTTATATCAGTACTCCACAAATTGAACCAAATTCAATGTTCAACTCAATGTTACACTTCCCTATAAAGAGTTTCTAAAATTATGTATATCATTTGTAATGCTAAAGGAAAGTCAACCTCTAGAAACAAGAGACATTAAGATAGCAACTACAACTTAAAGTTCAAATCCAATTACACAATAACTGATTACAGAAGAGGGTGAAATAGAAGCATTCCGCAAAGAACTCATTGAAAAAGAATTGATGATAGGTGGTACCTATACTAGATTCTGAACGTCCATTTTATCGTCATTTTAATCTTCATTATGAAAATGTGGATATGCCTATTCGCTTACTTGTTTGAAAGTAAATTCAGAGAAATAAAAAATTTGATAAAAAAAATAATTATGTACTACATACACATCCATATGTATATAATTTTACATAAAAATGCTATCGGCACATTAAGCATTTTTAAAAATTATTAGTATTTCCCTAAAAATCTCATAAAAAGCTTTTAAATGATACCCTAATTGATATTTTAAAAAATTTCAGAGCCCCGTAACTCGGAAAATCTGAGTGAGCGTCAATTTTTTTACTTGATGTTTTTTTCTTATTTTTCCTATTTAAAAAGCAAAATTGATTTTAACACCAACACGGAGGGACAGGTGTTTTTTTTTTAATAAATTGTTATCTTGCAAAATGAATAGTATTTAGATACAAGTTGTTAGAAGAAAAAAATCATTTGAAAAAATAAAGAGAAGAAATTTGAGAGATGCGTCAAATCCACCGTATTTATCAGAAGCAATTTACATAAGTGAAAACAGAAAAAATTGTTGGCATTATGTACATATGTATATAAATAAATTCTTTGCATGTTCCAACAACATTATACATTAACCAAAGTAGCTTTAAAATATCATTTAGATATATTTGCACAGAACTGCTTACCTGACAGTGTTTCCGTCGGTAGTGAAGCTTGCAGCATGTCCACGGTCTTTTAGCAAAATGAATCTATCAAGAAAGTGTGGTTCGGCATATGAACGTCGGTGTAGCGCTACTACTTTTCGTGAGGTGTTGGCAGAAATTTAAACTATTTTTGAAAACAAACTTTGTCCGAGATGGATTTATTGGCCAAATATAGAAGAACAAAAAGCTATTTAAAAAAATATCGCTTCTCAGGCATTAAAATAAAATCAAACAATTAACAACTATTTTGAATAATAACAAGGAAACTGCTTATATTGTGTTTCTTTTTTTATTCATAAGCAAAATGTTTGTAAAGAAATACATTTAATTTTTAGGGAAAAATTCACGGGAATAAAAATCGACGATACCATATTTTTTCGAACATTTTTTTACGTGGAAATAATTCACGATTGCAACATAAGGGAATATTCCGAGGAAAAATATACACATAGGGGTGAATATATACTTTTTGGGGTCGGAAAGGATATTGTAGAAGTTACAAATGCAATGACAAACTAAGTTATACCCCTTTTCCACTTTTTTGGTTGAAAATAAATGAAAAAATTCTAGTATCAGACTTATCACGACAATTACACGTTGTTTAAATTACTTATCTTAAAAAATATTCTCAAATATAAAAAATGGCTCAACATATCAACATCAAAACAAACAAATTTACGATTTAGGCTTCCAAACGCAACTTAATCCATCAGAAAATTATTTAATAACAACAATAACTGAGCGTCATTTCTGAGCGGTAAGTTAGGTTAAGGCCAGGATTCACTATCATACACAATCGTACGATTTAATCACACAAAAATCTGGCAGAATTCTGTCCTACTTTAAAAATCGTTTCAAAATTGCGTCGTAGGTGCCACACTGTTATACAAAAAAAAAAAAAAGATGCAAAAACATATGGATTTAATATTTTGTGGATTTTTTCATCTTAAAAAAATCAACCCTGATCGCATAGAGAAAAAAATTTTATGAATTATTTCAAAAGATTATAAAATCGTACAGATCTGTCACACATACATTTTTAATTCACACTATTATACATTTTGAGCACACATGCATTTTTTGACAGTCGTGGGACTAAGTATGATAGTGAATCCTGGCCTTTAGTTGTTAAAATGCCATTGTCAAGAGAGGATTGTTTAATATTTTTACGCGAAAATCGTATTCATATTTAAAGGAATTGATTGCGTTTAAGAAAAAAAGAATTTAACCATTTATATACAAATCTACGCAAATTTCAAGACAGATTTTTGCAATACTGCCGTATGTCTGTGAAATCCTTTGATTTGCTGTTGCAAAAAGTTAACACCAGATTGACAAAGCAAAGAAAAGTAATTTTTGCAGAGCAAAGGCTTGTTTTAACTTTCAGGTAAGTTTTTTTTTATTTTCTTTGGATTGTGTAATGTATTATTTGCAGGTTTTTAGCTACAGGGCATTCCTTTCGAGATTTGGCATTTGCTTTTCAAATTTATCAGTATTTTTATTTTTTAAATTTAGTGTTATATCTTGCCATAATAGCGGTCGGCCTTGTACAGATGAAATTAAAAGCTCCGCATTCACTTTTGGCGTTTGCTTTTCGAATTTATCAGTTAAATTTTTATTTTTAAAATTTGGTAATCTATCTTGCGGTAACAGCGGTCGGCTTTGTACATATGAAAATATAAGCTCCGCATTCACTTTTGCCAAGTTTATACTTTGCCGCTCAAAAATCAACTAAAAATTAGAACAAGTTCTATTCCTGAGCGGCGCCGCTTAGAAACGCCGCTTAGCCGCTAAGAAATGCCGCTCATTGCGTGGCCTCTTCAGTAGTATTCCATATGTTTTTATTTTTTGCCGATCACCGCTCATTGTGTGGCCTCGGCCTAATAAACTAACCGACTGTTGTTTAGGCATGAGCAACTTTTTGTATGGAAATGGCTGGTCCAGAAAACCGATAAATATACTACTAAGATAATGACGGTGAACTAAAACTCGACAATAGTTACAAATATGTGAAAAAATAAACAAAATCGATCAACAAACAGGAGAAAAATGATCACGAAGTTTTGTGTTAGCCTGTTTATATATAGAGGATAAACTTACCTTCTCTTCTCATGCTTGAAATAAAACAAAAATTTTTGTTGGCTTAATTATTTACATTTCCAAAAACTTATTTATTAAAAATCTCTAAATAGAGAGATATGTAAAATGTCTATGAAAATTTGTAGAATAAAATAAATACATTTTTTTAAATCGGAGATTTAAATAAATTAATAGTTCTCTGTCATACCTATCGATCTTACATATAAAAAAAAAGATATTTGCATGCTTCAATTCCCAAATTTAAAATCACCGTTACTGTAATTTCGCCACATATTTCTTTTGAAAAGATTCACTAAGCACTCAATGCTTCATTAGCCTTTGCGTTCTGTTAACTTCCGTGTTGTTGTTTATTTTCTGTAGTAGTAGTAGTTATTTTGTTGAATTAACGTAATAGTAAATATTATCAAAAATATTAAAAGTATCAACCATTAATATTCGGAGTGCTTGGGAAATTTTAAACCTGTAAATAGTATTAAGAACCATTTTGAAAAATAAAAAATCTTTACTGAATTCAACTTCAAAGCTATTACGACAAAACAATCATATTTTCCGTTAAACCACCACCACACCAATAAGCTGATTCGTCGCGGAACGGAAAGTAAAGACTAATTCTGCCATTACAATCAAAAAGAAAGTTAAACCGATTTGGCAATTAAAGCATTCGTATGTATAAACATATCGGTGTCATTTTTTTAATATTTTCTTAAAAGCAGTGTTAGCATCGCAATAATTTATCAGGTGAGTGCAGTTCGGCTGCTAGTTGTTTTTTATATTAGAATATTCTCACCTTTAATGTTAATCGACTACATAAAAAATGCATTTTAAAAAATAATAAAAACAACTGCAGCTACCTGATAAACTATTATACCATGAGTGTTACTTATAACTATTTTAAACAGCATTTTTTTTATATCAACAAATAAACTTGAGTCATAATTTATATTCTAGTCTTATGTACATACATCTATATTTACAAGTATTTTTATATTCTATATTTGCTATGAAAATATAATTTTTATTTTTGTCCATTTTCCACATTATTTCCTATAAACATGCTACACTGTATAGATTGATATAAAATAAAAAGTATAAAAAACCAATATAATAATTATATAATTTTAAACCTTCAAAATCATCTAATAAATTTTTATTTTACTTTTGAATTTAGGATAAGAAAGATCCTAGAAAATCTAGATTAAATTGATTTCGTTCTTAAATTAATTACAGATATCGTAACTTTAAAGTAGTTTTTATAAAAACTCAAAACGTAACAAAGTCAAACCTTTTCATTTTTTTGCATTCGTCACCTTAAAGGCGAAACAATTATTAGGGTATAAGCTACGTTGCACTTGATGCTAAACTTCATGCATATGTACATAAAGACATTATTTGTGTACAGAATATTAAAAAAAATTGAAATGTATTTTAGGATAAATTTGTCATAAACATAGCTGTTAAGTAATGATTAGTAATCGTAATCATTAGTAATTAGATTACTTTTTTTTAAAGTAGAAGTAATGATTACAATACGATTACATTTAGTTTTATACGATTAGTAATTGATAACGATTACAAGTAATCAAAAAATAATCAGGATTACTTGCGATTACTGAAAAATAATCAAAAATAATCAAAAGTAATCAAAAATGAGTTCGACTACTTTAAAAGATTACTTTTGATTACTTTTGACTATTTTTTTACTGTTGATTTTTTGTGATTACTTTTGATTATTTTTGATTTTTTGTGATTACTTTTGATTTTTTGTGATTACTTTTGATTATTTTTAAAGGAATCTTGTACATTACATTTATTGAAAAAAAAAAACTATACAAAGTTAAGTTAGGGTGAATCCGCTAAATAATTGATAATTGAAAATCTGAATTAAGCAAACTATTATTTAAGATTATTTCAGTATGGCAGCTTGCGAAATCGGATGAGAGTCATAGTAGTCTGTTTGTCAAAAGTTTGACATTCCAATATATGTCAGTTTTGATTTTTTCTGTTCTCGTTCTTTTGCCAGCTAAAACCGAAATAAAATTAAAAAAATTAAATTATAGGTGAAAATGAAATGTCGAAAGCGGTTTTTCCGCAGACGACAGTAGTGCGGATCCGGACTTTAATCTTTCTACAAACAAAAGAATAAAGCTATCAAATAAAGAAGCAGGAGGAGCCATCAAAAAACACACTCCGTCTGATACACGAAAAATAGTTTTCAAAGCTGAATTTTACACAGACGTACAAAAAGTAAGTTTATAAGTTTAATTAAGTTTTTAAGATTAATTTGCACGAAGACAAACTGCATTACCTAATGAACACGCTTTGATTTTTAATTTATATCTCAGCTTTCACTTCTCTGTGCTAAGAGCCTTTTCTTATAGTGCAACTTTGTTGTGCTTATGACATTTTGGTTCATTGGCTGAACAAGTTCGGTACAATTTAGTGGAAAACACTTGACTGTTATATTTGTTCAAGGGTAAGGGGCTTTTTTTGGAGACAGGGGCCTATAGGAGGTCAGGGCCACAAGGAACAAAATATTAAGAGCTGAAAAATCTGGAGAGCTGAAAGAGGAATAATATTCGCACACACACACAAAACCCTGACCTAAAAATAAAAATTTTTTTAATTAGATTTTTAAGGAACAAACGTATCATGAAACCCTTGCTCAAATAGGCAATTATTATTTTTAGTCTTCAGATAAGACAACTTCTGGTAGGTGTGTTGCATGTCATCGAGAGATAAAAGGAAGTGGTGAAGTGACGTCCAATTTTATTAAACATTTGCGAGTCAAGCATAATGAAAGTTTTAAAAGATGCAAACATTATAAGGCAGGTTGTCCTGAGACTGTACAGCGCAATCCGTTTTTGATGGTAAACTGATACACGCAATTATTGACTCCTCATTGCCCCTTTCCATTCTGGAAAATAAATCCTTCAGAGAGCTTTTTGAAAATACAGGTGTGAAGCTGTTGAGCAGACAAACAGCAGCTGAAAAATTGGAGGCGAAATATACGATCATAGTGCAAAATATAAAAGAAAAAATTTTTTCTTGCAAATATTTTTGCACCATAGCAGATATTTGGTCTGGAAACCACAGAAGTTCCCTTGAATATACGTGTCATTGGCTTACGGACAATTTGGAACGCAAATCGGCAGCTTTAGCATGCACAAGAATGTTTGGAGTACATACCGCTGAAAATATTGCGCAGATGATTTCGGAAATCAACACTACATTTGGTTTGAACAGCTCAAACATTGTAATGACCGTCACGGATAATGGTTCCAATTTTGTAAAGTCATTCAGAGAATATGGTGTGGGATATACCTTTTCCGAAGATGAACTTATTGACGATCTGCCTGTCTTTGATAATGAAAAGTGGTTGCCTACACATCAGAGATGTTGCAGCCATACTCTCAATTTGCTTGCATCAACCGATTTTGACAACATTTTAAAAACTGAGCAGCCACTGCATTGCCAGCATAGGATGGTAAGTGGTTAATATGTTTTTTTACAAATTCGATAATGTTAAAATTTGTAGACATTCGATAAATGCAACAACTTCTGGAAAAAGTGCAAGTGGCCAAAGTCTTCGGAAATAATTACAGAGTACTTGGGCTCGTCGTTACTTTTGCCTGTTGTTACCCGTTGGAGCTCATTATATGACGCAGTTAAGAAGCTACTCTGCTATAAAGAACAGTTAAATTGTCTGTGCGATAAGCTGTCTTTGCCAAATTTCTCACAAGGAGACTTACAGTACCTGGAGAAGTACGTGTTGGTAATGGAACCAATTGCTAAGGCGCTGGGCTTTCTTCAAGGAGAAAACAACGTATATTATGGTACAACTAGTAAATTTATAAATTATTGTACTACATACAAAAATTTATTAACCACAGGATTATTAATACCGACTCTTGTGACACTGAGCAATAAGCTGCATAAACTATGCACAAACAAGAAGCTGCAACCATTATCCTCTGTAATTATGAAAATGGAACATGGATTGAGACAAAGGTTTCAACCATATTTCATGCTGCACCCTGAGGCAAATATCACAATTACGGCAACAGTGCTAACGCCAAGCATCAAAACGAAATGGGTGAATGTTTTGCAGAGATTAAGCCCAGAATTGCCGGAATTTACTATTAAGAGCATAACCAGCAGAGTTTTGGATACTATGTACAGTTTTTACGACAAAAACTGTAATTCATTTAATTTTGAATCGAAAAATAATAACATATCGACTATGCCCGATTTTTTTGATTTCAGTAATGATGGTGAGCTAATGCGTGCATTACTTTGAATTTTCAACTTTAAAGATTTCACTTTGCAGATGATGAAATTAACACAAGTTTATCTTCAAATGACCAAACCAAAATTGACCCACGTTCCAATATAAAACATCAGTTTTTCAGTTATTTAAATGACAACTCAAGTGCTGACGACATTTGGCAAAATTATGATTTGCTCAAGGAAGCATTCATTTATTTTAACACACCCTTAATATCTTCAGCTCCAGTTGAACGACTGTTTTCGTTTGCCGGGATCGTAAACAGTCCAAGGCGGCAATCATTGTCGAATTATTCTTTTGAAAAATTAGTTATAATGAAAGCCAATTCAAATTTTATGTAAATGAGAATTATTATTCATTATTTATTCATTTTATTGTAGTAGAATTTAATTTATTTATGTTACTTGCTTAATTCAGATTATCAATTATTTGGCGGATTCACCCTAACTTGACTTAGTATAGTTTTTTTTTCAATAAATGTAATGTACAAGATTCCTTTAAAAATAATCAAAAGTAATCATAAAAAATCAAAAATAATCAAAAATAATCAAAAGTAATCACAAAAAATCAAAAGTAATCAAAAATAGTCAGAAGTAATTAAAAGTAATCTTTTAAAGTAGTCGAACTCATTTTTGATTACTTTTGATTATTTTTGATTATTTTTCAGTAATCGCAAGTAATCGTGATTATTTTTTTCAATTAGTAATCAGAAACTGTTGAATAGTGGATTATATAATCATTACGATTCTTTTTAAAAAGTAATGTAATTGATTACTAATCGCAATCGAAATTTAACAGCTCTGGTCATAAACACATTTCAAAGATTTTATTTTATTTTTCATGAATGTGGTAGTATATATATATATATGTATGTACAAAAAACCTGGTAGTTTTATTTTGATAACCTAATGGTTTTTTAGCATTTTGTCACTTGTAGCGGAGTTTTGTACTATTTTTGCTACATTTTAAATGCAAAGCTGCATACAAATAGAAACTGCGTAGATATGTGGTCACAAGTCAATTACCAAGGAAAACTTTAATTATCTTATTTTTGATTTAAACATCATCAGTGAAGGTGATAGTGGCGATAATTGTTTGTGTCATAGAAACGTCAGTGATGGCTCAATTAGGTTGGATTTACCGAAGGAGCGGTGAGCAAAAAAGTTGTGTGTGTAAATGATTTTAGTTTCGTGAAGAAATAATCCTTTAACAAATGTAAACTCATGAGTCTATAAGGTTTGTTTGAGGATAAAGTTTAGCAAATCACCATTTAAAGACAAATCATTCAAATGGGAGACGGTTATTAAAAAAATTAATTTAATACATATTTATTTAAAATATATTTTATTTTTAAATTTAAAAATATTCTTAACAGTCAATTCAGGTTATAAGTTGCAGCCGTATTGTCAGAATGTAATCTGCAACTACAGTTCGTGAGCCTTAATGATGGTAAGAAGTCGAGCTTAGAAGTTATGTGCATTTATATATGTTGAGCCAGTCTACTATTACTAATAATAGTAATAATAAATAATAATAATAATAAATAATAATAATAATAAATAATAATAATAATAAATAATAATAATAATAAATAATAATAATAAATGAATTTAATAAAACTAAAATAAATAATACTAAAACTAATACTTACTCCTAATACTTACTTTACTTTTAAGTTTTTTGTTGTAAATGTTAAAAATAACGGCTATGCTGACAAATATTGAAGCGTCAGTATACCTACACAATAAATGTATTTTTACTTGCAAAGTAATCTCCAATTAAAACGGTCGTGTTCTTATTAAAGTGTTCTCTAAAGTTTTTGAAAGTTTTATTTTTTCACCACAGTGCCCTAACCTTTCGTTTAAATTATAATTTAATTAATTTAAACAATTTCTTAAAAAATATTAAGAAAAAACATTTTGGCGCCCGAGCAGGGACTTGTGAAAAATAAAAACAAAATTTAAAAATAAAAGAGTGATAAATTATTTCATTTTTTAAAATCAGTTTTATAATTTAAAAAAAACTAAATAAATAAACAGTGAACAGTGAACACAAACAAACTATTATATAAAACAATTACTTACATTAAACAGTGTCACAAGTTTTTAAAACATACAAAACAAATAATAAAACAAAACACAATCACACAAACTAAACTGTTTTAAACAAAACAACAAATAAAATACAAATAAAACATATAAAGAAAACAGTGATTAAACATAAAATTACAAAAGTTCTAAACAAACATAACAACAAAAACGTTAATAAACACAACAACAAGTAATTTAATCTTGGAATAATCCTATCCAGAAGTTTACTCAGATGCCCCGTTGCCGCTGTATCATCTGTAGAGCCGAGCGTATCCAGGGAAGTAATTCCGAATCAGACCAAGAGGTAACAAGTGTAAAAAATATTGTGTTATTACCTTAAATTTGTTAATTATTCAAATTTAAGAGATTTTTGTAAATTATTCAAAAATTAATTCCACATTGCAAGTCGAACACAAAATATATTTTTTACACTTAAATAATTGTGAAACAATTTATTTATTTGTTATATTTAAACAAAACCCACCCTTAAAAGTGAAACTTAACGCGAGTGTTAATAATTTTGTTAATATAGAAACATACATTTATAATTTATTCTCTTTATTAGTGAGAGATAAATTAAAATTCTTTAATTGCCGTCGGTATTGCAATATTATTAAAATAATTTTTATTGCTTTGAAAAATACACGAAATTATTCGCGAGTGTTAATTGTGTTTATTTTAAATAAATTAATTTATACCATATTTACATTTACTTTTACATTCGTTTTTATTAAATTATTAAGATCAGTGTTTCATTCCGAGTGTTCCTATACCACTTGTATTATTATTTACTCTCAGCTAATAACAGTGTGGTGCGTTCACACTAGCATCGAAAAGTTAATTTTCACATAGTTTTAAAATATCAATTTGTTTGTGTGTTCACACTAGCTTCAAAAATTTTTATTCTACATTTTTATAAAACAAATTTGCTTAGCGTGTTCACACTATCAGATTATATTCTATAATACTTGAGAATTTAACTTATAACGATTTTACTTGGTTTAATAAATATTTATTATACCAAAGGCTGTTTAAAGTGGTTTTAGGCGAAAATTAAATAAATTACTTTTAATTTTTGAACATACTGATCAAAATTTACTATTTTTTGCAAAATAAAAATAGATCTGAAAACTGTAAAGAATCCGAATACCGTGTAACCGACGAGAGAATAATATTTTATAATTCTTGTGGTCCAAAACATTTTTAATTTCTAATTTGGAACATAATTCGGCCAATAAATTAATTTGGTAAATTTAAAATTTGTTTTGAGGAATAAAATAAAGTAGAAGTTATACAATGCCTAGTAGAAAACATCAAGATTCTCCTTCCAGATCGGAAACTTTGGAGAAATTAATGGCAAAGAAAGCAAAGGTTGTACAAAATATAGTTAGAATTCAGCAACCTATAAGGGAAAAGACGATATCTTTTAACCCTATAGAATTAGAATGTCGCTTAGAAATTTTAAAAACTTATATTGACCAAGCAATGAAGCTTCAGTCAGAGGTTGATAATTTAGATCCCGATAATGACGATAGAGCTGAGCTTGAGGACATTTGTGTGACAACAAAATCAATGTTTTTGAGTCTATTGGCTAAAAATAGGCAGCCAAACTTGCCTGAAATCTCTTTCAGTGCACAGACACATCAGTCAAGACTCCCAAATATGAAGCTCCCCAAATTTAATGGAAAATATTCTGATTATAAGAATTTTATGAGCTTATTTGAGAACTTAGTCCACAATGATCCGACGTTGACAGATATTGAGAAGTTTAATCATTTAATATCATGCTTGTCCGATTCAGCTTTAGGTACAGTGAAAGCTTTTCAGATTTCAGAAGAAAATTATCCCAAAGCATTAGCCAGCTTAAAAAAGGTCTACGACAATGAATGCCTAATATTTTTTGACAATATTGCAAAACTTTTTGATTTGCCAGAAATCACAAAACCTTCGGCTTCTGCTTTGCGAAGCATGATTGATACCGTTTCTGCTATTTATGATTCGCTGTTGTCAATAGGTGACGATAAGAAAATAACGAATGCCATATTAATACATTTAGTGATGTCAAAAGTAGATCCAGTGACCAGATCAAAGTCGGAAGAACAGCTTGATTTCGAAAAGCTCCCTTTGTGGTCAGACTGCGAAGCCGCCTTGAACAAACGGTACCAGCATATTTCTGCTGACGAATCTTCTAGTTCAAGACCGAGGTTTAATAGTAATAATAATACTACTAATAAAACAGAAAATTCTAAAAAGAAAATTTACAAAACATCATTAAATTGTACAAAATCAAAACCATCTGCTGATAAGTGCTTGTTTTGCCGATCAAATCAGCATATAATAAATAATTGCCCTTCTTTTACTGCTGAGCCCGTAACCCAAAGATTTGATTTCATAAAATCTGTGCCAGCATGTATTAATTGTTTGAGAAAAGGTCATACAGTAGCAAGATGTCAATCATCTAAGTGCAGAATATGTAGTGGTTCTCACAATTCACTATTGCACAAATTTAATGCAAGTTCTAATAATTTGAATAATCATGCTGAACAGCCATCTACTTCACACGCGTCTGTTAATTATTCATCATCGGATGAAAGAATTATTCTTGCCACAGCTGTTGTGAAAGTGAGAAGTAATTCTGGCAAATATATACTGGCCAGAGCACTTTTAGATTCCGGTTCTCAACCAAACTTGATAACTGAGGAACTTGCGCAGCTACTAAGACTGAAAAAAGAAGGAGGTAGATTAAGTCTAAATGGCATAAGTGAAACAAATTCGGTTTCCAAATCTTGTGTAAATTTAACTGTCACGTCGAGGGTTAACTCTACTAACTTTACTTCAAAGTTCTGGGTATTGAGTCATATAACTAATTTGCAACCTGATCTTAGAATAAATACAACTAGCTTAAATATTCCTAAGAATATAGAATTAGCTGATCCTTGCTTTCATAAGCCACAAAAAATTGATTTATTGATTGGCGCTGAAATTTTCTTTGATTTGATGTGTGTTGGTCAAATAAAGTCTGGTCCGAGCCTGCCAATTCTTCAAAAGACGTCGCTTGGTTGGATTGGAACTGGAAAATACAACCAATCAAAGGGCTCGACCAATAATAATGCTTTTCATTTAAGTACTATTGTAGAAAACGAGAGCAATGTTGATTCAATAGTCAGGAAATTCTGGGAATTAGAAGATCTTCCAAATGAGTCAACAAAAATATATTCTGAGGAACAGCAACAATGTGAGGACAAATTTAGAAATTCAGTACGACGCTTAATGTCAGGACGATTTGAAGTCTCACTGCCTTTCAAATCTGATACAAAATTGCTTGGTTTATCTTTGGAAACTGCCAAAAGGCGATTTCTCTCTTTGGAACGAAGACTTTCTAAAGATGACATCATGAGGCAGATGTATCATGATTTTATGAAAGAGTATTTCGATTTAGGTCATATGTCACTGTTGAATAATATGCCAGATTTTCCTCACTATTTTATTCCACATCAATGTGTTTTGCGACCTCAGAGTACAACTACAAAACTTCGAGTAGTTTTTGATGCTTCATGCAGAACTTCTTCGCACGTATCGCTTAACGATTTGCTAATGGTTGGTCCGACGATTCAAGAAGAATTATATTCTACATTAATCCGTTTTCGATTTCATAAATATGCAATCACTGCAGATATTGAAAAGATGTATCGTCAAATTTTAATTGGCGAAAATGACCGAAATTTTCAATTATTCCTTTGGCGAGAAAATCCATCTGATTCCGTAAAAGTGTTTCGTTTAAACACTGTTACATACGGCACGGCGTCAGCGCCATTTTTAGCGATCAGATGTTTGATTCATTTAAGCGATTTGTACAAAGAGACTTTACCTATTGGTTCAAAAGTTGTTCGCAGTGATTTCTATGTAGATGATTTATTAACTGGTGCTGATAGCTACCAAGACCTGAGTATAATTCGTAACCAGGTTAATGAAATTTTGAATTCAGCTGGTTTTAAACTTACGAAATGGTTTTCAAATCATCCTGAATTTATGAGTTCAATACAGAATGAAAAATTATTACATACCGATTCCGATTCAGCAAAAGCTCTTGGCATACATTGGATTCCGAAGAACGATTCATTTAAGTTTCGTTTGGAAAATAATTTTCAAGAATTAAAAGCTACTAAAAGAAACATATTGTCAGTTTCTTCGCGGTTATTTGATCCTCTCGGACTTTTATGCCCTATAGTAACAAAATCCAAAATGTTATTACAAGAACTTTGGATTCAAAAACTTGACTGGGATGAATCAATTCCCATGAGACTAAATACTTCATGGGAAAATTTCAAATCTAATTTACTGGAAATTGATTCAATAACAATCCCAAGATTCGTTTTTACAACTTTTAAAGCAAAAATTCAAATTCACGGATTTGCTGATGCCTCAATTCGAGCATATGGTTGTTGCATCTACATTCGAAGCTCCGAATCAAACAGAATTGTTTCGAGACTACTTACGGCGAAATCTAAAGTTGCTCCTCTTAAGACCAAGTCTCTTCCGAGACTTGAGCTATGTGCTGCACACCTATTAGCTAAGTTGTGGAATCGAATTAAGTTAATGATGAGCTTTGAAGTCGAGTGTGTTAATTTCTGGACTGATTCAGAAATAACACTTCATTGGATTAAAACACATCCATCCTCTCTATCCACTTTTGTTTCAAATCGAGTGGCTGAGATTCAAGAATGGTCAGACCACGTTTCGTGGCGCCATGTTCCCACCAAGCAAAATCCAGCTGATATTGTTTCAAGAGGATGCGATGTTGAAGAATTAAAAAATTCGATTTGGTTTGAGGGACCTTCGTTTTTACTAAGCGAAAGTTCCCACTGGCCTGAATTATTGGAAAAAAGAAAAATGAATGTACTTATTGCAGTAGAGGATCCACATAATTGCCTATTGGATCTTATAGAAAAATATTCGTCTTACAAAAAGCTTCTACGAGTAACGTCTTTTGTACTTAGATTTGTTGACGTTTTGAGAAAACGCAAAATAGACAAAGGCTCTAGACCTACTGCAATCGAATTGAAATGGTCATTCTTTCGGCTTGTAGAGACAATCCAGAAAAATTACTTTTCTGAGGAGATATCGAAATTGCAAAAATCTCTTGTCTTGCCATCAAACATTCAAAGATTAACACCATTTGTTCATACTTTCACAGAAGAGAAACGAACATTTTCACTTTTAAGGGTAGGTGGGAGATTGCTTAATGCAAACTTGAAGTATAATACCAAGTTCCCACTTTTATTACCGAAAAGAAATAGCTTTGTCACACTGTATTTGCGGAATCTTCATTTTGAAAATTGTCATGCTGGCACAAAAGCACTTGTAGCTCTTTCGCGGCAGAATATATGGCTTATTAATGCGAAAGAAGAGTGCAGCAGAATAGTTCGCCGGTGTGTTCATTGCTTCCGTTATAAACCAAAATTAATGTCCCAAATAATGGGCAACTTACCCACTAGTAGAGTGAGAGCTACCCGACCCTTTTTAACGGTCGGCGTAGACTTCTGTGGTCCCGTTAACGTGTCACTGAGAATACGTGGTAGACCACCAATTAAAATGTATATAGCGGTTTTCGTGTGTTTCACTTCTAAGGCGGTACATTTAGAATTAGTGTCTGACCTGTCTACTGATTCTTTTCTTTTATCTTTTAAAAGGTTCGCTGCCAGGAGAGGACTGCCAACAGTAGTTTGGTGCGACAACGCGACGAACTTCGTCGGAGCCAGCCGAGTGCTGAAGGGGCTGCAACAGGTCGTCGCATCATACGCAGCGTCGCACTGTGAGGTGAAAGCCTTCAGAAGTGGCGATTAATTCAAAAGATGAACTTTAACTTTCACAACCGTATTTGGTACCACATGAAAGTAAATAAAATTCTACATCACTAACTGCAAAAATAAAAGTTCTTGGTAGTTTACTTTATTTGCAGTGTGTGTTCAAAGTTCATTCATTTTTGTTATTTTTGCGCGCATTGATTAAAAGAGAAAATTTTGATAATTCAAGTGATTATAGTTTTTATTAAGACTTCTATAAGTAAAAGTTTTGTAATGGAACCGTCAACTTCAGGTATATGAGCATTAAAAAAATTATTTTTTTGTTTAGATAAATGTTTTAGAAATATTAAAAAAAAAAAAAATAAATTTATCTAAAAATGTGGTATTTTTGATATATACATTGAGTTTCAACAACTTTGCGGATGAGTGCAGGAAAAAATGCTTTTATGCTCTTAAAATATAAGATTTTAGCTAATAAATCCCAGAATACCTATTTGCGCATTTGTGTGATTTTTGAGTTATGAAGGTTTTTGTGAGAGAATTCCAGTTGCCAATGTGAAAAAAACAAACAAAACAACAAGTTGTTTTTATTATCTTTTGTTTTTGTTATTGTAGCTAACGTTCATTTGTTTTTTTGTGTTGACTGTGAATGTTTTGTTTAATGTGATGTTATTTATTAATAGTGTTGTACATTTGTAGATTATTCGGTACAAGGGAAAACAAAAAGTATTTTGCAAAATTTAAAATGATTAAAAATTTACCTAATTTTAGGAACAATTCCCAAAACAATTTTCATTTCTCGTCATGAGTTACATAATTTTTTGAAGAACTTAGATATTAAATTACTTCAAGATAAATTCAAACTTCTGAGATTGGAAGTAATCAGACGCGTTGACCCTAAAGATCTAATAGATTTTATGAACAGATTTAATTCTTTTTGCAAAGACTATAAGCAACGCTGGATAAATAGTCAAAGAAAGAATGAAATTTTTTTAAAAAATAACAAGAATTGGCTTGATGCTTCGATCTCCTTTATTCCACCACCAGCACCAATTAAAAAAAGAGGTCGGCATGATCTCTCATTTGATGAGTGTAAAGAAAAAACTAAGGTAAAGAAATGTAAAGATATAAGAGATAATACTCCATTGGCTGTTTTGGCTTACGCCACTCAAATGAGCTTGAGAGCTGCTGGAAAAACAGATGCGTCGAAAATAGTCAAAGAAATAATATCATCTCCTACAAGAGCAAAAAAATACCGAACAAGTCTAGAACAGGTATACCCACAGCAATTAAGTGCGGAGGAAGCTCTTTCCGTGTTTGTTGAAGCGAAGCTAACTCGATACCAATATGATGTAATTAGAAAAGCCGCGCCTGAGAAATTTCCATCATACAAAAAAATCCAAGAAGTAAAAAAAAAATGTTATCCAGAGCAAGACGAAATAAAAATTACTGAAACGTCAGCCCAAGTAAATCTACAAGCACTTTTAGACCATACCACTAAGCGTATTTTTTCGATACAAAATGTTGATTTAAATTTGTTAGGTAATGAAGAACTGTCTAAAATGACTTTATACTCTAAGTGGGGCTTTGACGGGAGCTCAGGGCATAGTTCATATAAACAAGCCTTTCATGACATCAACGCCTCAGACTCTTCAGTATTTATAACATCGATTGTACCATTGAAACTAGTTTGTGGAAAAAAAATTATTTGGCAAAATCCTCGACCGTCTTCCACTAGGTTTTGCAGGCCCCTGAAAATTGAATTTTTGAAAGAAACGACCGACAATATTAAACTCGAAAAAGAAAGAGTGGAGACTGAAAAAAAGGCTCTTGTCGATTCCGCAGTATTAGTTGGAGAGAGATTAGTGAAAGTTAATCACGAACTAATTCTAGTGATGATAGACGGTAAAGTTTGTAACGCTATTACAGACACAAAGTCCACACAAAAGTGCTATATATGTGGCGCCACAAGTAAAGAATTCAACAATATTGACAAAATGATTTCAAAAGATATTAATATAGATAACATGCAGTTTGGTTTATCTGTCCTTCATGGCTGGATAAGATTTTTTGAGTGTCTTATTCACTTATCATATAAACTCCCGATAAAAAAATGGCAAACTAGATGTGATGATGAAAAAAAAATTGTTGCTGATACAAAAAGACGCATTCAAAGGGAATTTAGAGAGAAAACTGGATTGATTGTTGACCAACCAAAACCAGGCTTTGGAAACTCAAATGATGGGAATACTGCAAGGCGTTTTTTTCAGAATGCTGAAGTATCTGCAGAAATTACAAAAATTGATTTGCAGTTGATAAAAAATATGCATACAATATTAATAGTTGTTTCCAGTGGCATTGAGATCAATATCGAAAGGTTTTCTAATTTCGCTAATGATACTGCAAGGATATTTGTTAAAAATTATCCATGGTATTATATGCCTCCTACTCTACATAAATATTTTATTCACGGGCCAGAAATTATATCGCTTTCACTATTGCCTATTGGCCAACTAACTGAAGAATCTCAAGAAGGTAGAAATAAGGACTTTAAAAATTATAGGGAGCACTTTTCGCGTAAATGTAGTAGGAAAAATACCATACAAGACGTGTTCAATAGATTTCTTTTAACTTCTGATCCATTCATTTCAAGCATGATAAATAGTTGTAAAAAAAAAATGAAGCAAATGCCAAACTCTGCATTGGAGTTACTTATTCTTCCCCAGAGTGAGAACGAAAATGATGACAATGATGATTGTGAAGATAATGATGGTTAGGAAGTTAATTTTGCTTTTGAAGTTAATAAAATGAAGTAAATAAAAAAGCCTTATAAGTTTTTTTTTAATGTTTATGTTCTGAAATGTTTGTTTTCTGTTTATAAATATTTATAAATAAAAATTCGTAATATTTTCTAACGTGAATTTTTTTAGTTAAATCTCTGGAGTTATGGATTTTTGGGGAAAAACGGATTTTATGTTAAAACTTTGCTAATACAAATGCATATTAAATATTTATTTTTTTACTTAAATAAAAAAGAAATATTTGTGCTAAAGGCACGTAAAGTATGCTCTAATTTACAATTTAAGTTACTAATTTATCGTTTTTCGTTCCAAAGTTACAGCAAAAATAATTAAATAACACTATTTTCTCCAAAATACATAAAAGGCCAAAAAAGGTTAACAATTTTTTTTTTCAACAATTCTTTTTTTAAATGCTGGTTTTTTATGTATCTATTAATATTCATCAATAAAAAATAAGAACATTTTAAAATTACGACTTCTATGAATTAATCGCCACTTTCTCTACCATTCACCCCACTGTGCGTCGTCCGGGGTGAGGTTCAGCTTCATACCACCTCGGGCGCCACATTTCGGAGGGCTGTGGGAAGCAGGCGAAGTTCTTACTTCTGCGAGCCGTGGGCAACGCATCGCTCACTCAAGAAGAGATGGGCACAATGCTTTCAGAAGTAGAGGCGGTGCTCAACAGTCGGCCAATCGCACCGCTGTCTCCAGACCCCAACGACGGGGAAGCGCTAACTCCAGCGCACCTACTGATAGGCGAGGGTCTGCGTTCGCTGCCGCCAGAATCCGTAGAAGACGTGACAGGCAAAGAGGCGAAATTATGGAAGCGATGGCGTCTGCTTTGCGGTCTCAAGCAGACATTCTGGCAGGCTTGGTCTCGCGACTATATCCTGGGACTTCAGGGCAAAGGCAAGTGGCGCGAGGAGATGCCCAGTCTCAAGGTCGGTCAAGTGGTGATAATCCACGAAGACAATTGCCCGCCACAGCACTGGCTGACCGGGAGAGTCGTCAACGTCCACGATGGAGACGACGGCAAGGTCAGGGTGGCGGAGGTCAAGACCAGAAACGGCGTATTTAAACGCCCAATATGTAAATTGGCTCCACTACCTGATGGTTGAAGACCTCAGCTCCTTCAATGGGGCCGGAATGTTGAGCCAGTCTACTATTACTAATAATAGTAATAATAAATAATAATAATAATAAATAATAATAATAATAAATAATAATAATAATAAATAATAATAATAAATGAATTTAATAAAACTAAAATAAATAATACTAAAACTAATACTTACTCCTAATACTTACTTTACTTTTAAGTTTTTTGTTGTAAATGTTAAAAATAACGGCTATGCTGACAAATATTGAAGCGTCAGTATACCTACACAATAAATGTATTTTTACTTGCAAAGTAATCTCCAATTAAAACGGTCGTGTTCTTATTAAAGTGTTCTCTAAAGTTTTTGAAAGTTTTATTTTTTCACCACAGTGCCCTAACCTTTCGTTTAAATTATAATTTAATTAATTTAAACAATTTCTTAAAAAATATTAAGAAAAAACAATATATGTATATGTAGATCAATACTTATAATTACTTCTTAGAACACAATACAATATTTAGCACCCTAATATATTTCTTTAACCGGCTATATGTAACATTTAATTTTATGTACCTATTTTGTCACAAGTGTTTTTTTTTTTGCAACTTACATTTACTTATGCTAATTTTTTATCAATTGTAACGTTAGTATGTACATAACAATTGTTATCAAAGCTTGTCTTATTAATTGGCACTGTTAATCAATTTTCAAGGAAAGGCAAACATATATTTATCCTTTTTGAGGACATCGAAAACAGTTTTCGAAAGGACATATAAATAAAAATTAACAATAAAAAAAAATTTTTTTTAAAAATTAAAACAATATTCCCTCATAGAAAAAAAAACTTTGTGAAGTTGAACTTAAAAAAAAAAACTATAAAAACAATACTTAAGTACAAAACTTAAGTCTGTGTAAGAGAATGTTTAAATTTAAAGCGAATGAAAAATTTACCAAAAATTGAGTTAAATAAAAAAAGTAAAATGAATAAAATGAAATAAATTAAAAAATAAAATGAATAAAATTTAAGACTGGTTTAACAAAATTACTGCTGATAAAAACTCATGAGCGAAGAACAACTATTTAAAACAACTAAATTAAAAAAAAAAAAAACAACATACATAAATCCTTAATCCTTTGAAAATAAGGAAGTATGCATAATTGTATAGAAGTGGAATCCGTGAAACAATAAATTATTCATAAAACTCAACTGTACTGAGGAGGACATCAAATCAGGCAAGAAGCAGAGATTTGCGGAAATAAGTATTGTATTCTTTATTCATTCTTTATCTTTTTCTATATATAATTAATTGATACATAATTAATGTATTTTATAATGTATTTTGTATTAAAAAAAAATTTATGTTTAAGCTTATGTTTAAGGGTGGTGAACACGTATTTATCTCCGGAAACAATGTTTTTAGTAAAAATGATTAAAAAATGTAAGGCCTTTAAATATGTGATCGAAATTGTGGATATTGTGTAAGAGGACGAAGCTTTTGAAATGAGGTACTCGGTAAATCCCTTCCTTCAAAGAAGAGATTCATAATATTGAATCTTATCTTTTAAAATATATTATGTGGGATACCGACTATAAAAATTTCTGCCGCATGGATATTGGAAACTTTGAGTTTCCTCTTGGATTAGTATCCAGCTCTTATAATTATTGGACATTAAATAAATGCTCTTGTTTGCTGTTGCTGAATTAATAACTGTGAAAATTTGTTGCCGTTTCTCTGTACTTGACATACAAACTTAAGTTCTAGCTAATGTTTTACAATGCCAGTACCAAAAATATATAAATGTGCTATTTGCCAGGAAAAATTTGCAAAAATTGTGAAATGTGGTTCCAAATGTTTCTGATAAAGATGTTAATCAGCTTGTTAAGAAAAGGCCTCAGTCCTTCAGTTTTACTTGCTTCGTGGCCAAATCCATGAAGGAAAATTATGCTTCATTTAATGGCACTATGGCCGAAGTTTTGCTTGAATTCAAAAATTAAGTATCACCTCAAATTAAGGACATGAAAACAGATATTGACGCCTGTAGCAAACGTATTAACGATTTTGAATTTAAGAACCACAACTAAAGTGTCAGCACTAGAGCTGGAAAACCACATTATCTACCGAAGGCTTAATCATGGAGATGTGCTTACTAATAGATTGCTGTCCGGCATGCAAGACTTAATATCTCCTATAGTGTCTTTATGCTCTTTCTAAGGTGTTTAAGTATCAACAGTAAATATCAATAGTGTTTGCAACATCAATAAAAATAATGTCATACTGGTGAAGAATTATAAACAGGGATATATTCAAAGCGAAAGTTATGCTGCAATATGGCACGGAGGTAATGTATGATGCTTGTGAATGTGCAAATTTGCTGGACGATGTATCTAAGTCTAAAAAATAACCTTTTCCCTTTGTTTTTTTTTTTCGTTATTCAATTTTTTTTAATTAAATTTTCACTAAATAAGATTTAATGATATTTTTACTTTTGAATTTTTTACTTTTAAAACAAATTGTTTAATCTTTTTTATGGGTTTTTTCTTTCTTATTTTTTAATTTTTTAATACTTTAAGATAGTTCATGTTATATGAAAGCTGGGTATTTTTGTGTATTATTAAATTGTATATTATAATTCTGAGTTTATAATGCATGTATCTTTTCAATTCTGTTACAATCGATGGTTCCCTACAGCTTTTACGATTTTTTATGTCTTCTAATAACTTGAATATTGATCCCATTATAAGCAGTGGTGCATTTTTGAGGAGCAAACTACTCTAATATGCCGATCAGCTAAAAGTTGCTCATATGAACTGCCAGAGCATAAGCCCCTCCTATAAGTCTGTAAAATTTGATGAGCTTGCACATATTGTTCGAGGTAACTTTGATCTTATCGGTATTACAGAAACGTGACTGAAACCTTCGATTTCTAATACATCCATTAGTATGTCTGGATACAATTTGGTAAGAAGTAACCGGTTACGTAGAAGAGGCGGTGGGGTATGCATTTACATATCAAAATCGCTAGAATATAATGTGTGTGGCTTTTCTAGTGGGCTGTGAGTTACTGTTTATTGAGATTAGTTTCAATAGTATTTCTATATTGTTTGGTGTTGTATATTTGCCTGGAGATATTTCAGAATTTGAAAGTTCTCATCATGTCTTATTTCTAAGACATTCTAGTATAATTATCGTCTGCAACAAATTTGATGTATCTAAGTTCTATTAATTACGTTCAACGTGCATGCGACTGAATGTTTCTGTTTTTCATAACTCTAAACCGACCCATTTTAATGTTGCGCACGGCACCTAGGGACTTTAATCACATTGAATGGGATAGTCTATCTTCTTTTATAGCTAAATTTAATTTGCTTCACTTTTTTGCCTCTAACAATGTCGAGTACCAAAGCTCTATTATTTGCTCTCTTGTAAATTCTCTTTACACGTTTGTGCCAAAGATGAGAAGGAGAGTAAGAGTTGAAGGTAACATATGGTTGAAATCTAATGGCATTATAATGGCTACTTCTGTGAGAGATTTGGCTTACTCGGCTTTTCGTTTAAACAAGAGTGTTTCTACTTGGAAAGTATACTGCAGGTATCAGAACAGGGCAAAAATGCTATTCGTAAGGAGATACGAAATTTTTATTGTAAATTGTTTTATGGCCTACTAGAATTTGGAAAATTTTAAAGAAGTCTGGTCTTAGTAATGCAAATAGTTTGCTAAGTGAGTTTAATGGCTCGATTATCGATTGCAACTGAATTTCAGTGGAGTTGACTACAAGCAACGCAACTGGTGGCCAAAATGTTATTATGTACGGCAACCTTATCCAGTTGCCTAAAGTTATTGTTTTTTTGCACATCTCTAGTTACAAAAAGTAAACAAACAATTAAGTAAACAAACAATTTAGAGTTCCTTTTCTAGTATTTGGAGTTTTTTTTCCTTAATTTCTGTATTAAGGGTCTGTTCTTTAAACAAGGCATTATATTTCTTTTGTTTCAATTTCTTGATTTCTTTTAAGAGCTCATATTTCTTGATTTTTAAATTTTTTATTTCTTGTAAAATTTCTTTTTTTCTCCATAGTTGTTTCTCAATTTTATTCATAGTTTTAACCATTTCACTATGGGTTTCAGTTTGTGCCTGGAGAAGATTGAATCTTTGTTCTTCTATTTTTCTTTTGTGGCTCTTGCTGTTTTTTCTTTTGATGCTCATCAATCCCTTGCTGCTATTCGTTATACTTCTCGGGATGAAATTTCAGTTCTGGAGTATTTTCTTTTTGGCTTACACCAAAGATATTACCATTAGGATTAACAACGAGATCAATTTGTAAGAGATCTGCAACTGACTGTTTCAAAGGCGATAAGGTTAGTTCTTCTGACGGACCAGCACCAGTCAGTCATATGAAGATTTCTTTTGTTTTTAGCAATCTTTTTCTTTAGTTTAGCTTTATAGTGAATCCATACTCTCTGCCATTCTTCGGAAGTACGCACCATAGCTATTTAATTTGTTGGACACTTCAGTCCATACTAATTCGGCACTAGATTTTGTTTCTCCAAAGGCACGTATTCCTCTTCCAATATTTTGTTTTAATTCCATTTGTCGAACCAGTTCCTCAAATTGTTTTTTGGTTGTACATTTAACCATTTTTAATATACATGTGTATTTGCAAAAAAAAAACTATTTTAATTTTGAAAAATATTAGGCAACAACTTTTGATCATAAACCACCACAAAAAAATAGTTGTCGGTATTGCAACTGAAATTATCAGTTGATAGTTGCAAGTTGCCATCGGAAATGCAATATTGGCAACTGGCAACTCCACTGAAGTTCAGTTGCAATCGATAATTGAGCCGTAATATTGACGAAATAAATGAACATTTTGTGAGCGTACTGGTCCATTATTTTGACTTTTCATCTGATAGCGATGCAACTGTTTTCTTTTCGTTTAGTTGTGTGAGTGTCGGTGAACTTTTTGATGCAATCTGCAAAACTAAATATAGGCCTGTAGGTATTGATCCTATTCCTATTCGCTGCCTTAAGGCTGTCTACACATACATATCTCATATTCTCATTTATCATGTTAATACTATTTTTACCACATCCATGCTTCCTACAGGCTGGAAGGTGGCCCGCGTTGTTCCAATTCCGAAATCAAGAAATGTTAGTAGTTTGGATGATTTAAGGCCCATTCCAATTCTTCCTTCGCTTTCTAAGGCTGTATATTAAAAGTCCAAATACTGCACTACGTTCAAAAGCTCATTATTCCCTCTCAATATGCCTTTCGCCGCTATCTCACAACAAACCTCCCTTCTTTTTGATATGAATGATGATATTCGACGACATTTAAATAATGGAAAAGTATCTGTTCTTGTATCACTTGATTTGGCAAAGGCATTTTCTTCCATAAACCGTTATACTATGATGGTTAAGGTAAAGGAATTATTTAACTTTTCAAATATCGCTTGCAAGTTGATTTACTCTTATCTTTCTGGTCGATTTTAATTTGTTCAGCTAAATTGTCAGTGCTCAACTTGCTTCCCCTTAATTCTGGAGTTCCAAAGGGCTCAGTCTTGGGACCACCACTCTTTTTTTAACATAAATGATTTATCTACTCACACTGATTATTCTAGTTGTAGAACCTTGTTGTTTGCGGATGACACTATGCTTTTGTTAAGTGGTACTCAAACTAATAAGAGCTTTATTGTGCTACAATCATATTGTATTGAATTATAAAAAATATATTTTGATTTTTATTAAGTTATTATTTAAAGTGTGAATATTATAACCGATTTATTTTGGCTTAAGTTAATTTATTTTTAATTTCTAAAAATCTTTTTTTTTTATTCGCCGTTTTGGCAACAACACCGACGCCTAGCGCAATTTAATTTTATTTACCGTTTTGGCAACACTACCAACGCCTAGCGTCATTTAATTTATTTTAACCGCCATGGCAAGAACAAGGCATAACGACATCTTAGAATCACCATGACAACAATAGCTTTAACCCATCATCATCAAGATCCCATCATCATCAAAGACCATCTTCACCATAACATTAAAATAACAGGATTGGCAACCACAACAATAGTTAACTTCGCCATCATTTTCAACTGCATCACATCGTAAGGCCGCAATGATCACATCCGTCAGCCATTTTACAACAATAGTAGCAAAAACATCATCACCAAGCGTCAGTCTTCAACAATTAAAAGCAACATCCCCACCGAAAGGTTTACAGGATCATCAAAAATCACCGCCATCCAGCTACCATTGCAGCGCAGCAACAACATCTAATACCACCAGGTCCCGCAGTCATTAAATTACTATTTATTTAATGTAGAAAAGCTTTATTCGGCAGTCCGAAAAAATTAAATCCGCACGTTAAAGTGTAGTTATTTTATGTTTAGTATAAGTTTCTTTTGTTCGTTTTCTTTGCCTTACAAAACAGAAAATGTCCAATTTTTCAGTTGACCCCGTGTGTTTTGGGCACACAATCTTTCATAGCAACTACCGCGCTTCGCTCGATTTAAAGCAAACAATAGCCCGGTTTTCAATAGCACTAAATTTCACCCAAATGGAAGTTAAGGTTCAGATAATTTCTACCAAACAGACATTTTTTTTTCAAATTAATTAATTTAATTTTCAAATTAATTATTCGAATCCTCATAAAAATTGTCAGAAATTAAAATTTTTGCCAAAAATCAATATCCTTTTTTTTTAATTCCAAATTTCTATTAGTTATTTAAACTAAATCAGCTATTCAACCAACGTAGTTGCTTATAACTAATTGCTTGCCAGATTCAATAATATTCCCCCGTGTATTCGATGTTTTTAAGTTTCTTTTGTACGAAATAGGTGAAAACGTTCACCTATATTTGACCACGTGTGTTTTGGGCACCCAAACCTTTTAGCAAGCATAGCGCTTCGCTTGATTTGGGGCAAACAATATACCAAATTTTACAGTATTCAATAAAAGTTTAAGTCCTCTTTTCCATTTAAAAATTCAAAAATTCGTGAAAATCTTTTTCTAAATTCTGAAATCAATTATCCAAATATTTGCTTATTTAAAATCCGAAATTGAAATTTTGTCTAGTTATACTTCTTTGGCATTCAAAAAAAGTTTCCTGAAATTTATAAAAACAATTTCCATTAACTGTCATATTTTTAATTGGGATTTTAAAAGAGGAATACAAAAGATTACTAGTGGTAAAAAAACCCACCAGCTATTAATTTAAGATGGTAACGTCGCTTTACAGATGGACGGACATTCCGTTAAACCCACCTTCCATCTACACTACACACTGGCAACTTGTTTATTGCCACGACTAAGGCTCGCGGGCATGGGCGGTGGTTCGTTGCAGTGCAGACTTCCGAAGACAAAAAAATTTGAGCCAATGTTGGTAGACCCGGATCATCACTAGGGCTCAGATGGCCTTCTCTATTCCTTCCCCTAACCGTGGTATATTAAGTTCAGAAAAATGTATCGGAGGTAAGTGTCGAAAGAAAGACTACCAACCCTGTTTTGTTAAAATATGGTTGTACAGAAAGAGACTATGTTAAGTATTGGAAAGGGTGCTCGTCCACGTGCATTTAAAAACATATCTCTTGCCGATACACCAGTTGATTGGAAATCAAATAGAAAGGCCTGGATGACAAGAAAGATACTGAGCGTGTGGTTGCATCACTTGGATTATAGTGCCAACCCTGTTTTGGCTACAGTACGGCAACGCGGTACTTTTCGCCAACACAGTGGTAGCCCCGTGTCTCACCTCTAGGCTAACAGCCCAACCTAAAGCGCAAAATAAATGTCAAAGTTTCTCATACCCATATAAAATGTATGAGACCAACCATAATTGCGCAGCGTTAACGCTTTGCAATTGGAAAATCCAACTTTGACAGAGCGTAAAAAAGTGAAGTTGGTTGTAAAACAGGTGATTTTTTTTCTTTGTTTACTTTTATATTTGTGTTTACAAAAGTTGATCCAGGTACACATTTTTCAAATGGAGGTAAGTAAGTGATTTTTATTATTAAGGAAATGAAAATTGTATATTTTACAATAATTTTTCGCTTTCAAAACTTTAATGAACCACTTATTGAGCTGGTGCGTTCACATTCTTGCATTTATAATAAAAGGGACGCTAAATACACGGATGTGCATCACAAGAAAAATTTTGGGAGAGCTTAGGGATGAACTTAAATCTGAATTGTAGGTATATAATTGTATATTTATTAAACAATATTTATAATATTTGTTGAACAATGGTGGGATCCCGGCGCCAGCTTGCACTCTATTGATCTTCAAAAAATGAAAACTGCATCTTTGATACATGTGTTTCCATCAGGTAGCAGAAACTTTTTTAAAACAAAATACCTGTAAAATACTTACAACATCTCTTGGTTTGGTAAACAATATACCAAAAATCAAACTTAAAAGAATATTTCTTGAAAGTAGAAAACAGAATGCACATGTGAGGAAATTCATTCGTTCTTCACTACTCAAATTATAAACAACATTAACTTTTACAATTTTCATCAGACTTGAAGAGATCGGGCATTGTATACGCACAGATTATTTTTATATATGTACATAGAGATTGACATATAATCTTATGTATGACTTTTGTTTCAGCTAAAGAATGTAAAATAAAGTGTTGGAGTTTAAGAGATCGATACAGGAGGGGAAAAAATGCCGACGACCTTCTCTCAGGCTCTTCAAAGAAGATTGGTCCTCAGTGGAAATATTTCAGTAACCTGGACTTTTTAGCAGACTCCATGGAGTGCGCTAAGTAAGATTAAATTTCGATTTACACTTAATATGTGTTAATATTTGTATGTATTTTCATTTATAGCACATCAAGCAATTTCTATGAGGATATTGATGAAAGTACTGTAGAATGGCTCACTGATGACAGCCAAGGCCATTCGACTCCCGTAAAAGCATCAACAAAAAAAAAAAAAAAAAAAAACGAAAGAACGATGATCTTTTTGTTGATGTTTTAATGGCTTTGAAAAAGAAATATGATACAAAAGAGCCATCAAGTACAAAAAAAAATTAAAACTTTTTTGGTATGTTGCGGGAAAAACTTGACCGCTTGTCGGAGCATGAAGTTGATGAAGTTCAGTTGGAAATTATACAGCTGGTTAACCAAAAAATGAATTTAAAACGGACTTGACGATTTATATATAAAATTGATGTTTTTATTTATTAATTCATTTATAAAAATACTTTTAGGCTTAATTAACCCTGCTACTACGTAAGGATCCTTTGATTACCCAAATCTGGAATATATTTAAAAGTTCTTACTACTCAGTGCATCAATTGTTAAAATATATTGAATTCAATTAGTTTTGTCACAATTTTAGGCTCAGACAGTTTTTAATTGCAAGTGTTTACACCATAGATGTGCAGCTAGTACTCTTTTGAGTCATCGTGTTTTCACACCGATAGTAGCTTCATCGTTTTTTCACACCAACATGTCCGACAGCTTGCTGCTTGTTTACCGATTCAAAGTCAGTTGCTATTCTGCATTTGACAAAGAAGCACCGTATCGCTCTGCAAGCAGAATTATTTGTAATAAAAAACAAAAAACAAACAACAACAAACAACACTACACTTAAAAAAATGGAAGAATATAAAGAAATTTTTATGTTTGTAAATGGCAAAAATAATGCCTAATGCCTGATTTGTGATAAAATCTTCACAAATTTAAGATTTTATAATTTAAAAAGACATTTCATATCCATTCATAAAAATATTAATGAATTGGATGAAGAAAAAAAATATGAAATGTTCAATTCCCTGCAACAAAAAAATGCCCCTCCTCTAAGTCTGACAGTTGAAGAGAAAAAAAAAACAACTAAAGAATGCTTCAATTGCCGCTGGGTTGATGTTAGCAAAACAATGTCGTCCTTTTGAGGATGGAGAATTTTTCAAGCAAATGGCACGAGAAATTTTCACCTGTTTTGGGGAAAAGGGAAAATCAGCCTACGAGCTGATAGAAAATATTCATCTTTCAAGATACACAATAGCTCGTAGAACTGAAAAAATTAGTACATATATTTTTAAGTTTACGTTGCAAAGATTGAAAGACTGTGAATACTTTTCCATCTGCCTTGATGAGAGCACAGACATTACTAACATTAGTCAGTTGATTATATGCATTAGGTCAGTTGATAAAAATATGGAATGCTTTGAAGAATTTTTTAGTTGTTTTGCATTTCACGGCCATGTGAATGGCGAAACCATTTTTGATTGTATTAAAAATAATATTCTCTTAACCGAAAATGGTGATAAGCTAGCTTCCATATGTACAGACGGGGCAAAGGTAATGCTAGGAAAAGAAAAAGGTCTTAAGGGTCAATTGATGAAAAACAATATTCACATTCCTAATTTCCACTGCATTATACACCAGTCTGCACTTTTTGCAAAAAAATTAAATATAGTGGAAACGATGGATACAGCTTGTAGAATAATAAATAAAATTAAAGGGGGCCATAACGCCCTCACGCATAGAAAATTTAAGAGTTTACTGGAAGAGCTACAGTCATGTTATGGAGACTTACTATTGTATACACAAGTTCGGTGGTTGAGTCGCGGGAAGAGCCTGGAAAGGTTGTTCAATTTGAGAGATGAAGTACAACTCTTTTTAGAACAATCGGAAAAAAATGAGTTGAAAGAAATGGCGTCTTCTCTGAAAGATAAAAATTTTGTTTCCGATTTAGCTTTTTTGTGCGATTTAACGGAGATAATAAATGAATACAATCTGACTCTTCAAGGACGAAACAAAACTATATTCCACCTGACAGAGTGCTCCCACCGTTTTGAACGCAAAATTAAAATTATACTGTCTCAATTGCGCAACAATGATACCAGCAATCTTCCTAGAACCTTTGAAATTCTTGCGGAGTATCGTAATGACGAAAAAAAAGCACAGTATACAGAAATAGTAGCTTCTTTGGTACAAAATTTTGCAGATAGATTCGAAGATTTCAAATCACTTAAAACTATGATTGATATTCGCAACGACCCATTGACTGAAAAAAATGTTGATAATTTGGAATTAGCCGCTGAATTAGAAATAATGAAAAATGATATAAATTTACGCTAGACACTGGAAAATCATTTTGGAAAAAAATAAACAAAGAGAAGTATCCTGTTATTAAGAAGGAAATACTTAAATTATACTCCATGTTCGGGTCCACGTACGACTGTGAAGTCGCTTTTAGTATTTTAAAATTAATTAAAAGTATATATCGCAACAAATTAACGGATGAACACCTATGTGATTTATTAAGAATAAAACTTTACGAGGGGGAAATAATCATTGGAGATGTTGATATTTGATTTTTTTTTTAAGATTTAGTTTTAATTTTTTTAATTTCAATTTTTTACTCAGTGTACTACTTTTGTTTTCTCTGCTTTTGTTCTGCTTGCTCCGTTCAACTTAACACAGTCGCAAAATTCGTAAAACTGATTTGAAATGCGTTTGTGTCAGTTTGCACATGTCTGGTTTACACATATCATGTTTGGGTCATTTTATGACCCTCTTAAATTTTTGTAAACATGACAACAAAACAAACAAAATAAGAATGACCGACAAAACGTCCCAAAGAATAACGCATGGTTGTAGAAAGAAAGTCAACAAAAACCCTTTGTGCAGTCATCGTTATAAATTCATACTAATATTTATACAATAAAATTCTTTTTTGTATTTACTTGGATATGATGTCAGCGTGAACAAATGATTGAGCATGACACTGATGCACTCTTGAGTGACCTTGAAGACGATGCAAGTGATGATGCTGATGCTAATTTTGTACTTCAGGAAGACGAATGTTTATTTTCAGAACAATCAATCTATTTCCAGTGGCACAGAAGCCAGTTCATTGACCGTAACTAATGGCAAAGAATTTTTTGATAAGGATCGGATGTTAAAGTGGACTACATTACCTTCTTTGCATTGTCTAAGTCGTGCAGCAAGTAAAAATATTCTTCACCCAAAACCTGAAGTGACATCTTATGCTATTCATCGTATTTCGAAAATTCGTGATACTTTTAATGTATGCCTTACAGAAGCTATGACAGGGGATATAATTCACTACAGCAATTTGCAAGGCAGTGCTGCTTTTGAAAATTTTCAAGCCATAAATGCTATTGAGTTCGGTGCTTACCTGGGACTTCTTATACTTATTGGTATTTATTTCCAATATATTTTTCTACTTTAATTGTATAACAGACATATTATTCTTTAAGCAGACAACCGGTCATACGGTGAAACTCGTAACTCCCTGTGGGACGAGTTTCATGGACATGCTTTTTTGACCCCACGTCCACACGAGCCATCGAATTCAACAAGACATGCACATAACGCCGGCAGAATAACGGTATTAATCTGTCAATGTTCTTCTATGTGGCGACAACGTGCGGATGTTCATGTCTTGTTTGCTCATAATTTTTCTATTGTCAAAGTATTCGCTTCGTTTATTGTCTCGGTTGTGCGTTTAGTTGATTGATTGATTTGTGCTTTTGTTTAAAGTGATTTGTTTTAATTAAAAAATATAATAAATAATATATATTCAAAATATAAAAAAGGAATAAAAAATGTCATTTAAAAAAACATTTGATCTCTTAGTGGCTTTAAAAGAGCTTAAAGATTTAATGGAAATTTCTGACGAAGAAGAAGTTGCAGAAAGACGCTTTTGGGTAAATCCATTTTTGGAAAAGAGGCAGCAGCATAGTTTAGAGACTCATTTGTTAAAGGATTTACTTTGGGAAAACTCCAGTTCCAAAACTTTGCAAGAATGACTTTAAGTGATTTTGAAGAAGTCTTAAGCTTGGTAAGTACACTACTGGTAGCTCTGCTTACTCTTAGTGCACTTTAAAGTAATTACTTGGCAGACAGGAGTGGTGGATATTTAGATTATTTTTAATGAAACTAACTACTGCTAACAACTGGACTGCTTTTAGGGATTATAAATAAGAATTAAAAAAAATACCAATGCCACCATTATTACTTGTATACATATACATGTATATTTCATTTTAGGTAGAACATAAAATAAAAAAACAAGACACAGTGATGAGATTTGCTATAAGCGCAAGAGTGCGTCTAGCTATTACCTTACGTTTTATTGGGACGGGTGATTCTTATAGATCCTTAGAATATCTCACTAGAGTTTCTAAAAAAAACCATAAGTAAGTTCGTTCCAGAAGTTTTAGAGGCAATAATTGAAAGCTTCCAAGGGGAATGCCTACAGGTATGTACATATATTATACATAATATGTATATGATTTTCAATATAAAAAAAAATTATTTCATACAGTTTCCTTCTACTCTAAATGAGTGGAAGTCTATCGCCAAAGGATTTCAAGACCGATGGCAGTTTCCACATACATTAGGCGCTATCGATGGCAAACATATTCGCATCAAAGCCCCGCCTCACTCTGGTAGTGACTTTTACAACTACAAGGGTTTTTTTAGCATAGTCCTTTTGGGAGTCGTTGATCACAATAGCCGATTTATTTTCACCGATGTAGGTGGCAATGGCAGAGCATCTGATGTCGTGATATTCAAGAACTGTAGTCTGTACGAAGCTGTAAAAATGGATTCATTAGGAATTCCTCCTGATGAGCCTCTGCCAGGGCAAACGACAAAAACTCCGTACTTCTTTATTGGTGATGATATATTCGGCCTAGACCACTTTATGATGAAAGCCTACAATCGTAATTCAAAATTGACAATTGCACAGGAAGTTTTTAATTACAGGCTAAGCAGAGCTAGAATGACGGTCGAGATGGCATTTGGAAGGCTTACATCGCGGATCAGAATATTTCATCGGCCATTGGAGGTTGATTTAAAAACAAGTGATTTGGTGGTGAAGACATGTTGCATTTTGCATAACTACCTTACTAAACCTGCAACAATTTCGCGTCAAGTTGGTGATGAAGATTTTTTACCACCAGTCCTTCCAGAAACGTTCAGTAATTTACCACAGCAGCGCCATGAAACTGTTAGGTTCGTAAATGAAGTCCGAGATAAAATTAAAAATTATTTGGTTACCGAAGGAGATGTCTCTTTTCAATGGCAAAAAATAAAAAACAAGTTGCAAACCAGGTTGAAGTTACTATTGAGTAAACATTAAGAGAATAAATTTCGGAACCTTCAACGTTTAAAACAATATGTCATTTTCAGGTCTAATAACATTTAAAACAATCGGTCCTTTTAAGGACCACCAACATATATAAAAAAAGATAATCTATTTCAGTTCGGCTTTTTCAAAACTTTAAATTTTACTTTACTACTACTAGAACTTTTGGTTTGAAGCTTACAGCAGATTACATTTACATACATTTTTTTACTTACATTTTTTCATTGTATACATTAATTAAAAAAAACGATTTTAAAATTATAAACTTTTTATTTAATATGAAAATAAAATTATTACAATAAAAAAAATTTCAATTCAGTTCTGTTTAAAATTAAAAAATAAATAACCTATACACATTGGTAAATTTCAGTTTTAAGTCTTTTTGGTGTATTGCTTTTATAAAGCAACATAATTATTATTTTGCAAATAAAAAACTTATTATAAATAATTATAGATATATTGTTGCTATTAAGATACAAATATTTTGAGTTGTATAAAAAAAATTAAAATACTTAAAATTTTTATTCAAAAGTTATGTCTGCTTCAAATAAAGCAGATTCAACAATGTCTGTTTTTGAGCAGTTTCTTATTTTAACTGCAAGTAATTTTTGCATATCTGCCATTGTATTTGTTGCATCATATAGTGGCAGTTGCGCAAAGCAATAGATTTTCCGAAAGTAGAGAACATTGTTTCCTGTTCCTCGGTGGTGGTCTTTACCTTTTTAATAATGGCATCAAAAGCATCGGTAAATTTGGCGTTTCTCTCTACCCGTGACCGTTTAAGGCTTACCCAACTTTTATCACCTTTTGGTGTCGAAGTTTTCATAATTTCATTGGAAATTGAAGAGCTGCTATCCTCAGGACTATTTGTAATATTATCGTTAAATACAAACGTTTCTGGGGACACATCAATGATATGATTGGATTCCTAAATTAAAATTAATTTTGCTTTAAAAAAGATTAACAAATTGTTCTCTATATGTACTTACGTTTGACAAATTGCTCGATGTTGGACGCAATGCAACAACACAGTCGAGAAAACTAAACTCATTATAATAGTATAAATGAGGCCTGTAAATATCGTCTGCTCCTTTACCCGAATGTTTCGACTCTTCTGCTTTCTTTTTTTCTGAAACGTAAACAGATCTTAAATATTTAATTTTTTTTTTAACCTCCTCAAAACTTTTCTTCATTTCTTTTGCTATTTCCTCCCAAGCATTTCTTTTAAGATCCGCTCTTTTATAAAGGGCACTTTTGTAATCCCAAAGACATGGGTATTGGCGGTATAAAGCTGTTACTTTAAAAACATCCTTTTCTGTTGAGCCCTAAAATTTGAAAAGCATTAAACAAGAAAGGGTGAATGGTATAAAAAGGATGCTCTATTTAATATTAAATAATGATGATTTGCATTTATAATTACCATCTTTATAGGTGCGAAACAAGACAAAAATGTAAAAAAATCACAGTTTAACAAATTACTGTCGGAATACAAAAACTTGAATAGCAGACTCGTGTGAACTGAAATTATTAAAATTAATTTAACCATGTAAGAAGAAATCTTAAGCTTTTTACTTACGTGAACAGAAGCGGCTTATATTTTTGTAATGATGATGGACTAATAAAAAAGGCACAATTATTAAAATAATTAAGATAATGTCGATTATTTATTGTTATTTAATGCGAAAAATAGTAAATTAGAGTGCTGTTTTTTGCCACCTCATTTTTTTATATAGTAAATGTAAACTGTCAAACAGAAAATGACATTTAAGAGCGAGCATCATGGCGAACATCGTTGCTCAGACATATGTTCGACCATCGATGGTTGCACATGAACGAAACATGCACATTGGGAGTCTACATTAGCCGAATTAATGTGCGACATGATGTTCATACCAAGTTGATGGCTCGTGTGGACGTGGGGTGAGAGCAATTATGTCGTTCGAGCGAATTAGCAATATTTCTCGTGTAGTAGCATTTGACGATAGGCAAAGAAGAATCTTAAAGCAAAGAGGAGATAAACTTGCTCCTATGCGCATATTTTATGAGCGATGAACTCAAATCGTGTAACTGCTTTACGTTTCAAGTGTTAATATAACGATTGACGAACAGCCTACTCCGTTCCTAGGTAAATGTCCCTTCAAAGTATGTACACATTCTAAGTAAGCCTGGGAAATATGGCATGAAAGTGTGGATAGCAGCGGATTCTGACTCCGCGTTTTGCTTACAGTTCCAAATATACTTAGGTGAAGTGGTAGACAATGCTGAAACGACCAGGGCGAACGGGGTGTTCTAGACTTAGTGTCTTCATGCCATGGACGAAATGTAACTACCGATAATTTAATCTTACATTAGGACTGCCAAACCAAAAAAAAATTTTTTTTTGCTGGTTCATGTATCAACACAAAAAAGAAACTAGTTTTGTATGTGCCTAAAAATGCAGAATGGTTAATTTGCTTAGCAAACAGCAACTTTTTTAAAGAGCATGAGCATCCAAAAAAAATTCCGAAAATATTTGAATACTAAAACTCTACAAAACGTGGAGCCGACCAAATGGTTCGTGCATATTCGTGCAAAAGAAAAACCAAACGGTGGCCAGTTGCCCTTTTTGAAATGTATAAATTTGAATTTTCTCAATAAAAAATGTGGGTTCAAAATATGACCCGAACATAACATGTGTATTTTTTTTTCTAACATAGTAGCAGGGTTAAATAAAAAGATAAAAAATAATAAGTTTTTTCTCACTATCTAAATTGAATTAAGATAGCTACATAAGAAAATTGAGTAGAAATTATTTATCTTTAAATTACCTCACTTTGAGGTAATATAAAGTCTCTGTTCAGGTTCAATGGGCTTTCTGCGGGAATTCTTTGTTAACCTCGGCTTTATCAAATTTAATAAGACGTTAAATTGTTCGTGGATTAGTCTGGTGGACTTCACAAACAATTCCGGATTTTTCTCTATTATGATATTTACTCCTGTGGAGTAAAATCCGAAGGAGGGCCGAGTTTTAAATAACTCCTTATTACCTTCCCGACATTTCGCATTCATCATTTTAAGGAAAATCAAATCTTCCAAATCATTTATTATTTCCATTTCTTTTATTTTTATTTATATTATTTTAATAGCTTGCACTTTTTTGTCTTTTTTATCTTTAAACTGTTGCACTTTTTTATATTTTACTCGTTATTTGTGGTTTATTTTGTTTCATTTGTCATTGTTAAGTAATGACATGTTAGCTGCTTTCAGTCCGATTTTGGGATTTTATCTCTGTCTTTTATTTTCATTTGGCGATTTTTATTTAACATGGTAAGTAAACATTACTGTTCTTGGCACAACGTTGACGCTTTTATATAGATTCCTTATTACAGCGTAAAAGCTGGGCGCTAAATTACGTTGCGCTTTACATCGTAATTTAGGTTGGGCAGTAAGGCAGTCTGTTGATGAGAATAAATTAATAGAGACTAATGGCGATCCTGCAGAAAGTCTTGTATATACATAGATACAGTCTTAGACTAATAAGAAAATTAAAAAAAAACTTCTCGAGGGAGTCGTGTTTGTGCTTTCATACTGAAAGGTTGTGTTATAAAATAAAATTGAATAAAATTGTATAAATATTAAAACAAGTGCGTATAGACACTTTGAAAATTTTGTTGAATATTTCATTCGAAAAATCAATTGCTTGAGTAGCCTATAGAAGGCAAACAAGTACTTCTTACAGCAAGTTAAAAAAATAAACATTTTTATATAAAAAATTTTTTTTAATTATTTGAGCCCCTTGGGCACATAACAATTAAAATGGATTCGTAACCTATAGACGAAGAAGAAGCTTCCACCTCTGGGAAAAAGAGGAAAATTCCGGGTGGGGAAGCAGCAACAGCCGACGGAAAATCAGATTTTGATGCGTTAGTCTAGCTTAATGCGAAGCTAATGGAAAAATTGGCTGATGCAGGGCGGAAAATTGGTCTTCTCGTTCATGAGAATGAATCATTGAAGAAAAGATTAGAGTTTGTCATCAAGCGTCAAGAAAATTTTGCTGAGGACGTAAGTATTTCTTCGCTAGAGGAGGCGGAAGAAGTGCGTGCCACAGTGACAAAAAAGGCAACAACAAGCAGCAGGGTGGTAATGGGGCCATGTCCAGGAAAGGGTGTAAAAGCAAAAGCCAATGTGGGGAAACCAAGAGATGGGGATACCTTTAAAGGGCAAGCTGTATCAACAAATAAACCTGGGAGTAAGTTTATTCCGGTTATTACTACTAACGACTTGGACGTAAAGAAGATGATTGGTGTAATGGATAGTAGTTTGGGTCACAAAAATTTTAATGTTAAAATTTTAGGTAGGAATGTTACCAATATAGAGGTCTGCACTCTGGAGGATTTCCAGAAAGTTAAGGCTTTGCTAGAGGTTGAGAAGGTAAATTTTTATACCTTTACCCCCAAGAGTCTTCGGCCTTTCACACTTGTAGTGGAAGGCCTTCCAGATTCTTTTGAGTCTGAGGAGATTGCGGCTTATTTGAAGGGTCTTCAGATGGACATCAATATTGTTGGTCTGATTAGGTTGGGCGGTGATAAATGGATTGTCAGGTTAGACAGAAAATCTGATATTGGAAAATTTTATGACATTAGGTACATTTTACGTTGTAAGGTGAGCATTAGGAAGTTTAGGCGTACTGGCATAACGCAGTGTTTTAACTGTCAGCGCTATGGCCACTTAAGTACGAATTCTCGGATGTCGTATTGGTGTGTAAAATGCGGAGGGTCTCATGGCCCGGGCAAATGCCAAGTGCCACCTAAGGGGGAAAATAATCAGGAGACATTGGTTACTAATCCTGTTACTGGTCAGGTCTCCCGTATAGTGGGTATGCCAGTAAAATGTGTTGTCTGTGGTACTGAAGGCCATGTGGCCTGCTCAAAGTTGTGTCCGAGGAGGGTTGATCGCATCCGTAAGATGGAATTGAAAAAAGCCTCCAGGGGCGGAAATCGTCCAATAAGTCAATCTTTTGAGCGAAGTCAGGTTAAGGTGGGGCTTTCATATGCTGCAGCAGTTGCAGCCAATGATCGGTCACTTCGGGAGGCGCCTCAGGCTACACCTAATAGAATTTCGGGCAAAACCGAGGTCACGCTGGCTACAGCTATGGCACAGTATGACAAAATTGACAAGGACTGCCAACGTTTCTTCGGCGGAGGGCTGCTGAAATGTTTAGGTAAGATTGGTGGTTTTGCTACTCAGTACAGTAAACTTGATTGTGACGAGGACAGATCACGTGCTTTACTTGGACTTGTTAATTACTTTTCGACAGGATGGATAATTCTTTCAAAATTATTTTTATAAACGTTAATTCAATTATATCAAGACACAAGAGACATTACTTAAGTTTGTTCTTAGGTAGACATAGACCGGACGTACTATTGGTGGCTGAGACCTGTCTGAGTTCTCGTCACATACTGGACATTTATAGATACAAAATTTTTAGACGTGACCGTCAGGCTGGACGTGGGGGTGGAGTGGCTGTACTCATTAGGGATGCCTTGCGTTGCGAAGAGGTAATTCTCAATACAGGGTGTATTTAGAATGCAGCTGTGCGTATTCAGAGGGCGAATGCTGCTGACTTAATTGTTATTTCAATGTATCTCAATGTATCCCTGCTTAACGGTACAACGGCCTACAAGATATGACTTGGACAAATTAAACAGAAGGGCTATTTTGCGAAGGCTATCCGCCAATCTTGCCACATGTGGTCTTCCACTTGACAGGAGTGTGACTCAGACGGAAATTGACATCTGCGTGGATGAAATGGGGCGGTGAATTGATACCTTAAACTTTGACATTTCATGGGGCCATGAATTGATACCTTAAACTTTGACATTTATAGAAAACCAACCATGACAGACACAACTATCCACAGCTCCTCAAACCATCCTACTCAACATAAACTCGCAGCGTTTAGACACATGATTCACAGACTTAAAATAGTCCCACTCGCTCCAGATAAATACAACAAAGAACTCGATACAATTTACACTATAGCTAAAAATAACGGTTACAACCACACAACCATCGACAAACTACTCAGACAATACAACAACAAAAACAAGAAGAAAGAAGACAAGGAAACAATCGACACAACACGACGACACATCTTTACTTACACAGGACCAGAAATATATAGATTAACCAACATTTTCCGAAAAGAAGGTTTACACACAACATTAAAAACGAGCAACACTCTACGTAACAATCTCAAGACATCAATAGAAACAACGGATAAATTTAGCACCAGCGGAGTATACAGACTTACTTGTACTTGCAACCATACATACATCGGACAAACTGGACGAACATTAAAAACAAGGTTTACAGAACACATACGATCATTCAAAAGGAAAAGGGAAGACTCCAATTTCGCAAAACACCTTAACACACATGGACACGAACCAAAGGAAATAGATGAATGTATGACAGTATTACACCCAAGTAAAAAAGGACGAAGACTAGACATTCTTGAAAACATGGAAATTTACAAAACACGAACGTTTAACAGAGACATTATTAACGAACAGGTAAACACAACCTCGGACACGATTTTTACACCACTAAAATTACTAAAACACTCTTACAAATGAAAAACACCCACAGACGGTCACACTTACCTATCCAATAATAAAAGATCCAAATATTAACTATTTACCCTAATAAACAAGACAGATATCAGGGAATCTACCTGCATAATATTATTTAAACGGACAAAAATTACCTAAACCCACCACCTTTTATTCCTAACACTATCTATATTTTAACACTATCTCTTCAGTTTTAATAAAAACGCGGCTTGAAAATGATGTTATCACATCGAAAGCGCTCGCCTAACATCCAAAGTACACAGCCAGTGACGACGGTTATTACCGAAAATTATAACAACAGTTTATTATATACTGGCGGAATCAACCCAATTAATTTAATACCGGATACAGCTAGTCAAGCTAAGGTACTATTAACTAGACTCACTAACAAGACACTACAACTACACAAGACAATAGCAAACATACGATTCAACAAACAATGTCTTAAAAACAACATTACTCCACGATACATAACTATTAACATTACGAACCAAACGTACGCTTCCCAACGCGCAAAGCGTGTAGCCCAACTGACATGGATAAAGACTGAAATACGCTCACTTTACATTAAAAAAGACAAACTCAATAAGGAAACTTATCATCTTCACTTAAAAGTAACAGACTTATTAACAAGACATAATCTTTACCATTTATTTCCCACATTTTTACACAACTTACATGAAAGGATACAAAATCAGATGACTGACAAATACAAGCGGATGGAAAGAAAATTTACAAAACTCACAAAACAGACTGAAAAACGTACAAACTCAGAATTTTACCCACGAGTGAAAAACCTGACAAACATAGAATTCAGCGACAATGAACAAAACTAATAGAGAAGGGACTAAAACATAATCTACCTTTTGACAAAATAGAAAAAACAATTGAAACCCAAATCGTAGACGCCGAAGCTACTATTACACACTTACCAACTGACCGACAAGAACACATGAGACACAAGATAGCCGATGTACTTGAAAAAACAATAAGAGAACACACTTCATCTAAAACTAATCCTGACGAACAAAAAACTACTAGACAGATAAAAGCAAAACTTCGGAATAATAATCTATTACTTACTAAAGCAGACAAGGGGAACACAACTGTAATAATGCACAAGAAAGACTATATAGAGAAAACACAACAATTCATTCAGCAAGTAAAATGTACAAAATTCAAGAATGACCCAACCGATTCATTCCAAAAGGAAATACGAAGCCTACTAAAACGCTGCAAAACGTTCACTGACGGAAAGTTATACATATTCATGAACATGAACCCAGGACCCCCTACACTCAGAGCACAACCCAAAATTCATAAAGAAAATATTCCAATCAGACCTGTAGTAAATTACAAACCTGCGCCTGCATATAACTTGGCCAAACACCTTGCCACATTCTTAAAAGAGAAAATAAATTTGCAGAACACATACATGTTACGAAATACACAAGACCTCATAAACAAAATTAAGGACATCAAAATCACTGATAATACGAGACTCGTTTCCTTCGATATAAAGGATCTATATACATCAATACCCACACACGAAACTTTGACTATCCTACGTAACATACTTTCCAACATATACGACAATCAATATATCAACGAAATAATGGATATTGCAAAGACGATATTAAAACAAAACTACTTTAGATTCAACAATAACTTCTATAAACTACCTGATGGACTCGGCATGGGAAACCCAACATCCGCAATCTTCACAGAGATTTTCATGCAACACTTAGAACAACTACACATCAAAAAACTGATGGAAAAACATAAAATAACCCATTACTACAGATACGTAGACGACATTATATGCATCCTAGAAAGAGACAACGCCGAACAAATTCTTATAGACTTAAACATAATACACAACAAAATCACATACACAATGGAAAAAGAGCAAAACAGAACTTTACATTATCTTGACATATCAATAATACGAGGAATTGATACCTTAAACTTTGACATTTATAGAAAACCAACCATGACAGACACAACTATCCACAGCTCCTCAAACCATCCTACTCAACATAAACTCGCAGCGTTTAGACACATGATTCACAGACTTAAAATAGTCCCACTCGCTCCAGATAAATACAACAAAGAACTCGATACAATTTACACTATAGCTAAAAATAACGGTTACAACCACACAACCATCGACAAACTACTCAGACAATACAACAACAAAAACAAGAAGAAAGAAGACAAGGAAACAATCGACACAACACGACGACACATCTTTACTTACACAGGACCAGAAATATATAGATTAACCAACCTTTTCCGAAAAGAAGGTTTACACACAACATTAAAAACGAGCAACACTCTACGTAACAATCTCAAGACATCAATAGAAACAACGGATAAATTTAGCACCAGCGGAGTATACAGACTTACTTGTACTTGCAACCATACATACATCGGACAAACTGGACGAACATTAAAAACAAGGTTTACAGAACACATACGATCATACAAAAGGAAAAGGGAAGATTCCAATTTCGCAAAACACCTTAACACACATGGACACGAACCAAAGGAAATAGATGAATGTATGACAGTATTACACCCAAGTAAAAAAGGACGAAGACTAGACATTCTTGAAAACATGGAAATTTACAAAACACGAACGTTTAACAGAGACATTATTAACGAACAGGTAAACACAACCTCGGACATGATTTTTACACCACTAAAATTACTAAAACACTCTTACAAACGAAAAACACCCACAGACGGTCACACTTACCTATCCAATAATAAAAGATCCAAATATTAACTATTTACCCTAATAAACAAGACAGATATCAGGGAATCTACCTGCATAATATTATTTAAACGGACAAAAATTACCTAAACCCACCACCTTTTATTCCTAACACTATATTTTAACACTATCTCTTCAGTTTTAATAAAAACGCGGCTTGAAAATGATGTTATCACATCGAAAGCGCTTGCCGAACATCCAAAGTACACAGCCAGTGACGACGGTTATTACCGAAAATTATAACAACAGTTTATTATATACTGGCGGAATCAACCCAATTAATTTAATAAAACCAACTATCTTAAAGTAATTTTGTGTATTTTGGGAAGAAATTGTAAATTAAGAATAAAACAGAAGTTCAGTTACGAATCCATATCTGTGTTTTTTATTGGTAAACATTTTGTATAAGTAGCTGTCACCGTGGAAAATACATATAGCTACCCAGCTGCCAGGAAACCGACATTCGAGTGCACTTTTCTGACGTAACCCCGCAGACATCAGCGACGACAACTACCAGGTGAACACAATGCATTTTATGATACCAAACCTTTTGACCTTTTTAACAAAGAAATAAATAAATTAAAAGAGAAAAAAAGGAAAATTTTTTCTTGAGCACAAATTATAAAATAGATTAAATTATAGAACGGATTTCATAAAGTGAATTCCCTTGTCAGCTCATGCTGTGGCTAGGCGTATTGCCCAAATACGAAATTTGGTGGAGTCTACTATTAAAGAAAAACTGATAAATTTCTTTCGTTTTTTTTAGATGAAAGTACAGATATAAATGATCTTTGTCAACTGGTATCTGTGTAAGATGCACTGATAAACATTTTAATGTTTTTAAATCAATGTTGACATTGGAAACCTTTTATGGCCATGTAACTGGAAAGCTTTCGATAGATTATATTCTATAGTTAAAATAGGCTATTTATTAATTATTTTTGTTGTTTTTGCAAAAGCAGGTTTTAAGTAGGTTAGAGGTACTTCAAAGGACGCAAGGAATTAGAGCGGGTCTTGTTGAAGGTGAAGTCAGACTACTCCAGCGACCACGCACTGAAGATGATCTGATGGATATTGGAAGTTTGACGAATAGTGTAATGAAACTTAGAACATTCGACGAAAATACGACCCAATTTATATCTTGGGTACACTCTGTGGAATCAATTCTTAGTTCTCTCTCTGCACTTTGCTGTCAAAAGAGATACCCAAACATTGAGACATCAGCTTAGTCAGTTGTGGCATGGGTCCTCAACGCTTGAGGAGTTTTACTTGACCTTCAACCAGCAACTAAGTTAATTATAAATAAACTCAAAAGTAAATCCTAAGGCGAGGAAACTGTCAGAGCTTTTACTGCAGAGAATATAAGTTCCAAAAATTTCGTTTAAATGTGTCAGACTTCGTAAAAGAGGCATACTTGGAATAATTTGGGTTTTCGTTGCCTTCAAACGCTAAACCTTGGATACCAAGTTTAGCAAGTAAAACGTTGGTTGAATCCTTGCGACTGTGGGCAAACAAAAAAGACCCACTTTTAAGTACAAAGCTTCTATGTTTTGGGTTAAACCATCCAACAATAATGACGACTGTTATTTCTGTGTAACGAAAATGTAGTGTATGCATATTGTAGAGTACAAGTGCATACTCTGATTTAGTTCAAGTGCAAGAATACAATGTATTGGGTTGCACTAAATTATTACAAAGTGTTACTTTGAACCAACCGCATATTTGTTTATATTTGTGTGTGTTGTTTACATATGGAGTAATACTTTCAGTTCGTATGTCACTATTGTGAGGTAAGTCACTTTGAAAATCTGACTCAAGTAATGGGAATGCAGAACAAGCGCCAACTAGAACACAGTTAATGCATGTTGAATATAGCAAGTATGTTGAGTGTAATTTTTTTCTAATTATTTGAGTATAGTTTAAGTTATTGAGTGAGTTTAGAAAGTCACTCATAGGATTAGAAAATGTATAGTATATAAGAACAAAGATTGGTATGAATAAACCATCAATCTTATTTTTGTTCATAAAATATAAAAAACTAGTTCTTCCTTCTTTACAAAAATCATAGGAATAAACAATGAAAATAGTTCTAAGTGGATATACCCAAACTAAAAATTTTGACATAAGACCAGTCTTGAGTATAAGTGACACATCAACACCACAGCTCCTATATCTTCGAAAAATTCAGACCAGTGCAGCGGACAAACCGAAAACGATGACAGTGGTAGCGGCAAAGATTTTGATTGCTCCGGTAGTCCCTGATCAATACATCAAAATTATCTAAATGACTGGATCAGGGACCTTGGACTTTCTAAAACTGTATCGGAAATTCTAGCTTCCCGATTGAAAGAAAGAAATATGTTGACCAGAGGAACGAAGATATCGTACTACCGTAACAGGGAAAAGGATTTACTGGTTCAAAACCAACTGGTTCTTCCACCACTTGAGCCTATGGATGTAAATACAACCCAGAATTTTCATTCAGTAGTCTCCAGGAAGAAATACCATGTATAATAGTGAAGCCTAAAGCGGGATCCCTTAAATTCTTAATAGACAGCGAAGCGACCCACTGCATAATCAAACCCGGGTTATGTCAACCAAAATGGTCCGAACATATTATGGCTATACAATTAAAAACACTTAACCATACAATAGAAATGAAAGAAAAAGTCAACGTCTCCTCTTTGATTAACTAGGGAATGCAAAACAAAAGGTAGATTTTTTCGTATGTAACTTTAATGGCAAACATGATGGCATCATTGAAACGAACATTTAAAGGCCGTTAAAGGCTAATATACATTTAAAGAAAGAAGTATAACAAATAAGTAACAAGGAAATTCCTTTACAGTTTCCTGATAAGGTGGTAGTTTGTCATTTCGAAAACGAGGGATTATATGAATTAAATATACCCGTTAAGTGCGAAAATGGTTTAGTTTACCAACCAAAAATAAAAACAAATGATAATAAAGTAGGCTTTATTGGTTTTATTGGTTACCGCAAACTATACTATGTCACAATTTACCACCAATATCCAATATTGACGAAATATTGGGGAATTTGAGCAGATGCCACAATTTTACGGCTCTCGATCTGGCAAAGGGTTTCAACCAGATAGAAATCAATTCGAGTGGAAGGCGGACATCACAAGTTTCTTCGTATGCCGTTGGGCTTAAACAGCTCAGCGACCTTCCAACGCCTAATGAACAACGTCTTGGAATTCTTGTAAAAACCATTTGTTTACTCTACTTAGACGATATAATCGTTTTTCTACCTCCTTAGATTGAATTGGCTTAAAGTTCAACTTGACAAGACTGATTTTATAAAACTACAAACTGAGTTTTTAGGGTATGTTGTATCATCAGAAGGCAAAAAGCCAAAACCAGATGAAGTAAGATGTGTAAAAGACAGAACAAATCATCTACATATTAAGTCATTACTCTTAGCTTACTATTAGGTTCTTCAATGCATACATCTAATAACTTCTCCACAACAATATCCGTTACAATTGGAGAAGCTGGGAATCTGTATTATTTCAGAATCTGGAATTAAGAATATGCTGGAAACGTTTAATAAATTTAATAGTTGCAAAAGTTTTATTCCAAACATAACAAGAGAATAAGAGAAGAGCAAGTAACACAAGAAATGTGACAGAAACAAAAATTTACAAGTCTTTAATTTTTGTACCAGAAAAGGATAGAAGAATCAAGACTTTTTAATTCTGAAATATATAAATAAATAAATAAAAAATATATAAAATACCATGTAATGGTAATAATAGTGAGAATTGTAACATAAGTATATGTAGGTAAAACAAAAAATAAACTAAAAATTAGAATAGCTGGACAAAGTCTGATCAAAGATACAGGGAAGCCAATAATCCGCAAAAAACTGCATTATCTTTCCATTGTGCAAGATTGAATCATTATCCCAACTTTGAAGATACATCAGTTTTAAATGTAGAAAATACATATGTTGGAAATGTTACAAATAATTAAAGTTCCAGCAACAAAAAGAATAAACTTTAAGGCTGACACTGAAAATGTTGCGCAATGTTTCATAATAAAAAATATTTAACATTAGGATGTATCTAGTTGTCTGTAACATTTTTATGGTGAAAATTTACTTGAATGTATTGTTTATTATGCTTTTAAAAATTTTTTTAAATAATTTGAACGCTTTTGATTTTTAAAATTTATAGGAATGTATGTATATGTATAAATATTTAAATTTTAGGTATAATGTTTTTTGAGTTTTAAGTTTATGAGAATGTATATGTTTTAATATTTGAATTTTTTATCTTTTTGGTTTTGAATTTGTTTGAGTTTGATTGACAAAAAATTTTTTCAATTTAATTTTTATGTTAAAAAAAAATACGTTACTAATATTTTTATTTCCGGTTTCCCTAAGAGGTAACCGAACGGTGTGGCGAAATATCGAAAATAAAAGAATAAAAAATATATTATTTTAAAAAACTGACCTAGTGCTTGAACAATTAGAAAATGAAATGGACCAAAATGAAAATGATTCCTCCTTCCGGCCATTCGAAGATGCTGAAATTTTTAAGTGTCCTATTCAAATGGTTCTTGCTTCAGATGAAGCTAAAAATCATGATGAAAACTTAAAAACTACAAAATCGTTACCTACTCTTGATTGTTATGAACATCCGAAAGTATAAAACGCAAGCGTGAAAGACTAGAGATGATCTAATAGATGAGTATGAGTATAAACTTCTTTGAGAGAAAAATATGATGGCGGATGACCAAAGATGAAAAAACTAAGAACAAACCGTCCTTTTTTTAAGAACAAGGTTTCGGGGTGTTATTGGCTGCATAGATGGATAGCACGTACGAATTGTAGCCCTACTAAAGGAGTTGCAGCATTTGTACTTGAACAGAAAAGGATACTATAGATTAAATGTCATGATTGTAAGGATGATAGTTTCTAATTGAATTTATAAATTTTTTAATTACATCTATCTATAGTTGTACGACTATAATATAATTATCCGCTATGTAAATGTTCGATATCATGGTTGCAACCATTTTATGTAAGAGATACAGTTGCTTTTTAGGCCTTTTAATAACTAAATATATTTTCATGCTAGGTATCCATTCGAACCTTTTTTTGATTACGCCGTTTCGAAGTGCTGCAGAAGGATCACACGAGAGCCATTTTAATACAGTCCATGCAAAAGCAATAAATATCATTGAAAGTAGAATTTGGGTTCTTGAAACCAGATTTCGGGATTTGCACTATCCTCCCGAAAAGCCAACTGAAATTACAAACGTGTGTTACGAACTGCATAATATAAGCCAACATTTTAAGACGAATCATCGAAATTCCTTCTCTGTTGGAGACAGAGATAAATGTAGGACTACGAATAGAAATAATCTTGTAAGAGACTGCACGACAAATGAAAAATAATTTAATGCATCAATTTTAAATGAATAAATTCTTTTATTTCTGTAATTATATTCAATGCTTTTAATTAACTTCAGAAATAGTTAATATTAATAAAAAACAAGCGTAAAGGGAGGCCAACCATAGACTGCAGTTAGTTTAAAGCTGGTAAAAGAAATGCCTGGGTTTTAGATAACACTGAATATTAAAAATTATAGAAAACTTCATATTAACAATGTTTCTTTTATGACGCCTTTCAGAAGCACAAAGGACAACCACGAAAGGCGTTAAATCAAAAACATATAAGCGCACAAAATGTAGTGGAGCGTTGCTTTGGATTTTTGAAAAACGGATTCCGTTGCATAATTTGCTCATGTGGTTTAAACTATAGTCCAGAACAGGCAACAAGAATAGTGAGTGCATGCTGTGCCTTGCATGACTTGTGCATTCAGTTTAATGTTGCTGAACAAGTTGACGATATAACAGTTGAAAATGGCCTGTTAGCTTCCGGTAATGAAGACAAAATAGGCGAAGATGAACTTGTTGCATCGCAAATCGGCGGAATATAGCAATTAATTTATAAATTTGTTTCTTTTTATTTTACTTTACTTTATCTTATTATTGATTTTATTTATTGTTATAGTTATTATTAAATACCGGTTATCAATTAAAAATTTTTAAGTTTTTATTTTTCATTTTATTACTGTTCTCATATTGCTTATAAATTCATGGACAACGTTTTTATAATAATTTTGTTAATTTTATTGTCTTTTTCTTATAGTTTGTAATTTTACATTTATTTAACAAAAGAAATAAGTCAAGTTAAAGGGTTTTGTATAAACGCAATAAAATAATAATGAAAAATTTTAATGTCATTGTTAAATGTTTGTAACAAATTACAATCCTTTGTTTTATTTAAATTTGTTTGTAACCGTTTTTCGTATTTATTTTAAAGACAGTTTTATATAAAATATATTAAATGCTTTTTTTTTTAAATAAGTTGTCAACACTGTTCAGTGTTATCTTTGACATTATCATACCACTCATGGCCAATAATAATCGGAACATAAACCAGGTTTGCAGACATATACTGAGCGTGGTGAGATAAACCTTTCAGCAAATACAATAAATTTTTAAAGATGTTGTTATAACATTTTGTATTTGTTTTTTCGGAAACACCAATTGGTAAAAATCTCATTATGTGTTAGAAAAAAGAGTGGTGAATATGATGATGTGGTGTGGTAAGGTGCCGAGAAGGTTTCAAGTGGCCTTTGAGGGAATAATACTTTTTTTAGTTTTTATTTCTGCACACTGTTTTCTTTGGCTGTAATAAAATATATTGTTTAGTTAATCTTGAGTTTATTTTTATGTTTAAAATTTTCTTCAGTCAAAAGAAAAAATAAGCTCGATTGAGCTTGTGTGATTATTGAAAATAAATACAATTTAATTTAGAAGAAAATCGTTAGTATCCCTTTGATGCAACACACAGTTACGAAAGGACTGCAGATTTAAATCTTTTTTCCGCATTTTTTAGGCAAGATATTTTTTATAACTTCATTAAAACAATAAGAAATGAGGAAAGTTGGAAAGTCACACCAGTCTCAACCAGATTATTACGTGTAGATTCTGTAGAAAAACCCATATTCAAGGTTAAGGTTTAAAGTGAATGTTTCATAGTGGTGAACATAAATCCTTACTATCATTGATTTCGTTTGAAAGTTTTTTTGAAAATTATTTCGGGATTCTATTGCATTAATTTTCTTCATTTAAATTTAATCAAGACTATTGTCTAAGAAAAAAAAGGGTCACCTAAAAATTAAGGTTGGTATTCTTTAAAAAATTTAAAATACTTATAGAACTGAAACACCTCCTCCTTAATTACGCACTACACCCAGCGTTCAGATAAAAACCAGCTCATTTGCATATTTTAACTCTTTTTACTGTGGGGATTACGTTATACACTGAATGCAAATTATTATTATTAGTAACGCCATCCACAGTCAGTTACAGCAAATGGAAAATTTCACTTTAAATCAAAATTAATATTCTAGTAAAGTCATGCAAAGAATGATGCATCTGTGTACTGTCTTCCGGCTTCTGTCGACATCGATGGACATATTTTACTGCCTGGCCCACGATATCGACTGCTATCGTTCGCATGGATTTTCAACGACAAACAGCTGATTTGCGCCCCACTTAAAGTTTTCAACACGACAAGTCGATCGACAACAAATGCGTACAAAAACGTAATCATTTTCATACAATTTTGCGCCCCAATATGAAATGTCATGCGATCATAAATGTCAAAATCAGTCACTTGTGTTGTGGTTGTCGACAGACACAAAAGGAAAAAAATTTAACAAAACAAACCAAAAAATAGTTTATTGTTTATGTTAAAAATTTTATAATGGAAAATAAATGGTAAATATAAAATTAGTAATAATATTATACAATTTAAACTAACAAAAATTATTTGTTTAGCATAAAAAAATCAAGTTTGAAGCAGCTGCAGGTTCTTGTAGAATACATGGAAGCAAATCCAGAGTTCGCAAGAGGATCTACTGTTTATGGAAGCAACAAACTCTCAATGGAAGAGCAGTGGGTAAAGCTCACCAAGAAACTGCATTCGAATTGGCCACCAATGCGTAGCGTTGTTGAGTGGAAAAAGGTAAGGAACTGTGTAAATTAGCTGCGCCGAATTGTTCGTAGAACACAGCCAAAAATATTTACAACAATTCTTAAAAAAATATAAATGTTTCCATTTTTTATAAAATAAAATTTTACTGGTGCTAAAATTTTGCATTTTTATTGCCTAATTTACTTGTTTTACCGCTTTTTATTTTCAAACAAGCGTTTAACGTCTGAAATAGTTATTGTGGCAATATCATCAACTGACAATAAGTAAATTGATTACGTTAAAAACGTAATTCCTGGCGACCGACAAGTCGAAAGATAGTGGGGCCCGTATTAGAACGATAACGAGTGACTTGTTGTCGCTCGCTTTAGTTATCAATCGACATCGTGGGCCAGGCAGCTAAAATGTAAGTGAAGCTGTTACTTTATTTTTTATCATAATTTTTTCTTCTACTTACACAATGATGTTTTTTTTATAAAACGTATATGAATATCTTCATTTCAATCTTAGTTGGTATTAATTTAAAATTATACTTTTTTCAACAACGTGTATACAACACTACCAATATTCACTTCTCAATTAATTCTTTGTTGATTTTTTTTCCAAAAGCATTATAAAAGTTTTATGTCATTGAATTTTTATCTAATTTAGGGTCCCAGACAAAATTTGTAAAACGTGCAACAATGGTCTTAACATGTGGATCCAAGGGAAACGCAGTTCACTTCGTTTTGGTGTACCAATGATTTGGACTGATCCAGGAGAGCATAATTCCGACAACTGTTACGCTTGCGCAAACAAAATATGTGGAGTGAATCTTAAAGGCCTCTACGAAGAGTTTACATATCTGTTAAAAGTTCACAAGCAAATACCTCTACCACATTCGAATGAAATACCAATTCCACCGCTTCCAAGTCCTAACAGAGAAACTTCTAACATATACAACGATATTTGTGATTAAGTTAACTTCATGAAAAGTTTATTCATTGCTGAAATCTTTAATATTTCACTTAGAAGAACTTACTTTTATTTTATATTACAGAAAATATTATATTGAAAAAAATAAATTATTTTTTTAAATGAACATGTTTATAGTTTTTATGTTATTTTCTTTCTAAAGTGCTGGATTATTAAAAAAAGATTTCAACATAAGAACTTTAATGCGTATAGTTGAAAAGGGTAGTCCCAAAATTGTAATATACCATTCAATACATACGAATTAAAACAAAAAAATTCTTAAGTTTGTCATACTTCTTAAGAGTGGGCAGCTTTATTATGCTCCTAAAGCGTTAATACAATAAGCGAAAGCCATCGGTTGCAATATAGCTTGGATGCTATTTTTAGACGATTCTAGTCCAAAGATTTTGTATACTGTTTTAGTCAGAGGAATATCTAGACCAATCAGTCAACAGATCTTTGAAGCAACGTTTTAAAGCGTTTGGTTGTTAATAGCCCAAGATATTTTTGTTTGTTTTTTAAGTACTTTGCAAAGACTTGTAATATTTTTACTCTATAGTAAGTTTATGGTATAAAGAATCCTTTCTTTATAAGTTTTTGTAAATAAGAAATATTCGATATATTTCACTACCATTGGGATCATGCATCCCAAGAGAAATTTAAAAAATCACCAAAAATACAAAAACAGCTTTATTTCAATAAGAAAAGATCCCATTGGTTGGTTCTGGTGTTTTCTGTATATAGTCAGCTGTTTTAGGTGTGTTAAGTGAGAAGCGAGAAGTTTATAAACATTATTTGGCAGCAACTTCCATTAGTCGCGCACGTGTTTTGTAAATTTTTCAAAGTGCATAAGTGTTTCTTCTTCATATAATATTTTGTGCAAATAATATAGGTGTTTTATATTGTAATTAAGTGAGTAAGAAACAATATTTTGTAAATATTTTATTTTATGTGGGTTTTTTTCCATTTGGGATAATAGATCCCATTGGTTTTGTATGTTTCACATGAATGGGACATATTATCCCATTGGTATGCACCAGTATAACAATTTGTATGTTTTCAGAATGAATAAAAATAAATCTGGTAGACTAAAGGAAAGCGAAGTATCTGCTATCATAAATGCCAGTGACTCTGATGTTGGAGACTTTAGTACTTCTGAATCCGAATATAGTCCTTCTTCCAAACTTTAGTTTACTTTTGTCTTTTTTTAATTCAAGGTGTTTCGGCGGGACACGTATAACTTCTTTTTTACCGATGTAAAATTTCCCGTTGGTTTCATCCCATCCCGATTTTGACTGTCGCATAGTGATATCAAGAGTCCCTTTTTATTTCCTGTATAATTTATTTATTATATTGCTACCTAAGGTAAACTTTCTGGGAAGTTTAATTATATTATTAATTATTCCCGTGTTTTTAATTTTTAATTATTAAAATTGCAAGTGCCTGTGCATAAGAGAAGGAATAAAATAACGCAGTGTTTTGTGGTTTTTATTTTTCAACATCTTTAAACTGTATAAAAGAGCAGAAAAAAAGTCTGCCGTATGTAGAGTATAAAGAAAAATAAAATCAAAGTTGATTATTGTTGTTTTTGCTTGAACTTTGATTTTTGTCTTTTCTTTAAAGTATAGACAAAAATCTTTAGTTCATTTAAAATTTTTGTGAGAAGTTTCCTGACGAGCTAAGTAAGCGATAGCAAAATGGCCATCGAGACGTGCTTTCACCTTCAATAATCAATACCGGGAAAATAGCACGATAAAAATTTTAAAGTTTAATTATATTATTAATTATTCCCGTGTTTTTAGTTTTTAACTTTTAAAAACATTTACATTATATATTTGGAAACATAATATACATTCTCTCCAACGACGAGCGCAGCCGAATTTAATAGGTAACCCTGTTCCCGAGGTAGATCACCGAAATGAAGAGAAGGACTTCAGACCAATTACCAATTAAATGAGTGCGAATAAAAAAGGCTCAATCTTTTTTATACTTCGACCGAGATAAAGGACATACTTTAGGGTTTTTCAAGCCTGTTGCAAGCGTGTCATGTGTTGGCGTACATTTTTAGATTTATTATACTTTCTAGTAAAAGTCGACGGAAGGGAAAAAAAGATCGAGACACTAAGAATCTCTGCCAGTTAGTTGTGTTTCATTAGAAATCGACTATTTTTTCTTTTCTAATGAATCCCACTGACTGACCGCTAATAAGAAAATAGCAGTTCTTTTATAAGAGTTATTTTCAACGTAAAAATAAAAGTCAGATGAAACTTTTAAAAAGAGAGTTTTATTTTTCGGTCTGAAAGTAAAACTTTTTTTTTGCAGTTTTATTTTTTTTCCGTCATAAAATAAAAGTCTTTTATTTTCTCTGTCTAAAATAAAATTTATTTTATATAAATTGACACCCAAACAGTTAAAAAAGCAGTGGAATCTAGTTCTAGCATTGCAATTGAATACATCATCATTAAAATAAAAACATTTAGGTTTATAATTTGTTATTGTTTGATTCCTATTATTATATTGTTGTTGTTTTTTCCTATCTCTTGGTTTATGATAAACAGCTGAATAAAACACAATTGTGACTGCATAAAGAGGTAAGAAATAAAACAATAACAATTTAAGAATGCACGTTTTTACGCACTTTTACTTGTTCTGAAATAGTCTGAGCCGAAAAATAATAATTGCAATTTGCAAACAATTACTTTTCTATACAAAGTTGCTTCGTGTAGTAAGTCACGTAAGTGCCACGCGTATATTTTTATTAAATTTTTAATTATTCATTTGGCTTTTGCAATAAGTTAAAATGGGTCGCAATTCCGATATTAGAAGCCGCAAATTTTTGAAACAGTTGGTAATAAAAATGTATGCCGGCTGTGTAAAAGAGTTTTTAAAGGTGATCATATTACCAATTTAATCAACAAGCATAAACAACAATACAACATGAAAATAAATAATGATGATAAATGTGAAATGCCATTGATTCAGATGCTTTAAGGGTCATTACGAATAAACTCCTTAATGGACTTGGTATCCCAGCAGTTACGTCCAGAAATATAACTGAGTTATTTAATGAAACATACGAAAACGAAAGAAGCTGATTGAAAAATAAGTTCCTGATTTGAAAATCGACATGGCCACAAGAATTTAACGCAGCATAATGGGAATTAACATACAGTGTTACAGTAAAATAAAAATTATTATAAAAACGCTAGGCTGTATTGAGCTGACGGAGCGTCATACAGGTAAATATATTAATTGCCCACTTTAAGTGAAAGTACCTCTTTAGAGGTGTTCAACATTGTATGGTCTATTTTCAAAATCTGTTATAATGTCCACGAATGGGCTAATTTGGCTCCTTTGTATATAAAAATATCTGATATGAAGTTTGGTGCCGATTGAAGCTTCAGGCAAAGTCCAACAGCTCTGATTTTTTGGAAAAATTAGAACAGCGCGAGAAAATTTTGCTAAAAAATTAAACATTACTTGCAGTTTTATATTTGGATCCGCGTCATCAGCGAAGAAGCCCTTACAATTAACGTCTGCTCGAATCTATCTTAAAGAAGTGATCGTTCGGATTTTGCAGTTAGAGAAGAAAGTGAGTTTTAAGAAATATTTTATAAATCATTCTCTAAAAATGCGTTTTAATTGTTTTCCTCTTTGCAGATAAATACTAACCAATGCGATGGTCAACTGTCGACAATCAAGAAAGCTTTACGATCTTCACCGGCTGTTTTCCCATTTTTGCTGGATGTTTACGATACATCTCAATCATATTTATCGCTTTTAGGGCAGTATTTAAACTTCCTAAATGTAGATAGGGAAGAAGAAAGGGACGAAAATGATAATGTAGATGAACAAAGAAAAGCTATTTATGAAATCGATAATTTTTCTCCAAGGCCCATATCGATTGATAAGCCTCTTTTTGAGTTCTGGGACTCAAAAAAATACATTATTCGTACTTATATAAATTGGCAAAAACTGTGCAGTATGTGCCTGCAACTCAGGTAGGGTCTCCACCCTTTCTTTCTCTGCTCTGAAATTGGTACTGAGCGAACTGCGTTTAAATTTTCCTGCAGAAAACTGGGAAAAAATTATGTTTGTTATATTAAACAAATAAATAACTACACACTCCTAAAAAGAATATTATTTTATGACAGAAAAAAACTCTCTTTGAAAAATAACTCTTAACTTCGGAGTTGAGATCGTTTTTTAAGATCACCATAGATTCTGAAAGAGCACTTTAATACGAATCTATTGGTATATGACGGTATGTGTCTCAGTTGACTCTGACATGGAAATTTTTTGAGTTTAAATTTTCTGGAAAATTGGAAACTGAAAAATTGACTCGCAAAGACCTTGGTTGACCCTCACGGCCTTTTTGAGGAAAAAATAATATTATACGGTCGTCATAGCTCTTCATCTTCTTTGGCTTGGCTTATCTTGAAAAATATCCGTTATACTTGCTTATGGCAGTAGATTAGCTCAGTTGTATGTTGAATTTGTTCACAAGCTTGTGCATCATGGTGGCCCTCGTCTGGTGTTGAACGTAACTCGTGTAGAGTGCTGGATAATAAAGGCTAAAAATCTTGTCAAAACTGTTATTCAGAATTTTAAGGTTGTGTCTTACGTCGCAAAAAACTTCAGACTCAAATCATGGCTGCGCTACCTAAAGAAAGGCGTGGATTTCGCGGGCCCATTTTAGATCAAGAGTTTTACTGATCGACACTGCCGAGTAACGAAGGGCTACGTGTGTCTCTTTGTATGCTGCTCTACAAAGGCAATTCACCATGAAGTTGTAAGCGATTTGTATACCCCTGCCTTTTTAGCGGGTACTACTCCCATAACTGCAGAAATTTTGTTGCCGCTGCAAGAGAAATCAAAGCTAACTTTAAAAAAGGAGTTAAAGAGCTGCGTAACACTGCGGAGGAAAAACATGGATTTCAGCATTTAGAATGTCACTTTATACCTGCGGCAGCCCCTCATATGGGTAGGTTCTGAGAGGCGACTGTGAAAAGTTTAAAAACGCACTTTAAGAAAACTGCTGGTCAGATAAAATTTACCTTTCAAGAGTTCTCTACACTTCTAGCAAAAATAGAATCATACCTCAATTCCCGTCATCTTGGCCCTATGTCCAAAAATATTGATGATCTGGCGGCCTTTACACCCGGTTATTTTTTAATAGGGTCTTCTTTGTTGTCCCCGGCTGAACCACTAGAAGCAATGTCGCAACTTTGTGTTGTCCATGGATGGCACAAAATAAAAGCCCTACAACAAGAGATTTGTCATAGATGGAAACACAAGTATTTGAAAGAGCTGCACAAGCGTATGGAAAATGGAAATTAGCCCAGATAGACTTGAAAAAAACGAACTCATCGCACTCAAAAATGAACCCACTTTTGCTATATAATGGCGTTTAGAATGTATTATAAAAGTTTATCATGGTTCTGATGGTAAAGTAAGGGTAGCAGATTAAAAAAACCAAAACAGTTTTATCACTAAACTGATCCACAAATTAATAGCTTTACCCTCTTGTATTAAAGACACCACATGCCTTCTCCAAAAGTGACTCTAATTTGCAGTGTATAAACAAAAACCATAGTTCATTCGTTTTTCTTTAACTAAATTGTTTTGTTGCGATAGGTCAGTAATTGAATTGCTTGACTCATAATTCAACAATGTTTGAAAGCAATGCTAAGTGTTTAGCGATTTAATTGTTCTAAGCAATAAGACCCTAGCGAACTGTTAACCAATTATTATTTACATGCAGTATTTTAATTATGGATAATGGACACTTGAAATTTACGACATACATACACACACACACTCAAATACATTTATAAATAAATACATTATTGTTAGTAAACGTTCTATTTTTCTGATTGACTGATACGTCACAATAAGAAACAAAATGTATGAAACAAAGTGACGTCACACAAAGAAAAATGTTTAAAATGAAATATGTTTTAAACTGAAATTCGGATATTTGACGCTTTGAAGAATGTTTTTTGGTAAACAAAGAATTTGAAGTAATGAGTGACTTTAATATTGAACTTTGAAATGAACTCAATAATTTTTGGAGCAAATGGCATTTCACTCATTATTTCTGATTCCCTGATAGATTAAGAATAAAATACATGTAAATAGATTGTAAGTAAAATTGAGCTCGATAATGAAAATCACTCAATTGTAAATCTAGTAAATTCTCATAAGTAGTATATAAGGCAAAGAAATTTTAAATAAAGTATCAATTAATCTTGATCATAAATAATGAACGCTAGAGTGTATTATTTAAACCTTACAAATGTAATTAAGTTTAACATGCTTTAAGATCAGATGAGTAGAAAAAATTTCAACCCCAATTTTCGTTGCACTCTCTGCAACAAATTTTACACAGTAGGCCAGTGTTCGCGGTTTAGCGGTGGAGCAAGAGCTCAGAGTCGTGGCCCAAAAAGCGCTGTGCTATAACTGTTTAGCTCAGTCGCACTTTAGTGCTTAACGTAAGAGTATAGATCGGTGCCGCCGCTGTCAAAAAAAACCCCCACAGCTGGCTGCACCAGATGCCGAAGGATAGAGTATGGGTCCAAATTACCACTCACATCCTTATTTGCGGTGCGCCTAGGAAAAAGCCGCTGGGAACACGGGCTGTAATCGAGGTCCTCAATAACGCAAGAGGAGGCCGCTGCGCTCCAGTGTGTGTTGTGACGGGGTACCACAATAGTAGGAATTTTTCACAAGCCCGATAACATTAAGTATTTCGAGGCGAAACTTATCGTAAAGGACACTTGTTATGCACGTAGCCCAAACGTGGAGATTGAGCTGGAGCTACGGGATGACCCTTCCAACAGCTTGGCCAGTCGGCAATATTTTCGTAGCCTTGAGTACTTCGTAATTCTGGGCGCTGACTTGGCCCACCAGATTCTTATTGGTCCTGCTATTGGGAAACCTGTTCTGATTTATATGCAGGAAACCGTTTTTGCGCAACGCTTTCTTTGGAAAAGGCCTAGCAGCAGACGCTGCCAGAAAAAACAAATAAATAATAAAACACCAGAAAATGAAGCAGGTCTAGACGCTACGATGACTTAGAAAACATACATTTTATTTTTCTTTACTTTTTTATGTATATAATAAGCGAGAAGTGGTGAAGAAAACCTAAATGAATTGAAAATATTTTTAACTCTACTTGTGTGCGCCAAAAAAGTGTTTTGCCCACCATATTCATGTTTACAAAGAATAAAATAAAGTTCAATAAATTAAATTGAAACCATACTTTGCAATTGGTATTCCGGCATTAATTTCTTTTGGAGGCGAGAATTTTGTGTGAAACCAAAGGGTGGTTTTTTCCTTTTTGTGCTACTTCTGCTCCAGCATCACAGTACTACCGTATAACCAACAGGTAACAACATTTTTGGAAAAACACAAAATTTTTTGGAAAAATTTGCGCACGTGATATTTTTATTAGTATTCCTTGTGTTTCATATTGGTGTCCTAAATTTGTGGGTCGGTGAAAGTGAGGTTATAATACCTAACAACAAAATTTTGAAACGTGGTTGCGAAGCCATATTGGGCTATTTTGTATAAAGCGTTACACTATACTTTGTTGTTTTAATAACACCAGAAAGTTCTTGGCGTCCACCTTTTTTCTTTGAAAATTTTTTTTCGGTATCTCTTGCCGGACATTTTTAATTTTTTGTGCGGGCTTTTTTATAGTGTCTCTAAATTCATTTTTTTTTGGCATCTTTATACATTTTTTTGGAAAGTTTTTTTTCGTGTTTTCATTCGTTATTCTTTTTAAATAAATACCATAATGAAAACTTATGAAAGGTATTTACGGGCGGCTGAAGAAGTGATTAGCTATCAGGCTATGCTAACTGATGAGGACTTTTCCAAATGCTCTAAAGATGCTTTCGAGTTTAAAAAAAAATGAATTGAGCAAAGCATGGGCAAAATATAAGAAACTCTATGATGAATGTTCGGCAGAAACGGTAGAGAAGAAAAAGGAATTAGTAGTGGTTCAGGCAAAACATCCTCAGGTGCGTAAGACTTATGTACGTTGCATAAATATTCTCGTAAAAGCTCAGAAGGAGTTAGGTGAAGAAATTAAAGAAAATGCGGAAGCAGTGGTCCCCAACCTTTTTGGTTCAATGAACGTGCCTCCATGTGACACAGCCGTTTTTCATCGGGAGTACGTGTCATGGCCCACATTTAGGGACATGTTTACTGCTATCTATATAAACAATTCGAGACTTAGCCCAGTTAAAAAACTTTTTTTCTTGTTTAGAAAAACTAATGGTGGGGCCCGTGATGTAAATAGAAATATATCTCTGACTGGGGATAATTTTGAAGTTGCATGGGACAATTTAAAACCGCAGAACGAAAATAAACGAGTATTAATCAATAGTCAACTTAAGGTTCTTTTTAATTTGGCTCCATGTACGTATGAATCTGCTTTGGATATAAAGAGGCTCCAAAGAGAAACAAATAATTGCATGGCAGTCTTAAAACTGTACAATGTTGATATTGAGTCACGGGACCCAATTTTCGTATTCCAATGTTCATCGCGGCTTTCTGAGTGCACTTTAAATTTATGGGAACAGTCTGTGCAAAACAAAGCAGTGGTTCCCAAATAAGATGAATTAAACATTTGTTTTACTGATAGGTTTCACGCGCTGGAAAGTGTTTCAGACATTATGGTCACAAATAATGAGATTAGTGATACGAAAACATCAGGCAATCACTGTTCTAATCAAGTGTTACCTAAAGTAAAACAGTTTAAGGCTCATCATACAAAAGTTGACTCAGTGCCATGCCAATTGTGTAGAGAAAATCACAAGTTAAGTTACTGTATTAAATTTTTGAGTATGGACTACAGAAATCGTATTTCAATTCTAAAAAAGTTTCGGTTTTGCTTCAATTGCTTAAACACTGGCCATTTATATAGTGAATGTAATAGTCCGAATAGTTGTTCAAAATGCAAGCAGAAACACCACACTTTACTACATAGGGATTATGCGAATAAAGATTTTGTAAAAAAAAAGTAATGTTCAAAAATTTCAGCGTGAAAGACAAAATAATGTTAACCAATTACAGTCCACTAATAGTAGTCCAGCTGGAGTTGTTCAGTCGCATCACACGATAGTAACAAAAAAGGTCATGTTAGCCACAGCGTGGGTGAAAATTAAAACCCTTAGTGCTTTTTATAAAGTCCGGGCTCAAATCGATCCGTGTTCGGATGAAAGTTTTATTTCTGAAAAAATAGAAAGACTGCTTAAGTTGCCCACTGTTCCGGTTTCAGCCGAGGTTCAAGGTTTAGGCGGAGAAGTTATAAGCAAAGCTTCTAAAATGGCGTCGTTTGTAATTGTATCACAGTATGATCAGAACATGTCTCTTAATGTCGATGCTTTAGTAGTGCCACGTGTGACTGGCAGTGTCCCCGCATGTTCCTTCAAACCAACAAAAAGTCTAGTATTGCCAAAACTACAATATGCTGGTAAAACTTTTTTCAAAAGTGGTGAGGTAGATTTGTTGTTAGGAGGCGATTTGTACCCGTTAATTCTGCGTGGAGGAGTCCAACATGGTATTTTTAAAACCCTTGTGGCTCAGGAGACAGTATTTGGCTGGATTGTAACTGGCACAACCAATGGTGTGTCCCCACGTCATGTAAGAATGTCTCATATGACAAAAAAATTCTATTGATGACCAGCTGAGAAAATTCTGGGAGTTAGAAGAGGTGTTTCGAGAGGTAAAGTAAGGGTAGCAGATTAAAAAAACCAAAACAGTTTTATCACTAAACTGATCCACAAATTAATAGCTTTACCCTCTTGTATTAAAGACACCACATGCCTTCTCCAAAAGTGACTCTAATTTGCAGTGTATAAACAAAAACCATAGTTCATTCGTTTTTCTTTAACTAAATTGTTTTGTTGCGATAGGTCAGTAATTGAATTGCTTGACTCATAATTCAACAATGTTTGAAAGCAATGCTAAGTGTTTAGCGATTTAATTGTTCTAAGCAATAAGACCCTAGCGAACTGTTAACCAATTATTATTTACATGCAGTATTTTAATTATGGATAATGGACACTTGAAATTTACGACATACATACACACACACACTCAAATACATTTATAAATAAATACATTATTGTTAGTAAACGTTCTATTTTTCTGATTGACTGATACGTCACAATAAGAAACAAAATGTATGAAACAAAGTGACGTCACACAAAGAAAAATGTTTAAAATGAAATATGTTTTAAACTGAAATTCGGATATTTGACGCTTTGAAGAATGTTTTTTGGTAAACAAAGAATTTGAAGTAATGAGTGACTTTAATATTGAACTTTGAAATGAACTCAATAATTTTTGGAGCAAATGGCATTTCACTCATTATTTCTGATTCCCTGATAGATTAAGAATAAAATACATGTAAATAGATTGTAAGTAAAATTGAGCTCGATAATGAAAATCACTCAATTGTAAATCTAGTAAATTCTCATAAGTAGTATATAAGGCAAAGAAATTTTAAATAAAGTATCAATTAATCTTGATCATAAATAATGAACGCTAGAGTGTATTATTTAAACCTTACAAATGTAATTAAGTTTAACATGCTTTAAGATCAGATGAGTAGAAAAAATTTCAACCCCAATTTTCGTTGCACTCTCTGCAACAAATTTTACACAGTAGGCCAGTGTTCGCGGTTTAGCGGTGGAGCAAGAGCTCAGAGTCGTGGCCCAAAAAGCGCTGTGCTATAACTGTTTAGCTCAGTCGCACTTTAGTGCTTAACGTAAGAGTATAGATCGGTGCCGCCGCTGTCAAAAAAAACCCCCACAGCTGGCTGCACCAGATGCCGAAGGATAGAGTATGGGTCCAAATTACCACTCACATCCTTATTTGCGGTGCGCCTAGGAAAAAGCCGCTGGGAACACGGGCTGTAATCGAGGTCCTCAATAACGCAAGAGGAGGCCGCTGCGCTCCAGTGTGTGTTGTGACGGGGTACCACAATAGTAGGAATTTTTCACAAGCCCGATAACATTAAGTATTTCGAGGCGAAACTTATCGTAAAGGACACTTGTTATGCACGTAGCCCAAACGTGGAGATTGAGCTGGAGCTACGGGATGACCCTTCCAACAGCTTGGCCAGTCGGCAATATTTTCGTAGCCTTGAGTACTTCGTAATTCTGGGCGCTGACTTGGCCCACCAGATTCTTATTGGTCCTGCTATTGGGAAACCTGTTCTGATTTATATGCAGGAAACCGTTTTTGCGCAACGCTTTCTTTGGAAAAGGCCTAGCAGCAGACGCTGCCAGAAAAAACAAATAAATAATAAAACACCAGAAAATGAAGCAGGTCTAGACGCTACGATGACTTAGAAAACATACATTTTATTTTTCTTTACTTTTTTATGTATATAATAAGCGAGAAGTGGTGAAGAAAACCTAAATGAATTGAAAATATTTTTAACTCTACTTGTGTGCGCCAAAAAAGTGTTTTGCCCACCATATTCATGTTTACAAAGAATAAAATAAAGTTCAATAAATTAAATTGAAACCATACTTTGCAATTGGTATTCCGGCATTAATTTCTTTTGGAGGCGAGAATTTTGTGTGAAACCAAAGGGTGGTTTTTTCCTTTTTGTGCTACTTCTGCTCCAGCATCACAGTACTACCGTATAACCAACAGGTAACAACATTTTTGGAAAAACACAAAATTTTTTGGAAAAATTTGCGCACGTGATATTTTTATTAGTATTCCTTGTGTTTCATATTGGTGTCCTAAATTTGTGGGTCGGTGAAAGTGAGGTTATAATACCTAACAACAAAATTTTGAAACGTGGTTGCGAAGCCATATTGGGCTATTTTGTATAAAGCGTTACACTATACTTTGTTGTTTTAATAACACCAGAAAGTTCTTGGCGTCCACCTTTTTTCTTTGAAAATTTTTTTTCGGTATCTCTTGCCGGACATTTTTAATTTTTTGTGCGGGCTTTTTTATAGTGTCTCTAAATTCATTTTTTTTTGGCATCTTTATACATTTTTTTGGAAAGTTTTTTTTCGTGTTTTCATTCGTTATTCTTTTTAAATAAATACCATAATGAAAACTTATGAAAGGTATTTACGGGCGGCTGAAGAAGTGATTAGCTATCAGGCTATGCTAACTGATGAGGACTTTTCCAAATGCTCTAAAGATGCTTTCGAGTTTAAAAAAAAATGAATTGAGCAAAGCATGGGCAAAATATAAGAAACTCTATGATGAATGTTCGGCAGAAACGGTAGAGAAGAAAAAGGAATTAGTAGTGGTTCAGGCAAAACATCCTCAGGTGCGTAAGACTTATGTACGTTGCATAAATATTCTCGTAAAAGCTCAGAAGGAGTTAGGTGAAGAAATTAAAGAAAATGCGGAAGCAGTGGTCCCCAACCTTTTTGGTTCAATGAACGTGCCTCCATGTGACACAGCCGTTTTTCATCGGGAGTACGTGTCATGGCCCACATTTAGGGACATGTTTACTGCTATCTATATAAACAATTCGAGACTTAGCCCAGTTAAAAAACTTTTTTTCTTGTTTAGAAAAACTAATGGTGGGGCCCGTGATGTAAATAGAAATATATCTCTGACTGGGGATAATTTTGAAGTTGCATGGGACAATTTAAAACCGCAGAACGAAAATAAACGAGTATTAATCAATAGTCAACTTAAGGTTCTTTTTAATTTGGCTCCATGTACGTATGAATCTGCTTTGGATATAAAGAGGCTCCAAAGAGAAACAAATAATTGCATGGCAGTCTTAAAACTGTACAATGTTGATATTGAGTCACGGGACCCAATTTTCGTATTCCAATGTTCATCGCGGCTTTCTGAGTGCACTTTAAATTTATGGGAACAGTCTGTGCAAAACAAAGCAGTGGTTCCCAAATAAGATGAATTAAACATTTGTTTTACTGATAGGTTTCACGCGCTGGAAAGTGTTTCAGACATTATGGTCACAAATAATGAGATTAGTGATACGAAAACATCAGGCAATCACTGTTCTAATCAAGTGTTACCTAAAGTAAAACAGTTTAAGGCTCATCATACAAAAGTTGACTCAGTGCCATGCCAATTGTGTAGAGAAAATCACAAGTTAAGTTACTGTATTAAATTTTTGAGTATGGACTACAGAAATCGTATTTCAATTCTAAAAAAGTTTCGCTTTTGCTTCAATTGCTTAAACACTGGCCATTTATATAGTGAATGTAATAGTCCGAATAGTTGTTCAAAATGCAAGCAGAAACACCACACTTTACTACATAGGGATTATGCGAATAAAGATTTTGTAAAAAAAAAGTAATGTTCAAAAATTTCAGCGTGAAAGACAAAATAATGTTAACCAATTACAGTCCACTAATAGTAGTCCAGCTGGAGTTGTTCAGTCGCATCACACGATAGTAACAAAAAAGGTCATGTTAGCCACAGCGTGGGTGAAAATTAAAACCCTTAGTGCTTTTTATAAAGTCCGGGCTCAAATCGATCCGTGTTCGGATGAAAGTTTTATTTCTGAAAAAATAGAAAGACTGCTTAAGTTGCCCACTGTTCCGGTTTCAGCCGAGGTTCAAGGTTTAGGCGGAGAAGTTATAAGCAAAGCTTCTAAAATGGCGTCGTTTGTAATTGTATCACAGTATGATCAGAACATGTCTCTTAATGTCGATGCTTTAGTAGTGCCACGTGTGACTGGCAGTGTCCCCGCATGTTCCTTCAAACCAACAAAAAGTCTAGTATTGCCAAAACTACAATATGCTGGTAAAACTTTTTTCAAAAGTGGTGAGGTAGATTTGTTGTTAGGAGGCGATTTGTACCCGTTAATTCTGCGTGGAGGAGTCCAACATGGTATTTTTAAAACCCTTGTGGCTCAGGAGACAGTATTTGGCTGGATTGTAACTGGCACAACCAATGGTGTGTCCCCACGTCATGTAAGAATGTCTCATATGACAAAAAAATTCTATTGATGACCAGCTGAGAAAATTCTGGGAGTTAGAAGAGGTGTTTCGAAAGCAGATTATATCGTTCTACTACCGTAAAAAATTCCGAAGGGAGATATACAGTTAGTCTTCCCTTTAAGAATAGTTATTTTGCTCTTGGTCCCAATAAACATGTTGCTGTTAGTCAATTTTTAAGAAATGAAAAATCATTAATGCGTAATTTGGATAGAAAAGCTCAGTATGATCATTTCCTAAAAGAATATTTAACGTTGAATCATACAGCAATAGTGGAAAGTGCCACAAGTGGTCCAAGTTACTATTTACCCCATCATGGAATTTTTAAGCCAGAGAGTACAACAACAAAGTTAATAGTGATCTTAAATGCCTCCAGCGCGTCCTCTAGCGGTAAAAGTTTGAACGACCTGTTGTACATTGGCGCAATTCTGCAAGCTGAAGAAATGGTTAATCTTATTTTAAAATGGCGATTTTTTTAGTTTGTTTTTAATGCGGACATTTCAAAAATGTACCGGCTGAAAAAGTTGTGTATAAGCAGTCGTATACAAAACGCGAGGTTCTTTCTGTGATTGCTAGGCTGTTTGATCCAGCAGGTTGGTTGGCCCCAGTCGTTATTACGGCAAAAATTTTAAAGCTCGATAAAATAGAATAGGATGAGCCTGTAAAACCAGCAGCTCTTAAAAAATGGCAGAATTTTATTGAAAATTATAAAGATATTGAAAGTATAAAACTACCGCGTTGGATTCAATACTCACCTAGTTGTTATATTGAATTTCATGGTTTCTGTGACTCATCTGAGTTAGCTTACGCTGCCGCATTGTACATAAGAATTAGCTTTGAAAATATAGTTCACACAAAGTTACTCATATGCAAAACAAAAATAGCCCCCACAAAAACACCTACATTGCCCCGGCTGGAGTTATGTGGTGCGATTCTTTTAGCCAATCTAGTCGATAGCGTGATTTCTACATTTAATATAAGCATGCAGTTTTCTTACTTTTGGTCCGATTCAACTATAGTTCTAGCCTGGTTACAAAAGTCCCCCTGTAATTGGAAAACCTTTGTTGCAAATAGGGTGGCCACAATATTAGAAAAGGTAGGAAAGAAAAATTGGTGTCACATAGCGTCTAAAGAAAACCCTGCCGATCTAGCAACCCGGGGGCTGCTACCGTCGGATCTGAAAGAAAATAAACTTTGGTGCCATGGTCCAGATTGGCTCAGTGGTAAAAAGTCATTGTGGCCCGTAGCAGTATCAGAGTTTCAAACAGCAGAGAAATCAAAAAAGGCTCAAACTTTTATTGCTAGATCGACTGAATTGGAGGACATACTTGAGCGTTTTTCAAGTCTGTCGTGAGCGCGGCATGTGTTGGCGTATATTTTTAGATTTTTTATACTCGCTAGTAAAATTCGACGGAAGAATAAAAATGTTGTCAGAACTGTCATTCATAATTGCAAGGTTTGTGTCTTACACCGCAAAAACTTTAATACTCAAATCATGGCTGCGCTACCTGAAGAAAGAACTACCCTAAGTCGCCCTTTCACCAATGCAGGGGTGGATTTTGCGGGCCGGTTTGAGATTGAGAGTTTTACAGATCGATACTGCCCAATAACGAAAGGCTACGTGTGTCTCTGTGTATGTTTCTCTACAAAGGCAATTTACCTAGAAGCCGTAAGCGATTTATCTACCTCTGCCTTTTTAGCGGCTTTAGCTCGTTTTATCGCTCGTCGCGGTTGCCCAAATTGAGTCTTCTCAGACAACGGCAGAAATTTTGTTGGCGCTGCAGGTGAAATCAAAGCTAATTTTGAAAAAGTAGTTAAAGAGCTGCGTGACACTGCGGTAGAAAATATGGATTGCAGCATTTAGAATGGCACTTTATCCCCGCGGCAGCCCCTCCTCATATGGGGGGTTATGGGAGGCAGGTGTGAAAAGTCTCAAAACGCACTTTAAGAAAACCGCTGGTCAGATAAAATTCACTTTTGAAGAGTTCTCTACACTTCTAGCGAAAATAGATGCATGCCTCAATTCCCGTCCCCTTCACCATATGTCTGAAATTAGCGATATATTTATCTGCTCTTACACCAGGTCGTTGTGAGGGTCTATAATATTTGTGGTGTCAGATTTATAAACGCAAATCGGTATTATCACTAGACCGATCCTTAAATTAGTTGTGCTGCCAACCCGCAATATTTAAGACTTTAAAACATCTCAAAAACAAACAAAAAAAAAATACCCTGAGAACTTTTCCCTTATTTGCAGAACGATGGCTGATTGTTTATTTAATGTCAACTTTCGCTACCCCCTTTGTGAGCGACTCCATGCCATACGTCAATGCTTACGTTTCGTAGTTCTGCCTGTAGAGAAAAAACTCCGGATCGTCGCGAAAAAATCGTTGTGTAACAACTCCTAAGCCTTAGCTTAACCGTGCCAAATGCAAAAGCATTGACCGGTGTCATCGGTGTTGGCAGGACCATCATATCTGGCTACACCTGATGCCAGGTGACAGAATATGCGAAGAGATGACGGCCACTATTGATTGATCTCACCGTAGCCATATCTTCAATTATGAGAAAAGAAGCAGAGCTGTTGCGCTGTGTGGTTCAGCGAGGAAGAACCACAATTACCATTTTTCATCGGCAGGGCCAAGAACATTTTGTCAAGGAACTCATAGTGGATGACAAGCACTATGGGCTAAGTCCTAGCAAAGACGTCGACAGTCTTACTCGAGACGATATTATTATTTATTATCATGTACTTATCTATTAAACTCAGTATTAATATATTAATCATTTATCATCTATATTTGAATATAAATCAATATATGACACTAATACATATTATTATATTATACTTTACATTCTGATAAAACATAAACTATATGAATTATTAACGAGAAAAAAAATAAACAATTATTTTTCTATTTAATATTAACAAAGTATATTTACTGCTATACTATACTATATGTGATTAAAAAAAATATATTTTTTTGAATTGATAAATATATATATACCATGTAAATAAATAAGTATGCATAAGCATTATTGATTAAAACTACCTTTTTGAGATAATTAAACTTTTTATCGAAGATAAAATAATGAATTTTAAATTGTATCTGTGAAATTATATTAAGACGTGGCTCCATGTTGCGATAATGTCGCAAGGCGGCCGGTATGTCTGTTCCAGTAATATTTTATGTCCTGGCATGTGGGAACACAATTGCGGCGAATTCACACCTGGGGTCTTTCTTGTTTCATTTGGTGAGCCGTCAAGTGCTCGATTAGCGTTATTTTTGCTCGGCTCGGATATAAGCGTCGAATCGCTGCTTAAATTATTATTCTCTTAACGCTTCTTGTGTGCGCCCCTAAAGTGTTTTGCCCTTTTTTCTTTTAATTGTCGAATTTAAGTAAAATCCCACCATATTCATATTTACAAAGAATAAAATAAAGTTCAATAAATTAAATTGAAAGCATACCGTGTAATTGGTTTTTAATTTGGAAGTCGAGTTCCGGCATTAATTTCTTTTGGAGGCGAGAATTTTGTGTGAGACCAAAGGGTGGTTTTTTCCTGCTTGTGCTACTTGTGCTCCAGCATCACAGTACTATCGTATAACCAATAGGTAACAACAACAGTATTAATACAAATATTAAATAATGAATATCTTAGCAGCTTAACATGGCCTATATTTCTGCGTTGCCATATGGGTGCACCAGGCACTACATCGATTTTTTCTTTGTATTACTAACTCTGCATAGTTGTTGATAAGAATGTTTGTTTTTCCTACAAAATGCATTGTTATCTTTTTTAGAAAACTAACACTTAGTGAAGCATTGGATTTTTGGAAGAATTCGACAGCGCAGACGATGCAAGCGTGACAAGGATTTTTCTTAAGCCTCCCGAGAATGATGGTGATATCAGTGGTGAAGACGATTCAAAAGATGACGAAGGAGGAATTCCAGATAATGTTTGCCCCTCAATTTAAATCTGGGTGTGAAATAGTTTTCAGAAATGGCAAACGGCTGAGTTGTGACTCAAATAGCGATGATATATCAGCTTTAGAAGATACCATAGTTGACGTTTTAAATAACTCGGATGCAAATTTGTCCAGCGATTTGTTGAATAGTAGCATACAATCTAAAATTTTGTCAGCGATACCGTTAAAAAAGTAAAACCAGTTGTTTCAAAATTTACTTTTCCACAAGACAATAGAGACACGCTTCATTCTTGGCAGAAGCAAAGTCCTACAACCTCAGTTGGAATATTCCCTGAAGCAAATTTCACAGGTTGTAGAAATCTTAAGCCTCATCAACAGTTTGAAAATTTTTTTGATGACGCTTTAACCCAACATATTGTTATTAAGCCAAATGAGTATGCTGTTTTACGGATCCAAAAAAAACCCTCTTATAACGAAAGAAGAGATGAGGGTATATTTAGGAATCTTACTAGTCTCGGGGTATACTGGTCCAATAAAAATATCAAGATATGTGGTGTACTGACGGCGATTTGAACGTTAATATTGTGCACAATAGTATGCGTAGAGATCGCTTTATTGAGATATGCAATTCTATTCACTTCGTGGACCCTGGAAATGAAATCTCTAATGGAGACTGAATGTGGAAGCTGAGCCCATTAACAGACCATTAAAAGGCAAACATGTTAGAAAATTTTTATGCCGAGCAAAATCTTTTATACGACGAAAGTATGATTTCCTACTTCGACAAATATGGCTGTAAACAGTATATAAAAAGAAAGCCACTAAGATTTGGATATAAAGTTTGGTCGCTGTGTACGGCAAATGGATACCTAATTAATTTTGAACCTTATCAAGGAAAAAATCCACGAGTTAATACAAATTATGAACAGTATTTTAGAAAATGTTCCAGCCCTTTAATAAATATGATAGATGGTTTTTCTGAAGATGTACAAAAGTTACCATTTTCCTTTTATTTCGATAATTTATTTACCAGTTTTACCCTTCTAAAATATTTAAAATCTCGTGGATATACAGCCACTGGAACCATTCGAGAATTCGATTACCCAAAAATTGCCCTTTGACTGCCAAAAAAATAGTAAAGAGAAAAAAAGAACATCTATTTCTGAAAAAGACTGTGGTATACATACGGTGACCATCCGTTCTGTATTATACAGAACAGTTCTGTATTTCAGAGCCGTGTTCTGTATAAATTATTGATCTGCGAAAAATGCTAAAATGTTCTGTATTTCATTTACTGTTCTGTATTTGTTCTGTATTTTCATACCTGAAAGTGATATTCAAAATATTAAAAATTTTTCAACTATCAAAGCGAATTGAGGCGCGACTATGAATTTTGATTTGCACTTTCACGTGTAAATGCTGTTTTAATATGTGTATCAAGGCGAATAATAAATTTGCCATGATGTGTATTGTATACTTGCCGCCGCCAACAATACATAGTAGGCCTGGCGTTTAGATATGAAGTTTCATTAAAAAAAGAACATTCATCGAGTAATTTTTTAGAGAAAAGTAGTCATGTCCCGTAGACGAAAGTGCGTTTTTAATGATGAACTACAACAGCAATATAGTTTTATTAAAAAAACTGATACTGATAGCAAGGTACGATGTTCTAAGTGCATGGCAACTTTCAGCATTGCTAATGGAGGCAAACTTGATATCCAACAGCACTTACGGACAAATAAACACAAGGATTCCGACATCGCTGCCGCTTCTAGCAAAACTCTATCCTGCTATTTTGGGTCTAAGGATTTTAACGACAGCAAAAGGAAAATTTGCATATCAGAAGGAACATGGGCATATCACGCTGTTAATCATAACCACTCATTTCGCTCCAACGATTGTACTTCAAAACTTATAAGAAGCTGTTTTGATGAGAGATATTCTTCTGGACGTACCAAGTGTGAATCGATAGTTTGTAAAATCCTAGCTCCGAATTCCATTAAAGAAATTGAGAATGATTTGCATAATGTTAATTTGATAACAATTTTTTGTGATTGTTCAAATCATGGTAACATAAAAATATGTCCAATACTTATTCGTTATTTTGTACCATTGCATGGTATTCAAGTCAAAATATTGGAAGTTGATAATTTGCCCGGAGAATCCTCCGATATTTTAACAAAATATATTTGTGATCTGCTTATTAAATTTAATGTAAACAAAAAATTACTTGCTTTGTGTGCAGATAACACAAACTGTAACTTTGGTGGAGCAGCCAGGCGAGGCAAAAACAATGTTTTCAAAAAACTTCATTCGTCTACGGAAAATGTTCTTATCGGTGTGAACTGTGTTGCACATATTTTAAATAACTGTATTCAAACATCAACAGAATGTCTCCCCATAGATATTGAAACGATTATTGTAAAAATTTTTTCCTACTTTTATATTTATACAGTACGTGTTGAAGAGCTTAAAGTAATTTGTGACACAATAGAAGTAGAATATAAAAAACTACTTGGATTTAGCAAGACAAGATGGCTAACTCTTAAACCATCCATTGAAAGAATATTAAAGCTTTTTAAGCCTTTAAAGGAATACTTTTTATCCCAGCCAAAGTGTCCAACTATATTAAAAAGTTTTTTTGAAGATCCTGTTTCAGAAGCATGGCTTTTCTTCGTTCATTGTCAAGCTTCTTTGTTTCATGACTACATAACGCAGATAGAGTCCCAAAAAATATGTATGACTGAGGTTTCGCTCATTATTAATGAGCTGAAGTTTAAAATTTCACAACGTAAAAAGGAAAAATTTTTCCCTATTGCAGTTAAAAAAATCATAATTGAGCTAAGTCAGAAAAAAGTTCTCGATATTAATGAGTTTAAAAGTACCGCAAGCCAATTTTATGCAAATTGCATTGAGTACTTAAATCAATGGGACACTGCTTATCAAGAAGTTGAAATACTGAAATGGGTTCTTTTACGTGAAACTCCTGCATGGGAGGATGTGGAATCCAGTTTTGTTTTTATTATGAATAAGAGAAACGAATTAAACATAAATAATACCGAATTATTTGATGAGCTGGCTCTTGTTAAAAGATATACCACTTCAGAAAAATTAAAGCAATGGAATGAAAACAAAAAATCTGCTGAAGAGCGCTGGGTAGAAGTTTTTAAACATTTCAAAGAAGGAGGTATAAGTTTCCAAAATATTTTGAAAGTTGTCGAATTCAGTTTATGTTTACCTGGTTCTAATGCTCCAACAGAAAGAGTGTTTTCTATTTTAAATAACATATGGACTAGTGAAAAAGCTCAATTGAAGGTAAATACCCTCAAATCAATTTTAATTACTAAGTGTAATTATGATTTAAATTGTTTAGAGTTTAAAGAATATTTAAAACGTAATGAAGGCTTACTAAAACAAATCTATTCAGCAGAAAAATACAAAATATAATTGCTTTGTACATATGTATATTAACGCCTAAAATTTCTCTATTAACTCATTTTACTTAAGAATCCAAAACATTTTTGTCATTGATGATATGTACTGAGTACAAATTATTCTTAATTTTATAGTTCTTACAAATATACTTATATATGCAAAAATCTCGGAAACAGTCAAGCTTTATTTTCTTTTTTTACTTCAGCGTGTGATTATATTCTTATGTTTTTTTTAAGTTTTGATTTGTATTTGTTTAAAAATATCTATAATAAATTAGTCTTGAATGTGGATTTAAGGTTGTTTGTACTTTTTAATTGTTATTGTGAAATCTTATCCCTGTTCTGTATTTTGGTTTCAAAAATATGGTCACCGTAGGTATACATGTAACCAAATGGAAAGACAATTCAGTTGTCTCTCTGCCTCTACAGCTTTCGGGGTTCATCCATTAAATTATGCCTTACGATATTCTAGAGAAGCCAGAAAGAAGTTATACAGAGGCCATATTCTGTAACTGAATACAACAAATATATGGCAGGCGTTGATCGTTTGGATCAGAGTATGAACCTCTATCGCGTTGGCTACAAAGAAAGAAGTGGTGGAACAGCATTTTTACATGGCTTGTATATGCATGTGCACAGAATGCTTGGCAGCTTCAGCGAAAACATTATGAGAGCATAAGCCAATTTTACTGCAAACATTACGGTGAGAAACCTAAGAGAAGTACACCTGCTCGTAAGCGGGAATGGGAAAATGATGTAAATGTCACATTACGATATGATGGTAAAAACCATCTTGTCATAACACCAACTGCAAAAAGAAGACGTTGTGCTGGCGAGTTATGTAAAACAAGCGGTGATACAGCATGCAGTAAGTGTGATATCGGTCTCTGCGTCAAGTGTTTCGCGAAATACCAAACAAATAATCAAAAAATTTAGCTTCTAATGCAATTTTTTATCGAAATGTATACATAGAAAAACTTATCGTTTCATTTTGAATAAAAAAAAAAGTTAAATAAGCCCGGTATTTTTCGTAAACTCAAAAACTTTTCCTTTGAAAAAAAAAAATCGCTCTAGTGCCTGGTGTGACCATATGGTAACGGCCTATTGTGCCGGATTCAGGGGTCCCCAAAAATTTCAAGTACAAGGTAAGTCTTTTTACATCATTTATGTAATGTTTTTTTAAATTTTATTAGAATTCAAACCAGAAAATATTCTCGGACAATTTGGGTTAATATCGTCGTTTTTTCTTACTTCATATTGTAGACATATTACTTTAACATAACAATGCAATCGCGTAAATAAGATATACTTTAAGTTAAGTTGTCAGTAACTTTTCTTCTTCCTTTCCTTTGTATGCTTCATTGCTTTATTTACTTTTCCTCTTTACTCTTTTATATTAAGAAATTGTATAACAGTTTAATATTTAACAACAACAATTAAGCGATCAGAATGTTTATAAGTTAACACATTAAATATTTTCACATTAATTTCTGTAACACATAAAATATTTTCACATCAAATTCTGTTTTGCTGCATACGTCTAATATTTCAACATCAACATTATGAACAATTCCGTCTTGTCCGTCTTGCTGACGTTGCACACGCGCCAACAAATAATTCTTCAACTCGTGGGAAAACGTTGAGACGACAATTTCAGTGCATAGAAAAATAAGTTACGTTTAAGAAAAACAATTTTGTAATTTTCAGTCGATAATTAATAAGTTGATAATTAATAAATAAAGAAGCTTAACCTCCCATAAAAAAATAAAAATAATTTTTTTTATAACAATTAATAAAATATAAAATTAACTTATACTTATACATACTTGTATAACTAGGCTAAGTGGGAAGGAAAAATAAATAATTGAGTCAGTCTTGGTAAAACAGTGAGACAGCAAAGAACACTAAAATATCAGAAGTGGGATAAACCTCCGTCTTTATACAAAGAGAAAAATTATTTTTTTTTACAAGAATTCAGTCATTTTGGTATATACATTGTAAAGCGAATGTCTGCCGTTGACTTGAATGTTGCATCAGCAGAATTTTTAAAAACCTGGCGAAAACAATAAAATTGATTCAAGTAGCACAAAACGAAAATTAATAAATCGCATATCAAAAGATCAAAGTTTAAAGGCAAAGTGTTTAGTTGACATGGTATCTAGTGGAAAAGCAAAAGATGTAGAGGCCGAATTCAAGGTCAATGTTAATGAACAAAGTGATGAAGATGTCATGATAAAATGTGCTAAAGAAAAGGAAGCAAGTTGTAACGAAGAAATGGAAAAAGATAACGGAAAAACTGAAACATGTGATGTCCAAAAAGTATAGTTTGAAAGTAAAATGGAAAGTTGCAAAAACCTTGAAAATGTAGAGCTTCAGATGGAAACAAAACGCAAACAACAAAAAATTTTGGAACTAGAAAATGAAATGCGTAGATTACAATCTGGCGAGAAAATTAAAAACGTTGCAGAAGGAATACTCTTTCCATTTGATATTCTTAAGGAAATGATTCCAGATTTTAATGAAAACGATCAACTAGACATATGGCTTACACAAAAACAAAATGAAAAGGAATTCTACAAGTAACATGATGACATCGTTCGTGCACTTATCTGCAGCAAAATGAAGGAAAAAGTTAAGGAGCGGATGCAAGCAAATTCGGCATATTTAATTGGACCTGTCAAAGAACTTATCTTGAAAATTCAACAAATGTTTCAGAATAAAGCATCTACACTTACCATTCGTCAAAAACTTTAAGAACGTAAATGGCGATCTGGAGAAAGTTTTTCTTCATATTTTAATGAAAAACTTACTTGGTCAAATATAATTCATTTGAACTATTATGCCCTTTACGAATGTTTGCTGACAAGACCGAGTGCACTTCGGTATCATCACTCTAAATTGTTAAAGGGGAAGGACACCGATTTTATTAGTATTAGGGTTATAAAAAGTGGTATTATATTGCATCGTAGGTTCTGTAAAGCGCCAGTTATACACCGCGAATCGGGTAGCCGATATTTCTTATTATCCCCGTAGGTATCTCAGTTGAAGTATTTGCTGGGGCATTAATTTGTTAAATTTACGAACATGCAGTCTGCGGATATCAGGATTAAGTTTGGACTTGAACTCTCCTACTTAGCCAGGCCTAAGTTTGTACGCGGACCATTCGTACGTGTGGGCAGAACACTTCACCACCTAAGGGGTGGCTGTGAGTGGTTTAGACAGTTAAACAACAATGAAATAAAAAAATGGAAAAAAGTTAATAATCAGTGAAATTTTTTTTAACAAATAGTGACTAATAATCATAGTCACAGTATAAAGTCGATATCTGTTAGAAACTTCTTAATTTTAAAACCTGTTAATATGTAACTAAATGCAATTAAGTAGATTATCCAGCTCTGCTCGAATGTGTAGTTTTTTTGTGGACCATATAAAAACAAACTAAAACAAGTAAATTTGTTAATTTGGGTGAGTTAAAATACCAAAGCAAAAGTAAATTTGTGTAAAATGTTAAAAAGAATAAATTTAAACATAAAAACTTGAAACGTGAGTTAATGTCATAGCATTGTTTTGATGAAGTCGATACTAAGCCAGTTAAAAACAATGTAACCTGGTTTTAAATTTAAAACTAAGTTGTACTTTTAAACTATACTTCTACGTTTCTATAGTAGACCAAAAGTACACTTCAAAGAAATTTGTAGTTAGGCACTTGTAAAGTACATTTTATTAATGACTACGATTACGGACCAATATATTTAGAGTCAAAATATTAATACACCTATCACACCTAGAAACTCCATATAACTGTTTTAACCATTTTATCACTGAAGATTTTATCAAAACATTAGTAGAGGAGACAAATTTATATATATAGAGTAATCCCAGTTCATCTATAACATTTACAGAATATGATTTATATAAGTTCTTTGGTATATTATTATACATGTCAGTAGCCAAATTTTCTAGCACAAGATCATACTGGTCGCCAAAGTTTGGATATGAGCCCATTTCTTCACAACGCCACTGAACAAGTTTGAGAAAATAAAGTTATCATTACATTTTAATTACAATGATCTTCACAAACCTATAGGTCATCCAGAACATGACAGGCTTTATAAAATTCGCGCTGTTATCAAGCACCTCAATGAGAGGTTTTCCACAGTACCAATAAATCAAAGACTTTCTGTGGATGAACAGATGTGTACTACCAAAATAGGGCATTTTTTAAAACAGTATCTGTCTTAGAAACCCCATTAACGGGGCTTCGAATTATATGTTCTCTGTGATTTGATAGGATATGTCCACAAGTTTGAGGTATATTCTGGACAAGAGAATACAGAGAAACTCCCAGATGATCCAGATCCTGGTGCAACAGAAAATGTTGTAGTTCGTTTGCTTCGAGTAGTGCCTAAAGTCAATAGATTTGACAGGATAACAAAAGGAAAAATTGATATTACTTGCCCGTTTATTGTCCAAGAGTACAATAAACATATTGGAGGAGTAGATCTCATGGATAGCTTTTTGGGCAAAAATCATATAAAAATGAGGTCTTAAATGTGGTATTAGCGTATTTTTTTCATCTATTTGATCTAGCTTTTATCAACTCTTGGATTGTTCATAAAAAAAAAATGCTCAAGAAAGAGGTGAACCCAAAAAGAGTGGTTAGAATGAACCAATTCAGAAATGAATTGGCCTTTGTGCGATGCAACAGAGGAACCACCAAAGAAGCTAAAAGCGGGCATCCTAGTACCAGTGTACTAAAAGAAGAATTACAATAAAAAAAAAGAAAAAGTTCTTCAGCTCCACCACCTCCAACGGACATAATAAAGGTGGTGCTGAACATTGGCCAAAAGTAGGTGGGTCACTCCGGTGCAAATTTCCCACAATTTCGTGTAATAAATGTGGCGTCAATTTGTGCTTAAATAAAAATAATAATTGTTTTTTAAATTATCATAAAGAATAAAGAAAATTGAGGAAACAATATTTTTTTTTATTTAGTACTGAGCTAAATATGTGACAATGCATGATGATGTAAATTTCCATCATATTGTTTTTTACATAATACATATTTTTATTTACACTAGGATTTTTAAAAATATTTTTCCTTTAATCTAGAGCATTAATAACATCACCCTGATTTATTAAAAAAAAAATAGAAAAAATCATGCAAAGAAGGGTTAAGATATGATAACAACATTGATGTAGTTTGAATTATTATTTCGACAAATATTACGAACTTATTAATTAATAACGCAAACGATAGATTTCTTGAACAAAATGAAGTTTGGGTGGAAAATATACATTCTTTTGGTAAAGATCTTTCAGAATATGAACAATCAATCTGTTTTCATGAAGTCAAACATAGTGGCTTTTAAACTTTGCAAATCTAGTGCTAAAATGAGGAAAGTAAAGCAGTCATGTGATGGTAATTTAGCAGAAGTTATTTCATCAGCTGCAAAAAAAAGTTAATAAGTATGAACAATTTTCAAAAATATTAGTCCAGAAAAAGCACTATGCCTCAATATTGATGCTTGTTTATCAAAACACTAGTATCAAATATTAAGATTTCCCTCATATCATTAAAAAGAAATGCTATCCTAAAAATTTGGAAGTACAGGAGAAATTTATCGATCATACTGTATCCAGAATATTGAAGGCGAAAACGAAAGCTGAGACAGATTTTTCAAATCAACTACAACTAAAGCCTAAACACATAGACCAAAGCAAGCTACATACTACAATCCGTCAAAAGTAAAACACGCACGTTTATATGAACGCAATTTTTTTTAGAGGCATCTCAGGTACATGACTACTAGAATACAATTGTCGCAGTCGCCAATTTTAAGTAATTTCTATTTTTAGTGACGACAATTGACAAATAAAGTGTTGACAATTTACAAAGAACGCGTAGAAAAAATTAAGCTTGAATATATGGAGAGAATTATATTATATTATTTAAAAACAAGTTATTTTACCTGAAATACCACATGGAAGGTGCGAAAAAAGTGTTTTTAAGCAGTACCTGTTAATATATATTTTTTTTTTATTTATTTATTTTCTTTTTGACCATATTCAGTTTCTTCTATGCTTCAGTTTTTTTAACGAGTGATTTTGCGTAAAGGCAAAAAAAGTTGAAGTGGCATACTTGAAATATGTATTTCTAACATAAAAAGCTGTTAATACGTTTCAAGTGATTGATTTCATTTTGGCTTGAATTTATTTTAGATGGTAGGTTGTTGATTTTTATAATTTTTTTAACAGCTTTGCAATATTCTAGTTAAAAGATGTCTTTTGAAGAAAGGCTTATTGAAGAGGTATGCGCACATACAATTTTGTATGATTTGGGGCATACGGAGTATAAAAATTTAAAAAAAAAGAGTATGCGTGGAGGGATGCTGCAGCCGTTAAGTTAAAAGTTAAGTTGATTGTGTCTCTAATATTATTATGTTTGTTTCAATAGCGTGTAAGTGTTTTTTCAGAAAAAGAATGCAGAAAACGGTGGAAAGGACTACGTGATTCCTAAAAAAGGTGCAAAAGGATGGAAAAATTCACTTCGGAAAGTAGTGCTGAGACCCCAAAAAGATATGGAGGTATTATAAAGCAATGTCTTTTTTGGAAAATGTAGCAAGTTCAAGATGGTAAGAAAATTTTAGCCAGTGCGATAGATATACATATGTACATATAAAATATAATTTTTTATTATGCCTTTCAGCACCGTGGGCAATATCAGAGACGACGATGAAGTGGATTTGGCTGAATTTATTGAAATTGAACCTGATAACTTTTTATCTCCAGTCTCTCAACATTTAAATTCCAAGAAAAGAAAGGTACGGGTTCATTGTTTTGTTCTTCTACATGTGTAAATATTTGAATGTACATACATACATAGCTATGAATATATATATATATATATATATATATATATATATATATATATATATATATATATATATATATATATATATATATATATATATATATATATGTATGCATGTACATATGTATAATATGATTCGATCAGGTCAAATATCACACTTTTACTTGTAAGTTCTTATTCCAAAAATAATTCTTTGTTACCATCCTAATGTAAACGTATGTATGTATGTTTTCAGAAAAAAGACAGTGATAATTTGCGAGATTTTCTTAACTTGGCTGCTTCAAGCATTTCTGAGTCATGTAGAGCATTTTCAACGCAACTGTCACAATCACAAGATAGCACATCCCTTCATTTCGCAAGCTTGGCAGCGTAAATAAAAGAATCTAAAATGCCGCCAAATATTGTGAACCAACTGGAAGCTAAAGTATCAACTTTAGTTTTTAGTTTTAGTTTTTAGTGACATGGAAAAATTTTTTAGTTCCAATCAATAATAGCTTTTTATTAATGTAATTGATATGTATCTCTCAATTTGTAATTAATGATCTCAGTTTAAAGTGCCTATAGTTGTAGAACAACAGTTTTCTTTTTATTAAAAGAGTATTCTTTTTATTGTTTTTTTACATACATGCGTGTTACTCTATGTAGTATACAAAACAACAGTTTTGTTTTAAAAATTAAGTGTATATTATAAAAAATTATTTTTAATAAAAAAATTGTATATTACACAAAATTATTTTGAAAAAATTCTTTTGAAATGTCTCGCAGTTCAAATGCTGCATTGAATGAACGGTTAGCTGATCTAGGTTGGTATCATGACAGGAAAGAACTTTGTTGCCTCCACTGACCCTACATTCCTCCAGGCCAACATGAAGAAAAGCATTTTCAATGCTGGTTTTAGACAATATTGTGTTGAATTTGTCTTTATCTTTTGATAAGTTATGTCCGGGACATGGTCGCATTAAATTCTGTTTTAAGGAGAATGCACTGCGTACAAGTACGCCACCATCACGCTGGCTTTCTAATGCACAAACGTCTATTCATGTGAAAACATAGTTAGCATCGCATGCTGCCATCAATACAATGCTAAAGGTTTTTTTTTTATAGTTATAGTGTATGGAGCCGCTTTTGTCTGGGTATACTATATGAATATGCTTCCCATCAATAGCTCCTAGGTAATTCAGCATACCGGTCTTTACATAAATTTTCTGTGTTTTAATTTCAAACTCGTTCAGGTTCGGGCGACAAGTAAGCGATATGTAGCTCGTCCCAAATTGCTTCACACGTTTCATACACAATTTTCCTAATAGTTGATATACAAAACTTGGTTCTAGCCCAGGCCAGAACTTGGTCTAAGGCTTTTCTGTTAGAAAATCGCTCCATCCTTTCTTTTAATAATGTCAACAGTAAGTTAAAATTACGTACGCTCATCCGTGTTGTCTTGTAAAAATGTTCATCTTTCTCCACCATTTGTTGTTCGCACGTTCTATAGAAACCTTCTACGTTTACTGCTTTTAGAAAATTTATACACTTCATACACTGAATATACAATACGCGCTATTGTAGCAATTGCTGATATTTTTTTCTGTGCAAATGTATTACTGAGCTTTAAAGAAAAAAACATTTTGTTTCTTTTAAAATTTATTTATGTAGATACGGTCAATTTATTTTTTTCGATATTTCCGATAGATATACAAATTTAACGTAAAATACACATATGTATGTAAATAAGAATTGATTAAAATATACGAAAGTGACGGCGTTACAGTTTAAGCACCTCCGGTTAATTTTTTTTATTGCCGTCAAGGTTTTTCTATCGGCTTATTTAAAGTGTTGATTAATAAACAAACGCGATCGAAAAATTAAAGCGAAATTTTGTGAATTTTATTTAAAAGTGTATTTAAAATTGTATGTGTAAATATTTGAATAAAAATAAGTATGAATATAAATTGAAAAATATTTTTGTATTTTGATCTATGTACGTATGTACATAAAGTGACTGCTTCAAAAAAATTAGAAATTTCAGTAAGAGACACTGGAGGAGACTTTAAAAAAAAAAGAAAGGGAAGTGTTTTGTAACAAATTATTAGTGAATTATGCAAATGACGCGGAACCAATCTATTCTTTCGAATATGCTCAGCACCAAAATGAAAACCATATGAACATTAGCACCTCTTCCAAAGTAAATTTTGTGCGTAAAAAGACTTTTAAACAGCAAATCGGTGATTGGTACTTTAAAAATAAGCCATCCCGGGATAATTTTGAAGAGTTGCTACGTATATTATCAGTAGAAAACTTAGATGTGGCTTTGAGTGAAAATTCATTTATAAAAAAGTGCGATAAAATAAGTTTAAGAAACGTTTCTCCGGGAGTGTATAGCCATTTTGGTAAAAAAAACAAATATCGAGAATCCCAAGTAGAATTCTACATGACTGTAACAAAATAGTGATAGACATTAATGTTGATGGGTTGCCATTATATAATAGCTCTGTACCCAGTTACGGCCTATTTTAATGAAAATTGTTGAAAATGCAAAAGCTTTTTGTTTGTGGCATACTTTCTCTCATGAATGTACCAAATGCACTAAAATAGGCAGAAATATATACTCCGAAATATCAGGCGAACCAAGTTCTGATACCGATTTTATAGCAAGAAAATATCCGCATTACCATCAGAAGGAATTTTGCTGCAAGCAAACACCATTTGAGGAATTTGGCACTAAAATGGTAACGCAAGTTCCAATTGATGCAATGTATCTAATAGACTTAGGTGTTATGAAGAAAATAATGGTTCGAATCAACGCAGACAAAACTAACTTCAGTAAAGAAATAAAAGAAAACATTTTTCAACACCTAAAGTCCTTAAAACAGTACATTCCAAAGGCATTCTTTTGCTATCCCAGAGAATTAAATGAATTGTGTAACCGGAAAGCAATTAAGTTTCATCAATTTTTGGTTTACACGGGTATACCAGTATTAAAAGACAGATTTAATGACGATTTTTATTATGAATTGACTTCACTTATTTGCGCTTATATTCTAACAGAAGAAAGAAAACTAAAATTAAATTAAAAAAAACGTTGTTGTTAGTATCACAACCACAGACTAATGCTGTTCTCCCCGATAATTGTTGCGATATGTGACCTTTTGTACCGATAATGACTACAGGACGCTCCTTCAGAAACGCGGAGTTAATATTAGGTAGAAGATTCGAAAGTATCAAGAGTTTTTTTAAGGAGCCATTTGATTTGGCTAAGATTTTGGGAACTTGTGTAGTTGATCCAAAAAACTTGGGTGATGAAGAAGAGTTTTTATTAAAAACATTGAAGTGAAATTTGTGGGACTGCCCTTTTAAAACCTATATCCAATGGTGCGACACTGGAATGGCTGCAAGTAATGCATAATTGAAGCAATCAGGAATTTTTTCAAGTTTAAAAGATATGTACATATGTATATATGTCAGCCAAATATTTTGAAGACCCTTTTTAACAATTAAACAGTAAGACCAAATAAAAACAAAACAAAAAAAAAATAACTTTCAATGTCTAATTTACATATGTATGTATATTCTCTTTCAGATACAATACAAAATCTTCAATGCATTTTCAAAAAAGCCCTTTTTTTTACGTTTCAATTTTTTACGAAGAAGACTTACTACTGTTACTTTTTCAAAAATTTTTTTTGAATATTTTGTTTTATGATATGAAGTTAATTGTACTCGTAATGCTGAGTTTTACTAGAACTAGTAACAAACAGCCTTTTTCAAAATGTATTGCCCTCAATTCAAATAAATATTTATTTGAATCATTTCTTTTCATTCCTTATGACATTATTAGTAATTTATAATAATAATTAAATAAATAAATGAACTAACAAAATAAATAATTTAATGAATTATAAAAAAATAATATTAATAAATAAGTACATGAATTAATATAACATAAACAAAAACACAAAACACGGAAAAAACACAGAAAATGTCTACAGTGGTGACATGGTAAACAAGTTCGATCAAACAAGTTGCGATGAACATGAGAGAATAACAAAACAACACACTTAACGCAAATTAACACCACAAATGTGATAACACAAAACTTTCTCACAAAAGCAAGTGTCAACTAATCACTTCTTGCTTTAGTTTGCAATCCACATTAATGTTGTTCCAATATAAAAAAAACAATTAGCTCACACAACAGGCACATGTCAATAAAATGCAATTGACTTGTTAATGCTATGAACTGAAAAATTGGATCACGCCACTAGAAATTAATTAGTATTTAAGGAATAAGAAAAATTGTAGTTAGTTAGTTGTTAAATAAGTTTTAATAAACTCATAATTGCGATTATGTCGCAACTTTAAAAAAAAATAATAAAAAGAAATAATAAACTTTTTATTTTTAAGAGTTTCTAACTAGGAACACTCTAATTGGCGCCCGAGCATAAAGTAAATAAGTGACAAAATATAAATCCTTAAAAAAGGAAAAAGTGATTCTTCAACAAAATAAAAATCCTTAAAGGAAAACTGATCCTTGAATAGTAAAAAGTGATCCTTAAGAAGGAATACTCAAAATAAAAAGTGACATTAAAAAAGAACTATAAAATTTAGTGTACGGCCTCTTTGTAGCCACAGCAAAAAGAACGGTATTACGTACCTGCCGGCATTAGTAAAAAAACAAAAAGTGAACACGTTTGTTGCCTGAAGATCTAAAGCCCGTAGAAAAAATATTTAAAGGGGTATCGGTATCTTTTGGAGAACTACCCATCGTCGAAGGAAAACTACAGGAAGGAGATTAGTTATAGACTAAGGTATAAATCAAAAGCTAAAATTTATAATACAGAAACTAAAACTTGTAGAAAATTGTACAATTTAAAAGCCTCTGGGCAGCACGATAATTTCCATTAAGTTCTAATAAATAAAAGAAAATATGAAGTTCAAATAATCTAGTTCGACCACCCGTCAATCCTGCGAATGCCTCTCAAAACGCTCAAATAAATATCGACGAAGTAACGCCAGTAATTTCAAACATTGTCACAAATGTTTTAAGACAACAAGGAGCGAATGGTTCAGCCAGTCCTGAATCCCAATGCGAACTTAACGGTACGCCTAAGTATATGGTATCCTTAGTGTAGTTAGGAATAAAATTTTGGGAAATGCGGATATATCATTAAAATCTTTTAGTACCCCACTGAATTGGCAGGCTATTTTACAGTGCCTAACTGCTCATTACAGTGAAAAGCGAGATTTCTCAACGCTAGAATACCAGATGAAAACGCTGGTACAAGGCAACCAAACCATACAATGCTTTTATCAGAAGGTGTACACTCACCTCTCGTTAATATTAAACAAGTTAGGATGCCTAGAAATGGGAAATGAATCACTTATTTTAATCACAAAATCTTACAGAGAGAATGCCCTTGACACCTTTGTAAGAGGATTAAATGAACACCTACCTCGACTGCTAGGGATAAGGGAACCAGCGGCCCTTCATCTTTGCCACAAGCTGCAAAATCCGAATTTTCGAGCGAACCATGCTCAAAGCACAAGAGGAATTGCCTAAACAGCAATTCGTTGGCCTAAACAGCAATTCGTTGGCCAGAACAATCGGTTCAGAACACCTAAGCTTCAACCACGACCAGAACCAATGGACGTGTATCAAACTATGCATTCTCGGCATATAAACTACATTAATAGATCCTACAGAAACAATTTGCAGGGAAAAAGACCTGGATCGATTTCATGCCCCCAACAGATAAAAAATATGCTGACCCATCTGATATCCATTTTTAAGTCTAATAAGCTCTTTGTTACCTTACTTTGAAGTTAGAACGGAGGGCGGGAGCATTCTTAAGTTTTTGGTAGACACGGGATCAAAAAAAAAACTATCTCCAGCCACACTTAGCAAAAAAGAAGATAAAAAATAAAACGCCATTCTACGCAAAATCAGTCGTAGGTGATTTAAAATTACTGACCACACTATAGTAAAATATTTTAATTTAGATCACGAAATAAAATTCTTTCTAATACCCTCTCTTAAGACCTTTGATGGTATCCTAGGTAACGACACCCTTAAACAATTGCAAGTTGTAATCCATAGTGGAAAGAACTACATGAGACTGGGAATGGGAGAAAAATAGACCTTAAACAACTCTCTTCCGAAACTGTAAACAATTTGAATATAAATAATGGGTCTCATGCATAAAAACGAGTAAAAGCGCTGAGTTGAGGCAGGTGAGCAATTGCTCGTTAGTCGAGTTCAATCAAACAGCAACAGCTTTTGCTTAATTTCGTATGCATAAAAATGAGTTCAAACCAATTTCAATTACTTAAGCAAAGGGAGATCAAACGTCTAATTATTATTGAAGTGCAAACATGTCGTCAAGTGAAACTGAAGGAGAAGTAGAATCAAATAATAATAATAATGAAGAAAATTACGGCACTTCTTAATTGTTAGTCCAAAAATAAAACTAAATATTTACTCGAAAAGGGTCAATTACCAAGCATTAAAAAAAAAAACAAACAATAGAACATGTAACAGAAATTAAGCATTAAATTAACGGGAAAAAAATTTCATAAAAAAAATAGCTAACATGAAATTTCGCATAAAAAATAAAACAGACATGAGTACAACAGGCAATAAAAAATTATTTAAAAAAACTGGGAAACTGATTTGTCACACAATTGCTTTGGGCTAATTCTAATCCCTCAACAAACAAACTTCCAGGTAAGTGTTCCGTTATCAAATTAATAAAGAATAAAAACCTGTATAATTTTCAAAATATTCAGCCAAGATTTCTTTTTAGTGTACGCGAGTCAACTATAAGGCAGACTCAACAAAATTTGAGCAAGAGCTCACAAGAGAAAGCAAAAGCTTGTTTTTATGCATATAAAAATGAGCACAATCTCATCTCACTTCGTTCAAACTGAGCAAGACGAGATTAAACGTGAGCAATGAGTAAAAGCAAATAAATTTAATTTTATTATGCATACGACAAGCACCTTTTACTAGAAAAAATCGAGCCCAAGCTCAAGCTCACGTTTTATGCATGAGACCAAATGTGACCCTTCAACAAAAGGCGAATATGAATGTTATAGCACAGAAATTTTCCAAATTGTTCGCAGAGCCTAATGAAAGATTAACATATACAACAAAAGTCGTGGGAGAAATTAGGACCGAAACAGGCACTCCAGTGTACACAAAATGTTGCCCGTATCCTGCGTCCTTGAAATCCGAAGTAGAAAACCAAGTAAAAACACTTTTAAACGATGGCATCAAACGGCCATCTAGATATCCATACAATTCACCGGTTTGGATTGTACCCAAATAACCAGATGCGGCAGGAAGTAAGCAATACCGCATGGTAATAGACTACAGCAAATTAAACGCAGTTACAATTGCGGAGATATCCGAGGCAGTATCTGAACTTGGGAATAGCAATTATTTTTCTGTACTACATTTGAAAAGGGGATTTCACCAGATTCCGTCGAAAAATCTGATATAGAGAAGACGGCGTTCTCTATTGATAACGGTAAACACGAATTTAGGCGATTGCCATTTGGCCTGAAAAATGCTCTTTCTATTTTTAAACGTGCTCTGGATGATATATTACGAGAACACATTGGAAAATGCTGTTATGTCTACGTATAAGACCACTTACTTCATATTCAGCAATTAGAATTAGATACAATTAGAAAAATGTAAATTGTTTTTTAGAAAAATGTAGAATTTTTGGGGCACGTAATATCTGCTAACGGTATAAAAACCAATCCTGCAAAAGTCAAAGCATTGCGAACTTTCCTCAACCGAATAATAATTCGCCGTGATTCAGACCTCTTTATTTTATTATTTTGTTTCGTAATAAAAACAAAATATTTATTAAAAGGAGAATAATTGATTTGTGTTTTAATGCATTAATAAATGTTAGAAAACTCCTGTAGTACGTATTGTTTCTAAAATTACAATTTGTGCAAATGACTATCATTGTTTTTGTGTGTGTGTGTGTGTGTGCAAATTAAAACAAAAACGAATAATCTCAATAATATAAGTAAACAACTGAACAACTGAACAACAATCAAGGCGAATTGAATACTAGGTAATCGCATGAGGACAAAAACAAAAAACGCGTGTATTTTGTTTGTGTAAATTTACGTGTACGTTTCAGTAAGTAAGTATTTATTTGTACGCTGTGGAGTCTAATGAATGAAAAAATATGCGGGTAAGTTGTTTATTATCACTGGCATTAACGAACAAAGTAAAAGATCTTATTTTTCTTTAAGATTTCTGACAAAGAAAACACCTATGCATTGAGAATACTTCTTTGTGATGAGTGAAAGGCATCAATTGATGGTAGACGTTAGTCATCTGTGTCTGGAAATACACTACATTTTACACTTGGGAAACATCTACTTATATGTCTGTTAATTCAATAGGAAGTAAGCGCATGAAAAACTTAAAGAAGGCTTTCTACAGGAGGATGTAAAACATAAATTGACGGTGGGTGTACATTCTGTTGTTGTTGGATACCTACCAAATTAAAACAATAAAATGACTAACGTGAATACTAAAGAATTATATACTGAAATTAACGTTTTTTATAAAATGGTATTTTATTTTATTAATCTTTTTGCAAATGCTATTCTGTTAAATAGTAAAATATAAAGGCCCAATTTGTTCAATTTGTACCTCTTGCATTTGTTGAGGAAAAGGCTCAGGATTTTGAAAAGCAAGGGTTTTTTCCGCAGGACACTATTTTTGATGGAAGAAAGGGCTCGCAACATATACGAGCCGCTGCAGAAAAATTTTTACTCCATTTTATTTTTCTTTTAATGTCTGTAGGCAAATCGAACAAAGTTCTAGTCCCGCGTTCGTAGTTTTTCTTGCAAACCGCACAATAACGCATGTTTCAAAATGTTCATTTTGTTTAAAATGTGTTAAAATGTATGTATATTTTTTTTAAGAAACACTTTCTTAAAATGTTGAACGTCGGTTGTATCTCTCGTGCTACGCAGCCCTAAGAAACTATATCTACAGATAAGCTTATCAATGAGGAAGTCAATGAGCTGTGTTCAGAATCAATTTTTCAAATTTCGTGTGAACATGTGAATGGATACAATTTTTTAATTGTTGTCGATGCCAAATCAAATTGGACAGAATTTCGAGTTATACGTGATTCTTCTTCAACTCAAAATACAATTATTCTATTATCAGAAATATTTATTACGTACGGTTTCCCTTCAATAATTGTTTCAGACAACGTCACGATTTTTACCAGCGATCAATTAAAATCTTACCGGGTTATCCAAGTACGAATTGATTAGCCGAGCGAAATACTAAAGCGCAAACGAAAAGCTATGTCATCAGAAGCAAGTCCAATACAAAAGGAGGTAAACGAAATTCTTAAAAGATATCGAGCCACACCTGTAAGCTGCGGGAAAAGTCCCGTATTCGAATTAAATTAGATGCCGTTAAGCCATACAAGGTATTTAAACATGCCGAAACGTAAATGTGCTTTTAGTGACAATTTAAAAACAAAGTATCCTTTTATTGTTATCAGATGTGGAAAGTGTCGCGCAGAATTTAGTGTCTCCCATAGTGGCGTCGCTGATGTCGAACGTCACATAAAATCAGAAAAACACAGAAATGCAGATAGGGCAGCCGCTTCAAGCTCTTGAAGCATGACCTTGCAAAATCTAATTGTTTCAAAATTTTAACCGACGCTTCAAATCACGGCAACAAAAAAATATATCCTGTTCTTGTTCGGTTTTTTCAACCTTACGAAGGCGTCCAAGTTAAACTTTTAGATCTTCAAGACCAACCTGGTGAAACTTCTGACATCATCGTTAGTTATTTAGTCAAAGTGCTAAAAGAAAATAGTTTAGCTGCAAAAGTCGTGGCATTTTGTGGCGACAATGCCAATGTTAATTTTGGAGGAGTAGCCAGACGAGGAACTAACAACGTGCTAGTTAAACTACAGTCGTCACTGAAAAAACCATTGGTGGGTATTGGATGCGGGGCCCATATAATTCATAATTCCATTAAATCTGATGCAGATGGGCTTCCAGTAGATTATGAATGTATCATTGTAAAGATATATTCGTTTTTTTTACATATACACCGTTCGAGTTGCAGCTCTGAAGGAATTTTGCATCAAAACAGAAACAGAATATCAAAAAATTCTTGGATATACCAAGACAAGATGGCTAGCGCTTATGCCTGCCATTGAAAGGGTTTTAAAAATGTACCAACCCTTAAAGAAATATTTTTTAAGCATAGAAAAATGTCCCTATATATTGAAAAACTTTTTTGAAGAACCAAAATCAGAATTGTGGCTATATTTTTAACATGCTCAGTCTGCAGCATTTCATCAAGCCGTCTTGAAGGTTGAAAATCAGAAAATTTCTGCAATTGAAGTGGCAAAAGAACTTGATCTGCTGAAAAATAGTTTGGCTCAGAAAGAATCTAATCAATTTATTCCGCTTACAGTCCGTAGTTTGATAAAAGAGCTTAAAAAGAGTGGTTTAAATATAAATGAAGAATGCGTAAAAAGTACAGCAAGGGAATTTTATAAAACAAGTCGTGAGTATTTGGAACAGTGGACCTGCTTTTTCACTAAAGAATTGGAAACATTTTATTGGGCAGAACTAAAAACCGTTCCTGTTTGGGAAGACGTGCAACCAGCATTGGATATGTTAACTGAAATGAAATATGTTATGTGTAGTAAAGACATAGAAGTATTTGAAAAATTTTCATTGATTTCCAGCTACGTCACATCCCAAAAAGTAGACGAGTGGAATAGTTTAAATGCTTCTACGGAAGCATGTTGGGTGGAAGTTTTCAAACACTTTCGAACCAACAATCTTTCACATAAAAACTTCTCTGTTCTTATTGAATACATTTTATGCCTGCCTGGCACAAACGCACCGTTGGAAAGAGTGTTTTCTTTATTCAAGTCTTAAAATCTTTGACTTAACTTGCAGCTTAAGCGGATTTTGCAGAGCGTGCTCCAATTAATCGAAATTTTTAAAAGTGAGGAATGCCCTTTCTACCCAAAATATGTATTATACCATAACAAGCATCTAGATATGTGCTGCGTAGCCTAACTTTAGGGTGTCAGAAACAAGGGTAGGAAACTTTATTATTTTTATTTTTTATGGAGGTCTTATAATTAAATTTTTTCAGACAAAACTAAACTACCTTCGATAACAGTACGGGAGTGACCTGCTAAAAACATCTGAGTCCAAAAAGAGTGGAGCCGAGACGTATGTTCGAAGTGGAAAATCTAAAATTTCGCAGGTAGAAACAAGAAAAGCTACATATATCGTCACAGAAAATGCAATCCGCCTTATCTGAAAAAACTTCAAAAACGTGTTTTTAACTTAGTCTGCTCTACTCACTCAAAAGTAAAAAATTATCAACAAAACAAGCATAATAAAACATCACTCTCACTGAAACAAAAGAAGCACCATTTGAAAAGTTTCTGTATAGTTTTGTTAATGCAAAGGTTTCTTTGCAAGTTTGTCTACGAGTTATTCAAACATGTTTTGAATGCTTCAAAATAGTTTTATTGTTATACTTCATTTCTCTTCTACTTCAGCCTTGTTCTATTTTAACATTGTTTTGTTGTACTTGTGTTCTCTTCCTTAATCGTTTGATCGTGAAACAAAAGAAATATTTTCGAAAGTATGTGTTTTGCTATGAGGAAGTTATACGAGGGCTACTATTTATATTTCTGGCCTGGCAACGCTGAGTGCTGCCAAGTGCAATCTGACATTTCCATTGGAAAGTTTGTCATTTTTAAGCATAATCGTACTCAAAACGTTTTGACGTACGACCATTATTTGTGTTGTTTACAGTGACTTGAAAAAATTAATATAGAAAAAAATGGAAATAATTCGTGAACATTTTCCTGCCATCATTTTTCACAACTTTCGACATGGATTATCACTACAAGAGTGCATTGATGAACTTAAATCTTTGTATGGCGATGAAGCACCATCCTATAGCACTGTGAAAAATTGGTATAATGAATTTAATCGTGGCCGAAGCTCGCTCAAAGACGAATTCCGTGAAGGTCGTTCAAAAATGGCTGTTGTGTCAGAGAACATTGATACCGTGCGTGAACTCATAATGCAAGATCGACATGCGACATACCGAGAGACAGAGACATCCTTGGACATTTCTTCCACCAGCATACATTCGATACTGCATGAACACCTGGCCGTAAAAAAGGTTTGTTCTCGTTGGATCCCGCACAATTTCAAAGTCGCTCAAAAAGAGGCTCGTGTCGATTAGTGCAAAGAAATGTTGCAAAAATACGATTGCGGTGTTTCAAAAGACTTTTATAAGATCGTCACAGGTGACGAATCATGGATCTATGCGTATAAGCCCGAAACGAAACAACAATCGACCGTGTGGGTCTTCAAAGACGAGCAAAATCCAACAAAAGTTGTTTGTGGAAGAAGCACTTCGAAGTAAATGGTCGCCTGTTTCTTCGGCAAAACTGGTCATGTGGCGACTGTTCCGCTTGAGCAACGTAGGACGGTCACTTCTGAGTGATACACTACAATTTGTTTGCCTGAAGTCATCGGAGAAATTCGAAAAACCAACAAGAGAAGAAAAATCATTGTTCACCATGACAATGCGAGCTCTCACACATCGGCTCAAACCAGAGCGTTTTTGACCGGCTAAAACGTCGAATTAATGGGTCATCCGCCGTACAGCCCTGACTTGGCACCTAATGACTTCTTCTTGTATCCGCAAATCAAGAAAAAAATGCGTGGTCAACGATTTTCGTCACCAGAAGAAGCTGTTGAAGTGTTCAAAAACCATGTTTTAAAGGTGTCTCTATCGGAGTGAAAAAAGTGCTTCGACAACTGGTTTGAGCGCATGCAAAAGTGTATAAATCATGCTGGAGAATACTTTGAAAAACAATAAAACCATTTTTGATTATAAATATTTGCATTTTTACTATTAGGCCAGAAATATATAAGGCAGCCCTCGTACATACACACTAATTACAATTTCATGAAATGCTTTTTGTTGTGTTTGTGCCACACTTTAGTACGTAAGTCATATATGACTGTGATATGCCCAAATGTACTAATCAATTGGCGACAAGTAAGACTGGTAATAATGTAAACATTTGGCCGTCTACTTGAATTTATGCTTAAATCGCTATTGTTTGACCACACAACGAGATTCGTTTGTGGCAGCGAGAATTTAATGTAATCTAAACCGTTTTTTGTGGATTCATCATAAATGAATCCATGAACAAAGAACTTCAACACATGCATCATTTCTTAATATTTAAGTTATCAGATTACTAATTCATACTTACTTTTAAGTTAGAATTTAAGATGAATGAAAACGTAAAATCAGATTTGTGAAAAACCTTTAGCCCGTCGGATATACCTACGTAAGTTTTATTAAATTAAAGTTTAAACTAAACATTAAAGGCATTAATAAAGATAAACTTTATTAAAAAACTTATAATTAAAGTTTGAACTAAATAATAAAAAGTAAATACAAGTAAATTTTATTATTGTAAATTTTATTATTGTTGTTATGTTATAAACTCGCATTAATTTAAGTAACAGTTTAAATTAAAATTTTTGTTTGTTAATTCATGTTTAATTTTGTTTTTATTGTTATTTTTATCAAAAATCGTTAATTTATTAATGTAAACTCTACTGTCATACTACGACCCCTTGAGAAAGTGAACAAAAAATTCACGAAACGTTGGGGAAACATGTAACAAAAATTGTTTTTATTTACATGGATAAATTTAGGCCTTATTAGCTTAAAACATAAGATTGTACACACAGAAAAAGGAAATTTTATTTTTAACAAAACTGGCGCAGTCGGTAGGATGCTAAGTAAAAAAGCAGCATCCACGGAATAACGAAACGCGCAATAAAAAGAAAATAACAAAAGTCGAAAAATTATAAGCAATATATACATAAGTATACATAATAAATAATAAAAAATGAAAAAAGACTTATTGGCAGTCAACAATAAGAGTGCAGGAAAAAAACTAATAACTGCTGTTGAAGATGACAACACTTGGAATTACGGAATGCTTGAGAGAAGCGCGAAGTCTTCCTCCGTTTACCGGAGAAGGTGGCTGCGCACTTGGAAATTACTTGAGGGATGTGACGAAGATACTATCATTTACACCAGCGGAAAGCCAAACAATCGTCAAAGCAGTTCTGGTCAATAAATTACAGGGGAAGGCACTAAGAAGAGTTGAGAGATTGAACAACCCTAACTGGCACGACATCCTTTTGAAGTTGAGGTCCGAATTTTCAGTCAAAGAAGATTATTTTGCATTGAGACAACAGGCAATGGATGTTAAGGTTTGAAACATTGAAGAACTAAACTATAAATTAAAAAAGATTTTAAATTCGATGAACACAAAATATAATTTGGAAGTTGAAAAAAATCCGGACTATAGTCCAGATAAAAACGAAAAAATGATTTTTAATATTTTTATGAATTTTTTGCCTCTTAACATAAAAACCTTGTTGATTCAGAATAACATAAGTGATATTAATAGTGCTCATAACTATTTTATTCAGAATAATTTAATAACTGATATTTCATTAAAAATAGATATGAAAATACAAATAAAAACTTTAAAAATTATTTTAATAAAGAAAATCAGTTTAAACAAAACAAAAATATTAACAAGAAACAAGTTTCGGGAAATTTTAGGCCTTATAGAAATAATTATATGAATTTCTCTGGAAATTACAGAAATAATTGTGTTCAGGATTTCAGAAATAATTCTGGAAATTTTAGACGTGGTGATAATTGGAATTTGCAGGGAAATAATAGAGGTAATTTGGAAACGTACGCCGCGATGGAAACGATAATAGAAAGTCGGGAAATTTTAGAAATAATTTTGGTGAGGAAGCAATGGAAATAGATAATGTTGAGATAGTTCAAAATTTTCAACAGGGGATTCAGAGAACTGTGATATACCCAAATGTACTAATCAATTGGCGACAAGTGAGACTGGACATTTGGCCGTCTACTTGAATTTATGTTTAAATCGCTATTTTTTGACCACACAACGAGATTCGTTTGTGGCAGCGAGAATTTAATGTAACCTAAACCGTTTTTTGTGGATTCATCATAAATGAATTCATGAACAAAGAACCTCAACACATGCATCATTTCTTAATATTTAAGTTATCAGATTACTAATATATACTTACTTTTAAGTTAGAATTTAAGATGAATGAAAACGAAAAATCAGATTTGTTTAAAACCTCAAGCCCGTTGGATATACCTACGAAAGTTTTATTAAATTAAAGTTTAAACTAAGCATTAAAGACATTAATAAAGATAAACTTTATTAAACAACTTGGAATTAAAGTTTGAACTAAATAATAAAAAGTAAATAAAAGTAAATTTTATTTTTAACAAAACTGGCGCAGTCGGTAGGATGCTAAGTAAAAAAGCAGCATCCACGGAATAACGAAACACGCAATAAAAAGAAAATAACAAAAGTCGAAAAATTATAAGCAATATATACATAAGTATACATAATAAATAATAAAAAATTAAAAAAGACTTATTGGCAGTCAACAATAAGAGTGCAGGAAAAAACTAATAACTGTTGTTGAAGATGACAACACTTGGAATTGCGGAATGCTTGAGAAAAGCGCGAAGTCTTCCTCCGTTTACCGGAGAAGGTGGCTGCGCACTTGGAAATTACTTGAGGGCTGTGACGAACATACTATCATTTACACCAGCGGAAAGCCAAACAATCGTCAAAGCAGTTCTGGTCAATAAATTACAGGGGAAGGCACTAAGAAGAGTTGAGAGATTGAACAACCCCTACCTGCGACGACATGCTTTTGAAGTTGAGGTCCGAATTTTCAGTCAAAGAAGATTATTTTGCATTGAGACAACAGGCAATGGGTGTTAAGGTTTGTAACATTGAAGAACTAAACTATAAATTAGAAAAGATTTTAAATTCGATGAACACAAAATATAATTTGGAAGTTGAAAAAAATCCGGACTATAGTCCAGATAAAAACGAAAAAATGATTTTTAATATTTTTATGAATTTTTTGCCTCTTAACATAAAAACCTTGTTGATTCAGAATAACATAAGTGATATTAATAGTGCTCATAACTATTTTATTCAGAATAATGTAATAACTGATATTTCATTAAAAAATAGATATGAAAATACAATTAAAAACTTTAAAAATTATTTTAATAAACAAAATCAGTTTAAACAAAACAAAAATATTAACAAGAAACAAGTTTCGGGAAATTTTAGGCCTTATAGAAATAATTATATGAATTTCTCTGGAAATTACAGAAATGATTCTGGAAATTATAGAAATAATTGTGTTCAGGATTTCAGAAATGATTCTGGAAATTTTAAGAAATGTTGATGGTCAGGAGCACAGAAATAATTATGGAAATTTTAGACGTGGTGATAATTGGAATTTGCAGGGAAATAATAGAGGTCATTTTGAAAACGTACGCCGCAATAGAAACGATAATAGAAAGTCGGGAAATTTTAGAAATAATTTTGGTGAGCAATGGAAATAGATAATGTTGAAATAGTTCAAAATTTTCAACAGGGGATTCAGAGAACTGCGATATGCCCAAATGTACTAACCAATTGGCGACAAGTGAGACTGGACATTTGGCCGTCTACTTGAATTTATTCTTAAATCGCTATTTTTTGGCCACACAACGAGATTCGTTTGCGGCAGCTAGAATTTAATGTAACCTAAACCGTTTTTTGTGGATTCATCATAAATGAATTCATGAACAAAGAACCTCAACACATGCATCATTTCTTAATTTTTAAGTTATCAGATTACTAATACATACTAACTTTTAAGTTGTCACAGATAATGATAGCATGGTAATGAAAGTAAATTGTTAACTTTTTTGGAAAATAAAATTAATCCTTGTTTTCCTCATACGATCAACTTAGTTGTAACTAAATCCGTTGATAACGCAAAAGACTGCACTGCATTAATAAGCAAAGTCCGAAATATTGTAAAATTTATTAAAAGGAGCGTTAATGCAAGTGATGAGTTACTGAGAAAGCCAAGTTGAAATGGGCAGGAAAGAAGGCCAAATAAAAAAGATGATTCTTGATGTTCGCAAGGTGAAATTCGTACTTTTACATGCTTCAGCGGTTTATAAAATTGGTGTCCATTGTAGGAGCAATACTGCTGCCTCGACCGGAAGCTACCCCAATGACTTTCAGTATTGAAATAGACTGCATTAAAGAAATTATAAAATTACTATGTCTGTTTGAGAAATTAACATAAGACATTCGGAAATTCTTTCTATCTCAATTATTCTTGACCCCAGATTTAAGTTCATGCATTTCAAAAATTCCATTTGCAAGCGAAATGTTATCAGTTATCTAAACAAATATGTGCAGGTCTATAATACTTCACGCTCATCAACAACATCCTATAACGAAACTTCCGATACTGATGAAGATACTTCAGAATTTAATATTTTTAAATAACACAAGAAGATCTGTGCATGCCGAATTGCCACATGCCAGATTTAGTTGAAGTGCTAAGCAAACAACAAGATATCAGAAGAAAGCTGTGAATTACCCCTTGATTATCAGCACTTATATATTATCGTATGATGGGAGGTGTGGATCGCGCTGATCAAAAACTGCAAGATACGACATGAACAGGAAGTTTCGAAAGTGGTGGAAAAGTTTTTTTTTAAGATGTTAATGCTTTTTGTTTTGAACGCTTATGTATGGAGCACTATCACCGTAAGATATCATTACGAGATGCTCAGGCTGCAGTTATGCTCAATGTCCCTCATGCTTTGCATCATTTAATCAATAAACGCATCATATTTTATTTTTTGTTCGTTTGTACAGTGAAAAAATCTAAATCGTTAAATTTTTATAAACCTTTGTTTTATTGAGATATATTCTCTGACAGTAAAAAGCTTTTTGGGACTATATCTCCCAAGATAACGGTGAGGAGCCTGGACTTCTCGTATGTCACACACATTTCATATTATTGCATTATAGAAAAAAAAAAAAATAATAAATAAATAAAACACTAGCCTTTAAGAAAAAAACTCTGGGAAGGAAGGGTAAATATAAACCCATTCGCTGCCAAGCCTAAATTACATAAAGTTATTCCTATTGCCATTTATATTTTAAGTGTTATTGTTTTCCAAAACTCTGCATTTTCTTGGTAAAACCACATATATTATTATACATAATCATTTGCCAGCATAAAACCATAGACGAGTATACTCGTCTTTGGCAATGGGAAGGAAAACGGACTCAACAGCATTTTTCTTGTGTACATTTTAGAGTAAAAACAATTAAGAAATCACCCAGATTGACAAAATAATAAAAATGCATTGAGGCGACAGCTTTCTATAAATTGGCAACATTATTGTCGATTGCAGTCTATGAGCAAAAAACGGGACAGGAAGTGTATCGGGTTTTTTATTTCACTTCGAGCTGAGTAACTGCAACATCTCTTCTCAGTAATAACAATAGTTTTGTAGCGTTCAAACATATTACTAGTTTAAACAAATTTTAAACAAATTTTGCTCAGCGATGTGTGATACATTGTTGTACAAGTTAGCTGCAAGTGTGAACACCCTTAATGATTGTCTTATTAATTAATTTTTGCTTAATAATTGTTTTAGTCAACTCATATTAATTTAACATATGCAATGTAATCATTTATATAGTTAACCAAAATTTACTGTACTCGTAATTTAACCAATCCAAATAAAGCGTTCAAATAAATTGAAATTAATACCTTTATTTTTTGCTTTTAAAAATGCATTGCAGGTTAATTTTAAGTAACTGAAATTTATTGTATTATGACCAATTGTAATTAAGCACAAATCACCTTGTTTATGAAATAAAACTTTTGTACTGTGAAATAATTGTTAACAAAAAACAAATTTGGGAAATAAATAAAGATCATTCTATGTCAAATCATTGAACCAAAAGGTCTTCTTAATTGGCGCCCAACGGATAATCAGAAAATATACATTAGTAAAAGGGTTAATAAAAAACATTAATGGTGAAAAGATATCCTCATAAAAGGATTAATAAAAAAAACGGAAAATATTAACAGTGGAAAAAATATTAATAGAAACAAAAAATATTATTACAATATCCTTCTACAAGGACTAACATTGAAAATCGAAAGAATTAATGGCAGTGTAACAAGTGAAAAACCTATACAACGAAAACAAGTAAAAGACAACTTATCAAATCAACCATAACAAAATAAAGGAACATTTACTACAAACCAAAAGAAGTAAAGGACGAGTTGGCGTAAATCAACTGGGGGAGAAATATAAAGAGCAAAAATAAGCAACAACATAGAAGCACAAGTCTGCGACATCGTCAGAATAAGAATTGCATCAGAAATCCTAAGGATGATTATCGTTCTAATGTAAGCAATAAGTTATCTAAATTTTTCAATAAATCTGAATTTAATTTAAATAAACATTTTTATTAAACTTAACTTAAAAAGGAAACAAATTTAACTTAAATCTAAAAAATACTCAAGACATTTTTTCTTTACAAATCTTTAAAATAAGCGAAATTTAAAACACATTAAAAAAACTATTTTGACCTGGTCAAGTCTGAATTTAAAGGCGAGGGCCAGACATACCTTGCATGGCGGGAGGCTGCGTGTTTTACCATGAATTATTATACTAAACGGACTGAAAATTATTACATTGCAATGGGAATATTTCGCAATAAAATTACCGGAGCAGCTAATGCTAAACTATCTGCATTCAATACAGTTTTAAGTTTTAAAGCTATAATTACACAACTGGACTAGTGTTACGGGTTGGAAAATAAATTAAGTATTCTAAGGCAGAGAAATAAGTCAATTTCGGACTTTTACGATACTTTTGATGAACATTTAACTCTTATAATAAACAAGAGTAAGAGGAGTTATTACAATAATGAGGATATAACCAACGCTCTTAATGAACGTGCTAGGGATAAGGCATTACGAGTATTCATTTAGGGCTACGTCGTGACATACTTTTTTCAGCAAGACCTGCCCATATTCTGCAAGAATCCTTTTTAGCTAGCGATGTAGCGAAAACTAACTATGCGCTCCAAATGAGAACCAGTAACTTTCGGCCAACACATACGTCGTGTAAATACGCACACCAGCTGACCCAAAGGACACGATAAAGCCAATGGACATCGACCCTGGTTCTCCCATGTTTAAAGTAACTATAAACCGGACGTGTTATAAAAAACCACTGCAGTTAAAAGAAATTTTTTACCACATCCCCCAAAGACCTTAAACATAAATGATATTGGCCATGAACATATAACAACCCTTCCATACATTAATAAATTGAATCTGAAAAATTTAAACTACATCGAAAAGCTGGGAAAGGACACTTTCGTGCATAAAATCGCTTTAGAGATATTGGCTGTCTTATTACCTCTTCTTGCTTGGCTAGTATATTGCTTGCAACACAGATGCAGACGAAATGAAACTGTTTGTTCCATTCACTCCCAGGTGGGAACACCATTGCGGCGAATTCACAGAAGCGATATTTCGTATCTCATGTTTTGAGCAGCTTATTGTGCGATCGGCGTTGTTTTTTTTCCGGCTCTGATGTGGGGCAAATCGTTGCTGAAAAACTTGAGCTGTTTTTTTTATCATCCGCGAGCAGTAAAGAAGTTAAAGTTAAAGAAGTTTTGTGAATTCATAATAATTAAAGTTATATGTATATAAGCGACAATAAAAAGAAATAAAAGAATATTTTATAAAAGTTATTCGCTTCTTTCTTATTCCTTTTTGACTGGAAAATCAACCCAACGAGTTATTTTAGAATTTCTGTGTGGACGCCGGCTGCAAAATAAGGGTGGTTTTTCTAAACTCAAACAATCACATATACAACTATATTAGCTGCCTCAACTGAGCCCAACTGGCATTTATAGACACAATCAAAGGTACCCTTTGGCCCTTCGAGCCGGAAATTCGGAGAAAAAAGGTGCGTACATGATATTAATATTTTGGTGTCTCAAAATTGTGGCTCGGGGAAAGTGAGGTTATAATAACTAACAACAAAATTTAAAAACGTGCTTACGAAGCCGTATTGTGCCATTTTTTGATAAACTGTTGCGCTATATTTTGTTGTTTGAATAGCACGAAGAGTTCTTAGCGTCCATCTTTTTTCTTTTATATTTTTTTTGTATTTCTTGGCGGACATTTTTAATTTTTGGCTTTTTTATGGTGTCTCTAAATTCATTTTTTTTTGCATCTTTATACGTATTTTTTGGAAAGTGTTTCTCTGTGTGTTTTCATCCATAATTCTTTTTAAATAAATACCATAATGACGACTTATGATAAGTATTTGCGGGCGGCTAAAGAAGTGAATAGCTATGAAGCTATGCTTATTGATAAGGACTTTTCCAAATACACTAAAGATGCTTTTGAATTCGAAAAAAAAAAAATAAATTGAGCAAAGCATGGGCAAAGTATAAGAAACTCTATAACGAGTGTTCCGCAGAAACAGTAAAAAAGAAAAAAGAATTAGTGGTAGTGCAATCAAAACACCCACAAGTACGTAAAACTTATATAAGCTTTATAATTATTCTTGCTATGGCAAGAAAAGATGCAGGTGACGAAATAAAAGAAAATGCAGAAGCAGTGGCTTCCAACCCCTGTGGTTCGATGAACGTGCCTCCATGTGACACAGCGGTTTTTTTATACTTGCTAGTAAAAGTCGACGGAGGATACGAAACGTCAAGAATCTCTGCCAGTGAGCTGTGTTTCATAAGAAATCGATTATTTTGTCTGTCCCAGCAACTCTACTTATCTAATAAATTCCATTGCCTGACCGATAATAAGAAAATTGACTCCCGAAGTCCTTTGTTGAACCTCACGCCCTTTTTGGACAAAAATAATATTATTCGTGCTAACGGTCATCTTAGCTCTTCATCTTCTTTGGCTTATCATGAAAAATATCCGATAGTAGTTGCATATGACAGAAGATTAGCTAGGTTGTATGTTGAATTTGTTCACAAGCTTGTCCATCATGGTGGCCCTCCTCTGGTGTTAAACGTAATACGTCTAGAGTGCTTGATAATAAGGGCTAAAAATCTGGTGAAAACTGTTATTCATAATTGCAAGGTTTGTGTCTTACATCGCAAAAAACTTCAGACTTAAATCATGGCTGCGCTACCTGAAGAAAGAACTACCCTAAAGGCCCAACTATAATGTGCATAAACTAGCTTATGCCAACTTATACAACTGTGCAAATACATTAAATTATATGTGGTAAACTATAATGTGATTAAGATAACTTTTCGTCAAGTTTCGTTAAATTTCATTTCTTTATGCAAGGTACGAAACTGATCGCACTTTCCGTACGGAAACAGCTGATTGTGCTTTGGTTTATACATTGATAAAGAAATTTTCTAATTAAGACCTAAATTGTTAAATTTTTTAGTTTTAAATTCAATAAAAAATTTAGAAAAAAACAACATATTTCTTTATGGCCAATTTTTTACAATTATAATATATTTAAATTAAATTTGTGTTTATACACACATATGTATACCATATAAACGATGAACATCGTTGCATTTTTTAGTACGGTTGGTCACAAACACAAAACAGAAAATAATTTGTAAAAATTTTTTTTTTTACATTTTCTTAGAACATAAACCAAAATATGTAAATGTGTTTGTGAATGTTATTAAATATATAAAATATTTTCTTTAAAGCCTTTTAGTTTTAAAATTTTGTTGATTTATATAGAAATTATTTTTGGCAAAAGTACGAAATAAACATAAATATGCAACTGTGGCAAATAAGTTACTAAATTTATATATGTACATTGTAGCCACACAAATTTCTTTGATAAGTTACCTAAGCATTTGACAGGCTTTTCGTTGAATTTTTGATATAAGGTAAAGCTAGCTTATGCACATTATAGTTGGGCCTTAAGTCGCACTTTCACCAATACAGGCGTGGATGTTGCGGGCCCGTTTGAGTTCAAGAGTTTTGCTGGTCGATACTGCCTTATAACGAAAGGCTACGTGTGTCTCTTTGTATGTTTCTATACAAAAGCAATCCATGTTGAGGCTGCAAGCGATTTGCCTACCCCTGCCTTTTCAGCGGCTTTAGCTCGGTTTATTGCCCGTCGTGGTTGCCCAAGCTGCATCTACTCCGATAACGGCAGAACTTTTGTTGGCGTTGCAAGAGAAATAAAAGCTAACTTTGACACTGCGGTGGAAAAATATGGATTTTAGCATTTAGAATGGCACTTTATCCCTGCGGCAGCCCCTTTTATAGGAGGGTTATGGGGGCAGGTTTGAAAAGCATGCGTCAATTCCCGTCCTCTTGACCCTTTGTCTGAAAATATTGATGATCTGATGGCCCTTTCACCCGGTCATTTTTTAATTGGGTCTTCTTTATTGTCCCCGGCTGAACAAGAAGAAGCATGTCGCCACTTAGTATTGTGCATCGATAGCGCAAAAAAAAAGCCCTACAACAAGAGATTTGTCATAGGTGGAAACATGAGTATTTAAAAGAGCTGCACAAGCATACGAAATGGAAATTAGCCCAGATAGACTTGAAAGAAAAGGACCTCGTCGCACTAAAAAATGCACCCACTTGTGCTACAGAATGGCGTTTAGGTCGTATTTTAAAAGTTTATCAATGTTCTGTTGGTAAAGTAATAGTACCAGACTTAAAAACCAAAAATGATATTATCTCTAGACCGATCCACAAATTAATAGATTTACCCTCTTGTATTTAAGACATTACATACCTTCTGCAAAGGTAGCTCTAATGTAATTAAAATTTAACATGTTTTTAGATCAGATGAGTGGAAAAAATTTCAACCCCAATTTTCGTTGCCCTTTTTGAAACAAATTTTACGCGGTACCCTAGTGTTCGCGGTTTATCACTCTGTCAGTGGAGCAAAAGCTCACAGTCGTGGCCCAAAAAGCTCTGTGATGTAATTGTCTAGCACAGTCGCTGACTTGGCGCACAAAATTCTTATTTGTCCCGCTACATTAAAACCTGGTATCATATATATGCAGGAAAACGTTTTTGAAAACGCTCTCTTTGGAGAAGGACTGGTCGCAGATGTCGCCAGGAAAAATATATAACCCTACATAAAAACTGATGCTGCACATTAAGACTACAAAGGAACAATGGTGTTGTTGCTCTTGATATGAAGGAATTTTTATTTCTGTTGAACTTTTTACTTTTTTTTGGAAATTATTAGTTTGATATTATAACAAATAAATTAAATTAATATCGGCTTACGTTTATTTTATTATTATTAAATTATTTACACTGTGGTGCAAAATTGTGCCAATGTAAGTAATATTTTTTTTTTAATGATCTCCTAATTTTCTACTTGTTTTACAAAAACAAGATTTTTTTAATTTTTGATTGCATATTTTCTCTTCTCTTAAAAAATTGATAAGACATAACTTTATTCGGTTCTCTTATTCAGAATATATTGATCTCTTTAACTCAATTGCTTTGGCTCACTTTTGCACCATCCAAAAATTTCTCAGTTAACAGTGCTTTAGTAAATAATTTTATGCATTTAATATTATTAGTTTGAAACACTTGGAAGGTTGTGTGTACATTAAAGTGACAAAAAAAAAATAATAATAATAATAATAATAATGAAGCCATTATCTATTGATAAAAATGCCGTTATAGGACGGCAATCAGTGGCTAGAATAATTGCAAAGTACAAAAACTCTAATCCTGCTCAAAATTTTCAAAGAAAAATGGACGGCCGAAAAAAAATAAGAGACACTGAAGCCAGAGCACTTGGACGTTCATTTATTTCAGGGAAAATAAAAAGCACAAAAGAGGCAGTTTCTGCCTGTTCTGTTAATGTAAGCAGATGGACTGTCCAGAGGGCTCTTAAAAGTCTTGGATACAAGGCTTCTATTAACAAGAAGAAGCCTAAACTATCTCCCAAAAAGGTAAAACTGCGAAAATATTTTTTTGAAAAATACAAGTCGTATACAGTACAAGATTGGCAAACGGTGAGTATTCGAATTTTTTAATTTTTTCCTTTTCTTATAGGTCATATGGTCAGATGAGACCAAAATCGAAAGATACCTATCGGATGGGAAGGTTTGGTATTGGGCCAAGCCATCAAGCACACCGAATCCTGCTCAGGTATCTCAAACCATTAAGCACGGAGGTAGTTCTCTTGTGGTATGGGAATGCAACACACCAGATGGTGTTGGTCCACTTGTACGGATCGAAGTCATAATGCGAAAGGAAAACTATCTTCGCATTTTGGAAGATAATTTGCCTTTGCCCTTGGAGTGGCCACCGCAGAGTACAGATCTGAACCCGATAAAAACCTGTGGGCGTATTTGAAGCGGCGGTTGGCAGAACACGAAGAAGCCCCAAAAAGTATTAAATAGCTTTGCGAGAAGGTTCGGGTTGAATGGGGCAAAATTCCTGCAGATTTTGTGGCAAATCTTTACCAATCGATGCCAAAAAAGATGGATCAGATGAGGAGAGCAAAAGGCTAGTGGACAAAATATTAAATTTATATGGTCAAAAACTTGGACCAAAAGTATGCCAGTGGTTAGAAGTAGAAAACGTTTTGTTTCCCATAAACTTAGGTTAAGAATAAGTGTTTCTGTTATTATTTTATATTTTCTACACATCCATATTTTTAATTTGTGTAGCAAAAAGTTTAGAAATAATTTAATAAAAATATAAATTGAGTTACGTGTATCGATTAAAACATTGGCACATTTTTGCACCACAGTGTATGTACATGATGTTAAGACTATATTAACATTGAGTTAATATTGAATACCAATACAAGCATTGTCTACATTGGCCATCAACTAATATTTGTGTTAATTTTTTTTCTTTTCAAAATTTAATCTAATTAGTTTTGTTTTAAAGTGGAATAAAATTTATTCAATATTGTTCAAAGCAAAAAAATAATAAAATAGTAATTAATTCTCAAATTTCAAAAAAATTCTTTTTTTCATGCTATTCTCCCGATTTATTATTTAAATCACCGATATTGATTATTGAAGGTCAAAGCACGTCTCGATGGCCATTTCGTTATCGCTTACTTAACTCGTCAGGAGACTTCTGACAAATATTTTAAATAAACTAAAGATTTTTGTCAAAACAATAAAGCAAAGACAAAAATCAAAGTTTAAGCAAAAACAACAATAACCAAATGTAATTCTATTTTTCTTTCCCGTTGTTTAAAATGTTTAATATTTGCAAAGTGCCTGTGCATAAAATAAATTATCGTAGTGTTTTGTGATATTTTATTTTTCATCCTCTTTCAACTGTATAAAAGAGCAGAAAAAAACTCTGCCTTATACAGCATAAAATGGCAGGTTAAAGATGTATTTAAGGTAATTTTTATTAATTAAAGTGAATAAATATTTAGGGGATGCATCAGAAGTCGCTACTACAACAAAACCCTAAGAGACTTTGCTTAAAGGGACATTGCCAAACATTTTGACGCTTAAATTTGCTCCAGCTGACCTTGCTGCCAAATGGAAAAATTTGAGAATTAAGTATCGAAGCTTGTAGCTAGAGTCAAAACCAAATCAGGCCAGGGTGTAATAGATGCACCAAAATGGAAATATTACAAAAACATAAGCTTTGTAGGCCGGGCTGAGGATAGTCAAACTCAACAAGCTATTAGACGATAGTGATAAGAACTGTGAAATGAATAAATATACTTAGTAACTGATATGTTATATGTTTTTTGGCATCCTAAAATTCGTTACATTCAACACCTCGTGGACAATAAATTGTATACAACCAAACAGCTGCAACTCAAATCGCAAAAATTTTGCGGTAAGCGGTAACAGCGATGAAAGAAGGAACACAAACTAGCATAAGTCCAAATGCCACATTTGCTAACTAATAAAGGAGACGGAACATTTTACTTTTTAAGATAAATATTAATTTTACTTTAAAGACCCATCTAGTTTTTAATAAAGAAGTTTATTTAATCATTAAACTTTATTCTACATATCTAGATCATGTTTAAATAATATTTTTTTTAATGAAGATGTAAAAACATACATACATACAGTGGTGGCCACGAATTTAAGACACGACATATGACTGACTTAGTTGTGCTAATTTGTGCAATATGAAATTAGGTATTATTTATTTTGCTGTGTACCCTGTAGTGTTAAGAAAAAGAACCGTTATTTTATTTTGTTCGATTTTACATTTTGTTGCTTTTTTGATAATATTATTGTGAAAACGTGTATTTGAAGCTGGCCACGAATTTAAGACATGTAAGAAATATTTGGTTTTTATGTAACTTTTTGGTGTTTTTTGAAGCTAAACGGTAAGTAACGAATATTCTAGTTAATTTTATAGTAGTATACATCGAAATATTTGGTTAGAAATGGCCAAGGGTACTTGGAGTTCCGATTCAGAGCGAAAACTGATCCAGCAGCTGAAGGATTATGGAAAGACAGTAATGGAGATATCCAAGCTACTTAAATGCTCCAGATGCAAGATATACAACGCTCTAGAACACATCAAGCAACATGGTACCACCAAAAATGTCAAACAGAAGTCTAGAGCCCGAAAAACTACACCTAGGGAGGATAGCTTAATTTATAAAACAGCTGTTAATAATCCTTTCACGAGCTCAAGTAAAATAAAAAATGAAATGTCATCGAATTTCGGTATTGATATATCGTCCAGGACAATAAGAAGACGTCTGAATGAAAAAAACTTGCGTGGGTGTATTGCACAACGTAAACCACTTGTGTCAAAAAAAAATATTAAATCCCGATTAGCGTTTTCAAGAGAACATCTCAAGAAACCGATGATATTTTGGAAAAATATACTTTGGAGCGACGAGTCGAAGTTTTGCCGCTTCGGCTCTGACGGAAAACAGTATGTATGGCGCCCCCCCAACCTTGAGCATCACCCTAAGTACACCCTTAAAACGGTCAAACATGGTGGTGGAAATGTGATGGTGTGGGCAGCATTTTCCTGGCATGGTGTAGGTCCTATCCACAAGATTGATACAAAAATGGACCAGCAGGTTTACAAAAACATACTCACAGACATTATGAAACCATTCGCTGAAGACAACATGCCTTTAATATGAAAATTTATGCTTGATAATGACCCTAAGCACACTTCACGCTTAGTGAAGAGTTGCTTAGAGGAAAACAATATCAGTGTTCTAAACTGGCCAGCTCAGTCCCCGAACCTCAATCCGATTGAGAACCTGTGGAATGATGTTGAGGAGCACGTACGAGCAGTAAAACCAACAAATGTAAACGATTTATGGGAAGAAATCCAAAAAGCTTGGTATGCTATCCCAAAGCAACGTTGTATGGCGTTAGTTGAAAGTTTGCCCAGAAGATGTGCTGCTGTTATCCAAAATAAAGGATTTCCCACCAAATACTAAGATTTTTTTATGAATCTAAGCTTTACTTTAGTGAATTAAAGTTTTATTTTGCCTATGTCTTAAATTCATGACCAGGATAAAATTTATGCTAATCTATATAAAATGTAAATAAAAATTCTTAACCAAATATAGCTAATAAAATATTATAAATTTTTTTTCATTACACTACTAAGATCTTATAAAAAATATCAGGGATCTAAAATTTTTTTTATAAAATGTAAAAATTGTCACAAATATATAAGTGAGATGCCGTGTCTTAAATTCGTGGCCACCACTGTATGTACATTACAAAACACCAGAGGTTTCAATTTTTTCTGGAGTCAGACTTGTAAGGAAATGGTATTAATGGATTTGTTTCGCCAGTAAATATTATACTCTTATCATACCTTTCGGTGAAGACAATTTTTACACCACTAAAATTATTAAAACAAGGTAAAACACACACAGATAATAAAAGACGGAAATATTTAAACCATATACCTCCAATAAATATGATAGATATCAAGCAATCTACCTGTATAATAGACATTACCCTAACGGGCAAAATTACCTGAACCCACCACTATTTATAAATCAAATACCTAACACCATCTCTCCAGTATTAATCTAAATGTGGCTTAAAAATGATTTCGCATCGAAAGCGCTTGCCAAAAGTACCAAATAAACAGCCAGTAACGACGGTCTTCACCGAAAGGTAAGAGAATTGTAAAGAATTCGTTAAAATTTTTCGGCAGTTTGCCTAAACAAATACTGTGAGAAAAGTTTTAAATTAGACTTAAAAACAAAAAAAAAAAAACTTTGAGATATATGTAGTATATCTTCATTTCCAAGAAAATCTAGAATTTTAATAAACAAAAAACAATTTATTTATTCATTGTGAAAGTGTAACACACTTGTAACAGTCAGTTTAATAGGTAAATAAGATTTGTCAGAAAAAGTGGTCGCAGAACAGGATAAGCCAAACAACAATATTTTATTTTCGCGCTCGATACTCCAATTAGAGTAACTAAGGAGAGGTTATTGAAGAGCAGCTTCTAGAGCAACATAAGAGTGCTGTGATTCGCCAAAAATTTACAACAGGGACAAAAAATCTGAACAGGGCACTGTTTGTCAGCAAAAGCAGAACTATTGTAAGCGAACAATTGAATTTGATTTGCTAACAACTAAAGATACGAGAGTAGACTGCAGCAACAGCTTTGGAGAAACCTGATGTTATTAGGAGGTCTACAGTTATAGTAACCCTTAATAAAATAATCATATCACACTACATTTTTCTCCAAATGATTTTCACTAATTATGTTCACTAAAACAAATGCCAGAAATCCGGAATTAAATATTTACAAAAAAAATAGAATTATAATTTTTCATATACAGCTATGGACAGAGAAATAGCGCACTAATCTTGAGCTTTATACAATGTATTATTGCTTCAAAAGTAGAAAACTTAAAACAAGAAATGTGATGCTCTTAATTTGCTTTACTGCATTTCTCTTAATTTTTTATGGAATTGTACCGTTAAATAATGTACATGTTTGTTTTTGGTGTGTTTTGATTAAATAATTGTTTTATTGCTTGGACAATGAAATAGCGCATTAACTTTCAATTGTTGGCAGAAGAAGTTGTTTAGAATTCCGCTTCTTCGTTTTGGTTGAAAATTAATTAAAATATTAATTTTAATACATTTTTTTATTTTGTAATTAAAAATGGGTAGAGGACCACACTGTTCAGTTGAAAAAAAAAAAATATTATCTGGGATCTTTATCAGAGAGGTAAAAAACAAGTGGAAATAGCTGAAATTATTGGTTGTTCCAGAAAAATGATTTACAACGTAGTCAAATGCATTAGTGCTGATCATAGTTTGCTAAAAAGAAAGAAAGATCGAAAGAATCCCCCTCGAAAAACAACCTTGTATCAGGACAGAGCAATTGTTCGGAAGAGTAAGCTTGATCCTTTTAAGTCCTCAAGAACAATAATGGCCGAAATAAATGAGGATTTTGGCTTAAATGTGTCGGCTAGACTTGTGCGAAGGCGGCTGAATGAAAATAACTTGTTTGGACGTGTTAGTAGAAAAAAACCTCTTCTGTCAAAAAAGAATGTTAAGGCGCGATTATCTTTTGCAAATACTTACGGTAGCAAAGACATACATTTTTGGAAAAGAATTTTATTTACGGACGAAACTAAAATTAATTTGATTGGTCCTGATGGAAAAACGTTCGTTCATCGTGAAAAGAACCAAGAATACAATCCTCGCTACACTTTAAAAACCGTAAAGCATGGTGGAGGAAATTTAAAGGTTTGGGGATCATTTTCGTGGCATGGCGTCGGAGCAATTGAAAGAATAAATGGCAATATGGATAAATTCGCATATCTTAACATATTAAAAAACACAATGGAGCCATATTGCTTCGAAAATATGCCTCTGAATTGGATCTTTATGCACGACAATGACCCCAAACATACGGCAAAAGTAGTAAAAAATTGGCTTTCTGATGAAAAAATTCCAGTTCTGGATTGGCCTGCACAGAGTGCTGACCTTAACCCTATAGAAAATTTGTGGAACGACGTAAAGGTTAAGGTAGGACAACTGAAATGTAAAAATTCTGATGATCTTTGGAAAGCCACAAAAGAAGCATGGGACTCTATTCCTTTAGATAAATGTCGAAAATTAATAGAAAGTTTGCCCCGCAGATGCGAAGCTGTAAAAAGAAATAAAGGCTACAGCACAAAGTACTAACATGGCAAGTATATTCGTAAAAATAAACCAAATTTATAATTAATTTACTCCTTTTTTTTGCAGATCGAGAAAAATGCGCTATTTTGTTGTCCACTTAAAATATAGACAAAGTCAAACTTTATAGATTTTATGTTGATTAAAATATCAGTTAGCATTGTTTTTAAGTTCTCCTTTTTACTAACAAGTTAAGTGAATTAATTTATGTAAAAATATTTAATGAATATATATATTTTTTTGAATTTGTTGAACCATTTCTCAAACGACTATGAAGTGCGCTATTTCTCTGTCCATAGCTGTATATACTTACGTACAAATTTCCCTTTAATTGCTCCCAGTAAAAAATTAAAATTAATAACGTGCATACTTGTCCATAACACTGAATATGTACAAACATGCATGCATTAAATACTTAAAATGTATTAATTATTTTTTGCATTTTCAATATATTTTCGGTGGCCAATAAACTCTAATAAATGAATCAATTTAGAATTATTGTACTACGACTTTCTGTTGTAAACAATTGATTTCCTAGTAAATCATAAGAATTATTAATGAGCATTTATTATAAGCCGTTAAATTTTATTATTTAAGATAATGAATTTGGAAAATAAAGTAAGTCACATTTTTTATTCAAACATTCTAAAGCACATAAGGAAGTTTTTTCTGTTTAAGAATATTAAAAATCAAAATTAGCAGTCGTCAGTCTATCGCAATTCCTATCCAACATAAAAGATGCAATTTTATGTTTTAACTAACTGAATTTTAATGCCAAGTGCGATATCATTTAAACTTTTGTGTGCGTGATATGTTTGTGTGTTTTTATTTATTTTTACCGCAACATTTAATAACACAATTATTCTTAACAATGCCGCAAATATCATCTTTAAAAGTTGTTGATCTTAAACATCTTTTACGAGAAAGTAGTTTGCCAAAAATGGTACTAATGCTCAGTTAATTTAACGATTAACAGAGGCTACAGGTTCTGATGAAATCGAATTGGATGAAATACAGGTAAATGATAATGATAGTCTAAAAACGCAAATAGATAAGTTACGTAGTATGTTAGAAAGTGTAATGGCTATTGTACAACTACAATCAAACGATAACCGGCAAATAATAAGAGACATACAAAGTGGTACTCATGAACGCCAAACAATTGTACAACCAGCATATCGGGAACCTAGATAACGTAATACATATAGCGTAAAAGAAATTTCAGACACTCTACCAGAACACGATCCAGCAAAAGATTCGGTTTTTAGCGTGGAACAGTTTATAGATAGTGTTGAGAAATCAATGAGAGCGTACGATTGGGATGAAGGGTGTCTAATATGAGCAGTTTACAGTAGACTAAAAGGGCCTGCAAAGTTCTGGCTGGATGCATCAGCAGAAATATTTGTAAAGTGGAGTGAATTTGCAGTCGCATTAAGAGAGGAGTTCGGTACTGTACCAGATGAAGCTGATATAAGTATATTTTAAAATATCGAATACAATGCGTAATAATGGTAAGTCTGTTTTAGAATGAGTGCCTTAGGTAAATGCGTGAGGCTCTTGAGGAATTTTTTCGAACATTGCAAGTTGTTTGTTCAACAGTAAGCCAACAGTAGCGAAATGTAATGACTATGGTAATATCTACCTAAGAAAATCGCTGAAAATGAGACTAAGCCGGTGCGTATCTAAAACCAAAAAGACAGCAGAGGTGTAAAGATTGCCAGCGAGTGCATACAAGGGGTTCTCCTGAAAACTGCGGTAAGTCCAAAGTGCGAAATACAAATAGTGTAAAAAAATGTTTTACCGCCAAAAAGGTATTAATAAACGCCGCAGAGTTGTATGCGTTGATTGACACTGGCAGTGAGTGTAGAATGATAAGAAAATCTCTAGCTGATAAAATCAGACATGGAAGCTTGTACGAATTACGAATTAGTGGATTTTGCGGTGCTACCTGTACCTTCAATTAACTAATAAAAGCAAACCTCAAAATCGATGACACTGGAATTTTGGTAGATCTGTATATCACGGACGATGACGTGTTTTCCTCAGATATTATAATAAGCAAAGACATTTTTGAAAATAAAAACGTACGCCTAATTGTGGCTCCATAAAAAGAAGATCAACATCTTTATGTTAACCGTAAAGGATGTTTTAGCTTAAATGCAAAATGATTGTAAGTTAAAATGTTTTTTTTTTTTGTTATTTTTTATGTTAAAAAAATTTCATATTTACATAGATTTGCGACCACAAAATGCGAATCAGATTTTTGGATGCTCGGTACCCAGGTTCTAGTCATGATGCATTAATTTGGAACGTAAGTCCTGCAAAACGAGTATTGCAAGCACGTTATAACGCTGGTGATCGAAATTCGTGGCTGTTAGGTAATATTTAAAAGGCTTTTGCTAAATATCATTTACATACATACTTACATATACAAATTTTACTGTTCCTTAAAATCATTAGGAACTATGCCCCTGCGAAACCCTCTGGCAAGGGACGGATTCTTTTCCAACTCTTCCACTAATTTTTCATTCCTTCATTTTTTATTTTATTTGATATTGGTATACATATACTTGTTTAAGTTTTATAAATTTTTTTTGCGCACAACACAACACAACATAACTCAACACCAAAAATGCCGACGACAGACTAAACGTCAACATCAAGATCAATAGCTTTTAGAAAATACCAAACATATGGCGACAGTCATCGATTAATGACAATATTGACAACGGGAATACCGATTTACAACAAACGAAGAAAAACGACGTCGTTTTGTGTTGATGTCGCCAAACAGAATAAGGGTGATTATCAAGAAGTGTACATCTGAGTATGCGAGTGCCATAGTTCTTGTCAAGAAGAAAAATGGCTGTGATCGCTTATGCGTCGCTTAAATCATTACATGGCTAAGGAAATTTTTCCTACACCGAACATCGAAGAGCACTTGCAGAAGGTCATGAAGTTTACGTATTCCCAGTGCTGGATCTTAATAGTTGATACTACTAGATAGTAGTCAAAAGTATACTGCATTCGTAACACCCGACGGTATGTATGAATGTCATTTGGCCTCAAAAATGCGCCGGCTGTTTTCCTGCGGTTGATAGCTTTATTAAAAGACAAAACGGAAGAAGTTGACTTAATCCACTATATGGATGACATACTTGGTAGCTGCGATATAGCCGAGATGTTGGTGCAGTTGCGACGTGTTTTTGGCATACTGCAAGATTTTAATTTAACTCTTAATGTCGAAAAATGTAAATTTTTTGAACGAAAAATAGAGTTCTTAGGTCACGAAATTCATAGCGGCGGTATGAGTCCAGGAGCAGCCAACACAAATGCGATTTTAAAATTTCTAACCCCAAAGAGCGTAAAGGAGGTGAGACAATTTCTAGGTTTGAGGGGCTATTTCCGTAAGGCTAATGTCAGAGTGCACGCTATAAGCGATGCTATAATATCGCACTACAATGCGCTACAAACCTCTGCTTGTGTTTTCTTACGTCAATGCTTAAAAGATGTCAGAGTAAAAGCGAAGCTACAAGAGAGCCAAAGCGACAAAGCAGGTTGTGAAATGATTTATGGCATGGCATCGCAGCGGCATTACAAATCCACATCCGCCTCCGACAAAATAAAACCATGGTGTACTTTACCGTTGGTCGGAGATAAATTTTCAAGTGAGGACGAAAATACCGAATCATCAATGAGAATTTGACGACGTTTCCAATCGAGGTGGATTGTAGTGAGAGGATGGCCGACTGTAAGCATATCATTTAGGAGAGCAATTACAGCATGGTATAAATAAGAAGTAGATGAAGGAAAGAGAGACAGTGGACAAGAAAACGCATCAGTGTACAGATCACCATTATAGAATTAAAAAAAAAAAATACACAAACACTAAAAAATAGACTAGAATTTGAAAAATGTTAAAAAACTCTTTTCCTATAATACTAACACCATAGTTTGTATCACATCAACTAAACATAAAAACAGATAATAAATAATTTAACCAGTGACGGCACAACAGGTCGCGTATTACCAGATCAGGGCTTTTATGGCACTTTACAATGCAAATTGCAGCTAGCTTTCCTTTTTCCTAGTTCTTTAAATAGTAGTAGTAATTTTGTATTTGGGGTCTTCCATTGTACATTCGCAATGAAGTCGTGTACCAGTGCCAGCAACCATTGGGCATGATTGATCCTGAATTTAACTGTTTTTTGCAAAAAGTGTGACCACCTCTGCATTTCAGTTAGTTAAGTTAGTATCAAAAATAGTCAAAACACGATATAAAACGTTTGTAAAAATCAAGTTTAATTGGCGGTAATAAAATTAAAGATCAAATCGAATTCTGTGAAGTAACTAATAATATAATATCAATAATTGCTACATAACCTCAAATTCGACAAAGTTAAGCACTTCATAGATTTTGCTGCCGCTATTAAGTTTTAAATATTCTCCTTTGGAATTCATCAAAATGCCAAACTCAGATATCACTGTTTGCGCGCTCCAATCCCTCAATAAAAACATCACTAAGAGGAAGTGTGTCCTGTCTTATACGCTGTAATTGATTCCATACAAGGAGTTCGATCGTGACTGTCAATGCGAACAGACGTATATCGGAGATTGTCGACTTATTCTTTATAGGCTGAGAAGCAAGCAAGCTTAACATTAAGTTGTCGTAAAAAATAACGTTGTATAAATATTTTTTTTTTCATATTCATAAAAAAAGAAGTAAAAAGAGTAAATAAATTTAATTACAAAAAAAAAAAAACTTATGAGCGAGCTTAATGCTCTAAACGCTCTTCTTTTAAACAATGAATTAACAAAAACATCATCTAAATTGATAAAGCATAATGATAGAAAACGAAAAACCGAAATGCAAAATAATTTAGCTACAAAACAACTAAAAACAATTACTGGGCAATTCTTGATAATGACAAAAATTGTGATCAAAAATGTATAAAACAATTTGAAAAACAGGTGAAAGATCATGAGCTACCAACATCTTCTGTATTTGCTAAGCAAAACAGCAATGCAGGAGAAAAAAATAATGCTGGTGAGGTTAATGAAAAAATTGACAATGTGAATAGAAACATAAAAATTCCTCCTTTAAATATTCAAAATATTGAGCCTAACGAAGTAATTAAATTTATAAGAGATTGTCTTAAAATAACCGGATTCAAAATAAAAGAAAAACTTCTTTATTTATGTCCTCTATGACTGACTACTTCAGAGTTAAAGCCTATTTAGAAAAAAGTAATACAAATTTTTTTACATACACACCAAAATCACATAAAACCAAAACTTTACTGTTAAAGGGCCTAAGTGCAGAAACAAATCCTAATGATGAAAAAAAAAAAATGAAAATTTAAAGTTTGTCAAAGTTAATAATTTTACAACAAAAAAGCAGAGAACGAAGGTTATAAACTTCCAATAAGCAACGATAGCAAAGTGGATCAAGTTAAGTTAATAAAAGGTCTTCTATATAGATGTGTACGTTGGGAGGCTCTTAAAAAACGGGAATTCCACAGTGTAGAAACTGCCAAAGTTTTTTCCACAGTGCAGCTAACTGCTTTCTACCCCACAGATGTGTAAAATGCAAAGACATCCATGAAATCGGGAAATGTCAACTTCAGAAAGTCCCTGAAGAGGAAAAAGAAAAACTATTCTGCGTATTATGCCAAAAATACGGTCACCCAGCATCGTATAAGGGATGTGAGAAATTTAAAGAGCTCCAAAAAAAGTTGCGGAAAAAAACAACATCTATCTGAAAACCGTGCAAATAAAACTTCTTTTCAAATAAATAATAACTCGAACGTTAGTTTAGCTGACATTGCCAAAATGGGTAACTTGCCGAATACAAACAATTCTATGCAGAATACGCTGACACAACTTAGCAATACTATACAAAACTTGTCAAACAAAATTATAAGTCTAAGCAAACAATTACAAATGCAAATATCTAGAATAGATACTATTTACTCAATGTTAGACTAAGTTAAAAAGATGGCGGAAACTATTGTTAAATGTAAACTCTCTAATTAAATTAAGCAGAAGGTACGACTTAAGTGAGTTATTTAAAAGTTAAAACCCAGACTTATTGGTACTAAATGAAACTAAACTTAACAGTAGACATAAAGTTGTTTTTCAAAATTACAATTTCATCAGAAAAGATAGGAAAAATTCAAAAGCTGGGTGCGGCACAGCAATTTTAATTAAACATGGTAAAAATTTTTTTAACTGCTCAATTATGTATATTAACTCTTTTTTCACACTTAGAAATCTGTGTTTCCGTTGAATTCTAATGAAATGCTATTTGTTATACCAGTCTACTATCCTGCCGGTAACAATGACGCAGAATTTAAACATGATGTATCTAAACTTTTTCAAAACCTTGAACTACAAAATTGAAATAATTACTATATTCTCTCAGGAGATTTGAATTTTTAACATAGGGATTGGGGAAACAGCTGTCAAAATACCAAGGGAAACAAGCTAAAAGAAAAGCTTTCCACAAACGAAATTCTCTACAGATGTGTATTATATGCTTCTGTTTTTCCTTCATATCCCCGTAGTAACTCTTACATAGATCTACGCATTGCTGACGCTAGTTATAGATATTACTTCTACAACAACAACAAACCCACCAGCAAAACCACCTAGAATAAGTTAATATTAAAAACCTAGATTAATTAAGTTAAATATAAAAAATTAATAAGAAATAAACAAAATGTAATAAACTCTTTTCAGAGTAAGCACTTTTGCATATGACCTAATTATATGTATGATTTCGAAATTATTAAAAAGAAATTAAACAAGCAACAATGTATTGAACCAATTTGAACATAAGCACCTTTTGTATTTTATTGAAATTGTTGGATAAACATAATTTTATACAAACAACAATGTATTGAACTTTTATTGATAAGCATTTTTTGTATTTTAACAATAAGTTTGATTCTAAAAGAAAAAGATTGAATAAAACAGATATTATTGGATAGCAAAAGAAACCAGACGTGTTTTTTTAGAACTTAAAAAGAGTAATAATATAACTGGCGCAGTCGGGTAGTTCAGCATTTCCTGTACAGATTAATAGCGAAGGATTATCGCTATAAAAACCACATAACTTGTGCAAGGATCAACAAATTGCGAAGGATTATCGCAACAAACAGCTGAACAGAACCAATTCAACCACGAAGGATCATCGTGAATACAACCTTGGAGGAACCCAAAAGCTACAATGCAGATTTCAATTATTCTTATGTAAGTCAAATACAAAAAATAATAAATGAGTGAAATTGTTAAAGAAATAAGATTTATAAAAGTGTCAAAATTTTTAAATATAAAAAAATAAATGATTGAAATTTTTAAAGAAATAAGATTTATATAAATATTTTTTTTAACATAAAAAATAAATGAGTGAAATTTTTTAAAGAAATAAGATTTATTTAAAATTTGTTTAAACATAAAAAAAGTAAATGATTGAAATTTAAAAAAAAAAAAAAAAAAAAAAAAAAAAAGATTTATATAAGTTATAAAAATTTTTTTTAAATAAAAGAGTGAAATTATTAAAGAAACATAAAAAGATAAATTCTAGTTTAAGAAGCACACACAAAAATACACACGTTATTATTTCGTGAAATATAAAATAGTTTACATTTGAAAGTTTACTGTTTTGTATTACGAATTAAGCAAAATTATATATTCATAAAGACCAGCGATTCTCAAGAGACCCTCCTGTAATCTTTTTGAACATATACTTTTGTTTAAACACAATAACACTATATTATATGCCTAGATTTCGTCCCTACAATATTATTCCAAGAACCCTTGTTCCAATCCCAGAAGATATGAGTATTAGTCAGGGTAGTGAAAGTAATAACGTAATGAATTCCGCAAATAATGCTGTAAGAAATATTATGGAATCTTTGAGAGTCCCAGACGCTGTCAAAGATCTCCCAAGATTTGATGGAAATCCCAGATTGTTATATGATTTCATTAACAATGTAGAGGAAATACTTTCGGTGCTAACACCAATTGATGGCACTGCTTTTGCCAAAATGATTCTTAGAGCAATACGCAATAAAATTGAGGGTGAAGCAAACGAAATATTGAATATGTACAGCACAAATTTATGCTGGCAGGACATTAAGAATAATTTAATTTTACACTATTCGGACAAACGAAATGAAACTTCGTTAATTAGAGACTTGCATCTTTTGAAGCAAAATAATAAAACCTTGGAAGAATTTTATAGCTCAGTGGTGGAAATTCAAGCCACAATTAATAATAATCTAATGATTCACGAGGTAGACCAAAATATAATTACAGCTAAACGAGATTTGTTTGCCAAAATGTGCCTCAACACATTTTTGTCAGGTCTTAGAGAACCACTGGGATCATCAATTAGAGCCATGAAACCCGAATCATTACCAGTAGCTTTTTCATACTGTGTAACAGAACAGAACATGTTTTACATCAGGCAAGAAAATAGGAACCTTATAAGGAAACAAGAAAATTCTAGACAATTTAACACACAGCATTTCTACTCTCAGTACCAAAAACCAATTTTTACAAAACCACAACAACACATAAATCGTAATCCTCCTATGTATTACCAACCATTCAATAGACCACAATTTCCAATTAACCAACCATTCACTAGACCACAATTTCCAATTAACCAATCATTCACTAGACCACAATTACCAAACAACTATAATTTACCCACACCTAAACAAACATACAATCACACAGCTACAAATAACCAAAACCAATTTAATAATTCACGACAACCACACTTTAATACCAACACTAACACAAACTTTCAACCACCAGAACCCATGGACACAAGCTCAGGTTATACCCACATTAGGAATAACAGTGCACAAACACGAAGATTTCCAAGAGAAATTCACCATATTGATCAAAATTTTGAAAACCTTACAACTTCCGAAAACTATGACGTCCCACATTATGTACCCGATATGGACAATTATAATGAAATTGAGGATGTGCAAAATTTTCAGTTAAATGCCTCCAAGACCCAAAGGGATACCTAGACATTAACAAACATGGTACTAATCTTCCGTATATAAACATATCTTCTCCTTTCGGACGTCCACTACGTTTTTTGATAGATACAGGTGCATCGGCATCTTTCATTAATCCAGAATATACCCAACAATTAAAGATAGAGAAATGTACACCAATAACAATAACTACAGTTCTTAATAAACACCAATTAGATACAAAAGTAAACATACCATCTTTCATTGAATTCCAAGAAAAGCAAATCCTAGAATTCTTTATATTTAAATTTCACAACTACTTTGACGGACTTATCGGACTTGACATACTTACTAAATTAAGCGCAAAAATTGACTTAGGGAATAAACACCTAATAACTAGGAATTCTATAATACCATTACTTTTCAAACCAAACTTAACGTCAGGCAAATTCTTAGTGGCTCCAAGAATAAAAACTATAATAAAAGTACCTGTAGACATCGAAAATGGTGACTTTTTAATTCCCAATATACTTATTCAACCAGATGTAATTATTTCGCCTGGTATATACAAGGCAAAAAATTGGTACAGTTTGGTAGAGGTTACCAATAAATCAAATCAAAATAAAACCATATTAATCGAAAGCCCATTAAAAGTAGACCCCCTCATTAATTGTGAATGCATAGAGATTAACAACATCGATTTCGAACAACCTTATGACCACAGTTCCAAATTAATAGAAAATCTTAGAACCGATCATTTAAATTTAGAGGAACGAAAAGCTATTACAAAAATATGCAAAGAATTTGAAGAAATCTTTCTGCAAGAAAATCAGTCCCTTAGCTTTACGAACAAAATTAAACATAAAATAATTACTAAAGACGACATTCCCATTTACACCAAGTCCTATAGATATCCACATATCCATAAAGCAGAAGTAAAAAGACAAATTACTGATATGCTTAACCAAGGCATAATACGAGAAAGCTACTCACCTTGGAGTGCACCCGTGTGGATTGTCCCAAAAAAAATAGATGCCAGTGGGAAACGCAAATGGCGTTTGGTAATAGACTACAGGAAACTAAATGAGAAAACAATTTCGGACAGATATCCAATACCAAACATTAACGAAATATTAGATAAATTAGGCAAATGTATGTACTTTAGTACACTTGATCTGGCAAGCGGTTTTCACCAAATCGAAATGAACTCAAGAGATATACCAAAAACTGCCTTTACAGTAGAAGGAGGACACTATGAGTTTGTGCGAATGCCATTTGGTCTCAAGAACGCACCGTCAACATTTCAAAGAGTAATGGATTGTGTCTTAAAAGACCTAGTAGGAACTGTATGCTTAGTATACCTTGATGATATCATTGTCTACTCAACGTCACTTCAGGAACATATCGAAAATTTGAAAAAAGTCTTTGAAGCACTCAGAGAAGCCAATTTAAAAGTACAGCTGGACAAATCAGAATTTCTACATAAGGAATGTGCATTTTTAGGCCATATCGTATCTACTGAAGGAGTAAAACCGAATCCTAATAAAATATCAGCCATTCAAAATTTCCCAATCCCTACAAACCAAAAAGAAATAAAATCATTTTTAGGCTTATTAGGATATTATCGTAAATTTATAAAAGATTTTGCTAAAATAACAAAACCATTTACAACATGTCTGAAGAAAAATGCAAGTATTATAATCGATGATAAATATAAAAAAACTTTTGAAATCTGTAAAAGCCTTCTAACCAATGACCCAATATTGCAGTACCCCGATTTTTCTAAACCATTCAACCTCACTACTGACGCAAGTAATTTTGCGATAGGAGCCATCCTATCACAAGGTCCTATAGGTAACGATAAGCCGATTTGTTATGCAAGTCGTACACTGACAACGTCTGAAATTAATTACTCTACGATAGAAAAGGAGCTTTTAGCAATAGTTTGGGCTACAAAATATTTTAGACCGTACTTATTTGGCTATCGCTTCAGAATCATAACTGACCACAAACCCTTGACATGGATAATGAGCCTTAAAGAGCCAAACTCAAAATTAATTCCTTGGCGGCTAAAATTAGAAGAATATGATTACGAAATTATATACAAAAAGGGTAAGCTTAACACTAACGCTGATGCACTTAGCCGAATTAAGTCTGACCATACAGAAACTCAGAATATTTGTGCTTTTGATACACTCTCTAACCATGGTACTTCGGGAAGTACGATTCACTCAGCTGAAGAAAATCTAAACGATGGAATACCTTTTTCAGAAAAACCAATTAACGACTTTAACCTACAAGCTTTATTTCAGAAAGGAAACTCTAATAGTCACGTGAAAGTCGAAGTAATTTTTAAAAATAAACACAGAAAAACTTTTACATACCCTAATTATACAGAAGAAATTGTAACAGATATTTTAAAAAACCATTTAGCCCCTAATAAAACTACAGCAATTTACACCGATGATGAATCTTTTCGTATTATTCAAAATATATATGCCAAACACTTTGCACATAGCAAAATTTTCCGTTTAGTTAGATGTACTGAAATAGTAAAAGACATAAAAGAAAATGATGATCAGGACAAAATCATTCAAGATTACCATGAAAATAACAATCATAGAGGCATACAAGAAACATTTGATCACCTTAAACGCGAATATTATTTTCCATACATGAAATCGAAAATAGTTCAAACAATAAATAATTGTATTTCATGTCAAAGATTGAAATACGATAGACACCCTCCCAAAAATAAATTTGAAAAACCCCCTACACCCGTTAAACCATTAGATATAATACATATAGACATTTACACAATAAACGCGAAAAATATTTTAACAGTCATAGATAAATTTTCAAAATTTGCCGCCGCATACACTTTAACAGCAAGGAATAGTCTTTGTGTAATTAAATCTCTAAAACATTTTATTAGTATGCATGGTATACCAAATCAAATTGTTTGCGATCAAGGAACTGAATTCAACTCAAATATATTTAAAGATTTTTGTCAACAATATCAGATTAACTTACATTTTACCTCTTTCCAACAATCAAGTAGCAACGCCCCTATAGAGAGACTTCATTCAACACTAACCGAAATATATAGATTAATAGTAGAGAAAATTAAAGATAAAAAATTAGGAATGGATCATGATGACATTCTTACAGAGACCCTCATAACTTACAATAATGCAATTCACTCTTCCACAAAATTAACACCTTTTGAACTTTTCTACGGGAGAACTTACAAATTCGACCGTCAAATCACATTCAACAACGAACATGAATATCTTTCCAAGATAAATCAATTTCAAACTCAATTATATGACTCCATTAGAAACAAATTACAAACCGATACTGACAACCGCATAGAAAAGCTTAATACAGATAGAGATGACCCATTAAATTACAATGAAAATGACTATATTTACAGAAAGGAATGTAGGAGAAATAAACTAACACCAAGATTTTCTAGACACGAAATAAAACAAAACAACAAGGCAACACTACTAACTACACAAAACAAAAAATTGCACAAATCAAAAATGAGAAAAAGAAAAGCTTGAAAACTAAAAATAATTTACATATTTCAGGTTAATCACCACAATACACGCACAAACACTAAACATACAAAACCTGACCGATACACAAGGTTTAGTACAAATAAAACTGGGAACAGCTAAAACAATAACGGATTACACTAACCTCATACACATAATAAAACTTGACTCATATAGCCGTAATATTTTGAAAATTGAAGAATCTTTGAAGCTTTTCATACCTTCACACCATAACAAAGGTTTGCTGGAAATTACAAAACATAAATTAACAGATCTTAAAAACAAATTAAACACAATAACACCTAGACATCGAAACAGAAGAGGACTGTTTAATGGTATAGGATCAGCAGTAAAATTTATTACAGGTAACATGGACAGCAATGATGCATCACGCATTAACGAAGTAATATTTAATTTGACATCAAAGGTACAGACAGAAACAAATAAACAAAGTATACTTAACACCAAAATTATTGAAAGAATAGAAAACATTACAAACCACATAAACAATGAACAAGATATTATAGTTCAGTCTTTACAACATTCACAAAATAGCATTCATTCCAATTCTAGACTCATTAATGATATTCAATACTTGAACCAAATCAACTATCATATAGAATTATTATCAAATCATATTGCAAGTATTTCCGAAGCAATGACTTTATCCACACTCAAGATTATACCAAAAATGATTTTAAATTTGGAAGAACTGGAAGAAATCGAAAACAATCTGGAAAACCAATCTATTAAAGTAGACACAATAGAACATTTATATGAATTACTAGAGCTACAAGCTTATTATAATGACACAAATATTATTTTCAATATTCTTATTCCTCATATCCCACATCAGCAATACACAATTTCCCACACAATCCCTATACCAATTAATAAAACAAAAGAAATAATAATTAAACCATATACAATTTATAATAATGAAAAAATTCAGTATTTTGACCATTTATGTAAGAAAATTGAAAATCTGTATTACTGCAAAGAAAGCTTACAACAAGAAACAATTGACAAATCACCATGCTTTGGTAAAATTATAAACAATCTAGAGGCTTATTGTAGATTAAATGATGTAGGCGAGATAGTGAAAGTCTCACAACCCGAACAAGGGCTCGTGTTAACAACTAACTTACCACCAACAGAAGTAAAAACATCATGTGATTCAAAGAAATATACACTCGAAGGCAATTTACTAATAAGTTTTGCAAATTGTGATCTGATTATTAACGATATTACCTATAGAGGCAATCCAAATATATATTGGGACAATTTTATCCTAAACCAATCCATGGAAATAAGTATAAAATCTTTATCTACAATGGAAAGCTTAAGTATACCTAAACTTAAAGAGTACCATTTAAAAAATAAATTAGCCATCGAAGTCTTATCAAATAATACAGAATTACACAGAAACATAAACTACAGCCTCCTAGCTACAATAATTGGTATAATAATTATCGTCTTCTTAATCAAAAAGAAAACGAAATTTGTCATAAAAGAAATTCCTACAACAAACATAGTCGCTCCTGACCAACAATACTTTTGGCCATCGCTCCATACTAAGGGGGGAGGAGTTATAGATATTACTTCTACAACAACAACAAACCCACCAGCAAAACCACCTAGAATAAGTTAATATTAAAAACCTAGATTAATTAAGTTAAATATAAAAAATTAATAAGAAATAAACAAAATGTAATAAACTCTTTTCAGAGTAAGCACTTTTGCATATGACCTAATTATATGTATGATTTCGAAATTATTAAAAAGAAATTAAACAAGCAACAATGTATTGAACCAATTTGAACATAAGCACCTTTTGTATTTTATTGAAATTGTTGGATAAACATAATTTTATACAAACAACAATGTATTGAACTTTTATTGATAAGCATTTTTTGTATTTTAACAATAAGTTTGATTCTAAAAGAAAAAGATTGAATAAAACAGATATTATTGGATAGCAAAAGAAACCAGACGTGTTTTTTTTAGAACTTAAAAAGAGTAATAATATAACTCGCTCGTTTAAAAATTCAAAGAATGAATGATTCATTAAATTGCCTTGAAACAATAGATTATGATAGCGATCACAATGCACTAAAATTAAATTAATTAGGCCTTGATAATGACAATACTCTTACAATATATAGAGAACTACCCGATCTCAAATTTAATTACAGGAAAACCAATTTTTAAATAAGTTGTTTGTTGATAGACCTTTTTACTCTTAAGTTGAATTGTAATGTTCGGCTTGAGGTCCTCTTTTCCCTGAAGATGACCAAGAAAGTTGGTCGAAATATTGGAATATTAAAAATAAATAAAAACAATAAAGTTATTTTGTTTTTAATTTATTAACAAAGAGGACCTCAAGCCGAACATTACAATTCAACTTAAGAGTAAAAAGGTCTATCAAGAGACAACTTATTTAAACGAAACGAAAGGCACGCCAAAACAAAGTCATCATGACATTCTACAAAAACATCAGACAAAGCTATGACAAAAACACCAATAATTTAATTAAGAACTCTTTAAAGCTCAACAAACAAATGGCGAATTTGAAGTCATCAACAACATTTCTAATTAAATGCAGCCAAATTGGACTTATACCTGGATTTATCAGTTATAGCACTGTGAACATTAAGGACATATTCCTACAGAACGTCATATTTCCCTGAAGATGACCAACAAAGTTGGTCGAAATATTGTAATATTAAAAATAAATAAAAACAATAAAGTTATTTTGTTTTTAATTTATTAACAAAGAGGACCTCAAGCCGAACATTACAATTCAACTTAAAACCAATTTTTATAAGTTAAGAAAATAAATAATATTTCAATTAAAAAATTACGAAACTATACCAAACAGCAGAAATTTGACCACTTCCGAAATTATAACGAACGCTATAGAAAAATCAGTTCCTAAATTTAAGGAATGTAACTCTTACAATAAATTCACAAACACAGTAATTAAAAAACTGCAAACTGAAAAAAACTAACATTTTCACAAAATTAAAAAAAAAGACACCCGATTGGAATACTACCTATCAGACTACGATCATAACTTGTTAAAAACTAAACTAAAACTCATTAACGAAAATTTTTGTATTTCAGTCAATAAACATTTTAGTGAAAAGCTGAGAAATATTAACCAAAAAAATCCATCTAACATGTTTGCCGAAATTAAAAAACAATTCATTTCTGTACAGTCTCAGAATGTCTTATTGACTTTGAAAAGGCATTTGATAGCATAGGGATTCCCGGGTTAATATTTAAACTGATAAATTAAATTAAACTCCTTACCATTTAACTATTCTAATTCACAATATGTTAAACAACAAATCCTTTTTAGTTTCAGACAAAAACAAGACAAGTTCTAATAAATTTGTTATCGTTAATGGCCTACAACAAGGTACAATTAACTCCCCGATACTTTTCAACATATTTTTATACGATCTTCTAACAAGGGTGAAAAATATTATTGGGTTTGCTGATGATATTGTTATACATCATTCGGGAAGTAAGATAAAACAAATAAACGAAGGATTACAAAAAACTTTTAATATCATTGAAAAATATGGTATTAATTGGCAATTAAAAATAAATACAAAAAAATGTGAAACCATACTCTTTCGTCCTCCTGTAGGAAAATGTAGCAATGATATAAGAAAAAATTGGAAATCGTTTGGTATTAAATCAAGTCAGAATACAAAGGGACTGTTGAATATTTAGGAGTAAACCTAGATAAGTTCTTGTACTTTCACGAACACATAAATATGCAACTAGTCAAAGCTAGAAAGGCCCTATTTAAATATAAGAAATTATTTTACTCTAAATATTTAAAAACAGAAGTAAAAATAATTATGCATCAAAGTTTAATACGCCCCATTCTAACATATGGTTTCCAAATATGGTTCAATATTTCACCGTCATACATGGAAAAAATTAGAATTTTTGAAAGGAAGTGTTTGAGAGTCTGTACGGCAATGCATAGGGCTCCAAGCAGTAATTACACCAAATACATTTCAAACAAAAAACTATAGAATTATGCAAAAATTTGTAGAGTCGATATTTTTATCCTTAATTTAGTAAGAAATCATATAGAAAGAAGTATGACATGCTTTGAAAATAACTTGATTACGGCACCATATTATACAAACGAAGAATATATAAAAAAAACGCTAGTGAGCGGATTTGTACCACCTGAGGCATTTGCGTACCTCGATAGTAATGGATTTTTTCAAAACGAAACCGGCATCCCCATATTCTACCACATATATAGAAGAGCCAATAATAAAGCTGTGTATAGTAACAGAGTTACAAACGAAAATACCAGGTTTAATAAAAACTTCAGTACTCACAGTTCTCATAAAAACTTAAAAAAATAATGGTGGCTTACAAATAACTGAGCCTTTCCTTCTGTTTCTTTTAAAACTTGACTTTAATAACTCCCCCAACCGCCCCCTTTTGCTTTTTTTTAATAATAAAGTAAAGTTTTTTTTATTTTCTTTGCAGCTAGAATAAATATATGCATATAAAATGCCTATGGTTGTTTAATAATAAGATTTTGCTTAAATAAATATATCTAAAAAAAAAAAAATTGGTTTGTTTATGTGTTTATTGTCTATTACAATTGTGATCTTAAAATAAGTAGTGCAATGTTTAAATGTTGGTCATTTGTAAAATTCTTTTTGTTTATTTTTAAATGTGATATTTTTTAATTTATTACGAAATTCCTTGAAAAAGTCAACAAAAAATTGACGAAATGTCGGGGTTAAGAAATGTAACAAATTTGGTTTTTATTACATTTATCATCAACAGGCCCAATTAGCTTATAAAAAACATTAACGCAAAAAAAATTGATTTCATACAAATTGCATTGGCATAAGGGATGAGCTTTTGGCCGCATTAACCAACGCTAAAGGATTGCTTAATTTTGTATATGACTTCTGCAAAGTTTTAGCTAAAGACTCCTTGCGTCAAGAACTTTAATTCGCCTTGCTGTTGTTGAAACTAAATTTGATGCTATTCGTATGGAAGTAAAAGAGTAGTTCAATTCTAATTGTGCTAAGCTCAAAAGCGCTGTGAAAAACTGAATCGAACATGTGAAGATCATAGATGAAGTCACATCTAGAAGAATCAGCCAACTTGAAGCTCAAAATGATGCCTTTTTTAAATTTTCCCGACATTGTGATACAAGGGTTACCAAAATACCAGAAAAAGATCAATGATATTAATATCAAAATTTTTGAGAATCTTCAATTAAGTTTGCATCCAACATGTTAGATGGATCATTTTAACAGTGTTAATGTGAAGTTAAATAATACACAGAAGCGTGATCTTGCTATGAACAATTATTTTAAATCAAATATTTGCGGTTATTACTCAGCAACAGCAACAACCGTTAGCCTCACCACATAATTATCATTATCAGTAACAAATTAGCCAACCATCATTTAAACTTCCATCAATGTTTTAAAAAAAAATAGTAATAGCACCCATTAAATTTCATCTACCTGTTAAACAACAGCGATGGGATAAAAACAACAACAACTTTATTTCAGCACCAAACAGCAACAACAATTACAGCGTTAACAATCATAGCAACACAATAAATCCACCGTTAACAACAACAAACAGCAAATTGATAACAACAGCAAACCCCAACAAGAAGTAACAACTTATCACACCAACTACAACAAAGAACTATTACCGCAAAAAAAAGCAGCAATAGCAAGAGTAGCATCGTCAGACATCCATCTTGGAACCACAGCAACAAAAAATTCTAAGAACAATACCATTCTGTTGCACAACAATAATGCACCAGGATCCATTCAAATTCTGCAATAGCCCCACATCATACTCAGCTTTAACCCTCTAAGATAACTACAGTAGTTAGCGTTGTAAAAAAATAGATTATAAAATTGTAGCCCAGGAAAATTTTATATCATAAACGTAAACTCGATAAATGTTTAAAGTCTATTTTTTTAAGTTTTTTTGTACGTTTTTCTTTGCCTTCCTAAAACAGAAAACGTTCACCTATATTTAACCACGTGTGTTTTGGGTGCACAAACCTTGCATAGCAAGCATCGCGCTTCGCTCGATTTGGAGCAACTAATACACCGGTGTAAGAAAACAAAATCAAAAGAAAATTAACTTTAAAAGAATAAACATAAAAGTACAAATAAACAGAATTTTAAGCTCAAATATGAGCGCTCGGAAGTTCAGTTTATTTGGAGAATGGCAGGTGGAAACATTTAAATAGTCTATAAGTGATTAATAATCTTTAAAGTTAGCCGAGCCCTACTCCAGGTAAGCCGACCTTGGAGTAACCAAATCCATAGTCATAACAAACACGAGAAAGAAATAATGTAAAAAGAGAAAAAAAAAAAACAAAACCAAAAGCCTGTACTAAATAGCAGATAAAGCCTACTGTAAACGATTATTATAATTATTCTACTGAATTTAAAAAAAAAAATACAAGGTGTCAATTTTTTATTGTAATTAATCATGTTTTTTAATTTAGCTGAGTAAAACAAAGACGTAAGTGAAAAGTGGTGAAGGGTGTTGTAGGGTTAGGGGTGGGAAATGTGTGGGCCATTCCATCTAAGCCCTAGTGTTTAATTATACTACCTTCACTGGCGCAACCTTTTTTGCACCTCAGATATCTACACTGCAACGGATCACTGCCCATGCCCGCGAGCCTTACTCGTGCACAAATTAACAAGTTGCCAGTTTGCAGAGTAGATGGAAGGGTGGGTTTTGCTGGGAGAATAGAAGTTGACGTGTGCGGTTCTGTCGTTTCGGTCAATTCTCTTGCGGTCGCTTGTAATGTAGTTTTTTCTTCTCCTTCTTCCTTACAAAATTTCATATATACAGTCGAAACTCTCTATAACGAACTCCTATATAACGAAGTTTTCTTTATTGCGTAGCAATTATAAGAACACTGTTTTTTGGGTCTACTTTGAGTGTATTATAATCTCCATATAACGAATTTCCCTATAGCGAATATTTCCTTGTAACGAAGCATTTTTGCGACCTTAACTTTAAGATTGAAGCGTTTTCAATCTCCATATAACGAACTTATTCAAATAATTTGGACGTCGCTTTGTTGTGTGTTATTGGTGTTGTTATTGTTGCTCTGTATGTACTTTGTTGCTTTCACAACTCAGAAGCAAAGTCTGATGCTTTGAATCGTTTATTTACCATAAAATTGAAAGTGTAATTTGGGGAACCACCGAACTATGCAAGTGACAACTGGAATCAATACCATCTCTTACATTTCTTGCAGTCGCTATCAGTTTGCCTTTGTATATCGTGATACATATGTACATACATAATAAGTTGTAAAATGACTCCGCGCCTAAGTATTACTGTGGAAAAAAGCTATTGATCATTAAAGAAGTTGAAAAGGGAAAAGCTTCAAAAAAAGACATTGCTAAGCAATTTGGAATTCCTTCCAGTAGCTTATCTACGATCTTAAAAAACAAGGATAAGCTTTTAACCAGTGTCGCAGATAATGCATTCAGTATTAAACGCAAGAAGCTTAGAACTTGTACCTTTGAGGATATTGACGAAGCAATGCTGAAATGGATATTCGCCGCACGTGGTAGGAATCTTCCTCTGTCTGGACCAATACTGAGAGAAAAAGCAAAACAATTCGCTGAAGCATTGGGCCACGAAGAATTTGAAGCAAGTGTAGGCTGGCTTGAAAAATTTAAAAATCGTCACGGCATTGTACAAAAAACATTGTGTGGTGAAAGTGCTGCCGCCAACATCCAAATTCGAAATGAATGGGTGACGAATGTCTTGCCAAAATTGTTAGAAAAATATAACGAAAACGACATCTTTAACGCCGATGAGACGGGTTTGTTTTTTAAGTGTTTACCAAATAAAACGATGGCGTTTAAAAATGAGAAGTGCTTTGGGGGGAAAAACAGCAAAGAGAGGATAACTGTTATGGTGGCATGCAATATGACCGGATCGGAGAAAGTTAAATTGCTTATCATAGGAAAGGCCAAGAATCCGAGATGCTTCAAAGGAATCAAATCTCTAGACGTAGATTATGAATTCAATACGAAAGCATGGATGACAAGCAAGATTTTCTTGAAATGGCTCTTGAAATTGGACCGAAAGTTTGCTTCTCAACAAAGAAATGTTTTGCTTTTTGTTGACAACTGCGCTGCGCACCCTAGGGATGTAAAGGATTAATTGAAAAATATTGAAATTGCTTATTTCCCACCCAACATGACTTCGTTACTTCAGCCAATGGATCAAGGCATAATTTGTAACATTAAAACGCATTACAGAAAACGCATTTTGACAAACATTTTGTTACAAATGGAGGAGAAAGAACCTCCTATGCCAATAAATTTGCTGGATGCCATACGAAACTTAAGCAAAGTGTGGAATGTCAATGTAAAATCCGAGACAATTGCAAACTGTTTTAGAAAAGCAGGATTTGTAAAAGTTGGCACCACAGCGAACTACAGTATGCCTTGGCACGAAGAAGACTATCTACCATTATCCCAATTCGTCTTCTTAGAGTCTTAATTTAAAACAGTTGCTAATATTAATGCAACATTTAAAGACTACATTAATGTTGACAATGATGTCATTACCACAGACAACCCTTCCGACGAAGATATCCTCGAAAGTGTTCAAGAAAGTTTTGGAGCACCAGCTATCTCAGGTAAAGAAACAATAATAAAAAAATGCCGTGGCTAATAATTTTTGATGTACATTATAATTTCTCTTTTAACAGATTCAGATGAATACGAAGAAGAATCTGCCGATATTACAAAACCTTTACCCACATATGGACAACTTTCTTCATCAGTTGAAGATTTCCGTACCTATTTGGAAATGAAAACCAACGTACCAGATCTTGTGTTTACTTCTCTAAATGTATTAGAAAATTATATAGAAGATGAAAAGTGGAAAAAGTACTTCAAACCGAAATAACTGACTACTACAAATAAAAAATGGTTAAACGGAACAAAATTGTTTTGCTTTTCTACATAGCGAATTTTCTTTATAGCGAAGTAAATATCCAGTCCCTTGGAATTCGTTATAGAGAGTTTCGACTGTATATATAAATTTCTATATACATACATATATATCTATATATATACATATATATGAAGAATATAATAGAAATAAATATATATATATATATGTATATATATGACATGCCCTTTCTTTAGTAAACGATTGAATTCCCAATAGATCATAAGAATTACTAGTTAGCATTTTTGTTAACTACATTAAGGTATTTAAGACTAAGAATCCCAAACAATAAAGGCAGTCATATTTCTGATTCAAGGACACAACGAAGTTTTTTTTTCGATCTCTGAAAATAAGAAACCAAAATTGGCGCAGTCGGTAGGATATCGCAAGTCGTATCCAACATAAAAATGAAGTTTTATGTATTAAAAGCGGTAGTAATTGAATTTTAATTATACCATTTTAAATCATTTGTGTGAAAGAAAAATATTTAAACAAAAATGAACGGAAATCCTTGTAAATTTGTTTTTTTTTGGCAAAATTTCGAACAAGATATGAATGGAGGTTATTAACGCAAAAAAGTGTGTGCGTTGACTACGAAAGATCGTAGCTACAAGACGTTTAATAAAAACCGATTTTTTTCAAAATTACTGGATTTGAGTTATTTTCAAAAAAAAAAAAAATTATAAGGACATTCATTAAAAATATTTTTCTCCATAAAACCAATATTAAACTTGAATTATTAAAAAAAAATAATAATTTAAAGTTTCAAGCTAACAAACCAAACATTTAATAAAAAAGTTTTTTCAAAAAGAAAAAATATCAACCTTTCCTTTATTCAACAAGACATCCAATATTTAAACTAATTTCATAGGACATTACATCTTCATCATTAAGAAGATTTACATATATCCAGAAGATCAAAACCATTCTTTATTCAGCAAGACATCTAATATTAAAGTTGTATTCCACAAGACACGTGCACACAATTAAGGTAACATAAATAAATAATTCTAATAGTATAATATTTTTACAAAAAGTAAAGTTGAAGTATTAAAGTGTATTCATAGAAAATTAAATTGCCTTAATAATTAACAATTTTAAGAAGACCTAACAAACAACAAAAACAATAATATTTTTTTTTTATTTTAACATGATCCCTGAATTCAACAGAGACGGTAAAGAGTTACAGAATTTTAATAATTAAATTAAATTAATAGATAAAAATTAATAGATAAAATACACTCCAACTTTCAAAGTTATGATGAATTGTCACAAGGACTATCCTCTGACCTTATAAAAAGCAAACTGAAAGGCAAAGCTGGGAAGTAACAGAAATAAATTTTTGAGTAATTTCCTGGACGGATATTAAGTTAGTATTGCAGAATAACTTTGGTGATGGACTCAGTTGCGACGAGCTTTTTTTAGGACAACAAGTTTAGGATTTTACGAGGAAACCAAATTATTCGTAAAAGGATAAGGACAACAGCAAGAAACATTAAACGCAGTAGCTTTGAATAACTCCAGTACAGATATAAACGTATTTTAAACAAAAATACATCAACCAGTGAAGACAATATTAGCATGCAGAAACCTTGCAACATTGGAAGAAGCTATGAATATTCTTTTCGAGGCAGGATATGCACATCTCCGAGTAGATGTTCAGCAACAGTTCCACAACAGACAAGAAAATAAAAAACAAAATCAAAAAGCATAAAGCATAAATTTCACAGCAGAACTATCAGGGGCTCAGACATTTTTCGCATCCTTCTCAAAACCAAAATCATGGAAGGAATTCTCCACCACAAAATTCTCAAGGATGTTTTTTTCCATCAATTCCCAAACTACGGCCGGAACTTTGAACAACCACGCAAATACCCACAAACAAACCCACAAAATCAAATCAAAGCCCCCAAAATACACTTTCTAATACAAACAGACCGAATTTTAGAAACCAACCCGAGCCAATGAATATTGGTATAGTCGAGGTATCAGAAACTTTTCAGGAATCAGTCTTGGACACAAATTACCATTTATTACAATAAAAACCAAATTAGGATTTATTAGGTTAATAATAAACACAGGGGCAACAAACTCCATTTTAAACCTTGGAATTCGTAATCCAAAACGAATTTATTCAACAAATCCAATTCTTGTAAAAATACTTCAACATCAAGTTAACGTGAAGGAAAAAGCTATAGTACCTATTTTTTTTTAAATTTTTCATTAACGGGTCCAACAAAACGCTTAAATTTTACATAATAACGGTTTACAAATATTATGATGGTCTGATAGGCACTGACATATTAAGACCATTAGATGCATGCATAGATTATAAAAACAAGAAAATAACAATCGGTAATAAAACATTACCAATGTTTTTTTAAAACGAAGTGTGAGATAAAAAAGAATACAAGCTGCACACGACTCTGAGTTGATTTATTTTAAGAGAAATTTAATGGAAAAATTTTGAGAGAAGGCATTTTAGACTCAGAAAAAAATTATGTTGTTTTATTAGCAATAATCTAACACGAAGACAAATTTGTAGTCATCTGTTATTAAATTCATCACTGCCGTGCCACGGCCTGATCTGACTCGAAATCATAGAAATCTTACGCCGTTTTCTGTTCTTGCATTAATTCTAAGCTTAACGCATTATTATGTTCTCTTGACAAATAAATGCCACAGTGAAAATATAAACTAATTTCATTTTTAAATGTGTTGCACGGAAGTGGTTTTAACAGATTTTTTTTTTTTTTGTAAAAACAAACTTTTTTGGATTAAGTTTGCATAAAAAATTGCAACTTATAATTATCTAAAAAAGGATTTTGAATATGGAAATAAAAAAATATTATGCTGCAATACTTGTTAAGACTCATCTTCTTTATTTGAACATGGCGAGATAGTGTCCGAAATGATTTACCGCGTGTAAAAGATTTTATTGCAAATATTCTGATAGCGACCGATTCTTTTACCATTTCTTTTTAACTTAAAAATAACTTTTGACTTAGCCGTAATAGTACCACTTATCTTACGTATCAAGGTTTTAGCGTTAGAAATATTTATGGGAACCATCAAAAACAGAACCACTCTGAGGCAATATATGCCAAAGAAACCAATAAAATTGGGCATAAAAATATTCCGTTTATGTTGTCCAAAATGAATGTAGGTATATCAAAGTTAGAGTTTTGCTCTGTTAGAAAAATATGAAACCCTGCTTTCAAACCAAATGCATACAACTCTGAAATAATAATATTAAATTTTGCAAATTCATTTTATCATTTATTCCTACTTCTGAACTCGTTGAATTAACACACATATGTACTTTAAAATAAAATTATTATATACTTAGTAAATTAAAGTAAAACGTGTTTCACTTATTGGCTTAAAAGAAAACGCTAAACGCTAAGACTTATTGCGTTAATCTAAATCTCGAGTACATTTTTCCAACATGCTCGGACATAGTTGTTCATTTAAAAAAACTGTCCCTGAACAGAAAATCATAAATTGGATTGGAAAAAGAAATTTAAAATCACAAAAAAGGATTGAAAAACGATGTTCGCAGATGCTTTGACTATCAAATGGAGAGAGAGAATAGTACTTATTGTTTAACTAACCACTTTATTTCGTATGCAGATTCGAAACTGAGAAAAATATTATATTTTACTCTTAACACTATCTCTTTAGTTTTAATAAACACGTTGCTTGAAAATTATGTTATCACATCGAAAGCGCTCGCCAAACGTTCGAAGTACACAGCCAGAGACGACGGTTATTACCGAAAATTATAACAACAAAAATATTAGAATTGAAATAAGTCAGCTAAACAATGTTGTCGAGTATAACAAAAATGTGGAAGGTATTGAGAAAATGAACTTCAGATTACCTTGCGTCGTTTCGAAGTTACGTCTGCTTAAAATTTCCATGATTTCAATGTTTCGTCCTTTTTGCTTCAGGCAACTAGGCAATCGTTAATACATTTTTGTGTACAAAAAATTGCTGAAACCGCAATTACGACACAACATAAACAGGTTACAAAAATAAGAAGTAGTTTAATGGAAACAATAGTCACTTCTTAGTATTTGGATCGAAGATCAAAATCAGCGCAAAAATTTATAGCATTTCATTCAAGGGAGAATCTACCAGTGCGTAAACTTCAGCTGCACAAAAGTTTAAGCTTGAGCTGAAACCAATTATTAAGGAAAATGGGTATTCTCCACGACGAAGCTAGACTTTTTTTGGAGGGTTTTCGTAAAAATCTAAAACCGAAAAATCTGAGCAAAAATTGATTAACAGTTAATTTAATTTACAACTCTGAAAATTCCATAATCTTTTAAAAACGTTAAATAGAGAGAGCTTTCGGGTCATTGGCGTGCAAATTAAAAAGCGTAGATGACTGCGGAAATTTGTGCTATTCCCGTGCTAAAGGCTCATTATCGTTAAAAAATATTTAATTTTTTAGTGCTGGTTTTAATTGACAATGCCCCAGGTAATTTAGTTCTTTTATACCATTTTTTGGAAAGTAATAAAGTTATGTTTATGCCTCTAAATAATACCACATCTGTAATACAATCAATGGATCAAGATGTTATATCAAATTTCAAGTCATACTACCTGCGCCGAACTTGTAATCAAAAGCAACTGACGGAGATAATTTGCCTCCCGTGAGTGATTTTTGGAAGGGTTAAAATGAATTTTTTTTTTTTGGAATGGAAGAACAAGATATTGAAAACCTTCTATTATACGATCAAGAGCTACTAAATAATGAAAATTTGATTGCAATTCAGAGCAATAATGAACGCTATCATGAAACACATTCTCGAAGCATAAAAAAATCTTACTGCTGCCAAAAGCGATACAGTTCATAGCGCAAATATTGAAAATAATGACATTGACAAAGATCGTAGTTTAAAACTTTCTAGAAATGTGACTGATGCTATCAATTGTTACAAGGAAATTTATTTAAAAAAAACTGTCGCACTACAACAAACATTAGATAACATTATACAAAAATCAGCAAGTTTGACAAATCCATGACTTTTTCATTCATGACTTTTTATACACTATTTTAATAAAAACTTATTACACAAATAATAATCAGCGAATGACTCTATACGATTTCCATTACGTGTAAAAAGTGGCCTTTGAAAATATTTGACCACTTTATTGATTTAGCCGATTGCAATTCTTGCTTGCCAAGATAATGAAAGTAATTAAGATCTTTAAAGCTTTCGCAATGGCAAAGAAAATGGCCTAATAGCAAAGTCCAAGTCTTTTGTAACGCCTTTGAAAATGGTCATCAAAATTTTAGATCTACTCATTTCAAAAGGGTATCTGTCTACAGCAATGGAAAATTTTTCTGAATTATTATTAGATTTATTAACAAAAGTAACAAATTAAGCCTTGTAAAAAGAAATTTAAAACAGTTAAACTTTAAATAGTCAACAACGGAGTCTGCATATTGAAATAGATAAGTATTCAATTCTTGGATGCAGTATGTAAATTAAAAAGAGTTGAACTTAGGCAACTACTCTGAGGAGTCGCATTGAAAACACGCACAGAATTGTTTCCAAGACAGAGTTCACGATCAGATAAAAAAGATGTTTTCTAGTCAATAAATTTATAAGAAAAACTCATGTTTCTTAAAATGTCACTCAGAAGGGCTAAAATAAACACCTGCATACTAATGTCAACTGAGGCTATTACTGCATTTAAACCACAGCTAGGAAACTCTAAAAATTAATTCATTACGACATCTAGAAGTCCTATACGCCTAGGAGCGGGACGGTTGAAGCGTAAAGGACTCAACGTGTTCACGTTCAAACGTATCTAGACCATGTATGATATTAATTAATTTAACAAAAGCTGAAATGAGCGCAATTGGTCTAAAATTCTTAGTCATTGAGAAGTTTATTCTTCTATTTTAATCTTCCTCTATAACGGTCGAAAGTAATATAATGATGACCTCTAAAAGGAGGCGGCGAATTCTACCTACTCAGTCAAAATTGGTTTCTTTTTTTCTGATATTCCAGAGTTTGTCAATCTAGAATACAGTACTCTTAATGTACATTTATTTTAGCATCCTGTTAGACAATGCTCTAACTGCGGACGACTTGGACATACAAAAAAGGGTTGCAAAGAAAAGATGCTTTAACTGTGCTATTGCTGATTGCTCTGGGGCTTGTGCTCCAAAATTTATTCTGTGTAGTGACCATAACCATAATAGTTTTAACAAAAAAGAGTGTCTAAAAAAATAAAACTTAAATTCTTATGGTTTGAATACGTTTGATATTTTCTATGGCTATGATGCTAACATTCCTGATCTTAATCAAAATCGTCAAGCTCTTACAGTACGTTAATTTAGCATTCACCTCTCAAGCCTAAGACAAATTTCTTTGTACCTCAACCAACTAATACGGACCCAAAACCCTTGTTATTTAAAGGGGAAATAAAAAATTGCTTGAGTTTCAGAGAGTTTTTGACTCAATTTACGTCCTTTATTCGTAATTATTTTGCAAAGAGGACTGCACTTCCGCCCTTCGTGTTTTTGAGAGCTTCAGTGTCTAAATCCTGACTTCTTTTACCAAAGATAAAGCTGTTCTAAGCCCTCCGCAGTTTATATGTATCCACAATTAAAATTCTACAATATAATATTCAAAATTTTTTCTCCAATAAATCTGAAATCTGATCTGACAAATTCTATCTAAATCATCATAATCTTTTTTGAAATTTGCAATATCGTCGGCAATGTATGCCCCCAAATTAATTTCGATAAAAGACACTGATTTGAGGAGTTTTACAATTCCCTTTTATTATCGCGCTTCTTCTTTTGTATACAAGAGAAAAGTGGTGTGATTTTCCTCGCTATGTAAATCTACCAATGATAGCGTGGAAGTCGAAGTGTTATCGATTGAGTGTGCACCGGGCGAACCGTGAGCAATTACACATATGAATAATTTGCTTAAGTCAATAAAAAAAAACTAGGTAAGCGGCAATTTTAATGAGATATAGATACTTTCTCTCCATAATAATAATCACTATTTCAATAGAGTACTATCATATAAAAACATAAAAAGTTTTTTCTATGGCACAAATATTTCTTTAATGGTGCATGTGAATGGATTAAAGGATTAATTCTACACTGCCCAAGACTATTCAAATGTATTAAAGGCTTTCTAGAACAAAGTTTTATATTGTAGAAAATCAAACAGAAAAAATTGCGGTTGGAGAAATTATAAACTGGTTTAAATTATCTTGGATAAGATTCAAAAGGAATGCACCGCACAACATAAATTTTATAAATTTTGTATGAAAAAAAAGGTCCATAAAACTCAGCAAACTTCAAGGAGTGTAGTGCATCTATACTTAGTAAAGGCACTGTAAGAATATTATTTAATAAAAGTTAATTGAACTTGAAATTCAATCCATATTTGTTTACAATAAGTATTTTTAGGAATTTAGTGAAGTAAAATTATGAATTGAATTTGTGCTTGGTCAGCATAAATGAACATTTAACTTTTTGTGGTGAATTGTTGCTATAGGAATAATGTATATGATTTTTGTAATGTAATATTATTTTTGAATATTCTCTAAATAATTGTTTTCACGCGCCAACAAATTATGGTAACTAAAAAAAAAGAAATAAAGAATTTGTCAAATTCCCGTGGGAACAGCTCTAACTGCGGACGACTTGGACATACAAAAAAGGGTTGCAAAGAAAAGATGCTTTAACTGTGCTATTGCTGATTGCTCTGGGGCTTGTGCTCCAAAATTTATTCTGTGTAGTGACCATAACCATAATAGTTTTAACAAAAAAGAGTGTCTAAAAAAATAAAACTTAAATTCTTATGGTTTGAATACGTTTGATATTTTCTATGGCTATGATGCTAACATTCCTGATCTTAATCAAAATCGTCAAGCTCTTACAGTACGTTAATTTAGCATTCACCTCTCAAGCCTAAGACAAATTTCTTTGTACCTCAACCAACTAATACGGACCCAAAACCCTTGTTATTTAAAGGGGAAATAAAAAATTGCTTGAGTTTCAGAGAGTTTTTGACTCAATTTACGTCCTTTATTCGTAATTATTTTGCAAAGAGGACTGCACTTCCGCCCTTCGTGTTTTTGAGAGCTTCAGTGTCTAAATCCTGACTTCTTTTACCAAAGATAAAGCTGTTCTAAGCCCTCCGCAGTTTATATGTATCCACAATTAAAATTCTACAATATAATATTCAAAATTTTTTCTCCAATAAATCTGAAATCTGATCTGACAAATTCTATCTAAATCATCATAATCTTTTTTGAAATTTGCAATATCGTCGGCAATGTATGCCCCCAAATTAATTTCGATAAAAGACACTGATTTGAGGAGTTTTACAATTCCCTTTTATTATCGCGCTTCTTCTTTTGTATACAAGAGAAAAGTGGTGTGATTTTCCTCGCTATGTAAATCTACCAATGATAGCGTGGAAGTCGAAGTGTTATCGATTGAGTGTGCACCGGGCGAACCGTGAGCAATTACACATATGAATAATTTGCTTAAGTCAATAAAAAAAAACTAGGTAAGCGGCAATTTTAATGAGATATAGATACTTTCTCTCCATAATAATAATCACTATTTCAATAGAGTACTATCATATAAAAACATAAAAAGTTTTTTCTATGGCACAAATATTTCTTTAATGGTGCATGTGAATGGATTAAAGGATTAATTCTACACTGCCCAAGACTATTCAAATGTATTAAAGGCTTTCTAGAACAAAGTTTTATATTGTAGAAAATCAAACAGAAAAAATTGCGGTTGGAGAAATTATAAACTGGTTTAAATTATCTTGGATAAGATTCAAAAGGAATGCACCGCACAACATAAATTTTATAAATTTTGTATGAAAAAAAAGGTCCATAAAACTCAGCAAACTTCAAGGAGTGTAGTGCATCTATACTTAGTAAAGGCACTGTAAGAATATTATTTAATAAAAGTTAATTGAACTTGAAATTCAATCCATATTTGTTTACAATAAGTATTTTTAGGAATTTAGTGAAGTAAAATTATGAATTGAATTTGTGCTTGGTCAGCATAAATGAACATTTAACTTTTTGTGGTGAATTGTTGCTATAGGAATAATGTATATGATTTTTGTAATGTAATATTATTTTTGAATATTCTCTAAATAATTGTTTTCACGCGCCAACAAATTATGGTAACTAAAAAAAAAGAAATAAAGAATTTGTCAAATTCCCGTGGGAACAGCGAATTCACTATAGATTGGTTATTGTGCCAAATTAATGCTGACCATAGAATAAATTAGTATATAAGTTGGAAATTTAAAGAAATAAAGACAGAATTGATTGGACAGCTTAAAGAAAGAAAAGGTCTTTCTTTCTCTTCTCATTTGGAAATCGGCACTGTTGGGTTCTGAAGAAAAACGGCTGCAGAGCTTAGCAAATACTGAAACAAGTCCTTTTGTTTTTTTTTTTTTTTTTTTGTTGACTGTAAATAAACTCGTTATATGGCGATCCTGCCAATCTAAAAAGAATCCTATAAATAAACAGGATCAAATTGTTTTTTTTTTTTGAGGAATTTTTTTTTTAATTTTTTTCCCTTGACGGAGAGTTCTACAATTTTAAATGACTCAACAAGAGGTAAACGAAGTTTTTGAGAAGTGGAAAAAATATCTGCACGAAGAATACGTTCCAGAAGGAACATCAGTTGAAGAACCAACCACTTATACACCCACACCAAAGTCTGCTGGCCCTAAGCCAATTACAATAGAGCAGTATCAGACTAGACAGAAGAATCAGAAGCTACAACTACAAAACTTTAGAAACCAAGCCACAAGTAAAAAGAAGAAAGGAGGAAAGAAGCTAAAATTTCAGAAAGCCTGCAAGGACCTGCAGCGTCTAATAGGCATCAGTGAGGGAAGACAAAAACAACGATTGATACAGCAACTGATAGAACTCAGGAAGGCCGGTTGGAGAAACCATAATAAAATATAATATAAAAGAAAAATAATAAAACATTCTTCTAGGATTTTGATGTAACATTAAAATTTCACTTTAAAGATTTTGTATATATATTTTTCGTAAAAATGTACAGAAAAATAAGAAAAAACCCAAGAACATTTTGATAAGTGATGAATCTTTTTTTTTTTGTTTCATTTTTAATAATACCCAAACCTAAAAGGGTAAGGGTGTAGTGCATCTATACTTAGTAAAGGCACTGTAAGAATATTATTTAATAAAAGTTAATTGAACTTGAAATTCAATCCATATTTGTTTACAATAAGTATTTTTAAGAATTTAGTGAAGTAAAATTATGAATTGAATTTGTGCTTGGTTAGCATAAATGAACATTAAACTTTTTGTGATGAACTGTTGCCATAGGAATAATGTATATGATTTTTGTAATGTAATATGATTTTTGAATATTCTCTAAATAATTGTTTTCACGCGCCAACAAATTATGGTAACTAAAAAAAAAAAGAAATAAAGAATTTGTCAAAAGTGCAAATTCCCGTGGGAACAGCGAATTCACTATAGATTGGTTATTGTGCCAAATTAATGCTGACCATAGAATAAATTAGTATATAAGTTGGAAATTTAAAAAAATAAAGACAGAATTGATTGAACAGCGTAAAGAAAAAAAGGTCTTTCTTTCTCTTCTCATTTGGAAATCGGCACTGTTGGGTGCTGAAGAAAAACGACTGCAGAGCTTAGCAAATACTGAAACAAGTCCTTTTGTTTTTTTTTTTTTTTTGTTGACTGTAAATAAACTCATTATAGGAGTATAACACGAAACATAAAAATATAAGTTTATTACCTTATGTTTATGTCTGAAACCATATAGTTTTCATCCCTGGTTTATGTGTGGAGCCCGAATAACATCAAAGAGTGATTGACATCTCAGAGGCGCTGAAGTCGGTTTTGCCTTTTTTATGGTTCTTTATGCTTCTTTTGGGTCGTTATTGTTTGTTGCAAATTTGTACAAAACGCACTTGTCATTTTTATTTTCGTCAATAATCGATCTTCAGAAAAAATAAATTAAACAAAACGAATAAAAGTAGGTAAACGCCTAAAAGTTCCAGCAGGAAAATTATCTGTGGACTTCTCTAAGACGTTTACATTTGGTCCAATCGAGACGCATTTTGGAATTTTTGAGGAACACTAAGTAATTTTTCTGTTCAGAAAATTCATGTGAAATTAAGTTCTTTTGCTTTATCTAAATTTCTTGTATAATTATAAAAACAAAACAAAAAAAGGTTTGCAAGAAATATTCTGTTGTGTTGAATACAGTTTGAAATGTACTGATCGAAGTTTTACAAACTGCAATATCTTTTGGAGACTATTACCTTAGTAAAGACACAAGCCAACAGCTGTTTTTTATATGCAATAACAACTCTGTCTAACTTTGAGAGAAGACTCTTTTAGTAAAATATAAAATTGAAAAATTAAAATTTTTTGTTATAAATTAAAAAAACTTTATAAAGGTTTCAATTTAGAGTAATAAATTATAATACATCAGTGGCATCAGAGGGCAAGCAATATCTGGAAGATAATTTGCAAAGAAGGGCTTAAGGCATTTGTACAAATCTGGGAATTATAGGACAAATATTTCATACATACATACATACATATGTAAGTTATTTCCTTTTTATTAGTGATAGACCGGAAAACAATTGCAGTTATAGTAAATATAATTGATGAAATAAACAAAATATTGTGTTTCAAAAAGTTGTTTTTATACTTAACGATTAGAAGGTCATCATCAGTGTTTTATAACAAATCTAATTCCAAAAATTGTGTTATATATGTGCGCTTGTGTTTATATTAGGCTGGAAGACGAGAAAGGTCGCACTGTATCTTATTCACTGTAAGCGAAGTCTAGAGTTGCACCGTTAAAAACTTTTTCCTTGCCGCGCTTATCTATTGTCTGAGTTAATCACCATGAAAACGATTGCGAATTCGGCGACATGGAGCGATGCTGCAAACTTAACAGATGCTGCAAACTTAACGTATAATGAAAGGTTTCCAATAGTTTTGCATTCAGGTAGTCGCTTTGCCATTATTTTCGTAGCATTTTTACCTAGAATTGCGTTATTTCATAATAAAATTTAAAAGGTGTATTGTGTAAAAAACATCACTCGATTTGTTTAAAGTTGGCCAGCAAATATTTTTAAATTGATGCAAACGCAAACCCTTAAATCTCGTATCTCAATATATATATATATATATATATATATATATATATATATAAACCAGCAGTGAAATTTTTTCACTTTAATAAATAATTAAATAAAAGTGAAAAAATTTCATTAAATAAAATGGAACTTATCTATTTTTTTTTTAAATTAATAATATTGCGCCCAACGAAATCGTCACTTAAGCGTGACTTAAATACTTTTCTTAATCCTTTACAATCTATTTTTTCCTTATGAAATATAAACATTCTTAATAGATAAGATGTTTTTCTTTTTGGAATTTGATAACTTTGCTTTGTTCATTTCAATATTAATTTTATCTAAATCTTTTTTCACCAGTCATCACGGTTTGTCATAAGTCTTGTTAATTGGATTTAAATCTGGTAACAATTGAGACGCAAATCATGGTGACTGAAAAGAAGTAATACAAACATAATCTTTTATTACCATCTTGGAATGGTCCTTTTTAATTTTGGGGAATTATAAGTCCGAATTGATGATGAGTCAATCAATTGTCATTGTTACAATGAACTAATTGTATTAAGGCATTATATGTTTAGAGAGGTTCTTGAGATACGCGATCACTTGACTCGTATTAAATAGAAGAAAATGTCCAAATTGCGAGATTATTGACAAATCTCTGCAACATTTAACAGCTGAGGCTTTAAAAGATAGGAAATTTTGTGGATAACCAACCAAATTTAAGTAAACAATAAGAAATGGTTACAAGGGGAAATATAGAAAAACAGCACCAATCCTTAAACATGAAATCAGCCACTTATTTTCAGGAAACATTGATTTAATTGAATGCTTTCAGGCAGACCATTAAAAACCAAGTAGCGGCGAGACAACTCCGTCCACTTTTAATGCTAATGTTTCTTCAGCGTCGACTATTATATAAATAAAAGACTGGAAAATCACTTATAATGATGAGAGTAGTGTAAATGATTATTTATTACCGATAACAGGGCGGTCGCAGTGTCCCATAAATTATCTAATGGCAAACCTTCACATTTTCTGGTTAAAAACAAAATTAAATAAAAATAAAAAAATTTTTTGGTTGAAAGTATCCATTATCAAAAAAATCGAATTTTGGTTTTAAAAATTTAAAAGTCTATTGTTGCCTGTATTCGACTGCATCAAGCGAATTTACTAAGCAATAACCAGCAATATTTTTGGACCCACATTTCGGCACTTGCTTCCACCAAATAAAAACGTAGAAATGCAATAATGCAGGTTAGAACGTGATTATGTTTACATTTGCTTTATGTTTATGTTGACTGTTTTGTTTTGTTTCAGGTCGACAGAAACGTCACAAACGAACACGTCTTCACTGATTCGCCAGGCCTTACGAAGCTTGGAAGTAAATTCGTCTGAGAAATTGACACTTACCGGGAAAAAAGATAAGATATAGATATACGTTTCCATTTTGAAAACAGCTGGTGGATATTGTTCATGTAGCTCCAGCAACTGATGTCAGTGTCTAGCGCGCACTCTCAGCCTTGAAACTGGTCCTTAGTGATCTTAGATGTAACCTTTCAAGGAATTCTTTAGGAACCCTAATGTTTGCTAAATGAAACTAAAAATGCTAATAAATGACGGCACGTGAAACACAATATCTTACATACAGCTCCGTGAAGAATAATAGCAGTGTACATGCATTCGATTTTGTTTTATTGCTTAGAGTGTACACTAAAAACTGGAAATAACAGTTATTTAAGTTATTGCTATACTTGCTTTATAAATCTGCAAACTAATAATTTTTTATATTAGTACTATTTGCATTTCTTAGAAAAGTACAAATTCGCGGATTTAGTTTAAGGAGGAATTTGTTGTTACACCTCAAAAGAAATTTAATTAAAAAACTTCTATCAGCTGGTAAATAAAACAGGTTTATTCAAAATGTAGTGGGATGTTCCCCAGCATTTGTAAGTAGACCCAAGAACAAGGAATACAATCCAAAGTTTGCTTTAAAGACTGTTAAACACGGTGGTGCATAAATCAACATTTGGGTGTGATTTTTATGCAATTGAATAAAAGGCAACATTGACTCTCTTCTGTAAGAGGAAATTTTAAAAACACTAATGTAACCTTACGCAGAATTTAATATGCTGCTAAAATGGGTCTTCCAGCAGGACAACGACCCAAAACAAACAAGAAAAATGGCAAAAAAAATATGGTTTTTCGACAATAAACTTGAGGTTTCGGAATGGCCAGCGCAGTTCCCAGATCTGAACCCCATTGAAAAAATTTGGGGGAATGTTAAAAATGCTGTTTTTAAAGATACACCTGGAAATGAACAGGAATTATTGGCGTCAGTGCAGACAGCTTGGGAAAATATCCAAATTGAGAGGTGCAAATCTTTATTCTACGCCGTTGCGCCGCTGTTTTAGCTAATAAGGGATATTCCACAATATATTGAAGAATCATGTTGAAAAAAAGTGTCTGCTCCAGTCGTGTTTCAAAAGTAGCAAATGGGAACACCATTGAGGCGAATTAAAACCGCCGCCAGTTTTACACCATGAGCTGCCGATAGCGGCATCAGCGCCTTTTTTGTTTGGCTCTGGATTACGAAGCGAATCCCTGCTTAAACTTTTCTGACTTTTTATTAATCATCTCACTTCAAAGCAAAAAACAACCCCTTTTTTAATTGTGCAACCGCGGAGCTAAATTAAATAATTAAAAGAAGACTTCAACCACAAGTCAACAGGTGGACAACATATGTGCTTCATTTTAAAGACCTACTTTTCCTACACAAAAAAAACTAAGTAATTGTACGTTGGTTAAAAGTGAAACGCTGTAAATAAAAATTAGAATATAAGCTAAACAAATTTGGTATCTTGATTTCTTGGAAACGACATCCAGCAGACAGACGCAACCAGGTAACCATGTTAGTCCTTCTACCGGGAATTTGGAGAAAAAAAGGTGCGTATATAATATTAATAAGTATACCTTGTGATTCATTTTGGTGTATCAAATTTGTGGCTTGGTGAAACTGAAGTTATAATACCTGACAACAAAATTTAAAAACGTGGTTGCAAAGCCGTATTGTGCCATTTTCTATAAACCGTTACGCTGTATTTTGTTGTTTTAATAACATCAGAAAGTTCTTTGTGTCCATCTTTTTCTTGAAAATTTTTTTTGGTATCTCTTGGCGGACATTTTTGGTTTTTTTTGCGGCCTTTTTTTTAGTATCTCTAAATTAATTTTTTGACATCTTTATACTTTTTTTTAAAAGTGTTTTTCTCTGTGTGTTTTCATCCGTAATTTTTTTTAAATAAATACCGTAATGACGACTTATGAAAAGTATTTACGGGCGGCTGAAGAAGTGATTAGCTATGAGGCTATGCTTATTGATAAGGACTTTTCCAAATAGACTTATATACGTTGCATAAATATTCCTGCAAAAGCTCGGAAGGAGTTAGGAAAAGAATCTGAAGAAAATGCAGAAGCAGTGGTTCCCAAGCTTTGTGGTTCGATTAACGTGCCTCCATGTGACACAGCGGTTTTTCATGGGGACTACGTGTCATGGCCCACATTAAGGGATATGTTTATTGCCATTTATATTAACAATTTTAGACTTAGCTCAGTTCAGAAAGTTTTTTAATTGTTTAGAAAAATGGATGGTGAGGCTCGTGATGTAAATAGAAATATAGCTGTGACTGACGATAATTTTGGAAGTGGCATGGAAAAATTTTAAATCGCAATACGAAAATAAGCGGTTATTAATCAGTAGTCTAATTACGGTTCTTTTTACTTTGGCTCCATGTACGTGTGAATTTGCTTTGGATATAAAAGGGCTCCAAAGAGAAATAAATAATTGCTTGTCTCAAAGTTAAGAGCCTGTGTGTGCCGAAAAATAAAAATGTAGCTGCTATATTGTCATTAAAAGCAAATATTAATAATAATATTGACAAAATTTGGGAAGAAAATCTAAATTTATGGCATAAATTGGCTTTATTCTTATACCCACCATCTTTAATTATGCAACAAGCCGAATTATGTGGTATCAAAAAATTTTGGCTTTCATAAATTGACAGTTTAGATTTGAGGAATTCAAAATCACCATCAACCCAAAATCTTCTTGTCACTCCATGCGCACCTTCTGCAGCACAATTTTCTACGAGCCAACACGCCTTTTCAACAGATTTGGTAGCAGAATCTGAGCATTAATCATCGTTATTCAAGAAAGCCACTTGTAAGACAGCCTCAGAAGAAATAGTCAGTCATTATAAGTTAAAGTTTTATTAAAATTATCAGAACTTTCACTGCAAGTTCATTCAATTACTGCCAGTAGTGCAGCCGATGAATGAGCTTTTGCATTAGCTGGCAATGTAATAAGCGAAAACAGAAATCAGCTTAGAACAAAATCTATAAACAGCTTGCTATTTTTGCATTTATATTGTAACAATTTTAAAAAATAATTAAATAACATAAATTTCTTTATTTTTTAGTTTGTTTTTTTTTTTTTTTTTTTGTTATAACTTCAAAAATTTTTGTGGAAATAAATTCTTTTATTGGCAAAAAATTCATCTATAAATAAATAGGTACATACATTCTTATTATAATTAACTGGTGAAGATAGGTAAGTTTTGTTATTATTTCTTTTTATAAGAATTAGCCTGATTATTTTTATTAGGTCGAGTAAGCAAAATAAGCCTTATTTACATCCATTTCGAGATGAATGGGCAAAGAAATTTTTGTGGTTAAGAGATAATGAAAACGAAAAAGTCACGTGTGTAACAGCCTGTTATAGATACGGTGACCATCCGTTCTGTATTATACAGAACAGTTCTGTATTTCAGAGCCGTGTTCTGTATAAATTATTGATCTGCGAAAAATGCTAAAATGTTCTGTATTTCATTTACTGTTCTGTATTTGTTCTGTATTTTCATACCTGAAAGTGATATTCAAAATATTAAAAATTTTTCAACTATCAAAGCGAATTGAGGCGCGACTATGAATTTTGATTTGCACTTTCACGTGTAAATGCTGTTTTAATATGTGTATCAAGGCGAATAATAAATTTGCCATGATGTGTATTGTATACTTGCCGCCGCTAACAATACATAGTAGGCCTGGCGTTTAGATATGAAGTTTCATTAAAAAAAGAACATTCATCGAGTAATTTTTCAGAGAAAAGTAGTCATGTCCCGTAGACGAAAGTGCGTTTTTAATGATGAACTACAACAGCAATATAGTTTTATTAAAAAAACTGATACTGATAGCAAGGTACGATGTTCTAAGTGCATGGCAACTTTCAGCATTGCATTGCAGCATTTTCCCTATTGCAGTTAAAAAAATCATAATTGAGCTAAGTCAGAAAAAAGTTCTCGATATTAATGAGTTTAAAAGTACCGCAAGCCAATTTTATGCAAATTGCATTGAGTACTTAAATCAATGGGACACTGCTTATCAAGAAGTTGAAATACTGAAATGGGTTCTTTTACGTGAAACTCCTGCATGGGAGGATGTGGAATCCAGTTTTGTTTTTATTATGGATAAGAGAAACGAATTAAACATAAATAATACCGAATTATTTGATGAGCTGGCTCTTGTTAAAAGATATACCACTTCAGAAAAATTAAAGCAATGGAATGAACACAAAAAATCTGCTGAAGACCGCTGGGTAGAAGTTTTTAAACATTTCAAAGAAGGAGGTATAAGTTTCCAAAATATTTTGAAAGTTGTCGAATTCAGTTTATGTTTACCTGGTTCTAATGCTCCAACAGAAAGAGTGTTTTCTATTTTAAATAACATATGGACTAGTGAAAAAGCTCAATTGAAGGTAAATACCCTCAAATCAATTTTAATTACTAAGTGTAATTATGATTTAAATTGTTTAGAGTTTAAAGAATATTTAAAAAGTAATGAAGGCTTACTAAAACAAATCTATTCAGCAGAAAAATACAAAATATAATTGCTTTGTACATATGTATATTAACGCTTAAAATTTCTCTATTAACTCATTTTACTTAAGAATCCAAAACATTTTTGTCATTGATGATATGTACTGAGTACAAATTATTCTTAATTTTATAGTTCTTACAAATATACTTATATATGCAAAAATCTCGGAAACAGTCAAGCTTTATTTTCTTTTTTTACTTCAGCGTGTGATTATATTCTTATGTTTTTTTTAAGTTTTGATTTGTATTTGTTTAAAAATATCTATAATAAATTAGTCTTGAATGTGGATTTAAGGTTGTTTGTACTTTTTAATTGTTATTGTGAAATCTTATCCCTGTTCTGTATTTTGGTTTCAAAAATATGGTCACCGTAGTTATAGAACACGTCAAGAGCAAAACGAAACCGGATGGCATATGGACGAATACGTAATAATCAGCGTCCGTGTAACACGTTCCGGTTTTTTCATTTAACTTACGTTGTGTTTCGTATAAATAAATGTTGAGTCAAATCGAAGTATTGCCAATGTATTAACTAATGTTTTTTATTTACTTTTTTTCTTATACATTTTTTTGTTTTTGCCTTAAGTGATGGTAACCCTGCTTCGGCGCTTTGAAAGAAGCAGCTGAGTTAAATAAACAAAACAAAATTATCAAACAATGAAGTAAAAATTTTTATCTGCAAAACAAAAATCTGTGAAAATAAAACAGTACTTATAAAAATAAACCATAATTTAAATGTATGTATAATACTAATAAATGTTTTTATAAGTGAAAGTGTTATGATGGGCAGTTGCCCAACAATATTAACTCCTGACGAATGGTTTTTTTTTTCTTCGCTCATTTTCGACGTGTCTGACACTACAATGCCCGCCACATAAACCAGACACAATTGCCATTCGCGTTTTAAAAACTCAAACATGGGCAACGGTAACGTTTTTTTTGCGTCTAATCGCCAAATTGTGTTCTGTAAACTGGCTGTAAATCGACAAAAAGCTCAGAAATTGATTACAAATGTCCTGGGCCCTGAAAACACTAATGATAATGCAAGTTTTTGTAAAAGTAAAAGTACTCATTAGTAATTGATGAAAGCACAAACTTTAGCGTCATAAAAACCCTTGCAATAGTCATTCGAATTTTTGATGGGCAATGCCGTGATCGGTTTTTAAGTTTAGTGCAAATAGACGATACTATTGCCAATGGAATTTTTGAAAGCTCGGTCAAGGTATTAAAAGATTGTAACATCTTTTAAATAATATGATAGACATTACAACCGATAACTGCGCAGTTATGATAGGTAATACAAATAAAGTACAAACAAAATTTAAAGCAAGAATTACGCATACGAGTATATTCTCAAATGGTTGTATATGCCATATCTTAAATTTAACCTCTGATGCTGCATCGAAATTTGGAATACCAGACGGTATTGAGAAATTTCTGAAGGAAGTAAATTATCATTTTTGCAACAGTGCAAGCAGAAACGTTCCAAGAATATTTCGGGACTGAAACAAATACAATACTTAGATATGCTCCAGCAAGATGGCTTTCACGACAAGAAGTTGTAAATAGAATTTTGGAGCAATGGCAGCTTTTGCAATATTATTTTACATTAAATGATTTTGAAAAAAAATTCAGAAAATGTAAGAATGCAGTTTTTAACAACGGGATTTTTAAATCCACTTTTTTAAATGACATTTTTATTTCTTAAGTATGTTTTAAAAATAATTAATGCAGTTAACACAGAGATGCAGTCAAAAGACGCACGTATTTATATATTTTTGCCGAGACTGAAATTTTATTTCGGCAATTAGCTCGAAACTTTCTTTATAAAGATGTTTTAGATAAATGCGATTACTAAAATCTAAAAACTGTTGTTGCTATAACTTTGATATATTTAAAATGTTTTAATAAAATAACCAATATTATTATTATTTTTCGTTAATTTTAATCTCATATCTCTAATTTTATTCGTTTAACTACAGTTTATATATTGACTGGTTTATAAATTTACCGAGTTTAACATGCTTTAAACCTGAAAGAGAGATCATCCTTGACTGATTTATTGGGCGTTACGGTCCAGAACATCAGACGTGAGCAGTTAATTAATATCCAAAGGGTACTTAATATCAAAGGTACATCTATTTACTTGGAGCAGACAACTTCATCCCAAAATCATGAGCTTTATGGTCTATGTCTTATTAGGGAAAGCAGCTACTTCCCTCTCTTTCCAAGAAAAATTGATCTTGAAAATATTGATCTGATCAAATCTTACCAAATCTCAGTTCAGTGTTAGATGTGGCATACTATCCTACGGAATGCGCGAGTGTCTCAGACGATAGCTCACGTCTATACGGTAAAACCTTACCAATTTATATGTATGGAATGTAAATGTTCTGCCACTAACAACTGTGACAATATTATTATACGAATCGATAAAACACAAAAGACTATAAAAGCAAAAATTGAAGTCTTAAGTAATGATGTAGAATGCCGAATGTAAAATGGTTTTCACAAACTCCAACTGAAGGTCAATCAGCATATAAAGAATTTTAAAAGTGAAATTAATGATAGAATGACACGATTAAAAACGGATGTCGTAAATTGTTTTTTATAAGAAGCAAAGATTAGTAACCTGTTGTTTAAAAATAACATGCTAGAGAGACGTGTCAATAGATCTGACATTTAAGTTGGTGGATTGAATTGCTACATAGACAAGATTGCATATCTTGCTGGAGTAGGCATAAACGGTTCAGATATTTGTCATTGTTGCTATCTTAACCGGAGTAAGCAATTTTTAGTAATATTCAATTCTGTGCAATTGCAGAACACCATTATCAAAAATTACTTCAAAGCAAAGCCAATGCTGTTAAAAAATATTATTGGTGGTGTTATTAATCCCAGAATATATTTGAATGATAATTTGCCTTCTGTATCTAACAAATTTTTATAATATATATATATATATATATATGTATAATGGTGAATAATTTTAATATTTTCTGGTACAAATTCAAGCTTATGACAGCACGCATTATCAATCAAGAGCAATATTTTTTTCTTCTTCTTTTCAATTCATTGCTGAATTCTTTTATTATTTCGCTCCATAGGGAACTTGTCATCCAAGCTTTGTTATTGATTTTATAATGTATAGATACATTTTTCCCAGGAAATCATCTTGGTTGCTTATATTAACCGATTGAATAAACATATCTATCTGAATCAGTTGTATTAGTTATAAAGAGCAATGTAAGCCTTTCCTTCGGTTTCTTACATCCACTGCTTTGTTGGTTTATGTAACCATAAGATTCATTTGGTAACGCTTTATAGAAAAGACCAGTTTCGTCCGCATTATAAATTTTATCTGCAGTACATATTTCCGTACAATATGTAAATAAAGTTTCTTATAAAAAATAATTTTGATAGGTAATTTCATCATCGGTGCATTGTAATTTGTTTCTTATATTAGTGTTTTTCTTATAAGCGTGTTTCCTATAAAGAACACTTCTTACATTAAAAAATATTAAAAAAGACATGGTGTATCTAAATAAGTTTCTTATAAGCGTGTTTTTCTTATATAACCGTTATGCACTGTAAATAAGTTTATAAAAATATACGGGTAACAGCAATATTTAGCCAAATATCCAATAATTAACAGACATTAACAACAAAGTTAAAAAAAAAAAAATAATGTATTAATACACATTCACAACAATTAAGCCATATGTAACTCTGTACACGTCCAATGAATCAGCAAAAATTTAAAGATGATTTTATTGGCTTTATACACCAAGCTTTGCATGTAAATTGTTTGATCGTTTGATGTAGACAATAAAACTGCTAACGGAGGCAGCACGTTATAACTGCAGCAAATGTACTCGTCCAATATGTCTCAATGAACATTCCATGCAATTACATAATTGCAAACCCAATTGCTCTTTTTAATGCATATTAAAGCACTTAAATAAAGAAATAAAATTATATGTAAAACTTTATTTCTAACATTATTTTTATGAGTCTGGCCAGACCCTTATGATGCACTTAACGTATTATAAGTCACCGAACATCGGAAGGTTAAAGTGAAACAACAAGCTGCGAAAATTCCCTTCTTTTCCGTCAGGGTTGCCGTTATAATTTTATTAACATCTTTGTTTTTATCCTCTGACTGTTTTTCAGCTCTTGCTTTATCTTAAATTTTTTATTTTGCTTTATTTTATATATGTATGTACAGTGGTGACCACGAATTTAAGACACGACATATGACTGTGCTAATTTGTACAACCCTGCAATATGAAATTAGGTATTATTTATTTTGCTGTGTACCCTGTAGTGTTAAGAAAAAGAACCGTTATTTTATTTTGTTCGATTTTACAGTTTGTTGCTTTTTTGATAATATTATTGTCAAAACGTGTATTTGAAGCTGGCCACGAATTTAAGACATGTAAGAAATATTTTGTTTTTATGTAACTTTTTGGTGTTTTTTGAAGCTAAACGGTAAGTAACGAATATTCTAGTTAATTTTATATTAGTATACATCGAAATATTTGGTTAGAAATGGCCAAGGGTACTTGGAGTTCCGATGCAGAGCGAAAACTGATCCAGCAGCTGAAGGATGATGGAAAGACAGTAATGGAGATATCCAAGCTACTTAAATGCTCCAGATGCAAGATATACAACGCTCTAGAACACATCAAGCAACATGGTACCACCAAAAATGTCAAACAGAAGTCTAGAGCCCGAAAAACTACACCTAGGGAGGATAGCTTAATTTATAAAACAGCTGTTAATAATCCTTTCACGAGCTCAAGTAAAATAAAAAATGAAATGTCATCGAATTTCGGTATTGATATATCGTCCAGGACAATAAGAAGGCGTCTGAATGAAAAAAACTTGCGTGGGTGTATTGCACAACGTAAACCACTTGTGTCAAAAAAAAATATTAAATCCCGATTAGCGTTTTCAAGAGAACATCTCAAGAAACCGATGATATTTTGGAAAAATATACTTTGGAGCGACGAGTCGAAGTTTTGCCGCTTCGGCTCTGACGGAAAACAGTATGTATGGCGCCCCCCCAACCTTGAGCATCACCCTAAGTACACCCTTAAAACGGTCAAACATGGTGGTGGAAATGTGATGGTGTGGGCAGCATTTTCCTGGCATGGTGTAGGTCCTATCCACAAGATTGATACAAAAATGGACCAGCAGGTTTACAAAAACATACTCACAGACATTATGAAACCATTCGCTGAAGACAACATGCCTTTAATATGGAAATTTATGCATGATAATGACCCTAAGCACACTTCACGCTTAGTGAAGAGTTGCTTAGAGGAAAACAATATCAGTGTTCTAAAGTGGTCAGCTCAGTCCCCGGACCTCAATCCGATTGAGAACCTGTGGAATGATGTTGAGGAGCACGTACGAGCAGTAAAACCAACAAATGTAAACGATTTATGGGAAGAAATCCAAAAAGCTTGGTATGCTATCCCAAAGCAACGTTGTATGGCGTTAGTTGAAAGTTTGCCCAGAAGATGTGCTGCTGTTATCCAAAATAAAGGATTTCCCACCAAATACTAAGATTTTTTTATGAATCTAAGCTTTACTTTAGTGAATTAAAGTTTTATTTTGCCTATGTCTTAAATTCATGACCAGGATAAAATTTATGTTAATCTATATAAAATGTAAATAAAAATTCTTAACCAAATATAGCTAAAAAATATTATAAATTTTTTTTCATTACACTACTAAGATCTTATAAAAAATATCAGGGATCTAAATTCTAAATGTAAAAATTGTCACAAATATATAAGTGAGATGCCGTGTCTTAAATTCGTGGCCACCACTGTATATTTCACAAGAAAGTTTTTAATTTTTCTAACTTTTAATTTCAACAATTATAATTTAACTCGTATACGTTATTTTATTCTAAATATTAAAACTTTTTGCACTTTGGCGCCAGTTAACAATAGTGCGCGATAGAACCGTTCATACGAGTTTTTAATACAAACGCAAGTTTTGATGTCGAAAATGTGACTGAATTTTTATTTTTCATAACAAACTAAATTTCTGTTACTTAGTTAACAATAAAAATAAATAACAAAGTTTTGCAATGCAGATCAAAACATAACAAGAAGTACAACAACAATTATTTATTTATAATCTATATTAATAAATATAACATTTGTAATTAATAGAACAATTATAATAACAATAATTTATATTAGTATTTTTAAATACGTGCAAAAGCTCAATTCAATTATTAAGTGGTTCCAACATCGAGCTACACTTATTAGGAATGATTTGTCGAAAAACGAATTCACCATGAATAATGTTAAAACAATATTTACCATTATTCTGCAGAACATCAGGAAAATCATGATCACAATCAGTGTTGCCAGTTTTTTCGAGCATTCTTGCAAAATGGCTTGTCATACCTTTTCGTGGAACGTTTGGCGAGCGCCTTTGATGTGAGAATATTATTTTCAAGCCACATTTTGATTAGTACTGTAGAGATAGTCTTATTCTTTATTTCCTTATTTCTCGTTTGAACTTTCGGTTCCTTTTCTCCTGGTAACCTTTCCTTTTTTTATTATTTGTTGTTCTGTTTTAAAGGTTCAGTTTTATGGTTGCCACTTTTTTGTTGCCAATTTTACATTTTTGTTGCAGCACTTTTAAATAAACCCTGTTTTAGTTTTTTAATCTCAAAACAGAACTTTTGTGTTTTATTTAAATTATTGTCAACCACGATGACGAGACCAGAATCTCCTTGAATCTTTTTCTGGCAGGATCGTCATGTATAATAAAGAAAAATAACTAAGCAAACTTTATTTCACTTATTAAAGAACTGCTCAGTACGACTTTTATTAATTTTATTAATCTTATTAATAAAGCTTACTGCTGAATACTTTAAAATACACTAGCACTAATAAAACAAATTATCATAAATATGAGCTTATCATATAAAAATTGGGATGGGAATGTACTAGTCAGCACTTTCCAGAGCGTATGTACAGTATTGCTTCAACAAAGTGTGTAGTTTATATTACATACAAAGGGTATGGTAACTGTACACACTACTGTATACTATTTAAAACTACGCTCTTACCATCTTGACTTTAGGGATATTTATATTGAGTGGATAAAATTTCTTAACTTTCTTTCCTGACAGAAGCTTGCGGCATATATATATATATATATATATATATATACAAAGACAAAATTTATAATAATAATGCAGTTACCACAAAGACAAGAAATCATACAATATGTCAAAACAAATTGTACGATATTTTTTTTTGGGGTAAGGGTGTAGTGTATGCATATTGTAGAGTACAAATGCATACTGTGATTAAGTTCAAGTGCAAGCATACAATGCATGGGGTTGCACTAAATTATTAAAAAGTATTACTTTGTGTGTATTGTTTATGGAGTAATACTTTTAGTTTGTATGTCACTATTGTGAAGTAAGTCACTTTGGAAATCTGACCCAAGTATTGGGAATGCAGAACAAGCGCCAACTAGAGCACAGTTTATGCATGTGTAATACAGCAAAGTATGTTGAGTGTAATTTTATTCTAATTATTTGAGTAGAGTTTAAGTTATTGAGTGAGTTTAGAAAGTCACTCATAGGATTAGAAAATATATAGTATATAAGAACAAAGATCACCATCAATCTTATTTTTGATCATAAAACATAGAGAACGAGTTCTTCTTTCTTAACATTTTAATAACGTGGCAATTAGATGATAATTATGAAATTATGTATATTTCAAAACTAAATCACTTTCTCTTAGAGATCTTAGTGGTGAAGATATTGACCATCGGATCTATTTAAATGACCATTTTATACCAGCAGCAAGTAAATTGAATTCCCCGTGCGCACATCTCATCAAAGGTAAATTTATAAAAAAAAAATTAAATTCTAAACACCAACAAGCCAAAGTTAAGATTACACTGCTCGAAGACAAACTGTAGTGCATCTATACTTAGTAAAGGCACTGTAAGAATATTATTTAATAGAAGTTAATTGAATTTGAAATTCAATCCATATTTGTTTACAATAAGTATTTTTAAGAATTTAGTGAAGTAAAATTATGAATTGAATTTGTGCTTGGTCAGCATAAATGAACATTAAACTTTTTGTGGTGAACTGTTGCCATAGGAATTGTTAATACATACTTTGTTACTTTGCTGTTTTAGAAAATTTACATACATACTTTTTATTTTAATAATTGCAACTTAATTCTTAATATTTGTTTTGTTTTGTAAATTCAGCTTATTTTGCACACTTTTATTTTTTTGTTAATAATTGTAACTTAACTCTCATACCTTTTCATCTATTCAGCTTATTTTAGAGTTCATTGAATTGCATACCTTTTATTTTTGTCTTATTCACAATTGCAACTTGATATTTTGTTTGGTTTGTTTTAGAATTTTTTAACTTTAATTAATTACGCTTATACAGTAATTTATAAGTTTCAAGGTTATTTGTTTGGTAAAAATCTGGTTCAATGTACTATTAGTTTATAACTAAATATGATGTAAGCATATTTTTTATGGCAAATGAGGCAAATATTTTATTGTTAAATTAGTATATAAGTTGGAAAAATTAATCAATAAAAACACTCTTATTTTGAAAGTATTACAAGTCTTTTATTTAAGAGTAAACAACACAGTTTCAAGTGCTGTTGTTGTATCAAACCACCGAATCCAATATAGTTTAAGTGCTATTATTGGCAACTCCAGTTACTCAAATCCAGTCCAATATAGTTTAAGTGCTATTATTGGACAAATCCTAGTGGTTGAACCCAGTTCAATAAGGTTTATGCACTTTTATTGAACATTATTTTGGTGACCCCGACGTGATCCTGTAACAAGGCACAGGATTCTAATAGATAGAACAGCAAGGTGCAATCCACAATGGCATCATTTGAGGAGCTGGTTAGCAAGCAGAAGGAAGTAGGAGAACGGATTGAAACAATCATCCGCAACTTCAAAAAGGATTCCGCCACAAGGAAAACTTCTATTGAATATTTCCAAGAGAGGCTTCGAAGGCTGGATGAAGAATGGACGAACTTCGAATCCAATGACAACAAAATTCGGCTAATGGAAAACATTCAGTTAGATCACAGGTACTTCTCTGAGGACTATTACAATGCCATCATGAATGCCGTACAACAATACAAGGATATATTTGAAGCGTCTATCATGAAGGTGTCCCAACCTTCAACAAGAAGCCAAGACGCACTTCCACAGCAGAAACAAGCAGCAGGCTCTGACAGAATGCCAACTGATACAGAGCAAATATTGAGACTCATTCGGAGACAATCTGCAATAATGGCATCTCTTGAGCGTTTGTTAAAAAATGATCTGACAAATCAGGATGTGCCAATCGCCACAACACTATGGCAAAATATTGAAGAAATACATCTTCAAATATATGAAACATTTGTCGAGCCTGTGAATCAAGGCTACGACATTGGTCGATTCATCAAGTTGGAAAGCGATGTACGGAAAGCATTGAGATCCGTCACCAACGACACAGCAACTCAACCAAACTCTGGACATACCAATACGAATCCAGAGTCTATACCAATTCCAAAAATTACGTTACCAAAATTTGACGGTAATTATTTAAAGTGGCAAGAATTCCACGACTTATTTTCCTCGTTGGTAGTAGGCCAACAAATTCCAAAAGTCCAGAAAATTTGGTACCTAAAAACACATTTAGTGGGGGAAGCTTCAAATCTTATAAAACACTTCTCTGCCACCGGCGAAAACTTTGATGATGCATGGACAACCTTAGTACATCGCTACGACAACAAGAGGCTATTAGTCAGGAAGCTGATACATGAGCTGGTAGATGCTCCAACTAAAACAACAGCTGACAACTACAAATCGCTCCACGACAAAATCCAAGAGTGTCTCCTATCCCTCAAAAATTTAGATATTGACACTTCATCGTGGGATCCACTTTTGCTTCATGTACTACTCAAGCGATTAGACCAAACCACTCGCCTACAATATGAGCAATCCTTATCACAGCCAAGAGAGGTTCCAACAATTAAGGAATTTTTAAAGTTTTTAGAAAGACATTTTCAGTCCATGGAATCAATGACTGAAAGAGAAAAGGGTGCACAATCCAAGTCAAGAGTGTGCACTTCCATAACGTCAAATTATCAAGACAGCTTGAACTGCATTATGTGCAAAGGTCGAAACCATCCTTTATTCGCGTGCAAAGTATTTCTTCAACAACCACCTTCATTAAGACTTCAATTTGTTCAAAAACACAAACATTGTGTGAACTGTCTTAAACCTGGTCATAACGCAAAGGCGTGCAACCTAAGAAGTTGTATGAAATGCAGTAAAAAACACAACACTTTACTGCATCTCGAAGGCGCCAATCATAATCAAGCAGCACCAGTATCGAAAGGGCCACATAATCATAAGTCAGAAGAAAGTAGCAATCAACTGTCGGTAGCATCAGCCATCAGTACAGCACCAATTAATCAAAACGCAACATCGCTTTCTGCATCCAACCATTCTCAAGAAAGTAGCTACATTCTTCTTGGCACCGCAATGGTCAAAGTCCAAGCAAACAGTAGGGAGGTCCAATGCAGAGCAATCCTTGACTCAGGATCGCAGCTAAATATCATCAGCGATCGACTAGTTAAACGTCTTGGAATCTTACCAAAACCAGCTTCGATACGCCTCAGCGGCATCGGCTCAACTAACACCAGAGTACAACATCGAGTAAACATAGTCTTACAATCACGCATCAACAACTTTAATACTCGACTAGAGGCTGCAGTCCTATCACATATCGTGACTCCTCAACCATCACAATCAATCAATATTGAGCAGTGGCCAATGCCGAAAAATATAGTGCTTGCCGATCCAGAATTCAATCGTCCTGATAAAATAGATATTTTACTGGGTGCAGAATTTTACCACCAATTAATGTCAGCAGGGCAGATCAAACTGGGAAATGATTTGCCAACTCTCCAAAACACATTATTGGGTTGGGTTATTGCCGGCAAGGTGGGAGGACATGAGCCATCAACTGCATTGTGTGGCATGTGCACAGACGACGACACCAATCTCGAAGATGCCATTGCTCAACTTTGGGATCCGGAAAATCTAAGTCAGGTTGACAAAATCTTATCAACCTCAGAAAAGTACTGCGAAGATCATTTTGCCCAAACAAATACAATCGACAAGAGTGGAAGATTCATGGTAAAAATTCCATTTTGTGACAACCCTGACACATTGGGAGAATCACACCACATCGCAGTCAACAGATTTCTTGCGCTGGAAAGACGTTTATCCAAGGAACCTGAAATAAAAGCACAATACACAAGTTTTTTGAAGGAATATGAAGCATTGGGTCATATGACACAAATAGATGTGAATTCCATTTCATCTCCAAATTATTTTATCCCTCACCACTGCATCCTTAGACCGGAAAGCGCTACTACAAAACTTCGAGTGGTCTTTGATGCTTCTACAAAAACTTCAACTGGTACATCCCTGAATGATATAATGCACACAGGACCTACAGTGCAAAGTGAGCTCTTCTCCATACTACTTCGTTTCCGTTTACCGCGGTTTGTATTCACAACTGACATAGAAAAAATGTATAGGCAGTTTATCATGCATCCGGAAGATAGAAAATTCCAAATCATCATCTGGAGGGAAAACCCAACAATGCCAATTAAATATTATCAGCTAAACACCATCACATATGGAACTCGTTCGGCACCCTATTTAGCAACAAAATGTCTACAAACAATTGGTAAATCAAATACAGCGAGATACCCGTATGGAGCACAGTTCCTGCTGAAAAATTTTTATGTAGATGACGGAATCGGAGGAGCTGATAGCTTGCATGCAGCTTTGACAATTCAAACGGAATTAAAACACATACTAAGCCAGCATGGTCTCAAACTACAAAAATGGACTGCAAATCACCAACAGCTACTACAAAACACTGCAGAACAACAACAAGAAGTAAATATTGACTTTAACAACGAGAACCAAACTGTAAAAACCCTAGGCTTAACATGGATGCCAAAAACTGACAAATTCTGTGTCAAGGTCTCCCTCAGGGAAATTAAACACATTACCAAACGCATAGTAAGCTCAGATTTAGCCAGGCTATTTGATCCGTTGGGTTTACTATCACCAATTGTAGTCACCGCAAAAATATTTATCCAAGAGCTGTGGCAACTTAAACTAGGCTGGGATGATGAGCTACCAGAAGACCTTCGGGCGCGGTGGATGACATTTCGCAATGAATTAAAACATATAGACAATCTAAAGATACCTCGACATATGTTTGAAGGACACATAACATCAAACATACAAATTCATGCCTTTGCAGATGCTTCAGAAAAGGCATATGGTGCTGCGGTTTACATAAGATCAGTTATAAAGAACACTCAAGTAATCGTAAGACTATTGGGTGCAAAATCACGTGTAGCACCCTTAAAACATCAAACCCTACCTCGCCTCGAACTATGTGCAGCATTGTTAGCTGCTCAGTTAACATCAAGAGTCAAAAAGGACTTAAACTTTGAAGACACTCCCACATACTTATGGACAGATTCAGAGATCGTTTTAGCCTGGATCCATTCACAATCATCATTATACCAAACTTTCGTGGCCAACCGAATAGCAGCAATTCAAGAAATATCCATCACTGAGCAGTGGCGACATGTGAGATCAAAAGACAATCCTGCAGACGTCTTGTCACGTGGTCTATCCCCAAAAAAATTAAGCGAACACCCCCTATGGTTCTACGGGCCCATGTTCCTTTGTGGGCAAAAGGAAAATTGGCCACAAAAATTCGCAAAGACTGAAGACAGCCGTCATGAGCATGACATGGAGCGGAAAAGGGTGACCGTAGTTACAGCCGCAAAGGATACCTCAGTAGATATAATCTACAACATAAAACACAACGGTTCATTTCAAACACTCCAAAGGGTTGTAGCTTACATGCTACGATTCATCAATCACACAAGAAAGATTAACCAACATAAGGAACTAAACTTAGAGTGCCAAGAATTAGAACAGGCTCTCACACTCATTGTGCGTGTAATGCAACGATCGGATTTTGAAGAAGATTTGAAGCATTTGAAACGGCACGGCGAAGTATACCGAGGAAGTCCATATAGCAATCTCACCCCCTTCTTGGATACTAACGGCATCATCAGAGTAGGAGGACGGTTGAAATCATCAACACTGCCATACGACGCAAAACATCCAATGCTAATTCCCTACAATGACCCAATAACAAAATTGATACTGCGAATGACACATGAGAAAAATCGGCACTGTGGGCCTCAAGCACTCTTATCACATGTAAGACAAAGGTATTGGCCAGTCAAGGGTAAAACAGCGGCACGATCAATTGTCCAACACTGCGTACGATGCTCCAGAGCCAAACCACACTTGCTCAGTCAAATCATGGGTAACTTACCTGCAACCCGCGTTACACAAGCTCGACCTTTCATCAACTCCGGTGTTGACTTTTGTGGTCCGCTTTGGATTCATTATAAGTTACGAGGCAAAAGACCCCAAAAGGCATACATTGCTGTGTTTTGTTGCTTCGCCACTAAAGCAGTTCATCTAGAATTGGTTAGTGACTTAACCACCGAAGCCTTCATGGGAGCACTAAGACGATTCACCAGCAGGCGAGGTCATTGTAAAGAGCTATACTGTGACAACGCAACTAATTTTGTGGGTACAAAAAATCAACTTACAGAATTATCAGATTCGATTTATTCAATTTCGGCCGCAAGTAAGATCAGCAAAGAATGTTCATCCAGAGGTATAACGTTTCACTTCATACCACCACGCGCACCACACTTTGGCGGCTTATGGGAAGCTGCCGTCAAGTCAGCCAAAAATCTTTTGCTCAAGAGTGTAGCAACAGCATCTTTGACATACGAGGAACTAGATACGATTGTAATAGAAATTGAAGGCATTCTCAATTCACGACCAATTACTCCCATGTCAAACAACCCCAATGATTTGGCCGCATTAACACCTGGTCACTTTCTAATTGGGGAACCACTTAACTCCCAGGTAAATTTAAGTGCTAAACAAACAAAGATGAGTCTACTGACAAGGTGGAAATTGGTTACCTACTTAAAGGATGAGTTTTGGAAGCGCTGGTCACGGGAATACTTGTGCGAACTACAGTATCGACATAAGTGGAAAACGCGAAACGCCAACGTACAGCCCGGTGATATGGTCATAGTGAAGGAAGACAACACATCTCCCCTGAAATGGCCGTTGGCTAGAATAGTAAAGGTGCATCAAGGGGATGATGGTCTGGTCCGAGTGGCAGATGTTAAAACAGCATCTGGTATCTGCAGAAGACCAATTGCACGGTTGGCACCGTTGCCAATTCACGGCACTGAGTCCGATGAAACTTCCGATCATGGAGATGTCGATATGGATGAAAGTAATATGCCAGAGAATACCAGAAAGAAAAGGCGGATGTCCAGGCCTATTAATATGATGACTACCTTAATCTCACTAGTGTTGCTGCCATTAGTCCTTGGAGCACAAGTTCATAACACGCAGTTTGGTGCTCAGCTTGGCATACATTTTGAAGACATTGGATCAGCATCCATTTCATCCTCAGATTGGCAGATCTTAATTTATTATGACTTGCAGGAATTTTGGTCCGAATTGGCCATATTTGCAAATGGGACCAGGGCTTTAAGCGGTTTATGTGACGACATGGAAGAAAAATCGACATGTCAGAACCTAGTAAAATATTTTGAACATACTAAAAATGAATTACATATGAGTAGCACTCTACTGTCAGGCAGAAGACATAAAAGGGGGGCAATCGATTTAGTGGGGAACATCGCACACTCACTATTTGGCGTACTCGACTCAAAGTATGCAGAAGAAATGGCAAACACAATCTCACAAGTTAAGGAAAATGAAGCACATCTGCTCAGCCTTTTAAGAAATCAAACGTCAATTGTAGACTCTACCATAAATATCTTGAAGTCAGACCAAGGGCTAATAAAAAAAAAAGTTTGATCAAATCGACCAACAAATCTCACAAGTATATAATAAGATACACAACGACAGTAAGGAATTATATCAGGAAAGAATATACCGAATTTTCTCATCACTATGCATTCAACTAACAATCACTGCGTCAAATTTACAACACACGCAGTCTTCAATACTGGATATTCTTACAAATACTCACCACGGGACTATAAGTCCGCTCATCCTCACTCCGTATCAATTGCAACAGGAAATAGAAAAAATAAGAATGCATTTGCCCGAGTCACTCGAATTGCCTGTAAAACGGAATGATGCATTACGATTGTACAAACTGATGAAAGTTCAAGGTGGACTCACGAATAACACAGTACTATTTCGGATCAATTTACCATTAGTCAACCGGAACCAATTTGTATTATTCAACCTTGTACCAGTGCCAAATTGGATTAACAATACCTTACTATCAATTAAACCATGCTCTTCCCTTCTGGCTGTCAATGTTATCCGTCGTCAGTATTTCACCATGGATAAAAGTGAACTTAATTCATGCTCTGTTATTGAAGAAGATAGATTTGTATGTTCCAAAATGCAGATCCAACATGAATCAGGTTCACCAATGTGCGCCTGCGAAATTAGTTTATTGCACAATGAAACTAATGCTGAGTGTCCAGTGAAGCAGATAAACGACGCTAATGTTTGGATACCTCTCCACCAGCAGAATAAATGGATTTACGCATTACCCACGGCAACTCATACAACGGCTGTGTGTAAAAGAGATATCACTCAATTTACCTTAAAAGGGTCAGGCTTACTTTACGTGGAACCAGAATGCACTCTTAAAAATAAGTTCATATCAATACAAGGCCAACAGACATTATCCAGTTCGCTTAAGGCATCATACACCACGCTTTGGCCAATTACAGAACAAACCCATGCAACACATCTAAAGTCAATTCTCAATAAAATACATACAAGCGAGTACAGTCCACCCATACAAAACCTAACTGACTTGCAAACCTCACTAAAGGCGCAGGAGATACTCCAGCTACCAAATAGAATTGAGTCCCATAATTACCATCACATGACTGTCGGTTATTCAGCCTTAACAATTGCTTGCTGCCTTTTAATATATCTAATTGTTAGGCAAAAATGTAAACACCACCCAATTCCAGCACCTCGCAAACAACATGCAACATCAGACTTCACGGTGCATCTTTGATCAACATCAGTAACAGACCCTCATAAGGCTACAACAGAAATCCACACAGTGATACCAATGCAGCAGACTCCAACATCAACTCTATATTTTGAGCTGCGCTCAACGGGGGGAGAATGTTAATACATACTTTGTTACTTTGCTGTTTTAGAAAATTTACATACATACTTTTTATTTTAATAATTGCAACTTAATTCTTAATATTTGTTTTGTTTTGTAAATTCAGCTTATTTTGCACACTTTTATTTTTTTGTTAATAATTGTAACTTAACTCTCATACCTTTTCATCTATTCAGCTTATTTTAGAGTTCATTGAATTGCATACCTTTTATTTTTGTCTTATTCACAATTGCAACTTGATATTTTGTTTGGTTTGTTTTAGAATTTTTTAACTTTAATTAATTACGCTTATACAGTAATTTATAAGTTTCAAGGTTATTTGTTTGGTAAAAATCTGGTTCAATGTACTATTAGTTTATAACTAAATATGATGTAAGCATATTTTTTATGGCAAATGAGGCAAATATTTTATTGTTAAATTAGTATATAAGTTGGAAAAATTAATCAATAAAAACACTCTTATTTTGAAAGTATTACAAGTCTTTTATTTAAGAGTAAACAACACAGTTTCAAGTGCTGTTGTTGTATCAAACCACCGAATCCAATATAGTTTAAGTGCTATTATTGGCAACTCCAGTTACTCAAATCCAGTCCAATATAGTTTAAGTGCTATTATTGGACAAATCCTAGTGGTTGAACCCAGTTCAATAAGGTTTATGCACTTTTATTGAACAGGAATAATGTATATGATTTTTGTAATGTAATATGATTTTTGAATATTCTCTAAATAATTGTTTTCACGCGCCAACAAATTATGGTAACTAAAAAAAAAAGAAATAAAGAATTTGTCAAAAGTGCAAATTCCCGTGGGAACAGCGAATTCACTATAGAGTGGTTATTGTGCCAAATTAATGCTGACCATAGAATAAATTAGTATATAAGTTGGAAATTTAAAAAAATAAAGACAGAATTGATTGAACAGCTTAAGGAAAAAAAGGTCTTTCTTTCTCTTCTCATTTGGAAATCGGCACTGTTGGGTGCTGAAGAAAAACGGCTGCAGAGCTTAGCAAATACTGAAACAAGCCCTTTTGTTTTTTTTTGTTGACTGTAAATAAACACATTATAAAATACTTAATTCATAACTTCAACAAATGTTCATCATTGCTACAAAATAACGGTTCTGGTGCTTCGTATAATCATTTCTAAATCATTTTCATATTTCAAATAGAAAATACGAAATTAGTAACTATTTGAAGATTTTATTTCTTATAGTAACTTAATGCGCAGCATACACTTTGAACCTATTCAGGGTTAATTCCGCATTAGCAGGTACTTTTAATATAACTGCTAGTTTTATATATGTAGTACGTTCAACACTAGATTAACTTTGAATTGATCATATTATAAATTCTTGCTTTCTCACTAATTTTACTTACGGTTCCCCGCTGCTTTATTCATGTTTACTTTTGATGTCTCCTAACAATAACATCGGCCCGTGTTTTAGTGGTCGATCGTTTTAAGGACGAAATAAAAATAGGCCATCTTAATTGTCAAAGTATGAGACTATCAGTTAATTCTACCAAATTTCCGAAAATTTAGAAAATTATTAGTGATTTATGTTTAGACGTATTTGCTATTTCTGAAACCTGACTTAAGCCCTATATAACAAAACGTGCAGTAAATATTGATGGCTATACATTTTTCAGGAATGATCGCTTTCATGCTAGAGGATAGGGTGTCAGCATTTATTTATTAAAACAATTGAATTCCCGGATCATTTTCATGTGCGCCGTATTCATGTGGATCATTATTTATTGAACTGTTATTGAACAAAACCAAAATAATTTTTGGTGTAGTATTACAAAATTGTAATACTTTTTATAAATAGTGCTAAATGAGCACAAGTTGAACTTACGATATTTTTTATAATTAATATTTTTTTTATTGATTGTTTATATAAAATAAGCGAATAAGTTTAAGTATATAAAGCGGAATATGAAATGAATAAACCACTCTTCTCTTAGTAAATGCAGCTGACACAAAACACGTGCTGATTAACTGGCGCCCGAGCAAAACTGGTAGTGTCAAAATTTTTTTAATTCTTAATTTCTTGAACAATTCTTAATTTCTTAAAAAAGCTGGAAAAAGACAGAAAAACATTAAAAATTGAAACTATCAGCAAAAAGGATAAAAACTGCGTGCAAAATCCCGAGAAAAGTGGTAGTGTGAAAAAGTATTAATTGTTAAAAGTACCGTTTGAAAACTGTATAAAAAAGGGGGAAAAGGACAAAGACATTAAAAGTTAAAACTACCAAGAAAAAGGATAAAAAATCCATGCAAAATCCCGAGCAAAAGTAGTTCTTATTGGAAAATTTTTTTAAAACAAAGTACTGTATTAAAAAGTGTAAAAAAGCATAAAACTTTGTCGCAAAAACAATTATTTAAAAAAAAAAAACTACGAGAAAAAAAGGGAGATAAAATATCTATACAAAACCCTGAGTGAAAGTTTAAGCAAGAAAACTAAGAGGTATATTAAATCTACAAAGGATTACAAAGTTCTGAAGCTGATCGAACCGGGAAACCAGAGCCAAAGTAATCCCGTCCAATACATATTATGGGTTTACAGTAGACCCATGGTTGTGGAATTTTCAGGATAAAACCTATTTAAAGGGCAATACTCCAACATATTAGGTACAAGGTCAGGGGAGCTGCAGACACAGCACTTATATCCTGCAACATTTTTGATGAAAATTGGGAGAAAATTAAAAACTGTCTCTCCTTACGTTACGCGGACAAAAGAGACCTACAAACAGTGGAATACGAACTAAGTGTCATGAGACAGGACTGTAACACAGTAGATTAATATAAGGGTGTGAAGATAGCTCCGTCAGTTAGCTTCGTTTTAGACAACCCTGTTATTGTTTACATACATCTCACTCAGAAAATGTTAAGTTAACAGAGTTGAATTATATTAACATTTGCGTTTGAAAAATAAAAATATTAATAAAAAAGAATATAAATGCATATAAAATTAAGTTTATATATTAATAGCAAAATATACAAAGTCAAAATATAAGGATTTTTAAAAAGAGGTCGAAAAATTTATTTTCTTTTTTTTTTTATACAGGTATTTATCAAATACCCAAAAATAGGTAAAAATTGAAAAGGTGCGGCTTAGCGGACTACTGGGGGAGAGAGCCTCGACATTATAGATTTCAGAACTGTAAAGGTTATATTCAGAATTTGTATAGGTTTTTAGTAATGACATGAAGAAAAATGTGAAATTACGCATTACCCCATATGAAATTTTTTAAATGCCCAAAAATGGGTCAAAATTGAAAAGGTGCGGCTTAGCGGACTACTGGGGGAGAGAGCCTCGACATTATAGATTTCAGAACTGTAAAGGTTATATTCAGAATTTGTATAGGTTTTTAGTAATGCAGTAAATATTGATGGCTATACATTTTTCAGGAATGATCGCTTTCATGCTAGAGGATAGGGTGTCAGCATTTATTTATTAAAACAATTGAATTCCCGGATCATTTTCATGTGCGCCGTATTCATGTGGATCATTATTTATTGAACTGTTATTGAACAAAACCAAAATAATTTTTGGTGTAGTATTACAAAATTGTAATACTTTTTATAAATAGTGCTAAATGAGCACAAGTTGAACTTACGATATTTTTTATAATTAATATTTTTTTTATTGATTGTTTATATAAAATAAGCGAATAAGTTTAAGTATATAAAGCGGAATATGAAATGAATAAACCACTCTTCTCTTAGTAAATGCAGCTGACACAAAACACGTGCTGATTAACTGGCGCCCGAGCAAAACTGGTAGTGTCAAAATTTTTTTAATTCTTAATTTCTTGAACAATTCTTAATTTCTTAAAAAAGCTGGAAAAAGACAGAAAAACATTAAAAATTGAAACTATCAGCAAAAAGGATAAAAACTGCGTGCAAAATCCCGAGAAAAGTGGTAGTGTGAAAAAGTATTAATTGTTAAAAGTACCGTTTGAAAACTGTATAAAAAAGGGGGAAAAGGACAAAGACATTAAAAGTTAAAACTACCAAGAAAAAGGATAAAAAATCCATGCAAAATCCCGAGCAAAAGTAGTTCTTATTGGAAAATTTTTTTAAAACAAAGTACTGTATTAAAAAGTGTAAAAAAGCATAAAACTTTGTCGCAAAAACAATTATTTAAAAAAAAAAAACTACGAGAAAAAAAGGGAGATAAAATATCTATACAAAACCCTGAGTGAAAGTTTAAGCAAGAAAACTAAGAGGTATATTAAATCTACAAAGGATTACAAAGTTCTGAAGCTGATCGAACCGGGAAACCAGAGCCAAAGTAATCCCGTCCAATACATATTATGGGTTTACAGTAGACCCATGGTTGTGGAATTTTCAGGATAAAACCTATTTAAAGGGCAATACTCCAACATATTAGGTACAAGGTCAGGGGAGCTGCAGACACAGCACTTATATCCTGCAACATTTTTGATGAAAATTGGGAGAAAATTAAAAACTGTCTCTCCTTACGTTACGCGGACAAAAGAGACCTACAAACAGTGGAATACGAACTAAGTGTCATGAGACAGGACTGTAACACAGTAGATTAATATAAGGGTGTGAAGATAGCTCCGTCAGTTAGCTTCGTTTTAGACAACCCTGTTATTGTTTACATACATCTCACTCAGAAAATGTTAAGTTAACAGAGTTGAATTATATTAACATTTGCGTTTGAAAAATAAAAATATTAATAAAAAAGAATATAAATGCATATAAAATTAAGTTTATATATTAATAGCAAAATATACAAAGTCAAAATATAAGGATTTTTAAAAAGAGGTCGAAAAATTTATTTTCTTTTTTTTTTTATACAGGTATTTATCAAATACCCAAAAATAGGTAAAAATTGAAAAGGTGCGGCTTAGCGGACTACTGGGGGAGAGAGCCTCGACATTATAGATTTCAGAACTGTAAAGGTTATATTCAGAATTTGTATAGCTTTTTAGTAATGACATGAAGAAAAATGTGAAATTACGCATTACCCCATATGAAATTTTTTAAATGCCCAAAAATGGGTCAAAATTGAAAAGGTGCGGCTTAGCGGACTACTGGGGGAGAGAGCCTCGACATTATAGATTTCAGAACTGTAAAGGTTATATTCAGAATTTGTATAGGTTTTTAGTAATGAGATGAAGAAAAATGAGAAATTACGCATTACCCCATATGAAATTTTTTAAATGCCCAAAAATGGGTCAAAATTGAAAAGGTGCGGCTTAGCGGACTACTGGGGGAGAGAGCCTCGACATTATAGATTTCAGAACTGTAAAGGTTATATTCAGAATTTGTATAGGTTTTTAGTAATGAGATGAAGAAAAATGAGAAATTTCGCATTACCCCATATGAAATTTTTTAAATGCCCAAAAATGGGTCAAAATTGAAAAGGTGCGGCTTAGCGGACTACTGGGGGAGAAAGCCTCGACATTATAGATTTCAGAACTGTAAAGGTTATATTCAGAATTTGTATAGGTTTTTAGTAATGAGATGAAGAAAAATGAGAAATTACGCATTACCCCATATGAAATTTTTTAAATGCCCAAAAATGGGTCAAAATTGAAAAGGTGCGGCTTAGCGGACTACTGGGGGAGAGAGCCTCGACATTATAGATTTCAGAACTGTAAAGGTTATATTCAGAATTTGTATAGGTTTTTAGTAATGAGATGAAGAAAAATGAGAAATTTCGCATTACCCCATATGAAATTTTTTAAATGCCCAAAAATGGGTCAAAATTGAAAAGGTGCGGCTTAGCGGACTACTGGGGGAGAAAGCCTCGACATTATAGATTTCAGAACTGTAAAGGTTATATTCAGAATTTGTATAGGTTTTTAGTAATGAGATGAAGAAAAATGAGAAATTACGCATTACCCCATATGAAATTTTTTAAATGCCCAAAAATGGGTCAAAATTGAAAAGGTGCGGCTTAGCGGACTACTGGGGGAGAGAGCCTCGACATTATAGATTTCAGAACTGTAAAGGTTATATTCAGAATTTGTATAGGTTTTTAGTAATGAGATGAAGAAAAATGAGAAATTTCGCATTACCCCATATGAAATTTTTTAAATGCCCAAAAATGGGTTAAAAATTGAAAAGGTGCGGCTTAGCGGACTACTGGGGGAGAGAGCCTCGACATTATAGATTTCAGAACTGTAAAGGTTATATTCAGAATTTGTATAGGTTTTTAGTAATGAGATGAAGAAAAATGAGAAATTACGCATTACCCCATATGAAATTTTTTAAATGCCCAAAAATGGGTCAAAATTGAAAAGGTGCGGCTTAGCGGACTACTGGGGGAGAAAGCCTCGACATTATAGATTTCAGAACTGTAAAGGTTATATTCAGAATTTGTATAGGTTTTTAGTAATGACATGAAGAAAAATGAGAAATTACGCATTACCCCATATGAAATTTTTTAAATGCCCAAAAATGGGTCAAAATTGAAAAGGTGCGGCTTAGCGGACTACTGGGGGAGAGAGCCTCGACATTATAGATTTCAGAACTGTAAAGGTTATATTCAGAATTTGTATAGGTTTTTAGTAATGAGATGAAGAAAAATGAGAAATTACGCATTACCCCATATGAAATTTTTTAAATGCCCAAAAATGGGTCAAAATTGAAAAGGTGCGGCTTAGCGGACTACTGGGGGAGAAAGCCTCGACATTATAGATTTCAGAACTGTAAAGGTTATATTCAGAATTTGTATAGGTTTTTAGTAATGAGATGAAGAAAAATGAGAAATTACGCATTACCCCATATGAAATTTTTTAAATGCCCAAAAATGGGTCAAAATTGAAAAGGTGCGGCTTAGCGGACTACTGGGGGAGAAAGCCTCGACATTATAGATTTCAGAACTGTAAAGGTTATATTCAGAATTTGTATAGGTTTTTAGTAATGACATGAAGAAAAATGAGAAATTACGCATTACCCCATATGAAATTTTTTAAATGCCCAAAAATGGGTCAAAATTGAAAAGGTGCGGCTTAGCGGACTACTGGGGGAGAAAGCCTCGACATTATAGATTTCAGAACTGTAAAGGTTATATTCAGAATTTGTATAGGTTTTTAGTAATGAGATGAAGAAAAATGAGAAATTACGCATTACCCCATATGAAATTTTTTAAATGCCCAAAAATGGGTCAAAATTGAAAAGGTGCGGCTTAGCGGACTACTGGGGGAGAGAGCCTCGACATTATAGATTTCAGAACTGTAAAGGTTATATTCAGAATTTGTATAGGTTTTTAGTAATGAGATGAAGAAAAATGAGAAATTTCGCATTACCCCATATGAAATTTTTTAAATGCCCAAAAATGGGTCAAAATTGAAAAGGTGCGGCTTAGCGGACTACTGGGGGAGAAAGCCTCGACATTATAGATTTCAGAACTGTAAAGGTTATATTCAGAATTTGTATAGGTTTTTAGTAATGAGATGAAGAAAAATGAGAAATTACGCATTACCCCATATGAAATTTTTTAAATGCCCAAAAATGGGTCAAAATTGAAAAGGTGCGGCTTAGCGGACTACTGGGGGAGAGAGCCTCGACATTATAGATTTCAGAACTGTAAAGGTTATATTCAGAATTTGTATAGGTTTTTAGTAATGAGATGAAGAAAAATGAGAAATTACGCATTACCCCATATGAAATTTTTTAAATGCCCAAAAATGGGTCAAAATTGAAAAGGTGCGGCTTAGCGGACTACTGGGGGAGAAAGCCTCGACATTATAGATTTCAGAACTGTAAAGGTTATATTCAGAATTTGTATAGGTTTTTAGTAATGACATGAAGAAAAATGTGAAATTACGCATTACCCCATATGAAATTTTTTAAATGCCCAAAAATGGGTCAAAATTGAAGAGGTGCGGCTTAGCGGACTACTGGGGGAGAAAGCCTCGACATTATAGATTTCAGAACTGTAAAGGTTATATTCAGAATTTGTATAGGTTTTTAGTAATGAGATGAAGAAAAATGAGAAATTTCGCATTACCCCATATGAAATTTTTTAAATGCCCAAAAATGGGTCAAAATTGAAAAGGTGCGGCTTAGCGGACTACTGGGGGAGAAAGCCTCGACATTATAGATTGCATTTAAAAAATTTCATATGGGGTAATGCGAAATTTCTCATTTTTCTTCATCTCATTACTAAAAACCTATACAAATTCTGAATATAACCTTTACAGTTCTGAAATCTATAATGTCGAGGCTCTCTCCCCCAGTAGTCCGCTAAGCCGCACCTTTTCAATTTTGACCCATTTTTGGGCATTTAAAAAATTTCATATGGGGTAATGCGTAATTTCACATTTTTCTTCATGTCATCACTAAAAACCTATACAAATTCTGAATATAACCTTTACAGTTCTGAAATCTATAATGTCGAGGATCTCTCCCCCAGTAGTCCGCTAAGCCGCACCTTTTCAATTTTGACCCATTTTTGGGCATTTAAAAAATTTCATATGGGGTAATGCGTAATTTCTCATTTTTCTTCATCTCATTACTAAAAACCTATACAAATTCTGAATATAACCTTTACAGTTCTGAAATCTATAATGTCGAGGCTCTTTCCCCCAGTAGTCCGCTAAGCCGCACCTTTTCAATTTTGACCCATTTTTGGGCATTTAAAAAATTTCATATGGGGTAATGCGTAATTTCTCATTTTTCTTCATCTCATTACTAAAAACTTATACAAATTCTGAATATAACCTTTACAGTTCTGAAATCTATAATGTCGAGGCTCTCTCCCCCAGTAGTCCGCTAAGCCGCACCTTTTCAATTTTGACCCATTTTTGGGCATTTAAAAAATTTCATATGGGGTAATGCGTAATTTCTCATTTTTCTTCATGTCATTACTAAAAACCTATACAAATTCTGAATATAACCTTTACAGTTCTGAAATCTATAATGTCGAGGCTTTCTCCCCCAGTAGTCCGCTAAGCCGCACCTTTTCAATTTTGACCCATTTTTGGGCATTTAAAAAATTTCATATGGGGTAATGCGTAATTTCTCATTTTTCTTCATCTCATTACTAAAAACCTATACAAATTCTGAATATAACCTTTACAGTTCTGAAATCTATAATGTCGAGGCTCTCTCCCCCAGTAGTCCGCTAAGCGGCACCTTTTCAATTTTGACCCATTTTTGGGCATTTAAAAAATTTCATATGGGGTAATGCGTAATTTCACATTTTTCTTCATGTCATTACTAAAAACCTATACAAATTCTGAATATAACTTTTACAGTTCTGAAATCTATAATGTCGAGGCTTTCTCCCCCAGTAGTCCGCTAAGCCGCACCTTTTCAATTTTGACCCATTTTTGGGCATTAAAAAATTTCATATGGGGTAATGCGAAATTTCTCATTTTTCTTCATCTCATTACTAAAAACCTATACAAATTCTGAATATAACCTTTACAGTTCTGAAATCTATAATGTCGAGGCTCTCTCCCCCAGTAGTCCGCTAAGCCGCACCTTTTCAATTTTGACCCATTTTTGGGCATTTAAAAAATTTCATATGGGGTAATGCGTAATTTCTCATTTTTCTTCATCTCATTACTAAAAACCTATACAAATTCTGAATATAACCTTTACAGTTCTGAAATCTATAATGTCGAGGCTTTCTCCCCCAGTAGTCCGCTAAGCCGCACCTTTTCAATTTTGACCCATTTTTGGGCATTTAAAAAATTTCATATGGGGTAATGCGAAATTTCTCATTTTTCTTCATCTCATTACTAAAAACCTATACAAATTCTGAATATAACCTTTACAGTTCTGAAATCTATAATGTCGAGGCTCTCTCCCCCAGTAGTCCGCTAAGCCGCACCTTTTCAATTTTGACCCATTTTTGGGCATTTAAAAAATTTCATATGGGGTAATGCGTAATTTCTCATTTTTCTTCATCTCATTACTAAAAACCTATACAAATTCTGAATATAACCTTTACAGTTCTGAAATCTATAATGTCGAGGCTTTCTCCCCCAGTAGTCCGCTAAGCCGCACCTTTTCAATTTTGACCCATTTTTGGGCATTTAAAAAATTTCATATGGGGTAATGCGAAATTTCTCATTTTTCTTCATCTCATTACTAAAAACCTATACAAATTCTGAATATAACCTTTACAGTTCTGAAATCTATAATGTCGAGGCTCTCTCCCCCAGTAGTCCGCTAAGCCGCACCTTTTCAATTTTGACCCATTTTTGGGCATTTAAAAAATTTCATATGGGGTAATGCGTAATTTCTCATTTTTCTTCATCTCATTACTAAAAACCTATACAAATTCTGAATATAACCTTTACAGTTCTGAAATCTATAATGTCGAGGCTTTCTCCCCCAGTAGTCCGCTAAGCCGCACCTTTTCAATTTTGACCCATTTTTGGGCATTTAAAAAATTTCATATGGGGTAATGCGAAATTTCTCATTTTTCTTCATCTCATTACTAAAAACCTATACAAATTCTGAATATAACCTTTACAGTTCTGAAATCTATAATGTCGAGGCTCTCTCCCCCAGTAGTCCGCTAAGCCGCACCTTTTCAATTTTGACCCATTTTTGGGCATTTAAAAAATTTCATATGGGGTAATGCGTAATTTCACATTTTTCTTCATGTCATTACTAAAAACCTATACAAATTCTGAATATAACTTTTACAGTTCTGAAATCTATAATGTCGAGGCTTTCTCCCCCAGTAGTCCGCTAAGCCGCACCTTTTCAATTTTGACCCATTTTTGGGCATTTAAAAAATTTCATATGGGGTAATGCGAAATTTCTCATTTTTCTTCATCTCATTACTAAAAACCTATACAAATTCTGAATATAACCTTTACAGTTCTGAAATCTATAATGTCGAGGCTCTCTCCCCCAGTAGTCCGCTAAGCCGCACCTTTTCAATTTTGACCCATTTTTGGGCATTTAAAAAATTTCATATGGGGTAATGCGTAATTTCTCATTTTTCTTCATCTCATTACTAAAAACCTATACAAATTCTGAATATAACCTTTACAGTTCTGAAATCTATAATGTCGAGGCTTTCTCCCCCAGTAGTCCGCTAAGCCGCACCTTTTCAATTTTGACCCATTTTTGGGCATTTAAAAAATTTCATATGGGGTAATGCGAAATTTCTCATTTTTCTTCATCTCATTACTAAAAACCTATACAAATTCTGAATATAACCTTTACAGTTCTGAAATCTATAATGTCGAGGCTCTCTCCCCCAGTAGTCCGCTAAGCCGCACCTTTTCAATTTTGACCCATTTTTGGGCATTTAAAAAATTTCATATGGGGTAATGCGTAATTTCTCATTTTTCTTCATCTCATTACTAAAAACCTATACAAATTCTGAATATAACCTTTACAGTTCTGAAATCTATAATGTCGAGGCTTTCTCCCCCAGTAGTCCGCTAAGCCGCACCTTTTCAATTTTGACCCATTTTTGGGCATTTAAAAAATTTCATATGGGGTAATGCGAAATTTCTCATTTTTCTTCATCTCATTACTAAAAACCTATACAAATTCTGAATATAACCTTTACAGTTCTGAAATCTATAATGTCGAGGCTCTCTCCCCCAGTAGTCCGCTAAGCCGCACCTTTTCAATTTTGACCCATTTTTGGGCATTTAAAAAATTTCATATGGGGTAATGCGTAATTTCTCATTTTTCTTCATCTCATTACTAAAAACCTATACAAATTCTGAATATAACCTTTACAGTTCTGAAATCTATAATGTCGAGGCTCTCTCCGCCAGTAGTCCGCTAAGCCGCACCTTTTCAATTTTGACCCATTTTTGGGCATTTAAAAAATTTCATATGGGGTAATGCGTAATTTCACATTTTTCTTCATGTCATTACTAAAAACCTATACAAATTCTGAATATAACCTTTACAGTTCTGAAATCTATAATGTCGAGGCTCTCTCCCCCAGTAGTCCGCTAAGCCGCACCTTTTCAATTTTGACCCATTTTTGGGCATTTAAAAAATTTCATATGGGGTAATGCGTAATTTCACATTTTTCTTCATGTCATCACTAAAAACCTATACAAATTCTGAATATAACCTTTACAGTTCTGAAATCTATAATGTCGAGGATCTCTCCCCCAGTAGTCCGCTAAGCCGCACCTTTTCAATTTTGACCCATTTTTGGGCATTTAAAAAATTTCATATGGGGTAATGCGTAATTTCTCATTTTTCTTCATCTCATTACTAAAAACCTATACAAATTCTGAATATAACCTTTACAGTTCTGAAATCTATAATGTCGAGGCTCTTTCCCCCAGTAGTCCGCTAAGCCGCACCTTTTCAATTTTGACCCATTTTTGGGCATTTAAAAAATTTCATATGGGGTAATGCGTAATTTCTCATTTTTCTTCATCTCATTACTAAAAACTTATACAAATTCTGAATATAACCTTTACAGTTCTGAAATCTATAATGTCGAGGCTCCCTCCCCCAGTAGTCCGCTAAGCCGCACCTTTTCAATTTTGACCCATTTTTGGGCATTTAAAAAATTTCATATGGGGTAATGCGTAATTTCTCATTTTTCTTCATGTCATTACTAAAAACCTATACAAATTCTGAATATAACCTTTACAGTTCTGAAATCTATAATGTCGAGGCTTTCTCCCCCAGTAGTCCGCTAAGCCGCACCTTTTCAATTTTGACCCATTTTTGGGCATTTAAAAAATTTCATATGGGGTAATGCGTAATTTCTCATTTTTCTTCATCTCATTACTAAAAACCTATACAAATTCTGAATATAACCTTTACAGTTCTGAAATCTATAATGTCGAGGCTCTCTCCCCCAGTAGTCCGCTAAGCCGCACCTTTTCAATTTTGACCCATTTTTGGGCATTTAAAAAATTTCATATGGGGTAATGCGTAATTTCACATTTTTCTTCATGTCATTACTAAAAACCTATACAAATTCTGAATATAACTTTTACAGTTCTGAAATCTATAATGTCGAGGCTTTCTCCCCCAGTAGTCCGCTAAGCCGCACCTTTTCAATTTTGACCCATTTTTGGGCATTTAAAAAATTTCATATGGGGTAATGCGAAATTTCTCATTTTTCTTCATCTCATTACTAAAAACCTATACAAATTCTGAATATAACCTTTACAGTTCTGAAATCTATAATGTCGAGGCTCTCTCCCCCAGTAGTCCGCTAAGCCGCACCTTTTCAATTTTGACCCATTTTTGGGCATTTAAAAAATTTCATATGGGGTAATGCGTAATTTCTCATTTTTCTTCATCTCATTACTAAAAACCTATACAAATTCTGAATATAACCTTTACAGTTCTGAAATCTATAATGTCGAGGCTTTCTCCCCCAGTAGTCCGCTAAGCCGCACCTTTTCAATTTTGACCCATTTTTGGGCATTTAAAAAATTTCATATGGGGTAATGCGAAATTTCTCATTTTTCTTCATCTCATTACTAAAAACCTATACAAATTCTGAATATAACCTTTACAGTTCTGAAATCTATAATGTCGAGGCTCTCTCCCCCAGTAGTCCGCTAAGCCGCACCTTTTCAATTTTGACCCATTTTTGGGCATTTAAAAAATTTCATATGGGGTAATGCGTAATTTCTCATTTTTCTTCATCTCATTACTAAAAACCTATACAAATTCTGAATATAACCTTTACAGTTCTGAAATCTATAATGTCGAGGCTTTCTCCCCCAGTAGTCCGCTAAGCCGCACCTTTTCAATTTTGACCCATTTTTGGGCATTTAAAAAATTTCATATGGGGTAATGCGAAATTTCTCATTTTTCTTCATCTCATTACTAAAAACCTATACAAATTCTGAATATAACCTTTACAGTTCTGAAATCTATAATGTCGAGGCTCTCTCCCCCAGTAGTCCGCTAAGCCGCACCTTTTCAATTTTGACCCATTTTTGGGCATTTAAAAAATTTCATATGGGGTAATGCGTAATTTCTCATTTTTCTTCATCTCATTACTAAAAACCTATACAAATTCTGAATATAACCTTTACAGTTCTGAAATCTATAATGTCGAGGCTTTCTCCCCCAGTAGTCCGCTAAGCCGCACCTTTTCAATTTTGACCCATTTTTGGGCATTTAAAAAATTTCATATGGGGTAATGCGAAATTTCTCATTTTTCTTCATCTCATTACTAAAAACCTATACAAATTCTGAATATAACCTTTACAGTTCTGAAATCTATAATGTCGAGGCTCTCTCCCCCAGTAGTCCGCTAAGCCGCACCTTTTCAATTTTGACCCATTTTTGGGCATTTAAAAAATTTCATATGGGGTAATGCGTAATTTCTCATTTTTCTTCATCTCATTACTAAAAACCTATACAAATTCTGAATATAACCTTTACAGTTCTGAAATCTATAATGTCGAGGCTCTCTCCGCCAGTAGTCCGCTAAGCCGCACCTTTTCAATTTTGACCCATTTTTGGGCATTTAAAAAATTTCATATGGGGTAATGCGTAATTTCACATTTTTCTTCATGTCATTACTAAAAACCTATACAAATTCTGAATATAACCTTTACAGTTCTGAAATCTATAATGTCGAGGCTCTCTCCCCCAGTAGTCCGCTAAGCCGCACCTTTTCAATTTTGACCCATTTTTGGGCATTTAAAAAATTTCATATGGGGTAATGCGTAATTTCACATTTTTCTTCATGTCATCACTAAAAACCTATACAAATTCTGAATATAACCTTTACAGTTCTGAAATCTATAATGTCGAGGATCTCTCCCCCAGTAGTCCGCTAAGCCGCACCTTTTCAATTTTGACCCATTTTTGGGCATTTAAAAAATTTCATATGGGGTAATGCGTAATTTCTCATTTTTCTTCATCTCATTACTAAAAACCTATACAAATTCTGAATATAACCTTTACAGTTCTGAAATCTATAATGTCGAGGCTCTTTCCCCCAGTAGTCCGCTAAGCCGCACCTTTTCAATTTTGACCCATTTTTGGGCATTTAAAAAATTTCATATGGGGTAATGCGTAATTTCTCATTTTTCTTCATCTCATTACTAAAAACCTATACAAATTCTGAATATAACCTTTACAGTTCTGAAATCTATAATGTCGAGGCTCTCTCCCCCAGTAGTCCGCTAAGCCGCACCTTTTCAATTTTGACCCATTTTTGGGCATTTAAAAAATTTCATATGGGGTAATGCGTAATTTCTCATTTTTCTTCATGTCATTACTAAAAACCTATACAAATTCTGAATATAACCTTTACAGTTCTGAAATCTATAATGTCGAGGCTTTCTCCCCCAGTAGTCCGCTAAGCCGCACCTTTTCAATTTTGACCCATTTTTGGGCATTTAAAAAATTTCATATGGGGTAATGCGTAATTTCTCATTTTTCTTCATCTCATTACTAAAAACCTATACAAATTCTGAATATAACCTTTACAGTTCTGAAATCTATAATGTCGAGGCTCTCTCCCCCAGTAGTCCGCTAAGCCGCACCTTTTCAATTTTGACCCATTTTTGGGCATTTAAAAAATTTCATATGGGGTAATGCGTAATTTCACATTTTTCTTCATGTCATTACTAAAAACCTATACAAATTCTGAATATAACTTTTACAGTTCTGAAATCTATAATGTCGAGGCTTTCTCCCCCAGTAGTCCGCTAAGCCGCACCTTTTCAATTTTGACCCATTTTTGGGCATTTAAAAAATTTCATATGGGGTAATGCGAAATTTCTCATTTTTCTTCATCTCATTACTAAAAACCTATACAAATTCTGAATATAACCTTTACAGTTCTGAAATCTATAATGTCGAGGCTCTCTCCCCCAGTAGTCCGCTAAGCCGCACCTTTTCAATTTTGACCCATTTTTGGGCATTTAAAAAATTTCATATGGGGTAATGCGTAATTTCTCATTTTTCTTCATCTCATTACTAAAAACCTATACAAATTCTGAATATAACCTTTACAGTTCTGAAATCTATAATGTCGAGGCTTTCTCCCCCAGTAGTCCGCTAAGCCGCACCTTTTCAATTTTGACCCATTTTTGGGCATTTAAAAAATTTCATATGGGGTAATGCGAAATTTCTCATTTTTCTTCATCTCATTACTAAAAACCTATACAAATTCTGAATATAACCTTTACAGTTCTGAAATCTATAATGTCGAGGCTCTCTCCCCCAGTAGTCCGCTAAGCCGCACCTTTTCAATTTTGACCCATTTTTGGGCATTTAAAAAATTTCATATGGGGTAATGCGTAATTTCTCATTTTTCTTCATCTCATTACTAAAAACCTATACAAATTCTGAATATAACCTTTACAGTTCTGAAATCTATAATGTCGAGGCTTTCTCCCCCAGTAGTCCGCTAAGCCGCACCTTTTCAATTTTGACCCATTTTTGGGCATTTAAAAAATTTCATATGGGGTAATGCGAAATTTCTCATTTTTCTTCATCTCATTACTAAAAACCTATACAAATTCTGAATATAACCTTTACAGTTCTGAAATCTATAATGTCGAGGCTCTCTCCCCCAGTAGTCCGCTAAGCCGCACCTTTTCAATTTTGACCCATTTTTGGGCATTTAAAAAATTTCATATGGGGTAATGCGTAATTTCTCATTTTTCTTCATCTCATTACTAAAAACCTATACAAATTCTGAATATAACCTTTACAGTTCTGAAATCTATAATGTCGAGGCTTTCTCCCCCAGTAGTCCGCTAAGCCGCACCTTTTCAATTTTGACCCATTTTTGGGCATTTAAAAAATTTCATATGGGGTAATGCGAAATTTCTCATTTTTCTTCATCTCATTACTAAAAACCTATACAAATTCTGAATATAACCTTTACAGTTCTGAAATCTATAATGTCGAGGCTCTCTCCCCCAGTAGTCCGCTAAGCCGCACCTTTTCAATTTTTACCAATTTTTGGGCATTTAAAAAATTTCATATGGGGTAATGCGTAATTTCTCATTTTTCTTCATCTCATTACTAAAAACCTATACAAATTCTGAATATAACCTTTACAGTTCTGAAATCTATAATGTCGAGGCTCTCTCCCCCAGTAGTCCGCTAAGCCGCACCTTTTCAATTTTTATCTATTTTTGGGTATTTGATAAATACCTGTATAAAAAAAAAGAAAATAAATTTTTCGACCTCTTTTTAAAAATCCTTATATTTTGACTTTGTATATTTTGCTATTAATATATAAACTTAATTTTATATGCATTTATATTCTTTTTTATTAATATTTTTATTTTTCAAACGCAAATGTTAATATAATTCAACTCTGTTAACTTAACATTTTCTGAGTGAGATGTATGTAAACAATAACAGGGTTGTCTAAAACGAAGCTAACTGACGGAGCTATCTTCACACCCTTGATTAATATTACGCTAAAGTAAGCCCTAATAATAAACAAAATTAAAACAGGCGAAACAGTACAAGTATCTAGTTATCGAAATAGGGTCTTAGATATTTTTATCAGTGGGTTAAACGAAGACATTTCTAGGATGCTCGCAACCCAGAAGCCAAAAACTCTACCCGAAGCATACACGACATGCCTCAAGTTTCAGAATTAATATTTCTAAAATAATTCTATTTACCCTCGTTATCCCAACACAAAAACTAATGAACCAAAAGTACAAAATATGAAATTAAAACAGACCACAATTACCATTAAGAAAACTCCGTGCAAAAGACAAGATACGCATTTTTAACACACCTGTACCAACACCAATAAAAACTAACCCATACAAAGCTTTGCCACCTAGGCCAACTCGTACGGTGTGAACTACATGAACAGAACGGAAAAATCACTCTTATTCAACTCGGCATACTCGTCCAATGTAGGCAGTAAACAACAACGATTGTTCCACACCAACACAATGGAAGAGGCAGAAGAATCAACAGGTTATGATGAAAGCAACAACGGACAGTACGAAGACAACACTGAAGACGAAGAATTAGAAGAACACTAAGGTAACGAGCTAAATTTTATGACGGAAGCCTATTAAGCCTTCCATACATAGAACTTACTTCTAAGGAAGGACGAATTTTAAACTTTTTAATTGATACTGGAGAAAATAAAAATTTTGTTTCAGAAAAAGTGTACACAATTCAAACGCCGTAGAATCTAAATTTTAAATACAATCAGCGACAGGCCAAGCTCTAATAACTCATAGAGTTGTCGGTAAATTTTTTAAGAGTCTTCATGATGACAGACAACTGGAGGCAATAATTGACAGAAAAAAGAATACACTTAGATTAGGCAATGGTACGACTATCCTACTTCCAGAGAATTAATACAAGCAAACCATTCCTAAACCATACAAACAAACAGACTATCACAAAAAACAATAATGTAACGGTGACTACAGGTGGAGCATTCCATGAAAAAGGGGAACTCTGAACTGTTTTACAAATATGCATTTTTTATATATTATTGCACGTACATAGTGAGATAATGTTCTCATCTAAAATAATTTACAAAAGTTGTAGTGAGTATGTCTCATTTTTTCTAAATACCGTTATTTATTGAGAGTAACAACAAGTCGGATTTTTTCATTAGTCTTTACACAACTGTTTGCGAGGTCGCTGCTGCTATTGTTTATCAGATAGAAACTAGATTTCTGTTCTAAGTTATAGTCTATGGTCCGCTGTATTTAACTGCATACTCATTTTTTTGGGTTAAGTGTTTTTTGATAAGAAATTAATCATAACGGAAAGGTAAGTTTCGATGTCCCATACGTTACGCTTAATTCCTTATTCTATTAATAATTGTAAAACAAGTTGACTATACAAATTGAAATTTTCTGTTAACAGCTAACTTTTAGCGGTCTAAAAACTGGTGAAACAATTTTGTTTGAAATCGCTTTGCTTACAATATATTCTTGGTGATAATAAAGTGTCTGTACGTTACGCCGAAGAATAAGTTATCTGACATCTTCAACTTTTACTGGCGTTTGTAATAAACAAAGCCCTTTTTTGTACTGCAAATCTCAATAACGCAAAAATGAGCGACCAGCAACCATCAGCCAGTGCTAGCCGCATGCGAAAATTTCGAGAAAAGAAAAAAAAGGAAGATCCTAATTTTACCGCTAATGAGGCTAAAAGATTGCGTGAGCTTCGTAAACGAAAAGCAGAAAATCTTTCTGAAGGTGACTTAAAAGCAATTGCACTTAAGGAAAGGGATAGGAAGAGATTGCAAAGGGCAAAAAAGCGGGTGGAACGTAAAAATCCTACTGATTCTCCTGTAAGTACTGAATCTCCGTACAAGACGAAGCAGACTTTATCCAAAGCTGTTCAAAAGGCTCTAAAAGCACTGCCTCAATCACCAAGGAAGAAAAAAGCGGTTGTTACAGAACTAGCGCATAAAATGAACATTGCTCTAGCAGAAAGCCCAAACATTAGCACATCAGGTGATCATACACGTTATGACGATGTGAAAGCATTTTACTATCGTCCGGATATTGTGTATACCTGCCCAGGCGCAAATGATTTCATCGTTGTTTGGGAAAACGGCATCAAGAAGAAGTGTCAAAAGCTTTATTTGACTTTGTACCTACGAGAAGCCTTTTGCATTTTTAAAGAATTTTTTCCTAATATCGAAATTGGATTTTCAAAATTTTGTAGTCTAAGACCGAAAAATGTTTTGCTAATGAAAGACACACCTTCAGACCAGTGCAAATGTTTAACTCATGAAAATTTTATCTTCAAATTGAAAGGTTTGAAACAAAATTATTGTAACGACTGGTGGACTATGATTTTATGTGATCCTTCTTTGGATTCGAAGTGCTGGAAAAATGAATGTGATACTTGTTCTGATGGCAAAAAAATATTAATTTCTATGGATTTAAGTACAATGTGTGTATGGAAAGAATGGGAAAAAAACTCAGAAAATAAACTACGTTTAGTAAACCACGAAACAAGTTCAGGTGAACTTAAAGACAAATTGATTGATTCTACCCATATTATGATGAAGCATGTTAATTTAAAACGAGTTCAAGCCAATGAATTTCAAAAAGACCAACGCAATGAAAATGTGCGAATCCTTCAAGTTGATTTTGCGATGTCTTTTGGCTGTGAATACCAGAATGAAGTTCAAAGCGCACTCTGGTCACGAACAAGTGTTCTTTTATTTACTGCTGCAAGTTTTTACAAAGGCAATTGCCAAACATATCTTATATGCTCAGATGCAAATTCGAAAGACAAGGATACAGTTTTTGTTTTCATCAATAAGTTGCTTGACTTGATGCATAAAGAAAATGCAGACTTACCTTCAGCGGAAATTATTTGGAGTGACGGCCCTTCATCGGAATTTAAGAACCGTTATATGGTTAAACTAACATCAATGTTGAGTGAAAAGTATAAAATGCCCATTTATTGGAAATATTTTGCTACATCGCATGGAAAAGGTGTGATAGACGGAGTTGGCGGAAATATCAAAAGACTGGTAAGAGAGAAAATGATGAGCCAAAATGAACATGTTGTTGTCCAATCAGCCAAGGACTTTTCTGATTTAGCTTCTCAATTAGTCACAAAAACCCGTGTGATTTATGTGCCATCCTCTGAAATTTATGAAAGGATTAATAGTGCATCGCCGTGGGACAATGCCAAAGCGATAACTGGAATTTCCAACTTCCATTTTATTAAAACTGAGGAGAAAGTTGTGGAGTGCAGAAAACATTGCCTTTCCCAAGAGAAAACTGTATTTACCTATTGATTTTTACATATATTATAGATTTAAGTTGAACTATGTCCCGTACGTTACGCGACTTGTCCGTACGTTGCAAATATAAAAAAATGGTTTTGAATTATAAATAGGTGTTTTAATTTTTTTTTTTCGCTAGTAGCAAGCATGATTCTTAGTTATAATTTCCTTCGAAGACACTTTTTATGCACCTGTAATATATTCGCTGAAATCTGAATAAAACTATAACGATTTCGAATGTTGGTTGACTTGATGTGTCCCGTACGTAACGTGGGTTGTTTGCATTTTTCTTCAGTATTTCATGACTTTTTTTAAATGTTTCTGCGCACTATTAAAGACTAGTATATAATCTATTAAATTAGAGAAAAAAAGTATATATCAGATAAAACAATTAAGTTCTATATGTAATATAAACCGTAAAATTAGTTGAACTAGTCTGTACGTAACAGTGGAATGCTCCAGGTGATAATAAAAAAATTCATGTCACATCTAAAAAGTTAAAAAAAATTTGTTTTTTTTCTCTTTTCCCTCATTTCAGACTTTTGTTACACATGACAAATGCTTTACCGGTCATATACAAGTACAATAGTCCTATAGTAACCTTTAAACAGGGCATAGGGAAAACTTGCAATGAAAATTATAAAATCATACATATAACAGATTTAAAACAATATGAACAAGCAACAGATAAAGTAAGAATGATTAGACAAATAATACCAAAACACGAAAACCACAAATACAACATCAACTCGACAAAATAGCCGTATGCTACACCAGCTTCATATCCGTAATTCAAGAACGAAAAAGTCTATAGACTGGATTGGGTTCGCCTGGAAGTGGATAGCTGGAAATCCGGACGCTACTGACGGGGCTCACATACTAAGCAGAACAAATAACCTGGAGGACAATAACAATAAACAATGCAGAATTAACAAATTCCTAATAAACAGGACTAGCAAATTATTACGGAAAAGAACACAAATAACATTGCTCAAGTACTTTTTAATAAATTCAGATTAAAAAAAGGCTAGCAAAACGGGGTATAGTTCATTCTCAAATTCTGAATAAAGGAGACATAGAAAACATAATTTCCCAAACTGAGACACTACGATACAAAAATGAACTTCAAGCACTTCAATATGCAAACTTCAGTGGTGATAAAAGGCAGTCTTCTTCTATACATTATCTCCTTACCACTGACAGATCAAACCACATTCAATTACGTCATTGTACATTCAACGATAACGGACAATAACAAAATATACGTTAAGTTCACAAATTTATTTTTATCTCAAACAGGTAACTATGTAGTCAAATGTAAGTGTATTAACATTAAAGAATCACAATTTGTAAATCTAATTGCTTACAAAAACTAAACTGAGACTACTGCATCACTAATATCCTTGTCGGTAGGAAGACATCTTGCGAGTACCAGATATACGAACACACAGTAATTGAAGAAATATCCCCAGGTGCCGTTTTCTTGACAAAATATCTGTTTAATCAAAATAGTTTTTTTTTTAATTAATTAAATTATAATTTAAACAAAAGGTTAAAACCACTTTAAAGAAAATACAACCATATCATACAAAAATTACTTTGCAAGATAGTATCTTTATAAAAAGGTTGTGTTTTTAATCGTAGTTCAAGGTTAATTTTTCTTTATTTAAATTATAATTTTATTAATTTAAATTTTCCATAAAAAATATTAAGAGCAGGGACAATTGAAAAATATAAAAAAGTGATAAATTATATCATTTTTGAAAAGAAACTAACATAAACAATTAATTTTTATAGTTTAATTAAAACTTAAAAAAATAAACAGTAAAAATAAACAAAACTATACCTAATAACAACATCAAGTTTATATAGGAATCATCCTCATCCAGATGCCTCGTTGCCGGTGTATTATCTGCAGAAACAAGCGTAACCAAGGGAGTAATTCCGAAACAGAACAGGAGGTCACAAGTGTAAAAAATATTTATGTTATAACCTTAAATTTGTAAATTAATCAAATTTTGCAAGTGGAACACAAAATATATTTTTTACACTTAAATAATTGTGAAACAATTTATTTATTTGTTATGTATAAACAAAACCCACCCTTAAAAGTGAAACTCAACGCGAGTGTTAATAACATATTTATATAATTTATTTTCTTTACTATTGAGAGATAAATTAATATTCGTTAATTGCCGTCGGTATTGCAATTTCTTTTAAATAATTTTTATTGCTTTAAAAAATACACGAAATTATTCGCCAGTGTTAATTTTGTTTATTTTAAATAAATTAATTAATACTATATTTGTATTTTCTTTTATTCTTACATTTATTATATTCAGGTATGTGACGAAATCGTTTTCGGCGTTAAAATGTGTTGAAATCGATAAAAGGGGTGATGTGTGGCAACCTGTCAATTTGCTGTCGATTTCATATTCCATTTTCTTTCACTAAAAAAAACCGATTTTGACATGTGATGCATTTCGATAAAGTCATTTTAAATTACTTTTCTAATCGTTGCTTTAAACTTTGACGAAATATTTAGGAAATATAAGTAAAATTTTTTAAAAATTTCAAAAATTATATTGTAATATTTTACGCATGTAGGGGAAAGTATAAGAGTATTCAACAAGAAGATGCCTTAATTCAATTCATGGAAAACCACCCAGATATAGCCATGGGTTTCACCAAAGGAGACAGGATTGATATTGAAAATCTTTGGAAGGATTTGACCAAGGATTTAAATAGTTTTGGACCCCCAATTCGTGACATTAATGGGTGGAAGATAATAAGTTTTCATAAAAATAAGAACATACTCATAAAAATGCTGAAAAATTATAAATTTAAGGTATGGCGTGACTGGAAAACTTGCGTTAAGAAAAAAATAGCTACTAATAAACAAGTAGCCATTTCACAGGAGGAGGACGCTACCCTATAGTAAATAAAATAATCGGTTGATAGAAAATCACTAATTATAAATTAACTATTTAGTAACTAACTACAAATTGGTTTAAATATCATGCAGATATCAACAAAACAGATTGAATAGAATCACATGTAAGTAATAAATAAAAGCAAAAGAAGTATGTCATGATCAGCCTTGCCGTTTTTTGGATATTTTTTTTATTCAATTTGGTTATTTTTGTTTAAATTTTGTTTAGTTTAGTTAGTTAAAACTAGTGGAAACACTGGCCATGATGTCAGTGTCAAATAAGGTTTTTGAGGTAATTGTTTAATTTTAATATAAACGTGATAAAATTAATAAATTATTATAAAAGTGATAGTGTTATATTATAAAATAGATATGAAATGTATAGTAAAAGGTATTTAAAGCGAAAAATAAAAGCAAAAAAGGAAAAATATGTACAGAAATTAAGAAATTAGAATATTGCAATATGTGCTCCAGCAGCAATGGAAGTGGTAAAAGTTGCTAGTGAATGAAATTTTTGTGTCGATGATGCAGAAAATAATTATCTTAGTTGTAGTCCAAAAAGACAATCTCTACGTGAACAACTGCGAGAATGGTATAATAGAAATAAGCCATCGCGTAATAGTTTTGATAAACTCTTGGCAATTTTAAAAGAAAAAGGCTTAGATGTACCATTAAGTGCTAATGCATTTTTTTTCTCCTGGTTTATACACCCATTTTGGAATTTTAAAACAATTAGAAAGGATTTCGAATTTATTTAAACATTGTAACGAAATTTTGGTTGACATTAGTAGTGACGGCCTTCCATTGTTCAAAAGTTCAAGAACGCAATTGTGGGCAATTTTGATGAAGGTCGTCAATATAACAAGCTTGTCTGTTTTTCCGGCAGGAGTTTTTTTTAGGCCGAAGCAAACATAAAAATATTGAAGAATTCCATCATGAGTTTTTTCAGGAAGCAAACATTTTGCTAAAAAATGGACTCAAATTTGGAGAACAAGCTATTGCATTAAATATTAGGGCAATAATTTGTGATACGCCGCCAACAGCTTTCGCGTGTGGCATCTTAAGCCATGGATGCACAAAGTGCCATCAAATTGCAGAAAAAGTCGGCGGTATTTTAACTTATTATTCGAAATCAGGGGTGCTTATTTCCGATAGCGATTTTGCATGCAGGAAATATTAAGGACATCATGCAAATAAATTTTATGACCAAAAAAGTCCATTTGAAAAACTTAATTTGGGAATGGTAAGTCAAGTACCGCTCAATCCCATGCATCTCGTTGACCTGGGACTGATGAGAAAATTTCTTATTCTGATTATTACATTTGCAATATAACCGAAGGCAATAAAATTAACATTTCTGATCATTTGAATAATCTAAAAAATATTCCAAAGGAATTTTCTCGCGCTCCCAGGGGATTAGAAGAAATATTTCATTGGAAGGCATCTGAGTTCAGCCAATTCTTACTTTACACGGGTATTGTTGTTCTTAAAGATCGAGTACATGATGACGTTTACTATGAATTTTTGCTACTACACTGTGCTTCCAGATTTCTATCATGCCCTAGAACATACCAAAAAAATGTACAGAACGCCCAAAACATGCCCGATTATTTTCGGGCAGAATAGCATGACTTACAATGTATGTACATTGTCTGTTGCATCTGAGTGACTGTGTTAAAAACCTTAGTCCGCTTACAAACTTCTCAGGATATCCCTTTGAAAATTACCTTCAACACAACAATTCTTTTTTCTCCAAAAAGGCTCCCAATAACTTATGTGCCAAAAAAAAGACTTAAAGCAATCGAAAGCTTTTTCAATGAGCCATTTGATTCTCTTTCAATTTTGGGAACTTGTGTTGTTGATCCAAACTGCCTAGATGATGAAGAAATATTTGAATAAAATAAAATTGAAAAATCGTTGGTTTACCTAGTGGGGAAAAAATAGTTTTGCTTCCATTGTTGCACGGGTGCTATTAACAATATTTAGTTGAATTTTTTTAAATGTAAAATAATAAATAAATGTACATATAATTTTTGTTGTTGTTTGTTTTTTGTAAAATACCAACAATTACTTAAGAGAAAATATAAAAATTAAAGCAGAAAAAATTTATTTATACTAGCAATTATCGAGCGCATTTATGTAGGCATTATTGGTAAGTACCTTGTACAATACAATAAGGCGACTTGCCAATGTTCATCCGAAGTTTTAAAGCAATTTGATGCGAAATTTTTAGAAATAACAGGAAAGATTAAAATATTTATTGTCTAAAAAATATCACATTTTTTATATAAACATTTAAAGGTAAAATTAAAGATATCAAAAAAATTATTCACACGCAAAATGAAGTTATAATGACAGCATTGCCTACCAAAAAAGTTCTGATTGAAAGCCTTGTTCGTCAGGAAAAAAACAATGTGGCATTTAAGGATGTTTTTCCAATTAACACCCTTGAGGAGTTGAAAGCACTCTGTAGTGTGACTGATCGGTCAATGTTACTATCACATAAGTACTGTAATATACAGTCTAAATTGCCGCCACACTGGCATTCACAATAATAAGCTCATGTTACACTGTACACATGCAGTTGAGTAAACCAACAGACAAGTGGTTTGCAAAATAATGCAACGATCAGCATTTTCTCATTGCATTTGTTCTATTTAAGTAAATTTGTAAAAATAGAAATAATAAGAATTTAATAATTCCACTCAAACCTGAATTTTGTAAATTACTCAAAATTCATGATTGCCTGGTATTTTATTGAAGTTAAGATATGGATAAATTAGGTTAAGTATAGAAATAAGAGGTTGAGTGTAATTTGTAAAAATACTCAACCAAATAGTATATAAGAAGAACAATTTGTTAGAATAGTCAAGAATTAAATAAACATCGCTAAGTAGCTCTAATTGCGGAGCACTAAAGCTAAAAATAAAATAAACATTTTGTTTAAACACTACATGGCGATACTGCCAGTTTGGAAGTGCTCATTTTAACAAAGCACCCAACAAAAGAAATTATATCGGTCCTGGCGGACAAGCCAATAGCCGCCAGAGAAGAGTCCTGCCTGGCCAAGAGGCATAGGAAGAAAAAGGATAAGCCAACAGCCGCCAGAGAAGAGTCCTGCCTGGCCAAAAGGCATAGCACAGCCCAATAGCCGCCAGATGGAGAGTCCAGCCTAGCCAAAAGGCGCAACAAAAACAAAAGGATATAAAATAAAATAATAAATGTGTAATATTTTAATTTTAACTTAAACGAAGTGCATTAATAACGTTGCACTCCAAGGACCTGTAAGCGTTAACCGCTCGAGGCAAAACAATATTTTTTTTGAGGAGTTTTAAAATCTAATTAAAAATATTATGTCTAAAATTGGTCCACAGCCGTTAACCATAGAGCAATATAAAATAAGACAACAAAAGAGGGAATCGGCTAATAAAACAGCAATCCCAAAAGTGTCAAAACCCAAACGACGAGGGGGTTACACTAATAAGTTAAAAAGGGAAAAAGCGCTACTTCTGAGAGAAGTAAAATCAAACCCACCACCAAGTTGGGAACGCGCTACCAAAATTTGGGAGCGCATTAATGAAATACATGCTATACTAAAAGCATTTTTAAATAAAAAACACTAATTTTTTTTAACAAAAATATGCATAGATAATTTAAGAATATTTAAGTTATATACATATTATGTTCCAATAAATAAAATATTATAGTACATAAAATGGTCAAGAGCAAAAATCCAATTAATTTTAAGGAAAAAAAACTAAAAGAATCTTTTTCCAAGACTTAACAAATAGAACACTAAAGCTAGCCACGAGGAAAGGAATAGAAATAGATTTACCAACTTCTATACATGAAGCAATAGAATACAAATTCACATTACCCAGTCAAGACGAACAAACAAATAATATGGCACAAACAATAGTTGACTTTCTAGGCACAGCCTCAAAACTTATCTCTGATTTTGACGGGAAATCCGAAAATCTACGTTCTTTTATAGACTCGTTAACACTGGTTGACTCTATAAAGGGAACGCAAGAATCGGTAGCGGTATCCCTTATAAAAACTAAGCTGAAAGGGAACGCTAGAAACTTAATAGACACTGAAAACACTATTGCAGAAATTATTACTAAATTAAACAACAGTGTAAAAGGAGAATCAATTGAAGTGCTAACGGCGAAAATAATGAATATGAAACAAAACAATAAAACTGCAAACGACTATTGCAATGAAATAGAAAATTTAGCAAAACAACTAGAAAACGCATATATTGCGGATAAATTGCCCTTAGAAATTGCTACGAAATATTCAACTCAAACAGCAGTAAAGGCACTTACCAAAAACTGTACCATAGATAAGGTAAAACTTATAATGGAAGCAGGACAATTCAACAGCATGAATGAAGCTGTTAGTAAATTTGTTAATAGTTGCACTGAAGCAACTGGTCAGCAAAATGCAAAACTACACTTAGGGCAATAGGAAAAATTTTTCTCAAATTAAAATTTGAAAATTTCTGTATACCGCATAATTTTCAAGTAGTGTAAAATAACTTTCCCATACCTTGTGATGGAATCATCGGTATGGATTTTATCAAAAGGTATAACTGTGTATTAGATTTTAATAAATACTGCGATTACCTTGTCCTACGCCCTTTTAACATTCCGAAACCTATACAAATTCCGATTACGAATACATGCAAGGAAATAATATTACCAGCTAGATCAGAAGTTGTACGTCAAATTAAATTAAATTCTCCAGAAAGCGAACTTCTAATACCAAATCAAGAGCCTTCGCCAGGCATTTTTATTGCAAATACTCTGGTAAAAACAAAATACGCATTTATTCGTATCATGAATACTACTAATAATGTAATCACAATTTCACAAAACAATATCAAAACTGAAAATATCACTGATTATATTCGGACTGTGACGGAGACTAGTTATAGATTACAAACAAATAAACAAAAAACTGATAGCAGACAAATTCCCGTTACCACGGATAGATGATATTCTCGACCAATTAGGTAGAGCTAAATACTTTTCATGTTTAGACTTAATGTCAGGATTCCACCAGATTAGCTTAGAGAAACACTCAAGAGACTACACGTCCTTTTCAACAAATAATGGATCTTTCCGATTTACTAGACTTCCTTACGGTCTAAAAATAGCACCTAATTCTTTTCAAAGAATGATGACTCTTGCATTCAGCGGTCTTAAGCCAGACCAAGCCTTCCTTTACATGGATGATTTAGTCGTTTTTGGATGTTCAGAGAAGCACATGCTTTCCAATCTAACTGATGTCTTTGAATTATGCCGAAAACATAATCTCAAATTACAGCCAGAAAAATGTTCATTTTTCAGGAAAGAAGTAACTTACCTTGGTCATAAATGCTCGGACAGCGGAATTCTTCCAGACGATAGTAAATATGCGATAATCGAAAACTATCCAACTCCAAAAGATGCGGATAGCGCGAAAAGATTTGTAGCTTTCTGCAATTACTATCGCAGATTTATTAAAAACTTCTCAGAATATTCCAGACATCTGACAAAACTATCAAAGAAAGGTATATCATTCAACTGGACTAAAGAGTGCGATTATGCATTTAAATATCTTAAAAAGGCATTAATGAGTCCAACACTGCTACAATATCCAGACTTTACAAAAGAATTTTGTATAACAACAGACGCAAGCAAATATGCTTGTGGAGCAGTCCTTACACAAGAATTTGAAGGCAAACATATACCAATTGCTTACGCTTCAAAAACTTTTACTCAAGGCGAAAGCAATAAGTCAACCATCGAACAAGAGTTAACTGCTATACGCTGGGCTATTACTTATTTCAGACCATACATCTATGGCAAACATTTCACTGTCCGTACAGACCACTGTCATACTGGTTTTCAATGAAAAACCCAAGTTCTAAACTAACAAGAATGCGTCTTGATCTTGAAGAATATGACTTTACTGTAGAATATCTTAGGGGAAAAGACAATTACGTAGCAGACGCACTGTCACGCATAACCATAAAAGATTTCAAAGACATGACAGAAAAAGCCAATTCAATTTTAAGGATCACAACACGATCCATGGCAAATAATACCTCCAATAAACCGCAGAATAATATTAATGATAACAATGAAAAGCCCAATATGTACGTACCTATTAAAAATTCTGACGTCAGAAAATATTATAAACTAAAGATTACGCCTACAGGAAGTTACATTAAAATAGGAAAAACTGTAATCACATATATAAATATTGATGATATATTTACTAATGGGAAATTTGACTTAGGACAATTTTTCCCTAGGCTAGAAAAAGTGGCCGGTAAAATGAAAATTGAGAAATTACAAGTGGCACCTACCGAGAAAATTTTCGAATTTATCTCAATAAATAATTTTAAAGAAATGGGCAATAAAATGTTAAATAAATTAAAAATAGCGCTATTAAATGGGGTGGCCCAAATAAATAACAAGAATGCCAAGGCAATTCTAGATATTATGCGGAAATATCACGATGATCCCGTAGAAGGAGGACATTGTGGAGTGTACAGAACATTAGAAAAGATAAAGAGGTATTACTATTGGAAAAATATGTCAAAAGACATAACGAAATATGTAAAATCATGTCAAAAATGTCAAACATCTAAAACTACCAAACATGTCAAGAGTCCAATGATTCTTACACCAACACCTGTACAAGTATTTGATACGGTGTTTGTAGACACAATAGGACCATTTCCATGTTCAATCCATGGAAACGAATACGCTATTACAATAATATGCGATTTAACAAAATATCTAGTAACCATACCTATACAAGACAAAAACGCCAAAACAGTTGCTAAGGCAATATTTGAAAATTTCATTCTTACCTACGGTCCAATGAAGACGTTCATATCGGACATGGGTACTGAATACAAAAATGCTATGTTGATGGAACTATGTAATCTACTTAAAATTGAAAAACTAACCTCAACAGCACATCATCACCAAACCTTAGGTACGATAGAAAGAAGTCACAGAACTTTTAACGAATACGTACGGTCTTACATATCTGTAGATAAAACCGAGTGGGATGAGTGGCTCAAATATTTTACATATTGTTTCAATACAACACCATCGACAGTACACAATTACTGTCCTTATGAATTAGTTTTTGCAAAACTACCCAATATGTTTCAACAATTCGTTGAGGTAACTATGCAAAGGAGGCAAAATTTAAATTAGAAATAGCCTTTAAAAGAGCTAGAATATTATTAGATAGAAATAAGATATTACAAAAAGAAAATTATGATAAGGAAACGTCAGCATATAACTTTAAAATAGGAGATTTAGTTTTATTTAGAAATGAAGTAGGTCATAAATTGGATAATCAATATAAAGGACCATTTAAAATTAAGAGAATAGATTTAAGAGATAATGTAACCATAGTTAATAAGACAACCAATAAAGAACAAACTGTTCATAAAAATAGACTTAAGATATACCACAACAACAATAAATAATAGTACATGTAAGAAAACTATCCGGATAGTTTAAGAAAAATTAATAATACTGATATAAGAACAGCTTTAGAAAGCCAATAAATAAAATAAAAACAAATAATTATTTTTTCATATTTTGTAAAAGAATAAAACTTCCATAAAACTACCGTTGTATGAACATTCTTATAAAAAGCGGAGGTGTAGTGTGACTGATCGGTCAATGTTACTATCACATAAGTACTGTAATAAACAGTCTAAATTGCCGACACACTGGCATTCACAACAATAAGCTCATGTTACACTGTACACATGCAGTTGAGTAAACCAACAGACAAGTGGTTTACAAAATAATGCAACGATCAGCATTTTCTCATTGCATTTGTTCTATTTAAGTAAATTTGTAAAAATAGAAATAATAAGAATTTAATAATTCCACTCAAACCTGAATTTTGTAAATTACTCAAAATTCATGATTGCCTGGTATTTTACTAAAGTTAAGATATGGATAAATTAGGTTAAGTATAGAAATAAGAGGTTGAGTGTAATTTGTAAAAATACTCAACCAAATAGTATATAAGAAGAACAATTTGTTAGAATAGTCAAGAATTAAATAAACATCGCTAAGTAGCTCTAATCGCGGAGCACTAAAGCTAAAAATAAAATAAACATTTTGTTTAAACACTACAACTCAATGACACCATAACTGATGAAAATCAGCAAATTTATGTAAGTTCGTATTTTTCTCTGCTTTTATTATTTCTGTTTTTTAACTTTTCGTGTTTTTTTTTACAGACTAATGCCATTAAATTATCTCTGAAAGGAAAATTGCCAAAAACTTTAACGGCAATTTTATCTTTGCAATTGATTCTTGCTAAAAATATTGATGGCACTCATGGAAAAAAAGCGTTTGATGGATTATACAAAAATTTTTGAAGCACTAATAAATGCGATTCGGCCTCTCTGTAATGACCTACGCAACGCTTTAGCTATTATCAAAAAACGCCATTTTCATAACGTTTGTGTTAAAAAAAGTACATATTTTTCATTTTTGTACATATATATATTTTTCATTTAGTCTTAAGTCATGAATTATACTTGATTTAACATTTAATGTCTAATCTGCTTTTATTATTTCTGTTTTTTAACTTTTCGTGTTTTTTTTTACAGACTAATGCCATTAAATTATCTCTGAAAGGGAAATTGCCAAAAACTTTAACGGCAATTTTATCTTTGCAATTGATTCTTGCTAAAAATATTGATGGCACTCATGGAAAAAAAGCGTTTGATGGATTATACAAAAATTTTTGAAGCACTAATAAATGCGATTCGGCCTCTCTGTAATGACCTACGCAACGCTTTAGCTATTATCAAAAAACGCCATTTTCATAACGTTTGTGTTAAAAAAAGTACATATTTTTCATTTTTGTACATATATATATTTTTCATTTAGTCTTAAGTCATGAATTATACTTGATTTATCATTTAATGTCTAATGGCGACAAGGAAAAAAAGTCACTTAATTAACTAGATGTGCTTACTTAAAAACCAGTTAGTAGTTACTTAAAAATGTGTTTGACTTCCTACAGGGTATATTTCGAAAAAAAAGGAATTGATTATTCAAATTTTTGGACTATACACATTGGTGGAAGGAATAACTAACGTCAAATCTATAATAGGGGAAGACGAATCGTAAAAAGATGAGGTTCCTTTATGTGACATTCCATTGACACCGAAAAGTCATCTCGGAAAACGAAAGGGAGATGATAGTACATCTGATATCCCAACTTCATCTAAAAGATCTGCCATATGTTTAAAAAAAATATAATGATTTAAAAGAGCTTTTAAAGCAATATATGAACGAAAACACCAGGAGCTATTAAGCTCCATAAAAACCGTCACAGAAATTTTTAATAAAAATGAGGGAAATTGGATATTATAGCATCGAACATAAGAGGTGTACATGAGGCAATAGCCAACCTAAGTATGAATGTTGCTACAGAGTTACAAAGACACAATCAACAAATGGAAAAAAACTGCCAATGAAAAGAACGAACTTAAAAAGCAAGATCTAAAAATAAAGGAAAAAACAACTTGAAATAGGTCTTATTAAATACAGAGAAAATAAGTCTGATTTAAGTGTTTAGCGGCATGCTATTTAGTATTCTTTTTCAAGCAATTTTTGATCTCAGATGAAATGATAGATTTTTCTATTTTTAATTTTTTATTTAAATAAATAAAACTAAAATGCATAAACAAATCATTAATTCAAGCTTTGAGCAATGTTATCTTGTATGACATTTAAAGTATTTCCTGTACTTGTATTTGGTTCTTCGTTTTCGATTTCGTCATTCGTTTCTTCATCCAAAAACTCTTCTGTATCTTCAGTTGGATCAGGAATTTTTAAAGTATTATACAAGTTGTGTAATGCGCAGCAAATATTGATAATTTATGACACTTTTATAGGCGAATATTAAAGAGTTTTCGATAAACACCGAAATCGGCTTTTCAGAACGCCTATCGTTCTTTCGATTATATTCCTTGCGGAAGTATGTCTCCTATTACAGTAGTATTCCGGTATAACGATTATGCGATTTAACGACGGCACAATTCGTTACCATTGTGTAAGTTAACGGAACAAATGTTTAAACGAACAAGAAAAGATGCAACTAAAAGAAATAGACAAAATCCAAACGTACCCACGAATAACATAAGAAGCAAGTAGTATAAATATATAAATTCACACGTTCCCACTTGTGCAGGTGTTTGACATCAGATGACATTTTCCCAACTACGCTGATGGATACCTGGAAGAGTATCTGGCGATTTTTCTTTGTTGCCATACTTTTGCTGAAGAAGCTTATTATTGGATGTATGACAAATTTAGCTTAGAATAATATTTCAGATATTGATGTTAGAAATAAGTTTTAGTTTTTAGTTTTATCTGAAACTCAGCGCACAGAGTTGCGCTTAACAATTTAGATTATTATTAAAATAAAAAATTGTTTTTTTTTATTAAATTAAATATTCAAAATTGTAACTGGCGCCCGAGCAGGGACCCCGATATAAGTCCTTTGAAAAATAAGTCTTGAGGAGGCTCCCTAGTACATAAAAAAACGGGGGTGATTTATGTCACAGCCTTCAAGCCCGGTCGCGGAAATGTGAAAAATAATCGAAAATAAGATTGTTAATTAAAAATAAGTAAAAATAAAAATAATAATAATAGTGACTAAAAACAATTGAAAATAAAAAAAATAATAGTGACTAAAAAGTATTGAAAATAAAAATAATTGTAATTTAAACTAAAAATAATAATAGAATAGTGACGAAAAATAATTACAAATAATGAAAACAGTGACTAAAAATTATTGAAAATAAAAATAATAGTAGTGAACAAAAATCTTAAGAAAATTAAATAAAAATGTTAAGTGTGACTAAAACTTTTCAGCAAATTAAATAAAAATTTAAATGAATCTAAACTGAAGAGCAAAAAAATAAAAAAAGTTAATTATTTAAATTTAAAAATTTGTGGAGAAACACAAAAATTATTTAATAATATTTTTGCTTGAAACACTAGTGGTGAAAAACTAATTGAACTCAAGTTCTCTTAAATTTTTGTGAGTAAACATATTTTAACCAATTGAAATAAAATGAGGGCCTATAACCAACAACAATTAAAATTGTTGTGACAAACTTAAAAGCAATAAAAACATTCTTTATATTGAACAAAATAAAATAAGTTGAAATTTAGAGAGAATTATAAAATTTAAACAACGTTTTAAATTAAAAATTAATAACAAAAGATATTAAAGAAAACAATCCTTTATGTAAAAGCGCATAGAAATAATGGATCTTAAAAATAAACAACATCACCTAGAGTTTCTAACAACACCTACTTAGGGAAGAATCAACTAATCATCATCAAAATCAACAATCGACAATGTTCATCACTTTAGCGTAAGATATTATATTAGTTATTTTGTATCTTATTATTACTAATCTTTGAGTGATTAAATAAAATAAATCACGAAACGTGTCATCTCTTGTAAAATAAAAGAAAACAATTAATTAAAAAGCATTTTATCAAGATTTTACTATTTCGTTTATAAATTATGTCGAATCCAAACAATTTAATACGCCCCGCGATCTGCCCTGCGGATGGCCCACCGAATCCTACACCTGCTCCCTCACAACAATCTTTAGTAAAGACCAGTAAGCAACAACTGTTGCAAGCACGATCCGAAATTATTTTCACTTACACGGTAGAGAGTTAGTGCAAAATGTGCTAAATCCAAACTCAGACCTTTCTCTATATAGATTAGGCGACCTTGACAAAATTGCAGACGAAGTCCGGTGCCTACGGGAATATTCAGGCGAACCAGGGGAGTTCAACTCCCCGGTTGACAGGATACTTCCAATTTAAAAACCTCTTAAAGGGACTCAAAAATATTACGGAATCTTCAGCGTAGTCCGAAACAAAATAATCGGCAACGCTGACATTGCTTTAGAATCTTATAACACAGCACTTGAGTGGAAGGCAATTTCGAAATGCCTAACACTCCATTACGCAGACAAGAGAGATCTAGGTACATTCATTGCCTGATAGCGTCTGTTTCCCCAATGGGGCGGCTATCAGCTACCCTGTATCGAATGTTTTACCTTTCAATGAGACTGGGCATTCTGTTAGGGTACGTCCGTTTTTCTGTGTCAGCTAGATCCACGGTCCACTGTCCGAAATCCACGAGCGTCTGTTCACCATATTGGTGCGGCTTAGTGGTCTGCCTAGTCCACACTAGGCAGCGTCTACAACTACATGGCAGTATGTATAAAATGCAACAACACCCACCCCAAATGAAATGAAGAAGAAGGAAAAATGACCCAAGTATCCGGTCGGGGGCTTAATAATCTCCGGAGACCCTATTCCCGTGGTGGCGATTTCCGGCCGCTAGTTAGGTTGGAACGCCAGGCCTGACTGGTCTGCAAATTCCTGGTGTCACCGGAAATGCAGGAGGAGACTCTGGGAAACCAGGGTCATCCAAATGCGTACAGACTGCACAAAATAGTGCACAAAAAGGCAGCGAAGTGCCTCTGGATTTCACTCCAAGCACTTCCAAAGCAGCCAAGGTCCGTGCCGCAAGGCTAAAATCCCTGCTTCGGGCGCTGTAGGAACACAGCAAGGTTCCACAGCTAACCCAGTGCCGGTTGTGAGCGGCGGAACTGCGAACCAGATTTCGGGTTCCAATGTCTCACCTCCTCCCGCCAGTAAGGTGACAGCGAACAAAATTTCGGGTTCCCAACCTGTGCCTTCAGCCGCAAAAGGCAAACCAATTCCCCCACGGCACGCCCAACATGCCAGAAGGGCCTTTTTGAAACGGCGTGCTGCCGAGAAATGTGTGGATCAGTTGGGCAAAAAGCCATTTGAGTCCCTTACGAAGGAGGAATCTACCTCATTGAAATGGGCAAGATTTTATCTGGCTGGCCTGCAAAAGCCCCCTTCTTCATCTACGGTTGTGCCTAAACGGCAAAGATCTGAGGAGGAGGCTCAAGCGCAGAGTCAGCAGCCCGCTACAAAGCGTCCAAAGCATAGATCTATGGACAGGAGCTTTGGTGAGGTTGCAAAGAGCAACCTGGTACGTGCCGTAATCGACAGGAATGACGCGGATAGCTCCATCTCCCACGCTAACTGGAAGGTGGTACGCAAGAAGTTGATGGGAGTGTTCTGGAGGGTCATTTAAGACAACCCAGGACCCTTTCCTCAATGTGACGACGCAGGTTGGTTTCGTGGACGTGTCAAACTCATGGCATATTCAAATGAGCGTTCGGCTATGCTGTTAAAGCAGGCCGTCGCTCTTTTGGAAGGCCTATGGAAAGGAGCGAAGCTTGACGTTGTACCTCTTGAAGAGATACCCCGCAGGCCTAGAGCCACGGCACGAATACCGAACGAACCCGCTGAACCTAAGGATATAATGGAGCTCACTCGGGGAGGAAATCCTGAACTACCAACCAGTGACTGGAAGGTAGCAAAGGTTTCTGAACCTGAAGGAGCATCCAGACGGATCGTTGTCCTGCTGAGTCAGGAATCGCTGGCGCCGCCTCGGGAGAGACGAGAAAGGATCTATTACTGTTTCGAAACGATCCTTCTTCGTGTCTATCGGGGTAACCTAACTCCGGAGGGTGATGAGCCTACCCCGGAAAATGTGGTGAATGAGGAGACTGCCAGTCTGATCTCTGAGGAAGGCACCCTATCAAACTCAGAGTTTGTGGGTGAATTCTTTGAGGGAATGGACGAGGCAGTTGACGAGGACGCCCTCTTGGACTCGGACCAAGACGACGCCAACGTCACAATCATATCCGCAAACAGGGATGGTGAAGGTGACTCAAGTAAACCTTCACCACTCTAAAGCAGCTTCCGCTACACTACTCCTCCGCATCTCAGAGAGAGGGGAGGAAGTCGTATTAGCCTAAGAACCATGGCTTCATCTGGGTAAGGTTTGCGGGCTTGGTGTTAGAGGCTTCAAGCTGCTATATATGAATGGTCCAGGTAAGATCAGATAATGCATAGTGGCTAAGAGAAATTTGAATATCTTCATTCTCTCTGATTACAGCGATGAAGATACGGTAGCAGCTGCCTGGGAGACAAATGGCGGAACAGTTATAATAGTCTCCAGCTACATGGCGCATGAATGCGAAGCACCACCGCCAATGTTTCGCAAAGTGGTTAAGATGGCAGCCACACGGGACCTGCCGGTTATTGTTGGATCAGATGCCAATGCACACCATGTCATGTGGGGTAGCTCGGATTCCAATGCAAGGGGCGAGTCTCTTTTTGATTTCGCTCTTTGTCTGTTCACCATTGGTGCGGCTTGGTGGTGTGCCTAGTCCATACTAGGCAGCAGTTATAACCACATGGCAGCATGTATAAAATGCAACTTTTACCCACTCCAATAATGAAAAAGAAAAAATGCCCGGATAGATCGGGGGCTTCATAATCTCCGGAGACCCTATTCCCGCGGTGACGATTTCAGGCTGCGGTGAATCGAATGTTATGAGATCCAGGCTAGTCAGGTTGGAACGCCAGGCCTGACTGGTCTGCAAGTTACTGGTGTCACCAAAAATGCAGGAGGAGACTCTGGGTAACCGGGATCATCCAAATGCGAACTAAATGGCTGGCCTGCAAAAGCCCCCTTCTACATCTACGGATGTGCCTAAACGCCAAAGATCTGAGGAGGAGGCTCAAGCGCAGAGTCAGCAGCCCGCTACAAAGCGTCCAAAACATAAATCCATGGACAGAAGCTTCAGTTAGGTTGCAAAAGGAAACCTGGTACGTGCCGTCATTGATCGGAATGACGCGGATAGCTCCATCTCCCACGCTAACTGGGAGGTGGTACCCAAGAAGTTGATGGGAGTGTTCTGGAGGGTCATTAAAGACAACCCAGGTCCCTTCCCTCAATGTGACGATGCAGGTTGGTTTCGTGGACGTGTCAAACTCATGGCATGTTCAAACGAGCGTTCGGCTATGCTATTAAAGCAAGCCGTCACCCTTTTGGAAGGCCTATGGGCAGGAGCGAAGCTTGACGTGACACCTCTAGAAGAGATACCCCGCAGGCCTAGAGCCGTGGCACGAATACCGGACGAACCAGCCGAACCTAAGGATATAATGGAGCTCATTCGGGGAGGAAATCATGAACTACCAACTAATGATTGGAAAGTAGCAAAGGTTTCCGAACCTGAAGGGGCATCCAGACGGATCATTGTCCTGCTGAGTCAGGAATCGCTGGCGCCGCTTCGGGAGAGACGACGAAGGATCTATTACGGTTTCGAAACGATCCTTCTTCGTGTCTACCGAGGCGACGACAGGGGTAACCTCACTCCGGAGGCCAGTCTGATCTTTGAGGAAGGCACCCTATCAAACTCCGAGTTTGCGGATATGAGTTTGACGTCAACGTCACAATAATATCCGCAAACAGGGATAGTGAAGGTGACTCAAATAAACCTTCACCACTCTAAGGCAGCTTCCGCTGCACTACTCCTCCGCATCTCGGAGAGAGGGGAGAAGATCGTTTTAGCCCAAGAACCATGGCTTCATCGGGGCAAGGTTTGCAGGCTTGGTGTTACGAGGCTTCAAGCTACTGTATATGAATGGTCCGGGTAAGATCAGATCATGCATAGTGGCGAAGAGCAATCTGAATATCTTCATTCTCTCTGATTACAGTGATGAAGATACGGTAGCAGCTGCCTGGGAGACAGACGGCGGTACGGTTTTAATAGTCTCCAATTACATGGCGCATGAATGCGAAGCACCGCCGCCAATGCTTTGCAGAATAATTAAGATGGCAGCCACACGGGACCTGCCGGTTATTGTTGGAGCAGATGCCAATGCACACCATGTGATGTGGGGTAGCTCGGATTCCAATGCAAGGGGCGAGTCTCTTTTTGATTTCGCTCTTTGTAATAATTTATACGTTGTAAACGTTGGGTCAGAGCTCACTTTTGTTGTAGTGAGAAAAGGGAGGTTCTTGACTAGTTAGTACTAAGCACTCAGATTTGATTAGGGCATGGAAGGTTTCTAGTGACTGCTTGTTCTCTGATCATAGGTATATTGAATTCGATGTGGTAATTCGGGTATATGGGGTCATTCCCCGACGGAACAGAAGGACTGGGAGCGTAAATGGACCCTCGTTTCTGGTTTTCTTTCGAGCCCACCGAGAATAGAAAATCGGCGGGACATTGAAACCGCGGTGAATGCATTAACCAATGCGTTTGAGCACGCGACTTCGGAATCTTGCAGATTAAATATCTGCCGAGGTAAGAGCAAACCACCCTGGTGGAGCTCAGATATTGCGGAGGCACGAAAAGCCTCCCGTATGCTTTTCAATGAGGCTAAGAGATCAGGAAACTGGTCCTCAGTGAATAGATTCAAGAACATGGTAAGAAATGCGAAGCAAAGGTCTTGGAGATCCTTCTGCAGTGGAGTGGAGGGTTCCTCCGAGACGAGCAGACTTCGTAAGATTCTATCGGCAACGCCCATTGTCCCTAGTTTCATTAAGAAACCATGTGGCAATTGGACCTTGAGTGCACAAGTGACCCTTGAGGTTCTCATGGAGACTCATTTTCCCGGCTCTGCTCATTTTAGGGGAGACGACTCAACCACCCTTGACTGCCGTGCATCAGTTCCCTTCCCTATAAATAGGGAGGGACTTATGTGGGCTTTGGGTAGTTTTGACCCGTTTAAATCTGCGGGGCCTGACGGTATCATACCGGCTGATTTGCAGCATAATGCGGATATTGTTATACCATGGTTAATTCCGATATACACAGGATGTATTGCATGGTCGTATATCCCGGAACCGTGGACTTTTTGCTTTGTGGTCTTTATTCCCAAGGGAGGGAGACTTCGCACAGTGAACCGAAGGACTTTAGACCTATAAGTCTATCCTCCTTCCTTTTGAAAACTCCGGAACGGACAATTGACTCCACTTGAGAAGGACGATTAATACGGACCGACTCTCCGCCTCTCAACACGCGTATGTCAAGGGCAGATCTGTTGAGACGGCACTACACACGCTTGTGGGATGCATAGAGAAATCCCTAGAGCATAAGGAATATACATTGGTTGCCTTTCTAGATATAGAAGGGGCATTCAACAATGTGAAACCAGAGGCCATCACGGTGGCCCTGGAGAAATGACCAAATGACCTCCTTAGTTTAAGGAAATAAGACACTTCAGGAGTTCTATCAGAGAGTTTGTTCACACCTCTCTTTGATACTAAATAAAATAGGATGCATGGAAGTAGGAAACGAATCCCTTCATTTATTAACGCAAACGTATCGCGCAAAAGCGCTAGACGCTTTTATAAGAGGTTTAAAGAGTGACTTGCTCAGATTACTGCGAATACAAGAGCCAGTCGCTCTGCCTCAGGCCTTACATCTGTGTCTTGTGCCTCCAAGGAAACATAATGAGCTTGGAGAACAGATGTTTCATCCCCAATTGGCATGCATGCCGCAACCAAGGGCTTATCCAGGCAGAATTAAATTTTGAAAAATATTGCAAGGAAAAGTGAATCTTTTTGAAAAGAGAAAACGAATAAAACTAAATTTAGAAGTTAAAATTTAAAGAATCAAAATTAAGAAAATTATGCGATTTATTAGATTTATCTCTTTTAAATCCTATGAGAAAGTAAAAATTATTAAAGTAATAAATAATTGTCTAGGTATAAATTCCTTTTGATTTTTCAGTTTTATAAAGTTTTCTTTAAGTGTCTATTTAATACCTACTTTACATCCTGGTTGGAAAACCTTTTGTTTTTAACGAGTAAACCGCTAACGGTATTTAAGTGTTGTTGGCCACTTTCTTAGTTATAAAAATTCATTCGCTTGGAATATCTTCAGAAGAGCACTACGTGTAAGTTTTTTACAAGGTAAATATAAATTATCAGGCATGTCACAAATTGCTTTCGGAATTAAAATGATTCCGAAGTTACCATTCCAATCGGAATGGTTTTAGCTTCTAAAGATTCCGTTCGGTTTTAGTAAACCAGAGAAAATGAAAATACAAAACCACTTATGTATGTTCAAAATATGGCAACATAAAACCGAATGTAGCAAAACAAAAAACAGCGGACTTAAAAAACAATAAAAATTCAAGAAATATTTGTGGTATATTGCGATTTTTTAAAAAAGTTTACACAAAAAAAAAATGCCCAGAATATCTATAATTGCAGCGACGGAAGAAATAAATAATGAAAAGTTGCGTCGCAGAGGTTTAAGGGATTCTTCAGATCCTTTAGCGTATCCAGGCACTGTAAGCATTGAAAAATTAATACATACATATCTATAAATTAATAGCAATTTCTAATCGCAGTTTTTTAAGCTATTACCGACTAAATAAAGAGGCTTTTATTATGGTGTTGGAGAAAATATCTAATGATCTTCCGAGCTCGACAATACCATCAGTGCTACAGCTAGCGACTGCACTTAGGTTTCTGGCAACTGGTTCTTTTCAAGGAGTTATAGGTAAGCAAAGTTTTCAAAATTTCTTATCTATAAAAAGATGTTAATATTATTAATATTACAGCAAAAGATGTTGATGTAAGTCTTGGAAGCAGCACGGTTTCTATGATTCTGTGGAGAGTCATTAATGCTATGGAAACCCATATATGTCCGCATTGGATAAGGCTCCAAATGTCTGCTGATGAAAAGCCGAAATCAAAAGCATTTTTTCTTGAAAAATACCAAATTCCTGTTGTAGTTGGCTGTATTGACGGTACGCACATCAAGTTGACTAAGCCGCATAAAGATGAATCTCTCTTCCTAAACCGAAAGGGATCGTTCAGCATCAACACAATGATTGTAAGAACATTTTATTATGAGTACTGTACAATAGTTTTTTATTTTCTTGGTCTGTTTCATTAGATATGCGATTATAAAATGAAAGTCAGGGCTGTGGATGCTTGCAGACCTGGTTCTTGCCATGACTCTTTTATTTGGAACATTAGCGTTGCAAGAACTTATTTTTTAAATTCATATTCAAATGAAGATAAAAATTCGTGGCTGCTGGGCGATTCAGGATTTGGTTTAGAACCCTTTTTACTTACACCTTACAAAAATGTGGTGGCAGAAACAATGGAACACAGATTTAACAAAAAACATTTTTCCTGTCGCAACATAATAGAACGCACAATCGGGGTATTAAAAAGTCGTTTCAGGTGTTTGCAGGGTACTTTAGTATGCACTTCAGAAAAGGTTATTAAAATCATAAATGTTTGCTGTGCCTTACACAACATTTGTAGGGAGTTCAACATACATTTTGAAGAAGACCTTACATTACGGCCAGGCGAATATGATTATATATCTAACGAAAACGATGTGGAAGAACCTTTAGAAAGACATTTGTTTAATATTGCCAAAAGGCTTAGGAATAATATTGCAATACAAATAAGTTAGTTTTAAATATTTATTTTTATTGAATTCACTTTTTTCATTTATTAATAAAAACCACTTATAAATGTTAATTATTATTTAAATTCATTTTTCTAAATTCATTTGGATGGTTAAAATTTTTTGTAATTGTTTATTATTCTTTGTGACTTTTCGGAAATTTTTGAAAAAACTAACAAGAAAAAAGAACGACAATATCTTTTAAACAAATTCCGTTTATTTTTTATAAAGGATTAAGTTTATTTTTTATTAATATCATATCAAAATTAATTTATTTTGGATCAATAAGCAAGAAAATTAATATCCTTACCTATAAAAAAAAGTTTTGGATGGTTTTTATGTTAACAAAATGCTCAAAATATCAGTTCCACATAGCAAACTGAAAGTGGTTTCATTTCGAAAATTTTTTTCGTTTTACGTTTTCTACAGAAGCAAAATACGGAATCAATTCCACTTCCGACGGAATTTAGTTCTGTGACATGGCTGTAAAAATTATTTTTCACAAATAAAAAAAGAGAACTTGTTCTCCAATATTCAATATTGAAATTAATTAATCTGTGTTTTACTTTCTCTTTTTACATTTGGAAAATTTACTAGGATTAACGCCGAAAAAAATTTAGAAAATTTTTTCTTTAAATGTGAATCAATTTTAAAATATTAATATCTCTTAAAAAAACCTTTTAGAACCACTAGTGCGACCTCTATGGGACCCTCCAATAGAAATAAGAAATATTTTAACACAAACATAATCTTTTTAGAACCACTATTGCGATAGAAATAAGAAAAATTTTAACACAAATATAATTTTTATTAATATACTTAATTATGTCTAATCATAATAACTTGGTCAGGGCCCTAGTCCTGCAAGTTTATGTTCCAAACCCAGCTCCTAATATTGATAATAATAGAAACATGGAAAAAATGATAGCTACAATTTGCGCACAGCAATGTCAAATAGCAATTAGTCAGCTACTAGATCCCAACGCAAATATAGGAGATATTGATCAGGTAATAGAAGAAAGATATAGGAACGATTTAGCCGATTTAGATAAGGTCCCGGACGTTGTTAGGAATATCAGGGATTTCTCCGAAAACCCCTAGGATTTTAGCTCTTGGAAAAAGAGCATAGACAGATTCCTTGGACTATACGACTTTAAGAAGGGAACCCCAAAATGTTTTGCAATACTTAATACAATTCGAAATAAAAATGTAGGTTGTGCTTACGCGGCACTAGAGACTTACAATACAATATGTCACTACATCTTGGTATGAAAGAACCTAAAGACCTCTCACAAGCACTTCACTTATGCTTGAATATGAAAAACCAATTCGTGCGAACTCAATTTACAAACCCAAATAGGAATAACAACCATAAAATAGAGTACAATATCAGGATAAAAATCAAAGAAAGGCTGCTTTCCTAAACGTCTGAATGCAAAGTCAAAGTTGTGCTAAAATCAAGCAGTACTACTTTGCAACACTGAAAAGCAAATTGCATTGTTAAATTAAACTTTGCAACACTATTGACGTTTAGGAACATATGTTTGCTTTGCATTATTAGAAACAATTTGTGAAACACAATGACAGCAAATAAAATTATGTTTGAAAGATTTTTGGATTTGTGCTGTGAAAATAGTTCCAGAAGCCAAATAATTAATGCTAGAATTGCTTTAAAAATAAAAGCTTTTTTCACTTCAGCAACATATTCCAAAGAGAATACCAAAAACAAGAATTTTGCTTCTTCGATATTTTGTCATATCTTCATGGATGATCCCAGTTTACTACTCTAAATGGCGTAAATTCAGATTTACTGAATCTTCATTTAGGTCTTCCTCAAGGTTCAGTACTTGGTCCATTGCTATTTACACTTTATATTAATGAATTTCCTTTCCTGATTAATTCGCCTATATGTAAGGCATTTTTAATCGCAGATGACGTTGCTCTGCTTTTTAATTGTGATCTGATTTTCCTGATGTTTTGCAGAATAACGCTGAATATTGTCTTAAGATTATGTCTGACTGGACTTTATATAATCATTTTTCAATAAATGCCACGAAGACTAAGGCAATTGTTTTTAGCCCTTGTGATCATATAGATCTAGAATTTTTTATTAAAGGTGTAAGGATTGCATTTCTGGATTGGATAAAAATCTTAGGAATTATCTTGGACAGAAGACTTAATTTTGAATCTCATACTGATTTAATTGCAGGCAGAATATTACAAATATTGCGCAGATTATATTCCATTAATGCATTTTTTCCATTTAATGTAAGGCATCGATTGGCTTATGCTCTAATGATGTCGCAAGTTTTATACAGACTTGAGATTATATCTGGAACCACTTTTATTGTTGTATCCAGAATATTTCGTATTGTGAATGCTATTGTTCGTTTTGTTTACAATGTGCGACGGAGAGAGCATATTTCAAATTATGTAAAACATTTTTTGGGATGTACTTTTCTTAATTTTCTGAAGTTACGTCGTTTGATTCTTTTTTATAAGGTTATTAAAACTGGTAGACCAGTATCAATATATAGGAGATTTGCCTTCAGTCGTTCGACAAGAAATCCTCAGATCTAGATCCCTAGGATCGTGAATTCATTTTTCGAGAAATCATTCCTTATAAGTGTAGCTCGGTGCTGGAACCACTTACCGATTGAATTGTGCATTTTTAGAAATATTAAAAAAGCAAAATGATAGTCTAAAAAATAGCGTTTTAGAAGTGGTTAAAATATTTGAAACTAAAAGATACAATAGAACAATATTTAATGTGAATTTAAAAATAGACCTTGAATCCTACACAAAAGTATTAGCTCAGATAAAAGTTTGTTTCGGGACGAACTAAGGAAAGGTCTCGCAGAAATACAAACCAAATTTGACACGATTCTGTGTGAAGTAAAATCGGAATTACATTCCAAATTCTTTGAACTTGAAGATAAAATAAACGGTTGTAATACGCTGATAAAAACAATTGAAGACACCGCAACAAACAAAATTAAATTCCTAGAAGGTCAAAATGAATTCTTACAAAAACGTTTTAATAGATCTGACATACTAATAAATGGTCTACCTAAATACCAAAAACACATCAAGGATATAGTAATTAATATTTTCAATTAGCTCAAAGTAAAAATCGGCACTTCTGATCTAAACTGTTGTCATTTTATTAACAAAGGTAATACAGTGCTTGTAAAATTGAATAAAGTATTGAAAAGAGATCTCGTAATGAAAAACTATTTTATATCAAGAAATTTGTATCTTTTATCATTTATAAAAACTGATATAAATAAAAGGATTTATTTAAATGATCACCTTGGACTGTTGGACAGCTGGAGAGTTCTTTCGTAAATGTCGCAAATTACTTAAGGAAAAAAAGTTTATTAAATATCGCTTTTGTAACTCGGATGAACCGAAGTCAACAATAACATTAAACGATAACAGCATTAAAATGTTCAACTTTGAGGAATTTTGTTTATTTTTCAATACCAGTGCATTGTTAGATAACAATAAATCAAATCCTCATTAGCATCAATTTAATGTCATGCATAACTACAAATTTTGATTTCCATGGATATTGATCTCATTTCATCAAATAATAATAATAATGTTTGCTCTAAGGTCTTCGAGATAATTATTAAGAAAAAGATGTTATCCCATTTAAATAGTACTAATAATATTAATCCATATCAGTCGGGATTTAGAAAAGGACATAGTACAACAGGCGTATTATTAGATATCACTGAATCTATTAGGGAGAATATGGACAAGGATCTGGTTAGTATTTTAATTTTTCTAGACTATTGTAAGGCTTTTAATTCTATAAGTCATTCTTTATTGGTTGAGAAGCTTTCTCGTATATTTAATTTTAATTTAAGTGCTTGCAAACTTATTTACTCTTTCTTATCTGAACGTACTCAGTATGTTCAAGTGCAACAGGAGACCTTCTGTATGATCTCAATAAGTCGTGGAGTACCGCAAGGTTCTATTTTAGGCCCTTTACTATTTCTTTTGTACGTGAATGACTTGTTCAATGAGTTGAATACATTAAGATGCTACACCTATGCAGATGACTTACAATTACTTGCTGGATTTGATTTATTTTGCTTGCCAACTTTTGAAAGACATATAAACCATGAACTTTCAAAATTGCTTCATTGGTCAACTTGCAATTTTCTTAAATTAAATCCCTCGAAGTGCAAACTAATGGTGTTTTCTAAACATCCTATTAGCATTAATATTATGCTTGGTGCCAAATTGTTATAATCATTATAGAACCCTTGGTATTATACTGGATGATAAATTAACTTTTGACTTGCAGATTAACTCTGTTATATCACGCATCTCCTGGACGTTGCGAAAATTGTATAGTATTGGAATTGAAGTTTACTCAGGTACATCTCTCATGAATATGAACAGGTTGAAGGTATGCTTTAATAAAGTCTTGCGTTACATTTATAGACTTCATATTAACGACCATGTTTCGCATTATTATGAGGAGCTTTTAGGATGTACTTTTTATCAATATGTTCGTTTGAGGCAAATTATATTTTTTTATAAAATTATTAAATTTTGTGCACTAAGTTACTTACTGAATAAATTAAATTTCTCAATATCCAATAGAACACACTCTTTAATTTGTCCTATGCATTCTTTCTTGGTAATGCACAGGTAGTTTCGCATTAACATAGCAAACAAATTCCGTTTATTTTTTTGTTTTTTTTATAAAGGATTAAGAAAAAGTTTATTGTTTTATTAACATCATATCAAAATTAATTTATTTTGGATCAAGAAGCAAGAAAATTAATATCTTTACCTATAAAAAAAAGTTTTGGATGGTTTTTATGTTAACAAAATGCTCAAAATATCAATTCCACATAGCAAACTGAAAATGGTTTCATTCCGAAATTTTTTTTCGTTTTACGTTTTCTACAGAAGCAAAATACGGAATCAATTCCTCTTCCGAACGGAATTTAGTTCTGTGACATCGCTGTATAAATTATTTTTCATAAATAAAAAAAGGGAACTTGTTTTCCAATATTCAATGTTGAAATTAATTAACCTGTGCTTTTATTTCTCTTTTTACATTTGGAAAATTTACTCGGATCTACGCCGAAACAAATTTAGAAAATTTTTTCTTTAAATGTGAATCATTTTTAAAATATTAATATCTCTTCAAAAAAAAAAAACCCCTTTTAGAACCACTAGTGCGACCTCTATGGGACCCTCCAATAGAAATAAGAAATATTTTAACACAAACATAATCTTTTTACAACCACTATTGCGATAGGAATAAGAAAAATTTTAACACAAATATAAGTTTTATTAATATACTAAATTATGTCTAATCCTAATAACTTGGTCAGGGTCCCAGTCCTGCATGTTAATGTTCCAAACCCAGCTCCTAATAATGATAATAATAGAAACATGGAAGAAATGATAGCTAGAATTTGAACACAGCAATGTCAAATAGCAATTAGTCAGCTACTAGATCCCAACGCAAATATAGGAGATATGGATCAGGTAATAGAAGAAAGATATAGGAACGATTTAGCCGATTTAGATTAGGTCCCGGACGTTGTTAGGAATATAAGGGATTTCTCCGAAAACCCCTAGGATTTTAGCTCTTGGAAAAAGAGCATAGACAGAATCCTCGGACTATACGACTTTAAGAAGGGAACCCCAAAATGTTTTGCAATACTAAATACGATTCGAAATAAAAATGTAGGTTGTGCAGACGCGGCACTAGAGGCTTACAATACAATATGTCACTACATCTTGGTATGAAAGAACCTAAAGACCTCCCACAAGCACTTCACTTATGCTTGAAAATGAAAAACCAATTCGTGCGAACTCAATTTACAAACCCAAATAGGAATAACAACCATAAAATAGAGTACAATATCTGGATAAAAATCAAAGAAAGGCTGCTTTCCTAAACGTCTGAATGCAAAGTCAAAGTTGTGCTAAAATCAAGCAGTACTACTGTGCAACACTGAAAAGCAAATTGCATTGTTAAATTAAACTTTGCAACACTATTGACGTTTAGGAACATATGTTTGCTTTGCATTATTAGAAACAATTTGTGAAAAACAATGATAGCAAATAAAATTATTTTTGAAAGATTTTTGGATTTGTGCTGTGAAAATAGTTCCAGAAGCCAAATAATTAATGCTAGAATTGCTTTAAAAATAAAATCTTTTTTCACTTCAGCAACATATTCCAAAGAGAATACCAAAAACAAGAATTTTGCATCTGTTATTAAAGAAATGCCGGACGATATTTTTTCACATCTTCATGGAAGATCCCAGTTTACTACTCTAAATGGCGTAAATTCAGATTTACTGAATCTTCATTCAGGTCTTCCTCAAGGTTCAGTACTTGGTCCATTGCTCTTTACACTTTATATTAATGAATTTCCTTTCCTGATTAATTCGCCTATATGTAAGGCATTTTTAATCGCAGATGACGTTGCTCTGCTTTTTAATTGTGATCTGATTTTCCTGATGTTTTGCAGAATAACGCTGAATATTGTCTTAAGATTATGTCTGACTGGACTTTATATAATCATTTTTCAATAAATGCCACGAAGACTAAGGCAATTGTTTTTAGCCCTTGTGATCATATAGATCTAGAATTTTTTATTAAAGGTGTAAGGATTGCATTTCTGGATTGGATAAAAATCTTAGGAATTATCTTGGACAGAAGACTTAATTTTGAATCTCATACTGATTTAATTGCAGGCAGAATATTACAAATATTGCGCAGATTATATTCCATTAATGCATTTTTTCCATTTAATGTAAGGCATCGATTGGCTTATGCTCTAATGATGTCGCAAGTTTTATACAGACTTGAGATTATATCTGGAACCACTTTTATTGTTGTATCCAGAATATTTCGTATTGTGAATGCTATTGTTCGTTTTGTTTACAATGTGCGACGGAGAGAGCATATTTCAAATTATGTAAAACATTTTTTGGGATGTACTTTTCTTAATTTTCTGAAGTTACTTCGTTTGATTCTTTTTTATAAGGTTATTAAAACTGGTAGACCAGTATCAATATATAGGAGATTTGCCTTCAGTCGTTCGACAAGAAATCCTCAGATCTTGATCCCTAGGATTGTGAATTCATTTTTCGAGAAATCATTCCTTATAAGTGTAGCTCGGTGCTGGAACCACTTACCGATTGAATTGTGCATTTTTAGAAATTAAAAAAGCAAAATGATAGTCTAAAGAATTGCGTTTTAGAAGTGGTTAAAATATTTGAAACTAAAAAATGCAATAGAACAATATTTAATGTGAATTTAAAAATAGACCTTGAATCCTACACAAAAGTACTAGCTCAGATAAAAGTTCGTTTCGGGACGAACTAAGGAAAGGTCTCGCAGAAATACAAACCAAATTTGACACGATTCTGTGTGAAGTAAAATCGGAATTACATTCCAAATTCTTTGAACTTGAAGATAAAATAAACGGTTGTAATACGCTGATAAAAACAATTGAAGACACCGCAACAAACAAAATTAAATTCCTAGAAGATCAAACGTTTTAATAGATCTGACATACTAATAAAAGGTCTACCTAAATAACAAAAAGACATCAAGGATATAGTAATTAATATTTTCAATGAGCTCAAAGTAAAAATCGGCACTTCTGATCTAAACTGTTGTCATTTTGTGCTTGTAAAATTGAATAAAGTATTGAAAAGAGATCTCGTAATGAAAAACTATTTTATATCAAGAAATTTGTATCTTTTATCATTTATAAAAACTGATATAAATAAAAGGATTTATTTCAATGATCACCTTGGACAGTTGGACAGCTGGACAGTTCTTTCGTAAATGTCGCAAATTACTTAAGGAAAAAAAAGTTTATTAAATATCGCTTTTTTAACTCGGAAGAAGCAAAGGAAAATAATATTATTAAACTATAACAGCACTAAAATGTTCAACTTTGAGGAATTTTGTTTATTTTCCAATACCAGTGCATTGTTAGATAACAATACATCAAATCCTCATTAGCATCAATTTAATGTCATGCATAACTACAAATTTTGATTTCCATGGATATTGATCTCATCTCATCAAATAATGATAATGTAATATTAGTTTATGAAACTTCTTAAATTTTTTTCACACATGTCTAGTTAACAGTTTGCAAACTTTATAGTCATGCTTTGTTAATTACATATACGTATATTTTTTAAAATTAAATTTTGATTATTATATAAATTAAGTACACCTATCCCTCGATTTACACGATACTTTTTTTACACGATTTCACTTTTACACGATTTTTTTGGATTTCGTACAAATCGAGGGATATAGAAATTACCTCAATTTACACGGTTTTTTCAAAATTTTATCAGAAATTAATTTTTTTTTTCAGAAAATATGTCACGTAAAATAAATAATAATTTTTAAATATTTCATCAAAAAATAACATACATTAAAGCTTTTTAATATTTTTCAAATTTAACGAATGTTACCAAACGTTTATTTTCATCTGGTAACACCGCCATTAGATATAAAAAGGGAATTCCCATGTATTGCATGCATACACAAAAGAAGCTCAAAAATGTATAGACAATCAATTCAGTTAGTGTTAAACAGACAGGCGTGTGTCGTGGTACATATTCAGAACAATTAAAATATTTGTGAAGTTAGTTATTCAAAATTGTGTGGCATAATTCTTAATTCATTTATAATTTTTTAACCATGCCGAAAAATATTTTTAAAGATCAAGCAAAAAGAAAAGTTATATCATTGGAAACTAAAATTCAGATTTTAGATAGACTGCGTAAAGGAGACAGAGTGACAACAGTTTCTAAAATTTTTTCCATTCATGAAGCAACAATTAGAAGTATAAAGAAAAAAGAAGACATAATCAGGAAAAGTGTTGCAGCTGGAACTAAAACAAGTTTGAGTACAACTTCATACGTACGGGATACTATAATTGAAAATACGGAAAAGGCACTCATGATCTGGATTGAAGATCAAACTCAAAAGAGAATTCCAATTGATACCAATGCCATTACTAATAAAGCTTTAAAAATTCATGAAAAACTTAATGATCAGCTACCATCTACATCATCAACTTCAAATAAGTCATCCTTTACTGCAAGTAAAGGATGGTTTGAAAAATTTAAGCAAAGAAATTCCTTACATAATCTAAAATTAAAAGGAGAACAAGCTTCCGCTGACACTAATGCAGCCAAAGAATATCCTGAAAAATTTGCTGAAATTATTGCTGCTAAATCATACGTTCCTGACCAAGTCTTTAATGCAGATGAGTCGGGCCTGTTTTGGAAAAAAATGCCTCAGCGGACTTTTCTTTCAAAGGCTAATAAATCTGCAAGTGGATACAAAGCTGCTAAAGATCGTATAACAATCCTTTTTTGTTCCAATGCTTCTGGCGATCATATTATGAAGCCTTTAGTCATAAACAAATCGCAAACACCACGTGCATTTAAAGGATTAAATAAAGATAACTTACCCGTTTATTGGATGGCCAATAAAAAGGCATGGGTTACGGCCGCTGTGTTCAATGATTGGTTTCATAATATATTTGTTCCAGATGCAAAACGGTATCTGAACAAAAAAGGATTGCCATTTAAAGTGCTTTTAGCTATTGACAACGCACCTGGACATCCAAAAGACTTGCAACACGAGAATGTGCAAGTTATATTTCTTCCAAAAAATACTACTTCTTTGTTGCAGCCCTTAGACCAGGGAATAATTTCAACTTTTAAAGCGTTATATATCAAGCAATCGTTCAAGTATATCTTAGATATAATAGAGAATGATGAATCTTTATCAGTAATCAATGCATGGAAAAAATATACTTTGTTAGACTGTGTCAAAAATGTCACATTGGCTTATAATGCAATTAAACAATCAACACTCAAAGGCTGTTGGAAAAATTTATGGCCAGATGTAGGAGAAAATAGTATGTCCTCTCAATCCTTGGATGATGAATATTCTGAGATAGTCGATATGGCACGTACGGTGGGAGGAGAAGGTTTTAATGACTTTAGTGCACTTGATATTGAAGAATTGATGACAAATAAAGAACTTGATGTTGAAGATTTAGTAGAAATGTTGATCGAAGAAAACGACAGTGATTGCGATGAAGGACTGGCTGAACCAATAGCACTAACAACCAAAAATATTAGTGAAGGGCTTGAGATAGGTCGAAAGTTGGGAAATCATTTTTTAAAAAATGATCCAAACATTGAAAGAGCCCTTGCTTTCCAGCGATATATAACACAGGGCTTAGCCCAATATCGGGAGGTTTACAAGGACTTAAACAATAAATCGACACAAGCATTAATAACAAATTACATTTCAAAATCTCCACGAACCGATATTATATCTAATATATTAACTACAGATCCAGAAACAAATATAACATTATCTAGTGATGAAAACGATATGTCACCCACTAAACAGATACGACTAGTAGTAGAAGAGAGTGATGAAGAACTGATTGAATCTGATAACTGATGTGTGTTTTATTATTAAAAATATATATTTACACATGTGTATTTCTTTTTATAGACTGTCAAATACTAGTTTGTTTATAAATAAGGTTTATTTTGCTTTACGAAAAATATATTTTTTTTTAATACATGTAACTTAATGAATTCAAAGATATGATTTTTTTTTAGTATATATTTTATTATATTATTATTTTATTTATAATTTATATGTTTTTCGTTATTTTTAACGTTTAAATAAATGAATTTGCTAAAAAAATATTTTAAATTATTTGTATTTGGCTCTTTTTTTCGATTTACACGATTTTTCATACAAAAATATTTTATTTCGATTTACACGATTTTTTCAGGAACGCATCTATCGTGTAAATCGAGGGATAGGTGTATACATAATCTCACATATCACTTCTATTTTTTTTTTCTTCTTCTCTCTTCTCTAATGTTGGTAAATAATCCTTTGTTGGAAAATCTTGGTCCTGTTGTTAGTGACAATACTGTTCTCAAAAGAAACTTTATAAATCACAATGATCTAAAACTTGTTCATATTAACAGCCAACGTATAAAATCATCTTCAAATAATACCAAATTTGATGAATTCAAACAAATAATTAATGAATCATATACATACTGACATAATGGCAGTGTCAGAGACGTGGTTAAAACCTCATGTTTCCGACGGTATTGTGAGTATACCTAATTACTGTATTATTAGAAATGATCGCATCGATATGTGAGGTGGTGGTGTTGCTTTATATATTCACCATGGTATTTCCACAAGAGTAGTGTTTGAAAAATCTGACCCTCAGACTTATGAGTGCTTAGTTCAAATATGTCTATATTGATAGGTGTGGTGTATGCTCCTCATGGGAATATTCAAGGTCTTAATGAAGTTCTGGGTGATTTGTGTTGTAAATATTAACACGCCTTTATATTGGGTGATTTTAATAACAATTTGTTTCAAGATTCTACTGTCTTGAGGTCTTTAGTGGTTGTACTTCATCCAATTTACATCGTATAAACATTTGCCCATATTCATAGTGAAAATAAAGTATACTTTAAGGGAAAGTATACTTCTGGAACTATTTACGTGAAAGATGTTATATACTCCAATGATTTAAGAGGGATTCCAGAGGAAGAAATTCTACATGAATTGAGTAGTCAAAATGTTCTTAAAATTGATAAAATCAAAAGAAAAGTAAATAATACCATAGAAGAAACCGGGTTGATTGTAATAACATTTGGTTGTACTATTCTCCCGACAGAACTTCTTATAGGCTACGAACGTGTTAAAACACGAGCATATATCCCCTTACCTCTGCGCCGCAAACAATGTCTGCGATATGGTCATATTGCAAAAGTTTGTAAAAACAAGAAAATATGCCCTAATTGTGCCCAAGAATTTCATACTGGTGAAAAGAATTCAGTTTCCTAGATTGCAATCATTCAGCAGTAGACAAGAAATGTCCAATTTTTTTTTTAAGGAACGTGAAATCCAAACCATTGAAACGCTTGAAAAGGTAAACAAAAAACGGCAAATTCTATTTATAATCATCGTCACCCAAATACAGCTTTAACATACGCACAAATTGCTTTTTAGTTGTGATCTGATTTTCCTGATGTTTTGCAGAATAACGCTGAATATTGTCTTAAGATTATGTCTGACTGGACTTCATATAATCATTTTTCAATAAATGCAACGAAGACTAAGGCAATTGTTTTTAGCCCTTATGATCATATAGATCTAGAATTTTTTATTAAAGGTGTAAGGATTGCATTTCTGGATTGGATAAAAATCTTAGGAATTATCTTGGACAGAAGACTTAATTTTGAATCTCATACTGATTTAATTGCAGGCAGAATATTACAAATATTGCGCAGATTATATTCCATTAATGCATTTTTTCCATTTAATGTAAGGCATCGATTGGCTTATGCTCTAATGATGTCGCAAGTTTTAGACAGACTTGAGATTATATCTGGAACCACTTTTATTGTTGTATCCAGAATTAATCGTATTGTGAATGCTATTGTTCGTTTTGTTTACAATGTGCGACGGAGAGAGCATATTTCAAATTATGTAAAACATTTTTTGGGATGTAATTTTCTTAATTTTATGAAGTTACGTCGTTTGATTCTTTTTTATAAGGTTATTAAAACTGGTAGACCAGTATCAATATATAGGAGATTTGCCTTCAGTCGTTCGACAAGAAATCTACAGATCGTGAATTCATTTTTCGAGAAATCATTCCTTAAAAGTGTAGCTCGGTGCTGGGCACCACTTACCGATTGATTTAAGAGGGATTCCAGAGGAAGAAATTCTACATGAGTTGAGTAGTCAAAATGTTCTTAAAATTGATAAAATTAAAAGAAAAGTAAATAATACCATAGAAGAAACCGGGTTGATTGTAATAACATTTGGTTGTACTATTCTCCCGACAGAACTGCTTATAGGATACCCCTTACCTCTGCGATGCAAACAATGTCTGCGATATGGGCATATTGCAAAAGTTTGTAAAAAGAAGAAAATATGCCCTAATTGTGCCCAAGAATTTCATACTGGTGAAAATGAAATTTGCGTAGAAACAAAAAAACTGCAAAGAATTCAGTTTCCTAGATTGCAATCATTCAGCAGTAGACAAGAAATGTCCAATTTTTTGGAAGGAACGTGAAATCCAAACCATTGTAACGCTTAAAAAGGTAAACAAAAAAACGGCAAATTCTATTTATAAACATTGTCACCCAAATACAGCTTTAACATACGCACAAGTTGCCAAAGAAACAATTCATAACACTCCATTGACAGATAAATTACTAAATAAGGAAGAAATTAGTGTAAATAATACTATGCAGAACGATTCTATATCTAGCTGTTCTCATCGCATAACTTCAGTACGTCAAGATATTGTGAAATACCCAGACCTATCTGACTTTGATATATCGGAACACGAAATACATCGCATGAACAATATTTCGCCAGCATCAGTAATACCTTCAGAGAACAATGGTATGCTATCAAAAACAACTTCTGATACAGAAATATCAGAAACCGAAATAGAATCTACAAAACAAACAGGAGAAAGTAACATTGTTATCTTACCAAGAATGACATCCAAAAGAGCCAGGCAAAAACTAAAACAAAAAACAATTACGGGAAAACTAATTAAAAAAAGTAAGCGTTGAATATTAGTGGCCACAATAAATTTTATAATATTTTGTAACTACTTTTATATAATTTATATTTACAACACAATACATAGAGTTTATGCAAATTCTTCTAAGAATGTGGTATTATACGAATTGAAAGGAAACATTCCTTTTGTTGTGTATAATTTCATAGACTCGTTAATTGTCTTTAGAAAATTACCGGTTCTCAAGTTCTTTGAAATTTCTTTTAATATTGGTCTCTTTTATGTTCTACCCTTGAATAGTTATTATATGTTGAATAGTATAATGTACCCTTTTTCTTGCAAAAATGGCGCCTGTTAAAATTCTTCAATGGAATATAAATGGTTACGCGAACAATTACAACGAACTACTACTGCTAATAAGTAAACACTTACCAAAGATTATTACATTACAAGAGACACATTTGCATTCAACAATTAACATTCCAATCCCTATCAATTATACACTTCTTGCTAGGAACTCATCTCAGACGAGATACGGTGGGGTAGGTATTCTAGTCCACAAATCTATCGAACATAAACAAATAACACTTACAGCCGATTTTGATACTATTTGTGTTGAAATTATTTCAAATATAGGATTTAAAGTAGTATCAATTTACATCGACCCCCAACATAAATTAACATATAAACAAGTTGATAACGTTTTAGGAAACATCACAAACTCGTGCTTTATAGCCGGGGACGTGAACGGTTGGCACAGAAACTGGGGTTCACCTATAAATAATAAAAGAGGTACCATAATTGAAAATTTTATTAACGACTCCCAATTTGTTCTTCTAAATGATGGTTCACCAGCTCATATTAGCACCCATAACTCTCTTACCCGTGTGGACATAACCTTCTGCTCCCCCAATATTGCTGTTCAAGCTGAATGGGTCATTGAAAGGATCCCTTTCAGCAGTGATCACTTTCCTATTACTACTTCTTTATTTTCGTTTGAACATGACTACAACATTAACTATAAACCTAGATTAAGAACAGATTTAGCTGACTGGGGAAAGTACCAAAATAACTGCACTAAGTTTAGCACTATTAGGTCCATTTCATATAATATTAATAAAGAAACAGGGAACATTGTCGACTTATTCACCAAGCTGCAATGAATCCATTCCGAAATCTTCAAATATAAATAGTCGTAAATCAGTCCCGTGGTGGAATGGCCACCTACAATTTCTTAAAGAGTCAAAGAAAAACGCTTGGAAAATATTTAACCGGAACATGAACAGAATTAATATGATTAATTACAGAAGGGTAAATGCTTTACTTAAAAGGGAAATAAAACTGCCAAAAAAGAATTCAATTTTTAAACTAACATCTTCTATAAGTCCTTCTTCTACCTTGGAAAGAATCTGGTCGAACATAAGTGCCTTTACGAGTTACGAAACGTCTCATCGCATTCACTGCATTGCAACAGATAATAGTCAGACAAATTTTTCAATAGACAGAAAAGTAATTGCCGATACATTTTGCAAATTCTGGTCCAACAACTCCGCTGACTAAAACTTTTACATAAAGTATCGTAAAGTTAAAGCGTTGATTCACCAAATTTGTAAGAGATGGAAGGAAGAGTATTTAGTAGAACTGCATAAACGCTATAAGTGGAAATATCCACAAATGAAAATTGCTGTAAACGATTTAGTAGTTGTTAAAAATGAGCAATTCCCAGCCACTTCATGGAAGTTAAGAATTGTTGAAAAAATCCATACAGGTACTGACGGTCACGTTCGCGTAGCTGATATTCGTACTCAAAACTGGATTATAATTCGTCCAATAACCAAATTTCATGTCACTTTTTATCAACCTATATTTTTCATAGAATCATGGACCCTCAAACTAAAGCCACTCAAGCTGCTATAGACTTCTTCGACGATGGTCTGTTGGATTACGAAGAGGCCACGGATATTAACGATATTGTTGGTGATGTAGCATCTGGACCATTCGGGGAAACGGTGGCAGTTGTTGATCCACAACCTGTTCCGCCTTTTGCGGATAATATTACGGAATCGACCGTAATGGTATCGCCGAATAACCCAACCACTGGGAAAGTGGAAGCTCTATCTTTAACTGCGGGTGTTCTGGCAAATAATCTCGAAAATAGTTTGGCCATTCCCGCCACGAATGCTGTGAAACGTCCGAAGTGCAAAATTTGCGGTAAAAATCATCCGGTCCGTTTTTGTTTAAAATTTCAAAACATGAGCATTGAGCGAAAATTCCGCATGGTTGTCGAACACCGTCTATGTTGTCGATGTTTGTGCAGTGATCGTGTAGAAAAGAACTGCATGAGTACGGCAACTAGCAAACATTGCAAGCAAAAACACAACACCTGGCTTCATGACCACAAGTCCGCCGGTAAAAAGGTGCCCAAGACTGGCGCCAAACCGGCTTCGGTTTCTGTCAATATGGCGATTCGCCAGGCGGTATCTTTTTCACCAACTCTTTGGCTCAAAGTATGTTTTAACACGTTGACGGACAGTTGCGTCTATAGCCGTCAAGTTCAAGTTCACTATGTGACATGACGGCAATAGCCGTCCAATACGAAACGGTCGTTTTTAGACACTGCGGCTGTAGCAGCACAAATGTGCATTTACCAGCGTACAAGTAGAAGCCTAGTGTCATGTTTTCGAAAAAAAATTTAGTATGCAAGGTTAACACATTGAGTATGCACGTGGTTGTGAACGGAGTAGTGCGATCTTGTTTTCTCTTCAATTTACAGTTGCTATTGATACATTTAACGATATTTTTTGTTTATACTGGTAAGTATTTGTTTATGATTGATTTTACACTTTAAATAGAAATAAAAAAATTTAAATTTAGCATTTTTTGATTCATTTAGCGATATTTATAGTTATACTGTTTACTTTTTGTTTCTTATGATATTACATTTGAAATATAAAAACAATAATGTAAATAATAAATGTATAAATAATATACAATAAATAATAATATAAAATAAAATTGAATGTTTTATTCAATATTTATAGAAAATGGCCAGTTGGGAAAAAGAACAGGCTAGGCTGCTGAAGCTTTTTGAGGAAACAGGTAGTGGGTCAAGCAACAGTGATGAGACAGGGCATATCAATACAACACCTATAAGAAACTTTTCTTTTGATGCAAATGCGGCTGGGATTCTTTTGGATATAGACGAAAATGTGTCTCCAATTCAGGTTTTTGAAAAAATTTGGGATGACCAAGTAATGGAAATGATTATAAAATCTACGAATGATTACGGCCTAAAACTTTGCAATCAAACACGGCCACATACAAGGCATAGTAGGAAGGCAAATTTCAAAAATACTGATACGATTGAAATGAGAAAGTTTTTGGGTTTGTGTTTGCTTCAGTCCCAGCTAAAATTCTCCAGTATTAGAAAACTCTTTTCCATTGATGCATTACATTACCACCCAGCTTTTCCTTCACAAATGTCTGGAAGGAGGTTTGAGCAAATATTGAGATGCTTTTGTGTAGAAGAAGAAAATTCAAACGACCGTTTGAGGAAAATAAAAATATTTCTTGATTTGCTCATAAAAAAGTTTGCGAATGCATATGCACCAAATGAGGCATTATCATTAGACGAATCTTTGTTATTATTTTGAGGAAGGCTTTCTTTTCGCACGTACATGAAAGGCAAAAAGGCAAAATACGGAATTAAATTGTACGAACTTTGTTCTGCCCAAGGTTATGTTTTGAACATAGAAATATACAAAGGCCATCGAGAAAACGAAGAAAACATGACAACTATTGAAAGTCTTGTGATGCGATTGATGCAGTCATATTTAAACAAAGGGCATCATTTGTTCATGGATAACTATTACAACAGTGTACCATTGGCTAACAAATTACTGAGCAAAAAGACACATGTGACAGGAACTCTTCGTGTAAATAGGAAGGGTCTGCCGCAAGAAATAACAGGTCGTAAGCTTAGAAAAGGAGAACATGTATGGCGACGCCAAAATCAGACATACGTGTCCAAATGGAAAGATAAACGGGATGTGCTATGTCTAACAACAGCTTACCACCCAAGTATGATAAACACAGCTAACCGTCGACAACAGGAAAAGAGAAAACCAATTGAAATAGTGAATTATAATCAGAATATGTCAGGTGTCGACAGAGCAGATCAGATGATGTCCTATTATTCCTGTCCACGAAAAACAATTAGATGGTATAAAAAGATAATCTTTCATCTACTGGATGTAGCAGTGTGGAATTCTTACTACATCTTTAAAGAAAAGACAGGTTCTCAAATGAAGTTTATAGAATTCAGGGAAGCAATTATACGATCTCTAACTGGCATAGATTATAAACAGGATGGAAGGTCTTTGGTTCAATTTAAACGTGCACGAATCCAAACCAATGAAATCAACAACAATGGAACACAGCATTTTCCTGGGAAAATTTCTCCTCCTGAAAATTATCAGCGAAAAACATATTTTCAGCGTTGTAAACAATGTTATAAATAGGGAGTAAGGAAGGAAACATCATATTGCTGCAAGAATTGCATATCAAAACCTGCACTGTGTCCTGCACCATGCTTTGAAACATGGCATACCGAAAATAATGTATAATAATTATAAAGTTATAATAAATTTATTTGTCATTTATTTATTTTTGTTTGATCATGAAATAACATTTCGTGTAAAACTCCCAAAAATACTTTGTTGCTCACAAAAAATTGCTTATTTCAGTCATTAAACCTGTCATTTACGTTTTTAAATTTTTGCTGTTATAGCCGCCATCGTCCCATTACATAGTGTCTAGAGTCCGCTGGCGCCATGACGGTTGTAGCCGCAACCTAATTAAAGGTGCTGAATTAATCAAAATTAAGTGTATTTAAGCAGAAAGAGTAAAACTATACTTCTAATATTCTAAAAATTACAAAAACATATAGTGTCAATTTTCGAATTTTACTTGTTTCTACTGTCCGTCAACGTGTCAACCGTTTAAAAATTCCGGTAAGAGCGGTGTAACAGTTATATTTGCTCCTAGCTTGTTGACAAGTTAAAATTGGCTTTAATGAAAGTGGGGTCAGAGCGCTATTTAATGATTGAGATTGAATCCATCTATGATTCGTCTCAACGTATTTTTATTACTGTTCCAGGGCTGAATTTTAATCATTCCGGAAATGTTTCGCTGGTCTTAGGCCCTGAAGTCATTCCGCTTATCATTAAGAGTCACATACAGGCAAGTCTTGGGCTTCCACTTGCCCAATATACTATTTTTGGATTGGTTATCTAGGGATTATCGCCGTATTAAACATCGGCCCATCATGGCTCACAAAGGGTCCTTCATGACCCACCAAAAAAAACCTATTGTGTACATATTTTTAGCATACAGTCCACAAGAGTCTTTCATGACTCAAAAATAAAAGAAAAAAAAAAATAAATGTATTCATTAAACCTCTGCATGAGTGCATTCGTTTTTTAGTACACAATTCTCTCACTATAACATTAACATATCATAACGTGACTTTTTTTTCTTTAAATCAACTCAAATGTGATCTGCAAAAAAAACAATTCAATTCACTATAGTTACTGCTCTCCAAAATATGAAATCATAACAGAGTATAACAATTAAGTAATTCATGCCTCTCTACATTTGATGACAACAAAACAAAAACAAAAGTCACTATATCACACCTAACAACATATAACAATATATAACAGTATATAACATATTCATAACATTTAAATGATTCCCCTTTGTTTGCTTTGAAATAAAAATGTATTTCAGTATGTTGAAGAGCATTGTACACATAAGTAAGTATTTTTATTGCTTAATATTCTTAATAATTTAATTTATTTTATACATATACATACATACATATGTAAGTAAATAAGAACATAAAACCATACATATTTATATTTAACATGTAGATATCTTTCCCCGATCAAATTTTAACTGATTTAATTAATATGAATGCTACACCTGCTGCTTCCAATAGTTCAGTTGAAAAAGACACAATAAAAACTCAAATTATAAATGGTGAGTTAAAAATAAGCCAGAAAAGAGGTAGAAGTAAAGTATGGGAAGTGTTTGCAAGAATAGAAAATATTTCCGGAGAAGAAATACAGGATATAGTTGCTTGCAAAAAATGTTTTAATATTTACAAGTATAATGGAAAAACTACTTCTAATTTAATAAGACATAAATGTTATTTATCTATAAACGAAAGTAAAACCATAACAAAAGTAGTTGTAGATAATGAAACAAAACAAAAGGGCTCGCTGATGTTTACAGAATGGATTGTTGAAAACTGTAGACCTTTTAAGTTACTAGACGATTCTGGTTTCAAAAAAGTTGTAGAGTTTTTGTTGTCAGTTGGGGCAAAGTACGGGCCAAACGTGGATGTTCAAAGTCTCTTACCACATCCAACAACAATTTCACGAAATGTGAAAACCGTTTACAACGTGTATTTTGAAAAAATTAAGTGTGAAATATCGTCAGTAAAACGAGTTGGCTTTGGACTTACGTCAGATCTTTGGACCGACAACTTTATTCGAAGAACATATATAGCTTTAACTATCCACTATATAATTAATGGAATTTTATTTAGCAGATTGCTTGGTATAAAGTCTATGGATGGTGAAACGTGCTCACGTAATGAATTTAGCTCGTAGCTCCTTGAATTTCATATATTTTCTTTAATTCATATATATTTTATTTAATTTTTAGATGAAAACGTTAGTCGAAAAGTAAAACAAATATTAATGGAGTTCAATTTAGAATTGGATCACAAAGCCATTATTGTTACAGATAGAGGTGCAAATATGGTTGCTGCTTTTCGCAACAATAATCACATATATTGTATTGATCACTTACTGCATAATACTCTACAAAAATCAATTCAAAAAGTATCTGCTGTTTCAGAATTATGTTGCTTAAGTTCAAAACTTATAAAGTATTTCAAAGTCACTGGTCTGAATGTAAATTTGCAAACAACATTAAAAAGTTTCTCCCCCACCCGCTGGAATACAATGTACTACTTACTGCTTTCAATTGACAAAAACTGGGCTGAAATAGTGCAAATTTTACAAGAAAAAAATCAGCTAGATAGAATAGATAATATTAATTTAAATCACATAACAGCTTTATTTAAAGTATTACAGCTATTTGAAGAAACTTTTAAGAAGTTGGAGGGAGAAAACTACGTAACAATTCACCTTGTTTATATATATATATATATATATATCGCTTAAAAAAAAACTCAGCGCTGATTCCAACGATTTAGAATTTATGAAAGAGTTTAAAGCTACCCTAACTACATATATAGATTCAATAGTTATCAAAAATTTAACTTTAAACCATAAAATTGCCCTGTTTCTTTTTCCTCCGTTAAATAAGTTAGTTCAATTTAATGAAGATGAAAAATCACTTATTAAAGATGAATGTAAATCTTTAATGGAAAACTATTTAGAGGAGCAAGCAGAACATGAAACTCAAATTAAACCTGTTATAAATTCTAGTCACATTAACGAATTTTATGCAGACTTTTTACCATTAACGGAAAATCTTACCCAAATCGATGAAATACCTAATGAATTGCTTAAGTACGAAGGTTTAAATGTTAATATTGAGGAAGATTTTAATATTTTGCGTTGGTGGAATCTACATCAAAATGAATATCCAAATTTATATAAAGTTAGTTGCAAAATATTAGCAACACCTGCTAGTAGTGCAGCATCAGAGCGTGTGTTTTCTGTAGCGCGGAATTTAATTTCCGAAAAACGGTGTAGCATTGCTTCAAGCGGTGAAACTGTAAACAAAGTAATGTTTCTCCATTCTAACATAGATTCAACCGAAATGCAAAACTATTTATTGAAGTAGATAAACTGCTAGTGGCAAACATTAGCTGTGATACAAATGATAACTTTTTTTTAGTTTTATTCCATTAACAATATTGAAAAAAATTTTAAAAATTGAAACTGAACTATTTTAAGTTTTTTTATTATTTTTTTTGCTTATAGAATTTGTTGTTTTGTTATTTTTAAATAATTTAACTTTTTATTAATTTATGTTTATTTTGTTTATTTAATAAAATTCATATAAATAAAACCATTTTTACCTACTTGTCTATTTATATTTTAAACAAAAATAATACGTTGGTATTTTAACATTTTTATTTGTTTCTTCAGTACTTTTGTTATTAATAACCAAGCAAAAGTCACATAACGTTATATAACACTATAACATTTCATATATGTTATGATGTTTTATAACACACAACAAAAAGTTCTGGTATTGACAATAACAATTTTTGAGTTTATTCTCTTTATGAGTTGATCTGTTTTTTGTGTGTTTTCTCTTGTTTTGCTTTTTTTTTAACAGTTCATGAGTTGAATTTAAAAAACAAAAGCAATTGAGAGTCACCAATCATACATAAAGGGAATCACACAGAAGACAGTTTAAATGCACTCATGCAGAGGTTTAGTATTCATTTCTTATACTTTTAAGGAGCCCTTACTGGCTCAGATATTTATACATATTTACTTTGATTTCCATTCGTTTTATGGCCGGCAATGTTTAGGTATAAATTCCTTTTGATTTTTCGGTTTTATAAAGTTTTCTTAAGGTGTCTATTTAATACCTATTATCCTTGTTTTTAACTAGTAAACCGCTAACGGTATTTAAGTGTTGTAGGCCACTTTCTTAGTTTATTATACATAAAAATTCATTCGCTTGGAATATCTTCAGAAGAGCACTACGAGTAAGCCTTTTACAAGGTAAATATAAATTATAAATTATTTTTCATAAATAAAAAAGGGAACTTATTCTCCAATATTCAATATTGAAATTAATTAATCTGTGTTTTTATTTCTCTTTTTACATTTGGAAAATTTACTCGTATCTACGCCGAAACAAATTGAGAAAATTTTTTCTTTAAATGTGAATCAATTTTAAAATATTAATATCTTTTTAAAAAAAAACCTTTTATAACCACTAGTGCGACCTCTATGGGACCCTCCAATAGAAATAAGAAATATTTTAACACAAACATAATCTTTTTAGAACCACTATTGCGATAGAAATAAGAAAAAATTTTAAAACAAATATAATTTTTATTAATATACTTAATTATGTCTAATCCTAATAACTTGGTCAGGGTCCCAGTCCTGCATGTTAATGTTCCAAACCCAGCTCCTAATAATGATAATAATAGAAACATGGAAGAAATGATAGCTAGAATTTGCGCACAGCAATGTCAAATAGCAATTAGTCAGCTACTAGATCCCAACGCAAATATAGGAGATATGGATCAGGTAATAGAAGAAAGATATAGGAACGATTTAGCCGATTTAGATTAGGTCCCGGACGTTGTTAGGAACATAAGGGAATTCTCCGGAAACCCTTAGGAATTTAGCTCTTAGAAAAATAGCATAGACAGAATCCTCGGACTATACGAGTTTTAGAAGGGAACCTCAAAATATTTTGAAATACTAAATACGATTCGAAATAAAAATGTAGATTGTGCAGACGCGGCACTAGAGGCTTACAATACAATATGTCACTACATCTCGGCATGAAAGAACCTAAAGACCTCCCACAAGCACATCACTTATGCTTGAAAATGAAAAACCAATTTGTGCGAACTCAATTTATAAACCCAAATAGGAATAACAACCATAAAATAGAGTACAATATCAGGATAAAAATCAAAGAAAGACTGCTTTCCTAAACTTCTGAATGCAAAGTTAAAGTTATGCTAAAATCAAGCAGTACTACTTTGCAACACTGAAAAGCAAATTGCTTTGTTAAATTAACCCATTAGTGCATAAGATCCCTTTTAAGAGACGCTCTTATTTTTCCACTTTCCAGCGAAACGAGAAATTTAAAATTTAACTTTTATCTAGAATCTCATTCTCATAAGTGTCTCCGTCATACAACAAGTGTTATTTTTCTAACAAATTCTGCTGAGTGCGTAATATTGTACAAAAAATATATAACGGGAATAATAAAATTCTTAGCACACGTGGAGGGTATGTAATAATGAAAAAAATTTAGCAATTAATTGTTATATTCATATTTTTTTTAATGTGTGCTTATTAAAATGTGATTAAGTAATTGATCTGCTCAATTTAAAAAAAATGTGTGTTTAAAAATATTAGTAATTGTCGTTGTTTGTTCATGTCCTTTTTAAGGGACATTATTCTCTGTGGTAATTTTTATGGTTATTATTAAACAGAATTACAGCTGCTGAAATATTGGAACAGTTGGAAGAATTAGATGACAATATTCAAAATATTAATATATTTGTAATACCTCCTTTGGATGGAAATGATACAGACCACGATTCGGATGCGAGTGATGATGAACATGAAGGACATTTAAATCACCTGGGTCCGAAATTGCTAAATGCAGAGTGCGAAGTACAACGTATTGATAGTGAGGATGATTGGAGTGAAGGTGATGAGGAGCCACTTGCAAAATATATAAAGCTGCAACGTGGATCAAAAAACCATTGGAAGAAAGCAAATCCAACATATGAAATTGAAACCGACTGCGAAATTATATCTCCTAGCATCGAAGCTAAAACGGCAAAAACTCCAACTGACTTTTTTCAACTATTTTTTTCTGAGAATTTACTAAACCATTGCATTGAACAAACCAATTTATATGCGCTACAGAAAAATATAGACCTAAAGGTGACATTGGAGGAAATAAAAGTTTTTATTGGAGGACTTTTGATGTCAGGATATGCAAAGTATCCAAACAAACTTCTATACTGGTCTGAAAAAAGTGATACTCCAAAACTACTATCTAATAGTATGAGGCTCAACAGATTTGAAAAAATACTGAATAATTTTCACATAAATGATAACACCAAACCTCAAAATAATGACCGTCTCTTTAAGATACGTCCACTAATTGAACATTTGAATTTCTTTCTATTGATGAAAGCATGATTACCTATTATGGTAAACACTACGCAAAACAATATATTCGTGGTAAGCCTATAAGATTTGGATTTAAAAATTGGGCGTTGAACACAAGTAATGGATACATGCTTCAATTTGATATTTATATGGGCAAAAATGAAGATGCAGTGCCCCTTGGCTTTGGAGTGGGAGGTGAAAAAGTCGTGGATCTTATCACTAGAGCGAAAATACCGAGCAACAAAGGTTTTAAAGTTAGATATTCTTATTATGTATATATTTTTTTAAGCACTGTAAAAGTTTTCATTTTTCTTACTTAAAGATTTTTATTGATAATTTTTTCACATCCGTGAAGCTTCTTCGTCATCTATCAGCTTCTGGAATATGCTCATCTGGTACAATAAGAGATGGTCGAACCGAAAAATGCCCACTTCGTTCCGTTTCAGAAATGAAAAAAGATCAAAGAGGATCTACGGACTATCGTTTTACTGGTAACGGAAATATATTAGTTGTCCGATGGAAGGATAACAATGTAGTCACCTTAGGAACTAATTTTGATAACATCGAGATGGGAACATGTAAGCGTTACGCAAGAGCACAAGGCGCTATGCAGATAGCCCAACCAAAATTATTTTAACGTTATAATCAGGAATGGGTGGAGTTGACAAAATGGACCAGTTAATTGCTGTTTATCGATCGCGAATAAGACAACGTAAGTGGTGGTGGCCAATTTTCGTATATCTGTTGGATGCTTCGATTGTAAATGGTTGGCTACTTATGAAAAAGCTGGATCCAAATGCTCCCGATTGTTCAAATTTGTTACAATTTCGTCGATATATAGCTACTTACTATCTAGAAACGTACGGTGTGCCCTCTGCAAGAGGCTCCAGATCATCAATTTCTAATAATGACATACGGTATGACGGCAGAAATCACATAATAGACTATTCTAAAACTGATAAGAGATGCTACGGTAAGAAGTCTAATTTTATATGCAGCAAATGTAACAAAGGCCTTCACCCAAAAGAATGTTTTAAAAATTTTCACACAGAAAGTGATTACACTGCATAATGTCCCTTATAAGGGACGGCTTCTAAAATCTTAAACAAATATTTTTTTTTAATAAATCTTATGAAAATTATTTTAAGGGTAGTTTTAATTATATCTATAAAAAGAAATTTGTTTAAAAGTTCCTGGGGAACTTCATGCACTAATGGGTTAAACTTTGCAACACTATTGACGTTTAGGAACATATGTTTGCTTTGAATTATTAAAAACAATTTGTGACAAACAATGACAGCTAAAAAAATTATGTTTGAAAGTTTTTTGCACTTGCGCTGTGAAAATAGTTCCAGGAGCCAAATAATTAATGCTAGAATTGCTTTAAAAATAAAAGCTTTTTCACTTCAGCAACATAATCCAAGGAGAATATCAAAAACAAGAAATTTGCTTCTGTTATTGAAGAAATGCCGGACGATATTTTCTTTAGTCACTTCAGAATGAATATTGCGACCTACCATGTAAAGTGACGTTCATTATTTGGTACGACAGAATTAATCCCATATTCTTTTAGAAATCGCATTCCTTGCTAGTACCATTTTGGATGAAGAGTCATACAGGCCTTCTCGGAATATCTTTAAAAATGAGCCTTTATATAACATTACAGAATCTGGGAAACAAAAACAGCTTTCACGAGGTGAGCGACCGCTTTAATATTGGAATGGGAGCTTGCTATAGAATTTTTTTTCGCTGTGTATGGTTAATATCCAAACAAAAACAAATAGTTTGATTTCCAAATACGGCAGCCAGCAAAGGACAACCGTGCTGATATTGTTGTTAATGGATTGCCTTCTGGAATTGATGATCTAGCTGGTATTATCATCAAACTTTGCTCCCACTATAAGATTAACATTGTTCGTTCAGATATTCATCATGTCTGTTATATGTATAATCGTAGAGCATTGCTAATAAAATTCAACAGCGTATTTTTGATAGACAAAATAATGAAGGAATATTTTAAGACCCGTTTGCTTAAAATAAGTGACGTAATCGACTGTGATACTTATCGTCGTCTGTATCTTGACGATCATTTTTCTCCTGCTGCTGGCAAACGTAACTCGATTTGTCGTCGCCTACCTCGACTTAAAATTATTACTAAGCTTATAGTAATAAATACAAGCAAATTTGTGGCGAAAATAACGCTTGCTAAGGGTGAAGTTAAAACATTTAGTTTGAAAGAGTGTGCTGCCCTACTTAACGTTGATGAAGCTGAGAACAAACCCTGCTTAATGAAACTACAGATTCTTGTTCATTTAAAATCATTTTTTTTTTCTCATATCTTTTTTAATTCTTTTTTAATAATTTTCGTATCTGATGTCATATTTGCTGTAGACCAGTTGTTAATTAATTATAATTTTTTTTTGCTGAATATTTTTTTGTTCCCCCCGTAATATTTTTTAGAACTTTTAATTAGTTTTAACGATAATATTGGTCCATTAATTGTCAGAGCATTAGGCCATCGGCTAGCTCTAGTAAGTTTGACGACTTGAAAGTTCTTTTGGGAGGATCACTTTTGGATGTTTTTTGTGATCTCGGAAACGTGGTTAAAACCGTATATTGCGAACCAGGCAGTTCATATCCATGGATATACTTTTTGTCGGAATGATCGGGATGACGCCAGGGGTGGTGGTGTTGGTATGTATATCTCCAATAATTTACACTTTAAGACATGTCTTCCCAGTTCGTGTTTTTGGAAATTAACTTTAATAGTGCCAAAATTCTAATCGATGTGGTTTATTTGCCCCATGGTGATATTGGCACTTTTGAAAATGCACATTTGTCATTTCTGTCTGCTTACCCAAATGTAATTACTGTCTGAGATTTTAACTTAAACTTGTTTGATGCTGCAAAAGCAGTTACAGTTCGTTTATTGTGTACGAGATTGAACTTAAGTATTGTCCATAACTGCAAACCTACCCATTTTGATGTTTCTCATTGCTCGACATCATTAATTGACTTTATGTTATTAGATGGTTGTTCTTCTTTAACCTTTTATAACCAATTTTAATACTGAATATCGCAATTACAACGCAATCGACTGGGATGGTTTAATGACTTTTGTCTGATCATGACTCTACTTCTATTTTCAACACCAATGACGTAGACTCAATATGCACTAACATATGTTCTTTATTTCATTCCTTCTTGTCCTTTGTTCCTACTATCAGTATCTCCTACTGGAACTTTAGACAAATGATTTGAAGCACACGAAACGTGTTATATTGGATTGATCTCTTAGAGATATAGTATTTTTAGCTTACAAATGTAATAAATCTTTCAGAAACTAGCGGATATTTTGTAAATATCGCAACAAGGTAAAAAAAAAAGTCATATGAGATGAGAAGAGGCTTTATTTTAATAAATTATTTAATGGACTTAATGATAAATGACTATTTTGCTGATTCTGGAGGAACAAGTAGCAGTGAAGACTGAAGACTAATTTTTTTGGATAATGGTTTTTCTTCTTTTTCTTTCTTTTCTGATGTTTCAATTCGTTTTATCAAAATTGTGGTTCCTTTTGTATCTGGTGTTTTGGTTCACCAATTTAACTCTATTCTAATGATTTCTAAGTTTCTAAATGTGTGAAAAATTGCTCGTGTTGTCTCAATACCTAATTTAAGGATTGTTAATGGACCTGAAGATTTAAGACCAATTTCAATTCTTCCGGCCCTTTCTAAAATAATGCAGCATTTTTTAAAAGAACAGATTTTGGAAGCTACCTCTTTTAGTATTTATCATGCTCAATACGCTTTTCGTAAAGGCCACAGTACTACTTCACTTCTCCCGGACTTAACTAATTCAATCAGTGAAGATGTAAATAAAGATAGATTTAGTGTGCTTGTTTCGTTCGACCTCTCTAAAGCACTTAATTCCATTAATTATAGAAGAATGATTGATAAACTTCGGGATGAATTTGGTTTTTCTATGTCAGCCTGTAGACTTATTTTGTCATATCTTCATGGAAGATCCCAGTTTACTACTCTCAATGGCGTCAATTCAGACTTACTGAATCTTCATTCAGGTCTTCCTCAAGGTTCAGTACTTGGTCCATTGCTATTTACACTTTATATTAATGAATTTCCTTTCCTGATTAATTCGCCTATATGTAAGGCATTTTTAATCGCAGATGACGTTGCTCTGCTTTTTAATTGTGATCTGATTTTCCTGATGTTTTGCAGAATAACGCTGAATATTATCTTAAGATTATGTCTGACTGGACTTTATATAATCATTTTTCAATAAATGCCACGAAGACTAAGGCAATTGTTTTTAGCCCTTGTGATCATATAGATCTAGAATTTTTTATTAAAGGTGTAAGGATTGCATTTCTGGATTGGATAAAAATCTTAGGAATTATCTTGGACAGAAGACTTAATTTTGAATCTCATACTGATTTAATTGCAGGCAGAATATTACAAATATTGCGCAGATTATATTCCATTAATGCATTTTTTCCATTTAATGTAAGGCATTGATTGGCTTATGTTCTAATGATGTCGCAAGTTTTATACAGACTTGAGATTATATCTGGAACCACTTTTATTGTTGTATCCAGAATAATTCGTATTGTGAATGCTATTGTTCGTTTTGTTTACAATGTGCGACGGAGAGAGCATATTTAAAATTATGTTAAAAATTTTTTGGGATGTACTTTTCTTAATTTTCTAAAGTTACGTCGTTTTATTCTTTTTTATAAGGTTATTAAAACTGGTAGACCAGTATCAATATATAGGAGATTTGCCTTCAGTCGTTCGACAAGAAATCCTCAGATCTTGAATTCATTTTTCAAGAAATCAATCCTTATAAGTGTAGCTCGGTGCTGGAACCACTTACCGATTGAATGGTGCATTTTTAGAAAAAATAAAAAAGCAAAATGATGGTCTAAAAAATAGGGTTAGAAGTGGTTAAAATATTTGAAACTAAAAGATACAATAGAACAATATTTAATGTGAATTTAAAAATAGACCTTGAATCCTACACAAAAGTATTAGCTCAGATAAAAGTTTGTTTCGGGACAAACTAAGGAAAGGTCTCGCAGAAATACAAACCAAATTTGACACGATTCTGTTTGAAGTAAAAGCGGAATTACATTTCAAACTCTTTGAACTTGAAGATAAAATAAACGGTTGTAATACGCTGATGAAAACAATTGAAGACATCGCAACAAACAAAATTAAATTCCTAGAAGGTCAAAATGAAAAACGTTTTAATAGATCTGACATACTAATAAGTGGTCTACCTAAATAACAAAAAGACATCAAGGATATAGTAATTAATATTTTCAATGAGCTCAAAGTAAAAATCGGCACTTCTGATCTAAACTGTTGTCATTTTATTAACAATGGTAATTCAGTGCTTTTAATATTGAATAAAGTATTGAAAAGAGATCTCGTAATGAAAAACTATTTTATATCAAGAAATTTGTATCTTTTATCATTTATAAAAACTGATATAAATAAAAGGATTTATTTAAATGATCACCTTGGACTGTTGGACAGCTGGAGAGTTCTTTCGTAAATGTCGCAAATTACTTAAGGAAAAAAAGTTTATTAAATATCGCCTTTTTAACTCGGATGAACCGAAGTCAAAAATAACATTAAACGATAACAGCACTAGGTAATAGGGAGTAAAAAGTATCAGATTCGCGCAATAATAGATCTGTATTGTAGCAGCAGCTACATAAGTGAAGATTTGGTTAGGAAGTTAGGGATACCTATTTCCAATTCATATTGCCGCATCCTGTTCACGTCTATTTATGACTCCTCAAAACAAATTTCTATCACAGCAAAAGTAAAGAAAATGCACGGAATTAAAACCCCTATTATGGACGTGGCGGAGATTGTGCGGGACCAGTTTCCAGGTTTTCAGTACGCGGATCCGACATTTTACCATTCTGGTCAGGTGGCTTTAGTTCTCGGACCTGAGGTTTGCTCCCAAGTGCTCACAGGAAGAAGTTTTTCGAGCCCGGGTTGTCTACTGGCGCAATACATCATATTCGGCTGGGTAACATCAGGCCAATCGCCTTTATAAGCGAAAAATTTTATGATTATCAGTTTATGGATCTTCAAAACCATCCCGCAAGGGTCAAGTTTATGGGTCTGTCGTTCACTTGTTAAAGAAAAGAAGATTTATACTTTTAAATTGATTAATAGAGTCAACCCTATATCTAACATTAAAGTCACGCAAAATGATAGGATTAAAACTTTAATCAATGTCTTGACCTTTTTCATAAAGGCAACTAACATAACCTAATAACTACTTCATTTTCCAATGAAATTATAAATATTGATTTATTCTTATACATAAAATCTTTTGTTATATTTTTAAAAACTTTTTGCCACATTGATGATAACATATAATTTTGATTTTCCTTTCCTGTGTACATGAATTATATATGCTAATATTAAAATTGTAATTTTCAATTAGCAGTAGCAGATTAATTAAAACTTAATAATTTTGTATTTATCATAACTAAAAATATGAATTTCTCTCTTTTATTTTTTTATATACCGTTCCCCCCAACAGCTGATTCTCTTTTTAATTTTGATGTTCCATAATACTAATTTAGGTACCATAGCTAGAGACAATACTATTCTCAGAAATTATACTTCAAATAATCAACATAAATTAAACGTTTGACATATTAATGTTCAAAGTATTAAGAAGACGAATAGGTCTACTAAGTTCGATGAGCTCAGAGACTTTTTGTTTGATTCTGGTATGAGCATTGTCGGCATTTCAGAAACTTGGTTGATGAAAGAAATCTTATCTCAAACTGTTGCTATTCCCGGATACAAAATCGTGAGGAATGATCGAACTTTAAGTAATGTGGAAGATTCTAACAGTGCTCACACACTACGTAGAGGTGGGGGTGTCTGCCTATATATTTCTAGTGCTTTTGAATATAAAATTGTTTACAAAAGTGCAACTTTTGGAATTTGTGAATCGCTGTTCGTTGAAATTAAGGGAGTAAGCAATGTGCCAATTTTGGTTGGTGTTGTATACTTACCTACTGGTCGTATTGACATGTTTGAGTATTTCCATAGTGAGTTATTTGAGGAATACTCTAATATTATTGTTATGGGTGATTTCAATTATAATCTATTTAATTGCACCTTATCAAACAATTTTCGCTTAATGTGTCTAAGAATTAGGTTACATACGGTTCATAATTGTGCTCCTACACATTTTGACTTAGCTCATGGCACGTCTTCGCTGATTGATTATTTTTTTAGTAAGCAATAGTTCTCTAGTTGGAAATTCTGGTCAATTTGTTTGTCCTTTTACAAATTCACATATATGCAAGGTATTTGAATTTAGGAATTATAATAGAATTGACTATGACCAATTAGCTCTACATGTTTCTCAATTTGATACTTCTGTTTTTTATAATACCAATGTGGTTGATACTCAATTAGCTGCTTTCAACGTTTTAGTAAATGATCTTCACAATATGGTTCCAATATCTAAAATTAATTGCACACATAATGATATTGATTTAATGAAATCTAATAACGTTGTTCATTTTAGATCCCTAAGGGATCTGGCATTTCAGGCTTTTTGTGAAGATCCAACAAATATAAATTGGAATATCTATTGTAAGTACAGGAATAAGGCAAAGGCAACTATAAGGAAAGAACGGAGAAGATTTGGTACTCGCTTTTTTGGAACTGGTGATTGTAAATCAATTTGGAAAAGACTAAGAAATATTGGGTGTGTAGCTAATGATGATACTTCTTTGAATTCGATTGATGTTGAATCTTTGAATAATACTTTTTTTAATAATTTTCAAGCAAGTTCAATACATCATTTTGATTTTAATGACTTCATTCCTGAAATTGAATCTTTTTCGTTTCGTATTGTTACGGAAGATGAGTTGGTATCTTCTATAAAAAATATTAAATCTAATGCTATTGGTCATGATGCGATTTCAGTAAAATTTATAAAGCTTATTTATCCTCTTATCTCAAGTTTATTGATGTACTTAGTGAATACAATATTTACTACTTCTGAGTTTCCAACGTTTTGGAAGCTGGCAAGAGTAGTACCTATTCCAAAAAGCGGTTCATATGATATCCGCAATTTAAGGCCTATAAGTATATTGCCGTCCTTATCTAAAATTGTTGAGAATTTAATTAAGTACCAAAAAATTGGCAACACTGCAATGAAAAGATAAAGAAAAATTGCCGGCTGAATTTATTTGCAAAGTAAATACCAAATCTTGTTGGAATATTATTCTAATAAGAAATTTCTGTTAATAATTGACTGTTTGCTGCATAAATTTTTGTTTCTTCTCTTGCCATAAGTGCTAAAGTGATATAAGGCCGCCATTATTGTATATATATATACATTTATATACAAGTACAAAAGGAATGTAAAAACCGCCATTACTATCAATAGTGCCATTTATAGTTGAAAATAAAGTTTTTCTTGTCGCTGTTTGTTTATGATTCAATGATGCCTTCTTCTGAGATTACTGTCTGCTCGCTGCCTTCTTGTGGAAAGAATATCACTAAAACTCAAGGAAGTATCTCATGTCTTTTGTGTGCGAAATGGTTTCATTCTGGCTGTGTCGGTGTGAACTCTGAGGAACTTTCCTCTCTTGCAAAAACGAAGGGTGTCCTCTACTACATCTGTAATGTCTGCAAGTCAACTCGTATTAATTCTGAATCTAGTTCTCTTCGTGAAGAATTACGTAAGGGGCTAGCTGATATACAAACAAAGTTTGATGTTATATTGTCTGAAGTCAAGGGTGAAGTTACCTCAAAATTCAGTGAACTCAAAGATGGCTTATCCGACTGCAACAAAACTATTAAACTATTAGATGAATCTTTTTGCAAAAAACTTGGCTACCTTGAAAACCAGAACGAAGTCTTGCAGAAACGTTTAAATAGAAATGACATTCTTATAAATGGGGTTCCTAGATATCAAAGCGGCATTAACAACATAGTAACTCAAATCTTCAAGGAGCTGAAAGTTAATATTGAAACGTATGATATTAATAATTGTTTCTTTATCAATCAAGGAAATAATATCCTTGTCAGATTTAATAACACCTTTAAAAGAGATCTTATAATGAGGAACTACTTTAAAACTAGAAACCTGCAGCTTTCGTCAGTAATTGATTCTGAGATTAATAGAAGGATTTATCTGAATGACCATCTAACGCCTAAAACTGGAAAGCTTTTGCACTTTTGTCGCAGATTGAAGACTGAAGGTAAAATTTTGAAATATCGTTTCATCAATTCTGATAAACCCAAACTTGATATTACCTTCAGTGATAATACTACAAAAGTTTTTTATCTAAATGAATTCTGCTTGCATTTTGGAATTAACGCTGGACTGCTAAACTCATATGTGCCTGCTGAGGGTAATCACGCTGTATAGCTGAGTATTTATGTATTTCACGTTTTATTCATAATTATTGAGTAGTATTTGCTTAATTTATATGGCTTTTTAACCAGTTCTTAAGAATTGATTTTATGTAGGGTATAGAAATCTGTATGTCTCATCAGATCATACTGTATTTGTCAGATTCTGTTTATTTACCATTTTTCATAAGTTTCAAATTTATTTTGAGTTGAATTTCTTTTATATAACAGAACATTTACTTATTATATATAATTGGTATTCTTTGTAAATAATTTGGCCTATTATAAATGAATTTAAACTTTTTAATTATCAATGAATTTAAACTTGTTGAAAACTGTTAATATTATGTTTTGCTTTGTTTTAAAATCTAGCTTTTGGTTCCCCATCCTGAAATACGTTTATGATGTTGGGTAATGATAACATTGATCCTGTTGTAAGTGGTGGTTCTGTGCAAAAACTGTCTGCTTGTAAATTTCCGGGTCAATTGAGAATTGGGCACATTAATTGCCAGAGTATTAAACCCAGTAGCAACTCGGTTAAGTTTGATGAATTCAGAAGCATTGTGAGTGATAACTTCGATGTTATTGCCTTGTCTGAGACCTGGTTGAATCCTTATGTTTCTAGTTTATCTGTTAAGATACCTGGTTACTCCGTGATCAGAAATGATAGGTTGAGTGCACGGGGAGGTGGCGTTGCTTTTTTTGTTTCTGATGTTCTGCCTTATAAAATCATTTTTACTTCTTCTGAATTGTACAGCTGTGAATCTCTCTTTATTCAATTAGTAGATTGTGGTACCAGAATTCTCTGTGGTGTAGTATACTTGCCTTAGGGTAATCTTGCGGCATTTGAGGAATTGCATTTGGAACTTTTAATGTCCCACTCGAATATTGTTATAGTGGGTGATTTTAACTGTAATTTATTTGATAATGTAAAATCTGGCTTGGTTCGCTCGCTGGCTTTGAGACTAAATCTCTCTGTTTATCATAATTCCAAACCAACTTATTTCGATGTTGCTCACTCATCGACATCCTTGCTTGATTTCTGGCTAATAAGTGATCCGTCTGTGATATGTTTTTCCTCCCAAGCGCAGTGTCCTTCTATTTCACATCATGCTTTCATCTTTGCCGTTTTTCGTATAACTGTTGAAAATTCTTTGCGATTTCATGTTTACAGAAACTATAATGACATAAATTGGACTGGTTTTTTTTCCTTCTTGGATAGCTTGGACACTACGATGTTTTTTAATTCAACAAGCGTGGATTACCAATCTACTTTTCTGTGCTCGTTGTTAGAATCACTCTATGATTTTGTTCCGACTGTTCGCAGAAGGGTATTTTATAGATCCGATGATTGGATGAAGACGAGGTGTGTTGTGCGTGCTATTTCCCTCAGGGATTTGGCCTATTCCGCTTTTCGTTTGTCCCAGACTGATGCGAACTGGAACATTTATTGTCGTTATCGCAACAGAGCTAAAAATGCTATAAGAAAGGAAAGAAGGAGATATTTTTGTAGAAAGTTTTCTGGTATTACTTCTTCTGATATGTGGAGGCTTTTGAAAGGCCTTACAGGTCATACCGGGTTGCATTGTGATTTCAATGCTGATGAAGTGAATGATTTCTTTGCTAGTGCTTCCTATGCGGCTAATGCCAATGACATTAATTTTGATAATATGCATGGCTCTTTTTCCTTCAGAAATGTGACTGACGATGAGTTATGGCTAGCTTTGTGTAAGGTCAAGTCTAAATCCATTGGTGTTGATAAGATTCCTATTCATTTCATTAAGGTTGTATACCCCCATATCGCTCAGATTCTGTTGTTTCACGTTAATACCATTTTAACTACCTCAACTTTTCCTTCTTCTTGGATGGTGGCGCGCGTAGTTCCAATTCCGAAGACTACATCGATTTGCAGTTTGGATGACTTAAGACCTATCTATATTCTCCCTGCTTTTTCTAAAGCTGTGGAATATATAATAAAGGACCAGATTATGAGTAGCATCTATAAAGATATTTCAAATTCTCAGTATGCCTTTCGCAGATATCACAATACTACTTCGCTGTTACTTAACCTGACGGACTCTATACGTGACAAAGTTGGTCATAATAAGTTGGCCTCTTTAGTTTCGCTTGATCTTACTAAAGCATTTAACTCTATTGACTTCTCCATTATGATTAATAAATTAGGGACACGTTTTTGCTTTTCTAGATCTGCTTGTAGGCTCGTTTATTCTTATGTATCTGACAGGAAACAATTTGTTGATTTTAACTGTGTTTACTCTAATACGCTTTCTCTTTTGTCAGGTGTTCCTCAGGGATCTGTTTTGGGACCGCTTCTATTTGTGTTGTATGTGAATGACCTCCCTAACTATGTTGATGGAAGCTCTTGTACTTCATTTCTGTTTGCTGATGATGTTTTCCTTCTATTTAGCTCGGATCGTGATTGCCCTGATGTTTTAGAAGCTAACATGAACTTTAGTCTTGAGCGTTTTAGGCGATGGTCTGTGTTAAACTCTTTGACTGTTAATTCTAGGAAAACTAAAGCCATTCTTTTTGGATCAGCTGATTGCGGTTCTTCCACATTGCAGATTTTTATGGACGGGGACAGGATATCTTTTGTTGACAGGATGAAGTGTTTGGGAATTTTTATTGATAATAAGCTTTCGTTTGAAGGGCATGTTGACCATATTTATTCTAGAGTAATTGGTGTTTTGCGCAAAATTCATTCGAATTGCATTCATCTACCTTTTTTTGTTAAGTATAGCTTGGCGTATGCGTTGTTGATGCCTCAAATTTATTATGGATTAGAAGTGGTATCTGGGACAGTTGGTTATGTGATTGTTAGGTTACGGCGTATTGTCAATGCTATTATGCGCTATGTGTATTCCGTAAAACGAAGGATGCATATTTCTGGATTTGTGAAAGATTTTCTGGGTTGTTCTTTTCGTAACTTTTGTATTTATCGCAACCTCTTGTTTTTTTTATAACGTTTTAAAGAGTAAACAGCCGTTTCAACTCTACACTAGATTTGTTTTTTCTCGCTCAAATAGAAATCCTCAAATTAGTATCCCTAGAATTACATGCAGCTTGTTTGAGAGGTCGTTCATTGTTCGGGTTGCTCGAAATTGGAACTACTTACCTATTGAGCTACGTTTATTTTCACATTCGAATAACGCTTTCAGACTAAAACTTATGACATACGTTTCAACTCTGGAATACGGTTACCCGTAGCTCCTCTATTTACTACATGCGTTTCCGAATTCATCAAACATTCTAACGTTTGAATATTCAAATGTTTGGATATTTTAATATTCGATTATTCGGCTATTTTGCACTAATGTGCATGCATATGCATATGTATATTTACTTATGTATTTATGTATTTTTCTTTTTTTATCCGATTATTTAAATTTGTTTGAATTATATATATGTATATGTTCATATCGTTTAGAACCATCTCTTGGGGACTCTTGAAATTAAAATAAAACAACTTTTGTTTATGCGTTTTCTGGCTGGGGAGCCATGTATTTTTTTGATTTCTTAATGCATTTATCAGTATTTATTATTATTTTGTTTTTATTAGTTTTTTTTTTTAATTTTTTCAGAGCATATAGTTTTATTTGTTACATTTAATTGTAAGAATTTTTCTTTATTCTTTTTTATTGCGATTATTCGTCTATGTAATATATATTTTATTGGCCTTTATAGGCTTTTGTATATTACTTGAATGAAATAAATAAAAAAAAAAAAAAAATTGTCTCCTACGTTCATCAGTCTCGTTTATTGCATCCAGCCAGTACGCTTTTCGTAAAAATCATAATACTACATCATTATTAATTGCTTTAACTGATTCAATTAGATCAAATCTTAATAACCATAAACCTTGTATTTTAGTATCTTTAGATCTTAGTAAAGCCTTTGATTGTATTGATCATTATCTGTTGTTATCCAAATTAAAAAACAAATACAAATTCTCGTTGTCAGCTTGTAAGCTTATTTTTTCTTATCTTTGTGATAGATCACAATTTACTTCATTAAATGGTACGACTTCTAGCATCGGTGCTGTGACTTCAGGCGTACCTCAAGGCTCTATTTTGGGACCTTTGCTTTTTATACTCTTTATCAATGAATGTAATGAAACAATGTGCAATGATTTTTGCCAGCCCTTTGTTTTTGCAGATGATGTGCAATTACTTTTTCATTATAATAAAAAATTTTCTTTAAAAATCTTTAATTTTTTCCGTTATCTGCATTGAATATATTATGTACTTAATAATACTTTGTATTGGCCGCGAGGCTTTGTGTATTATTTAACAAAATAAAATAAATAAAATAAATAAATAAAAACCATTGTTACGCAATTCAGTTTTTGGGTCTGTCGTAAAAACCATAAAATTTTAACTTTATGTTGAAAATATAATTTTATTTAATAAAATATTTGATATACTTAATTCTTTCTTTTAAATTGCCTCTAACGATGTTAGTGCAAGGTGGCCGGCAATGTTTAATGTAAAATGTCTTCAATTTGTGGACTTTCTTAATTCGTCTTTTTATTACTCTGTTAGGATCTAAAATTATACTTCAGTTTTATCAACTTTGTATTTTCGGAGTATTAATTTGAATTCTAACGAGTAAAACCGCTAACGGTTTTAATAAACTTGTGTCGCCATCTTCCAATTTCTAAAAAATATTCATTCGTTGAGAGCAATTCGAACAATTACAAACACCATTGTTGAAAAAATGTAATATTTAAACAAATAAAACAATCTAAAACAAAATTTTTAAACCTTACTTTTTATTTATCTTTTTTTGTTCTTTACACACAAACAATATTAACCCTCTCATGTCATTTGTTGCCTATAGGCAACATTGTATTCATAAGCCTATAAGTCCCGTTATTTTCATTTTTTTGACTTCCGGTTTTTGCAACATACAGATATATATTTTGTGCAAGCTATCAGTTTGAACAATTGGCAACACTGTCCATCTGTCAAGTTATTCTCTTTCTTTAGTGGAAAGTTTATTTAATTTTTTTTATATTTAATAATATTAATTATCACTAAAATTAATTTCAACAAATTTATAAATACTGTTGTTATACCAGTAATTGGAGATTTCATCCTTGGAGTGGTGATTTTTAAGTTTTTTCTTCAACAAAAATCTAGCACGTTTTCTTTTTTTTGTAATGGAGTCTAATGAGGTTATTCCGTGTCTGAATATAACTCCAGCGGAATATCGTCGTTTGGCAAAGCAGACTTTCTGGTTTTGTTCCACACAATGCGGTAACCAACATGATGGATTTCCTAAAAGCCAAATGTATGTATCTGACGATATACCTGAAGATCCATCGTTGAAAGATCTTTGTAAATTTGTTAAGGAGATAGCAAAAAGCAACGAAATGATTTTTAAGTTGATAAACGATACTAAAATTGAAAGAACTGAGCTTAAAAAGGAAGTTGATGCAGTAAAAGCTGAAAACATTGAATTGAGATCTGAACTAAATCTTTGCAAAATGGATATTAAGCTGCTAAAAAACGAGCTGAACATGCTACAACAAAAAGAAGTGTCGAACCAAATAATTATTCATGGCATTCCAACGTCTACAACAACCAGTTTAGAAACTTCTGTTAAGCATATTTTTGAAGAAAATAACATACCGGTGGATGGTTTTGTACGCTGCTATCGCATGGGTGCTAAAAAATCCAATTCTGCTCAATCTTCAAGAGGACCAGTTTTACCGGTTATTTGCGTTATAAAAGATGAACGGATGAAAATTGATTTGCTACAATCAATAAGGAAAAAGAAAATCTCTGCAACTTCTGATGGCGTCTCGAGTAATATCAGAATTTTCGAATATTTAACTTCGTACTCTAGAGCTCTTCTTATTGAAGCTCGTAAAAAGTTGAAAGATAAATTCAAATTCATCTGGACTAGCGGCGGTAAAATCTTAATAAAGAAGGATGAAACTACATCTACTAGAGTTATAAAGGCTTCTGAAGACATCTTTAAACTCTCATCACAGTAAAGTTATTACTTTTTAAAAATTTATAAATATTTTGTTGGTTGATTTTTTTGTTACTTAAATGAATAATAATAACTTTGTTGAATATTTTTATAACCACAATATAATATTAAATTCTAGTTTTAACTTTACCATAATTTTTTTAAACTCAAGAAGTATATTAAACAAAATAGAGAAAATAGAAGATATCTTAAACAACTGTAATTGTACGATAGATATATTAGTTGTTGCTGAAACGTGGTTGTTACCAGGGGAGGAACGTTTTTGTAATATACAGAACTACAATGGGTTTCACTCAATACGGCATTCTGTAAATAGAGGTGGTGGTGTCAGTATTTTTCTTCATCATAATTTAAATGGACATATCGTTTTTGAAAACTCGGATAATCTCAATAATTTTTTATTAATTGAAACTCCGACAATGAATATGAAAATTTTTGGTATTTATAGATCACCAAATTATTTAAATTGTGCACGTGTATTCATCGATAAACTTAATCAAATTACTGAAAAGTTTAGCAACTGCATCTTAGCTGGAGATCTGAACATAAATCTATTAGACCAGTTGAACGAAGAAGTTTCCCTGTATATCAATTCACTTAATGCGAATAGTTTCCACATACTCAACTCAATCTCATGTGATATGCCTACAAGAACATCAGACTCTTCTTCCACGATCATTGATCACTTTGCTACGGATTTGCTCCAGTACAACTACAAACTGTCTATTTTCGAAAACTCTTTAAGTGATCATAACATTTTAGCATTGCAATTATTGATTCCATCCGCTAATAGAATAAACAATAACCTTACTATTTCTATTGTAAACAAAGAAAAAGTATTAGAAGAATTTAACTCCTTTAACTTTGTGGATAACGTGAGCTGCTCTGAATTTTGTGAGAAGTGGTGCCAATTAGTTCATAATAATACAAACATTAAAATTATAAAAAAGAAAAATGTTTTAATAAAACCATTTATGACACCTTATCTTCTAAGACTTTCTAGAGAAAAGGAACGACTATTCTCATTAAAAAAACGGTATCCTACAAATCAATTAATTGCTAGACTTTACAAAACTACGCGCAACTTATTTGATAAAGAAAGAAAAGAAGCCAAGCGAAATTATATTGTAGAGCAACATAATTTAAATGTTTACAATCCTAAAAATCTTTGGAAAATTATTAACTTCTCATTGTATAATAGAAATACCTCTAGCGCTCCTATTGATAAAATAATAATTGATGACGTTCTAATCACTGATAAGCAATTAATCATAGACAACATTAACCAACATTTTATTCATTGTGCCGATTCAATTCCAAATACTCTAAATGATGCCTGCACTGACCTGCATTTGGACATGCTATTTGATGATATTCAATTTAACTTTTCTAGAGTCTCCGCTGAAACTGTCAAGGAACATATTATGTCTCTGAAAAATAATGTTGCATGCGGTTATGATGATATGACAATATCGCAGTTAAAAAATTTAAACAGTGAAAAATTACAAACGCTAACAAATATCTACAATGGCATAATAGTAAATGGAAACATTCCTAAATCTTTGAAATTAGCTAAAGTAATACCATTACATAAATCGGGGGATAAAACTGTTTTAAATAATTACAGAGGTATACCAGTTTTGCCAGCAATGTCTAAACCACTTGAAAAAATCATGTTCAGTCAAATATGGGAGCATTTAAAAAAATACAACTTGCTAAATGATAACCAATTTGGCTTTGTACCTCATTCAAGTACATGTTCAGCAACATTGGAAGTATTAAATATCATTCAAAATTCAATTTCTAAAAAACGTTATACAGCCATAATAGCAATAGATTTGCAAAAAGCTTTTGATTGTATTAATCATGAGTTGGCTTTAAGAAAAATGAAAGATAAGCATTTTTCCAATGAGAGTATTAATGTGATGAATAGCTATCTATCAAACCGTTACCAATTTGTGAAAATGGGGCAACTATCTAGCAGTCACAGGCTAGTTAAGAGAGGAGTTCCTCAGGGTTCGATACTAGGTCCTCTAATATTCATAATCTACGTCGACGATATTTTTAATATTGGTCTAAAAGGTATACTTATATTATATGCTGATGACGCTATTTTGATCTACAGTGAAGAAACATTAGCATCACTTTTTGAATCAATGCAGCATGATATTTTTAAACTAAAGGAGTTTTTTACTAAACATTGTATGAAAATGAATCTTCAGAAAACAAAGTACATACATGGTTTTCAAGACAACTGTACCAAATCACTATAAACTCACAATAGACAGTCAAATTATTGGAGAAGTGTATAATTTGAAGTATCTTGGCCTGTATCTGGAAAAAAATTTGAAGTGGAATCTGCAAGTTAATCATATTAAAAGTAAAATAATTCCATATATAGCAGCTATGTATAGACAAAGACTAATTTTGCCGAAAGCTACTCTGTTTAAAATCTACTTTGCTCATGTTCATGCCCATCTGGTGTATTTAAATTCTATTTGGTCTAACATTCCGGCGTACCTTATGCATGAACTCAAAGTTCTCCAAAACAAAGCACTTAAAGCTGTTAATAACCTGCCGCTGTTGACACCAACGTCAGTTTTGTACGACAAGAAGATTTTACCACTTGAAAAACTTAAAGCTTTTGAACTAGCAACACTCGTGTATAAAATAATTAATAACAAAATGAAAACTGGTATAGTTTTGTTGCGTAATTCTGACTTCCATTCATACAGGACAAGGCAATATGATAATTTGGCATTGCATAATTTTTCACCAACAACCATTCTATATGAAGGTATACGCTCATATACCTTTTTACCAGATAAAATTAAAGCAGCAAATTCTCTAACGATATTTAAAATAGAGTTAAAAAAATACCTGATGTCTTAAATCTTTCATTATTGTTTTTGTTAATGTAAAGCTTTGAAGTATTAGTATTATTTTTTACTTATATATTTCTTTTTTTTTCGTTTTCTTTGATTTTGTAAATAATTCATTTTCAAAAATTTTTTTAATACGCATTCATAACGAATTTATAGATTAGTGTTGCATACTTATTGTACAGAATTCTTGATACGATTCAATACAAGCGTAAGCTTTCGAATCGTTTAATAAATAAATAAATAAAAAAAAAAAAAAAAAAAAAATTATTTTTGTATTAGTTGTGCACGTGTTCATGAAGCAGCCTTTTTTTCTAGAACGAAAGTGTTACAATTTTTTCGTGGTAAAAGTGTTTAAACAAAAAGTGTGTTGTAAAACTAAAGTAAACATTTTATTTAAAAACTAAGTTAATACTATTGATAAATAACGGTAAGACAATTATTAAAAGTAAATTAATCATGTGAAAAATGTGTTGTTTGTTTAAAACAATGTTTTGAAAGTGCTGTTGCGACATCCTGTAAGTAACAAATTAGGACATCAAGGACATTGAATTTTTCCACAGTTTATTTTTTAACTAAGATTAACACATATTTGTCCTAAAAATTTTTTTGCCCAAGCCAATTTTATTATGACATGAAAGTGTTAATGAATTTTAAATAAATAAAAAATAAAAAAAAAAAGTCAAATTTTAGATTTTACCAAAATAACGACCCTAAGCACAAATCAGGTATTGTCCAAACTTGGTGAATATATATCTTTCCACATTTGATGTCGCCACAACAACAGCCACCCAACCTTAGTGTCATAGAAAAATTTATGGTCAATATTAGACACATTAGGCAAATACAAAATTACAAGCAAAACTTATTTGATGGAAGTGATGTGTTGCACAAAAACTGGCGGTATCTATGCCAAAACCGACTTAAATCTGTCATAGATAATAAAGGCTACCACGCTTAATATTAAATCATTTAATTACCGTTCCTAAGCTCGAGCTATAGAAAATCGTTAATCACTGCATAAAGGAAACTGTGGAATAAAAAAATTCTATTGAATGATACCAAATTAATTTTTATATTTATGCTAGTTTTGTTTTCATATACCGTCGAAAAGGAAATAAGCCACTACATAAAATAAGTTATGAGCACTACACACATACATATATGTTGGTATATAAGTTTTTTTAAATTTTATTTTTTTAGTGAAAATATTCAGTATTTTCATATTTGTTATAACAATGAAAACAAGTTTTGTAAAAAACCGTAATTTCTTTCAGCCACTAATTTATGGAAAAGTGTAGTCTAAATATAAATTTATTATGAAGTTAAACGCCTTCCAAATGACAGTTGTGAAAATGCATTGGTAGCAGTTGCCATCATTTGGCGAAGCAAGCGTTCTAGTTTTAAATTGTCGATTTCTTCATTATTTCAAAACTAATTTTTTTCATCATTTTTGTATAAAAAACTACTTAAAGACATGCATATTATGATTAAATATTGTTGCTCAAGAAGAAAAGGTTTGACTTTTGTTGAGGTTTTACTCTTATTTAATTTTAGGTAGTTGCATTAATAATATCGTATACTTAAAAGATAATTCAGTTCTTATTTGAATATTTTAATTATTAATTTATTGATAAATAATCTTAATATATCTTATCTTTAAAAACTTACATACGTCAAAAATTATTTTCTGTCTGCTTTGTTCGTTTTGATTTTGTTGCTGTTGCTGTCGCTGAAACTGCTGCTGTAGATTGACGATGATGTATCTAAATATAGTGACAACACTCCTGGCGCCATATGACTTACATTCGGTTTATAGACGTGGCCGGTTCTACGTAAACCCTACAATGCCTGGAGTCTAGTAATGTTACTTATGACTAGAGAAGATCCAGAAAATTCTGTAGCATAAGCTGCCTCCTGCCTTAGGAAGCCGAAGTGTTTGCGTTTGCTTTCGAATGCAAGCAAGTAGTATTAATCTTTTTTTTTTTTTTTTTTTTTTTTTTTTTTTTTTTTTTTTTGTTAAAACTATTGGATTAAGCAACTTTTGTTATATCAAAGGGTAGCCAAGTTGTAAGATATGTCATTGTTGATAATATACGTCACGTATGTTTCACAGGAAATGTAACAGGTTTTGATATTGTAAAACAAATATTAGCCATAGAAGAACTAGGAAATGTACTGCTAGCAAGAGTTTCCAAATTGTTTATAATTGCCGCATTGTTGAATCTGCACATCATCGCCCAATTTATTCACACTTCTTCCTTGATTTTATATTTAGTTAAAACCAAGTTAATTTTTCGCCACAACTGCTGCTTTGTACTCTCTTAAAGGGTATTTATCTAATCCAACTTATTTTCTAATAACCTTCACTCGATATTGTTTCCTGGTCAGCCAAATTCGCTATAGAGCTTAAGCGATGTGGAACATTTTTACAAATTTCGGTGACTGATATATGAACACACGTTTAGCAAGGCTCTCCATGTCGGTAGCAGTTGTTGTAGAGTTGTTCGGTAAGAAAGTAAAATAAATTCGAATCCAGTAATTGCTTTAACTCTCTAGGATATCTTTAAAAATATTTCTGACTGTTCTTTGTTTTTTTCAGTTACCAACTAACCGATCTGGTCATTGGTTTATATAAATAACGGTATTAATCTTTCATGCCACATCCAACAGGACTTAGTGGTAATCGTACCTGTTAGAAATCAAGCATCTATTTTTATAATAAATATGGGCAGAGTTTTAAAACCCTTAAACAACATGACAAGACTTGGACAAATTTTTATTGTATTTTTGGAACTACCATGCATTAATGTTTATTAATTTGCATTTCTCTAATCCCAGCTACAAAGTCATTCAAGTCGGCCATAATATTTTTAACAGCATCTTAACACATTCCAAATCTTCATCCAATATCTTTTAGACTTGTAGCTTTTAAGAAAAGACGAATGGATAAAGATTACTTTTATTTGGCACATTTTGCTTTAAGAAGTTTGAATTGAAATACCTGCAAAAATAAAAAATTTGATAAACTTTTCCATTCCACCAAATTCATGTCAAGAAAATATACATATTGCTTATCACATTTTACAAGGATCTTAAATTAAAAAAATAACCAGGTTCAGTTCAAAACAAACAAAACGTAAAATAAAAATTTCGACTTCTCAGCATTTGCACTGGTAAATAACTGTTTACAATAAAATAAACATTTACATATGTATGTGTCTTTATAGTATTTAAGCAAGTAAAAAAGAAGCAGCCACTTTTGTACCTATTCCAATATCATAAATATGCAATGTGTGTGAAGATAAATACGTATTTAAGTAGTGGAGACAAAAACCATTTTTTTAACATTGCCATTTTTACAGTTAACAGTGTACTGTTAGCCACTTAACAGTCGTTCTGTTTTTGGGTTCCTTTCTTTTGAAGGATAATTTAAGTAGAAAAACACAAGTCCTTATAAATATAATTTATGAAAATGTTGCTTCAAGTGATATATTATGAAACTATAATAGTTTGGTATCAGAAAAATGTTTAGGAAAGCATTAAAATGGGTTATAATAAAACACTCATTTTTCATCATTTCTTGAGAAGAAGAAATGACCATTTTGATCAAATATGGAATAGCACACATACTACACCCTAAACACATGGTAGTCTGAAGGGTCCATAATAAGGCAGTATAAGTCCAATATCTGAAATAATTTTGGGATTTGAGAAAATTAAGTTTTAAATAAATGCTTTTTCAGCGAAATTTCTTGAGAAGATAAATGACCATTTTGGACAAATATGGAATAGCACACATACTACACCCTATACACGTGGTAGTCTGAAGGGTCCATAATAAGGCACTATAAGTCCAATATCTGAAATAATTTTGGGATTTGAGAAAATTAAGTTTTAAAAAAATGCTTTTTCAGCGAAATTTCTTGAGAAGATAAATGACCATTTTGGTCAAATATGGAATAGCACACATACTTCACCCTATACACATGGTAGTCTGAAGGGTCCATAATAAGGCACTATTAGTCCAATATCTGAAATAATTTTGGGATTTGAGAAAATTAAGTTTTAAAAAAATGCTTTTTCAGCGAAATTTCTTGAGAAGATAAATGACCATTTTGGTCAAATATGGAATAGCACACTTACTACACCCTATACACATGGTAGTCTGAAGGGTCCATAATAAGGCACTATTAGTCCAATATCTGAAATAATTTTGGGATTTGAGAAAATTAAGTTTTAAAAAAATGCTTTTTCAGCGAAATTTCTTGAGAAGATAAATGACCATTTTGGTCAAATATGGAATAGCACACATACTACACCCTATACACATGGTAGTTTGAAGGGTCCATAATAAGGCACTATTAGTCCAATATCTGAAATAATTTTGGGATTTGAGAAAATTAAGTTTTAAAAAAATTCGTTTTCAGCGAAATTTCTTGAGAAGATAAATGACCATTTTGGTCAAATATGGAATAGCACACATACTACACCCTATACACATGGTAGTCTGAAGGGTCCATAATAAGGCACTATTAGTCCAATATCTGAAATAATTTTGGGATTTGAGAAAATTCAGTTTTAAAAAAATGCTTTTTCAGCGAAATTTCTTGAGAAGATAAATGACCATTTTGGTCAAATATGGAATAGCACACATACTACACCCTATACACATGGTAGTCTGAAGAGTCCATAATAAGGCACTATTAGTCCAATATCTGAAATAATTTTGGGATTTGAGAAAATTAAGTTTAAAAAAAATGCTTTTTCAGCGAAATTTCTTGAGAAGATAAATGACCATTTTGGTCAAATATGGAATAGCACACATACTACACCCTATACACATGGTAGTCTGAAGGGTCCATAATAAGGCACTATTAGGCCAATATCTGAAATAATTTTGGGATTTGAGAAAATTAAGTTTTAAAAAAATGCTTTTTCAGCGAAATTTCTTGAGAAGATAAATGACCATTTTGGTCAAATATGGAATAGCACACATACTACACCCTATACACATGGTAGTCTGAAGGGTCCATAATAAGGCACTTTTAGTCCAATATCTGAAATAATTTTGGGATTTGAGAAAATTAAGTTTTAAAAAAATGCTTTTTCAGCGAAATTTCTTGAGAAGAAAAATGACTATTTTGGTCAAATATGGAATAGCACACTTACTACACCCTATACACATGGTAGTCTGAAGGGTCCATAATAAGGCACTATTAGTCCAATGTCTGAAATAATTTTGAGATTTGAGAAAATTAAGTTTTAAAAAAATGCTTTTTCAGCGAAATTTCTTGAGAAGATAAATGACCATTTTGGTCATATATGGAATAGCACACATACTACACCCTATACACAAGGTAGTCTGAAGGGTCCATAATAAGGCACTATAAGTCCAATATCTGAAATAATTTCGGGATTTGAGAAAATTAAGTTTTAAAAAATGCTTTTTCAGCGAAATTTCTTGAGAAGATAAATGACCATTTTGGTCAAATATGGAATAGCACACATACTACACCCTATACACATGGTAGTCTGAAGGGTCCATAATAAGGCACTATTAGTCCAATATCTGAAATAATTTTGGGATTTGAGAAAATTAAGTTTTAAAAAATGCTTTTTCAGCGAAATTTCTTGAGAAGATAAATGACCATTTTGGTCAAATATGGAATAGCACACATACTACACCCTATACACATGGTAGTCTGAAGGGTCCATAATAAGGCACTATTAGTCCAATATCTGAAATAATTTTGGGATTTGAGAAAGTTAAGTTTTAAAAAAATGCTTTTTCAGCGAAATTTCTTGAGAAGATAAATGACCATTTTGGTCAAATATGGAATAGCACACATACTACATTCTATACACATGGTAGTCTGAAGGGTCCATAATAAGGCACTATTAGTCCAATATCTGAAATAATTTTGGGATTTGAGAAAATTAAGTTTTAAAAAAATTCGTTTTCAGCGAAATTTCTTGAGAAGATAAATGACCATTTTGGTCAAATATGGAATAGCACACATACTACACCCTATACACGTGGTGGTCTGAAGGGTCTATAATAAAGCACTATTAGTCCAATATCTGAAATAATTTTGCGATTTGAGAAAATTAAGTTTTAAAAAAATGCTTTTTCAGCGAAATTTCTTGAGAAGATAAATTACCATTTGGTCAAATATGGAATAGCACACATACTACACCCTATACGCATGGTAGTCTGAAGAGTCCATAATAAGGCACTATTAGTCCAATATCTGAAATAATTTTGGGATTTGAGAAAATTAAGTTTTAAAAAAATGCTTTTTCAGCGAAATTTCTTGAGAAGATAAATTACCATTTTGGACAAATATGGAATAGCACACATACTACACCCTATACACATGGTAGTCTGAAGGGTCCATAATAAGGCACTATTAGTCCAATATCTGAAATAATTTTGGGATTTGAGAAAATTAAGTTTTAAAAAAATGCTTTTTCAGCGAAGTTTCTTGAGAAGAAAATAGACCATTTTGGTCAAATATGGAATAGCACACATACTACACCCTATACACATGGTAGTCTGAAGGGTCCATAATAAGGCACTATTAGTCCAATATCTGAAATAATTTTGGGATTTGAGAAAATTAAGTTTTAAAAAAATGCTTTTTCAGCGAAATTTCTTGAGAAGAAAAATGACTATTTTGGTCAAATATGGAATAGCACACATACTACACCCTATACACATGGTAGTCTGAAGGGTCCATAATAAGGCACTATTAGTCCAATATCTGAAATAATTTTGGGATTTGAGAAAATTAAGTTTTAAAAAAATGCTTTTTCAGCGAAATTTCTTGAGAAGAAAAATTACCATTTTGGTCAAATATGGGATTGCACACATACTACACCCTATATACATGGTAGTCTGAAGGGTCCATAATAAGGCACTATTAGTCCAATATCTGAAATAATTTTCTCAAATCCCAAAATTATTTCAGATATTTGACTAATAGTGCCTTATTATGGACCCTTCAGACTACCATGTGTATAGGGTGTAGTATTTGTGCTATTCCATATTTGACCAAAATGGTCATTTTTCTTCTCAAGAAATTTCGCTGAAAAAGCATTTTTTTAAAACTTAATTTTCTCAAATCCCAAAATTATTTCAGATATTGGACTTATAGTGCCTTATTATGGACCCTTCAGACTACCATGTGTATAGGGTGTAGTATGTGTGCTATTCCATATTTGACCAAAATGGTAATTTCTTCTTCTCAAGAAATGATGAAAAATTAGTGTTTTATTATAACCCATTTTAATGCTTTCCTAAACATTTTTCTGATACCAAACTATTATAGTTTCATAATATATCACTTGAAGCAACATTTTTATAAATTATATTTATAAGGACTTGTGTTTTTCTACTTAAATTATCCTTCAGAAGAAAGGAACCCAAAAACAGAACGACTGTTAAGTGGCTAACAGTACACTGTTAACTGTAAAAACGGCAATGTTAAAAAAAATGGTTTTTGTCTCCACTACTTAAATACGTATTTATCTTCACACACATAAATATGCACTATAAGTTAGTGTTGCTTTGCGATTGGTTGCTATTTAACGACTCTGAAGTTTGCCGAGGCACTAGATCAGCTAGAGAAAAATTAAATATGTCAATCGATCATAGTGTCGAAACAGGTGCTTTTAGATCGGTTCAAGTCCTTCGAGGTAGCAGGCAAAACACCACGCCTACCTCTAAATTTTTTATGAATAATGAAGGAACTCCAATCAAAAAAATAAATGTATGGGGCGATAGAGAATTAAAAAATAACAAAATTTTCAATTATTTTAAATATCAATACGGGTATCGTTTTAAAGCTTTTTAAGATATCTTCAAGGAAATACTAAAATTTAAAAAAATTCCTAACCGATTAAGAGCCGATGTAATTTTTATTAATTTTTTTTTTAATTCTCTGTCATCCCAATACTGCTTTTTTGACTGCAGTTACTTCACTAAACTAGATTTACAAAAGCTTTAGATGGTGAAGGGTATATAAGATTCGTCATAGCCGATTATGTAGAACTCTTACTTTTTTATTTCACATTTTTTAATTCCCTATCACCCTGAACATATTTTTTTATTGATGAAGCTTCATGAAAGCTGTAAAGCTGAAATCATAAACCTAAAATCGTCAAAATCACATTAAGTCATCAGATGTGGCAACTACTTCAGCAAATTTGCATGCCGCTTTCTTCAAGCCGGCAATTTAGAAATGGCAAGAATCATTTATTAACAAAACATATAAAGTTATATGTCTAATTCGACGTACATACTTTTCTTTTTACCATTTAAAAATACTTACACATCTCCAAAAGTAAAATTAAACTTTAAAATGTAAATCATTTGCAATAATTGCACTAAACCAATAAGAAATTTTATATGCATATACAACTTCACATACATATGTACATTAGATGAACACTTAAAACGGTTTTGATGCAATCATAATTTAATAGAATGTACACATACTTTTTTAATTAATTGCACAAATCTGATTAAAAAGCAATAATAGCCCATACAATAGATGCTTAGTGAGAATTGTTTACTTTTATCTAATTTAGATCTGTATTTGAATGCAGGCACTAGAGCCGTGTCGTTCGCGAACGATTAGGTTAAATTATCTGAATCTATAAAGTGAACGGAATCAATCAGTCATATAAAGGGCGGTTTACATTATACTACAAGTAATAGGACATGTCAAATTTTTGTGTAGAAGAGTACAAGTAGTATCGTCTAAACATAATATGTAATGAAACTCTCCGACATTGAGAGAAAATACGGATGCAAATTTGATAGTCGTACTGCTCTCTTTATTTTTTGAAATTTTTCAAAAACTATACCACTTCATTAGATCAGGTTTGCATTTTCTTGTTAATGCTATCTTTTTAAAGGTAAAACTCGTCAAAATATCACAAAAGCCGCTGAATATAGTGCAAAATAGACTCAGTTGGCATCACAAATATTTTTGTAAACAATTATTGTTTTAAGAATAGCTGTTTCAATTTTACTTTATTTTATTCAACAGTTATTGTGTAAACATAAGAAAAAAAATCATACGATTTTTAATCTCTATTTTTTTATACGGATAGATCTTCATTTTATTTTCTCTTAGATTTTACGTACGTAAAGTCTTACCGTCTAAACTGGCCTTAACGGAGATCTTTTCGATCAATAGTGTACGGGTTAAATTGAACAAGCCACATTGGTAAAGGTGACTGCATTAGCTTCTACGTGTATTTTGTTTTTGTAAAATCTTGTTGAGCTGTCAAAAACCTCGTGCAATATGTGTGTATGTATTTGTAAAAATATAACAAGCTATTAAACACATACAAATAATACACATACACACACAGTACACAATATACACATACAATAAGAAAGAAGCAATAATTTTGACAACTCGCAAAGGAAAACAGCAAACATATGTTGACCACATGTGCTAATGCATTCACCATAATATGTTGTACAGATCACTTTCGTTCTGTTGTTCCTTTTTTTTTTTGTTTCATGTTCTTTTATTTCAGTTGATTCTTTGAGTATTAAAAGGAGTTGCTGTATATGTAAGTATATATACGTCTGTAATTTATATGCCATTTTTGTTTGAATTAACATTCTTTAAAAAAAACAAATTTTATATAATTTATATTATAAGTTGAATTATCTCGTAAAGCCACAGCCTATCACATTTTTAAGCAATTTAATAATTAAATTCTTTAATTTTACGAATAATAATTATTTTTTACTGTGGAAAAGATACTTTTTTTAAGTATATATATTCTTTTTTCTTGTTAAATATCTAGTTGTTGTATTAAGCAATGGAAATTTTATTATTATATAAATCAGTTAAAAAAAATCTTTTTTTCGAACAATTTCCCGATTATTTCCTTATTCATAATAAAAAACAGCACTATATATACGCTCTTCTCTTGAGAACCAGAATACCAGATTGTATTATTTTCTATGTGCCAAAGGTTTCACCTCAATTTGATGAAAAGAGAAGAAAATCAATACATACAATAAGGATTGTTGTTCAAATTCGTTTAATCGTTAAAATCACAGATAAATATTAATTAATCTGTGGTTAAAATTAATCGATTGAACGAAATTGATCCACAATTTTTGATAAAAAACCGAAAAAGTCCTTTCACAGATGAATAATATCTGTAATCCAGTTACTGAAATGAATCAACCGGCACATGTCTAGTTGTTGTACTAGTGAATAACGGGATAAACTAAACTAACTCTTAAATAAACGCAATGATGGAGTCAGGTAACTAAGTCCTTTTCGTTCAAATCACGGAATAAGTATATATCACTTAACAGTGTGTTCATACATGTGGAATTTAGTTAGCTTAAAAAGCATGGAAAAAATTGTTATTTTATTCGGAAAATTTGTGTTTTAAAAGTTTAATATTATAATTTAATACTAATTAACTTACCTTTTACTTGACTCGTCGATATTTATTTTGTTTTGTTTTATTTTTTTGACAAATGTCTTTGTAATAATGTAATTTGCTCACTAAACACACTTCTGTACAGTGATGTATATTAAGTTTTACTCATTATTATTTCGTACTTATTGAACAATAACTTAATTAAAAGTTTGTATGGAGTATTGAGCTTAATAATGACATTTACTGCGTTTATCTCCATTAAGGCGCATGTATTCATACTATAAAGGCTGGTTCACCCACAAAAATTTTGTTCCGAAACATTTCTATTTTATATGTAGTTTGACATTTTATTTTTTGAGATAGAGAGAACTACATATAAAAAAAATGTTTCGGAACAAAATTTTTGTGGGTGAACCAGCCTTAAGCGAACGGAATTTCCGAGACATTTATTTGGCTCCTTTCGTTTATTAGTGTACAGATTATAATAAGGTTGATAAAGTTGATATTTTGTGCATTTAAAGGAATTGCTGTATATGTACGTATGCAAGTACATATTTCATTTGAGGATCGGTGTGGCGTTGCCATTATTCTTTTTATACCCTTCACCACAAAAAGTGAAAAACGGGTATATCTAAGTTTGTCATTCCGTGTGTAATTTGTACAATGTCTATTGTACATATTGTACTTATGTATAGCGAAATCGATTGAGCGATGTCTGTTTACCTGTCCGCGTTAGTGTTGAAATCAGTTTGCCGAGGCACTAGATCAGCTGGAGAAAAATTCATTGAACTATTAATTAGTTAATTGAAATTGCCACGGCAAACTTTATTTTACCAAAAAAAAAATAAATATGTCAATCGATCAGATGTAGTGTCGAAAGAGGTGTTATTGAAAATCAGCATGATTGGTTCATGTCCTTCTTGGCAGCATACAAAACACCACACCTACCTCTACATTTTTCAGGTCATTTGGAACAATAAAGTAACTCAATTCGAATAAATAAATATATTGGGTGATATAGAATTAAAAAATAGGAAAAAACATCAAATTAAAAATTTGCGCTCGCCCATATTTTCCGAGTTACGGGGCCCATAATATTATTTAAATAATTTGGGGCATAATTTTAAAGCCTTTTAAGAGATCATTAAAAAAATACTAAAAATTTTTCAAAAATGCTTATCAAACTATAAGTGGTGTTTTCCCCGCTGCCTTGAAAGACATACATAGACCGATCATGCTGATTTCCAATAGCACCTCTTTCGACACTATGTATGATCTATCCAGTGCCTTGGCAAACTTGATTTCAACACTAACACGGGCGGACAGACGGACATCAATTTATCGACTTCGCTATGCATAAGAACTCAGAATATATATACTGTATAGGTCGAAAATGGATATTGTAGAATTTGCAAACGCAATACAAAACTTAGTTATACCCTTTTTTCACTTTTTATGGTGAATGGTATAAAAATAAGGAAAAATATTGGCGCATGCCCATATTGAGATCAACTGAGAATACTGAGCATATACATTTTCTCTCACTACAAACCACAGGGATAGAGTACAAAATTAAAAAGGCATACGTCTGATAGACGTAACTTTTTTATGAAGGGAGTTAAATACATGTATAAATTTACGTATCCTTTTAGAAAAATAGAAAAAGAAATAATTGTGTTAATTCTGATTTGTGAAGACGAAGAAAATACGGAAATAAGAAGGTGTAGGTGTGACTTACAAGGATTACGTGACTCAAGCGATCCTTTTTAGTTGTTGGAGGCAGAATTTACAAAAAAATTTCGTGTTCTTGCTCGGCAATTAATTACAGATTTGCAGCCGATCATATTTCCGTTTCCTTTACGGGTTAATGAGTTTACAAATTTATTTGTTTATTAATATACTTTACAGCCAATTAATCTACAAAAATACTTACTTAGCTGGTGTATCCATATTTTTGCTTTTGTCATAATTTGATAACAATAATCAAATACCAACCGAAATTTTGATTGATAATAATCTTGACAAATAATCTTGATAAAAAATTTATCAAGAATTCAAATAATAAAGGAAATAGTGAAATTTTTTTTTAAATGCTTAACCTGTTAAGAGCCGATGTCATTTTTATGTAAAATTATATCTATGTAATACCTAATTTTTTGTTAATTTTTCTTTTTAAAATTTTAGCTACATGAAAGAGGCACACATGCCTTTATCTTTAAAAAACCCTAGCTCTTAAAAAACCCACATATATATATTACAAACTCATAAAAACTAATTATTTTCACAAAAAATCTTTCTGCTACTTGTTGTAAATTTTTGCTTTAGAATTGTCAACATTATTACATATTGCTTCTTTATTGCAACATAGTCATATCTCAAAAAAACTTGAACTTGGCAAAGTGCGATTTAAGTTTTCAAGACATAAGTACTATGATGTAATTGCCGCAATTGCAATTGCTATAACTTCGGTTCAGCTTGGGATATAAAACTGATTTTTTCAACATGAACAGAAGGTCTTAAAGAGCAGTTTTGCTTAATTAACTACAAATTTTCAATTTTTTGAGATATGACTATGTTGCAATAAAGGAGCGATATGTATATACATACATACGAACGCTTAAAAATAATTTATAAATACACATGAAAAGTGAACATAAATTTTGGAGTACACTTCCACTAAGAAAATATATATGAATTATAAGATGGTAATGTTGATGGCAATGTTTCATATTTCAATTAATTTTTTACCATAAAAAATTCTGGCGCTTAGTTTAAATTGTATTGCCATTTAAAAATGCAATAAGCGGTAAATATTAAATTTCAATATTTCTTTTGTGTCACATTAAAGAAAAGGCTCAAGCTAAAAAAAAATTTATTTAATTTTAATTAGAAATCTAAATATATTTTGAGCGGAAATTTTAAAAGTGGAAGATAGCTTCACTGAAAACAGCTTTTGTCATATAGTTTTACATATCAAAATTGAGCGCGTTCTAAATAATAAATATACATAAATAATAAGGTGAATTCATTTTTATTATTAATTTGTTTTGCAAAAATAATATTATGTTTCATGTTTACACTGTGTGTATTAATTTACATGTGGAAAATTTGAAACATATGAACTATAGAGGTCGGGTAAACACACCTTTATAGTGCGTTCGAAAAGCACTGCGTAAGTCAAATGTTTTTTTTTTGTCAAATGTATGTATATGTCAAATAGGCATGACAATAATTCCTGGTGCATTTAATAAACATTTATTTTTTAATTGTCTTTGCATCAGCGGCAACCGCGGCGTGATGAAGATATTACAAATTGAAAGTCCAATTTTTTTCACATTTCTTGAAGCAATTAAATTAAATTTTCTAAAATATTATATCGTTTACATGCTTATATAAATATTCCAAAGAATTTGCATCATTGCCAACAACTGTAGAAAGTGATTAAATATAAAAGGTATAAACCAGTTATTATTTAAAAATTTATTTATAATTTTTTGCAAAATGGAAAGCCAAGTAACTATTGTATGTTCTCCTTTCTTCACTTTCTTTAAATGATTAAATTTAAATACAACTGTTTTAAAACTCTAAAATGTTTCCTAAATTCGTCCTCTATGTATTGAGACACCACATCTGTTAAATATTTTTTAATGCTGTTTTTTCTGCTTCGAAAGCAGCAAGAACTTCAACAAAAATTTCAGAAATTCAGTAAAAAATATAGTCTTGATCAGACTCACTTGTATGTCTATGATTTTTTCAATGATCTATGAAATTATATTTTATTAAAGAAGTACAAGTACTTACAACTACAAGTTTATTTCAAAAATCTTCCATTTTGCCTTTTACGTAATTTAGGGTAAAAGCTTAATGTATTTATTTAAAAATTATTTGATTTTAAAGTAAACAAAAAACAGCTGATAATTTAATTCAAGCCCGAACTTACCCAAAGAAAAAGTTCGTACAACTTTGTACAGGAAATGAAAAATTTTACTCTCTCATTTTCTTTTAAAATTCTACAAATTTATAAGAGTTCGGGCTGTTTTGTTATGTATCTGGAACAGACCTATAAATGTAATGGTTTTTTTAATGGCTTTGGTATTAACTTGAAACGAAAAGACAATTGCATTTATGAACTAAAACCGGGTTAACACACGTCAAGTGTTCTTGTAGCAGGTCTGGTTTTTGTAGAAGACAAGGGAGTGCAAACTTATTTTTTGTTCTTATTCTCACCCATAAAAATGATACTTGCTGCAAATAAAACTTTGCGTGTGTTAACCCGGCATAACTACATAAGAACTGACAGTTGCCAAAACTGTTATCGAACAAAAGAGTGTTGACAACTCAGTTTTCTGAACCTTTAAACCTAACCGTTCTAAGCACATTATTTATAGTGAAGACTTACCAATTTATTTTAATTCTAAACTTACCATACATGTCCTATTGCCAAAGTTGAACAGAACATCTCTTCTGATTTCCGTAATAAAATACGCGTTTTTTTAAGTTTACGTGTTTATTAAAACAAATATTTTTGATTAAAAGAATTGAATTATTAAAATACATACATAAAAATACAGATGAGATAAATATACAAATAAGAGTACGCGTTTAAATATAGATTGTACCATATACAAATATAATTAAAATTTAAAGTTTTTACTTTACTTAAAATTGGATTAAGTTTAATTAATTACATTTTAATAAATAAAATACATATAATCACATTTATCATTTTATCTTTTTTAACAATATTAATTTGAATATTTATAAATGATAAAATAATATTTTATAATTAACACATCTGCTATGCGTTTTAGGGAAGAACAGTTAAATTTATTTTACTTAGGAAAAAATTAAAATTATATAAATATTTGGTTTCTTGTTATTTTTCAAACCTTAGTATTTTATAAGCATTTACGTTACTACGTTTCCCTTAAGCTGGTTTTGTACGAAATATTTTTTACATCTGTCTTGTCAGGTATCTATTATCTAAGTAGAAACAATTTCGTAAACTTTTGCTTTCTATAGGTACTTAGATGTCAGCAGTTTTCACTTTGTTTTTTTGTTAAGTTCTCAACAAAATATTTTGAGTTGAGTAATTAAAAAAAAAAATGTCTTAAATTTTTGATCTCTCAAATTAAAGTTTTAAGTGAAAAATAATTTTCTTATAATAGTTTAAATCTTAAAATATTTTTTACAATTATTTATTACATTAGAATTATAATTTATTTGTTGGTTGCATAAATATTAAGATGAAACTAAATCGATTACAAATTTAATTTGTAATAATTTTGGTGTTAATTCCATGTCTCTAAATAAACTTTGACATAAATTAACTTATAACCAAAATAAATGATTTTCTTTCCGCTTAGGTTTACGTAATTTCAATTTCCAAAATTTATTAAAATAAGAAATATTTACAAATTTTATATTATACTTTTCAAGCATTAAAATAGCTTAGAACTTAAGATTCATTTGAAACAACTTATCAATCAATTTCGTTAGATGGAATTTTACGTTTTATTAAAAGACTTCCAATTTTAGTTTACAAAAGCAACAATTTCTCTACTTTGTTTCTGCTCGATTTAATGTTGAAATTGATTTTAAACATCTAATGTTTTTTTACCGTAGCATCACTGAAGTTAAAAATTACGAGTACAGATTAAAGTAAAAACAAACAAATAATAAAAATGCCAGTTAAACCAGATGATACGTTTAAATGTTTTGCCTAAAAAAAACTTGCAAACATTTTTCGTGATGTTAAGGTTACCGTAGAGCTTACGTATGCGCAGAGATTAATTTTAATTTAAAATTCGCTTACTTTAAAGGGCTGTTAAGAAAAGCATAAATAAATAAAAACAATAATATAATTTGTAATTTTAGCTTTTTACATATAAAACTTAATTAATACTTGCTATCAATGCTTAAAATTAAAGAGTCTTTTTTTTAGTTTTACTTATTTATAAATATGATTTCAATATGTTCAATGTCAAAGTCAACTGATTTACAAATAAATAAATTGGCCAACCACGGCTTTTACTTGCACATTAGTTTGTCATAATTTTGTATTTATTTTTCCAGCTTCTAAAAAGTATTGAAGATTACATTTTACGAAAAAATAATTTTTTTTAATTTCTTTAAAAAAAATTATTGTCGTTTTACAAACTGCCTTAAGTGACATTAAAACACTTTTTTTTAATAAAAAAAAAGTTAGACCTCAAAAGGATGTTGGTTCCGAAACAAGTATGCGACAATAATTAATCTAAGTGAGTAAACTGGCTAAAAACTGTCGCCTTTCCGTTTTGTGACAATTTTAATTGTAACTCGTTAAATATAAGTATATTAGAAATCTCTTTTAATACTAAACTCAAGGCTTGCACGGTTTAGGGTTTGTTAAGCTCAAGTCATTCTGAGTTAAAATAGTGCACCGAGAATTTCTCAAAAATGAGTTGACAATAGTTTAATATTTACAATGACATTTGATGTCAGTATGCCAGATTATATTTTTTCTTTTTAATGCCAGTGCTAAATTTTTGTCGCTTTAGTTGGCCATTTTACCATCATTCTTATTTGTTTTTAATATTTGTTATTTTATGTCAATTAACAATTATATTTGCTTTTTTATTAGTTGAACTAAACCAGGAGGCAAACGCCGTATTCACAATTCTTTTACATTAACATTTTATATAATTTTTACGCTACAATAAACTTATGAATCTTAATTAAATTAATCTTAAATAACTTTAAATAATCGCAAATAATAAAATTTTAATTAAATTATGAGAAATTCTTAAACATAAACCAAAAAAAAAAGAACAAAAAATTACCTCCATGTTCTTAAAAATAAATAAAATAAGTAAATATCATAATTTATAGGCAATTGATCTGACTTGTCAGCATTGGATCAATAATTCGGTGGTTGTGTGAAAGTGCTGCAAATTTTAAAGTCGTAAGGTATTAATCAATTCATTTTTAATGGCCTTGGTAATAGAGATGAGCGATATTTTAGGACCTGTGATTGAATCACTGTGATTGAAAAATCACTGATCACTACAGTGACTGAATTTATCAAGTAACAGTTCTGCGTAAGAATGTTCTTCTATATTTCTACACATACAAACTTAAATTTAATTTTTTTTGTGTGCCTTTTTTATTTGAACCTATAAAAATCAGTATTACCGAAAATTTAAATACAGCTGCTTTGAATGAATAGATCAAAACACCTTTTCCATTATTATTACTGTTTGCATAAAATATTATTTAGTACTATATACTTCCTTTATAAACATGTACTAATGTTTAAATAATAAAAACAAAAAATAACTGCAAACGGTGATCACGGTAGCTATTTAAAAGAACGGTGATTTGAAAATCACGTTCACTGGTAACCATGTTCCTCAGAAATCACGGGATCGCTCATCCCTACTTGGTAATTACATACTGTCAAGGTAATGACAAATTACATGTTAGTAATGAGGTTACTCATAATAAAGTTTAACAAATGAAATCCAGAACATCTTAATTTTTGTTTTTGAATTTGTAATTAATGAACTTTATCTTTAAGTTCTATTTCAGCCCAAATTCAGTTTCTTACGAATGTAACTTAAGTCACGAATCTTGTGCATTTAAAGTCTAGTTAACACAGTTTGATCATATAATTTTGTACATATGTATGTATGAGTGAACCAAGTCGATCACCTCAAATTTAAATATATATATATATATATATATATATATATATATTTTTTTTTTTTATTGTACTAAAAAGTCACGTTGGCTACCTTCTTGGGAAATTTTTTTTTTGTGGCGGGAAACTTATTTGTCACTCTTTTTTAATATTTGTTGGAGAATACAATTATAATTTCATATTTGAATTTTTTATTTTTGTATATTAAGTTGCAAGTTAGTTGTCAGTTATTCCATAAGTCAACTCAGTACTTCTGATCTAGTAATAATGTCAAGCTAACGTTAATCACGTGTTTTGTTCGTTTGTGAACGAAAAAATGCTTGGAGAAAAGAACAATAAACACATTAATGTTTACAAAAATAAATCACAGCAACACTAAAGCCCGTATGACACTTATTTTTTTATTTTTTGAAACAAGGCAAATATATTGTAAAAGAAAATTCCATCAAGAGTAAAGAGTTGAGCCTTAAGTTAAACAAATGAAGTCAAAATTTTAGTTTTTTACTCAAATTAAGGGATTTAACAAAAGGTAACGAAATAAAACATTTTGAAAAAAGTTTTTTAATAGTGTAAGTTTTTAGATTTAATATTGGTAAAAAGCAAGGAAAATCTAAAAGGCCAGTTGGCAGTTTAGAATTAATATTAATTTTAAAAAGGCATTGGCCTTTAAATCAGTCACCTGCACCATAGGTAAATTGTCGAAAGAAAGACTAACAATTTTGTTTTGTGTTAACATGGTTGGGGAAAAGGAAACGTTATTAGCTATTGCCAAAGCTGCTCGTCCACGCGCATTTAAAAATATGTCTATTGGCCAATTATCAGTTGATTTGAAATGCAATAAAAAGGTCTAGATGACTAGAGATATTATGAGCGAGTGGTTGCATCAGATGTATAATAAGATACGGTCTTGCAACAGAAAAATTATTTTATTTCTACACAACACGGCAGCTCATCATAGGGACTTGTCCCTTACTAATATTAATGTAATATTTTTGAAAGCAAATACAACTTCAGTTTGTCAACCCCTGGACCAAGGATTAATTAAAAATTTTAAAGTTAACTACAGAAACTTGATTTTGAGTTACGTAGTATCAAAAATGAGTTCGGCCAATTCAGTATCAGAGCTTTCAATGAATATAATTATGTTGGATGATATATGTTTTATAAAAACAGCTTGAAAAAAAGTTGAATCCAGTACAATGGCTAACTGTTTTCGAAAAGCAGGATTTCTGCATCAAAACCAAATTATCAACAATTTTGATCCAGAAGATGAGGTGCTATTAGCTACTCTATTGAATTTTCAAAGAATTTCAGAAACCCACGAAACTAGTTTTGAAGAATTTGTAAACATCGATAACATTGCGCACACTGAAAATGATAGCATTCAAATAAATTACGAAAATGAAAAATCTCGAGAAATATTATCAAGTGATTCAGAAGAGGATGTTGTATATCAAGAAACCGAAATAATTAAATCGTTTGAAGAAGCTCTTGTACAAATAGGATAATTAAAAGCTTTCGCTTTAGATGATTTTGTTGCATATGAAAAATTAAGCAATTTGCAAAATCATTTTGAAGAAATGCACAAAAAATTGAGGCAAGCGAACTCTAAGCATGAGATTGCTGCTGATATAAAAGAGTCGCAATAAAGTAATAAAAGAAAATGAAACCTACATTGCAGAAGAGCCATAAAAAAATTTGCATAAAGCATATATATACAAAATGATGTTTCTTACTAAGCTGATATTATTACTAAGCTTCGCATTTGCATGGCGAACGCGTTGTAATGGTGGCCGACGTCAACCAGATACCCTTCCACGACCGGTTACATTGGTGGTATCATTACAATTTGGGGATTGGACTTACAATATCACTCGTACTATTGTGTAGAAGACAAGAATTCACGAAGTTTAAAATATCTCAAAGGAAAATAAATACACAAACGATGAGAAGTTCGGTAAAACGTCGCAAATTCCCAGTGCAGGATGAAACAACTCGAAAAATTCTTGATATGCACCAAGCATGCAACAACAAAACAAACACCTAATAAAACATTTTTGGATTTGAATTTCATGTAGGAACCGTCAAATCAGCAGTAGTTGCAAAAGTAAGTTAGTAAGGTAGTTGCAGTCAGTTTTGTTAGCTAAACAGTATAAAAATATGTATATATTTTTTAATAAATACAACTCAGTTAAATAAGAGATAGAACTGAATAGATAAGATCAACTTCATCACATGTTAAAAAAAGGTAAAAATTATATAACCTATGTATAAAAGTATATTAAACAATAAAAATACAGTAGTTTTCCGATTTAAAGAACATTCGATTTAGTGAACATCGCATATAACGAACACCCATTTTTTTCTACTAAGTACCTTATATAACGAACAAAAATTTTATTTTGTACTGGGTATAACGAACCCATTTAATATTTAATACAAAAACATAATTGCTTACAGAATATTACTAGGAAGGAATACAAATAAAAATGTTCCGTTAGTTTTCTGTTTCTTATGTTGTTGTTTGACATCATTTGAAAGTCAGTTGTGTAAAGTATTTTGTGTGGTAAACATTAAAATGGCCAAAAGAAAATGATTGTTTCTTAAAAAGCCTTAAAATTATAGATGATCATCGAAATGGTTTGCGGGTGACAGATTTATGTAAAAAATATGGACTGCAAAAATCGACCATTATTTTAGATCAAAGGAAAATCTTTTAACGAGTATTGAAAACAGTAATTTTGGATATCGAAATAGAAGGGCTATAAAGCAAGGTGAGTTTCAAAGAATGGAAAAGAAACTTTTCCAATGGTTCCTCATGCAACCCATAAAAAAAATTTTTGGAGGAGGGTTTAATGCAAACCTTAGTTGGCTGACCAGATTTAAAAAAAAGATTTGGCATACGTATTTTAAAGCAGAGCGGAGAAAAACTTTTATCAAAAAGAATTCCAGCAAGTTATTTTAGAAAATGTTATGCAGCATTTGAAAAATATGAGTTTTGCAGATACTTGTTAACCTTTAATTCAATTTGGTTCCCAATGAATAACAAGTATCTAATTTCTTTAGTTATTCAGCTACACCAGTACTTAATAAACAGTATATCTTATTAAACTTTACCTTTAATACAATTCCGAATTGCGGGTTTCTAATTTCGGGACAATACTGCTGCGCCAGCAATTTATTGCTAATATATTTTAAGTATCTTTAAGTTAGTTTTTAGAAACAACATTATTATTAAAATAAACGTTCAAGATTGAAGACGGCCGCAACCGCTTCCATACCATAAAACAGTGTTTTGATTAATAGATATATAACAATATCAACTACCATTTACATTGACCTACCTGCAGATGGGAACATGTCTGGAAAAGACGATGCTGCAGATGAATGTGGAGGCATTCCAGATATGAAGAAGATGAGATTAGAGGCATGTGTGAAAACAATTTTATATCATCCGATATTTTAACTTTTTTATTCCTGAATTTGATAGCTTCAAATATAGAAGATTTGCCAATTTTTATAGCAGAATACCTAAAACAAATGGAAGATCAATCAACTACGTCAAAGGCATCACCAGTTAGAAAGCAGTTGTGTCAAGTGCAGTCAAACCTTTCCAATGTTGCATTTTTCTAGCTTCAAATTACGACGATTGTCGTAACTTACTACCACATCAACAGTTCGAAAAATTTTTTGAAGACATATTATTAGCACATATTTGCGAACAAAGTGCATTGAATGCGACAGAACAAAACAGGACAAATCCGAATATGTCAGTTGGCGTGCTCAGAGCATTTATTGGTATCATAATAATTACTGGCTACAATTACCACGCAAACTTTAAGGAATTTATGGACTCAGGATGAAGACATTCGCAACGGTCTTGTAAGAAATCGTTTTCAGGAGATTTTGAAGACAATTCGAAGGCATCTTAAAAAACGGACCAAATGCCGACAAAATGTGAATTAAAACAAGTGAGAGTTCTAGAAAGAGAAAATAACTATGCATAGATACATGCAGGAAATGCTCTACATAATAAATATTGCAACGGAGAAACGAATAAACTACAAGACAGACACTGACAATTGTGCACATATATATCGACATACAATAAACAAACACAGAACTGAAACTAACAGCCCGATTCTGTGCACTTGATAAGTTCAAGACATTGAGTATTTATCAACTTTTGAATATTTATCAAGATTTGGTATTCTAATACAAAAAATAAAAGCTCTTTACTTGATAATTTGTAAAGTTTTATTTGGTATTGATAACTCTATATTCAAATTCGGTAAATAGTGCACGCTGCATGTAAATATCAACATAATGGATTCTTTTTTAAAATACATGTATCCTTTTAGTAAAATGGAAGAAGAAATGTGTTAATGCTGATTTGTGAAGACGAAGAAAATACGAAAATAAGAAGGCGTAGGTGTGACTTACAAGGATTACGTGACTCAAGCGATCCTTTTTAGTTGTTGGAGGCAGAATTTACAAAAAATTTTCGCCTGAGTCGTGTTTTGGCTCGGCAATTATTTACATATTTGTAGTCGATCATATTTCCCACACTGGTGAATTTCAAAACTTTTTATTTATCAATGTTGCTACAGACAAAATATCTTGATAAAAAATTTATCAAGAATTCACAGAATCGGGCTGTAAATCATAAGAAAACAGTATGTGACAAAGTTTAGTGACAATATAATCGAAGTTTTTCTAAAATATATTTTTTTTAAATGTAAATATTAATTGTAAATTGTGTTTTTATTGCTAATATGATTATTGTTGTAAAAAAACTTTTGTTTGTTTTAGAATAATCCCTGAAGATGACCAACAAATTTGGACGAAATATCGGATTATTAAAAAGTAAAAAGATTTTTTTTTTAAACACTCAAACAAGTTTTTAATTTATTAAACAAGACCTTAAGCCGAAAAATAACTTCTAAACAATTAATAATAAAAAGCTTTAAAGCTATTAAAAATATTAATTAACCATAACATCAAAAAATATGCAAAATATAGTAAGACTGTTTTTGCTGCCAACTTTTTTCAACATATAACTTGGCAGACAATATGGATCTGCCTGAATTGCTTGACCCAAAACTTAAGCACTTTATTTTTTTTTTTACACAATAATAACATTGCTCTGTGCTCCTACATAGGAAAGCCGAAAAAGCTATTTAAATGTCCACTGTAAATACTGTCAAAACACCGATCCATTGAAAGGATTTAAGCAAGATCAAGTTTTGGACTACAATAAATTTAAAGCGGGCGTAGATACAATGGACCAGATGTGGATTGGCTATTCGTGCAAATGCTGGCAAATCGTTGGCCACTGGCAATGTTGTACAATATGCTTGATATCGCCGGTTTGGCCTCATTCATCATCTATGACGAGTTGAACCCGGCAAAGCCGAGTGATAAACGCCGCTCATTTGCCATTGTATTTTCACGGCAGCTACCCGCTTGTTCGGCAAAACTGCTATTGACGTTTTTTCTGTAATAAATTCGTCACTCACAATTGCCAGTAGCTACTCGGTGTACCCTTATATTATATGAATTCGTTGATCGTATGTAAGCAAGGGAGCTAACTCCTTTTTCTGTCGTGTTCTATTATTCATGTACGTTGAAAAGAAAAAATTTGCACAACAACAAAGTGTCGGCGTCATTTCGGGGTTGACAAAAATAAAACACAAAATAACAATTATTCTGTGTTTTGATCAACAAGTGCGAAGTCGAAAATTGTGAAATAAAAAAAACGTTTGTTTAGTTTTTCTTGGAAGAAAGTGAATTTTTATATGTATATCAGAAGACTTTTTGTTTTATAAATTAAAGGTAACGAAAATGATAAGTAAAAGGCACTTAAAAAGAATAATAAAAAGTTAAAAAGAAAATTTTGATGAAGGTGGGCATAGAAAATTTAAATACCACAACTCAAAGTGACAATATTGAAATTTGTGACAGTCATAATTCTGTCCACAACAAACCAGAAGAAGTGGAAACATTTTCTGACAATAATAGTTTAAAGGAAGAGAGTGGCAATTTAATTATAAGCCAAAAATTAATTAAGTGCAATGCGAAGTTGCATTAAAGACTTAGTAGAGATTCTAAGAGAAGAAAATATAGTTGTCACTCCATTCTACAAGTTTTATTGTTCCAACAAACCGATAGTAGAGAATGTTGTAGGTGGATCATATATCCATATTGGTATGCCAAGAAACTGTTAAAGAAAATAGCCGATATCATTAAGCTGCCTAATAACATTATAATTGATGTTAATGTAGACGGGTGCCCCTCTTTAAAAGTTCAAAGGTACAACTTTTTAATAAGACTGACCGATGTGGAAGATCGAGTGACGATGTTATTATGGACTACAATGTCGATGGTGTTTAAGGAAAAAAGAGCTTTAAAGAACACTTAATAACTTGACTGAGTGTAAATACAATAAATTTTTAAGCATTTCAGAAGCGGTCTCAAAGACCAATAATAACAGTGTTGGGCCAACGGATGAACACATTCGAAAAGCAATACAAATGTAGAAGAGGCGCATGTTCAAAAACATTTCGCTGGAGAGAAAAGCTGAGAGAAAGACTAACATATAAATTTTAGATTGTTGTTTGTTAACTGTTGATTGAATTAATGTGATTTTTTTGTTTTATATAAATTTAATTTTTTTTGCTTTTTTTGTTTGTTTTATTTTATATTTAGCTTTAATGTTTTTTTTTTTTTTTGTGAATTAAAGTTTTTATTCTATTTTTAATGTAAGTTTTTTAAGATTTAGAAGACTGTAAGTGCTGTGAATTAAAAAATAGAATATAATATATAACCATAAACCATTAAAGACATTTTAAATATATAATTACTGAGCATTTACGAAGTAGTTCATTATCCAACGTTAACGAAACCGTTAACTATGGCTTCAGTGTTCTTTTCATCATGTATTTTTGTGAATGAAAACTTGAATGAATATTCGTCACTGTTTTCGTCAACGGAATGTAAGCGAGAGGATGGCGATTGTATACTTCTAATGACATCCCCATATTATATTCGTCACTCAAACACAATGTTTAGGTATTGCCGTGCCAGTATAGGTCTTTGCTTTGTGCATAATGGTATAATGACTTGTGGAATGTATCCGCGGACAAGCGGGTAGTAATTCTACATATAACGGAACGGGCGACTAACCCTTTAGTGTGAAGGTTTGTTCATTAAAGACAAGCAATGAATCTTTTTAATATCGATGTGATATAATGATAAAGATATGTTTCCATATATATTAACACTTGCCCGTTGTTGAAACTCAATTTCTCTTTGTAATGTATATTAAAACGCTCAAATAAAGTAATAAAATTATTTCTAACGCTATTTTTTATAGGTCTGGCCAAATTCTTATGTCGCACTTACCGCATCATAAGGCAACGAACATCGGCGGGTTAAGTGAAAATACAGTGTGAAATTTATAAGGAAAAAATTAATATTGCTATTTGAGCAGTGCTTTAATAAAAAAGAACACAAGCGAAGCAAAAAAAAAAAAAATGAAAGAACGGTATTCGAAAATATAAAAAAATACAAGAACGACAAATCGATATTAATCCTCTTAAATTCCTGGGCCTGATTTCAGATTTTGATGAAAGAAAAGAGGAACTATGCCCTTTTCTGGAGAGCATAAACAATGTATACAGAGTATGGAGCAGTATAATCCGACGCAACAGAGAATGTATTATCGGTGGTCAAAGGGAAAATAAAAGGTAATGGTAGTCTTAGGAATACACCCTAATTTAATTAGGGCGTCATAAAAAGCCTGTTAGAATCAAACTTCGGAGGATTGGTTTTGCCCTGTACGAGGAACCGAAGAATGCACAGTATAGAAGGAATGTCTTACAGTTTTATAATTATTCAGACAAAGTTTTCAATCTGAAATCAAGGACACAGATGACGGTAATTCATCTGAAAAAGAGCACAATAATAAGGTAGCTTTAAATATCTTTATAAATAAACTTTAAGTCAATTTAAGAACAGTGGTCTGTGCACTTAAACCTAATTCATTAGAGATTGCTCTTCATCAACTTGGGGAAGCTAATCTTATAAATACTGGCAAAATAAAACATAACAGCAATTTTAAAAATAATACTAGAGTAAGTGATATTCATAATTAAAACAATAAAAATATGCAAAAAAATTAAGTTTAATTTTTTAGCCTTCACAACGCAGATCCTGCAAAGTAGGGATTACCCTATGTTTTGTTCCGAAAACCCGAAAACGAGCAAACGTTACCCGCAGCTTAGTGGATACAGAGTCAACAGAGAATACGAAAGAAGAGGACCATTGTCTAAAGCATAAAATTCCAACGAACAATGATAGATTATTGATTTATACAAATCAGAAGTGGGTGGGAAACAAATGCAAGGAATGTTGAAATAAGGAATAATTTTAGCAAGTGATCCACCAAAAATTTTTATTGTGGCCTCTAAAAAAAGGTTAAGTATAAAATAAAGAAAATAAAGAAAAATGCTGTGACTAGGGAAGAGAAATACCCTGTACCACTCATTGACAATGTTTTAGATAAGCTGGGCAGAGCTAGTTATTTCTCGTCATTGGACTTGACAAAGGGTTTTTATCAAATAAAGGTCGACGAAAGGTACCAAAAAAAAATTGCCTTCTCGATAAACGATGGTCATAAAATAAAACACGATTTCTCTGTCGACATCATTACCCATCAAATAATTAGTTGTTATCTTAAAAAGAACAAGAAAACGAGAACGGTAATGTCACACTATCGTTTTCATTTCGTTTTTTGTAGCTATAACGCCAACGGAATAGGGCCGAATTTTAATCTATGCATATGTGTAATTTGATACATTTTCTTCAGCTGTAGATTTCAACCAAATAACAAAAACCAAAAATATTTAATTATATAATAGAAAGTAGATTAAGAATAATAAAAATACTTAGAAATAAAACTTAAATATAAAATGACTATTGAATAATAACTTTATCATTAGTCAACAAACTTAAAACGAAATGCAGATGAATTTATTTAATTTATAAATACTTTTTAAACCTTCTTATCCAATTTAATATTGAAAGAAGTAGTACACAAGCCTATTATGGTTCCACATATCAACATCAACAAGAATCAAGGAGAAATTGAAAACGTAACCATTTTATTTATATGTTTTATGTAAACAGTAAAATTAATTAGAAAAACAGAAGGAAAATTATAAACAGTAAGATTAATAAGAAAATCAGAAGGATAATTATAATTTTCCTTCTGATTTTCTAATAACATCCCTAGCTGTAGGGGTTCCTTTTATGCCTATAAGCTTCTACAAATAGGTTAAAAATTTTATGTGATCTTCTAAGCTACATTTCAGATTTTGCTGGTAGGGGATATTTTTGGTCTCATTATTTTTTTTATTATGTATTTGATGCTTTATACTTAAATAATATATATGTATTGTTTTCTACTTAAATATTTAATACTTCTTGTCAGGTATGATCGAGCAGAATTTGTTGAGTTCGTTGTTGTTTAGCAGGATCTTAATGAATGTTGTTTTGTTTAGTAATTTCTCCACTTTATTTATACCACTAAAACAAATCATAATTATTGTCTAAAGTTGAGTGATTCTTGCAGTTAATTTTATAAAAATTTTCAGAAAAGCAAACATTGCTATAGTACTTGAACAGGCGTGCCAGCCAGTGAACGGTAAGTTAGAACGAATTTTGGATACGCTTTACCAATCGCACCCAAAAAACAAGTAAGAGTGATATATTTCTCTTTTAATTGCAGATCCTTTTCAATGATTCTAATAAAATTAGGTATAGCTCACTAGACTATTTTATATGTATTAGAGTATTCCTATTCTATTATGCGTCATTGCATTATTCTGAAAAACGGGACATTAGTACTATAACGGTACTATGTCGTTATGCACTTGTGGAAAAACTTACGTATTCATGGTTCAGAATTTCCCAATATAGTGAAGATAGTATATAACTTAACGCAAAATAAGTTGAAACAAATACAATAAAATATTTTGACAAAGTTTCTCACAATGTCATCCGAAACTCAATAAAGTTACAAAAACATGTTGGAAGGTAAAATAAATTATTTCACAATGTTTCTCATGCTGAAATCCGAAACCCTTAAGTTGACCAAAATAAAACTATTCGCACACAGCCGCTCCCATAGGAATACGCTGAATAATCAAATCAAGACAAGCCTGAGATGTAGCTGTAGAACAAATTAGATTAAGAATTCACTTGTAACTTGGATTTTACATTGTGCGGTTAAAAACACGAAAAAGTTAATTGGCGCCCGAGCAGGGACCCTACGAAAAAAGGTCCTGTTTATAAATTGAGATTGAGGTACAAGTGAGGCCTTGACGTGGCCCCTTAGTAATCCTGAGTAAGGACAAACCGGTCTGTCGTAGGACAAAGAATGTCAAGCCAGAAAATTATTATAATAAATTAAGTGAAAAAAAGTGGACAAAATTTAAAAATCAAGATTAAATCAAGTATTGACATGTTAAGAAATAATAACAGGGAATAAAAGAAACTTTTAAAGTGTTTAAATCAAAATAACCAAAAAAAAAAAAAGAAATTAAATTAAATAAATACGCTCTAAAGGAGAATAATCCACACGGAGAAAATTTAAAACAAAATAATAAATATTAAACTAAGCAAAAATAAAAGTGATAAAAAGGAAGTTTAAAAATTTAAATTAAAAAAATAAAACAAAAATACATTAAATAAATACAAATTTAATGAAAAAAAATAGTGATTCAGTAAATAATCCACAAAAATAAAAAAGCGGAGAAGAAATAAAACTGAACTATGCACAAATATAAAATAATAAAAATTAATTTGAATAATCATCACCCCCAGATAGAGAAGATATAAAGGCAGCCATCTTTATATTAATTAAGTAAGAATTAAATTAATTTCTTTTAAAAAGTTATTTTAAGAAAAAATTCTAACAAAATAAATTTCATTTTGCAATAAAGAGTTTAACATTAACCCCTGTCCATAAAACTGTAAACCCTATCCCTAAAACTATATTTTAATTGTAAATTATATTTTGCTTATTAAAAAAATAGGCAAATGAACTCACAGTTCATTTACCTATATACAAATAGCGTAATAATCACTTTACCTTGTTTTATGCACCAAATTAGTAAAAGAAATATAAAATCGCATTCTAATCATTTTCAAGTTGATTTTGTAATTTCACAATTCTACCTAAATTGTTATAGTTTTAAGTTAATTTTATAAATTGCATTGTCAACAATTGATGATTTCGGAATTCTGCCTAAATTGAAGAATATGAGTTGACAATACAATCTATAAATACTTGTAAAATGTATATTGAACAGCAGTTGTCAATTAGAGTCGAAAACCAAATGATAAATTAATAATAAACTTAAATTAATAAACTAAATAAAGTTGTATTTTTTTATAAACTCAATTAATTAATAACTTCATTGGCGACGAGGATGGGATGGAAAAAAACGGAACATTAAAAAAAAGTGACAAAAAAATAATAAAAAGGAAAGTCTAATCCCTTAAATTCTTGTAAAGTGAGAAAAAAAGGAAAGATTAATTCCTAAAATTTTAAATTCTATTTAAAGTGAAAAAAGAGGTTTTATTTTGAAAGAAAGACCTATTCCTATATAAATAAAATTTTTAAGTGAACAAAAAGGAAATACCTATTCTTAATAAACAATCTACTTATACTAAAATAAATATAAAATGTTACATAAAAAACACTTCGCTAAGCTACAAATAACTTGTACAAAGTGAAACTTACACCGAAACAACTACAAATAAATACGAATAAAATACAAAGCTGTGAAAAAAAATCGTTTCTTTGAAAATCAAAATTATAAAGAAGGTGCTACCACAACTAAATACAAAAAACAACAATTCGTGCTAAGATAAAAAATTGGAAATCAAAATACTAAGGAATGCGCTATCCTGGGAAGAGCCATTCTACAGACGACCGGCAAAATCCGACAAGAAAGAGATCACCAATAGCAAGTAAATTTTCTAGAATTATATGTATAAGTATATATATATAAGTAACATAGAGTTAAGTTTTTTCCTATAAAAAAAATTTTAATTTAGTAGAAAATTTTGATATTATTAATCCACATAACTCACACAAAAATTACTTAAAATGACTGAGTTGGTACAAATCAATATAGACCCTATTAAACATCTAACAAACCTACCGGAATTCACTGGAGATTACAAAGATCTGCATACCTTTATAAATTTAAAAACTTTTCGACGAATTAAGGGCTACAACCTTTAAAACTAACAGTATAGAAATCTTTAACGAAATAAAAAATAAATTAAGACGTCTTAACAACAAAGCTATGGCCATGATTGGCCATAGACAGCGGAGCGACCCACTCTATAATTAAACCCGGATTATGTCACCCAAAATGGTCCGAACTAATTAAGCCTACACAATTAAAAACTCTTAAACATATTATAGAAATTAAAGAAAAATTAAAAATCCCCCTCTTTAAAGAACTAGGGGATGAAAAGCAAAAGGTAGAATTTTTCTTATGTCATTAAATTGAGCCAATATGACGGCATCATTGGAATGAACATTTTGAGGCCGTTAAAGGCAAACATAAATTTAAGGGAGGAAGTATAACAAATAAGTAGCAAGGGAATTCCTTTACGATTTCCTGAAAAGGTGATTGTTTATCATTTCGAAAACGAGGGATTATATGAATTAAATATACCCATTAATGCGAAAATGGTTTAGTTTACCAACCAAAAATAAAAACAAATGATAGTAAAGTAAAAATTTTTGAAGGAATTTACGAAGCTAATAACTTTTATATTAATATCCTAATTAAGAATACCGACGAAAACCTAAAAGACGTAACCATCAAAAGGCAAGACGCTATAAGAGTTACAGAAGATAATTTTTTTGTTCACCGTTTCGATAATTAAGAAACAGTTATAACAGGAGATATATTAGATCAAATAAGAATGCAACATCTTACAGACATAGAAAAAAATAAAGTCATACATCTTATAAAAAAGTTAAAAAGTATATTTTAATTAGAAGGCATCGATTTATCATTTACTAATACAATTAAGCATGAGATTAGAACAATTAATGATGTACTAATAGCAGCTTACACCTATCGCTATCCATACATCCATAAAGACGAACTCCAAAAACATATTAAAGAAAAGTTACAAAATGCCATAATCAGACTAAGCCACTCCCCTTACTCTGCCCCAGTGTGGGTTGTCCCCAAGAAGGCTGACGCAAGCGGTAAAAAATTACGTTTAGTAATTGATTATTAGGACAAAAATTATAGACAATGCAGATAATGCATTAGAATCATACCGAACTCCATTAAACTGCGGTCGGATAAAAAAATGCGTCATAATGCATTATTCTGAAAAACGGGACATTGGTACTATGACGGTATTATGCCAAAAGAATGAAACAATTCGAAAATTCTACCAGGCAGTGTATCCACATCTTTCGCTCATATTAAAAAAAATTGCTTGTCTGGACTTAGACGAAGCAGTCTTTGTGCAATGACAAATACTTTTAGAGAGAAAGCCTTGAGTAGCTTTGTAAGCGGTCTCTATGGTGATCTACTTCGGCTTTTAAGTGTTAGAGAACCTACTTCTCTACCTCAAGCGTTACACATTTGTATAAAACTAGACAATATGGCATTCCGTAGGTATTAAGCACAAAGACAGACACCAAGGACAAATATAGCAAGAGAAAAATTTACTACAACGAATTTTTCTAGCGGTCATTAATTTTATCCAAACCTTGCTCATGTCAAAATAGGCACACTCGGTAGATCTCTTATGCCACCACGATACAATTCCATGCCAATCTTTAGGCCCCAAATAAATAATAATGGACCAAACATACGCCCTCACGCTTACTGGTGTAGCGTAATCGAACAATCACTTTAACCAACAGTATGTAGCAAATATTAACAGCCTTCATTGCCAGTATAATATAAATTCTTTAAACAAAATAATTGTACGAAAATATTTGTAACATTAATAAACAATGTTCATTTGACACCACTCAGTAAAGACGGCCGGCCGTTGCATAAATCTTTTAAAATAGATACGTGGCAATAACATCGCACTTGGCAAAGGTTTGTGTTTTGATTACAATTAAATGCTCTAGCGTTTATGCATATGAGTATGATCTGACAAACTGTTGAGACGCACGCCTTACTTTTGCCTAGGGAAAATAACTGTACACAGACTTAAGAATCAAATAACATTTATTTTCCCATGGCAAATATTCATTAGAATTAAATATTAAGATTAGGAAACCACTCAATTATGATTTTTGTAAAGCTCCTAAAAATCATGATTGCCTGGTAAAATATAAATTTATTACTTATAAGATAGAGTTAAGACTTTGAGTTAGATTTTAGAATACGCTCATTTGAGTCGTCTAGAACTTCTCAAAGTTAGTATATAAGCTGACAAATTTTATGTTAGATTTTAAGCTGTAATTTGCCTTCAGTCGAGCGCCACGATTAGGTCGCTCCTATCAATAAAACAGCAATTTAAACCTGAAGAAAAACTTTGGTCTACTTATTGCTTACATGGCGATCCTGCCAGTTTTATTAGAGTGCTAAAAAAATGCACCTAATAAAAGTAAGTAGAAAATTAAGGATTTAAAAAAAAAAAAAAAATTTTATTAAGAGCCTGGCGAGATCAGCCAAAACGATCTGCCAGTAGCGAGAAGGAAGATCCTGTCTGGCCAAGAGGCAGTGAAAAGGAGTGCACAAATTAAATAGAAGCACCCTTCCAATAACCTTGCCCACTACAAGGAAATGGAATCTTCTGGGCCAAAACCTCTGAGCATGGAGGAACACAAGAAGAGCCAGCGAAAGCAACAGAAAAATCCTAACTGTAAAGAAGCCGAAAAGAAGAGGCGGCTATCTATGCCGACTTAAGAGGGACAGGTCGCAACTCATAAAGATACACCTCCAACCTGGAATGATGCCACTAGGATGTGGAACAGGATTAACGAATTGGAGAAATTAATTTATTTAAAAACGAAATGAAAAAAAAAATAAATAAATAAAAGAAAACACACACAATATTATTAAAGGAGTGCACAAATTTATGTGCACCTTTAGGCTGGTAGGCGTTAACCGCCGTTGGCAAACATTTTTTTTTCTAACACATATTCAATATATTTTTTAAGTGTTACTTAATTAGAAGTTTCTTTTTCTTTTCTACGTAAAACTCAATATGGTATTTTTAATATAATATATAAATATAATTTAAAGCTATTATTATACGTAATTTCTACAAAATAAATAAGAAAAAAAATTAAAGCTAGGAATCCAATTATTTAACTTTATATGGTACCTTTTATAAAATTAATAAATATAAAATAACAGCTGGGAAACCAATTATGTGGGAAGATAATTATAATAATTTTCGTGAAAATAAGTTCCGTACAGGAACCACTTATCCACGAAACAACAATTACAACTCAAATAATAACTACAATAACAGAAACAGACAAAGATTCAACAACGGCAGACGCAATAGAAACTTTGTTAGACCAACAGAATCAAATGAAGACAGTTCGGAAAACTCCGAAGTTCCCCTAAGATTAACTCACTAAACAATAAAATATTTAATCTCAACCTTACTTTTGTTACTTCATTCATATAAATAGCAAGAATATTCCAATAACACCTTTAGTAGACACTGGAGCCGATATTTCACTAATAAAAGCAAAATAATTTAATATAAATGAAACTAACACTAACAAAACAACAACGTTCAGCGGAATAGGACAGGGGAAAAGACAACTACATTGCTGACGCTTTATCGCGTATAACTATAAATGACCTTAAGGACATGAATAAAGAAGCATCTAAAATATTAAGAGTCACGACCAGATCAATGACCTGTAACAAAAATAAGAATGAAAATAATAAAATGTATATATGTACCAATTAAGAACACTGACGTCAGAAAATATTATAAACTAAAGATTTCTCCTCAAAGATGTTACATCAAAAAGGGAAAATCTATAGTAACATATATACAAATAAATGATTTGTTTACTAACGGGAACTTTGACTTAGGACAATTTATCTCTAGGCTCGAATATGTGGCCGGTAAACACAATATATATAAATTACAAGTGGCACCTAATGAGAAAATTTTCGAATTTATCTCTTTAAATGAATTTAAAATTACGGGCAATAAAGTACTAAATAAATTAAAAGTAGCGCTACTAAATGAGGTGACCCACGTTGATAACGAGAATGCCAAGGCAATTCTTGATATTATGCTGAAATATCATGATGACCCTATCGAAGGAGGTCACTGTGGAATCTTTAGAACCACAGAAAAGATAAAAAGATACTATTATTGGAAAAACATGACCAAAGATATAGCAAAATACGTAAAATCATGCCCTAAGTGTCAAACTGCAAAAATTAACAAACATGTAAAATGTCCAATGACCATCACTCCAACGCCTGCTAAGGCATTTGATGTAGTCTACGTGGACACAATTGGACCATTTCCAAGATCAATTTACGGAAATGAATATGCTGTCACACTAATATGTGACTTAACTAAACACTTAGTTACTATACCAATACAAGACAAAAGCGCTAAAACAGTCGCTAAAGCAATTTTTGAAAATTTCATACTCACCTACGGTCCAATGAAGACGTTCATTTCGGACAGGGGTACTGAGTATACAAATGAAACATTACAAGAAATTTGTAAATATTTAAAGATAGACAAAATAACTTCCACTGCATATCATCACCAAACATTAGGCACAATAGAAAGAAGTCATAGAACTTTTAACGAATACGTATGCTCATGTATATCTATAGATAAATCTGATTGGGATGAATGGTTGAAATATTTCACTTACTGTTTCAACACAACACCATCAACAATACATAATTACTGTCCATATGAGCTAATTTTTGCAAAATCACCAAATAGTTTTAAACAATTTAATGAAGTAGATAGAATTACTCCACTATACAATATAGATAATTACGCAAAAGAAACAAAATTTAGGTTAGAGATAGCATATAATAGATCCAAAAAATTATTAGATAGAAATAAGTTAAGGCAAAAATTAAACTATGATAGGGATACAATAGAATATGATATTAAAATAGGAGATTTAGTCTTAATTAAAAATGAAGCGGGACATAAGCTAGAAAAACAGTATAAAGGTCCATATAAAGTTAAGAAAATAGACTTAAGAAATAATGTAACCATAGTAGATAAGAAATCAAAAAAAAAGAACAAATAATACATAAAAATAGACTTAAGCTATATAAAAACTAAATGTTACTAGGCGCCGGTAATATTAATATATATTAATAACATAATAATAATGTAATATTAACAATGACAATATTCAAATATAATCTTTAAAACTTATATAAACACAATAATCTTAAGAATGTTTGTAAAAGAATGTCCATAAAATAAAATTATATGAACATTCTTCTGAAAAGTGGAGGTGTAGCGTAATCGAACAATCACTTTAACCAACAGTATGTAGCAAATATTAACAGGTTTCATTGCCAGTATAATATAAATTCTTTAAACAAAATAATTGTACGAAAATATTTGTAACATTAATAAACAATGTTCATTTGACACCACTCAGTAAAGACGGCCGGCCGTTGCATAAATCATTTAAAATAGATACATGGCAATAACATCGCACTTGGCAAAGGTTTGTGTTTTGATTACAATTAAATGCTCTAGCGTTTATGCATATGAGTATGATCTGACAAACTGTTGAGACGCACGCCTTACTTTTGCCTGGGGAAAATAACTGTACACAGACTTAAGAATCAAATAACATTTATTTTCCCATGGCAAATATTCATTAGAGTTAAATATTAAGATTAGGAAACCACTCAATTATGATTTTTGTAAAGCTCCTAAAAATCATGATTGCCTGGTAAAATATAAATTTATTACTTATAAGATAGAGTTAAGACTTTGAGTTAGATTTTAGAACTCGCTCATTTGAGTCGTCTAGAACTTCTCAAAGTTAGTATATAAGCTGACAAATTTTATGTTAGATTTTAAGCTGTAATTTGCCTTCAGTCGAGCGCCACGATTAAGTCGCTCCTATAAATAAAACAGCAATTTAAACCTGAAGAAAAACTTTGGTCTACTTATTGCTTACACTGGAATTCTAATGCTAAACCTCAGATTGATCGTGTAACATTTAATAAATTTCAAAATCCCAGAAATTAATTTCCTAACTATCAAAGACCATCCATACCATAGCCGATGGAAGTAGATTGGTCTATGCGTACAAGACAGAATAACTACACAAATTAACCCATGAATCGTTTTCAACGACGGCCCACCGGAACCTCTTTCCAATGTAGAGTCAATAAGGTTCAACGCTACGTACATATAAATGCGGAACATATTCCCGGAAACATATGGGAATCATTGGCATGTTACCTACCAAATGGAAATGAAGCATACAGATTTCTGCCTACCGAGAAATCTAACGATGTAAATTATTATCTCGATCAAATCCCAAAGAGGAAGAAGAGGATGAACTGGTTGATGTAGAACCTGTAGTAAATTTTTTGAACTAAGTTGTTCCTCGTTACCCTATTTTGAAGCAAGGACGAGAAACGGAAACAAATATCATTCTTATTAGATACTGGTAGTAATAAAAATTAGATAAGACCAGATATAGTAAAAAACCCGTTAGATAATGGTGAAATATTTTATGCTAAATCGGCAAATGGAAACATTAAATTGTACAATTCTTGCCCTAGATACAAAGCTCGAATATTTCAAAGAGAATCGACTTCAATCCTATCGAAAAAACGTCTAATTGAGCTGCTTAACATGACTCTACATTTCGAAAGTGTTGAAAATCCAGTCCTCCCAACACCTTGCAAAAGTTCTGATAAACCTACGAGAAGTACTCGCTTCTATCCATCCTAATCTGTGGTTCTGCTAACGAAGCAGTCGAGAGATACCTGTCCTAATAATCCCAGTGTCGCAGACCGTCTTGTTAACTGGCGCAATGACATATCCTACCCAAACTTAAAGAAAATGGCGCAGAAATAATTAAGTTTTCAAATGAGTTCTGTCGCATCTGAGCGACTATTTCCCACTGCAGGTCTGCTTCAAACGGATTTGAGAAATCGCCTTTCTCCGCCAAATTTGAGAATACTTTGTTTTTTAAACAATAACCTTATAAATACCAATTTTATATATTATGTTAAGAACATATATTAAGAACATATTTAAATACATTTATTCTGCTTGACCTAATTCTAGTGCATTAACCAATTGCTTACACAATATTTAGTTTAATTTTTTGTTTAATTGCTTATTGCACAATTCCTTTAATATTTTGTTTTTGTTAATCGCATACACAGCATTTTAAGTTCATTAACCATTTAAATTTGTTTACTTATTTTGGTTTTAAGTTCATTTACACTATTTATAAATTAGGTCATTTTTTGTGTTAAGTTTGGCAATTTATCCATTTGTTATTATTCATAAGCTAAGCATTTTATTATTAATTAATTGTATATAAAAGAACGTAAAAAATAAATATGATTCAGTCGTTTTTTAGTAATCAAAACAATTGTGTTTTATTACCTGACGGCTTCCTTCAAGTTACAAGTGCTTGTAAGGAATTTGATTGCGATTTAGTGCCAGTTCAAATTTATGTGTTTGAATTGCCTACCACTAAATCTTTTTAACAACAAACATATTAATCTTTTGCAATGTTTTTATAATTCGAATTTAATTTTAACATTCAATTCGTTGTCTTTTAAATCTTTTTAATATCAATTTTAAATTTTGAGCCAATCTAAACTGAATGCCAACTTTTATTTTGTAACATCATAAATATTGCAGACGTTTTGTAGTTTGAAAATTTTAATTTTAGAAACTCAAATGTATAGAAAATTTTGATGATTTGATTGGCTCATTAATAAACACTGTTATTTTGTGTGGTAGAAGAATAACTTTACTTGAGTTTTGTTAATTTTTACTTGAGCCCTATCGTTGCCTCCCTAATTAAAATATCCCATCATACATTTTTTAATTTATTTGGAATTGATAATGAACCTCTTAAATTCTTCCTCTTGCCAGGCTTTGACTCATTTGACGCAATCTTACTGCCATCCCTAAATTAGCGCGTAAGACGCAAAGCAATGTAATTCATAGCTTTTGCGTCAACTTTGTGTCTTAAACAGTAATGTTTACTCATTTTATTTTAAAAAACCCACTGTATAAGAATAAAGAAGACATAAAACCGCTAGATTGCCTTGAAAATAACTAAATTGTTATTTCTTTCCAACCGCACTGTCAAAATTGGATTTCCCAATTGCTAAGCGTTGACGCCGTGCTATTTAGGGATGCTTCATACATTTTGTATGTACATGAGAACATTTGACAGGTATCTTGCGCTTTACGCGCTGTGGTAATTTATACGTCAGATGATTATTTCACAGTTAGAGGCGAAAAATAAATCAAGATTAGGCAGCGCGCCTCCCAAAGCATTAAGAATCTGAATATACGTGTGGATCATCTTAGTAAAAATCAAAAAATTGCTCTTGATAATATAGTATCCCAACATAGTTATTTATTCTCTGAGCCAAACGAGGAGTTAACTTATTCCACAGTTGCAACAGGAGAAATTATAACATATAGTTCTCCAATATACTCCAAAAGTTATCCTTACCCAATGACACTGAAGAGTGTCGTTGAAGAAGAAATCAACAAACTCCTTCGAGATGGTATTATAAGGCCATCTCGTTCTATTTATAATTCGCCCATATGGATTGTTCCAAAGAAGAACGATCACTCGGGGATAAAGAAGTTCCGATTTGTTGTGGACTTTAGGGGACTCAACGCGGTCACAATTGCATATCGATAACAAATACTTCACAGTTCTTGATCTTAAGAGTGGTTTCCACCAAATTCCATTTAGAGAAGAGGATTCGGAAAAAACTGCATTTTCCATTAACAACGGAAAGTACGAGTTTACAAGATGGCCGTTCGGATTGAAAAACCCTCCATCAACAAAAAATTAAAATGACCTCAACTATTACAGATAATAACCATGATGAAAATTCAACTAAAAATTTTTCAACTGACCAAAATGTTCAGTATATCCAAGTACGCGAAGAATTCATGAAGTATAAGGACGTTGTTGCTGACTTGACACTTTTGAAAGAGTACGTTGGAGAAAAGGAAACCTGCAGTTATCTGAGGAACAAATTATTTTTCTTGGAAGTTTTAATTGTCCTACAGAAACACAAGATCATTTAGCAACTCCTTACGCAAGCTTTAAATATTTTTTTACGGATGATGAAAATAGTTAAGGAGAGCATCAATTACACAAAAGTGAAAAAACGAAAAATTTTTCTTTTTAGGTGAACTGGAATACACTGGCATTATCTACTATATGTCTTTTCACAAACTTCCATGTGTAAGAGATTATTGGAATACAAAGTATGGATTTGATGCGGTACGTAACGTAATGACGGTCAACAGGTTTGAGAAAATCAGGGAATACCTCCACATAAACAATAACATTGAGTATGATGCTGAAAATACAGATGGTTTTTTTTAAATAAGGCCAATGGTGAACATTCTCAATGGTCGTTTTCAAACAGTTCCCATGAAGCCATGTTTATCAATAGATGAAGAGATGTGCTCAACAAAAGTTGGGCACTATATGAAACAATACCTACCAAACCAACCGAAAAAATGGGAATTAAAATTCTTTGCTCTTTGCGAAACAACCGATTTGAACTTTATACTGGAGAACAATATCACCTACTGCCGGGAGAACCTAATTTAAAGGCATCTCCGAATATTGTAGTACGTATGACTCGTGAAGTTCCCCAGTTTCAAAATTATATCGTATATATGTTCAATTATTATACTTTTATACCATTATTGATTTATCTTCGGACTCAGGGCATTCATAGCATCGGAACTATCAATAGAAATCGCATAAAAAATTGTAAGCTTCCGTATGCGACGGCTGTGCTGAAACTGATGCGGAGTGTTTCATCAGAGTTTACAGCTAATATTCAAGGTATTAATTTGACATCAATTAGCTGGAAAAATAACAGAGTTGTTAATATTGTGTCGACTTTTGTTGGCAGAAAACCTTTTCTTTCCAAAAATAATGTTAAAACTAATATCTCCACTGTTGAGCGTTGGAATAAGAAGAAGCACAGAGTGGGAACAATTACTTTCCCCCAAATAATAAAAGAATACAACCTACATATGGGCGGACTATCGACTATTAAACTTCTTAAATTTAAAATTAACGCAACGAAAAATTGTGTGTTTCCGATTTTCTAGGAAAACTATACATTTATGGAAAAATTAATGCCTGATTCATGAAAATCGACCATTTTTACATTAGGGTAACTTGGTTTCCATTCTATGTGTTGACCTCATGCATTTAGGGGTTAGAAAAGGCGCATATGAAGATTCACCTCGATAAATGCGAATTTTTTAAGCAGGAAGCAGAGTTTCTTAGCTTCCTTGTCTCCAGAGAAGGAATAAAAGCCAACCCAAAGAAAGTTGAATCAATACTAAATTTTACGTAATCTACAAACAACATAGAGGTATGTATGAAAACGTTTCAGGCCAAATGTTTCTATAAATCATCAAGGGATTCTTTAAACGAAGAGCCATCAAGGGATTTTTTAAACAGAGAATTGCCAACAAATTTACACACAGTTTTAACAAATTAGTGTTTGTTGGGTTAAACGCCATAATTGTGTGATTGTTTATATTGAAATATATTTATTTAATTATAATTAATTAATTAAAAAAAATACCTATCATATTATTTACATCTTGTAGAAACTGCGTGCAACCAATGAGTTCTGTAATGATCTTGAAAATTTTAAAACCATTAATAACCAAACAAAAAAGAAATACCATGCTTCTAGCTGGGGGCACTTGCAGTCAGTGAAATGGACAAAATTAATGTAAAAAATCAAGCTGATGCTGCTTGGCAAATCCAATGTCCAATGCGGAAACTAACATCACAATCAGCTCGAAAACGAAACTATTCACCTACTTCGAGTTCGTCATATAAAGAAGTCATTGAGCTGTCTATAAAGGGACTTTTTGATGACGATAACTTCAATAAACATTTATAATTGTCATTTAAATTTTGTAAGAGTTTTTGTTTTCTTTCATACATGTATGTGAAAATATCCTCATCATTTAATTTTATTTACTTTAAAATGTATTCCAAAAAAGATATATAATTTAAAGACTTAATCAACCTAATAAAGATTGAATTGTTTTTTTTTTTTACTTTTCGGAAACTGAAAAATAATGTTGATTAAATGATTATGTATATATATACAAATATGCTAAAATCTATCGAATAAAAATATTTTCCCCAAAATTACCTAGCTTAATGATGACGTTTTTATGTCTTATCCTGAATGCTTTGTAATAAAGATAGCCCAAAACGTTTTTAAATTAAAGAAGGGTTAAAACAATCAGAGACGCATTGGAATCATACATTAAATAATATCTTGCTTCAAGGGAGTTTAAACCATGGAAAAAAGTGACCCAAGTTTATATGAGAAAATTGGAGAAAAAAATTTAATTGCAGTTTATGTCTATGCCCTACATTTAGCATATACAGTATATTTCGTTTATAAGCCACACCGCTTATAGTGGAATTAGCAACATATTCCAAAAAAGGTTCACTTTCTGCCATATATTAGCGAAATTCATACAAAATATTCGTTATTCAATCCATTACCAATATAGTCCACTTTCCGTTATACGCCATCTATATGTGAGGCAAAAAAAATTAAATAAGTGCGAAGTTTCTCACATATAGTGCAATTGAAAAATTTTAACACATACTATGCAACCCAGTATTATTCTGACACTTTAATAGAAAAATCAAGTGATTTCCCTTTTAATGTTGTTAAATTAAACAAACTAACTTATTTGAGTTAAATTGTATGTACAAGTTGTTTCCAAAATGGATAAAGAGAGAATTAATTTAACAGTGAATAAAAAAACAAATTTATTAAATGATTTTAAGTGCAATTCATTAGCACATAAAGAATTATGCGCTAAATATAAAAGTGAGTTATCGACTGTATACAAAATAATAAAGAATGAAACAAAAATCTGTGAGTTAGGCAAGTCAAAGAATTTAAAGACGAAGCGTCAAAGGAAAGGAGTCCACCACAATATTGAAAGAGCTTTGACAATATGGTTTAACGAAATGCGTAGCCAAAACGCTGTCATAACCAGACTTACTCTTTTAAACAAAGCAAAAGAGTTTGCTATAAAATTGACTGAAGCGTTTGAACCAAACACCAATTGGCTATATCGATGGCGCAAAAGAAATAACATACGTTTTGGAAAAATTCAGGGAGAATCCAAAGAAAATGACGAGGTGACCGCTATAGGTTTTAAAATAATGATTTTACCACACCTGATCAAAAATTGCACTCCCGATTGCATTTTTAACGCTGACGAATGTGGCTATATGATATATGATTTAAATCGAATAAAAGTATTGATCTTAAATAAAGTTGATGTTGTTGACAGGAGACCTGCAAACCAGTTTTTGATTTTGGAAAAAGACACAAATGAAATATTTCTACATCAAAATAAATACATAAACGATTTGATAAGAGCTTACAAAATGGATGATTACAGGCCAGTTTCTACTCCATTAGAACCAAAGTATCACGCAACATGCGAAGACACTTCATGTAAAATGGTTTGTTCTACGAGTACCAGTCTGGTTTGTTCTAAGAGTACCTCTGCGACGGGCAGTCATCTTGGCGTGATGCAGAGGCTTAAGTACAATGATCCATGTAGGAAACTAAGAACTGCCCCCCCCCCAGTGCCTGATAGCGTCTGTTTCCCCAATGGGGCGGCTATCAGCTACCCTGTACGAATGTTTTCCCTTTCAATGAGACTGGGCATTCTGTCAGAGTACGTCCGTTCTTCTGGGTCAGCTAGATCCACGGTCCACTGTCCGAAACCCACCAGCGTCTGTTCACCATTGGTGCGGCTTGGTGGTGTACCTAGTCCATACTAGGCAGCAGTTATAACCACATGGCAGAATGTATAAAATGCAACTTTTACCCACTCCAATAATGAAAAAGAAAAAATGCCCGGATAGGTCGGGGCTTCATAATCTCCGGAGATCCTATTCCCGCGGTGACGATTTCAGGCTGCGGTGAATCGAATGTTACTGAGATCCAGGCTAGTCAGGTTGGAACGCCAGGCCTGACTGGACTGGAAGTTACTGGTGTCACCAAAAATGCAGGAGGAGACTCTGGGAAACCGGGATCATCCAAATGCGAACTAAATGACTGGCCTGCAAAAGCCCCCTTCTACATCTACGGATGTGCCTAAACGGCAAAGATCTGAGGAGGAGGCTCAAGCGCAGAGTCAGCAGCCCGCTACAAAGCGTCCAAAACATAAATCCATGGACATAAGCTTCAGTTAGGTTGCAAAAGGCAACCTGGTACGTGCCGTCATTGATCGGAATGACGCGGATAGCTCCATCTCCCACGCTAACTGGGAGGTGGTACGCAAGAAGTTGATGGGAGTGTTCTGGAGGGTCATTAAAGACAACCCAGGTCCCTTCCCTCAATGTGACGATGCAGGTTGGTTTCGTGGACGTGTCAAACTCATGGCATGATCAAACGAGCGTTCGGCTATGCTATTAAAGCAAGCCGTCGCCCTTTTGGAAGGCCTATGGGCTGGAGCGAAGCTTGACGTGACACCTCTCGAAGAGATACCCCGCAGGCCTAGAGCCGTGGCACGAATACCGGACGAACCAGCCGAACCTAAGGATATAATGGAGCTCATTCGGGGAGGAAATCATGAACTACCAACTAATGATTGGAAAGTAGCAAAGGTTTCCGAACCTGAAGGGGCATCCAGACGGATCGTTGTCCTGCTGAGTCAGGAATCGCTGGCGCCGCTTCGGGAGAGACGACGAAGGATCTATTACGGTTTCGAAACGATCCTTCTTCGTGTCTACCGAGGCGACGACAGGGGTAACCTCACTCCGGAGGCCAGTCTGATCTTTAAGGAAGGCACCCTATCAAACTCTGAGTTTGCGGATATGAGTTTGACGTCAACGTCACAATCATATCCGCAAACAGGGATAGTGAAGGTGACTCAAATAAACCTTCACCACTCTAAGGCAGCTTCCGCTGCACTACTCCTCCGCATCTTGGAGAGAGGGGAGAAGATCGTTTTAGCCCAAGAACCATGGCTTCATCGGGGCTAGGTTTGCAGGCTTGGTGTTAGAGGCTTCAAGCTACTGTATATGAATGGTCCGGGTAAGATCAGATCATGCATAGTGGCGAAGAGCAATCTGAATATCTTCATTCTCTCTGACTACAGTGATGAAGATACGGTAGCAGCTGCCTGGGAGACAGACGGCGGTACGGTTTTAATAGTCTCCAGTTACATGGCGCATGAATGCGAAGCACCGCCGCCAATGCTTTGCAGAATAATTAAGATGGCAGCCACTCGAAACCTGCCGGTTATTGTTGGAGCAGACGCCAACGCACACCATGTTGTGTGGGGAAGCTCGGACTCTAATGCAAGGGGTGAGTCTCTTTTTGATTTCATTCTTTGTAATAATGTAGAAGTTGTAAACGTTGGGTCAGAACCCACTTTTGTTGTAGTAAATAGAAGGGAAGTTCTTGACATGAAGCTAGTTAGTACTAAGCACTCAGAATTGATTAGGGCATGGAAGGTCTCTAGTGACTGCTCGTTCTCTGATCATAGGTATATTGAATTCGACGTAGTGTTTCGGGTACATGGGGTCACTCCCCGACGAAATAGAAGAAAAAGGGATTGGGAGCGGCAACGGTCTCTCCTTTCCGATTTTCTTTCGAGTCCACCGAGAATAGAAAATCGGCGGGACATTGAGGTAGCGGTGGATGCATTAACCAATGCGTTTGAACGCGCGACTTCGGAATCCTGCAGAATAAATATCTGCCGAGGTAAGAGCAAACCATCCTGGTGGAGCTCGGTTATCGCCGAGGCACGAAAAGCCTCCCGTAGACTTTTTACTGAGGCTAAGAGATCAGGAAACTGGTCAGCTTATATGTCCTCAGTGAACAGATTTAAGAACATGGTAAAAAATGCGAAGCAAAGGTCTTGGAGATCCTTCTGCAGTGGAGTGGAGGGTTCTTCCGAGACGAGCAGACTTCGTAAGATTCTATCGGCAACGCCCATTGTCCCTAGTTTCATTAAGAATACATGTGGCAATTGGACCTTGAGTGCACAGGAGACCCTAGAGGTTCTCATGGAAACTCACTTTCCGGGCTGTGCTCCTTCTAGGGGAGGAGGCACAGCCATTCTTGACAGCCGTGCATCAGTTCCCTTTCCTATAAACAGGGAAGGACTTATGTGGGCTCTTGGTAGTTTTGACCCGTTTAAATCAGCGGGTCCTGATGGTATCATACCGGCTGATTTGCAGCATAATCCGGATATTGTTATACCATGGTTAATTCCGATATACACGGCATGCATTGCATGGTCGTATATACCGAAGTACTTTAGACCTATTGCAGTGTATTTCATAATCACCTATCACCTACTTTCTTTATGTACACTTGTTAAGCACTTTATTATTATTATCATTATTATTATTATTATTATCATTATTATTATTCACTTTCACTTACAACATAAACTATTGTTATCACTTTTACTTACATTATTTGTTTATGTTTCACTCAATTTGCACTCAATTTAATAACAACAAATGATGTAAGAATTATTATTAAAAATTACCCTCAATTTAATAACAACAAATAATGTAAGAATTGTTATGGAAAAATACCGTTATTTTTATTTATAAGGAAGAATTTGTGCGAATAAAGATTATTGTTCAGCCTTTGAAATTGGCTTTTTCCTTTTTTTAAAAATAAGCATTCATCTGCTTAGGCATAAAAGTTGCCTTAACATAACTTAGGCCAGTGGCGTTTTTAAGCGCCGGCACACTAATAGGCAGGTTATTAATTAGAAAAATAGAAATAACCCTCACCCTACCACCAGACTTGTACATGGCGATCCTGCCAAACAAAGAAAAAAAAGAAATTCCTGTAGAGGAATACCAGCCGGCAGTCGGCAACGTTGACGCTCCGGCATACGCACCAACCGCAGTGGAGGCAGGCCCTAAAGCCATAACGATAGCTGAATATCGGAGAAGACAGCAACAAAAGCTAGAGCAAAAACTTACCAGCATTCCAGCTGTTAATAAACCAAGGCACAGAAGAGGTGGCAAATTGGTTCGCCTTCGCAGAAAGTTGGCCGCCTTAAAAAGAATTGTCCAGGCTGACCCACCACCGTCTTGGCAGCGATCCTGCGAAATCTGGCAAGAAATCTTTTCCTTAGAGGCGGAGATGGAGCAGCACCGTCGTCATTAATAAAAACGAACACCACTAACTTTATTTTATATATATTTTTATATTTTTTTTTATTTTTGAATTTATGTATTTTTTTTAATTATTTTTATGAAATTTTGTTCTAAATAATAAATTTTATTTCAATTCTTTTTTTTATTTACACACTTTCTTTCTTTTTCAACCACCATTAATAAGTTAAAGAAACAAAGAGAAATATTAAATAATATTAGCAAGCCAGTGCTGTAAAAATTAGTAGTATTTAAAAGAGAAGTTAGTGTTACCGCTGGGTGACAAAAAAAAAAAAATATAAGAATATTTTTTTAAATAGTTGTAAGTTTTTTATTGTAAATAGTTGTAAGTTTTTTTTAATTAGCTTTTAAGTTGTATATGGATGAATTAAGTGAATATTACGTTGAATTAGATAAATTAGAAAAAAATTTTAGAAAAAGTAAGGATAGAATTTACTTGTACACTATAAGTCTATCCTCCTTCCTCTTGAAGACTCTGGAACGGATAATTGACCTCCACTTGAGGAGGACGATTAATCCGGACCGACTCTCCGCCTCTCAACATGCGTATGTCAGGGGCAGATCTGTTGAGACGGCACTACACACGCTTGTGGGGTTTATAGAAAAATCCCTAGAGCATAAGGAATATGCATTGGTTGCCTTTCTAGATATAGAAGGGGCTTTCAACAATGTGAAACCGGAGGCCATTACGATGGCCCTGGAGGGACTGAACGTAAATCAGTCGATAATAAGCTTTATAATGAATCTATTGACTAATAGGGTCATTACTTCCAGTATCGGTCTAGCTACCATATACAGGGTAGCTAAGTGAGGTACACCACAGGGGGGGTATTATCTCCCCTTCTCTGGAACCTCGCCATGAACGCATTGCTGACAGAAATGGACTGCAAGGGGTTCAGGACTGTGGCATATGCGGATGACGTCGCGGTCGCAGTGTCAGGAAAGTATGCTGACACGCTATCGCAATGTCTGCAATCGGCGCTTGGTTGCGTCAGTAGGTGGTGCACCGAGAGCGGGCTTATCGCGAACGCTCGGAAAACGGAGCTTGTGCTCTTCACGAGAAGAAACAAGATTCCAACTTTTTTTGGGTTATCCTGGACTCAAAACTGTTGTGGACCCCCAATGTCCGGTTTCGGGCGGATAGGGCCTCAGTGGCTTTGTATGTGTGTAGAAAGGCCATGGGCAGACACTGGGGCATAAATCCCAACACGTCGTACTGGCTCTTTAACACGGTCATAAAACCCATACTCATATATGGGGTTCTTGTATGGTGGCCCGCACTGGGCAAACTGGTGAACTGCAGTATGCTGAATAGGATATTGCGCACTTCGGCCTTGATGGTCACCCGGGCAATGCCCACCACTCCATCGAAGGCCCTCTTTGCGATGCTGCACTGGCTACCGGTCGATCTCATGGCCAAACAGCTGGCTATGAACTCGGCGGTTAGACTAAATGCAGCGGTGACGTGGAGGTCAGGGTACTTTGGACATGCGACCATTTTAGGCTGCTCCTCGGCCATCCCTGACAACATCGATTATTGCACGCCCACCCCCATGTCTGACATTGGTTTCGTGGTATCAATGTCGGGCACATAGAATATGCGTGGGGATGTGCTTGATGTTTATACTGACGGGTAAAAGTCGGACACGGGGGTCGGGGGGCGTCTTTATTCCTCCTCAGAGCTGCACAGTCTAGATGGTCTGAGGAGGTTACCTGCAGGGTCTCGAGGACATTGTGGCCTCAGTACGATAGTAGTAGAACCGCAAATCTACTGAGGTTTCCTCGGGGGCAGCTGGGCACACTGGTGGCGGTGCTAACGGGGCACTGTGTCATTGGTACCCATGCTAGGAGATTGAATCTTCCACATCATGACTACTGTAGAAGTTGTCAAGATGAGGAAGAGGAAGAAACGGTAGAGCATCTGCTCTGCCACTTCCCAGCTCTTTCTGAGAATAGAGCGGCCATCTTCGGCAGTCCGAGACTGCATGGTCTTGCAGACTTATCTGTCTGCGACGTTGCTAGGATAAACTTGTTTATCCGGTCCTCGGGGTGGTTTTGGATTGGGATGTTTGATGGTGCCGTAGCGGCCTGCATCTGATCCCCTCCAAATCCTGTTTCCAGGTAACTCAACGGGACCTTGGGACCCAAGTGGGTCGGCCATTTATGCCGACGGCCTGTGCAACCTAACCTAACCTAAGAGTACCAGTCATTAATTGGCTCGTTAATGGATTTAGCATTTGTTCTCGTCCAGAGGATGATTATTTTGCATTATATTAACGGTCAATTTTATAATTTGAATATTTTTGTAGCCCAAATATTTACATATTTTAATTTTAGTTTTAAGTCTTAAAATTAAAAACAATAAAGAACCACGTATAAAGTACTGTTTCGCATTTAATTAATTAATTAAAAATAGTTAATTTTTTCTTACGTTACATTTTTTAGCGACCAGGACAGGACAGTAGTGTTAAAGTGTCGTTTAAATAAAAAATAATTTTTTATAAAACAACGTGTAGTAAAAAGGCGCCTCAAACTAAAAATCAATATAGTTTCGAAATTGATCAAAACATTTTATTTCGGTGCAACATAGCCGCTCGTGGTAAAGCTGCATATTTTCTTTCGAAAAGTTCTTTGAGCCAACTTTGCTGGTTTTTTATTAAGGCCGAAGCAAAAACTTAATCCATATTAAATAGAAGTCGTTGCCCAACTTCAATAGAACCAAGTACTGTCAATACATCGATTGGACTTTCCAGCCATAATCGATTGCCTCGTTTCGATAGAAAGTATGCATATTGTAAATGATTTATTTCAAATTTTAACAGCATGATCCACGAAAATTCATCTTTAACACCTGTTGATAAATTTAACTCTTTATGAAACTGTCTATCTGGCCAAGCTCTTCCAGCCGTCCAACCATACCAAGTAACGCAAGAAAATTACCCGAAGGCTCTAGACAGGTTAAGGGAACACTACGACAATAAGGTTCTTGTTTTTCTGGAACATACTACTGATCTGTTGTAGTGTATTTATGTGTATAAAATATATCTGAAGGTTATATTAGGGGTCTACAAACAGGGTTGTAATACGTCTTAAATAAGAATATAGATAGTATGATGGAAAAATTGTCCATAACCATTGCTGCTCAAGAGGCTATAATATCACAACAAAATTCTGCATTAGCCACGATGATACAGAACACGACTGCCTTGCAATCTAACTTGCAAACTACAATCAATAAATTATCAGATCTAGGGTCAATATCTCAGGAATTAAAGGAACAAATACAACAAAATAAACCAAACATGATGGAAAAGCCCAAAGTTGTAGAGCCAATATCACTCATGAAGCCAATAATGAAGGGAATATCTCCTGTAGATGAGATAAAATTAATGTACAAGGGCATGGCCTTTAAGGTGATCAATCTGGGGAACCCCAAAACAAGCTCAAAGTAACTAGAGTCATATTTAATCGTCTGGAAACAGTACCTGGTTTAGTCTCATTTTTAAGAGAAACTCCTCTCTCAGTTTTGATAAAGTTTGCCGGCATGGATCTATCTGAACATATCAAATAAATTGATAATTTGTTATACAAATCACATTAATTGATAAATCGGTAACATAGGGAACCAATGAAACAGTTCCACTAAACCTCGGTTATCAAAATAACTATAAGATGTTTTTTAAGAGTAAAAAAATTAAAACTATATTGATTAATAAAATTTACATGAATAAATAAATACAGGATTCACTAATTTCTTTTATACTTTGACAGAATACATTCATTATTATTATTATTTTTATTTTTAATTTTTTATTGTTATTTTTAATTTTTTATTGTTATTTTTGTTTTTTTATATATATACTCTTACTTATTCCTTTTATCATATTTTATTTTCCTTAATTGATTATAATAATTAGTTTATAGAACACAATTCATTAAAACACCACAAATATCAATGGATTCAATTCTAATTCTTTTCATTTATCTCGAATTAAAGAATTATTTTCTTAAGAACAACTAAAGAATTTTAATTCCAGAACCAGCCAGTACTACACATACAATACACACATATATAAATATAAAGAACAACCAACCAAATCTTAAAAAAAAAAAAATTAAATAACAAAACGATATTTATAGCTGCTAATGTCTTTCTTAGTAACAAATAAATTTAAATGATTTTAAGGTTTTTAGCTAACAACGCAGCAAACAGATGTCATTTTAAACAAATTGATTGATTAACTATCATTAAAGAATATAATACATACATAGATGCATATCTACTTATATAATTTATTAACAAACTTGTTACAATAAGAGAAAAAAAAGTAAAAAAAAATATTTTTTTAATATAAATTTTAAAAGTAATCGTTTTTAATTTTTATTTTAAAAATTAAAACACAATGCTCAATAAATTTCATATAACAATAAATATTAAATAGCCGTGTATACATAGTTTTCTTTAAAAACAAAAAAAAAAATTATGATAAAAATTCTATTCAACCTAACCTACTACTGCGATACATACGTGTCCCTCCAGTGGTATACACCTATCCCTCGATTTACACGATACTTTTTTTACACGATTTCACTTTTACACGATTTTTTTGGATTTCGTACAAATCGAGGGATATAGAAATTACCTCAATTTACACGGTTTTTTCAAAATTTTATCAGAAATTAATTTTTTTTTTTCAGAAAATATGTCACGTAAAATAAATAATAATTTTTAAATATTTCATCAAAAAATAACAAAGCTTTTTAATATTTTTCAAATTTAACGAATGTTACCAAACGTTTATTTTCATCTGGTAACACCGCCATTAGATATAAAAAGGGAATTCCCATGTATTGCATGCATACACAAAAGAAGCTCAAAAATGTATAGACAATCAATTCAGTTAGTGTTAAACAGACAGGCGTGTGTCGTGGTACATATTCAGAACAATTAAAATATTTGTGAAGTTAGTTATTCAAAATTGTGTGGCATAATTCTTAATTCATTTATAATTTTTTAACCATGCCGAAAAATATTTTTAAAGATCAAGCAAAAAGAAAAGTTATATCATTGGAAACTAAAATTCAGATTTTAGATAGACTGCGTAAAGGAGACAGAGTGACAACATTTTCTAAAATTTTTTCCATTCATGAAGCAACAATTAGAAGTATAAAGAAAAAAGAAGACATAATCAGGAAAAGTGTTGCAGCTGGAACTAAAACAAGTTTGAGTACAACTTCATACGTACGGGATACTATAATTGAAAATACGGAAAAGGCACTCATGATCTGGATTGAAGATCAAACTCAAAAGAGAATTCCAATTGATACCAATGCCATTACTAATAAAGCTTTAAAAATTCATGAAAAACTTAATGATCAGCTACCATCTACATCATCAACTTCAAATAAGTCATCCTTTACTGCAAGTAAAGGATGGTTTGAAAAATTTAAGCAAAGAAATTCCTTACATAATCTAAAATTAAAAGGAGAACAAGCTTCCGCTGACACTAATGCAGCCAAAGAATATCCTGAAAAATTTGCTGAAATTATTGCTGCTAAATCATACGTTCCTGACCAAGTCTTTAATGCAGATGAGTCGGGCCTGTTTTGGAAAAAAATGCCTCAGCGGACTTTTCTTTCAAAGGCTAATAAATCTGCAAGTGGATACAAAGCTGCTAAAGATCGTATAACAATCCTTTTTTGTTCCAATGCTTCTGGCGATCATATTATGAAGCCTTTAGTCATAAACAAATCGCAAACACCACGTGCATTTAAAGGATTAAATAAAGATAACTTACCCGTTTATTGGATGGCCAATAAAAAGGCATGGGTTACGGCCGCTGTGTTCAATGATTGGTTTCATAATATATTTGTTCCAGATGCAAAACGGTATCTGAACAAAAAAGGATTGCCATTTAAAGTGCTTTTAGCTATTGACAACGCACCTGGACATCCAAAAGACTTGCAACACGAGAATGTGCAAGTTATATTTCTTCCAAAAAATACTACTTCTTTGTTGCAGCCCTTAGACCAGGGAATAATTTCAACTTTTAAAGCGTTATATATCAAGCAATCGTTCAAGTATATCTTAGATATAATAGAGAATGATGAATCTTTATCAGTAATCAATGCATGGAAAAAATATACTTTGTTAGACTGTGTCAAAAATGTCACATTGGCTTATAATGCAATTAAACAATCAACACTCAAAGGCTGTTGGAAAAATTTATGGCCAGATGTAGGAGGAAATAGTATGTCCTCTCAATCCTTGGATGATGAATATTCTGAGATAGTCGATATGGCACGTACGGTGGGAGGAGAAGGTTTTAATGACTTTAGTGCACTTGATATTGAAGAATTGATGACAAATAAAGAACTTGATGTTGAAGATTTAGTAGAAATGTTGATCGAAGAAAACGACAGTGATTGCGAAGAAGGACTGGCTGAACCAATAGCACTAACAACCAAAAATATTAGTGAAGGGCTTGAGATAGGTCGAAAGTTGGGAAATCATTTTTTAAAAAATGATCCAAACATTGAAAGAGCCCTTGCTTTCCAGCGATATATAACACAGGGCTTAGCCCAATATCGGGAGGTTTACAAGGACTTAAACAATAAATCGACACAAGCATTAATAACAAATTACATTTCAAAATCTCCACGAACCGATATTATATCTAATATATTAACTACAGATCCAGAAACAAATATAACATTATCTAGTGATGAAAACGATATGTCACCCACTAAACAGATACGACTAGTAGTAGAAGAGAGTGATGAAGAACTGATTGAATCTGATAACTGATGTGTGTTTTATTATTAAAAATATATATTTACACATGTGTATTTCTTTTTATAGACTGTCAAATACTAGTTTGTTTATAAATAAGGTTTATTTTGCTTTACGAAAAATATATTTTTTTTAATACATGTAACTTAATGAATTCAAAGATATGATTTTTTTTTAGTATATATTTTATTATATTATTATTTTATTTATAATTTATATGTTTTTCGTTATTTTTAACGTTTAAATAAATGAATTTGCTAAAAAAATATTTTAAATTATTTGTATTTGGCTCTTTTTTTCGATTTACACGATTTTTCATACAAAAATATTTTATTTCGATTTACACGATTTTTTCAGGAACGCATCTATCGTGTAAATCGAGGGATAGGTGTAGTTTTAAGGGATTAAAAGCCTAATTCAGATATCATTCGGCGATATCTGGTTTATATCATTGTACTCTATTGACCATCACAAAATGGTCACGGCATCCGTGATATAAGCACCATTTTTTTCACGAACACGCCCTTGACTTTTATAGATACATTAACATTCGTGTGCCTGTATAAACTTATTTTTAAGTAAAATATTGTAAACTTGCATTTTGCTTATGTAAACAGTTACTTGAAATACGTACATGACAGTTGAAATCTATATGATTAGGTCAATATTTATAATATTGATGCTGTGCGCAGCAAGCCTTTTTATATATCATTATTTTCGTTCATATGTTCAACAAGCGTAAAACTTCCACAGATCGTCGCAGAATCTACTTTATTTAAATTTTTCCCTTTTGTTTCTTGTCCCCATATGTAATAAATCAACAGAATAGATCTGAGTACCATGGGTGCCCATGAATCAAAAATTGTAAACCCTAATGCTAACGTAATCAACGACATTACGGTAAAAGTGCAACATCCAGTCATATATCTAATTATTATTATCTCCTTACTGGCGCTGCAGATCCTTATAATGCTCTACCAGCTTCATAAGAGATCATTACGAAAAAATTACACGCGCGCAGCTTCGCTAGCCAGAAATTTAGACCAAGTCTAAATGTTGAATCTCCGTTTTAGATAGCTATAAAGCATACATTACAACATACATTGAATATATATTACTTTTTTTGTCTCTCATTATTCAGAATTTAAACCCCATGGAATGGGAAATAATAGTGAATAAGGCTAGAGCAATAAAGGAAGAATTCATCAAATCTTATAAATGTCTTAATCTCAATAGAGAGATAAAACCTGAAACAATCAATAAACACATAAATAATCTCGTGCGAAGATTCGAACAGGTTAGAGCTCTTCTTAATGTTAATTATAATAGATTAACCCACTCTCATAAAACAGCAGCTGAAGCCTTCTTTGCTGATATAAGAGATAAATTAATAACGATATCCTTAAAAAGAGGTATCGTACTAAATGTTCCAAACTCATTACATGAGGAAACAAATTTTAAATATCTACCAGAACTAGATTCAGACCCAACTTCAAATCTACCAAGTACAAGTAGAGCCTCTACCAACATGTCACAAACAAATATTGAATTCCTAAACACAGCAGCAAAACTTCTACCTGACTTCGACGGAAATCCAGAAAATCTACAAAGCTTCATTGATGCTTTGACACTTGTGGAATCCATAAAGGGTACACATGAAGCTGTTGCGGTAAGCCTTATTAAAACAAAATTAAAAGGCACTACCAGGAACATAGTAACAACGGAATCGACCATTTCAGCGATAATTTCAAAACTCAAATCGACTGTTAAGGGAGAATCCGTTGACGTCATCAATGCAAAGTTGATGAATATAAAACAAACAGGCAAAAATGCCAATGCCTATGTCAAGGAAATAGATGAACTCACTAAAAAATTAGAGACCGCCTACATATCTGACGGTCTGCCAAATGAAACTGCAAGCAAGTACACAACACGTGCAGCAGTTTCAGCAATAGTAAAAAATGCATCCAACGAACGGGTAAAACTGATCATGGAATCAGGATCGTTCCTAAACATGGATGAAGTGAAAACAAAATTCATAAGCAGTTGTACCGACGCATACGGACAACCTAATGCTGTATTAACTTTTCAACACAGCTACATCAATAATTCTTCTAATTTCTCTAAAAATAGACAACGTTACTCTAGTAATACTAGTAACAGAAATCCTAATAACAGGAATACAAATGGCCGTTATGTACCTAGAAGCTTCAATAATAGCGGAGTTAGCAATCGATTCAATAACAATAATAACCGTTATAACAATAACAACCTCAACGTGAATAGAAATGATAATATACGTTGCGTGCATGACAATAGTTCGGGAAACGAACTGACACCCCTAAATACTCAATAGACACAAAAATCCACAACATAAATACAAGTTTATACAGTTATCTAGTCTCCAGAACCACTCTAAATGACAACAGGTCCACATTCTTAGTAGATACAGGTGCAGACATATCAGTCGTAAAACGCCACCAAGTTCTAAACGAACCAATAGACCTTACTAGGCGAACTAGAATAAATGGCATTGGTCAAGGTGTAATAACTACAATAGGCAAAGTTAAAACCGACAAGAAGATCTGCTTATAGCTCACGATTTTCATGTCGTAAAGGATGATTTTCCGATTCAAGTAGACGGAATAATAGGTATGGACTTTATTCGAAAATACAAATGCATTTTAAATTACGAAGATGATCAAGATTGGATCACCTTGAGAACTAATGATGTTCCGTACGACATAGCAATCCCTTTAAGAAATGGTCCAAATATCACTTCCATATCACTTCCAGCAAGATCAGAAGATATAAGATCGATTGCCTCGTTTCGATAGAAAGTATGCATATTGTAAATGATTTATTTCAAATTTTAACAGCATGATCCACGAAAATTCATCTTTAACACCTGTTGATAAATTTAACTCTTTATGAAACTGTCTATCTGGCCAAGCTCTTCCAGCCGTCCAACCATACCAAGTAACGCAAGAAAATTACCCGAAGGCTCTAGACAGGTTAAGGGAACACTACGACAATAAGGTTCTTGTTTTTCTGGAACATACTACTGATCTCTTGTAGTGTATTTATGTGTATAAAATATATCTGAAGGTTATATTAGGGGTCTACAAACAGGGTTGTAATACGTCTTAAATAAGAATATAGATAGTATGATGGAAAAATTGTCCATAACCATTGCTGCTCAAGAGGCTATAATATCACAACAAAATTCTGCATTAGCCACGATGATACAGAACACGACTGCCTTGCAATCTAACTTGCAAACTACAATCAATAAATTATCAGATCTAGGGTCAATATCTCAGGAATTAAAGGAACAAATACAACAAAATAAACCAAACATGATGGAAAAGCCCAAAGTTGTAGAGCCAATATCACTCATGAAGCCAATAATGAAGGGAATATCTCCTGTAGATGAGATAAAATTAATGTACAAGGGCATGGCCTTTAAGGTGATCAATCTGGGGAACCCCAAAACAAGCTCAAAGTAACTAGAGTCATATTTAATCGTCTGGAAACAGTACCTGGTTTAGTCTCATTTTTAAGAGAAACTCCTCTCTCAGTTTTGATAAAGTTTGCCGGCATGGATCTATCTGAACATATCAAATAAATTGATAATTTGTTATACAAATCACATTAATTGATAAATCGGTAACATAGGGAACCAATGAAACAGTTCCACTAAACCTCGGTTATCAAAATAACTATAAGATGTTTTTTAAGAGTAAAAAAATTAAAACTATATTGATTAATAAAATTTACATGAATAAATAAATACAGGATTCACTAATTTCTTTTATACTTTGACAGAATACATTCATTATTATTATTATTTTTATTTTTAATTTTTTATTGTTATTTTTAATTTTTTATTGTTATTTTTAATTTTTTATTGTTATTTTTGTTTTTTTATATATATACTCTTACTTATTCCTTTTATCATATTTTATTTTCCTTAATTGATTATAATAATTAGTTTATAGAACACAATTCATTTAAACACCACAAATATCAATGGATTCAATTCTAATTCTTTTCATTTATCTCGAATTAAAGAATTATTTTCTTAAGAACAACTAAAGAATTTTAATTCCAGAACCAGCCAGTACTACACATACAATACACACATATATAAATATAAAGAACAACCAACCAAATCTTTAAAAAAAAAAAAATTAAATAACAAAACGATATTTATAGCTGCTAATGTCTTTCTTAGTAACAAATAAATTTAAATGATTTTAAGGTTTTTAGCTAACAACGCAGCAAACAGATGTCATTTTAAACAAATTGATTGATTAACTATCATTAAAGAATATAATACATACATAGATGCATACCTACTTATATAATTTATTAACAAACTTGTTACAGTAAGAGAAAAAAAAGTAAAAAAAAATATTTTTTTAATATAAATTTTAAAAGTAATCGTTTTTAATTTTTATTTTAAAAATTAAAACACAATGCTCAATAAATTTCATATAACAATAAATATTAAATAGCCGTGTATACATAGTTTTCTTTAAAAACAAAAAAAAAATTATGATAAAAATTCTATTCAACCTAACCTACTACTGCGATACATACGTGTCCCTCCAGTGGTATAGTTTTAAGGGATTAAGAGCCTAATTCAGATATCATTCGGCGATATCTGGTTTATATCATTGTACTCTATTGACCATCACAAAATGGTCACGGCATCCGTGATATAAGCACCATTTTTTTCACGAACACGCCCTTGACTTTTATAGATACATTAACATTCGTGTGCCTGTATAAACTTATTTTTAAGTAAAATATTGTAAACTTGCATTTTGCTTATGTAAACAGTTACTTGAAATACGTACATGACAGTTGAAATCTATATGATTAGGTCAATATTTATAATATTGATGCTGTGCGCAGCAAGCCTTTTTATATATCATTATTTTCGTTCATATGTTCAACAAGCGTAAAACTTCCACAGATCGTCGCAGAATCTACTTTATTTAAATTTTTCCCTTTTGTTTCTTGTCCCCATATGTAATAAATCAACAGAATAGATCTGAGTACCATGGGTGCCCATGAATCAAAAATTGTAAACCCTAATGCTAACGTAATCAACGACATTACGGTAAAAGTGCAACATCCAGTCATATATCTAATTATTATTATCTCCTTACTGGCGCTGCAGATCCTTATAATGCTCTACCAGCTTCATAAGGGATCATTACGAAAAAATTACACGCGCGCAGCTTCGCTAGCCAGAAATTTAGACCAAGTCTAAATGTTGAATCTCCGTTTTAGATAGCTATAAAGCATACATTACAACATACATTGAATATATATTACTTTTTTTGTCTCTCATTATTCAGAATTTAAACCCCATGGAATGGGAAATAATAGTGAATAAGGCTAGAGCAATAAAGGAAGAATTCATCAAATCTTATAAATGTCTTAATCTCAATAGAGAGATAAAACCTGAAACAATCAATAAACACATAAATAATCTCGTGCGAAGATTCGAACAGGTTAGAGCTCTTCTTATTGTTAATTATAATAGATTAACCCACTCTCATAAAACAGCAGCTGAAGCCTTCTTTGCTGATATAAGAGATAAATTAATAACGATATCCTTTAAAAGAGGTATCGTACTAAATGTTCCAAACTCATTACATGAGGAAACAAATTTTAAATATCTACCAGAACTAGATTCAGACCCAACTTCAAATCTACCAAGTACAAGTAGAGCCTCTACCAACATGTCACAAACAAATATTGAATTCCTAAACACAGCAGCAAAACTTCTACCTGACTTCGACGGAAGTCCAGAAAATCTACAAAGCTTCATTGATGCTTTGACACTTGTGGAATCCATAAAGGGTACACATGAAGCTGTTGCGGTAAGCCTTATTAAAACAAAATTAAAAGGCACTACCAGGAACATAGTAACAACGGAATCGACCATTTCAGCGATAATTTCAAAACTCAAATCGACTGTTAAGGGAGAATCCGTTGACGTCATCAATGCAAAGTTGATGAATATAAAACAAACAGGCAAAAATGCCAATGCCTATGTCAAGGAAATAGATGAACTCACTAAAAAATTAGAGACCGCCTACATATCTGACGGTCTGCCAAATGAAACTGCAAGCAAGTACACAACACGTGCAGCAGTTTCAGCAATAGTAAAAAATGCATCCAACGAACGGGTAAAACTGATCATGGAATCAGGATCGTTCCTAAACATGGATGAAGTGAAAACAAAATTCATAAGCAGTTGTACCGACGCATACGGACAACCTAATGCTGTATTAACTTTTCAACACAGCTACATCAATAATTCTTCTAATTTCTCTAAAAATAGACAACGTTACTCTAGTAATACTAGTAACAGAAATCCTAATAACAGGAATACAAATGGCCGTTATGTACCTAGAAGCTTCAATAATAGCGGAGTTAGCAATCGATTCAATAACAATAATAACCGTTATAACAATAACAACCTCAACGTGAATAGAAATGATAATATACGTTGCGTGCATGACAATAGTTCGGGAAACGAACTGACACCCCTAAATACTCAATAGACACAAAAATCCACAACATAAATACAAGTTTATACAGTTATCTAGTCTCTAGAACCACTCTAAATGACAACAGGTCCACATTCTCAGTAGATACAGGTGCAGACATATCAGTCGTAAAACGCCACCAAGTTCTAAACGAACCAATAGACCTTACTAGGCGAACTAGAATAAATGGCATTGGTCAAGGTGTAATAACTACAATAGGCAAAGTTAAAACCGACAAGAAGATCTGCTTATAGCTCACGATTTTCATGTCGTAAAGGATGATTTTCCGATTCAAGTAGACGGAATAATAGGTATGGACTTTATTCGAAAATACAAATGCATTTTAAATTACGAAGATGATCAAGATTGGATCACCTTGAGAACTAATGATGTTCCGTACGACATAGCAATCCCTTTAAGAAATGGTCCAAATATCACTTCCATATCACTTCCAGCAAGATCAGAAGATATAAGACCGATAAATTTCATGTCAAATGAGGAAGAAGTATTAATACCTCAACAAATTATTCAGGATGGCGTATATATCGCCAACACAATAACTACTAAATCAAGGCCTTTGGTAAAAATCATTAATACCACTGATAAAGACGTTATAATTTATAACATTCAAGTCAAATCCGAAAGTCTAAACGACTATAAAATTGTCAATAACAACTCTGAAACAAATGCCAAGATAGATAAGGTAAAACTTGAAAAATTAACAAAAAACTTTCCTGAATACGCTCCTAAAAATTTGAGAAAATTATGCTCAGACTTCATAGATATTTTTGCTTTAGAAACAGATAAAATAAGTACTAACAATTTTTACAAACAAAAACTTAAACTTCATGATACACAACCAGTGTACATCAAAAATTATAGAATTCCTCATGCCCACAAAGAGGAAGTTAATGCCCAAGTGGATAAGCTAATAGATGATGGCATAATTGAGCCATCAATCTCTGAATATAACAGTCCTCTTCTTATAGTACCGAAAAAGTCATTACCTGGTTCGACACAAAAAAGGTGGAGATTAGTCGTAGATTATAGAGGAATAAATAAAAAATTAATAGCTGATAAATTCCCATTGCCTCGTATAGATGACATTCTTGATCAGTTAGGAAGGGCCAACTTTTTTTTGATGCCTCGACTTAATGTCGGGATTTCATCAAATAGAATTGGAAGAAGACTCTAGAGACATTACGTCTTTTTCCACAGAATAAGGCTCTTTTCGCTTTACAAGACTGCCTTATGGCCCGAATTCATTCCAAAGAATGATGTCATTGGCTTTTTCTGGATTATCTCCAACCCAAGCCTTTGTATACATGGATGACTTAGTAGTAATAGGATGTTCTTCGGAACACATGCTACAAAACTTAAAACAAGTATTTAGCATTTGCAGAAAATATAATCTCAAGCTACATCCGGATAAATGTACATTTTTTTGTCGTGAAGTAACATTTTTAGGTCATAAATGCACCGATAAAGGTATTTTACCTGACGACAGCAAATATTCAATTATACAAAAATACCCAACACCTACAAATGGTGATGAAGCTAAACGCTTCGTAGCTTTCTGTAATTATTACAGAAGATTCATTCCAAATTTTGCTGAATCATCACGACATATTACCAGATTATCTAGAAAAAATGTGGAATTCGAATGGACTGAGCAGTGTGAAAAATCATTCCAATATCTTAAAAATCAACTGCTAAGCCCAAAAATCCTACAATATCCAGACTTTTCTAAAGAATTCTGCATAACCACAGATGCAAGTAAACATGCCTGTGGCGCTATATTAAGCCAAGAAATGCAAGGTATTCAGCTACCAATTGCTTACGCATCCAGATCTTTCACAAAAGGTGAAAGCAATAAAACAACAACAGAGCAGGAATTAACTGCAATTCATTGGGCAATACAATATTTCCGACCATATGTTTACGGCAGAAAGTTTATAATTAAAAGCTATCACAGACCCCTAACTTATTTATTTTCCGTCATCAAAATTAATCCGTATGAGGCTAGACCTAGAGGAATATGACTTTGTGGTTGAGTATATTAGAGGTAGAAAAAATTACGCCGCGGATGCGCTATCGCGTATAAATTTTAATGATATAAAAAATATTGATGCTAATACAATACTGAAAGTAACTACGAGACTTCAGGCAAAAACGAGTAGAAATTATAATGGCCATTAAACCTCTGCATGAGTGCATTCGTTTTTTAGTACACAATTCTCTCACTATAACATTAACATATCATAACGTGACTTTTTTTTCTTTAAATCAACTCAAATGTGATCTGCAAAAAAAAACAATTCAATTCACTATAGTTACTGCTCTCCAAAATATGAAATCATAACAGAGTATAACAATTAAGTAATTCATGCCTCTCTACATTTGATGACAACAAAACAAAAACAAAAGTCACTATATCACACCTAACAACATATAACAATATATAACAGTATATAACATATTCATAACATTTAAATGATTCCCCTTTGTTTGCTTTGAAATAAAAATGTATTTCAGTATGTTGAAGAGCATTGTACACATAAGTAAGTATTTTTATTGCTTAATATTCTTAATAATTTAATTTATTTTATACATATACATACATACATATGTAAGTAAATAAGAACATAAATTCATACATATTTATATTTAACATGTAGATATCTTTCCCCGATCAAATTTTAACTGATTTAATTAATATGAATGCTACACCTGCTGCTTCCAATAGTTCAGTTGAAAAAGACACAATAAAAACTCAAATTATAAATGGTGAGTTAAAAATAAGCCAGAAAAGAGGTAGAAGTAAAGTATGGGAAGTGTTTGCAAGAATAGAAAATATTTCCGGAGAAGAAATACAGGATATAGTTGCTTGCAAAAAATGTTTTAATATTTACAAGTATAATGGAAAAACTACTTCTAATTTAATAAGACATAAATGTTATTTATCTATAAACGAAAGTAAAACCATAACAAAAGTAGTTGTAGATAATGAAACAAAACAAAAGGGCTCGCTGATGTTTACAGAATGGATTGTTGAAAACTGTAGACCTTTTAAGTTACTAGACGATTCTGGTTTCAAAAAAGTTGTAGAGTTTTTGTTGTCAGTTGGGGCAAATTACGGGCCAAACGTGGATGTTCAAAGTCTCTTACCACATCCAACAACAATTTCACGAAATGTGAAAACCGTTTACAACGTGTATTTTGAAAAAATTAAGTGTGAAATATCGTCAGTAAAACGAGTTGGCTTTGGACTTACGTCAGATCTTTGGACCGACAACTTTATTCGAAGAACATATATAGCTTTAACTATCCACTATATAATTAATGGAATTTTATTTAGCAGATTGCTTGGTATAAAGTCTATGGATGGTGAAACGTGCTCACGTAATGAATTTAGCTCGTAGCTCCTTGAATTTCATATATTTTCTTTAATTCGTATATATTTTATTTAATTTTTAGATGAAAACGTTAGTCGAAAAGTAAAACAAATATTAATGGAGTTCAATTTAGAATTGGATCACAAAGCCATTATTGTTACAGATAGAGGTGCAAATATGGTTGCTGCTTTTCGCAACAATAATCACATATATTGTATTGATCACCTACTGCATAATACTCTACAAAAATCAATTCAAAAAGTATCTGCTGTTTCAGAATTATGTTGCTTAAGTTCAAAACTTATAAAGTATTTCAAAGTCACTGGTCTGAATGTAAATTTGCAAACAACATTAAAAAGTTTCTCCCCCACCCGCTGGAATACAATGTACTACTTACTGCTTTCAATTGACAAAAACTGGGCTGAAATAGTGCAAATTTTACAAGAAAAAAATCAGCTAGATAGAATAGATAATATTAATTTAAATCACATAACAGCTTTAATTAAAGTATTACAGCTATTTGAAGAAACTTTTAAGAAGTTGGAGGGAGAAAACTACGTAACAATTCACCTTGTTTATATATATATATATATCGCTTAAAAAAAAACTCAGCGCTGATTCCAACGATTTAGAATTTATAAAAGAGTTTAAAGCTACCCTAACTACATATATAGATTCAATAGTTATCAAAAATTTAACTTTAAACCATAAAATTGCCCTGTTTCTTTTTCCTCCGTTAAATAAGTTAGTTCAATTTAATGAAGATGAAAAATCACTTATTAAAGATGAATGTAAATCTTTAATGGAAAACTATTTAGAGGAGCAAGCAGAACATGAAACTCAAATTAAACCTGTTATAAATTCTAGTCACATTAACGAATTTTATTCAGACTTTTTACCATTAACGGAAAATCTTACCCAAATCGATGAAATACCTAATGAATTGCTTAAGTACGAAGGTTTAAATGTTAATATTGAGGAAGATTTTAATATTTTGCGTTGGTGGAATCTACATCAAAATGAATATCCAAATTTATATAAAGTTAGTTGCAAAATATTAGCAACACCTGCTAGTAGTGCAGCATCAGAGCGTGTGTTTTCTGTAGCGCGGAATTTAATTTCCGAAAAACGGTGTAGCATTGCTTCAAGCGGTGAAACTGTAAACAAAGTAATGTTTCTCCATTCTAACATAGATTCAACCGAAATGCAAAACTATTTATTGAAGTAGATAAACTGCTAGTGGCAAACATTAGCTGTGATACAAATGATAACTTTTTTTTAGTTTTATTCCATTAACAATATTGAAAAAAATTTTAAAAATTGAAACTGAACTATTTTAAGTTTTTTTATTATTTTTTTTTGCTTATAGAATTTGTTGTTTTGTTATTTTTAAATAATTTAACTTTTTATTAATTTATGTTTATTTTGTTTATTTAATAAAATTCATATAAATAAAACCATTTTTACCTACTTGTCTAATTATATTTTAAACAAAAATAATACGTTGGTATTTTAACATTTTTATTTGTTTCTTCAGTACTTTTGTTATTAATAACCAAGCAAAAGTCACATAACGTTATATAACACTATAACATTTCATATATGTTATGATGTTTTATAACACACAACAAAAAGTTCTGGTATTGACAATAACAATTTTTGAGTTTATTCTCTTTATGAGTTGATCTGTTTTTTGTGTGTTTTCTCTTGTTTTGCTTTTTTTTTAACAGTTCATGAGTTGAATTTAAAAAACAAAAGCAATTGAGAGTCACCAATCATACATAAAGGGAATCACACAGAAGACAGTTTAAATGCACTCATGCAGAGGTTTAATGGCCATGGTATGAAGAGTAATACAAAATCGGTTGAACTAAAGGTCTATGAGGCAATTAATGCCCAAGAGCACAGTAAAATGCCGCAATTGCATTTTACCAAAAATAAAGTTATAATTAAAAAAGGAAAGACACGGTTATTAATGGAAATGTAGACTTAGGTCACCTCTTTCTAAAGCTTGAAAAAATAGCTGATAACATTGGTCTAACAACCTTGCGACTACACCTCGATGATAGTCTGCTTAAATTCCTAGGAACCAATGTTGAAACCTTTAAGAATAAAGGCAATGAAATACTTCAAGAAAGTATATTAACAATCGTGCTCACTCCTAAATTAACAAAAATTTTCACCGATACAGAAAAATTACAAATCATGCAAAAATATCATGATGATCCTATTTCGGGAGGACATCCAGGCGTAACACGCATGATAAAGAAAATCAGACTTCAATACCATTGGAAAGGCATGACTAGAGACATAGCCCAATATGTAAGAAGGTGCAAAGCATGCCAAGAAAATAAAACAGTTGTCAACGGTAAAGAGCCATTCATCCTAACGCCTACACCGTTAAAAGCATTTGACAGAATAATAATTGACACCGTAGGACCACTACCACGGTCCGAGTCATTAAATAAATATGCTGTCACTATGATATGCGATCTAACTAAATATTTAGTCGCAATACCCATTCAGAATAAATCAGCCAGAACAGTAGCCAAGGCAATTATGGAAGGATTTGTTTTGACTTACGGTCCGATGAATACAATACTAACGGACATGGGAACAGAATATATGAATCAAGTTTTATCAGAGTTATGTTCAATGATGAAGATAGAGAAACTCAATTCTACTCCATATCATCATCAGACCTTAGGTACTGTTGAGAGATCTCACAGAACATTTAATGAATATTTGCGAACATACACTCCATCCGATAAATCAGATTGGGACGTGTGGTTAAAATACTTCGTATATTGTTACAACACCACACCATCTACAGCTCATGATTATTGGCCATTCGAGTTGATTTACGGGAAGATCTCACGAACTCTTGATTGTACAAAAGAAAATATTGTAGAACCATTGTACTGTATTGATTCATATGAAAAAGAAGTTAAATTCAGACTTCAGGTGGCGCAGCGAAGAGCTGCCAATATCATAGAAAATGCTAAGTGGGAAAGACAACAACTTTCCACCGAAAGGGCAAATCCAATCGAATTAACCCTCGGTGATTCGCAATGAAGCAGGTCATAAACTAGATTCTGTATTTAAAGGCCCCTATAAAATATCCAAAATGGACAACAACAATAATTTGGAACTCCTAGATGAACATGGGAAGTCATTCACTGTTCATAAAAATAGGGTAAAGAAGTTCACAGAGTGACGGGTCTTAGTGAAAACACTTTTGTTCGCATAAATTATTCGAGCATACAATGATTTCTTTGCGTCTCTAATGTTACTTTAAATAAAATATAACTAAATTTTTTTTGTTTTTGTCGCATTGAAGAAGACTCGCGTTGCTCACTATATTTTTTTTTCTTCTCTTTTGAATTTTAATTAATTCGCTATTTGTAAAGGTTTTATTTTCCTTTAATACAATATATGGTTATGATATATGTATTTAAATATAATTATTCATGATTTTTTTTTCCTTTTTCCTCTTCTTCTCAAATACGTGCAACGATCTGTTGGACAGTTAAGACGACTGCACCGTTACTATACAGTATCATTTCAATATTCACTAATGCTTTAATCAAGTGTGAATTATTTTTGACATTCTAAGTAGCTAAAGGTTCCACATGAATCTACTACTTATCTCACTTTACTGTCCTACGTGACAACTTTATAGAATAATCAACCAATTATGATTATTCTTTCTCTAAAAGGGTGAAAGGTCGCCTCAAAAGCGCTTTAACTTAAAACAAACCATAAAAATTCTTATCTTATCTATCAATACTTGAACAGAATTTTTGTCTTAACAGATTCGAATTTCGAAGTACATAGCACATAAATATGCCTTTAGTTTGGTATATAAAACACAAAAAGATTTGTAAGCTAAACAAGAACTGCTCTTTTCTTTTCTACGGTTTTATTTATACAAATTAATCTGTTTCTTTAAATTTAATTGTAGTAAATTTGTGTATAATACAAAATTTGTCATCTTTATTTCCAAAACATTTTATAAAAACCTAAATATAAAATATATTGTATATAACAAAAATTTTACCTTATCTGTAAAACATTTTATTAAATAAATGAAACTACTAATAATTTTATTTTATTTGACCTTCATGATTTACAATTGAAACTACTCTATTGTTACTTTTAATTTGCAAACTATAATTTTTAAATATGTGTAATTTTGCAATAGATGTTACGTGAGAAACGCCCCCTTTCATTTTTAAATCTATTGTACTTAAAGAATGATCAACCACCTCGTATTGATCATTCTTTCTGAAAAGGGGAGGTGTAGTGTATTTGTGTGTATAAAATATATCTGTCCACATACTTATGTGTTTGACTGTATAATTCATATTTGTCCACATACTTATGTGTTTGACTGCATCAGTTATTTCGTTATCAGCAAGTAACTTGATAATCCTGCTTATTTGGATATTTTATACCCACACATACCATGCAGCTGGTCGGCGTGTATTTATGCCGACCAAGCATTCTCTCACGATAAGTTTAAGTTAGTTTTAAAGTTTTTTAAGGAAAAGTACTTCAAGTGTTGAAGTACTTAAAAACAGAAATAAAAGTACGGTCGACAATAAAACAACGTAGTTTTCTTATTATTATTTTTTCATATTTAACACTCTTCAATATTTCTGAAATGATTAAAGGTGATAGTGTTTCGTTACATCATATAATTGATACCATATCTGTGATTCGTGGTTCACTTTTATCGCTGGGGTCAGAAGTGGATGTTAGGAACGCGATCAAAATTCATATGGTATCGTCGAAGCTTGATAATTCAACAAAACAAAATTATGATGAAAAAATAGATATTAAATCGTTGTCTTCGTGGGAATTCTGCTATGAAATTTTAAGCAATCGCTGTCAATTTTTAGACAGTCATGGAAGAAAAGTGATATAAAAAATAGTTCTAGTACTCGTAGTATAAAAATGAAATCAACATGTGTCACTTCAAACTCAAATATCAGCTGCTTGTACTACAATAGTGCAGAACATTATCTTGCAACGTGTTCTTTGTTTTTCTCGCTCGTAGTTTTGGGACGTAAAACGTAATGGGCACTGCATAAATAGCCGTCGAAATGTCCCTCTAAAAGTCATTGTCGAATTCATACCACGCGAACTAATCAGTTATCTAGTAAAAATAATGCTGTATTATTAGTTGTTCGTTCATTTAGAAGAGCCATAATACCAACTGCTGTTGTTGTTGACTCATGTTCAAAAATCAACCGGGTCGTCAAGAGGTTTCTGGAATTGGTGACGCGAATACAAAAATTAAATTTTCTATTGCTGCTACAACGAAATCTTGGCTTTGTTCCTATCAATTCTCATCAAAATTTGCTGTGACGAAATCAATTTCGATCAAGCATCTGGTGAATATATTGACACATCAAAACTGAAAATTCCTGAAACAATAGAGTTAGCAGATCCATACTTCTACAAGCCACAACGAATTGATTTGCTGATTACCTCAGAAATATTTTTCGATATGTTGTTCGATGGATGCATTTCGTTGGGACTAGTCATCCTTAGCCTCTTCAACACAATTTTTAGATGGATAGTCGGTGGTAAATTTAGCGACCAGCACAACCCGTCGTCAGTTATTTGCACTTTGGCTGTAGATTCTTCAACAGAAAATATAGAAAGCGCATTAAAAAAGTTTTTTTTAAGTTGAAGAATACAACAGTGGTGCTCCAAGTCTTTCAGAAGAAGAAGAGTCGTGTGAAAAACATAAAAAAAGGTATTCAATTTTATACCATATGTTTTTGTCGATAAAATTAAAAAAATGTCTGCAACACAAGATTGCACTTAGAACATGTTTAGAATTGCATACGCATTGTTTTATATTATGCATTGCAACTTACGTTTAAGAAATCGTTTGTGTTTCCAAACATGACCTAAAGCCTTGGTTAATATAACCTCAATACAACATCTGACACAGTTTGTGGCAATTCAGTATTTTTTTCAATAACGCATAAATTTTATTTATGATATTTGTACATCCTTATACAATTGTTAAAAAGTCCTTATTTACCTTGATTAAACATTAAAAGTTAAATATTAAATTAAATTTATACTCATCTTTTATCAAGAAAAAATTTTTTTTACAAGCGTAAAGAAAAAAAAAACTACAAAGTGAACTACAACAAGTTTTGTATTATTTATTTGTATATACAAAAAATAATTACATCAAATCGATCTAGTGGCCCCTGTGACAGCAATATATAAATGGTAATGGGATAAAAATCACTGTGCGTAGAGACTTTTTTTACTAATTACCACAATTAAATTAACAGGGTGACGCAAAGAAAGAATAGTAAAAGGAATATTAACCCATATGCGCTTATCGCCCCATTTTTAAAACGGTAAGATATTGATCAACTGTGTGGTTAAAAAGTAACTTATTATTTTTTTGAGTGTGTGTTTACCGTTATCTGTATTGTATCAACATAGATAATAAGAACAATAAAATTCTAGCGGCATACTTTCTGTCAAATCTCAAAATAAAAAGTGCAAGTATAGTGATCGCAATGTCGCGCAGTAACAAGTGAGTTTATTATTATTTTATTTTCAGTAATACATAAACATTTGAATTTTGATGAATAAACAAAATATTACAATATAATGAACGAAATTAAGTATATTTCTTCATTATGTCGGAGAACTCACAAACATCATCGTCTTGTTCGTACAAACATTCTAACATTGAAGAATCAAGCTATAATGGTTGGAAAACGTTCAAAAATAAATGTAATTTCAAACGAGACCATAGTGCCTGCGGTTCCGAAGAAACAGGTTCGTCTTCATTTGTCGAGCGAATCAGCGAGCGAAAGCCAGAGCTCTATAGAAGAAATGACGATCCCCAACGCTCAAGAAATTCCATCGCCGGTTCGAATTCCGGACACTCAGGATGTGCTAGACGAATTAAAGCTAAGCGTAGAAGATGCAACTCAGAACGCAGTGACGAAAGCGAAGGCGCTAGCATTAGAAGTTGGCTCGATGGATTGCCAGGAGACGCCAGCTATGATGTCTCCCCTGGAAATGTACGAGCTACTATGGGAGGCAGCTATCGCTCTAATTATAATAGTGGCGTTGAAGGAAGTCGAGAAGATTTGTATCAAAAAGCGCAATTTAGCTTGGAAAAAGTTAATAAACAACATAACGACAATGACAATGAAAGTTCTGAAGGAGATCAAACGGGATGGGAGCGACTTAATGAATTGTTCATTCGCACAATTCGAGAAGTGCCTCCAAAGAAACGAGTACTACATGATGTTTATGAAGCCACTAATACCTCAGGATTTAGTCGATCTGATTATCAACGCCTTTACGGCAAACACAGCGGGGCCATCTTCCTCATATGTTCCCACGATGACCACTTCCATGTCGTGCACGACTGCACCTACCATAACTACACCTGTCGCTGTGCCGCAATTGACTCACTTAAATCAATCCGGTGCGTCGGCAGGAGATTCAATAGAAGAACTGCTCCCAGTTGGGAGTACACCATCTACCACTGGGAGAATCTCACAGTGTATTTCGAGAAGGAAGGACGAAAGCTCTTGTACTTGGACCTCGCCAGGCGAAATTGGCTACATAATGCAGGAGTTGCTCATATGGATGAAAAAATTGATACTTTTATGATAAATTCCATGATTAATCAACCTATTGTTCAATATGTATATATTCCTAAAAATGGTAAAATTAATGATGCAAAAGAACATTTTGTTCCTTATGAAAGACGTGGGAATGATTTAGAGTCAGAATTTACAAGATCAAGATAAAACAATTTATTATTTTTTACAAATAGTACTACTTCAGAACCTCAAATTGGAGCTATTGAATTAGGACGTGAAGTTGCTCCATAATATTTAATAAACAGTCCAGAAGAGTCTTACTATAGGCAGATCGAAAATTATGGAACATTTTCGCCTCAAACGGGAGTTACATCTTTTCACGCACAGCCACAAGTACATGTTGGTATTCAAGCAACTCCACAATTAAATCCAGGAAATGAAGATACAAATTTTTTAAATTCTTGTGCTTATTGGCGAGTAGAATGCGGTTGCACAATAACTTATAGTATTTCTTCTGCTTTTACAAAACAAAATCCAATAAGTTGGCCAAGAGAAGTTAATTTCTTAGAATCTGCAGTACCTAGTTACACTGATGGTAGAACACTTTTTGGTAATACTGATGCTAGAACTGGAAATTTAAGAGATACTATGACAGATGTTATAGAAGAAGAATTTGAAATCATAGCTAATCCAAATAAAAAAAAAGACGTAATATTACTGATATCTTTTTAATGAGTTCAGTATCAGAAAAGATTTGTTTCTAGTGAAATATAGTTTTTGAGAGGTGTTGTTGCTTACGCCCCATTATTGGGGCGCTGAGCACCAACTCCTACATTGATTTAAAAATTTGTGTTACATATTTTGTATCGTTTAGCTATTGAATATGTTACATAATACTCAATATGTTGTTTTAGGTTGTCTTTGGCTGAAATTTTAGATATTTTAGAGACTGAAGATGATATTATTGAGGGCACTATTTACACATGTCCACCCAACAATCATATGTTGAGCGACGGTGATAGTGATGAAGAAGATGCAGTTGTGAAAGATTTAAATCATTTATCAGGAAACCAGCTCCGTGCTGAAGCAGAACTTGAGTGTGTGCGGAAATCAGGTCCTGGCTTACATTTAGAAATAATTGGACAAGGCGACTCAAGTGATGGTAACTTGCCTCTATCGAATACTGCATCCAGTACTACGGCTAAGAAGCAGTTGAAAAAAAAGAAAGTTGTAGAAAAAAGAAAATGGAAAGGAATTGATTTGCCAGAACATCAGAGAAGAGAATGGAATCGAATGGTTCGAATTATTTTATGATGAAGACATATTAGGTATGTTCGCAGAATGTTCACGAAGGCATGCGGTGTCCGAAGGAAAACAATTTGATGTAACGAAAGAAGAAATTCGCCTAGTGTTTGCTATACTTTTTCTAAGTGGATATAATGTTCAAGCTAGGAATCGTATGTATTGGGATACTGCAGCTGATACGTATCACCCTGGTGTAGCTAATGCAATTTCCCGTTCGCGATTTGAACAAATAATACGATTTTTGCGTGTATCTGATAATGCGACCTTAGATGCCCAAGATAAGTTTACTAAAGTACGACCTTTATGGGAGAAACTAAATGAAAAATGGATGCAATATTGGCCTCAGTTTTATGAAGTAAGTATTGATGAATCCATGATTCCATATTACGGCCATCACAGTACAAAACAACATATCCACGCAAACCAATACGTTTTGGGTTCAAATGCTGGTGTATGGCAACACGCTTAGGATATCTTGTACAAGCTATACCTTACCAAGGTGCAAGGATTTAGTCGATCTGATTATCAACGCCTTTACGGCAAACACAGCGGGGCCATCTTCCTCATATGTTCCCACGATGACCACTTCCATGTCGTGCACGACTGCACCTACCATAACTACACCTGTCGCTGTGCCGCAATTGACTCACTTAAATCAATCCGGTGCGTCGGCAGGAGATTCAATAGAAGAACTGCTCCCAGTTGGGAGTACACCATCTGCCACTGGGAGAATCTCACAGTGTATTTCGAGAAGGAAGGACGAAAGCTCTTGTACTTGGACCTCGCCAGGCGAAATTGGCTACATAATGCAGGAGTTGCTCATATGGATGAAAAAATTGATACTTTTATGATAAATTCCATGATTAATCAACCTATTGTTCAATATGTATATATTCCTAAAAATGGTAAAATTAATGATGCAAAAGAACATTTTGTTCCTTATGAAAGACGTGGGAATGATTTAGAGTCAGAATTTACAAGATCAAGATAAAACAATTTATTATTTTTTACAAATAGTACTACTTCAGAACCTCAAATTGGAGCTATTGAATTAGGACGTGAAGTTGCTCCATAATATTTAATAAACAGTCCAGAAGAGTCTTACTATAGGCAGATCGAAAATTATGGAACATTTTCGCCTCAAACGGGAGTTACATCTTTTCACGCACAGCCACAAGTACATGTTGGTATTCAAGCAACTCCACAATTAAATCCAGGAAATGAAGATACAAATTTTTTAAATTCTTGTGCTTATTGGCGAGTAGAATGCGGTTGCACAATAACTTATAGTATTTCTTCTGCTTTTACAAAACAAAATCCAATAAGTTGGCCAAGAGAAGTTAATTTCTTAGAATCTGCAGTACCTAGTTACACTGATGGTAGAACACTTTTTGGTAATACTGATGCTAGAACTGGAAATTTAAGAGATACTATGACAGATGTTATAGAAGAAGAATTTGAAATCATAGCTAATCCAAATAAAAAAAAAGACGTAATATTACTGATATCTTTTTAATGAGTTCAGTATCAGAAAAGATTTGTTTCTAGTGAAATATAGTTTTTGAGAGGTGTTGTTGCTTACGCCCCATTATTGGGGCGCTGAGCACCAACTCCTACATTGATTTAAAAATTTGTGTTACATATTTTGTATCGTTTAGCTATTGAATATGTTACATAATACTCAATATGTTGTTTTAGGTTGTCTTTGGCTGAAATTTTAGATATTTTAGAGACTGAAGATGATATTATTGAGGGCACTATTTACACATGTCCACCCAACAATCATATGTTGAGCGACGGTGATAGTGATGAAGAAGATGCAGTTGTGAAAGATTTAAATCATTTATCAGGAAACCAGCTCCGTGCTGAAGCAGAACTTGAGTGTGTGCGGAAATCAGGTCCTGGCTTACATTTAGAAATAATTGGACAAGGCGACTCAAGTGATGGTAACTTGCCTCTATCGAATACTGCATCCAGTACTACGGCTAAGAAGCAGTTGAAAAAAAAGAAAGTTGTAGAAAAAAGAAAATGGAAAGGAATTGATTTGCCAGAACATCAGAGAAGAGAATGGAATCGAATGGTTCGAATTATTTTATGATGAAGACATATTAGGTATGTTCGCAGAATGTTCACGAAGGCATGCGGTGTCCGAAGGAAAACAATTTGATGTAACGAAAGAAGAAATTCGCCTAGTGTTTGCTATACTTTTTCTAAGTGGATATAATGTTCAAGCTAGGAATCGTATGTATTGGGATACTGCAGCTGATACGTATCACCCTGGTGTAGCTAATGCAATTTCCCGTTCGCGATTTGAACAAATAATACGATTTTTGCGTGTATCTGATAATGCGACCTTAGATGCCCAAGATAAGTTTACTAAAGTACGACCTTTATGGGAGAAACTAAATGAAAAATGGATGCAATATTGGCCTCAGTTTTATGAAGTAAGTATTGATGAATCCATGATTCCATATTACGGCCATCACAGTACAAAACAACATATCCACGCAAACCAATACGTTTTGGGTTCAAATGCTGGTGTATGGCAACACGCTTAGGATATCTTGTACAAGCTATACCTTACCAAGGTGCAAGCACAGGTAACACTAATCCAGAGCTAGGGGTTGGAGGTTCTGTCGTTACCAAATTAGTTTCCAAATTGCCTTTAGGAGCCCCAGTGCATGTTTACATGGACAATTTTTTTACATCTTTTAGATTGCTCACAGCTCTGAAAGAATTAGGCCATCAAGGCGCAGGTACAATACGTTCAAATCGTGTTGAGCATGCACCGTTAAAATCGGTTGCAGATATGAAGAAAAAGGAGCGTGGAAGTTATCATCAAATTACTGACGAAACGTCACACGTTACTTTGGTTCGGTACAACGATAATAACGTAGTCACCGTAGCATCAACCTGCGAAGGCATAGCACCAATTGGATTAGCACAACGTTGGTCAAGTAGCGAGAAAAAGAAGATATCTATTCAACAACCTTTTTGTGTAAAAATGTACAAGAATTATATGGGCGGCGTAGATCGTCTCGATCAAAATGTTGGCTGCTACCGCATTAGCATAAACAAAAAGAAATGGTATTGGCAACTTTTGATGTGGCCCTTAAATGCTTCCATGAATAATGCCTTTCAGTTATATAGGCTGTCTACTGCTGTACAAGAGAAGTCCCAACTCGACTATCTGGCCTTCACCAGATCTGTAGTTACTACTTATCTGGGAAGGTATGCATCGGCTCGCTCTATAGGCCGTCCACTTAAGCCTGTTTCTAGAAAAAGAAGAGTGCAAGATGAGGTTCGTCTTGATGGAGTTGATCATATAATTGTTTCCAGTGCAACTCAGATACGCTGTGTCGAATGCCATAAAAATACAACTAAAAAATGTCGAAGATGTAATGTAGGCTGCCACACTAATTGTTTTGAAATTTTTCATTCTTAAATTAAAAAATATGAAAAGATATACTTTTATATATGTATGTATTTATATAATAAATTCATAAATAATTCTTGAACTTACACCCTAAACGATTTTATTACATCAACTAAGCCTATAATATTGTGTTGCGGCCGGTGCTCAGTGTCCCAAAATTGGGGCGCTGAATAGTTCCAAAATGGTGAAATTTTTAGTATTTTATTTTGAAAAAACATATATTTTATACCATATAGATTCCGACAAATATAAAAAATCCATGTTTTTACGAGAAAAAAAAGTTGAGCATATACGGGTTAATTAGAATAGATTTAGTTGACTGGAATTTTGATTGTGTGTGTTTTTGATAATAATTTATCTGCGCGTATAAAATAAGTGTTGAACCATAACAAAAAAGGTATTTTTAGTTTAAGTTAGTTTTTATTTAAATATTTTTTTAGGAGTCGCCGCTATATAATAGCTTGTTAACAAGGGGAGAAGTTGCATTGTTATAGTGACACCACAGGCACCATTCTCAGTAACCATAGACCCCTTAAATGCTTACACAGACTTCCGGAATTATCGTGATTTCCAAACATCTAGTTCAAAGTTCATTCTATCTTTAGAGATATTATTAAAAGCAGACTTAAGGGTAGATCCCGCGAAAAAATTGAAATTTATTGCCAAGTCCTATCTTGGGCTGGTATAAAAACAGTTCTTTTTAAAAATTTTGTGGATAAAGACAGCGTTGAAGGGCGTAACGTTGAAAGAATTACTGCGTGGAGTTCTACAACGAACTCAAGCAAAGCCTAAGGAGCCTAAACTACAAAACAGTTACGGTAGTTGGGTCAGGTCCGCTAGGAACAACATGAGAACTGCTTTAAATGCGTTTAAGGAAAAGATGCCAGAACCAATGGAAAGAATACTAATATTTAGAAACCCAAACACACTGGAGGAAGCGATGGCAATATTGTTCCAGTCCGGATACGCCTACTCAAAGACTCTAAGTGGCCTTTTCGGAATAAAAGAACATGACAACAAAAAACTCCACCACAATCAGATGCCTTTTCACGGTCAAAACTAAAGCCAAGGAAGGAATCGAAAATTTTATAACCATCGAAATACCACATTTCATTGGGTGGCTTGTTAGGAAAAGTAGGTTTGGTCTACCCACGATGCCATTGCATTGGACAAAATTTAACGGATATTTAAAAATTTTATCATTCAGCAAAAAGTTCGCGCTAGCAATAATTACCAAAAAGTGCGGATGCGCTTGAAGACATTTAGGTTCCTAAGTTATGGTGTTTTGACCAATTAAATTTTCTGAAAATACATTGTAAAACACGAGCTGGCAAAGACAACATAGAGTTATGTATGAAAACGTTTCATGCCAAATGTTTCTTTAAATCATCAAGGGATTCTTTAAACGAAGACCCATCAAGGGATTTTTTAAACGGAGAGCTACCAACAAATTTACACAAATTAATGTTTGTTGGTTGAAACCCCATAATTGTGTGACTGTTTATATTAAAACCGTTTAAAGATTGATAAAATCTAATAATTTAATAATAATTAATTAATTATAGAAAATACGTATTATTTACATCTTGTAGAAATCGCGTGCAACTAATGAGTTCCGTAATGATCTTGAAAATTTTAAAACCATTAATAGCCAAACAAAAAAGAAAAACCATGCGCCTTGCTGGGGGCACGTGTAGTCAGAGAAATGGACAAAATTAATGTAAAAAGTCAAGCTGATGCTGCTTGGCAAATCCAATGTCCAATGCGGAAACTAACATCACAATCAGTTCGAAAACGAAACTATTCATCTACTTCAAGTTCGTCAAATAAAGAAATTATTGAGCTGTCTATAAAGCGACTTTTTGATGACGATGATTTCAATTAGCATTTATAATTTAAATTTTTTTGAGTTTTTGTTTTTTTATTTTCTTTCATACATTTATGTGAAAATATTCTTATTATTTAATTTTAATTACTTTAAAATGCATTCCAAAAATGATATATAATTTAATATAATTTAATTTTTACTTTTCGGAAACTGAAAAATAATGTTGATTAAATGAAATGATCAAATAAAAATATTTTCCTCAAAATTACATAGCTAAATGATGACGTTTTTATGTCTCAACTTGAATGCTTTGTAATAAAGACAGCCCAAAAAGTTTTTCAGCCGATTCTGAAAAGCAATTCCCTGGGAACATTTTCCCTATACTCCTATTCTAAACAAATTCTCCCCGGGAAAGTTTTCTCTTCTCCATTTTCCCTTATTCTAAACGAATTTCGAAAATGGGAAACTCTTCCCTGAGAGAAAGAGTAGGTATTATGAATGTCAGTTAAAGGGAAAATGTGATGGCAAATTTGTAGAATTATTCCTTCAAAAAATTTAAAGGGAGTTGTGCTAAAAATGTAAGTATTTTAATTTTTCGTTTATAAAATAAACATAAAAAAATCTTCCTCATTTTTAGGTGCAAAGTAACTAATAAGGAGCAGTTGGAGATGCTTTTAAGTGAAATGCAAACTCACCCAGGCATTGCCCTTGGAATGCACAAAGGAAGCAAGGAGGAATTAACTAGATTTTGGAATAATTTGAAGTCAGAATTAAATTTAATAGGACCACCAACAAAAAATATTTCCGAGTGGAGAAAGGTATGCTTGATGATATTTTTCTTATATACATGAATAATAAAAGTGCAAAATATGCTACAGGTGTGGTCTGTTAAAAAAAATATGTCCGCCACAATGCTGTCCAAAATCTTAAACACTGTAAAGGAACGGGCAGAGGCCCGAATATGCAGCAGAAGTTTTCTGCAATGGATGAGGCCATTTATAATTTAATAGAGATGAAGGAGTCTATAGAAGGAGTAATAAGAACATTTGGATTAGGCAGTTCTTCTTCAAATGCTAGCTAACAATTAAAAGAGAATATCGAAGATATATTGCAGGAGATTATAGTGACCAACGATGTGTCGAAATATCCCTCTAAAATTCGTTGTCGAATTTGTCAGTCAGCTCATCGTGCCACGCTTTATATCTTCGTGCCTGTAGAATCCTCGTCTTCAGCAGAAAATATAGAAAGCGCATTAAACAAGTTTTGGAAAGTTGAAGAATACAACAGTGGTCTTCCAAGTCTTTCAGAACTTGACTTGACTTGCATACCGACGTTCCTTAATGCCGATAAAATGCAAGAAATGTTTATCATTGGATGCGCGCTGTTTTATATTACGCATTGCAAGTAACGTTTAAAAAATTGGCCTTTTTCATTTTTTTTTTTGGGTGTTTCCAAATGTGACCTTGGTTACCATAACCGCAAAATTACAACATCTGACGTCAAGTGTAATTCTTCACTTCTACGAAGACTAACCTTAGATTTTTTTTGTCAATTCAGTATTTTTTTTTTTTCAATTATGCATAAATTTTATACTTATGATATTATAAATCACATCACGGTTTATAACAATTGTTGAAAATTCTATATTTACTTTGATTAAGCATAAAAAGTAAGATATTAAATTAAATTTATACTCATCTTTTATTGAGTAAAAAGTATGGTTTTAAACATTGCAAAAATTCTCAATAATCTTAACTTTACATACATTTTATTTCCAAGGGAACCCCTAAGTGTACTGCAAAAAGTTTTATATTATTTATTTGTATACGCAAGAAATAAATACATAAAACCGATCTAGAGGCCTCTGCGACAGCAACATATAAATGGTAATGGGATAAAAATCACTGTACATAGATTTTTTTTACTAAATTTTAAATTAATAAGGTAAAACAAAGATAGAATAGTAAAAGGAATATTAATAACATAATTTAAGAGAGTTAATATGTATATTAACATTTGTAATTTTAACAGATATTTGTACAGGAGCTAAATTGTCGACAATTTGTTAACCAGCAATCATCCGTTATGTAAACTGAAACATTTCAGCAACACTGATAGAAAAAATCATCGTCAGTTTGTTGAAGCTAAGGCAACAAAATTATAACATCAATATTATGAAAAATGTCATGCATCAATGCAATGACAGACGCCATCACAGAATTATGTCATATTTTAGGTGTCATCTAAGCTATGACTACAATGTCATCAACTTGATGCATACTATTATAACATAAAATAAATATAAAAGTAAATTGTGTTTTTATAATTGTAGTTAGGATTTTAATTGAATCTTGATTATTTTATTTATAATTTTCGTTTTTAAAAGTTAAAAGATAAAATCGCATTGAAGTAATTTCATCATAGTTAATTACGACAAAACAAATATATTGTTAAATTTGCACGGCCTTTTGAAAATATCATTGAAACAGCAAAAGCATTTACACAACGACGAACATGGCACCTTGTCATTATTTAGATGACACATCAATATAAAATGTGACGTCACATAAAAAAATAATAAGAGTAAACAAAATTCCCTCATGATATGGGGAATGAAATTAATACGTCATCATATTGATGAATATTTTACATCAAATTATTGAAGTTAGGAATAACTGTATTATTTTGTGTATGCATCTGCTGTATTTGTTTTACATAACCTAATTTTTAGCTTCGTGTGTATTCTTGTATTTATTCTAGACCAGTTTATTTTTCAAGTTCATAGTGGCATGTATTTTGTGGTGTTCCCGAGTGTAAAATTCTTGTTTTAATATACTTGCAAAATATATGTATGTATGTATGCATATAAAATCAGTAAGTAAAATGAAGTGTTTTATTTGTAAAAAAAAAAATAAAAACTAATACTGTTTTGAACATTTAAAGTTCTACCATTTTCTTAAGAGCTAAGTTGATTATAAGTGTTGTAATACAGTTTACACAAATGCATCAAAACTTAAAGCTCACATACGAAAGAAATAACATCAAGTCTTGATCAAGAACTAAAAGTTGATAAAGTATTTATTGAAAACACACCAACTGAAAAGGAAATAGAAGTTATTTTTTTAATGACATGGAATATAATACAAATAGGAGTATTAAAAGTTATATGAAAAATACTCCTTTATATCAAAGTAATTTAGAGCTTCTAAAGAAAATGCGTAGGGATATTTTATTATTTGCAACAGCATTATTTGCCAAATGTATTTTCGCAAGAAGACCTTTCATCGGAGGAATTATATTCAACCTGTGCTACATATTTCAAAATAAGATTTCTCAAAACTCAAAACGAATGTGAAACAACTGAGGAAATATTTAAACTTTGGCCTCATTATAAAGGAAAGCATGGCAGTGAATTGTAAGTATATAATTTCAAGTTGTGTAGTCAACACTCTTATCTATCTAGGCGTCTTCCAATTTTTTTTTTTTACAAAAAGATATCGATTTTAACAAGATGAAAGAAATAAGTGAGGCACGCTTGCTTGGAGAATAAAATTTATTAATCTACAAATTCAATTATTTACAAAATAAGGCAGAGACACACTAGTTGGGTGTTATACTTTAATAAAACTTATTTGGATTCTCCAGTATATAATTTTCTATACACGTAAAACTCTGCAAGAAGATATTGAGAGCAAAAGACTCTTAAAACAAAAAAAATATTTCATCTAGTTAGATAGACAATACTTTCCTTTTACTTCTTCTAATAGAGCATTTCACTCGATATTTTAAATGTAGAATGGTCAAAGTTTTGTATATCTAAAATACAGATATAAAAATCCGAAGTCCGATTTATGCGTGGACAATTGCGCTCACATATATCGATACACAATTAGTAAACATAGAAACAATAAACAGATAAAAACATAAAAACAGTCAGTGACAAAGTGTAAACATAAACAAACGGACGACGCTGAAAATAATTAATGTAATTGCAATTTTTAATTTAATTGTTATTTTTATTATTGTATTATTTTGTCATTTGTTTGCTTTGAGCATAAACATTTTTTGTACATTCTAGTCATATTTCCCTAAAGATGACCAACAAAGTTGGTCGAAATATTGGAATATTGAAAAATATATAAAAACAATAAAGTTATTTTGTTTTTAATTTATTAACAAAGAGGACCTCCAGCCGGACCTTACAAGTCATTTTGTAATTTAATGTGTGTGTCATCAAATTTATGATACAACTGTGATCCTTGGCATTGATGACATAAAAAGCAAATAATGCTATGGTTGACATCCCAACAATGACAAGTGTCACGGAGTCTAAAACGAAGATTTTTGTCATTACGTTGATGTCAAATTACATTGCGTTTTTTATATAACTACTTCTTCTGATTATAGATGGAATTTGACATTTTATTTATTTACAAAAGCTTGCACAGAAAATTTGGCGCCGAATTAAAATAAGAAGTATTTTTTGTGCCAAATTAAATGTTATTTAATTAGAATAGATTTAGTTGACTGGAATTTTGATTGTGTGTGTTTTTGATAATAATTTACCTGTATTTTAAATTTAAGTTAGTTTTTATTAAATTTTTTTTTTTAGAAGTAGCCGCTATATAATGGGTTGTTCTCAAGGGGAGAAGCTGTACTGTTATAGTGACACCTAATCGCTCTATAACACCAACAAATATAATAAAGCGCGCCCTATTTTTTCTTACTAAAGTGCCTCGATAATTTTGCTCTTTTAAATTAAAAATAAATTTTATTTAATTTGCTTTTAATAATTTTGAGTGGTAAACAATTCCTCGAATTATCCACCAATTAACAAATGCATTGCCCTTTCAATTTTTTATGCTTCCGGTTGTTACCAATAAATTTTGTAAAAGTGGTAAACAATTCCACAGAATTGCTTAACAAAATAATTGGTTCCCATTTGAGTGGTAAGCAATTCCCAGAGTTGTTCAGCAATTAACAAAGGCAATGCCCTATCAATTTTTATGCTGTTACCAATAAATTTTGTAAAAGTTGTAAACAATGTCACAGAATTGTTTAATTGCCACTTTTATAAGTATAAAACCCTGAATTTAGAAGATAAGAGATAAGTAAAGTAATATAGTTTGTACAATTCAGTTCAGTCGATTGATTAAATTTAGTTAATAAATGTAATTAGTGAAATAGGTAAACACAATTAAGTTAATAAAAATAAATAAATGTTTTTTTATAACAACGAAAATAAAGAACCTTTACTGGCGCAGGCGGTAGAATCTGAGTAACAAGTGTAAAACTCGTTTTCGTATTAACGCTGGTGTTGTGCCCAGTCAATTTCCTTATAAAAAGGCAGAAAATTAATTTCTCTACAACAAGGAAAATTAATTTCCTTACAACAAAGAAAATCAATTTCTTTACAACAAGGAAAATCAATTTCCTTACAACGAGGATAATTAATGTCCTTTAAACTAATTTATGTATATATAAAAACAACTAACTAAACCAAAAACTCTGCCATATAAATGCTAATTTTTTTTAATACAGCAAAGGAAATTTAAAGTAAACCTAGTTAATTAAATAAAAAATAAAAAACTAAATCAAATTATAATAATAAAAATAAAATAAGCCGTTGGTAAAATAAAAATAAAAGGATTCAATAATACACCACAGAAGTCAAACGAACAAGGAAATCAACACTACACCGCAGAAGTCAAGCAAGAAGTCAACAAAGCCGACAGTACAGTGCAGACGTCAAACAATAAAAGGAAGTATCACTAGTGTAGTCAAAACAACAAATGAAATTAACACTACACTGCAGAAGTCAAAACAACAGTAGAATTCAACATGAATAAAAGTAAGAAAAACAATTTCCTTTTTATTATTACATTAGCAAAATTATAAATTTTTACCGTTTGTACTTTCCATATCGTAAAATTTTTTTTAAATGAGATATAGTGACTCAGTGTTAGATTATCCCTCAGATTTAGAGTTCATAGAACCCATACACTATACAGAATATCCTTTAGACTCAGCAATTGACTTAAACGACGGTTACTTAACTGACATCGCCGAAGATAACGGACGAGAAAGACGGACAAGAAAAATTACTAGGAATAAACGATACTTTAGAAGGCTTTTAGGACGTTTTTGATAGAGATATTCAAATATTAATAACTATGGCAGAACCACAGGCACCATTCTCAGTAAGCATAGACCCCTTTAAATACTTAAACAGACTTCCCGAATTTAGTGGCGATTATCGTGATCTCCAAACATTCACTAACCTAGTGGACAGAGTTCATCCTATTCTTAGAGCCTATGATTAGCCCTCTCAGCAACTTCTCTCAGATGTAATTAAGAGCAGACTTAAGGGTAGAGCCCGCGAAACAATCGAAATTAATTGCCAAGCCCTATCTTGGGCTGATATAAAAACAATCCTTTTAAATAATTTTGGTGATAAAGACAGCATTGAAGAGCTTTTCGACATAATAACGTTAAAAAGAGTAACTCTGTGGAGTTCTACAACGAACTCAAGAAAAGCCTAAGAAACCTAAATAACAAAACAGTTATGGTAGTTGGGTCAGGTCCGGCAGCAAATGGGTGCGCTAAGAACAAAATTAGAACTGCTTTAAATGTGTTTAGGGAGAAGATGCCAGAACCAATGAAAATAATACTAATATGTAAAAACCCAGACACACTAGAGGAAGCGACGGAAATATTGTTCCAGTCCGGATACGCCTACTCAAAGACTAAAAGTGGCCCTTTCGAAATAAAAGATCATGACAACAAAAAATTCCACCATAACTAGATGCCTTTTCACGGACAAAACCAAAGACAGGGAAGGAATCGAAAATTTTATAATCAAGGACATACCAGTGATGCAACCTCAGCACAATTATAAGAGTTATGCGTAACAAGTTATAGGTAAGTTTGGAAAAATAGAAATGATAATCGTAGACAACGAATTTGGATTTAATGCTTCAGAAATGCAGACTTTTTTATAAATGGAAAACATTTGTGTTTATTTCACTTCAAATAGCAATCATTTCTAATCGTATCTAATAAAGTCTTTAGATACGACAAGCTAAAGCTTACTTTTACTTAAAGCTAAAGTAAAAAATTTTATGCCACAGTTCAGGTCAAAAAGAGGACTTGTAAACATTTTCAGAAAAGGTCTAAAACTTATAGCAGGGACTATCGATAGTGACGACGAGACCAAATCTACGAATCCTTTAACTCACGTTACAAATACTAGCAAATTATAAATGAAAGTACCGACGTCTAACATATTTCAATCACATGATGACCGCTCAAATACATAACATTAGAAAACAGCCTAATGCAAAAAAAGTCTTACTTGAGGTTTTAAGTTCATGTCAGCTACTATCGGCATTAACGCTAACATACCGATGTTAAAAAATAGTATGCAAAAACACTCTGTTAGCTACTTTATGCTTTAATAAATTTGGCATGTTGATACTGGCAACACCACCATTCTCTCTTGTCTCTTTATAGTTTACACTAAAAGACTGAGTATTAAGATTTGTCAAAAATTCGAAATAATATGAAAAATCTTATAGTGTGATAGCGATCTTAAGTAAAATCTCATAGATTGAGAAGTAAAATTTGACACACCGATGGCTCTCTCAATTTTTTTAAATTCTCTAAAAGCTGAGACATTTCATATTATCAGGGTTGTTTTTTGCAACAAAAAAATGAAGTCAATTAATACAGCTGCTTTTCAGAGATCGAAGCCAATTGGTACATAATCATAGCTTATCCGAGGTTGATTTTTGTCTAGCGCCGAATAAAAACACCAACCAGACTATTAGAAGTAATTAAGAACTGTAAATGTTTTTCTTATTTTCAAACTAATTTTAACGATCTGCTGATACGAAACATTCAGTGCAGATATGTTAAACAAAAACAATTTCAAGCATATCCATCTCCATCCATACTCTCGGCTTTGCGGGAGGCGGCAGCCGATAAAATATAACGCCAACAAACCAAAATGAAAGTCAGTATAAGGAAAATAAGTATAATGCGATCAAGCGATTCAAAAACCGCGAAAAACGACGAGCGACAAATTTTCTTATAAGTAACTTAACAATTTCGCTCTGTCCAGGAACACAACTGTCGGTGCTGCCAAAAACACACAAAAATTGGACTTGTATACTAAATAAAATTAATTAATCAGCATGTGTATTGCTATTTAACTTTTTGTTAGTTTATAATACAAATTTGGCTTAAAGCTTTCAAGTTTATAGTATAAATAATTTACTTTATATTTTTATCTCAAGCTTCTAGTATGGAAATGTCATTTCTAAACCTTCTATGCATATGCACACCCAACAAATAAATAATAAATTTTTGAAATTGTATGCCCAACAGAAATAATCAATATTTACAATAACGACTGAAAGCAATAGTATTTTTGATAGATTTTATTAAATCTTCATTATTTTCTATAGAAATAGTCATTTACATCATAATATTGTGCAAAAAAATTTCATAAAAATTGCTGAGTTACAGCTTTTCTACACTAGTTCCCAATCGGCTACTATCCGCCGGCAGCTTTAAGTTTTTCATACAGGCATCGTACTTCTCAAATATGTCAACAATATTAAAACAAACAGTATAAAAAGTTATTGCCAGAAAACATTACAGAAAATAAAATAAGTGGTTTATTGAAACAAAAGAATGAGTACAAATTTAATTTCGAAGGTATGTATATTAATATTTATATACATATGTACTCATTTGTAGATATTCAAGTCTTAAAATCTTTTACTTAACTTGCAGCTTGAGTGGACTTCGCAGAGTGTGCTTCAATTGATTGAACTTTTTAAAAATGAGGAGTGCCTATTCGACCCAAAAAATTCATTATACCATAACAAGCATGCTAGAGCGGATGCTTTAGAGAAGCATCCATAGAAGCTACTTCTATGTAGGTCCTATAATAAAATATTTTCAGACAAAACTAAACTACCTTCGATCACAGAACGGGAGGGAACTGCTAAAATTATCTGAGTCCAAAAAGAGTGGAGCCGGGAAAGATGATATATATGTGCCTTCCGCATACTGGTTTGATCATCTGCATTACCTTCCGAGACTTTGTTCGTGTTCGAAGTGGAAAATCCAATATTTCGCAGGTAGAAAAGATACATATATCGTCACAGAAAATGTAATCCGCCCTATCTGAAAAAATTCTAAATTGTCTTTTTTATTGATTCTGCTCTACTTACTCAAAATAAATCTCTGTAATATTTTTGAAAATGTAAGATGGAACGGTTTGTATTTTCTATGACGATGTACTTATAAAAGTAATATATGACTTCAATTACTTATAATATGTACCTTCTTAATGTGCTATTAGATATTATTTCAGTTATTATTTTAGTGGCTATCAGGATGGGTCGACGCACTTCAATTGAATAGCGTGAAATCGTGATTTAACACTTTAAAGAGGGCAAAACCCAAAAAGAAATTGCTGAAATTGTTGATTTGAGCCCTTCAACAGTCCAATATATTATACAGCGCTTCGTTAGGGAGAACCGCATTGCAGATAAGGGTAGAAATGTTCCTAATAAGATCTTTAATGAAGCTGATGAAAGGTGGATTGTAAGAAAAGTTAAGCAGGATCCAAAAATAAGTGCACCCTATTTAGCTGCGGAAGCGGAAAAGTACATTGGAAAAAGGAGCAACCCTGAAACCATCCGCAGAATTCTTCGCAACAATGATTTTCACGGCCGAACGCTCGAAATAAGCCTTTTATAAGCGCAAAGAACAAAAAGGAAGAATACAGTTCGCAACGGAGTACCTTGGAAAGCCAGACTCATTCTGGAACACTGTTATTTTCTCTGATGAGAGTAAATATATAACCTATTTGGGTCTGACGGAAAGGTTTGCGTGTGGAGGAAACCAAATACGGAGCTCCAAACACAAAATTTACGTGGTACTGTAAAGCATGGCGGTGGTCATGTGATGGTTTGGGGGTGCATGTCGGCATCAGGAGTTGGAAGTTTGCACTTTATTGAAGGGAATATGGACAAAATTCAATATCTAAATATTTTGAAGGCAAATTTACTTCAAAGTGCGGAAAAACTGGGCATAGGAGAGAATTTCAGCTTCTATCAACACAACGACCCAAAGCACAAGTCGGTTGTAGTCCAAACATGGTTGATTTGGAATTGTCCATATGTGCTCCAAACGCCACCTCAATCACCAGACATAAATGTAATTGCAAATTTATGGCATCTGCTTGAAACAAAAGTCAGACTTTATAACATATCCAACGTAAACGACCTAAAAGAGGCCTTAAAAACTGAATGGTATAAGATTTCTCCGGATTACACGAAAAAATTGGTTTCTTCGATGAATTCTCGCTTAAGAAGTGTGATAAAGCAAAAAGGTTACCCCACCAAATATTAATTAAACTTTTTTTTCATTTTTAGATAAGAATTGTTTTTAAGTTTAGTATATACACGAAATAAGCTGTGACTTTGATTTTGTATGAGTTTTTGTTTTTGTTATATTTTTCTTTTTTTAACAGTTTTCAAATATTGTTTTTGTCGTGTTACAAGAAGAAGTGACAAAGGAATAAAATACAAACATTTTGTTAAATTGCATTTCTGAGAGGATGTAGGCCACCCAAAAGTTAAGAAGAAAACCTACTCGGAGTCAGATGGGGTTCTTCAAGCGGCGACTGATTACCTTAAGAATTAATGATGGCGAAAAAGATACGTTTGCAGCAGGCCTTAAGCAGCAGGAACTTAACTTTCATCAAAAATAATGCTTCTTGATTTGTCAAACATTACAACCTTTTATTTTATATTTCAGCTTTAACCACTTGCAGAAGCTTCACCCAATAAACGCGAACTTCTTGATTTCATACTTCTGGAACTCTAAGCCTTACGGGAGCAGGTTTCACAGCAAAGTTCGCAAATTACATCCGTAGAAGGAGTAGGTAATACGTTGACTTGCCAAGTTGTGGCAGGCCGAAATGAAGTTCGAGAAATTAAAAAAAATCAACATTCCAGTGGAACTTGAAAGTATTTCCAAGCAGTTGCCTTTTTCTTTCCTTGTGGATATTCACAAATCCGAATTGGATATATATAAAACCAACGACAAGGCTAAGGATTTTGTAAATTAATATATTGTTTATTAATATCTTGTTTTGCTTATATTTTATATGCTTTAAAAATGATTGTACTATTTTCAGACACGAATCATTAAGAGAGTTGTCGGTGGTGATGTAAAAAGTTTTACTAGAAATGCAATCAAACTGGTTGTAACAGATGACCTGGCGTTCCGATTTTTTGTAAGGGCATAAAAACAAAGCAAACGGTTGAAAATATGTATTTTATAACATTGATTACAGGTATACATTTTATACGATTTTTTATATAACATATTTCTTTAAGACAAACATTTTATTTTTGCATTGCGTTTTGCAGGAGCTTTCCAACAGCAGCGTTGCTGAGAAATCTGAAATAAATCGTGTTTTGCTGCAACATTTTTTCCACGAAGGGATCGCGTCGCTAAGAAAAAGTACCAGGTTAAATCAGATAAAAAATAAGTTAATTTTAAGTAATTAAACACACACAAAAATCTATATCAAAATAGAAGAACAAATGTACATATACACAAAAATAATTTAACAAATAAAAGCATGAATAATAAATAATTATATTTTGTCATCGCGCATCGCTTGAAGATGATTTTTGGCTCGCACGCGACTAATCGCCGCGATTGTAGACAACTTGCCGGCGATTCTGCGATTGAAAATGTTTGCAGGGTTGTAAACAATTGTTAGTGTTTGTGAAAATGTATGTGTAGTAACATGCATATACCATTGAAAAAAGTACGTATTTTCTGGTGAACTGCAGAAATTTTGTTTCTTAAATTGTGCAAGTACATTAACATATTAATAAAATGCCTAAAGAAACCAAAATATAATTTAATGCTCGTACTGGAGAGAGTATGTGAAAGATATTTTGTGTGCTCTGCAATTTTACAAATTCTGGATGCAAAGTCTTTCGCGTTCAGCGACATTTGGGAACTGCATAACATAAAAAGTTCGCTAAAAAGATTTAAACAAATTGGTCATTATCATTGTTGACAAGTTACTCAAATGATCCAAGTATAAACCAATTAAGTATGGATTTATGCAAAACGTTTTTAACAGAAAATATTCCTTTGCACAAATTTAACAATCCTTCTGAGTCAGTTCTACGAAAGAAACATGTACCCACGCTTTACAAAAGTAAGTAGATATGTTTAAAATCGTTATCTAATTCTCGTTTTAAAATATTTTTGATTTACACAGATATTGAATATAAAAACGTTCTGCTAGTTGTTACTGACGGTGCAATGGTTTCTGCAATGAGATCATTAAAAATTCTATATACGCAGATGCTTCACGTTACGTGTCTAGCTTACGGATTGAATAGGGTTGCAGATTTTATACGGTTGCACTTCGAAAATGTTAACTCACTTTTTGCAAATTGCAAAGCTGTTTTTCTAAAGGTATGTACGCATGTATTATGCGTATTCTTTCAACTGCCTTGAAACAAGTTTATTATTTCCATCGTACATCTTTAGGCACCATCTCGCGTTGGGTTATTGCACTTTATGTATCTAAGTATAAACAATCTCCCAACTCCTTGCATAACTAGATCTACATGGCTCAAGGCTGCTATTTATTACAGTGAAAAATACACTGAAATGACAATGTCTTAAACGCATTGTCCGATGACGATGCGAAATCAATATGTAAAGCAAAAGCTCTATTTACAAAAGCATCTTTAAAATCTGATCTTGCGTACATAAAAGATAAGTATAATCAAATTGGAATTTCTTCACATTATAGAAAAAGTGCGGGATGATAATGAAAATCTTGAAAATGGTATATTTTTTTAAATGTTCAAAAAAGTTTAAATCGAAATGTTGGAGTTCAAACGTTAATTAAAATTAAAAACATAATTTTTTTAAGCAAAAACAAATCAATTGAATACATTAACTCACTCTCTCCAACCGAATTGTTATCGTTTAAGTTCGTTCCTGTGACATCCAGTGATGTCGAGCGAATATTCTTAATTTATTCCACTGTTTTATGCCACAATCGAAGATCGTTTAATTTTGAGAACATAAAAAGACACATGATTGTATTCTATAATAAACATTTATTTCAATAAAATTAATGAAATATGTTCCTTTGCATAATTTTTTAAAATTATTTCCGCTACTTTTTTTTTGCTCATACTTGGTCATATTTTGAGTTTTTTTTAGACTTTTTTGCTTGCTTTTTTTACAAAATTTTGTACTTATTTAAACATATATATTTAAGTGTTTGTGTTAAGAGGCGTATCCGTGTTTACGTATAAAACAGAGTTATGTTGGAGGAGATCACTTTAATTCACTTGCCCATCTCTAATAACAGTGCTACCACTACCCATTACATTAATTTCCCTTCATTTGCTTGTTAGTGCCTTTATTTGTTCGTTAATCTCTTTGTTTACTCGTTGCATTGTTGTTGTTGATAGACTTAAATATTAATATTTTCAATGCATTTGCAATTATTGGGTTGTGTTATTGATTCGTCGCGCAAAGGAAAATTGAACGGAAAGAAATAACGATCGATATGAAAAATGCAATTATTCATTCCTGCGGTATTCTCTTTCCGAAAACTTAATTTAACATCCCTGTTTTAAGTGATTATTAGCCAATGTTGTTTCAGCTGATGAGAAAAAATCAACAAGTTTTAGATGTGATTTTAAAGGCGTGTGTTATTTTGTTATAAATTAAATATAAGTACAATTGCCTTTTTTGAGGATAGTATTGACAGTGATTCTTAAGACATCCGATTAGAAAGAAGAAGAGGAAGATTTTACGCCATAAATCTTGAGGTGTATTCCAGATGAACAATAGAGAATAAAGCATTACCACATTCACGACAGCAGACAACCGACTGCAATCTGTCAAAATTAAAATACACATTTTTTTTGAAAATCATTATTATGGCTGCCGCCATTTTAGATTTATTTATTTTTTTGTTGGCTAAAAAAGATAAGTTAGTGATGTCAACACATTAAGGAATATGAAATAAATGAGTTCTTTTACAATAGTAATACAATACATATTTGTAAAAAAATAAATATTAGAAATTCTCGCCGTATTAAAGGCAAAAGCCTAGTAGTCTAAAACAAATAATAAATGAAAAAAAAAAAAACGCTAGAAGCTGCCTTTGAATTTCATGCTGTAGGTTTTATTACTCTATTTTAATCGATTTTCAATTTAAATGTAAATTAATACAAGGTTAACTTAGGTTACATTTTTTAAATCTAGAATTGTTTTTATGTTGTTCACAATTGCTTCTTGTTCAAGTTTGAAATTATACTGTTTTTAATAAAATTTTGAATTCAAAAACTTTTTTTAAATAAAGTTCTTCAACTTGTCATAAATATTAATTATCCTGGCGATGTAACACATAGTTGTAGAGAAAAGCACATGTTTTCTAGTAAGTTTTTAAGAAAGACTTAAAGCATAAGAAAGTAAATAAAATAAAAAAATCATTATTGCAAAAAAAACGACTTTCGTACATTGGTTTAAATATGACGGCGTGAATCATAAATTAGTTTTACGGACGAACAATTCGCCCGACGATCCCGTCAAAAATATCGATTTTGACACTCAGGTATTACTCTCACCTGATTCGCACACATCCAGCGGGTTTCGGGGAAAAAAGTTATGTATATACGTGACAGTTTTTTTTACCATTGTAATAGTTTTTATATTTGAAAGATGACAGCCAAAAATTCCAAGAATTCCTTGATTTGGCTGCATTAAGCACTGCTAACATTGGTGGTTCAGTTGTAGGACAAAAGCAGGTCATAGATTACCACAATGCATTTCGCAAGCCTAGTTGCGAAAATAAAAGAAGCCGGCATGCCACCAAGTTCAGTTAATAAAATCTAGATGAAGGTATCTAATTAAGTTTCCAATTAAATTGAAAAAATGTTTCAAAGAAAATCAAATTAAATAGTTGCCATTGGAGTTAACCTTATTGCTTTAATTTATCGAACTTATTAATGATATACATTGCTTCAATATTAAAATTAGATAAATCAAAGCTCGAATAACTAAATGATAAATAAACTCTTCGCAATTGCGATCACTTGATAGTTTTAAGTTTTTTATTATTATAGAATATTATTTGTCTTTATCTTGCGGTAAGTTATGTTCGGGAAATAGTTGCATTCATGGTCTTTTCGTTTTAAAGAGTCAACAACAAATTAAAATTATGTACGCTCATAGGAATTGCTTTAAAAAAACGTTCGTTATCCTTTTCCGTTAATTTCTTTATCGCGGGTTAGATTCACCGGGCGAATCCACCACCTCCGGCTGCTTTTTTTATGAAGCTTGTAGGTTTCATTTACTTCAGCTGTAATACGAGTTATTTTAGCAGCTATAATTTAAGCAACACCAATAATAATAGTTTTAACACGAATCGAAACGTCAAACTTTAATATCAGCTGCTGACAATGTTGCTGCCATAATAAAAATAATTAAGTAGCTGGCTACAGGGCGAAAGTTGTTGCCAACTCCATTTGTAGTCGTGTAGCCTGCTGTGTTTTAAATGTTTATATAATAAGTTGAAATAAACAAATGTGAACCAGACTCCTGCTAAATGAAAGCTATACTTAATTTTACAGCTTCCAAAGAAATTTTATTTATATACATTTTGTCTGAGTGAGAATCTTCATGCTCAGAAAGGGGTCGTCTTTCCTTTCAGATAAGAATTTTAATGTGAACATAGCCCAATCAAATTTTCCTAAAGAGCTGGATGAATTAATGAGCAAGTTAGAAAATTTGTTGTGCAGCAAATGGCTATCCATGAGCATAAATGCAGACGAGGAAGGAGTAGCCAAAATGGCTTTCTATGAAAAATATAATATTCCAAATGTTTATGATCGTAAATGAATCTTTATTAACTTGGCTTGTAAATATAATAGATACTTATAATTGTGTAAATGCAGATATGCGATCACGAACGGAAAATATTCATTATATCCTGGAAGTTGCCATGATTACAACATTTGGGAAATGAACGCTGCAAAAACATTTCCATAAAATCACAAATATCCTTAGAACCTCGCCAATTTATAACGGGCAGTTTTTTTTAATTGCCGTGGCAATCAGACTTTTTTATTTAGAAAAGAAAAGAAAGAAGATAATAATATAATCTAACAAGAATTCATCTTAGCCAACTCGTCAATTCCGACCAAGACAACCCACGATAATTTCACCTTACTAAAAACGAATAAAATGACAATTTCCCAGCAAAAAAATTTTGAAAAGATAATAGAGTGTGAAATCAAGCATTTTTGGCAGAAGTACTTCCCAACTAGATTGTGTTTTATAACAATTTCTCTATACAAGTTTATTCCAAAATACATTTTTAACCTATTTTAATACTTTCAGATTACAGCAGAAATTGTTTTAAAAATTTTTAAATAGTTTTTCTTTCTAATATATTTAGAAATTAATATATATGTGAAATTAAGCTCAATTTAATTTTTTCATTCTGTTATAATACTAGAATAGTGTACCTAACAATTGAAAAAACTGAAAATTAGAAAAATGAAAATTTTGTAAATGGTTTTGTATATAACAATGAATAAGTTGCTTATCTACGTGCAAACTCTGTATAATGTCCGGCATCCAGATTATCAAGACCGCATTAAACGTTCAAAATCACTTTTTGGAGTTTATGAATGCTAGAAAGATGTGGATGTAAACGTCACCTTGAATTCAATAAAATTAAAGGTCCATAGTTTACGAACGCAATATTTAAAAGAGGTTAGAAAAGTTGCGGAGAGTAAAAGAAGTGGTATAGGTCAGGAAGATGTATATGTGCCGAAGCTATTGTGCTACGATCAAACAAAGTTTTTAAAAACACATCTTTGTTCAAGACCATCAACTTCGAGTAGGGCTGATGAAGGTATACTTTAAATATAACTAAACGGCAAAAGAGCTATAAAAATGTGTTTAATTTATATTTTAAGGAATTAGGAGTTGCTCTATCCCAGCACCATATTCTCCATCAATAAAAAACGAGGTAGAACAATCTAACTCAACAACGTCTCAGCCATCCACTCCAACACCAAATACGCCTGACTCATGCGCACCCCGAGTATTGTCGTCAAGTAAAAAAAGGGTAAGTAACCTCAAATCTGTAATACCAATTGTTATAACTCACCTACAGCTAAAGTGGGATGGTTTCCGAGATATAAGTAGTTTTTCGTGGGTTTAAGTATAATTGAAGCTTAAAGTGACTTTTAAGCTATAGAGAAATATTCTCTTATTTACCCACTTCAGCTAAAGTTACATTTAATGTAAAAGTTAGTTATAATAATGAGCCTAAATGTTAGCCATTATTTAAATAAGAAATAACTCATTTATACATTTTAGAAACCAATTTTAACTAATAGATAAGCGAATAGTTACTAATGATGTTAATTGTAAATATGTTGAATTGTTTTTGCTAAGCAAATTGTGGAGGACTCAACATGTTTTTGTCGTTTATTGCAAGGTGTAAATATGATGTTTCATAATGACAAAGAAAAATCTACTGTTATTGGAAAAATATGACGAAAGATGTCATAAAGTGTGTCAAAGCCTGTTTACTCTAACAAAAGAATAAATCAGTACCAAAATCTTTAGAACCTTGCAAAACATTCGATGCAGTCGTGATAGATACCACAGGACTATTTATAAAATCTAACAACGGAAATGGGTATGCGTTAAATAGTATGTGCGATCTCAGCAACTTTTTAATAATAACTCCAGTTACAGACAAAAGTGCTGCAACGATAGCCAAACCATTTTTGAGAAACTTTTTTTAATTTTTAATGCAATGTTTTAGCCAAATATTTGGAATTAGTCATGCAACTTCTACCGCTTGTCATCATCAAACTTAAGGGAAGATAGAAAGATCTCATCGTACACTTAGCGAATATTTGCGCCATTATATGTCTATTGAAAGAACAGACTGGGATGAATGGTTGCCGATATTTGCATATTGCTATAACACAACTCCGTCGGTTGTGCATAATTATTGTCCATACGAATTAGTTTTTAGAAAGTTACCAAATTCCTTGAACTTTTTACAAAAAATCGATTAAAGAAATTCGAAATTAACAATCTAAATTTCGATTGAAATGTAAAAGTATAAAAATATAATAATATTTCAAATCCTAATATTGTAAATCTGATCGATTTCACTGATACATAATTGTTCAAAAAATGTTTTATTACATGTCTGATCTTAAATATAATATATATTACATTATAAATTTTTGTAAAATTATAAATTAGAATGAACTTCATACCAGTTTTAGGTTCTAAGGTCATTATTTCCAAAAGGGGAAGATGTAGTGAGATAAAAAAATGGAAGCATATTATTTGTATATTCACCTATGTTCGCAGGGTATACTCCCAAATGAATTTCTAGTAAATAAGGTAGGATAAGATAATTTTTACATAATACGTAGCAGTTGTCCATAGAACGCGTTTTATGCGTACACCCTTTATACGCGTCTGTGAGAAAAGTAGGATCAATGTAAATAGAAAGTAGTAGACAGCATGAATGCATAGAACGCAAGAAATTCGTTTACTTTTTACTTTTCTACGGTATGCAAGTGTCAATAAAAAATGTCTGCTGTTTTTGATAGCAAGGATGGCAAATTGTATTTTATTCTTAATGGTATCGATAAATACTGTTGTGTTGTATAGTTTAACAATATATTAAAAAAAACGTTAAAATTAATATTTACAACAATTCTTTCATCAACATAATTTGTATTTTTGCTATCGATTACTTTTGCGTACTGACTCTCATCCCTGTTGTATTTATTTTTTTTACATAGTTATTAATTCAAGTGAAATGGAGGAAAATCTAATAATTACCACATTTTGTAAACAAAAGCTTTGTCCGTTACAGAAATAAGTTTAAGAGAGCAGCTGCTTGGAGTTGTAAAGGCGAAGAATTAAATTTACAAGCATGTATATACTTACATATGCAAAAACTTTTCATGCAGTACACTACTTATATTTTGTATGCTTTTGTTTATAGATTTATACCCTTATGCAAAAAAGACTAACGTCAACTTTAAAGTTCACACAAGTTAACTGACACACTAAGCCTAACAAACGTATGGTACAAAATGGTATCCTAAAACACCACTTTAACTAACGTATGCTGCAATACATTTTAAACATTAAAATTGGCAACACCATTCACTTTTTATAGTTAATGATACATAAACACGAATATTAATTCGTTTGGGTAGTAAAAACTATTGAAAAGTTTTATATTATTTTAAAATAAAATAACTTTTTTTAAATGTAGCAAACAAGTGAATTATGTATTGTGGATCTGAACAAATATATTGAAAAATAAATAATAATCTGTTAAAAAAAAACTAAATTGCAGTGCATATCAGCCATCAGAGGTGAAAGTGGCATGCGTTGTAAAAGAGTTTGTGGAAAGATTTACCATTTTACAAAAAAAAAAAAAAAAAAAAAAAAAACTGCGCGGGAATCGATCAATAATCTGTCAAAATATTTGATGAAAATAATTTTAAAAGATATATCTGTGATGATTGTATTCAGTATATACAGAACGTTGATATGATGTTGAAAGAAATACATGATGTTGTCAAAAAAAAAAAAAAAAAAAAAAAAAAAAAAAAAAAACAAACAAACTTGATCGATTACAAGCATGAATTTGCAAGTTTACTCAAACAAAATGAAAATGAATTAAAAAAACTATTGGAAGCTATTGAAAAGAGATATGATGCAAGATTTAGAAAAAATTGATAACATACAAAAAATGTGTGAAAAAAGTCTGTATGGAAATGTAAGCGAAGTTGAAAACAAAAATAAGGACATATATAATAAAATTAACAACAACAATGTAAAGATGTGCAATGAAATAAGCAAAATTGTGAAACAAACTAATTCAAAGCCAAAGATGTCCTATGCACAAGCAGTAACAAATGGAAATGTGATGCCAGATGTGTGGAAGAATATTCACTTAGTTATAAAACCTAAAGAAAAACAATCAGTGCAAAAAACAAAGGAAGAACTTAATAAAAAATTGATCCAATGAAAAAGTCCAAAACAGAAAGCGATGAATATAATAATAAAGGATATGAATTTCAAAACAAATGAAAGTGAATTAATGGAAAAATTTAAAAACCAAAATAATGGACAGTAGATTTGAAATTTTTAAATGCTTCGAGACTAAAAGATTTAATAGATCTGTATACAACGCAAAAATAAAAGTGGATGATGAAACGTATCGTAAAATTATGGCAGTTCAAAGACTGAATGTTGGCTGGGAGAGATGTAGAATATTTGATGGTACTCATATATAATACAATGTTTTAATTGTAAAGACTATCACCATAAAGCAAATGAACGTCGAAATGAACCAGTATGTTTTAAATGCCACTGCAGCCGCCAAAGTAAAGACTGTACAAAAGAAATTCTAAAAAAATGTATTAATTGCAACAAAGAAAACAAAAGACTTAATCTATGTCCCGATGAAAATCATAGTACGATAAGCAAAGAGTGTCCAGTCTATATAAATAAACTAAATTTAAAAAAGAAACGGTTTGGTGTAGATATAAATATATATAACAGTCAGAGAATATACATGGATTATATACTAACATCCAAGGACTAACAAATAATTTTAACCAGCTTGAGATTATAGTACAATGTGTTAGCAGAAGTTGAAATAAATGGATATGTTCTATTTACGACAACGTCTAATTCTACAAAAACAGGAGGTGTTATATATTTTAAAAAACAATGGATGTTATCAAAAATATAAAGACTACGGTAAAAGATGCTGATTATTGGATTAGTGCATATATGGCAAAAAATAATAATGCTTCATTTGTTATATTAGCGATATATAGATCTCCTAGTTATTCGAAGGCAGACATAATTATCGCCGGTGATTTTAATATTGATTGAAGGGCTGATTTTTATAAACAGAGAATTGAATGCATATTTAATGATAATGGGTTGAAACAGATAATGCTTGAAGATACCAGAATAACACAGAACTCAAATACAATAATAGATTATATCATAACAAATAATGAACGAATATCCGCAAGAACCAATATACACAACAGAATATCAAATGATGAAGCAATAGACATTAATACTGAATGTGAAAATAATACACCAGAGATAAAAAGAAAACAAATAGAAGTATTTAAATATAATAAAAAATTTTAGAAATGTTAACGAACAGGTGAAAAACTTTGATAAATGTTTGGAAAGTAATATAGCAAAATTTATTGTAAAAAAAAACAAATTAATGAATACAATAAGAATATATGGTTTAATATCGACTAAAGCTGTGTCGTTCGTGAACGAACGACCCGAATCGAACGAATCAGTCAATTGAACGAGGTGATCCAGTCCTTTTAGTAAAACCTTTGACTCCTTTGCGCACCGGTCATGGTCGTTCAATTTTGTAAAAATTTTTATCGCTCTTTTGTTTCAGTTGTTTGTGGTGTCTTAAGAGATGTATTTTTGCGTTCTATTCAGAGTTGCTTTATGTTAAAAGATAAATTTATTATTGGCCTCGCTATGGTAATACTATCATCCTTTTTTAAATTTGAATTAACGTCAACTTGTTTTAAAAGTGCGAATTTGAAACTTATAGCATCTTGCTTAATTAAAAAGTAGCTTTATAGTGCTTTAAAAAAAGTGAAAAGTGTGTTAAAATTAAAATAAGTGATTTCATATAAAAAAAATTATAATAAAAATAAAAATAAATGGCTTTTAGGAAAAGCAGTGAAATATGGCTTCATTTCACAGAAGATGGAGCAGATCGTGCCAAATACAACTATTGCAAAGCTTTTTGAAGGTAGCCATAGATTTGTGCTCCCAAGAAAACTCAGTAGAGCAGCCTTCGACCAGCCTGCATTTTTTTACCAGCCTACAACTTATTTCCAGCTCACAACCTATTTCCAGCTCACAGCCTATTATCAGCTCACAAATTAAACTGCAGCAGCAAACAATATTCCAGTTCATCCGCAAACCTCCTCCGATTCGAAAACTCCAACGTATTGATAGGCTCGTGCTGAAAGCGGTGGCTCAAAGGGAATCATTCGTTGCGATTTGTAGATGAGCCGGCAATCAGAGAACTGATTCGTGAAGTGTCATATTGCCCAGGATACCAGCTGCCAACCAGAAAGACGTTATCTCAAAACCTTCTTCCAACTGTTCATATGGAAATTCTTGAAAACGTAAAAGCAAGTATTTGTAAATCTGTAGCAGTGTGTCTCACCACAGATAGTTGGACGTGTAGGACAAACGCCAGCTATATAGCAATAACAGCGCACTTCATCGATGAAGAAACGCAGCTGAAGTCCTTTTTGATTGCGTGTGATCCATTTTCTGAGAGGCACACTACTGAAAATTTGTGTAATTAAAAAAAAAAACTTTGTTGGAGTTTGAAATTTCCAATGAGGTAACAGCAATTGTAAGTGACAATGCTGCAAATATTGTTGCAGCAGTGCGCCAAGGAAATTGGAGAGGCGTGTGTTGTTTTGCACATTCTCTCAACTTAGTAGTTCAAGCAGCTTTAAGTGAAGTTGGAGAAACCATAGCAAAGGTTAGAGAAATAGTGGAATATTTTCATAGAAGTTCTCAGGGCCTTTAAAAGCTTTTCGAAATCCAAAAGCAAACGGGATTACCTGAGCTTAAACTTAAGCAGGATGTTGAAACACGTTGGAACTCCACTTTCTTAATGCTAGAAAGAATTGTCACCAGTAAGGATGCTGTTACATCAACTCTTTCGATAAAACGTCCAGATTTGTTGCTTTCCTTGCAGGACTGGGATTATATTCATGAAATCATTCCGATTTTAAAGCCATTTTGGGAAGTAACTGGAAATCTGTGCAGAAAAGAATGTTACACTTTCAAAAGTCACAGTTAAATGTAACATTCTGGAGAGCTTTATAGCTAAATGTGTTTCCACAGATATCAAGATTTCGGCAATGATATCCAAAATTAAATCTGACCTTAGATATCGTTTTGGCGATTATGAAAAAAATCCACTGTATGCTGAAAGCGCAATTTTGGACCTGCGTTTTAAAAGAAGGGGTTTTAAAAACGAAACTGCGTATAAGGCAGCTGTCAAAAACTTAAGGACACGATTGTGTACAATAAGCCTGCCTGAGGATTAGTATCTTCAATAGTAGTGAAGATACTAATCCTCAAGAAACAGCTTTCGTAAGTACTGGGGAAGTATTTAGCGGAGTACGACCAGGAGTACAATAAAACTGTTCGTCCCGATAACAACTCAGCAGCAGCTATAAGGGAATTTGATTAGTACCTTAACGACGAATATTTCGAACGGACAAATGATCCATTGATTTGGTGGAACGAAAGAAAAATGTTGTATCCAAGGGTTTATTCTTTCGCTCTTAAACGGCTATGTATATTGGCCACTTCAGTACCTTGTGAAAGAATCTTTTCCTCAATGGGTCAAATTTTGAATGATAGACGCACCTGTTTGAAATCAAGCAAAGTTTCAAGCCTTATTTTTCTTCAGCGAAATATGTAGGCCCTAAAAATATTAAAAGGTTATGTATAAAAATATACAAATCGATTTGCCAAAACTAAAATTGTGCTTTTGCTTTTTTATTTTTAGACTTTTTCTAACAAACCTGCTTTTTTGGTTGAACATTTACTAGTCAAAAGTACAAAAAATTCTACAAACAATTTTTAATATTTATTTTAATATAATTTTGTTTACGAAACAATGTAAATAAAATTCTTTCTAAAATGCCTAAATGTACAAAAAAAATAAAAAGATAATTTTAATAGTTTTAAAAAAAATTTCAAATAACTAGAAAATTAAAACATGAAAAATGTGTGTTGTAAATATACATAATTTTTAACAAAATCTATTAATTTTTCCAAAATTTTTTAATAACAAACAAATATACACATGCATACATATATTATTTTATTAATAATTAGATTATTTGTTTAAGTTCAGTAATAAATAAAAATATTAAATTGGAAATTAAAAGAAGTAAATTACAAAAAAGCATAAGTTTTGAAAAACTATCAAAATCTTAGTTTTGTAAAAATAATTTTAACTAAATCTCAATTTTTTTTAAACTTCAGAAAAATTTATATTGAAATAACTCAAAAAACTAAGCCATTTTTTTCAACTGTTGGGACACCCTTTAATTTCCAAATTTTGATTTTATTATTTTTGTTATAGCGAACTTAGCAAACAGGTTCTGCCTAAAACTGTTCTACAGTTTGACCATATAATTAATTTTACACAACTTATTATTACACCAGACAAAGTAATGCTCATTTTGTCTAAATTTCAAGTGTTTTATATAACGGTTTAAAATAAAGGGCCATATAGGTTTAAATACATCAGTTATGGGAACACCCTTTACTTTCTGAATTCAAATTGTATAATTGTTCTTATAGCGGACTTTGCAATTCCTTGTAAATTTATTATTTTATCAAATACTTTCCAAAACTCCAAACTTGTTTATGGTTTTTTAAGTTGTTTGCGGTTTATTTATGTCTGTTTTACCTTCAGTGTTTTAATAAGATCCCGAAAAACGCATAATAAAACGCTAATTTCTTATTTTTATTAATCTAATATATAAATAAAAATTTAGAGTTAAGATTTAATAGTTTTAAAAAATTTTTTTATTGTTTAAATCTAATATAAGTTTGCACTTAAGGCTTTTTATTTCTTTAATAAATGAATAAATAAATAATCAGATCGTTCGATTTAAAAAGCAAAACGTATTTTGAAATCGACTGTGACAAATTGTCTTTTTCTTTAGGTTTCTTTGAAAAAATTGTACTATTAAATAAGTAAGAGTGCCCTTCACCATCTAAGTATGTAATTCTAGTTTAGTGAAGATACTCCAATCAAAAAAGCAATTATTGGGTTGACAGCGAATTAAAAAATTTTGGTACTGCATATATATCATATCGGCTATTGATGGGTTAAGCATTTTTTTTAATTTCAGTATTTTCTTAAAAATCTCTTCAAAAGCTTTCAAGTGACACCCATTTTTATATTTTAAAAATTTGAAAACTTCAGAGCACCATAACTCGGAAAATATGAGCGATAGATAATTTTTTCCCTTGATGTTTTCTTTTCTTATTTTTTAATTCTATACCGCACTATACATTTATTTTTTTGAGTGGAGTTACTTTATTGATCCAAATGACATGAATCAATCATGCTGATTTTCAATAGCACTTCTTTCGACACTAACAAGGATGGAGAGACAAAGGTCGGACTATCTGAAGGTCCAAAAAACACTACTACCCGTGCGAAATATATGAAGCCATGGTGTACTAGCTTAGATAACGAAGAATTCGAGGCGAATTCAGCGCAGGATGGCCGAAATGTGGGATAAGAGGTCTGAAGAGCAACTTACTTGTTCCAAGTCAGTTGTTCTTCAGACGCGGCGACGTTGAAACGTGCTTTACGAAAAATCATAGAAAAACTCTTCATTGAATACTTTACTATTCTCTTTGGAAGAAGAAGCAATTCCGAATGCTCAGGATATTCCTTCTCCTGTCCAGATCCCGGATACGCGGGACGTATTTGCCGAGTTGAAAATGTCTGTGGAAGAACCGATGGAGGCGGCGTTGGCTCGCATCCATCTCAAGCGGAGACTCTGACTATGATGACACTACTGGAAATGTTCGAGCTTCTGTGGGAGAACATGTTCCCGCAGCTAATTTTGCCAGCATTAAAAGAAGTCGAGCGAATGTGTATAAAGAAGCGGAATTTAGCTTGGAAGAAAATAATCACACAAATAATGACGATTACAATAAATACTTTCAAGGCCATGAAGAAGGAGTCGATGGACTTGATAAATTGTTCATACGAGCAATTCAACAGTGCCCTCCAAAAAAGCGAATCCTTCACGATATTTACGAGGCGCTCGATCCCGACCGAATTAGGAGATTTAATTATCAACGCGTTCTCGGCAAACATTACCACGTCGTCCACGACTGCACATACAACAACTACACGTGCAGATGTGGTTCCATCGATGCCTTCAAATCCACCGGTAACGTCGGTCGCCGATTTAATCGACGAACTACTCCCAGTTGGGAGTACTCAATCCTCCACTGGCAGAATACCGCAATCTATTTCGAGGAGGAAGAACGAGTCTTGCTGTACGTGGACCTCGCCAGGAGAAACTGGGTACCAGGTAATCAAATTGGACGTATACAATTTCTCCAAAGTATGCGACATTCAAAAGAAAAATCGGTAGAAAGAGGCCAACATACGATCAACATTCATAACCCAGTCTCCTGTCGATCCGAAGGCAATTTTAGTTCAGCGGTTGATAGCAGAGGCAGCCAAGGAGATCACACGGATAACAGGGAAGAAAAAAGAGGAAAGGACAGGCTCGTTCTATTTGTCAAGAGATTTCCCACCTCGCCAATAACACACATTTTTTCGCAAAGTTTTTGGTTAACCTCAAAGTATAAATTCTTTAATAGAAAATCTGTATTGATGCTTAACGTACTTAAAATTATCAGCACTTTTAAAAATGAATTGTCCGTAGAAGAATAATATACTCATTTCATGACTGTGAAACCCCAACATCTCATTTTTAATTCACCTACAACAAACATCGATACCTATTATATAAACATCGTGGATTCCATAGACGCACTTGAAAAATTAATTAATTATCAATTTTACAACAATATTAATGAGATACAAAAATTTTATATAACATTATTCAATGTCCTAGACAAGACAACAGCCAATCTGGGGGGTGAGAAATTCCAAGTCAGGATGATGGTACTAGGTCAGTATAGTAAAACCCTCAAAGGGTTTGGCGTTCGTATGTGTTAGAGTTTTTTATGACCTTTTAAATTGTTTCCTTATCTTGATGTTTTTTCGCTTAGTTGTAACATTTTGGCAAAAACGTAGTTTAACATAACTCGAGAACCACTTGTCCGATTTTGATGAAATAAATTTTGAAAAATTAAGAATTACAATTTCTCTTATCTGTTTCTATACCGTTTTCTATATATGTAACACTCCGATTTTGTTGAAATAAATTTTGAAAAATTAAGAATTACAATTTCTCTTATCTGTTTCTACACCGTTTTCCTATATGTGCAACACTTTCGAAGTTAAGAATGAATGTATGAAGGGAAAAAAGTATTTTTTGCCTAAAAATATAAATATTTTTTTTTTAATTCATAAAAAATCCAAAATGGAATAAAGTGCCAAAACTAATCACTTTCGCGTAAAGTCACATAACTCATGAGCAAAAAAAAGGCATAGATCATGAAAATCGATACACGCGTTTCTCATTTATTCAGAATTAGGTAAATGTATGTGTCTGTTCCAGTCATGTTTATGTCCTGGCATGTGGGAACACGATTGCTGCGAATACACACCTGCGGTCTTTTGTGGTTCATGTGGTGCGCCGTCCATTTGCTCAATCGGCGTTATTTTTGATTGGCTCGGAAAAAAGCTTGATCTTTTTAATTATTAATCTACCGCTTCTACTTTCTGCTCTACAAGTTTTTGCTATTTTTTTAATTTAAAGTAAAGCCTTATTAAAATTGTTAAAAATTAAGGATAAATTGAACCTACATTGAATAAAATAAAAGAAAAAGGAGAAACAATAAACATACAGTGCGCTTGGTCTTTATTTGGATGCTGTGTTCCTGCATTGGCCTGTTTTTGAAGGGAGGGTTCTGTGCGTGAGAATAGACAAGGGTGGTTTTTTCTTCCTACTTGTGCAAACCAACAGGTAACACCAACATTTTTTGGTCCTTCTACCGGGAATTTGGAGAAAGAAAGGTGCGTACGTGATATTTCTATTAGTATTCCTTGTGTTTCATTTTGGTGTCTTAAATTTGTGGCTCGGTGAAAGTGAGGTTACAAAACTTAACAACAAAATTTTAAAACGTGGTTGCGAAGCCGTATTGGTCCATTTTTGTATAAACCGTTATACTATATTTTGTTGTTTTAATAACACCAGAAAGTTCTTGGCATCCATCTTTTTTCTTTGAAAAATATTTTCGGTATCTCTTGGCGGACATTTTTAAAATTTTTTGCGGGCTTTTTTATAGTGTCTCTAAATTCAATTTTTTTGGAAAGTTTTTTTTGGTGTTTTCATCCGTGATTCTTTTTAAATAAATACCATAATGACAACTTATGAAAGGTATTTACGGGCGGCTGAAGAAGTAATTAGCTATGAGGCTATGCTAACTGATGAGGACTTTTCCAAGTACTCTAAAGATGCTTTTGAGTTTGAGAAAAATGAATTGAGTAAAGCATGGGCAAAATATAAGAAACTCTATGATGAATGTTCAGCAGAGACGGCAGAGAAGAAAAAAGAATTAGTAGTGGTTCAGGCAAAACATCCTCAAGTGCGTAAGACTTATGTACGTTGCATAAATTTTCTCGCTAAAGCTCAGAAGGAGTTAGGAGAAGAATCTGAAGAAAAGGCAGTCGCAGTGGTTCCCAACCTTGGTGGTTCGATGAACGTGCCTCCATGTGACACAGCGATTTTTCATGGGGACTACGTGTCATGGCCCACATTTAGGGACATGTTTACTGCCATTTATATAAACAATTCGAGACTTAGCCCAGTAGAAAAACTTTTTTATTTGTTTAGAAAAACGGATGGTGAGGCCCGTGATGTAAATAGAAATATAGCTCTTACTGGCGATAATTTTGAAGTTGCATGGAACAATTTAAAATCGCAGTACGAAAATAAAAGGGTATTGATCAATAGTCAACTTAAGGTTCTTTTTAATTTGGCTCCATGTACGGGTGAATCTGCTTTGGATATAAAGAGGCTCCAAAGAGAAGTAAATAATTGCATGGCTGTCTTAAAAATGTACAATGTTGATATTGAGTCATGGGACCCAATTTTCGTGTTTCAATGTTCATCGCGACTTTCTGAATGCACTTTAAATTTATGGGAGCAATCTGTGAAAAAAAACAGAGGTTCCAAAATGGGATGAATTAAATAATTTCCTGACTGATAGGTTTCACGCGCTGGAAAGTGTTCCAGACATTATGGCCACAAATAATGCAATTAGTGATACGAAAATGTCTGCCATTCTTTGTTCGAATCCTGTGTTGCCTAAAGTAAAACAGTTTAAAGCTCATCATACAAAAGTTGACTCAGTGCCATGCCAATTATGTAGGGAAAATCACAAGTTGAGTTACTGTAGCAAATTTTTAAGTATGGACTACAGAAATCGTATTTCAATTTTAAAAAAGTTTCGCTTTTGCTTCAATTGCTTAAACACTGGTAATAGTCCGAATAGTTGCTCAAAATGCAAAAAGAAACACCACTCTTTATTACATAGGGATTATGCGAATAAAGATTTTGTAAAAAAGAGTCAGACTCAACAATTTCAGCGTGAAAGACAAAATAATATTAGCCAATTACAGTCCACTAATAGTAGTCCATCTGGAGTTGTTCAGTCGCATCATACGATAGTGACAAAAAAGGTCATGTTAGCCACAGCGTGGGTGAAAGTTAAAAGCATTGGAGCATTTTATAAAGTCCGGGCTCTAATCGATCCGTGTTCTGATGAAAGTTTTATTTCTGAAAAAATACAAAGACTGCTTAAGTTGCCCACAGTTCCGGTTACTGTCGAGGTTACAGGTTTAGGCGGAGAAGTTTTAAGCAAAGCTTCTAAAATGGCGTCGTTTGTAATTGTATCACAATATGATCAGAATATGTCTCTTAATGTCGAGGCTTTAGTAGTGCCACGTGTGACTGGTAGTGTTCCCACATGTTCCTTTAAACCAACAAAAAGTCTAGTATTGCCAAAACTACAATATGCTGATAAAACTTTTTACGAGAGTGGTGAGGTAGATTTGTTGTTAGGAGGCGATTTGTACCCCTTAATTCTGCGTGGAGGAGTCCAACATGGTATTTTTGAATCCCTTGTGGCTCAGGAGACAGTATTTGGCTGGATTGTGACTGGCCCAACCAATGGTGTGTCCCCACGTCATGTAAGAATGTCTCATATGACTGTAGTGTATCTATCAATAATACAATACATCAACATGCAAAATTGTTTAAACATTTCACTCTTTCAAATAAATCGTTAGATTAAGTCAGGTCAGTATCTAAAGAATTGTGAGACGTTTTGGTTATTCATTTAATTTTAAAATTATTTTTGATGTAACCTAATATTTAAAATAAACAAACTTACTATTCTATTTTTTTTGTATAAGCTCTAGCCTATGTGAATTAAATTTTGTTAACGCAGCATTTATATTTTGTTATTACCGAAAGCGTGTGAACTAATTCAACCAGATATTTTTTTTGTATTCATATTTCTACTGATAAGCTTAATTAAGCTAAGCTAGGGAAGTTTCGCAAAAACACAAAAAGCGAACTTCTCATAAGTAGTTGATAAGGAAAAGAAATCGAAAATAAAGATTCATTCTAATTTTGACAATTTACAAACACACATCAGTCCATTTATTCTACATGGCGATCCTGCCATAATTCAGAAAGTGCCTATAGCATATCTGAAAGTGCCTACAGCATATCAGAAAATGCCTATAGCATATCTGAAAGTGCCTATAGCATATCAGAAAGTGCCTGTAGCATATCTAAAAAAGGATCAAAAGAAAAAGTCCAAAAAGTGCATTGGCACGTTTGGCAAAAAATAATAAAAATATTTTTTTTATCCTCCTCAAATCCTAAGGACACATTTCATCCTCCAACATATGACTGAACCACTGTCAGATATCCTCGAAGAATTAAAAGCCGCAGAGGACAGATGGCAAAAAATTCTCAATGAGGGAACGGGAGAAGCAAAACCTGACATCCTCAATATTGGACCAAAACCATTATTCCTAAAAAAAAAAACACAACGTATAGAAGAGCCAAAAGTACCATTCGTAAACACCAAAATAGCTACAAAAAGCAACAGACGAGATTTCGTGTCACGACAGAAGATCCAGCTAAAGATCCTGAAGGACGAGATTATAAACTCTTCCAGCGCACAACACAAAAACTATTTACAAGAAAAAGTATTAGAAATAAAAAAATCTATAAAAGTCTTTAAAAAAAAAAAAAACAAAAAAAAAAACAAAAAAAAATTTTTAAAAAAATAAAAGAAAATAAAATCTTATAAAAAACAAACTTCCGCTATGGGTGGAACAAAATCAAAAATAGAAAATCCTAATGCTAACGTTGTAAATAATGTTAGAATAATTGATCACACAGAACACTTAAATACACTATACATATTATTACTAATACTTGTTATTTTAGATGCAATAAATTTACTAATTAAACTGTATCAGCTACATAAAAAATCATTGAAAAAGAAATATGTTAGTCGTAGCGACAATTTAGACAAAATATAAAACTAAAATATGAAATTAAAAATAAAAACATTGCTTTATGGACTGGCAAAACATATTAATAAAAATTAGAATAATAAAAGAAAGATTTGATAAATCCTACAAATGCCTCAGCGTCAACAGACCTACGAAAGAAGACACAATTGAAAAACATATCAAAAATTTATTTTTTTGTTTGGAAGAAATCAGAGTTATACTTAACGTACATTACCATCGACTGACTAACGCACATAAAATAGCAGCTGAAGCATTCTTCACTGACCTTAGGGAAAAGTTGTTACAAATAACTGCAAAAAAAGGCTTAGATCTAAAATTACCTACATCTTTACATGAAAAAATAGTTTACACGACAAAAGGGATAGAAAATATTCAATTAACCAAGATGAATACGACAGATTTGGCTTCGATATCAAAACTTATTCCAATTTTTGGAGGAAGAAGAGAAGAATTAAGTAATTTTATTTCTAATTTGGAATTTATAGAAAATACACTTGAAGACACCAAAAAACCAAGTTTTTTCCAATTCGTTTTAAAAACAAGATTGGAACAAAGGGTACAAAATCGAATTAAACAAAATTCCGTGCCTACAAGTTTACAAGAGTTAACCAATGAATTAAGAAAGTGTTACAAATCTAAAGAAACACCAAATAACATACTTAACAATTTAAACAAAATAAAACAACAAGGTGACGTTCGAAAGTTTGCAGAAAAAATCGACAGTTTAATAACTGAACTCAACGAGCTACAAATCTCAAATATTGGTGAAGCAAATAGGAATGCAATAATACAATCAAACAATATAATTGCATTCAATGCATTTAAAAATGGACTAACTGATAGGGACATAGCAAAAACAATAGAAGCTAGCAGAGTCAAAACTTTCTCTGAAGCATTGGAAATTGCAGAAGAAGCCATTTCCTCTAATACACAGCACAACATCATGTACCAAAATGTTAGACAGAAACAAAATAATAGAAACATTTATTCTAGAAATAATAATTCATGGAATAATAACAATAACAATAATACAAGGAACAATAATAACTCCCACTATCTTAATAGGAATCAGTACAGAAACAATACTAACAGACACAACAATAATAGAAATAACTATAGAAATAATACGCATAGACAGAATATCACAAACCTCGACAGACGAAGATCAAACTACAATAATAACAACAATAATGTAAACAGAAACAGAAATACTAATAACACATTTAGGAACATTAATCAAATAAATAACCAGGAAAACTACCAAGTTCCGGAGAACATTCACGGAATTTCTCCGGAAGAAACAAATTAAGAAAAATATGTAACATAACCACAACTTTTCAAAACTATATAAAATTAAAAGTACTAAATACGGACAGAGAAATAACATTTTTAATAGATACAGGAGCTGATGTTTCCTTATGTAAAGAAAATCTTCTAAATCAATATGACGAAAACCCTGATGACTATTGTCATTTGACTGGAATTTCTAAAGACCAAATTAATACATTGGGATCTGTTTTAATAAGAATAAATGTGGAAAATAAATTAATTGTTCAAAAGATTCAACTTGTAAATAATGATTTTCCAATAAAGACTGACGGAATACTAGGAATTGATTTCTTTAACAATTATCGATGTAACATAGATTATGATAGATATATCTTAACAATGCGTATAGAGAACGAAACCATTGAAATTCCAATTGAAAACAATTCAATTTGTATAAATCGGGTGAGAATACCAGCAAGAACAGAGATAATAACACCATTTAACTTAAATATAAAAGAAAACAGTTTAATACAGAGTAGAGAAATATCGAAAGGCGTCTATTTGGCAAATGTTATTGTACCTGCGAAAGGACACAAACACATAAAGTTGCTAAATGCAACGGAACAGGATATAGTTTTAGAGAATTTAAAAATTCAAGTAGTACCATTACACAAGTATGAGATTCTACAATTCCAAAAGAAACACAATCAAACAAAAGATCCCTCTCGTTTTAATAAAATTTTAAAAGGTCTCTCATTAGACAAAAGTAACAACAATGATGATAAAGATAAACTCTTTTCTATTATTGACAGATTTCAGGATGTATTCCATCTAGAGGATGAAGAATTAACTACAAATAATTTTTACACACAAAATATAGAGTTGCATGATTATAATCCAGTTTATATAAAAAATTACCGATTACCACAGGCCCATACAAATGAAATAAATTCAAAAATAGAAGAAATGCTTAAAGATAATATAATAGAACCATCGATTAGCCCTTACAATTCGCCACTCCTTCTAGTTCCTAAAAAGGGACAAACTGATTTAGCAAAATGGAGACTGGTGGTGGATTTTAGATCACTTAATAATAAAATTGTAAACGATAAATTCCCATTAACAAGGCTAGATGACATTCTTGATAGAATAGGTCGCGCTAAATACTTTTCAACACTGGATATGACAAGTTCTTTTCACCAAATTGAACTTGATCATAAATCTCGACCATATACAGCATTTTCAACTCCAACTGGCCACTATCAATTCACACGATTACCATTTGGTTTAAAAATATCTTCTAACAGTTTCCAACGCATGTTAACCATAGCACTCTCAGGTTTGGAGTCAGAAGCATTTATATATGTGGATGACATAATCATTTTTGGATGTAGCATACAACACCATAACAATAATTTGATAAAGGTCTTAGAAAGACTAAAAAAATGCAATCTCAAACTAAACCCAAAGAAATGTTGTTTTCTGCAACATGAAGTCATATACCTTGGACATTTAATAACTTCGGAAGGTATCAAACCAGATCCTCAAAAATTTGAAGCTATAAAAAATTATCCAATTCCAACAAATGCAGATGACGTAAGGCGCTTTATAGCATTTTGTAATTATTATAGACGATTTATTAAAGATTTCGCTAAAATAGCAGAATGCTTAAACAAGTTATTGAGGAAGAATGTAAAGTTTGAATGGACAGGAATCTGTCAAGAATCTTTTGAAGAGCTTAAATCAAAATTAATGAACCCTCCCATACTTCAGTATCCAAATTTTAATGAAAATTTTGTACTAACCACAGATGCATCTAATTTTGCTCTTGGCGCTGTATTATCACAAGGTATAATAGGAAAGGATTTACCGATATCATATGCGAGTAAACTCTAAATAAACATGAAAAGAATAGATCAGTAATAGAAAAGGAATTGTTAGGAATACATTGGGCTATAAATTTTTTTAGACCTTATCTATATGGTAGAAAATTTACTGTAATTACGGATCATAGACCATTGATAGCACTTTTCTCACACAAAAATCCCTCATCTAAATTGACACGAATAAGACTTGAACTGTCAGACTATGATTTTGACATTATTTACAAAAAAGGAAAAGATAACACTAATGCCGACGCATTATCACGAATCAAATTAGACTCGTCAATGCTAAAAGAACTAATACCGACTGAAAATGATACAAGTATAAAGAAAACATTAGCAATTACAAGAAGCAAAACTAAAAATGATATAAAAAAGAACAAAATAAAGGCCTCAGAATGCAAAACCTCAAAAGAGTCTGATCAACTCACAATTTGGGATTGCACTTCTTTAAACGATATTAAGCATGCAAGAAAAATTAAATTTATATTAAATAAAAAGTCGACAAAAAGAATAAATATAGAGGAAAATGACTCAATGAATCAAATATGTATTATGTGTAGCGATAATCCTACTTACTTAGGTAACTTACTGGAGAAACTCACATATATAATAAAATGCCATTCTAAATGTAAAAAATTTGCTCTCTGCAGAGACGATGACATATTTGAAATTATAACTCCGGAGAAATTTAAAAATATATTAAATAGAAAGTATGATAATGTAGAAATATTACTTTATACCAGGCCAAAAGAAATAAAAGATAATATAAAACAAAATGAATTAATTGACTTATACCACAAAAGTCCAAGTGGAGGTCATTTCGGTATTAGAAAAACTTTGCTGAGATTAAAAAAGAAATATATATGGAAAAACATGACAAGAAAAGTAAAAGACTATATAAATACATGTGATCTCTACCAAAGGAATAAACAAGTAAAACATACCAAAGAACCCTTAAACGTTACAGATACGCCTACAAACGCATTTGAAACAATTGTAATTGATACAGTAGGACCACTACGTCCATCAGAAAAATTCAGATATATACTTACCATGCAATGCGAACTAACAAAATACATTATCGCTTGCCCATTACAAACAAAAGAAGCCAAGCAAGTAGCAAAAGGATTAGTTGAAAATCTTATATTGAAACATGGTATATTTAAAACATTAAAATCCGACAGAGGTACTGAATTTACAAATGAATTGATTAAAGAGATATGTAAACTACTTGGCATAGAACAAAGTTTTTCAACACCTTACCATCACGAGACGGTTGGTACTATAGAAAGAAATCATCGAGTGTTGAATGAATATTTTTTATCATTTGTGCAAGACGAAGATTGGGATGAATGGATTCCATATTATTGTTTTGCATGTTTTTGAACTAGTTTTTGGTAAACTACCCAACTTACCAGGTGAACAGATTACAAACAATGACAAAATTTATAACCTTGACAATTACGCAAATGAACTAAAAATAAGACTAAAAAATGCGTTAGAAAATGCAAGAAAATTAATAGAAGCAACAAAATTAAAAAGAAGTCTAGATTCGGAGAAAAATAAAAATAGCATAGACATAAGTATAGGAGACTTAGTTTTAATAAAAATAGAAAATAGGAAGAAAAATGAAAAACCATATCATGGCCCATATGAAATAATAAATATAGATAATGTAAACGTAGAATTAAATATAAATGGTAAAACTAAAATTATACATAAAAATCTACTTAAGAAATATAATAAGAAATAAATATAGTACATACCAATAAAAAAAAAAAAAAAAAAAATTTATTGTATTGTAACATTACATAAAACTAAAAACAACTTAATTTCAAAATTTTTTTTTAACAAAAAATTTATGAAATTTTTCTAAAAGATTGGGGGTGTAGTGTATCTATCAATAATACAATACATCAACATGCAAAATTGTTTAAACATTTCACTCTTTCAAATAAATCGTTAGATTAAGTCAGGTCAGTATCTAAAGAATTGTGAGACGTTTTGGTTATTCATTTAATTTTAAAATTATTTTTGATGTAACCTAATATTTAAAATAAACAAACTTACTATTCTATTTTTTTTGTATAAGCTCTAGCCTATGTGAATTAAATTTTGTTAACGCAGCATTTATATTTTGTTATTACCGAAAGCGTGTGAACTAATTCAACCAGATATTTTTTTTGTATTCATATTTCTACTGATAAGCTTAATTAAGCGAAGCTAGGGAAGTTTCGCAAAAACACAAAAAGCGAACTTCTCATAAGTAGTTGATAAGGAAAAGAAATCGAAAATAAAGATTCATTCTAATTTTGACAATTTACAAACACACATCAGTCCATTTATTCTACATGACAAAAGTTTCTATTGATGACCAGCTGAGAAAATTCTGGGAGTTAGAAGAGGTGTCTCGAAAGCAGATTTTATCAGAAGAGGATAAAAAATGTGAGGACATATATCGTTCTACTACCTTAAGAGATCCCGAAGGGAGATATATAGTTAGTCTGCCCTTTAAGAAAAACTCATCTGCTCTTGGTCCCAATAGACATATTGCTATTAGTCAATTTTTGAGAAATGAAAAATCATTAATGCGTAATTCGGATAGAAAAGCTCAGTATGATGAGGTCCTAAAAGAATATTTAACGTTGGGTCACATGGCAAAAGTAGAAAGTGCCACAGGTGGTCCAAGTTACTATTTACCCCATCATGGCGTTTTTAAGCCAGAAAGTACAACAACAAAGTTAAGAGTGGTCTTCAATGCCTCCAGCGCGTCCTCTAGCGGTAAAAGTTTGAACGACCTGTTGTACACTGGCCCAATTCTGCAGGCTGAAATAGTTAATCTTATTTTAAAATGGCGATTTTTTCAGTTTGTTTTCAATGCGGATATTTCAAAAATGTACCGGCAAATTTTTGTTAAAGCTGAACATAGGCCCTTCCAAAGAATCGTCTTTCGTAGCTCCGAAAATGATGAAATAGAAGATTTTCAGCTGAATACTGTAACTTTCGGTGTAAACTGTGCCCCATATTTGGCCCTTAGGACCATTCTACAGTTAGCCGATGATGAAGAGCGATGTTTCCCACTAGGGGCTCGAATCTTAAGAGAGTGTATGTATGTCGATGACGCCCTAGTCGGAGCACATTCTGTTCCAGATGCGTTGTTGGCACGTGACCAATTAATTGGTATTTTAAAATTAGGAGGTTTTGAGCTGCGAAAATGGACGTCTAACTCAAAACAAATTTTAGAAAGTTTGCCCCAAGAACATCTTTTGAACAACTCTTTTCTGTTGCTCGATGATAAGAGTACCACGAAAACGTTAGGGATCCACTGGAACGCGGCAGAGGATATGTTTTTCTTTACGGCGGAAAAAATTGTGTATAAGCAGTCGTATACAAAACGAGAGGTTCTTTCTGTGATTGCTAGGCTGTTTGATCCAGCAGGTTGGTTGGGCCCAGTCGTTATTACGGCAAAAATTTTAATGCAGCAGATGTGGCTCGATAAAATAGAATGGGACGAGCCTATAAAACCAACAGCTCTTAAAAAGTGGCAGAATTTTATTGAAAATTATAAGGATATTGAATGTATAAAGCTGCCACGTTGGATTCAATACTCACCTAGTTGTTATATTGAATTTCATGGTTTCTGTGACTCTTCTGATATAGCTTACGCTGCCGCATTGTACATTAGAGTTAGCTTTGAAAATATAGTTCACACAAAGTTACTCATATGCAAAACAAAAATAGCCCCCATAAAAAAACCTACATTGCCCCGGCTGGAGTTATGTGGTGCGGATTTTTAGCCAATCTAGTCGATAGCGTGATTCCTACATTTAATATAAACATGCAGTTTTCTTACTTTTGGTCCGATTCAACTATAGTTCTTGCCTGGTTACAAAAATCCCCCTGTAATTGGAAAACTTTTGTTGCAAATAGGGTGGCCACAATATTAGAAAAAGTAGGAAATAAAAATTGGTGTCACGTAGCGTCTAAAGATAACCCTGCCGATCTAGCAACCCGGGGGCTGGTACCTTCGGATTTGAAAGAAAATAAACTTTGGTGGCATGGTCCAGATTGGCTCAGTGGTGAAAAGTCATCGTGGCCCGTAGCAGTATCAGAGTTTAAAACAGCAGAGGAATCAAAAAAGGCTCAAACTTTTATTGCTAGATCGATTGAAATGGAGGACATACTTGAGCGTTTTTCAGGTCTGTCGCGAGCGTGGTATGTGTTAGCGTATATTTTTAGATTTTTTATACTCGCCAGTAAAAATCGACGGAAGAATAAAAAGTTCGAGACACTAAGAATCTCTGCTGATGAGTTGCGTTTCAATAGAAATCGACTATTTTTTCTGTCTTAGCAACTCTACTTTTCTAATGAATTCCATTGCCTGTCCGCTAATAAGAAAATTGACTCCCGAAGTCCTTTGCTGACCCTCACGCCCTTTTTGGACAAAAATAATATTATTCGCGCTAATGGCCGTCTTAGCTCTTCATCTTTCCTGACTTATCATGAAAAATATCCGATTATACTTGCCTATGGCAGTAGATTAGCTCGGCTGTATGTTGAATTTATCCACAAGCTTGTCCATCATGGTGGCCCCCGTCTGGTGCTGAACGTAATTCGTCTAGAGTGCTGGATAATAAAGGCAAAAAATCTTGTCAAAACTGTCGTTCATAACTGCAAGGTTTGTGTCTTACATCGCAAAAAACTTCAGACTCAAATCATGGCGGCGCTACCTGAAGAAAGAACTACCTTAAGTCGCCCTTTCACTAATACAGGCGTGGATTTTGCGGGCCCGTTTGAGATTAAGAGTTTTACAGGTCGATATTGCAGAATAACGAAAGGCTACGTGTGTCTCTTTGTATGTTTCTCTACAAAGGCAATTCATCTAGAAGCGGTAAGCGATTTATCTACCCCTGCCTTTTTAGCGGCTTTAGCTCGTTTTATCGCTCGTCGTGGTTGCCCAAACTGCATCTATTCAGACAACGGCAGGAATTTTGTAGGCGCTGCACGAGAAATCTAAGCTAATTTTGAAAAAGTAGTTAAAGAGTTGCGCGACACTGCGGTAGAAAAATATGGATTGCAGCATTTAGAATGGCACTTTATTCCCGCGGCAGCCCCTCATATGGGGGGGTTATGGGAGGCAGGTGTGAAAAGTCTCAAAACGCACTTTAAGAAAACTGCTGGTCAGATAAAATTTACCTTTGAAGAGTTCTCTACACTGCTTGCGAAAATAGAAGCATGCCTCAATTCCTGTCCTCTTGGCCCTATGTCTGAAAATATTGATGATTTATCGGCCCTTACACCAGGTCATTTCTTAATAGGGTCCTCTTAGTTGTCCCCGGCGGAACCAGAAGAAACAATGTCCCCACTTAGTATTATGCATAGATGGCGCAAAATAAAGGCGCTACAACAGGAAATTTGTCACCGGTGGAAACACGAATATTTAAAGGAGTTACTTAAGCGCTCTAAATGGAAGGTGGCCCAACCAAACTTAAAAGAAAATGACCTCGTGGTACTTAAAAATGAGCCCAATCTCTCCACTGAATGGCGGTTAGGTCGTGTTATTAGGGTCTATAACGGTTGTGATGGCAAAGTCAGGGTGGCAGATTTAAGAACGCAAAACGGTATTATCACTAGACCGATCCACAAATTAGTACCCCTGCCCACTTATACTTAATTACCTCAAAACCTTCTCCGATAGTAGCCCTAATGTAATAAAAATCTGTTCTGTTTCTAGCACGTGATGGCAGCTCGACTTTTTAATTCAAACTTTCGTTGTCCTCTTTGCGACAAGTTTCACGCGATCCGGCAGTGTTCGCGATTCATAACTCTGCCTGTGGAGAAAAAGCTCAGAGTCGTAGCCCAAAAGGCGCTGTGCTACAATTGTTTAGCACAGTCACACTCCAACGCTCGATATAGCAGTTCAGATAGGTGCCACAGATGCAAAAAAGACCACCACAGCTGGCTGCACCCGACGCCAGCGGACAGAGTGTGGATCCGGATGACGGCTCACATTCCTATTTGTGCTGTGCCCGGAAAGAAGCCGCTAGGGACAAGAGCAGTAATCGACCCCACGATCGCCAAATCGTCCATTACGCGACAGGAAGCTGAAGATTTGAACTGTGTCATCCGACGAGGTACCACGAAAGTGCGTCTTTTTCATAAACCGGATATCTCAAAATATTTCGAGGCAGAACTTGTCGTGGTGGACACCAGGTATGGACGTAGCCCAACTGTGGAAATAGAACAGGAGCTCTGGGACGACCCCTCCTACAACTTGGCTAATCGGCGGTACCACCGTAGCCTAGAATACTTTGTGGTTCTGGGTGCTGACTTAGCGCACAAGATCCTTGTTGGTCCGGCAATAGGCAAACCCGGGCTTTTATATATGCAGGAGACTGTGTTCGGCAACGCGTTTTTCGGAGAAGGAGTGATCGAAAACAAATCCAGGTACGTGGCGACTACAGACAGCCATATTTTGCTACTACACGTTGTCCAATCTGTAATATTTGTTTTTCCTCTTCAAAACCAAATCCAAAGGACTAAAAATGAAAATATTTTTTTTTTCCCTCCTAATTGATTTGTAACTGAATTACTTTATATTTATGTGTATAAATAGATGTACATTAAACAAAACTGTAATTTTATATAAGAACTATTTAATAAGAACCACAAATGAATTTCAATACTTATTAAAAATTTTATATTTTACCATAATTCACATCTATATATGTATACATTAATCAGTATTACTAATAATTAACATATGCTAGGAATGTTTATCGGGGGTAGGATGGTGAATTTTAATTGTATACGTTACATTAAATTAAGACGTGGCTCCATGTTGCGATAATGTCGCAAGGCGGCCGGTATGTCTGTTCCAGTCATGTTTTATGTCCTGGCATGTGGGAACACGATTGCGGCGAATTCACACCTGCGGTCTTTTGTGGTTCATGTGGTGCGCCGTCCATTTGCTCAATCGGCGTTATTTTTGATTGGCTCGGAAAAAAGCTTGATCTTTTTAATTATTAATCTACCGCTTCTACTTTCTGCTCTACAAGTTTTTGCTTTTTTTTTTAATTTAAAGTAAAGCCTTATTAAAATTGTTAAAAATTAAGGATAAATTGAACCTACATTGAATAAAATAAAAGAAAAAGGAGAAACAATAAACATACAGTGCGCTTGGTCTTTATTTGAATGCTGTGTTCCTGCATTGGCCTGTTTTTGAAGGGAGGATTCTGTGCGTGAGAATAGATAAGGGTGGTTTTCTCTTCCTACTTGTGCAAACCAACAGGTAACACCAACAGTATGAATTTCAAAAATTTTCTCCAGATATGCACAACATTATTTGGAGAAAACATTGACACTCACAAGCCGAACTCTCTCATATTTTTCACTGGCAACACTGGTTCTGTAATGTTCACATAAAACATTCATTGTCATTATACTTCTTCTCTTTCTCACACTGGTTCTGTGATTTTTGTCATTCAACAAGTGCCGACGAACGCGAACAGTAAAAGTGATTTTTCTCCAGTTTTTTAAAAGCGAACAAAAGAGAACAGAATATGGACCTGTGCAAGCCAGATATAAATAGCTTTTGCTACTGCTGTGGTCAATATGTCTCAACACATAAAAAAGGGGAATTTACGTACTGATTTTGTTCAAACATACGAGATGTACTTCAACCAAAATGTTATAGTAAACGAAAATTGGGTACCAAATATAGTGTGTAAAAGCTGCTACAACCGTCTAATGGATTGGAAAAATAGAAGACGTGAAAGTATGCCATTCGGTATCCCAATGACTTGGACTAATCCTGGCGAAGGTCACAATCCATTAAATTACTATGCATGTGCGAATAAAGGTGCCGCAAAAAGGATAAGAAAATCGTATAATTACGTTGGTGTTGCAAGTGCCGCAACAACATTGCCTCATTCGGACCACATTCCTGTGCCAAAAGCTTCTAGCCCAGATATTTTCTCTTCTACGACTGCTCCGACATATCATGCACGTGATGATCCCCCATATGAGCCATCAGTATCCAATGAGCCAATTTTAATAAATCAAAATAAGCTTGATTCAATTGTTGCCAAGTTGGAATTAACACAGCATAAATCGGAGCTGGCTTTCATTTTGAAATCAAACAATTTGTTGGAACCCGGTGTGAAAGTCACAGCTTCTCGGAAATTGGTGTCCACATGTCCTTGAAAATCCATTATTTACATCATCACCTGGACTACTTCAGCAAACAATTGGCTACCGAATCTGATGAACAAGGTGAACGCTATCATCAAGTTGCTATGCCATTTGAAATGAGGTAATACTGATTTTTTATTTTTTCAAACTCATTTAATAAAACAAAAAGTTACAGATATATAGGCAAAAAGTCGCCGAGTGCAATAATTGCGGAAATTTGCTGGTGGAGTAAGCTTCTGTGGCAAGACAAGGGTGATCTAGATGATAAAGAATTTTCAGGAGATGCAGAAAGGCCAACAGTGGAGTCACACATTGATATTATGTGTGGTTCAGAAACTGACGATAACGATGAATGCGATGCAACTAGTCCCGAACAACCACCATCGAAAAAGTCCAGGCAATATTTATTAAAATATATAAAAATAAATAAATAAAATAAAAACAAAAAATTATAAAAATGTTTACTTAATTTTTTTAGTAGTTTATGGCCAGAAGTCAGGAGTTATTGGGGAAAATTTATAAAAAAAGGCGATAAATGACACTTTTTTGAATAAAAACAAATATGAATATTCTTGTCAAAATGGGATACCTTCACTTAATTGTAAATAAAAGCAGAACGCGTTAATCGATTTCTATGATCTACGTCGCATTTTGTTTATAGGTTATGTGACTTTACATGAAATTAATAACACTTGATCCTTTTTTCCGTTTTGGATTATTTATGACATTAGACATTATTAATAAGTCAATGGAAGCAGGAATTTTTCCTGAAAATTGAAAGAAATGATGATAACACCAGTGGCAAAAGTTAAAAATGCGAACAAATGTGAAGAATTTCGTCCAATAAATGTTTTACAATTATGTGAGAAGGTGATGGAGAGAGTTGTCAAAAACCAATTAGAAGACTATATAAAAAATAAATGCCCATTATCTAAATATTAGTCAGGATTTTGGAAAAAGCATTCATGTGAAACAACAGTGAACTATTTAATAAATAGATGGAAATGTGTAAAGAAACATAATAAAGTATTAGCGATTTTTCGTGATTTTAAGCGGGCTTTCGAGACAATAGACAGGAATATTTTAACACAAAAGCTTTATAAATACGGCATCCAGGACATTGAATTAAATTTGTTTAAATCATATTTAAGAAATCGTAAGCAGAAAAAAAAGTTAATGATGCGAAAACGTCAGAATTGGGGTACCACAAGGCTCAATCCTGGGAGCTCTCTTATTTATGTAGGAACTGGACCTCAAGGCCCAAGAAGGTCAAATAGGCTGAGAAACAAATAATAACATTGTTAGTTGAAAGAGTAGCGTTGACAACACTGACACGACAATAAGAAAAGAGAATGACAATGAGCTACTGACTTACGAACATTTAGTCTAAAAGAAGTGGTGTAAATGTAAAGACGTGAAGTGAATATTTTAAAGAAAGTTCATTAAAACAAACAAAAATAGCAAACTAAGTACTAGTTCAATAAAACTATTCGACAACATTAAAACTAAGCATAAAGAACAGTATAATAGTTTTAATAAAAGTTTCCCTAAAACTATCATATAAATATTTATATAATAAAATGTACATAGTATAAGAACATGAATAAAATATGAATTTCTAAGTATTTGTCGGTATTGTTTTATTGGACCACATTGGGGTAATTTAGCACCAACTATAATTACCCACAATTGGGGGCTCGTCCGGGATGTGACCAGGAAAAGCAAGGTGTAAATAAATAAAACAAAAGTTAAAATTAAATTTTCATTTCGAAACTGTACCCGAAAATTGTAAAAAATAAAACGTCAAGTAACGGTTCAAAAAGTAACGTATTTCTATGTATTTATGTATGTACATAAATTGGAAAAAAATCACAAAAAGAAAACGGTAAAATAGTGCAGAAAAGAGTTATTAGTAACAAAAAAAAAAACAACATCTACAAAAGCCTGTGGAGAACAAAGTTAAAAACTAAAAACAAAAGCTACAACTTAAACATTAACTACACGAAAGAAAGAAATAGAACAATCGTGCAAACATAAAATAAAACAGAGACTAGAATACTCAAAAAAAAACCCTTGAAAAAAAAAACAAAATTTAACAACAACTGCCACTATAAAAGCAAGTATCAAACACCAGCCAAGACTGTTTGATGGCAGCAGAGAACGCTAGCAGAAGCCGTAGATGATTGTGTATGCTGAGAGAAGAAAACAGAGGATCGTATACATATAACAAGAAGTATTTAGAGTAGTATGTATATATTTATAAATATGTATTGATATTTGTAATATAAAGAGACTTATAGAAAGAAGAAATGTAAAGATGTTAAGAGAGTTTTAAAATTCTACGAGATGTTAATAATTAAAGACGTTAAGAGAATTAAAGATGTTAATGATTAAAGACGTTAAGAGAATTAAAGATGTTAAGAGAATTAAAGACGTTAAAAATTGAAGATGTTAAAATTTAAAGATGTTAAGAGAAATTGAAAGTTATTGGAAGGCGTAAATAAGAAGTTTAAACACCACATAAAACAAACTAAACTATATAGATACGTATATTTAAATAAAATCGTGTGTGTTGCTAAAGTAAAGCTTTTTTATGTTTGAAATTGAACTACAGAGCGTAATTAACTTTAGATAATTTTTCAGAATACAAAGACGTGTATACTGAGATATTTGTAGGAAAATCAGTTTGATTTTGTTAAGTATAATTAACGAGAAGATCGTTGAAGAGATTTGACGTAAATTCTTATGAAATCATTCATCATAAGGGAAAACCAAATTTTAAGAAGAAAATTTTAACTAATAGTTTATATGTAAAAATCGAATATTAAACTAAAATTTTGAATTGTATTGCAATAAATTGTATTGCGGTTTGGTTGAATTATAATATATTGTTTAGAATTATAATTTTAATATAACTTTTGTTCCAGCTTTATTTGTAACTAAACAAAATATTTATTTCACGTTCTCTGAATACAAATAAAATTTTAAAGACGTGCGACAAAGAATGGAGTTATTAGAAATTTTAGCACTAACAGTCGAGGACTTGAAGGGTAAGTGTAATGAGCTTGGACTGGACGATGAGGGCAGCAAAACTATTTTACAAGAAAGAGTAATTAGGCATTTTAGTTTTGGGAATAGGGTTGATACGGCCGAGTCTGAGTATGGCGAAGCGGCATCGAACGTTCAGCGTCCGTCTGTTGCAGAATATCATGGATCTTCTACCTTTACTCTGAAAGACGTCCAAGATTCGCTTTCAAAATTTTCAGGCGAAACAATGCCGACCATAGACGCGTGGCTGAATGACTTTGAGGATTGTGCGGTTACGGTAGGGTGGAACGATTTGCAAAAGTATATTTATGGACGACAATTGCTTTTGGGTGCAGCCAAAATTTTTTGTAGAAGTCAACCAAACATTCGTGACAGGTTATCGTTGAAAACTGCGTTACAAAGGGAATTCGGTATTCGCCGTTCTGCTATAGAAGTTCATCAGATGCTGAAAAATAGGAAGAAGCGAACGAACGAAAGTTTGCGGGAATATTTGTATTCTCTACAAGAAATTTCTGCTCCAGTGTCATTAGATGAGGAGAGTATCATCGAATATTTTATACAAGGTATACCCGACAGCAAGGCAAACAAATCAGTTCTTTACCAAGCGACAAACGTCGAAGACTTAAAGTTGAAAATTAAGGTTTATGAAAAGGTCACCAAACTAAGTCAAACCTCGAATTTCGGCAAGTCCCCTCTATCTGAAGACCGACCAACTGGTGCTCAGAAAAAGGACGTAAAACAGTTGACTTGTTATAACTGTGGTACCAAGGGTCATGTTAGTAAGGACTGTAAAGTAAATTTACCGAAATGTTTCAAGTGTAATGGTCTAGGTCACAAATCTTTTGACTGTAAGTCGAATGCGGGCGTAAAGTATGAACCCAAGGAACGAAAATCAACGGCAAATATGCAAACATTATCGTCACCTTCGTGTTCTGGAAAACCAACAGAAATTTTGCCCGGTACTAATAGAATTTTTAAAGACGTTACCATACTAGGTAAGGAGGTATCTGCAATATTGGATACAGGCAGCGATATAAGCTGTATACGCTATGATGCGTTAATGATGATGGACGGTGTAAATGTTAGTGCCGAAAGAAAAAGAATGATTGGTATAGGGGAAAAGGAAATCGTGACCATCGGTGCGTTCGAAACAACAATTAATTTAGATGGTGTGTTAGTTCCAGTAAAGTTTCATGTGGCCCGTGAGCGTGATATTTTGTATTCCGCGGTGCTGGGAAATGACATTTTTCAATATGTTAACATTTTCATTGATGACGAAGGAGCTAAATTTACACAAAAAATTACGCAAGAAAAGGTTGACTCGGTAGCGGAAGTTGTTAAAATATTTGGTGAAATGAATATGACGGTAGAAGAGCCGCATATAGAAGTAGGCCACCTATCGCTGGATATGCAAGGCAAAGTGTCAAAATTGGTGACCAATTATAAGCCAATCAAGCCAAAAACATTTCCCGTGAAAATGAAAATTGTGCTGAAAGACGAAGTCCCAGTTTCACATCGCCCAAGACGGATATCATTTGCTGACCAACAAGCGGTTGACGCTCAAGTTTCTGAATGGCTTCGCGATGGTATTGTTAAACGTAGTCACTCGTATTACTCTTCACCTGTGGTCTTAGTTTCCAAAAAAGACGGTAGTAAGCGTCTGTGTTGTGATTACCGGAAATTAAATGAGAAAATTATAAAAGACAATTTTCCGATGGTGGTGATCGATGAGGTGCTTCAGCGGCTACAAGACGCGAAAGTATACACTGCTCTTGACTTAAGAAATGGATTTTTCCATGTGCCGATAGAATACTCTAGTCAGAAATACACTTCGTTCGTTACTCATCGGGGGCAATATGAATTTTTATTCATGCCTTTCGGGTTGTCGAATTCGCCTGCGGTATTCTGCCGATATATTAACGCAATCTTCCATGAGCTGATTTCAGATGGAACTGTAGCACTCTATATGGACGATATGGTGATCCCGTCGAAAACTGAAGAAGAAGGCATTGAAAAATTGCAAAAGGTTCTGAAAGTCGCATCATTAAATGGACTAAAGATAAAATGGAGCAAATGCAAATTCCTTATGAAGAAAATTACATTCTTGGGATACGTGATAGAGAATTCTACAATTCTTCCTTCAAAAGAGAAAACCGCTGCTGTCGAAAAGTTTCCCACGCCAAAAAATCACAAGGACGTTCAGAGATTTTTAGGACTCACATCCTATTTCCGACGTTTTATCAAGGACTATGCATTAATCGCCAGACCGCTGTCGAATTTACTTAGGAGGGACACTCCCTTTAAGATGGGCGATGAAGAAAGGTTAGCAGTAAAACAATTAAAATCCATTTTGGTAGGAGCTAGCGTGCTTAGACTTTTTAACCCACACGCTGAAACAGAAATCCATACAGACGCCAGCAAGCATGGTTATGGGGGTGTTTTACTGCAGAGAGATTCTAAAGATGGTCAGTTACATCCAGTTCAGTTTATGAGTCGGAAAACAACACCGTTTGAAGAAAATTACCATTCATATGAGTTGGAGGTGTTGGCAGTGATCGAAGCGTTAAAAAAATGGCGTGTTTTCGTGATGGGGTTAAAAATAAAGATAATTACCGATTGTAACGCGTTTGCCATGACGATGAAGAAGCAGGACGTACCGTTGAGGGTATCGAGGTGGACTCTTTTCCTCCAAGATTTCGATTATGTAATCGAACATCGGTCTGGGTCCAAAATGAGGCATGTGGACGCCTTAAGTAGGGTCTCTTGCCTGATGATTGAAGATTCTCTACGCCATAAAATAAAAGAAGCGCAATCAGAAGACGAATGGATTAGAGCGGTGATGAAGATATTAGAAACCCAACAATACGAAGATTTCTTTTTAAAATACGGTTTGGTGCACAAGGATCCCGCTAAGGAACTTGTTGTCATCCCCGCAAGTATGGGACGAGAAATCATAGAAATGGCTCATAGGCAAGGACACTTTGCGGCTAGGAAGACGGCTGATCTCGTTGAGAAAAACTTTTACATTCGAAAACTAAGTAACAAGGCTGAGACTGTAGTAAAGAGTTGCATCGAATGCATTGTATCTGAAGCTAAAGCGGGTAGAAAAGAGGGCATGCTGGACCCCATTGATAAATCAGACAAACCGTTGATGACATATCATTTGGACCACGTAGGGCCAATGGAAATGACGACAAAACAATATAACCACATTTTAGTGATAGTGGATGCGTTCTCGAAATTTGTATGGCTTTATCCTACAAAGAGTACAGGCGCTAGTGAGGTGATCGACCGGTTACAAAGACAGTCCGCAATTTTCAGAAATCCGGCAAGAATAATAACCGACAGGGGCAGCGCATTCACATCGAAAGAGTTTAGCAGTTATTGTGCAGCCGAAGAAATTTAACACTTACTTATCGCAACGGGGGTGCCACGGGGCAACGGCCAGGTTGAGCGCATACACAGAATTATTATACCCATGTTGACAAAGTTATGCCAAGAAAAGCAACAGAACTGGTACCGACATGTTGATAAAGTTCAGAGGACGATTAATAATACCCCACCGAGAAGCACGGGTAGCACACCTTTTGAAATAATGACGGGCCTTAAGATGCGAACTCAAGAAGATATGGAAATTAGACAACTCCTAGAAGAAGAAGCAGTGAACAGCCTCAACCAAGAGCGTAATAATCTGCGGGAAAGAGCAAAAGAAAACATATTGCGAATTCAACAGGAAAACAAGAAAACCTTTGACAAACATAGAGTACCTGCAAGAGAATATAAAATAAACGATCTGGTAGCCATTAAGCGAACCCAGTTCGGAACTGGCCTAAAGTTAAAACCAAAGTATTTGGGACCCTACAAAATAGTAAAAAAATCAGGTCATGACCGATATGAAGTGGAAAAGATAGGTGAAGGTGAAGGCTCCAAGAAATGTAGCACGGTCGCTGAGTTCATGAAGCCGTGGAACCATACATTTGGGGCAAATGTAATTTCAGGACGGCCGAATGTAGGAACTGGACCTCAAGGCCCAAGAAGGTCAAATAGGCTGAGAAACAAATAATAACATTGTTAGTTGAAAGAGTAGCGTTGACAACACTGACACGACAATAAGAAAAGAGAATGACAATGAGCTACTGACTTACGAACATTTAGTCTAAAAGAAGTGGTGTAAATGTAAAGACGTGAAGTGAATATTTTAAAGAAAGTTCATTAAAACAAACAAAAATAGCAAACTAAGTACTAGTTCAATAAAACTATTCGACAACATTAAAACTAAGCATAAAGAACAGTATAATAGTTTTAATAAAAGTTTCCCTAAAACTATCATATAAATATTTATATAATAAAATGTACATAGTATAAGAACATGAATAAAATATGAATTTCTAAGTATTTGTCGGTATTGTTTTATTGGACCACATTGGGGTAATTTAGCACCAACTATAATTACCCACATTTATTATATAAATGATATTGAAACGACAATGAAAAGTTGTGAGATAATTATGTATGCTAACGACACGCTCATTTTTACGGAGGCAGAGACAGAAGATGTGTGCTACGAAAATTAAACAAGAAATATATGCTATATAAACAAATGGTTAAATATGAATTAATTAAAACTAAATGAAAATAAAACAAAACTGATGGAAATTAATATGAACACTGACAAAACACTTCAAATAAATAACATAACAATCAAAAAGGTTAACAGCATTAAATATCTAGGTGTTATTATAGATAAAATCTTAAAGTTTCACGACCACAAAGGGTATATTTGTAAAAGGTTTGGGAAAAATTGATTTTTTTAAACGGCTAAGAAATAAAATATCAATAATAATGTCAATAAAAATATACAACACAATTATTAAACCAAATTTTGAATACATGTCAACAATCACATATTCCAGCTGCACTGAACAGCAAATAACAAGACTACAAAAACTTCAAAACAGGGCTATGCGTTCAATATTAAAGTGTAATCAAGTAACATCAGTGAATTATATGCTCAACACATTGAAATGGTTAAATATTAAACAAAGACTGCAATTGAACACAACATATTTTATCCAGAAATTGAAAAGTGGGGATGTACCTAACTATTTGACGGACCTGACGACTTACGTAAGAGAAGCTCAGCCGTATAATCTAAGGAATTCCAATGACTTCAGTATACAACAGTCTGGGTACGTTCGTAAATGCAACAGTTGCGCATCACTGCAGCATAGTAAAAGTAAAACGTTCATTAATGCAACACTTGGCAGCACTGCTTAACGTCAGAAGTTCATTTATGCAAACAATTGGCAGTACTGTCGCAAATTTCTGCAAATAATGCAACAGTTTGGTTTCTGATGCAATAGTGCGCAATATACAAATTTGTTTGGATTAAAGCTACACAAAAAGTAAATTTTATAAATTTTTTTTCAAAAAGAAATTTAATATAATTTTTTCACATAAAACACGCAAAAGTTAAGTTTAAACGCAATATTGTGCAATATTCATACCTTTGTCTGGAAAGGAGCAAAAAAATAAGTTTAAATAAAAGTCACATCGCTATTACAAAGCTTTCAAAGAGAAATATATAAACACTTTTCGAGTGAAATTCCTAACCGACCACCTAGTGTTCTTGTCCAAAAAGGCTTTAAGGAGTTTTGTAATTTCTGTTGAGAAAATATGGATAAAATATTAATTTTATTTAAGTATTATGGAATCAAAAGTAGAACGAGACATTCGAAAATAGGTATAGAAAACATCACCTTGATACCGTTTAATTACACCAAAGTAATTTTTTATTTTAGGAATCACCCTTCTTTTAAGTCTGACTTTATTTCTTATAATCAGAAGTCGTTTAATCTTGCTTTTAATTGTTTTTTGCTATATTTTAGAAGAAAGTTATCGCTTTTAGAATCAACATTTTCAATAATATTTTCTATCAGTAATTTGGTTAACATTTTGTGTTTCTTTTGCAAAACGTTCAAAAAAGCAAACTCTTTGCAGTTATCATGCATTTGCAAAGCATCTGCAACAGCTGATCGCGGATCAGCAACAAAACTTGGCATAACTGCTGCAGTGATGCACAAACTTGCAGCATTTACGAACGTACCCTCTCATACTATTATGATGCAGAGAACGCTTTCTCAAAAAGGACTGAGACTTTACATGATGCCATACGAAACCAAAAATGAACAAAATATTAGTATATTTAGAAGAAATGTTGTAGATTTTATAAGAAATAATTAAGTTTAGAAGACTTAAACAAATATATTAGTGTCAATACTACTCAATAAAAATAATAATAATAAAAATTAAGGTATAAATTAATGTTTTTAATACATAAAAAACAAAAATTCAATGCATTAACAATAATGTAAAACATTTAACACAACACTTTTTTATTAGGATTGATACCAATTATTTGAATAACGAGCTTTGTTTACTTTTGTTGATTATATGCACATCACTATAGAATTTTGTTAATTTAATTTTAAGTAATTTTGTAATATTTTGTTATTCTTTTAAGTGATTTTAAGTAAATTTGTGATAATTTTAAAGCTTATAAAATAAAATGAATAAAAAAGACTACAAAAGGAAAAGATCTGAAAATTGGGTTTTAAATGCATTTTTATCTTATTTAGATGTGGCTGAAGGAATTAATAAGAGAAAAGGTAAAGATCATTGAGAACAAAAACACGGATGTTAATACAAATCATTCCAAACGAAAAGCCTGGATAGATTTGGCAGACAGGTATGTATAATACATTTATTAACATTTCCAATTTTGTTTTCTTATACAAATAAATTAGTAATATCTTTACTTTTATTTTTAGCTTCAACAGCTTATGTGCAGGTAGCCAACGCACAGTAATTCAATAAAAAAAATCAGTGGGTGGCCACCATAATTGCTGCTAACAAGCAGATATCGGAGTGCCGAAAAGAAATGGGAAGAACTGGTAGCGGTTCCATACCTGCAGAACAACCTTTAAGCAGCGAAGACTTAATGGTGTGGCTTCCAAATGAATTTGTGGTAGATTTTAACGAATTCGATTCCGATGCAATTATAATGCAAGTAAGTATGAATGAACGACTGTTAATAGTTATAAATCAATTATTCCTTTTTCTAAGGCTAACCAAGCTAGCACATCAAAAGAAAATTGTGAAAAAGTAGCCGAAGAAGAAATGCGAAAATGTAACCAATGCCACACCTGTCATAAAAAGGGTTTGTAAATACTCGTTTTTGTATTTATTCTAATAAAGAAATATATAAATGTATGTATGTACATATATTTTTCGTTAGAAAATGTCTGCAAAAAGGCCTGCAGAATACCACATGAAGGATATGGTTGAAATTGACATAAAATGCAGGGATGAGTTGCAAAAACGTCAACTTCAGGTTGAAGAAGCAAAGTTGGAAGTAGAGAAAAGATAGCTGAAAAACTTGGATTTGGAGTATGAGTTGCTGAAAGAGAAAATGGAATATTTTAAGAAACATTCCGTTGGTATGGATATATTTGCTCACTAAATTTAAAGTATCCACTTTTTTAATCAACACAATTTTTTTCGTTATATTAAAAACTTATTTCTTCAAAATTTTTCTTCACAGTATGTACACTATAGTGTATTTCATAATCACCTATCACCTAGGTTCTTTATGTACACTTGTTATGCACTTTATTATTATTATTCACTTTCACTTATAAACATAAACTGTTGTTATCACTTTCACTTACACTATTTGTTTATGTTTCACTCAATTTAATAACAACAAATAATGTTAGAATTATTATTAAAAATACCGTTATATTTATTTATAAGGAAGAACTTTTTGTGAATAAAGATCATTATTGTCCAGCCTTTAAAAATTGGCCTTTAATAAAAATAAATAATACAAGCATTCATCTGCTTAGGCATTTAAGTTGCCGTAACTAAAAAATTAGGTCAGTAGCGTTCTTAAGCGCCGGCAAACGCACAGGCAGGTTTATTCTGTCAGAAACTTAAATTACCACATAACCAGTCACTTACTGGTACATGGCGATCCTGCCAAACAAAGGCAAAAAAGAGATTCCTGTAGAGAATAGTACGAGCTGGCAGTCGGCAACGTTGATGCTCCAGCATACGTACCAACCCCAGTAGAAGCAGGCCCTAAAGCTATAACGGTAGCAGAGTATCGAAAGAGACAGCAGCAGAAATTGGAACCAAAAACTTTCCCGCATTCCAGCAGTAAATAAACCACGATACAAAAGAGGTGGTAAATTCGTTCGCCTTGGCAGGAAGTTAGCCGACTTAAAGAGGATTGTCCAGCTGACCCTCCACCGTCTTGGCAGCGATCCTGCGAAATTTTGAGGGCGATATTTTCCTTGGAGGCGGAATTGGAGCAGCACCGTCGTCACTGATAAAAACAAGAAAACACGAAGCACTAATTTTGATTTATTTTTTTTCGTTAATTTTTTGTATATATATATATATATATATATATATATATATATATATATATATAATTTTTTAATTATTTATATGGATTTAATTTAAATAATCATTTTTCTTTTACTTTTTTTTATTTGTATGCACATTTTTTTTGTCCTCAACCACCATTATGAAATAAAAGAAATATAACAAAGAGGAAATGTCAAATAATATTAGCCTTGCCATAAAGTAGAGTAAGCCAGGGCTGTAAAAACTGGTAGTATTTCAACATAACATAACACAACATAACATTTGTTATGCACTTTATTATTATTATTATTATTCACTTTCACTTATAAACATAAACTATTGTTACCACTTTCAGTTACACTATTTGTTTATGTTTCACTCAATTTAATAACAACAAATAATGTTAGAATTATTATTAAAAATACCCAATTAATTTAATACCGTTATATTTATTTATAAGGAAGAACTTTTTGTGAATATAGATCATTATTGTCCAGCCTTTAAAAATTGGTTTTCAATAAAAATAAATAATAGAAGCATTCATCTGCTTAGGCATTAAAGTTGCCGTAACTAAAAACTTAGGCCAGTAGCGTTCTTAAGCGCCGGCAAACGCTGTTAGAAACTTAAACTACCACATAACCAGTCACTTAACACAAAACGTCACTTTAAAGTAAGGGGTTAACTACGTTAACAATTTTAAAGTTGACGTAGGAGTTACCATACGTTTGTTAAGCTAATAATCGTTTTTGGATGAAACTTTAAGGAATTTTGCTTCACAATGAGTTTAAAGTAGCGTTATCTTTTTTGCATAGGAATATTTTTTTTAAGATTTTTGTACGTCGACGCAGGTTGAGAAATTTTCAACTCGTTGATATTCAAACCAAATAGCGGTTTGTGTTGCTTAGAAAACAAGAACAAAAAAATTATAACACAAATAAACAATAACTGCCCAACGTAGCGGGTTTGTGTTGCAGCAAGTGTTTTTGTTGTGTTTTTAGAAAACAAATACAAACAAATTTTTTTAAGACAACTGCGGAGTGTTCAGAAAATATAGATTTTTTTAAGAAAATACAAGCAAAAAAATGTTAGAGAAAGTGTCGGAATAAAATCTTAGTCCAAACATCTCCAAGCGTAATCATTCATACCCGCAAAGTGACACAGGTAAGAAACATTTATGTGGATATGGAAATATTCAAAAATATATTCTTCAGTAAATACGATATCTACGAAATATTTTTACATATTTTTTTACATATTTTTACAGCGATCGTCAGCCCCTGAAAATGTCAAAACGAATAAATATTTCTACATATTTAGAAAATGTAACCAACATTCCTCTGGAATGTTCAGATGTAGAAAGCGAATTATATGACAGCGACGGTGAATTGTTAGATAGACAAATTGATCCATAAAGCAGTGATGATAACAGTGCTATTGTCGAGAGTAGTGATGAGGAAATTTCTGATGAAAACAATATAAATCAGTCAAATGACGGTGATTGCGAAAATATTCCAAACAAGCGAAGGAAACGATACATGCGATTCCCTTCCAGTTCTGAAGACGAAGGAGGAAGCACCGTACCAAATCAGCAAACTGAAATTGCTTCAGACGGCACTATTTGGACGAGAATTGAAGAAGGAGGTGTTGCCGGTAGACTACCAGTTCATAGTGCTTTCAAAGATGTACACGGGCCAACAGCACATGCTAAAAGAAACATTATGAACGGGAGTCTAAGTAGTGCGTTCCTATTACTGATTGACAACCATATTTTGGAACATATACGAATTTGTACAGAGTTAGAAGGCTCTCGAGTTTTGGGGAAAAAATGGACAATTACGCAAGGAAAATTGAAGGCATTTCTTGCAATACTGTACGCACGTGGGGCGTACGAAGGAAATACTTTGAGGCTTCAATATTTGTGGAACAACAAGTGGGGACCAACATTTTTCTCCAGCACAATGAGAAGACGAGAATTTACTGAGATTCTGCGATACATTCGTTTCGACAAAAGAAATCAGAGGAGTCAAAGGTTACAAACAGACAAATTCGCTTTAGTCTCAGCAGTTTGGGATAAATTTATTGAAAACAGCCAAAATTGCTTCAAACCGGGAGCTCATATTACTGTGGATGAGCAACTTTTTCCATCGAAGGCCAGATGCAGGTTTACTCAGTATATGCCAAACAAACCCCATAAATTTGGGATAAAATTTTGGTTGGCATCTGATGTAGAGACGAAATATGTGGTAAATGGCTTTCCGTATTTAGGAAAAGACGAGACTCGAAATGCATCAACCCCCCTAAGCGAATTTGTCGTTATGAAACTTCTTTAACTGTATACCATGAAGGGTAGAACTGTAACAACTGATAATTTTTTTACAAGTATTCCTTTGGCGTTAAAATTAAAATCTAAAAATACTTCGTTGCTTGGAACAATACGCGCAAACAAGAGGGAACTGCCGAAAACTTGCAAACTGAAAAAAGACAGCATGGCACGTTTCTCAACGTTGTTGTATCAATCCAATGGATGCACACTTACTGTTTATAAGAGCAAACCAAATAAAAAAGTACTTATACTAAGTACGAAACATAAACACATCAAAATTGATAAAGCAGCTAAGAAATTACCTGAAACTGTATCGTTTTATAATAAAACTAAATTTGGCGTCGATGTCACTGATCAAATGGCAAGAAAGTATACAGTGAAATCAGGTTCCAGAAGGTGGCCACTTCAAGTGTTTTTCAATATTTTAAATTTAGCCGGAATCAATAGCTGGATATTGTACAAAAACACAACAGGAGAAAATATCTCACGGAAAGACTTTCTGTTTCGATTAGCAGAAGAACTTGCTGCAGAATATCAGACTTCAAGGCAAAAACCACACGAAGCTGATATACCAACAACAAGACTAAAAATATTTGCAATAAATGCAAAAAAGTCTATGCGGAAAGTGTACACACAGCAAAATCTACATATGTAGAAATTGTGAGCAACAAACTGTAAACAATTAAGTGTTTTATTATTTCACAATATCTATAAATCCATTTATCCATTACAAATAATATTGTTCAACTTTTTTTGTCATTTTTCGAGCGAATAAAGACTGGAAACCACAATAACCATTTTCTCTTATACACCAGTCATTTTGACTGGTTTTGGTAGAAATAGGTATAATTAAATAGCTGGTAAATCTAGTGTTAAAGCTACTTTTACGCGAGCGTAATTTGCCCGGGGAAGTGGTTTGTCAAATGTTATGCCGTGTCAAGTAGTGGAGAATGAGGGTTCAAACCACAGATTAATAACCAGAAAATTCCACAGAATTGTTTACCAAAATAATTGGTTTCCTTTTGAATGATAACAATTCCTAGAATTGTTTCCCAGTTAACAAAGGCATTGCCCTTTCAATTTTATGCTGTTAACAATAAATTTTGTAAAAGTGGTAAACAATTCAAGAGAATTGTTTACTAAAATAATTGGTTCCCAGACAAAACGAAAGTGCTAAGATTTGAACTTTTATTAGTATAAAACCCTCAACTTAGAAGTTAAGAGGGCAGAATAATAATACAGTTTGGACAGTTCAGTTCAGTCAATTAAATTTAAGTGTAATTAGTGATAAGTGTAATTTGTGAAAAGTGTAATTAGTGAAATAGGTAAAATACCATAAGTAATAAATAAATAAATATTTTTTTACAACTAAAAAGAAAAGCAATCTTTATTGGCGCAGTCGGTAGGATCCGCGTAACAAGTGTAAAACTCGTTTTCGTATTAACGATTCAACGCGGACACAACAACGAAAATCAATTTCCTTACAACAAGGAAGAAAATCAATTTCTTCAAAACAAGGAAAATCAATTTCCTTACAACAAGGAAGAAAATCAATTTCTTCGCAACAAGGAAAATCAATTTCCTTACAATAAGGAAGAAAATCAATTTCTTCACAACAAGGGAAATCAATTTCCTTACAACAAAGAAGAAAATTAATTTTTTATTTTACACACACAAACATTTGCCATGACATAAACATGGAGCGTAGCTCCGTTGTCGGCATGTTTGTGTGTGTTTGTGTGGCTTTTCGTCTCATGTTCTCCCACACCACGGTGGTGGTGTGTGCGGTGTGTTATAAATTTTTACCAATCTAGTTTATTCAATGCGTACTTTGACTTTTGTTTATCAGCTTAGAAATATTTTATAAACAAAAATCTATTATAAATGAATTAGTTTTATTAAAATATTTTTAATAAATGTCTGACTTTGAACGTGATTGTTCATATTCTTATTCATTTAAAAGTTGTTCAGAAATGTTAACTAATTAACAAATACGAAAAATTTATGAATTTGCACTTTTATATTTTAAATAAATTTTAATTATTATCAACAAATGCACTTTCAATTTTTTATGCTTTCGGTTGTTACCAATAAATTTTGTACAGAATTCCACAGAATTGTTTACCAAAATAATTGGTTTCCTTTTGAATGGTAACAATTCCTAGAACAATTCAAGAGAATTGTTTACTAAAATAATTGGTTCCCAGACAAAACGAAAGTGCTAAGATTGGCACTTTTATTAGTATAAAACCCTCAACTTAGAAGTTAAGAGGGCAGAATAGTAATACAGTTTGGACAGTTCAGTTCAGTCAATTAAATTTAAGTGTAATTAGTAATAAGTGTAATTAGTGAAAAGTGTAATTAGTGAAATAAGTAAAATACCATAAGTAATAAATAAATAAGTAATTTTTTTACAATTAAAAAGAAAAGGAACCTTTACTATTAGACACGAAAAATTCTGTGTGGCCAGATTCCAGCTTTTGTTAGAGAGGGTAGTAACAGTTCTTGCATTTTTTGTATTACTACCTCTTTCTGATTATAGCTGGAATTTGACATTTTATTTATTTACAAAAATTGTAAAGAAAATTTTGCGAAATATTGTTTTTCATCTATGATATTGTGTTTAATGTTTGATAATTTATCCATAATTAAAGTGATTAATTTTATTTTAATGTTGATAATAAATCTAAAATTAAAGTGATTAATTTTACTTGACGAGTTTTTTTTGTGTGCTCTCAAAATTAAATAAAATAAGGGTTGAAAAATCAACCACGACAACAAAGCACAATATTTAACAGGAAAGATGTGAGTTGAACAAAGTTGTTTTTAATGAAATTATTTGGTTTCTTTCAGGAGTCGCCGCTGCATAATGGGTTGTGCCGAAGGAGAGAAGCTGCACCAGTTCCCGAAAAATCCGGCCAAGTAAGTTTGTATATAAGTTTCATTAGTTACATGCTTGCGGCAGGTTTTGAACATTAGAGGAACTGTGTTCCTTTTCAATGTACAAAATCTTATTTAATTTAGTTTGATTCCTAGATAATTGGAATTGTATGTTTGATGAGATTTTATCTTAGCAAACATATACATATAACAGTGTTTCTCCCGATCAGAAAAATTTAAGGGATTTTAATATAAAAAAGTGCGTGTTAAGCGTTTTAAACAGGTAATTAGCGTTTTAAACAGGTAAGTGTGCAAAATGACTAAAAAAAACCAAAATTTTTTTAGTTGTTCTTATACACTGTAATATTATAAAAACATTTTATAATTTTTTTATTAATTTCTTTTACAGATATTCATCCTTTTTTTAATTTTTCTTAAGAAACTAAATTTTTACCCCAATTTTGTTATACATTTTTTGGTTGATTAAATGAAAACATATGTTTGCAATAGCCATGTGTAGCGGTTTCTTCCAACTAATTGCTTTCAGCGTTTTTGAATATTTTTTTATTCACTTAAACGAAAGCTGGAAGAAAATATGATAACACACTTTTTTAAACGTCACTAGTGAGTTATCTGATTATTCATCTGTGGTTCAAACATAAGTCATAGCCATTATTCTGTAAAGGAAATAGCTGAAACCATACCAGAATTTAATCCTTCAGATGACGCGTCATTGAGTGCTGAGCAGTTTGTTAACAGGGTATATACAGCTATGGTCGCATATCATTTTTAAGAAAAAGCATAAGTTTTGGCGGTGTATAGCAAATTAAAGGGGTCAGCAAAATTATGGTTGGACGGATCAGTGGAGATGTTTTCTTACTGAAAAGAGTTTAGTAAAAATTGGTGGAGGAGTTTGGGGTTCAATTAGATGACACAGAAATACATAGTAGGTTGCAACCAATGAAGGAATAATCGATTACTGTTTTAGGATTTCTGCTGTTAAACGAAAATATAATCTAAGTGATGCTATTTTCGTCATTGCGGAAAATACGTGAAACATTTTCGGAATTTTAAAGAAACACGCCGTCCTGTAGCCTTGATGTATTGCCGTATACTGAAAAGAGGGAGACTGGAAATGTGAAGATAAAAACTGAAAACTTTGATTAGCAGCAAAAGAAAGATATCAAGTGTTTTAATTGTTTCGAAGAAGGACACTTTATCTATAATTGCACAAAACCGCAACGACCTCACTTTAATGATTATCAGAAAGTACATCGACAAGGTGAACCACGAAATTGCGGTAACCAAACCCAAAATGTCCGTAGTATCGAATCATTACATCATATTTTTACCCGCAAAATTTTGGAGCCATGCTCAATGAGGATAAAGGGAATTTGTTGAGGGGTGTACGAACACTGAAATGGTGTTTTAAAGCAGAGGTTAAAGTGGATAAAGTAAAATTTAACTCATTTTTCTACGTTCCGGACGATGATTTATTGGAAGAAAATGTTTTAATTGGTTAGGATGTATTTGAGGGAAAAAAGTAAGAGGCTTGGTGGAAAATGGCCAATTCAGGTTTAGAAAAGGTGTTGTTGATAGTCCAGCTCAAGGGAAGTTCGATATATCATATGGTGACGTAGGAAATTCAACAAAGTCTGTTCTTTTCACGTTAATCAATGATTATAATGATATTTTTGCGGACAGCTTAAGTGAAATTGGTTGTTTATGTGCGAAAAAACCCTTTTTTTCATCTTTCACTTTCTCTGACATTTCTCTTTTTAATCTTCCCTCTCCTTTTTTTTTCTTTGGCGCCTATGCTTTAAATTTGTATAAAATCTCTTTTTACCTTTCACTTTTGTTCTACCCGCCAACCCGAACGTTAGTTTTACGAAATAATAAATCGAAAGAAAAAACCCTAAACTAAAATTCATTTGTTTTATTATATATTTTTGAGGAAAATATTTCACACAAACATTTTTGATCCAATCGATCCGGATTAACCAAAGCCGGTGAAATATTTTTCTTTAAAAATATTTTTTATTTGCAGAATAACAAACCCGAAGGAAGACAACAGCTCTTGTTGCCTGTGCATTATACACTTCAACATTTAAAACCCACCCCCTATTTTTGTACGAAAGAAAGGTAAGTCATTTGTTTTAAATTAACAAGTGATTTATTTACAAAAAAAAGTGTTACATTATAAGGCAAAAAAAGTGGAAAAAATAAATTGTGCATTTAAGAATTAACAAATATTCAACCATATTGAAAAACCGAAGTGCATTTTTACAAAAAACAATAGTCGGCTACCCGTGTGAATTTTATTATTTTTAACATAATTTGTGCTGTATGTTAACTAAAGTCTGTTTTGCTTGTTTAATCGGTTTTAATAAAAGCTTTTGTAAAGCATTAACCCAGTGCTTCTAAAGCTGTTTTTAATAAATACGAACATAGCGCAAAAGAAAATAATTTTACTCGTTGTTTTTTAGTTAACAAAACAGACGGACGGCCGTGTTGTGATTTTTAATTTAATTTTATATTAAATGCAATTTGTGAAGTGTGATTTAAAACACAAACAAAATTAAATAAAAATTTTCTGAACGTTTGTTTGTATGTTAATGCATGCATAATTCTTTCTCTCTCTCTCGGTTGTTGTTTGTTTATTTATTTATTTTTTTTTTTTGCTTGCTTTTATATTGTAATAGTCCATTTACATTATACCAAAATCTAGTACATTTGATTTGAGATCTTTTTAAAAATCTGTGTCGTTTACACTGGGTTGTTTTTGACATTAGCAAGATTTCATTTTTATAACAAAAACAGTGAAATAATATAAAGAAATAATAAGGAATGGAAAATAAAAAACACCTTTTCTTATTTTGTGCATCGAGAGCAAAAAAAAAAATCCAATTAGACATAACCCTGTTGCGTAAAAAAAGCGTAAGCATTGGTTGAACATAAAATTTCAAAAATTAATTCAAATGCATTACTACACCCAATTGCTAAATAGCAGGATGGAATGGACACACGTAAGTTAAAATAAATAATAATAACAACTTTTCTTTCTACATATTGCTACACATGTAGCAGATTCGGAAGGAAGGAAGATGTTCCTAATTTGTCGGATGAAATGTTTGTCGAAACTTTTATGATGAGCCGCTAAAGTTTTCAGTTGTAATCCTTAAAACTTATATCCTTAAACAAAAGTGATACAACTTTCAGAAATTGTATTGCTCTTCAAAAACGGATTGCTAAAGGTCTTTATTGCCTCAAGTCTTCTTCTGAATACGCATCAATTGTACACATGTTTGGAAATTATTTATATTTTTAACTTCATTTGCACCATCCATTTTATTTTCTTCTATTTTTTTAATTAAAATTTTTATATTTTTTTAAATTTATTTTGTTTGTTTTGATTTCCAATTTAACGTCATTTTTTTAAAAGCGTAGTATTTTTTGAAAAAAAAAAATCATAGTTGCACCACAAGTACAGGTAGATTTTGAGTAGATTTTATTAAAATCTAGTGGCAAAGTAGATTTTGTTTTGTATAGGAAATCTAGTAAAATACAACTAGATTTGGCTTGAAATCTCGAAATGACTAGATATTGGTATAATGTAAATGGACTATAACACACATTACATTAGTGTTGCAAAAGTTCAGAGTGAACGAATAATACGAGTACTCGGTTGTTTTATAATATTTATATTAATTTTTACCCGACAAAAATTAAATTCTAATAAAATATTGCGCATTACGTGAATTTTTTGATTTGATTTGTTTGTACCCGAAACAAGTACTCATCGTTTATTCGTGCAACACTTTTGTTGTTTTAAATTTTATACCTTTTTATTACTTTAGTTATTTTTTATTTAAATATAAAAAGGTTTCATACCCCGTTTTATCAAAATCAGTTTGATTTTTTTACTCAATTATTGTTTGCTTTTTTTCAAAAGTTTAATTTTTACCCCTTTTTATTTATTGCCTAATTTATTAGCTATTTTTCGGTATTTTTCTCAAAAGTAATCCACCACCCATATTTCGTTAATTAGCTAATAAGTTATTTATGCACAAATCAATTTTTAAGATGACGACAGTAAATGATTTGATTAGGAATTGCGATCGTTTGGTCGATTTTGAGGCCTACGTTAGTATTGTTCCACCCGCGGAACATAGCATTGGTTCTTTAAGTATCCATGAGAAAGAATTGCATCGCTTATGGGAAGTAGTAAGAAAATCCTACGATGCTTTATTAATTTTAGCCGAAAGTGATCCGAAGATTCAGATTATTGAGGTGAAGCAAAAATACATGAGTTCGTACGGCACGTATGTACGTGACGCCTCCCTCATAACGGATCACTTAGAGCGTTTAAAGGAATCCTCGAAAAACGAGAAGGCTCAGGAGCCTAATTTTATTCCATCTGCTCATTTACCCCCTTGCGAAATAGATCCCTTTTACGGAGATTATTTGAAGTGGCCTTCATTACGCAAATCATTTAAATGTATGGTAGCGGATAACCCCAGAATTGACCCTGCTTCGAAAATGTATTACCTTTTGCAATACACTAAAGGGGAGCCACATAAAATGATCCGTACATGCCCATTGACTAAAGATGGTTTTCCCATTGCATGGAAAAATCTCATGGACAGATATGAGAACAAACGCGTTCTCATTAAAGCCCAGTTGAAAATTCTTTTGAATATCAACCCCATTACCCGCGAAACTGGCCCAAATATTAAAGAACTGCAGAGAACCATTAATGATTGTATTACTAATCTGTCGCTGCTCAATGTAAAAACTGATAGCTTGGACGTTATTTTTGTCTACATTGCTTCTACAAAACTCCCCGACCCACATTAAGTCTGTGGGATCAGTCAGAGAAGCGTGATGTGGACATGCCATTATGGGATGAAATGGATAAGTTCCTAACAATGCGTTACAAGACCCTGGAATCCGTTTATGATATTAGAGGATCCCATCTAAATCCCCCTCAAAACCCCATTAAGAATCATGTTTCGAGTAACACGAAAAAACCCTCTAATGATTCCCGAAAAGTTAAAGCATTTGTTGCGAAGACAAATCAGGGCCAGAATGTGACGCAGTGCGTTTTATGTCTTAGGCTTTGTCCTGTATTTTTAGGTCAAACTGTTGATGATCGATTATCCACTGTAGAGAGGCTTAGATTTTGCACAAACTGTCTAGCGTCATCCCATGAATATAGAGCGTGCAAAAGCGTTAATGTTTGTTATATTTGTAAGCAGAAACATCACTCTCTTCTGCATAAAAATTCTACTCGAAACCCTGATCGCCCAAGTAACTTTACGCATCCTAATCCATCTCGCTCGAACCCTCCTAATCCTTCCAGTAATGGAAATACTTTCAGCAGTTCCGACATTCATGGCTCAAATTACCTCGACTTCAAGCGCAGCTGGATCGTTTCAGTCTTATGCCTCGCATGTCGATTCAAACCCCCAATCTACAATATTGCTAGGGACAACTTGTGAAGTTTTTTTCGGCGATATGAAATGCATGGCAAGGGCGCTAATCAATCCTGCTTCTCAAGCCACTTTTATTTCCCAAAAGTTGCAAAGAAAATTATGTTTACCCACAATGTCGTCTGCTACGGCAAAAATTACTGGTCTTAATGACAGTTTAATGGCGACTGCTTCTAAGATATGCTTAATCACAATTGGTTCTAAATCAAACCCAGATTTTAGACTTCAATGTGAGGCATATTTCGTAGAGAAGTTAACTGGCCGGTTGCCAACATGTACAATTGCTAACATCAACCCGTCTAATTTCTCTAAAATCGATAAGACTGATGTAAGTTTTACCCGAATGGATCTGCTCCTAGGAGGAGATGTATACCCCCAGATATTATTACCGGAAGTAGAAAAGCACCCCCGATGACAACCTTATTGCTCAAAATACAATGTTTGGTTGGATTGTTACTGGTAAAGTGTTTCACTGCAACCCCCTGAATACGGTTAATTCATATTTTAGCCATATTGATTTAAATAAACAACTATCTCGGTTTTGGGAACTCGAAGAGATACCGAAAGCAACTCAATTGTCCGAAGCTGAGAAATTTTGTGAACAATATTACCAGTCGACAACCTTCAGAAACTCCGATGGCCGACATTGAGAAAATGTATCGGCATATTATTGTTCATCCTAATCATACCCCCTTTCAGCGGATATTATTCCGCGAAATCCCGAAGTCGAAGTCAAGGATTTCGAGCTTCAAACGGTGACATTCGGAGTAAACTGTGCGCCGTATCTTGCCATTCGGAATCTAATCCAATTGGCATACGAATGCGAAGCTCAAAATTCTGCAGTGTCCGAAATATTGCGAACCCAAATGTACGTCGATGATGTTCTTGCTGGTTCGTATTATTATACGACGTAATGATCTAATAAACGTTCTTGGTTCTGCTGGCTTTGTTCTGCGGAAATGTACTGCGAATCATAAACGTTTATTAGAGGATTTACCCTGCGAGAGTCTGTTAGCAGCAGACTTCTTGAAATTTTCGGACGCGAGCACGACTAAGACACTTGGCCTGCGATGGAATGCCTGTTCCGACAGCTTCTATTTTAAATTTGTTACGCAGCCGAATAGGGACTTTGTTACAAAACATGCTGTCTTGTCAGAAATAGCAAAGCTATTTGACCCTGCCGGTTGGCTTGCCCCTAAGATTATTGTCGCTAAGATAATAATGCAACAGATTTGGAAAGACAAGACAGATTGGGATGAATGTTTAAACCCCTTAACTCTAAACCAATGGCACGCTTTTTTAGAGGACTACCCGGAAATTGAGAAAATTAACATTCCAAGATGGGTTAATTTTCACCCCGATTTTGATGTAGAGATCCATGGTTTTTTCGATGCTTCTGAGAAGGCATACGCAGCAACTCTGTATATACGAGCTATTTGCTAATAAGAAAATAACAGCACATCTGCTTATGGCTAAGACAAAAGTTGCGCCGGTTAAATGTGAGACATTACCCCGTCTAGAGCTCTGCAGAGCAGCACTGGCCCAATTTTGTTGCAAATTGAGTTGCGTTTATTCTGAAATAAGTCGGCACTGAGGATTGGTCTCATGTTGACTCTCGGAATAACCCCGCTGATATGGCAAGCCGAGGATCTCTTGCTCAAGATTTAGTTGAAAACACTTTATGGTGGAATGGCCCGCAGCGGTTAAGCCAGTCTGAGGAAAATTGGCCCCGGACGAAAATTACTTATCACACTAATCTCGAGACAAAAAATATAATGACTCTTTTCACCCACTCTAATAGCACTAATGATATTCTGAAGAGGTTTTCTAGTTTACCCCGAGCAATGAGAGTCATTGCCTACATTTTTCGTTTCTATAATAGAGTGCGAAAGTGTGACTGTGTTTATGATTCCCATCAGTTATCTAGGTCGGAGATAATATTTGTGAAAACACGCTTAACCCTTTTATCTCAACATTTTTACTTACCTGAATACTCATGTCTTCTGAAGGGCGAGAGTTTACCCCGAAATAGTAAATTAATCTCGTTGAATCCTTTCCTTGATTCAAGTGGACTCATGAACGTTTTCCCAAAATTCTACCCTATTATGCACCTTTAACTCGGTTATACTTAACCTTTGTCCACAAATACTCGCTACATGGTGGAAATGCGTTATTGGCACGACTCGTTAGAATTGAATTGAAATTTAGTTCGTACGATTGTGAACAACTGCAAGGATTGCGTCATTTATCGTAAGCAGATTAGTCATCACATGATGGCTGCTTTACCCCCGGAAAGAACGTCTATTGACAAGCCCTTTGATTATACTGGCGTCGACTTTGCAGGACCATATGACATTAAATCCTACATTGAAAGAGGTTGTCGAATGTGCAAAGGTTATGTCGTAGTGTTTGTTTGCTTTGGTACAAAAGCAATTCATTTAGAAGTGACCGAGGATATGAGCTCAGAAGCTTTTCTAGCAGCATTTACCCGTTTTATATCCCGTCGTTCGGCACCATGACATATGTACTCTGATAATGGCACAGCTTTCGTTGGTGCTCAAAGTTACTCAGTATTGATCGAAGGAAGTTTTTACATGAAATAGGATCTAAAGTTCAGACCCTTAGTCCCGATAATCCGTTGAAATGGCATTTTATTCCCCCTGGCGCTCCTCACATGGCTGGTTTATGGGAAGCCGGGGTGAAGAGTTTTAAAACCCATTTGAAAAGAATTTCTAATTCACAGAAATTTACTTACCCCGAATTTGAAACCATGTTGACTCGTATTGAAGCTTGTTTGAACTCCAGACCCTCATGTGCAATGAGTGATAAGCCAACTGATTTGGTTCCTTTAACCCCCGGTCATTTTTTAGTCGGACGTCCGCTACTGGGGCCTGCAGAGCCTGACCACTCAGAGTTATCCTAAAGCCTTGCCAACAGGTGGCAGAAGCTTAAAATTCTTCACCACCAATTTGCCTTAAGATGGAAAGAGGAATATTTAATGGAGCTCCACAAACGGACAAAGTGGAAGTTTCCTAATAGGGACTTTGTAGTTGGCGATTTTGTTGTAATCCGTCAAGATAATTTGTCCCCAAATTGTTGGAGATTAGGTCGCTTAGAGAAGGTCTATTCTGGTCAGGATTCTAAAGTTAGAGTCGCTGACGTAAGAACAGCTTCTGGCATTATTACCCGGCCAATTGTGAAACTTGTTCTCCTTCCCAATTCAAACCCAAATTAATATTGTTTTTTTCTCCCTATTCTCTTGTTTTTTATAACCCCTAGATTTTTAAAATGTCTCAAACTTCGGCCCGCTTTGAGGTTCACCGTCCTGTCAATGAATCAACAAGAAGTAAACCCGAAACAAAACCACATACCCAGCCGTTACCACAGCACTCCAGTTATGCGAAGGACACTGCAACCATTGTCATCAACGTTCAGAATGGGTGTATATCTTAAGAGTATTTTTATTCATTATATTATTTTTTGCATCTTTTTTCTATTTATTTTTATCAATGAATTGTATTTTTTAATTTTTATCGATATTTTTTTTCATCTTCCACTTTCTCTGACATTTCTCTTTTTAATCTTCCCTCTCCTTTTTTTTCTTTGGCGCCTATGCTTTATATTTGTATAAAATCTCTTTTTACCTTCTCGCTTTCACTTTTGTTCTACCCGCCAACCCGAACGTCAGTTTTACGAAATAATAAATCGAATGAAAAAACCGTAAACTAAAACCCATTTGTTTTTATTTTATATTTTTGGAGAAAATATTTCATACAAACATTGGTAAAACTCATGTAATAGAATTAAAAATCGAACTTGATACCGACAGGCCAATAGCGCCGATGCCGTACCGAATACCTAAATCAAAGAACCGAAAAGTAAACGAGATGGTTTAAGATTTGCTTAAGAACGATATTATATCCCAGTCCGATTCAGAATATGATAGCCCGATCATTCTAGTAAGAAAGAAAGACGGTACGGAACGATTTTGTGTAGTCTATAGGAGATTAAACCGACACATTAGAAGTCAAGTATATCCAATGCCTAACATCGAGGAGAGTTTGCAGGAGACAACAAGATATAAATTATCTTCAACACTTGACTTAAATAGTGGTTAATACCAAATACCAGTAGAACCTCAGAGCCTTTTGGGCTGAAAACTCACCAATAGCTTTTCAACGTTTAATGGCGAAACTTAAAGTCGGGACCTTCCCAGGAGATATGATCCATTATATGGGCGATATTCTTGTTGGAGCCGAATCGGAATTCGAAATGATAGAAAAACTAAGACATATTTTTGAAATACTTCGAGAATTTAAACTTGCGTTGAATCCCCGTAATAGTAATTTCTTTCATCGTCTGGGTCATCAATTAGCAGAAGACGGAGTTCGACCGGGAAAAGTTAAGACTGACGACATTATCAATTTCAATTGTCCTAAAACTATTACGGAGGTCCGCCGTTTCCTTGATTTAAGCGGATATTTTAGAAAGTTCATTCCCGCATATGCCGTAATTTTCAAACTATTGCGCCATTTGTTGCGTAAAGATGAAACTTTCAGATGGGGCGACTTACAACAAGAAGCTTTCCAAGAATTAAAAGATGCGTTAGTTTCGAAACCAGTACTTACGGCTTATGATGTCAAAGCTCAACATCAGCTTCACACTGATGCTAGCTCAATTGGTCTGGCTGCAGTGCTTATGCAGAATGTAAACGGTACGTGGAAGCCAATTGCGTATTACAGTCGCTCTACCAGCTCAACCAAAAAACACATGCATAGTTATGAATTGGAAACGCTAACGGTAGTGGAAGGCTTAGAACGTTTTAAATAAAACACATGCATAGTTATGAATTGGAAACGCTAACGGTAGTGGAAGGCGTAGAACGTTTTAAATATTATGTGTATGGTAAGCCAGTAAAAGTAGTAACAGATTGTATAGCTGTTAAAACAGCCATGACAAAAAAGTAAATAATTTCTCAAAGCTTGAGCCGGCTCAGTTATAGCCGCCGTATATAACAGCTGCGCCGTAGCTTAACTGGCGATGTTTCATTTTGCAGGTGTGTATTTAAATTCAGTATTTTTTGAAATAGCAAAAGTTTAGTACCATTTTTCTTCATAAATACACACCAAACTGTGCCGTTAGTTTTTATAGCGTCATTTGAAGAGTGAACGTGCAATTAATAACAAGTAGTGGTTAAATAAATATTAAAAAAAATGCAAAGAGTTGTGTCGGACTTTTTTAAAAAGAAAAATTTGAATAGTGAGAATGAAAGTTCATCCGATTGTGAGGAGTTAGTTGGTATTGCAAAAACTATAAAATATTACCAACAACTCCTAATTAAAAAAGAAAATATCAAAGAAGTGGCATATATAAAAACATGTGATGGTAGCGCAGAATGTTGGCGGTTTTTTGGCCATCTTTATATACATAGCAAAAAAGTATTAGCAAAATACAAATTTTGTTTGCTATGCTTTACATCCGAAGCCAAAATTTTAAAAGGGTAAGTAAAAGACAAATACTATAGCATACTTTAAAAAAATTTTTAATCTCCTGCCTCATTGTCACTACGGAGCACCTTACATTTTATACTTGGTGTCATAGCAGACATAGTATTTCATAACCCGTGTTAATATCAAATGTTTAACTCTAACGGTTCAAAAATGAGGCTGTATAGGTTAAATTCAGGTCATTATTAACACACCCTTAATTTCTTGTATTTGAGACATACTAAAGTGTGTGTAGCGACGTGAATTTTACTATACAACTTTAGTTTTGAACCGTTACTCGTAGAATTAAACATTTGAAATTTACACAGGGTATGTTAGGTTACGTCTGATATAGCGACAAGTATATAAAATAAAGGGTTTTACGATAGTCACTTTTTTTTACGAAATTTGCTTTTTTCGAATTCTTTAATTTAATTTAAAATCTTCATATAGTATATATGAAACAAGTTAAAAAATAAAAGAATAAAGGGTGTGTCAACAGTAATGTAAATTTTACTTATACAGCATTTTCGTTTTAAAGAAAATTTCAAATTTTTTAATTCAAGTAAATGAAAATAAAAATTTTGGTAAGATTTTGTTCATTTAGTGAAATTCCAATTTATTGGTAATCTGAAGCTTTTTTGCTGAATATTCAGTTTTAAGTAAAAATTCCAATTTTTTATTTAAAAAAAAGTATAAAATTTTATATAAAACAATAATTTTTACTTATACAGCATTGTTTTTCTATTTTTGTTCTTGTTTTATATAAACTGTCTGAAAATTTTTAATTACTACTTGTAAGAGTTCGAAAAAGGCAAATTTCGTGAAAAAAGTAACTACCGTAACGCCCGTTGTTTTAATTACGTGTCGTTGTAAAACTGAAGGTATCAACAATTCATCGTTTGGCCTAATAATACATCTTTACGATTTTGCAAAGCAGAATTTTTTTAAAAGATTTAAAATCTTAAAAATCCACCTTGTAGCAGCATTGTTAGACCCATGCCAAAAGAACTAGTCCGCTTTAAATAAATACACCCTACGAATTCCGGAAAATGAAGTTATGCCAGATACTTTTTTGTTAGAAAAGGATTTTGAAAACCATAAAACAAAAGAGAGTTTAATATTGGACGAAATAAAAAACCGTGGAATTGACAAATTTTATTCATCTGACGAGCCACAACCAAAGAAAGAGGTAAAAATTAAAAAAAAATATTTTAGATAATATTTCATATTAATTGTTGCAAACATACATATATTTTTAAAGAAAGATTCAGAAACTCGACAAAAAATTTTGGATTTCTTATCTGAGTCGGGAGAGTGCACAATGAGGGATTCAATTTCGTTAGAAATCCAGAGATATTTTGATGTTTCTGTTTATGAGGCAGAGAGTCTTGATTGGTGGAAAGAAAATCAAGAGGTACAATAAAAAATTATTAAAAATTGATCTAAAGTTGTTTTTGTTTGTTTTAAGGTTTTCCCGAGAATTTCAGCACTAGCAAACATCTGCTTTGGAATACCTGTCACGTCAGCTTCTTTAGAAATAGCTTTTTCAATGGCTGGTACTTGCATTACTGAGAAGCGAAGCCAAGTAAATCCGTCAACAGTAAAAAAGCAACTTTTCATCCACGACAATTTTACTAGCATTAACTATAATCTTTAGTTAGTTATGTAAGTACGCTTAACCACAAGATAAATGGGTTTGCATTATAAAACCTTTACTTATTACTTTTTATTTATTAAATATTATTTATAATAACATTGCCGAATGGAAGGTTTAATATGTTAAAGCTATTTATCGGGCAGACAAAATCCTGACTTTACAGCAAGTTGAAATAATGGCCCCTAATTTTGTGATTAAATGAAATACTAGGTCTTTTCAGTAACTTTACTAACACAAACAAGCAACCAGAAATTAAAACAGAAATTTTTAAAGTTATTCTTCCAAATGTAAAAAAATGAAAAAAGTAAACGCTTTTTTATCAAAAATTAGCAAAGAAAATTGTTGTAGCTTTGGGAATGATATATAAGACTCAAAAATCACACGGTATGACCATTAAATAGTACCATTTTTAAAGAAAATGTACTACAGTGAAAAAATGCATAAAACAATAGACCAGTATAACAACAAGAAAAATTAAAAATAATACTATAAGTAACCAAATAACAAAAATGTGTATATAAAATGTTTTATATTTTTTTAGTTATCAGGTAACTTTCAAAACCGTTTATGATGTGTTTTCTAGTTAGTATAAGAAACATTTTTATTGTGATTTATATATAAAAATATTTACAATAAAAATAGTCTAAACTTTATAAATGTGCATAACTTATTTACAATTGTACATAAAACTTGCACTATTCTTATTAAATTGGTACCGAAAAAAAGCATTACATTGTTATTTTGCCATTTTTAATATAAATTATAAAATCAAGCCGATATTTCAGCCGCCGCCGATTCTCTGCTGTAAACGCCGCCGCCGCCGAACATTTTTACTCGCAAAGCCGCCGCCGATAAAATGGCATCGACTTGTTTCACTGCTTCGCATTCAGGACTATGACGTTGAGATCGAACACCGGTCAGAACAACAGATGGCGCACGTTGATGCCCTGAGCAGAACGCCTGAAGAAAAATCCATAAAAATAGAAGCTGCTTCATTACGAATCGATAAAGCAGACATCGATATGAGTGACTAGCTACTTTCCATGCAGCTGCATGACGAAAACTTCAAGAAATAGTAAAACGAATAAGGAAGAAGGATAAAGAAATACAGAAGTGTTACGTTTTAGATCGGTTGTGTAGAATACAAAGCAAGAAAAAACTCTGGATAGTGCCAAAATCACTTCGTTATAAAATTACTCAAGACGCTCATGAGGACGGCGGGCATTAAGCGTATATAGAACAATTGAAAGAATACAACAACTGATGTGGTTTCCACGCATGAGAAATTTTGTAAAATCACGTGGTAAAGCATGCGTTCAATGTGCCTACAATAAACAACAAGGAGGTAATAAGGAAGGAGAATATCACTTCAGCAACATCGAGCCAATACCATTTAAGACCTTACATCTCGATCATTTGGGCCCTTTTCCCAAGCCAAGCAAACTCAATGAAAATAATAAATAAATTTGTGATGTTAGATGAAGTTACCAGTTTCTTTAGAACACCAGAGCGAATAATTACGGATCGTGGCACAGACAATACTTCAAAGGACTTCAGAAAATATTGTAGTGATATTTCAACAAAACAGCTTCTTAACGCCGTTCGTACCTTTAGAGCAAATGGTCAAGTGGAACGAATGAACCGCACAATTTTATCAATGCTACTGCCGTCTACTGAAAATTACCGTCAGCGGGACGCTGCATTGCGTAAGTTCAATGGTCAATTAATGAATCGGTAAACTCGACAACTGGTTGCTCTTCTCATGAAATACAGTACGCTCGAGACATTTTGGAAACAAATTGGTGCTATTACTGCAAGATGACAATTTACATTCAGCGTCGTGTGAAGAACGACTTACTAACATTGGTGAACTACGTGAATCGGCTGCCAAAAATATTGCAGCTTACCGTGAAAAAGCCAAACTACGGTTTGACAAGGCACATTTAAAATCGAGGCAATACAATATCGAGGATTTAGTTCTTGTCGGCAATGAAGCTCTTCAAGAAAGTTAGAACCCAGATTTAAAGGGCCGTTTCAAGTTACCAAGATTCTTGATAATGACCTATATGTTATTGAAGACGTTCCTGGCACGAACCGAAAACAATTCTATTACTGTTCTGTTAAAACTTTGGTGCTCGCTTCCATCTTTCGAGAGTGATGATTCCGTTTCTTCCAGCGAAGACGCTGAATAGTCAAGAGTGGCCGAATGTAAAGTAAAACGGTAAATCTTTTGATGCTTATGTGTTGTGTTATTTTATTTTCATTGAAATTCCTTATATTTATGTTGTGTTATTTTATTTCCATTGAAATTCCTTATATTTAGTTTCTTAAATTTACTTTAGTCAGTCTCTTTTGAACCCTCAAAGAAATAACATTAAATAAACGTGTTAAATATGAAAGTTCGGTTGTTTGTTTAATTTAATTTAATTACATAGGCTTTACTATAGCTCATATTAAGGGCCAGTTTGAGTCAATATCAATTGGTTCAATCTGAATTAGCTTCTGTTTTACCTTATGAATTTGCATATTAATATTTTTCTCAGGAAGAATATACAGCATCACCTCAAGGAGAAATATAAAGCAGTGTCAGTTAATTTCACAATAACATCTGGAGACTAAAAATATCTTACCTATTAATTTCAAAATTGCAGATTCATGATATGTAGTAAATCCTCTTGGACTAATTCCTACTTCATCTCCAGAAATTATGAAAATTTTATAAGCACAACCTTGGGAATGCAAAGAGTGGGCTGAGTGCAGCCAGGGAGGTAGATAGAACACAAATAAAGTCTCTGACTCTATCAGAGAGAATTCAGACATACAAAGGAGAATTCACAGTGCTAAACATTACAAGTCCGGATGGGAACATATACACATTGTCCACGATTGCAATTTCTACAACTCCCAGACCTTAAATTAATCTCACGTAGTCATAAACATTTTAAAGATGCGGCAAAAGCATATGATAGATAGATTCCTATTAAAACTTTAGAAGAAATTGACGAACAAATTACACAAAATACACCTACATAAAAGAATTATTAGCTTTTCAATTTAACAGCCAATTTCACAATGAAGAAAGAAAACTTAAGCGAAAGAAAGTCAGTCACTCACTTTCGAGCCTTTTTGGATTTCTGAATGTCACTCACTTTCGTTCGCATGCATTTACGTTTGTAAATACTTCTTTCTTACGTATTAAGAAGCAGGTGTGGTACCAGATCGATAGTTTCTATACATTTTAGTGATTTTCTTAAAAAACGAAAAAATGAAAAGATAAACTAATAGTGAAAAAGTGCTAATAATTGAATTAATTGTGCTAAACGAATACGCAAAAAAATACCTAAAAGTGTTTGGTCTTAGCTCAAAATTAACAACTAGAAGTTAATTGCCAATAACAAGTTCTTATTGCTTTAGCCCTAGCAAATCTCCACTCATAGTAATAACCACTCCAATTTAAAAATAGTAAGCTTGAATATAATCTTACTTTTTTAAAAGCAAGCGTTTATATAAGCTTTCTATTTGTCGGCACAGGTGGATTTAAAAATTGCTGTTAATTTTTTGGACACTTCAGATAATGATGGTATACCACTTAATCGTAGGGAACTGAGAAATATGTATAATGTTTTATAGCTGCCCACGAATCAGTAAGTATGGTATATTAATTAAGGTATTTGAAAATTATGTTTCGTTTTTTGAAAATTTACATCAAATTTCCGCGTGACAAGACATTTTTCGCTGCATTTTAGAAAAATTTCAAACAAAGAGTGCTCCATCTTATAAAAGTACCTCTTAACGTCCAGATGTCAAAATGGCTCCATTTTTACGATTTCTGGCCACTGGGAGCTACCAGCGGACAGTGGGCAACGAAATCATCTCGTCCGCATCTACGTTATCAGTGTGCCAAATTGTTACGGAATGTCTTTATTTTTTTTTAAATCACATAAGCAGAGAGTGGATAAGAATGGTTCGTCCTGAGGATGAAAGTTCGAATAAGTAATTGTTTTTTGAATCGACGGGATTTCCTGGGGTAATTAGTTGCGTTGATGGAACGCTCGTTATAATTAAGTCGCCGGGAGATAATCTTAAACACCTATATTACAATAGAAAAGGGTATTCTAGTATAAATGTCATGGTGGTAAGTTACTTAAAAACATATATTTTTATAAAAAAAAACCTAATTAAATTTGTTTGCGTATTTTCAGATATGTGATTACAAAACATACATAATGTATGTCGACGCCAGGCATCCTGGTGCAAACCATGACGCAAAGCGTTGTAGATTGCAACCTGCAAACAAAGTTTGAAAACGGGCAAAGAAACACGGGGATTCTTGATGCTATATATTAGTTTTAAATGTTTGTGCAAATTCTCTTATAGATTTTCTTCTTTAATACGCAGGTGATGCTGGTTATAAATTAAAACCGTATCTAATGATGGCATTTAGGAATCCAAGCAACGCAGAAGAAAGGCAATACAACAAAAATCATGCAAGTGCACGCAATGTTGTTGAGCATTGCTTTGAAGACCCCCTTCCTCGAAAAGGGTCTGTAGTTAACGTTACTTGGGGGACCTAATCCAGAAGTCTCGGGATGTGGATAATTGAGCAGCAGTAGTTAAACCTGCTTAGTCCTATTCTGGTTTCTACTGTGTACAAAAAATGGACTAACCTTTTTAGGGAGGCGGCTAGGTGAAAGAAAAACGCCAACACAATCTAATGAAAAAAGTCAGTATACACTGAACCAAAAGTTAAAGGTAATATTAACGAAAAAACTTAGTAAACACCTAACGAAAAACATCGTTAAAACAACTGAAGTTTTATTCAAATAAATAGAAAATTTATTAATATACACAAATTTTTTTCAAATATTATAATTGATTTTTGTGAAAAATTTAGTAAAATATAATCCATTAACTTCAATAAAATTTAATATAACACCAAAATTTTATTATACCGACACATTTTTAATTAAAACAGTGGTAAAAAAGTAAAAATGTATCGTAATCAAAACTACACTAAATAATGTTAAATTAACATCATTAAAGGAAGTTAACTTGAATAATGTTTCGTTAATTTTACTTAATTAAACTTTTAAAAAAGTGTTGTTTTAAATATCAATTCGTGAAAGCAAGAATAAGAGATAACATAAAAACGTATAGTAGATTTGACGAAATTTTTGTAAAATTCTACTATTTTAATTTATTATAACGGAATACAATTTCTTGGATAACTTAAAACTGGTAAAAATTGACTCCGTATTGCAAGACCGTATTACGGATCAATCTAATAAGCTTTTATTTGAATCTATGAACCAAATGAATACATTAGTGAAAGTAAGGTCAATTGAACTTTGAAAATAACTTGCTTATTTCTTTCAGATTGTCGTTGTATATGCATTTTTTTTATCTTCTACATACCATCAGCTAAAATTTTTAATGTTTCAAATGGGAAAAAATATGTACCGGGTTTTCTATACGAGACTCCCAGAGAAGTTTTATAATTGAGAAAGCTGCGTTTGAGCAAGAATTACAGAAAAATTATGAAACAAAAGTGCAAATACAGCCATTATTATTAGTTTCGGGTTCAATTTTAGAACCAAAGGAAATAATTTATTATTTTGAAGGTATCAAATACCGCATGCATTCCGCATTAGATGCGATTGATATTTGCTTCAAATTATTCTTTGCTTTAAATTTAGAATATCCAAAAGAATTATTGCTAGTTTAGACCTTTATTCTATTATAACAAATACTGACTGCAGCAGCCCTTAGATTAACTCCTTAATTTCAAATTTAAAATAGTTTTATTTTAAGCACTTTTGAAAAAATTTACATGCATTTATAACTTATAGTTATGTACGTAAGTTTGTATAGATATGTCTATTATATTGAGAGAAAATATATGTTTTTTGTTTTGTTTCCAACGATATTCAATGGTTCGATTTACGCTGAATTTCTTTGCTTGGTAAATTCCAAAAAATTCAAAAATTCCTAAATTTTAGGTCAACAAGATGTATTAATGATTTTTCCATTTTACCAAGCAATCAACTTCAGTTTGATCGCACTAATGTACATATGCACATTATATATGTACGTTTATATGAATCCATAAGTATATATTTAAATATGTATTAATTAAAATTGATGGTAATATATGCATTTATATCAATATTTCACTACTTTACTCTTTATAATGCATTAAAAAATTGTCTTAGATAGTAAAAGTAAATTTTCCTACAGGGGTTTACAAACTCAAATAAAACGATGTTGTTTAATTGAATTTTATTTTTTCAAAATAAATAAAAAATTTACTATCATATACTAAATTCATTACTTCAATCGAATAAAATTTCTTCAAAATAAATAAATTGTTTAAACTGACGGCGTTAGTTTGTTATTACATATAACTGTTTTTTATTTAATTTAACTAAATTTTCGTCAAATTTACACCTCACTAAATAACGAAACAATAATAGTCAAAGCAAGCGAAGAAATTTCTTGTATTTAACTATTTAATTATAAATATATTACATGGCGATCCTGCCACTCTTTTAAAAATTCTCAATCCGCCCAAACAAGATAAAAGTCTTTTAGAAATTCTCAATCCTTTGCATTAACGATCCTGCCACTACATTTTATTAGTCCTAGAACGATAATCTCGGATCTTTCATATTTAAATTCCTGACAGAGAATATTGCCAAAATTTTTTTCTTCAATTCTTTTGAATCAGTTTACAAATCCTTACAACTTTATAAACCTGCAAGAAGAAATAAGCCGAAGTTTTCAAAAAGGGGTAGAATCATCAGAATACGTTTCAGTTAGTAGTACACCATTAGTACCCCGTACACGTCATCTCCAAAAAAACGCCGGACCAAAACCTATAACCATCGAGGAATACAAAAACAGAAAAAAAGACAATAGGAAAGGAAATCAAATTTACAACCCCTATGAAAAGAGGAGGAGAAAAGGGAAAGTCCCAACAAGCCTATGCTGCTGCGAAACAAAAAGGCTACTAATGCAGTAATTAATAATTAATAAAAAATATATTTTTTAACATATGGACCACATTATAGAAGAACTTAATTAGATAATTGTAGTAGTTGTTTGTTCTTCGCCCATAGTGTTAAACCATACAGCTGTTTACTGATGCATTTGTGACAACTTTACAAAATCTAAGTTTGTATTGTGATTTTGGAACTATACGTGAAGAGCTGCTAAGGGACATTTTGTTATGTGGTATATCTCTAGAATTCAAAGCAAAATGCATCTAAATTAGAGCAAACACTAGAAGCAGAGCCAGTGATTAAAATTTTTAAGAAAAGGAATTTCAAGAATGTGAGCAACAACGTCTTTAACAACAATAAACAGGAAGTCAATTATAGCCGATGCACTGTGGGCGAAATGTCCAATCTAGCGTCATTTTGTTTGTATCTATGTTTGAATCGATTACTTATATCCCACTGAACTTGTATATCGATTCTATTTTGATTGACATGATCCAGTTTAACAGCTCTGAGCTATCAAACACAACATATGTTTCAGCCGGTACCTCACTAACCTTTAACATCTGTTTTCTTTGCATTGCCAAATTTTTTTCTAAAGTTGCGTTTGTCTCAATTAAGTGAAAGAAAAGTAGATTTATTTATTATTTATTTATTAATAGAAAACAAATTTACATATTAATATACATACATTATGGTACTGGCTGCAGCGGCCTTCGTCCTTAGATTTATTTATATAACAACATGATGGCTTCGTTAATTCGAGAATTGGATGTACTGAGCATGAATGATCAAGCCCAAAGTTCCGGAACTAATGCTCCCCAGCCTAAGAAATCCGTGCCAAGCAAGAAGGTACGCCAAGGGAAGAAAGAATCCCATAAGAGGCACTTAAACCAGAAGACCGTTGAGAACAATATAAATCCCCGACTTGACGCAAAACGCCATTTTCCTGAGGAAGATTTGGCTGCGTTGTTGGGGGAATGCCGTCGCACTGCTATGCAGCAGCCGGCTGAGAAGTCGAAGTACAGGTAGAAACTCCGGCGCTTCGTGAACTGTGTGTACAGACTAGATTTATTTATAGTTAGAGGATTGTATTAACTAAAAAAATTGCTGTTTGTGACCTGTGCTTAAGAGTTAAAAAAAATATGGTTAAAGTTGACTATACCACTAACTGCTTAAAAAAAAAGCCAAAATAAAAGTTTCGTGGACCCGAACTTCTGATATTCGTGGGTATTCACGCTAGAATGTTTTTTTGAAATTACTATCCTGTCTTGTGATTTAAAAATGTCCAAATCATCTACAGCCACCTGCAACTTTATAAGATATTGCTTTTTTTTTAGGAACAATGTCCGTGCTCAGACGAGAAGTTTACTTACTATGGCGCAATGAGCCTACTAAAAAATGTTCTGCCGTTGAAAGTAATATACTTAATAATATAATTAATATCAAAATGTATTATCATAATGAGATGCTGCTAATAAGCACAAAAATTCGAAATTTTGTAGCAAAATTGATTGAGAAATGAAAACTCAACCATAGAAGCAGCCACAAGTTTGAAGAAAACAACAAAAAGTGGTTAGACGGACAACTTTTATTAGTTAATCTACTGACTAATCGTGGAAGACCCGATAAGATGTTCGACGAATGTTCCCACAAAACAAAATTGAGTAAAGTTTCTCAAATTGTTAAGGAAACACCTCATAGTGAGCTCGTAGTAGCTACAACGTGCAGTTTATACAAAGCTGGAAAACGAACTTTAATACGCAGGTGATGCTGGTTATAAATTAAAACCATATCTAATGACGCCATTTAGGAATCCAAGCAATGCAGAAGAAAAGCAATACAACAAAGAACATGCAAGTGCACGCAATGTTGTTGAGCGGTTCTTTTAAGACCCCCTTCCTCGACAAGGGTCTGTAGTTAACGTAACATCCAAAAGTCTCGGGATGTGGATAATTGAGCACCAGTAGATAAAGCTGCTTAGTCCTATTTTGGTTTCTACTGTTCTACAAAAAATGGAATAACCTTTTTATGGAGGCGGCTAGGTGAAAGAAAAACGCCAACACAATCTAATGAAAAAAGTCACTATACACTGAAACAAAAGTTGTAGGTAATATTTATGAAAAAATTTAGTAAACCCCCAACGAAAACGATCGTTAAAACAACTGAAGCTTTAATCAAGTAAATAGAAAATTTATTAAAACAGTGAACTACGGTTACATGCAATACGGATAAATGCAAAAACTTTATCTTACATACACATATACTATCTCGACTGAAGCACAACTAAACCAGGAGCCAGATTTTACGCTTCCGTTGCCCTATATATAAGTTATCATGTTCGACTTAATACACCTAATCACAACTCACTTTACTACAACAATAAACAAACAAATTGATTTCATAATATACTTTTACCTGGTTAATGTTCTACTTTATTTTTCTGCTGATTAACTTAAATTTAGAAACGTTAAGTGCAAGTGCTTATAATTACATTGTGAAAACATTCCTTGCGAAATAAAAGGAAATAACTGTTATCCGTGATAAACTGTGAGGAACAAAGTACGTCCTAAATAGTTTTAAAAAATTAATCCTTTGCAAAAAAAAAAGGAAGCGGTAAGGAAATTTTCCCGTGCTGTGAAAAGAAGTGTAACATCTCAACAAATAAGAAGACATCGGATCGGGACGCCACCCGTGCCGTGATATTACTGTAAGAAGAAATTAAAAATATTTTTAAATAAGCCTATAAAATAATTTTCTTGAAAAAAAAAGAAAAAAAAAGTTAAAAAAATCCATAAAAGAATTAATTATTTCTTTGGAAAATTAAAAAAAAAATAAACTCGTCAGTTTAAAATTTTGAAAAGGCAAAAACTAATTAATTAATAAAATAATTTTAGAAAAAAAGAAAATTGAAGTAAAAAGATCCATAAAGGAATTAATTATTTCTTTGAAAAATTTTAAAATATAAACTTATCAGTTTAACAATTAATCATTACTTTTAATATTTAAAAAAAAATTAATTAAAAATATACTAACAAATAATCTTATAAGTCATTTCCTTTAAAAAAAAAAGAAAAAAATCTTTCTTAGAAATTATCTTAATATAGAAATATTACACATTATTTCTTAGATAATTTTTAAAAAGGATAAAAACCTTTTTTTAATCAAAAGAAAAAGGACAAAAAGATAAATATTAAAAAAATTTTTTTTGAAAACCTTTAACACTTAGCTTATTACACAAACACTTAACACAATGGTGTATTTTAGTGTTTTTTTCCTTTTTATTGACATATTTGTTTTTAATGGATCAAATAAAGGAAGCAATAAGTCAGTTAACTGCCCAGATCGAACAAGTTAAGGCTCTCAATTATAGGTTAACTGATCTTGAGAAAACAATTCAGCAATCCAAGCCTGATGAAACTGAACTCCCAATACCACGAACGGAATCGGATCTACACGATATTAGGAAACTACCAGATTCAGTTATGGACCTTCAGGTTTTTGATGGCAACCCGATTCAGTATATTTTCTGGATCCACAATGTAAAATCCATTTTGAGGGATTACGAGGTTGTAAAGCATAAGCCAATTTACAGGGCAGTTCAACAGCATATTCGGCAAAAGATAAGATAAGAGGTCCGGCGGATACGGCTCTGGGGGGTTACTCTCTATTGCGATGCGTTAGAAAAAATTTAACTAATCGAACAATTGGTACTTTCTATTGCGTTTTCGTATTTTCCTTTGCGCATCTAATTTTTTCCCTTTCGCAAATGTGGCATCACCGCACTCTGTAATACGAAAGTTTATGTCAAAATGGTTTATTCAACGCAAATATCTTGCGTTAACCAAATATCAAACGCCAAAGAAACGAACATGTAAGTAAGCACAAATAAATTTTTATATTTATATCTAAATTGTCATTTTTTTAGGGAAAAGCCAAAAAAGTTACAAACTCAGCAACGGTAATTTGAAATCTTAGTTGATTTTATGATACAACACAGCGATTTAGCCAAGGGACAGTTGCAGTGTGGAAATGCGAAACAACGCGCCAAAAATTTATGGACAAAACTAGCCGAAGACCTCAATTCTAATGGACCTCCTGTAAGGGATGAAGCTGGTTGGAAAAAAGTAATGTATTTTGTATATAAAATGTAGAACTAACCCAGTATAAATATGGTTTGATGTACGTATAGGTTTGGTCTGACCTAAAAACCCACACGAAGGTTAAGATGCGCAAAAATAAAATGAGCATTTCCGGCACGGGTGGTGGTGTCTCACAATATTGCGCGCTTTCCTCTGTGGAGGAACAGATAGTAAATCTTCTTCATATGGAAGAAGCCGTCAACGGGCTGCCAAGGTCAACATGCTTTGGCACAACTAGTAATGCTTCTCAAGATGTTTCAGCAAACAAAGAGCCTGTAGAAGATGTTTTGCTATCGTCGCAAAATGAAAAACAACTTGCCAAACGAGGCTTTGGCACAACTATTAATGCTACTCACGATGTTTTAGCAAACAAAGAGCCTGCAGAAGATGTTTTGCTATCTTCACAAATTGAAAAACAACTTGCCAAACGTAGCTGTTTAGATGAAAGTTTTCAGACAGCCAAACGCACGCGGCTGTCAAACCAAAACGACCGTGATAATATGTTAAAAACGCAAGTAGAAAACCAAGGAATATTCCACAAGGAATCAACCAAACTTTTGGACGATATTCGAAATAATTTAAAAGAATTAGTGCGATTTAAGAGAAAAAATTTTGAATTAAAGGAAAAAAAAATTATCATTTTGCAAAGAAAAATTTGAATTTAAAAAAGAATACAAGCTCCAAAAACAACAAATTGCAATAGAAAAACTTGAAGTAAAAAAGAAAATTTTAGAATTAGAAATAGCGAAAACAATGTAATAATATATGTACATATCAGTCAGTGTAATATACATATATATGTACTTATCAGTCGACTTATGTATTTTACAATTTCGTTATCTTTATGTTAAATGTTATTTTTTGTCTATGAGTTTTATTTTTTTGCATACGAAGCGTTTTTTAGTTATCTTTATGTTAAATCTTTATGTTAAATGTTATTTTTTGTCTATAAGTTTTATTTTTTTGCATACGAAGCGTTTTTTAGTTATCTTTATGTTAAATCTTTATGTTAAATGTTATTTTTTGTCTATAAGTTTTATTTTTTTGCATACGAAGCGTTTTTTTAGTTATCTTTATGTTAAATCTTTATGTTAAATGTTATTTTTTGTCTATGAGTTTTATTTTTTTGCATACGAAGCGTTTTTTTAGTTAGAAAATAAAAAGCGCTTTTTTTAATATGCCTTTAAGTGCAATTAACAGTTTAAGAACTTTTGAGTACTGAATTTTAAGATCTCAAAATCGCCATATAAAAGCTTTAAAACTTTAGATAGTAAGTTTTTTTAATTTAACTATAATGAACTGAATTTTTTATACCTATGTATATTTTCATTTATTTGTTTTTTTAAATAAAAGTTTTATTCTTAAATCAAATTGTTTTTTATATTATTTCTTATTTGCTTAGCAATAGTTGTTAGGTCACTGTTGTTCGTATTGCTACCAACAGAAATGTCAATTTCATTCTGTCTTTCTGTCTCAGCATTCCCGTCTGGCAGTTAGACATTAAAATTAGCACAAATATTGTGCAAGGCGCAGCAAACATTCATTATTTGAACCACTCTCTCTGGTGCGTAATGCAACTCTCTGGCTGCTAACAGGCACCGAAATCTGCCTTTTAAAACGCCAAATACTCTCTCAATAATGGACCTTCCTTTGCAAAACTGTTTATTAAAAGATACCTCGGATGAGTTTTCCGTTGCGTTTCTGTAAGGAGTAAGCAGCCAGGGTTCTAGGGGGTAGCCCGAATCACCTTTTAGAAATTAAAAAATAAGTTAAAAAAAACCTGTTAATAAAGTTAATTACCAATTTAATTTAATTTAATTACCAATCAGCCAAAATCCTTTTTCTCCTCTTTCGAAACGTTCTTTTAATTTTTCCTTTGCGTTAGAAAGGGCCCAAACATGTGAGTCATGGCTTGCACCACCGTAACGGCAATCAATAAATCTAATTATCATTATTGTTGTTATTTTTGGCCACCAAATTTCTATTTATGTATAATCTTATATTTTAAGCTAATCAGGCCTGAATTAATCCATGTAAATAAAAAACCATTTTTATTACATTTTTCCCCAACATTTCGTGAATTTTTTGTTCACTTTCTCAAGGGGTCGTACTATGAACTGAACTAGTTCAAATTAAATTTTGTGTTTGTTAATTCATGTTTAATATTGTTTTTTATTGTTAATTTTATCAAAATTCCTTATTTTATTAATGTAAACTCTACTGTCATAGTACGACCCCTTGAGAAAGTGAACAAAAAATTCACGAAACGTTGGGGAAAAATGTAATAAAAATTGTTTTTTATTTATATGGATTAATTCAGGCCTGATTAGCTTAAAATATAAGATTATACATAAATCTAATTATCATTTTGTGATCACAAATCTGAAAAATTAATATCAAACTAAAAATTATTAAGCCAAATGCAGACATAAAATCTCACATACCACCATGGCGTTCATGCTGTGCTTTAATTTTCTGTTGAAGTATAAGTGTTCATTCCTGGCCGGTCGAATCATTTGTATATGGGTGCCATCTACTGCTCCAATCACCCCAGGAATGCCACATGCATGGAAAAATCCTCTTTTTATTTCGTTTTCCTCTTCAGGAGTTACCTCGAATTGTATATGCTTGGGACAGAGTATTCGCTCAATCACCGTGCAAACTTCTTTTAAGCAACTCGACATAGATTGCTGCGACAATCCTAAGAGATGGTCTTGGCCAATTTGGTGTTGATATCCACCTTGCCCAAGCAATTTCAAAGCAGCGGCCACTTTAATTGCGTTTGGAATTGCTGTGGATCTCTTTGGAACGATGAGATCGTGTTGAATAGCGTTTAATACATATGTAAACGCATCTTTACTTAGCCGAAAGTTTTGTATAAAGCTATAAAAATGGAATGTTTGAAAACGGTATGCACATGATAGTTACTCCTATTTTCTTACCTGTGGTCATTTAGGGAGAGTATATCTGATCTATCTCTCAGAATTCTTCTTGTAACACGTTCAACATTTTCGTTTTCTTCCTCAAACCATAACGCTACCGAATCCATCACTATTTTATTTTTTAAATTATAGTTTATTTTATTATATTTTATATATTATATTTTATTTTTAACACAAACCACAAACTGAACCACAGAACTGAACAAAAAATTTGTTTAAAATGTTTTTGTTTACAGGTTTTGACATTTCATTTTGTCGTTCTTCGCTATTGTTTATTTTGTAGTGCCAGTGTTGCTACTTTTTCAACTTATTTTGCGAAAGCGTTTCCGTAAGCATTAGAGAGTACCAAATTGTACAATTAACGCATTTACCTTTCGCATCGAAAATGCTTTCGCATCGCAATAGGGAGTAACCCCCCTAATCTCTTACAATATTTTCGATGAAAGTTGGGAGAAAATAAAAAGTTGTTTGTCTTTGGACGTACAAACGTTAGAATATGAGTTGAGTATAATGCGTCAAAAGAATAACACAATTGACGAATTTTATGCTGGATAAACACCAACTATCGCTCATTATAAATAAAATTAAAACGGATAGCTATACGAATGAAACGGTAGAAGCATTAATTTTGAGTTATAGTAATAAAGCTTTAGACGTTTTTATTAGGGGAATAAATGGGGATGTTTCGCGTATGCTTGCAATACAAAAATCAATAGAAAGAATAAAATAACGTAGTGTTTTGTTGTTTTTATTTTTCAACATCTTGAAACTGTATAAAAGAGCAGAAAAAGTCTGCCGTATGCAGAGTATAAAGAAAAATAAAATCAAAGTTGATTATTGTTGTTTTTGCTTGAACTTTGATTTTTGTCTTTTCTTTAAAGTTTAGACAAAAATCTTTAGTTCATTTAAAAATTTTTGTGAGAAGTTTCCTGACGAGCTAAGTAAGCGATAGCGAAATGGCCATCGAGACGTGCTTTCACCTTCAATAATCAATACCGGGAAAATAGCACGATAAAAATTTTAAAGTTTAAATTATATTATTAATTATTCCCGTGTTTTAAATTTTAATTATTAATTTTAAAAGTGCCTGTGCATAAAAGAAAGAATAAAATAACGTAGTGTTTTGTTGTTTTTATTTTTCAACATCTTTAAACTGTATAAAAGAGCAGAAAAAAAGCCTGCCGTATGCAGAGTATAAAGAAAAATAAAATCAAAGTTGATTATTGTTGTTTTTGCTTGAACTTTGATTTTTGTCTTTTCTTTAAAGTTTAGACAAAAATCTTTAGTTCATTTTAAAATTTTTGTGAGAAGTTTCCTGACGAGCTAAGTAAGCGATAGCGAAATGGCCATCGAGACGTGCTTTCACCTTCAATAATCAATACCGGGAAAATAGCACGATAAAAATTTTAAAGTTTAAATTATATTATTAATTACTCCCGTGTTTTAAATTTTAATTATTAATTATAAAAGTGCCTGTGCATAAAAGAAAGAATAAAATAACGTAGTGTTTTGTTGTTTTTATTTTTCAACATCTTTAAACTGTATAAAAGAGCAGAAAAAAAGCCTGCCGTATGCAGAGTATAAAGAAAAATAAAATCAAAGTTGATTATTGTTGTTTTTGCTTGAACTTTGATTTTTGTCTTTTCTTTAAAGTTTAGACAAAAATCTTTAGTTCATTTAAACATTTTTGTGAGAAGTTTCCTGACGAGCTAAGTAAGCGATAGTGAAATGGCCATCGAGCCGTGCTTTCACCTTCAATAATCAATACCGGGAAAATAGCACGATAAAAATTTTAAAGTTTAAAAATCAAAAACCTTGCCTGAGGCATACACATCAAGCCTTGAAATCTAGAACCTAAATTTCAGGAATATTTCGATACATCCACGTTACTCTAGCAATATAGTGTTACTACTTAACCAGACGAATAGGAGCAACAAGCCAAATACTCCGCCCAGAAATCTCAATGTAGCCGATAAAGTTCGAATATACAATACACCGGCTCAACAATTTACCCCGAATTTACCGCCACCTAGGCCCACAAAACCTAAATAACGAATACCAATGGAAGTAGATCCTTCCATTAGGACGCGACAGGTTAACTATAAGAACAGAGCTGAAAAGTCACCTCTACCCGAATCGTCTATCTCTTTTAAGATTCTACGGAAACACCAACGTCATTTTAATACGGAAGTTGTGGAATCACATGAACAATATCCGGATTTAAACTATGAGAACAATTCTGATTTGTTTTATGATGATGAAGAATATGAAAGAAATCAAAATAAATTACCCATAATACATAATCAGCGGGACGCTGATGCTAAAAAAGGGGAAGTTATCATGTTCTACTGAATACACCTAATCACAACACTCTTTACTACAACAACAAACAAACAAATTGATTTCATAATATACTTTTACCTGGTTAATGTTCTACTTTATTTTTCTGTTGATAAACTTAAAATTAAATATGAAATTTATTGTACCGCAAATTTATTATTAAACCAAAAATATTGTAATTGCACATTTTTCTAAATTAATTGTGAAACGATACCATAGAATTAAGTCAATAAAAAGAATTGTAAAATTATTATTAAGCAAAAATATTGTATAAATATAAGAACTAAATCAATAAATATATTTTAAAAAAATTTTTTATTTAACATTGTAGGTTAAACTATTTCTAACTAAAAAGAAATATTGCAACAAAAAAAACTTCCCTAAGCGCTATTAATTTAACGCCGCTAAATGAGTCTTTTAGGCCACTGTGCGATGTAGGCAAATACATAAAACTCGATTCCAGCTGAAAATGTAAAATGTCACGAGTTGCAGGCGTATGCAAATGAAGAAAATGACGGTGAAAATGAAGAAGGACAAGATTTATTCACTGGAACTATCTCTTTAAATCCTCAACAAAGGCAACAGAGTGGTAGATAGAGGTAAAAATTAATGGTAATAAATTATTATGTCAAATAGACACAGGCGGTCAAGCTAATAAAATTTCATTGAACAAGCAGAATTCTTGAATACCATAGATAGTTAAAAAAACAAATGTTCATGTTTTTACATTCAGTGGAGAAAAAATTCCAGTACTAGGTACAATAAATTTAACCCATTAGAAGTCACTGTACTCAACTGAGTATAGTGCAGCTCAAGTAAGAAAACAAAAAGAATTTGCGACTGTTGCACCGTTATTTGAAATTACAACAAAACAAATAAGAGCAACAGAAAGAAAAATTGTGTGTAGTTTGTATTTTTTCTGCAAAAGAGTACTTTTTTGTTAATATTAAAAAAATAAATGAATTTGTTTTTGTGCGATTGTGTTACTATTATTATAATCATATCACTTAAAACTTATACCTAAAAAAAAACTTAGCTTACAACCAAGCAGTCAAAAAGTATAAGCGAATAAATAAGTACAGCGACAAGCATAAGTAAAAAAGTCTCTTTCTGTAAAATATGAATGGAAATATATTCAAGAGTCAAAAGTGCTTTAGGAACTTCAAGAAGCTGTTGATAGCATATTATGCGATAGCGATGACGACGAATTTGATATCCTTATTGTATCACCTGATCCAAGTGCATTGACTGATGAGGAAGAAGGTATTGGGGATGATATGACGTTGTGCACCTTACCAAAAGACATACCTGACATCATTAAAGTTTTTATAAACAACGAAAACATTGACAGCGAAATCTTCGATGACAGTGATACTGAACCATTATCATCAAAAATAATTCGGCAAGATATTCCCAGAAAAAGTAGCTCCATATGGCGCAAATGCATAACACCGCACTGCTCGATTTCTCAACATAATTCTGAAGTGTTTAATAATGTGAACAAAATACAAGCACATGCAATCTGGCATCTTACCTTTTATATACATACTTAACTTAATAAAAATATGGCGGTAACATTAACATTGTTGCTTTTTAAAGCCAGAAGTCACATCTTATTACAAAAAAAAAACCGATTCAACAAAATATGAAATTAATGCACAATATCCTATTCCAGACAATTCGGATAAAGTTAGAAGATTCATAGACTTCTGTAATTACTATAGAAGATTCATTCCGGATTTTGCTAAAAACAGCGAAATTGCCTAAACAAATTACTGAAAAATAAAGTCTAATTTTAATGGACAGAAGATTGTCAAAAATCATTTGATACATTAAGAGGCAGACTAAAGAACCCACCAATATCACAATACCCTGATTTTGAAAAACCATTTATGCTGACCACAGACATAGCTTTAGGAGCAATACTGTTACAAGGCAAGCAAATCTTTAAATAAACACGAAAGAAATACATAAGTCGGTTATTGAGAAAGAACTATTAGGAATTTACTGCGCAGCTTCAGCCAACATTAGCATCAGTCAACAGCTCCAACAACAACATAGATCAGCATTGCAGTGGATAAATATATTCACCCCCATTCTGCGTTTCGATTACGTTCCCGCATTCAGTTACGCTCGAATCGAAAAAAGGTATTCTGACAAAAAACCTAATCGAAAGAAAAAGAAGAAGAATGGAGTATGTTTAAAATAAGTTGTTTGTTGTGAAACGTGTGAGATAGAAACAGTAAAAATAAACAATTTTGTAATAAAACTTTAAAATTAGTGAAAAAAAGCAATAAATAAAATTCATAAACAAATAAAAACTAAAGTTTGTGAAAACAATAATTGAATAAAGTTAAGAACAACAATTAAATAAGAAAAGAAAAAAAGTGTCAGAACATACATATGTGAGTAAGTGGAATTTGTGGTCAGAATATCAGTTTGCAGAATCCAGCCGTGCCGAAATTGATACTTTAATTCTTTTACATCGTTGCGAGCCAAAAAATTTATTTTTCTAAATTTGACCAGACTGAGGAGGAAAAGGCACAGGCAAAACAAGATTTTTATGCCAAGGCTAGCTTTCCTGGGGTAACTATGTGTGTTGATGGTACACATATAAAAATTATAAAACCATCACAAGAAGAGTTCCTTTACTACAACAGGAAAGGTTTTTTTAGCATTAATGCCATGGTGGTCAGTACTTCTTTTTAATTTTTATACAGTGCTTGTAAATTATATTTATTTTTTAGGTATGTGATAACAAAATGCGTATAAGATGCATTGACGCAAAGTACCCCGGATGCAACCATGATGCACATATATGGAATTTAAGCAAAGCAAGGTCTCAATTGGAAAGAAAATATCTGGACGGAGAAAGAAATACTTGGCTATTAGGTATTTATTCACGTAACACTGTGCATGAGTTAAAAGTAAAGTTATTGTTTTCACCAGGTGATGCAGGATACCCCCTTGAACCATGGCTTATGACTCCATTTCGATCTGCAAATGAAGGAAGCCGGGAAAGTAACTTCAATACGCGACATTCAAAGACAAGAAACATTATAGAAAGGACGATTGGCGTTTTGAAAAACCGATTTCGATGTTTGTTGGGTGCTCGAGAACTGCATAATTTATTCATATGTTTTGTTTATTCTTATATTAATAAATTAAAGATTTTAAATTTAAAATAAACAAAAAATGGTTACAAAATAAAATTATTGTATTTTATACTTACATTTTTTTAGTTTTACCCTTTTTTTAAAGAACTCCAACAATAATTAAAAATTTTCCGTTAGCACATACACAACTTAGAAAAACGTAGCTACGATCGTAATGCAGAATACACACAATCGAAGAAACAAATGGAAATGAAAAGAAACTGAACACATAATACCAAAGTTGCCAAACGGAGAAAACTTCGATCTGAATCGAAACGCAGAATAGGGGTGATTATATTATATACTATTATATTATACTTTTATATTTGTATATTTTATTCGACCTTTTATTATATAAATCTTTTATTTTTATCTTTGGGCTCTAGGTCACTGTTTTTATTTTTATTTAAATAAAACTCTTTTTATGTTTTATTAAATAATAATTGAAGTTATTGCTTTTATTAATTCAATATTTCGGACACCTTCGGTGCCCTTCTTCAGGAATTTAAGTAAAGCCGTCAGTCACTTGGAAAGTGTGATATGTTTACTCATATTATCATATATATAGTACTACATATAAATACTTACCTTATTTTATCCTGAGCATAGATTATAATATTTAAGAATATAACTAGTATATATTTTCTTTCAATTAACCATAGTTATAAAATGATTTTTTTGAAAAATCAAATAAAATGAATTGAAGTAAATATGGAACGCTAAACGTTTTATTTGAGAGGAGTGTAGGCTTGGAAAAGGTATGAACAAGGGGAAGTGATCACAAAACAAAGGGGCAGTTAAACTACGAGCACCCATATCATTACAGCTAGGCATACAGATAATCTGTTGTAATGTGGTAAGGGTAAGACAAGTATAAGAAAAGGTAATTTATAGTTTTGACTGAACTCTTGGTTTTATTCGACATGGAGGGTTCAGGATATATGTTAATACGTCAACTTTATCTACACCATGCCAAACTTGATTTTGTGATTCCTTTTAATATACCAGCTTATAACAATACAAATAGAACGGCGTATAACACAACATCGAGACTGCAACCTCTATACGATACGATACGGACACCGTTACAGCTCGCAGAAGTCTCAGAGACGGAGTACCCTCTTGCGGCTAATATATTGCGCAAGGATATGTACGTTGACGACGTATTAACAGGGGCTCATGATGTTTCGTCTGTATTGAAGGCACGAAATCAGCTTATATCTGCTTTGTCTTCAGCTAAATTTGAGTTAAGAAAATGGACTTCAAACGACATTGAAGTTCTAAAAGGCCTTCCATCGGAATATCTTGTAGATTCTAAACTTTTGGTATTTGTTGAATCTAGTAACTCAAAAACATTGGGTATTCAGTGGAAGGCTCAATTGGACTCCCTTTTACTTTCGTGTAGAGCCTATAGCCGAGAGGGCACGTTACACGAAAAGGGAAGTGTTGTCAATAATCGCCAAATTGTTTGATCCTGTAGGATGGATAGGTCCGGTAATCATTACTGCTAAGATTATTATGCAGAGTATCTGGCGAAATAATATTGACTGGGATGATTTTTTAGTCCCTTCTACGGACAGGGAATGGAGAAAATTCGTCAACTTTTATACGGAAATGAATGACATCCGGATTCCCAGATGGGTGAACTATGCACCTGGGACATTAGTAGAACTTCATGTTTTTTCTGATGCCTCAGAAAAAGCATACGCGGGGGTGATTTATGTTCGTGTCAAAGCATATGACCAAATCTATACTTGTTTGCTCTCTTGCAAAACTAAAGCGGATCCAATAAAATCGATTTCCCTACCTCGCTTGGAACTTTGCGGTGCAGTTTTGGCCTCAGAGCTGTTAAAAGCTGTTATTGGAGCGATTGATATTCCGATAAGGCAAGTGTATTGTTGGACAGATTCCACTATTGTTCTGTATTGGTTGAGAAAAACACCGGATAGCTGGACAACGTTTGTGGCTAACAGGGTTTGTCGGATTCAGGAGAATGTAGGGAAGCATAGTTGGTATCATATTCGATCGGAAGAAAATCCGGCGGATTTGGGCAGTCGTGGACTTTCGCCCTCAGATCTGGCTAAGAGTGAACTCTGGTGGCACGGACCCACGTGGCTTCGTGAGCCTGTCTCAGTGGAAGATTCATGATCTCTCCCCGTTGGACACAGATGTCGAAGCTAGAGCTGTTAGAGCACACGCCTCTTTTTTTTTCGAATTATGAGGATATTCTTGACCGGTTTTCTAAACTTGACCGCGCTCTTAGGGTAATTGCTTACATGTTTCGATTTTTTGTTATGACACATTCTTCGCTTAGAGGCAAACAACCTTTTGATTCTTCTACCATTTCGAGTGATGAGATTACAAAGGTTCGATTGCGTTTAGCAATTTTGGCTCAGAAGGTTCATTTTGTGGAAGAATATGAATCTCTTTTGGCGGGAGAGACCATCTCATCGAAAAGTTCGCTTAGTTCACTTAATCCCTTTTTAGATGATAAAGGAGTAATGAGACTAAATGGTCGTTTGGTCGGAGAAACATCCGATTATTCTACCTTATTCGTGTCGGTTTACTGTTCTTTTAGGGGAATTCGTGCATTTAATTTCTATTCATGGCGGTAATCAATTGATGTTGAGGATTATGCGCATTGAATATTGGGTGCTTCGACTTAAGGTTCTAGTAAAGACTATAATAAATCGTTGTAAGCGTTGTGTATTGGATAAAAAACGCTCATGTTCTCAGATAATGGCTGCTTTACCTCCGGAACGCACTACTTTAGAGCGACCTTTTACAACTACGGGTGTTGATTTTGCAGGTCCCTTTGATTTGAAAAGTTTCACTGGTAGATCCTGCCGGATAACGAAGGGATATGTGTGTATCTTCGTTTTTCAACTAAAGCAGTCCATTTAGAAGCCACGACTGATTTAACGTCAGATTCGTTTTTGGCGGCATTACATCGATTTATTGCTAGACGTGGTTGTCCACTGACTATATTTTCTGATAATGAAACCAATTTCGTAGGAGCTTCTCGTGAGATTGAGAGAGATTTTCGTACTTTTTTGACGGAGAGCCAGGCTCGACTGTGCTCTACTTTTGCCGTTCAGGGCCTTTCATGGCGGTTTATCCCGGCGGGTGCGCCTCATATGGGTGGCTTATGGGAAGCCGCTGTTAGAAGCTTTAAGCTTCATTTTAGAAAGGAGGCTCAATCGGTAAAATATACTTTCGAAGAACTTTCTACCATACTTGCGCGGATAGAGGCTTGCTTGAATTCTCGACCCTTATGTCCTATGTCGGACAATCCTAACGAGCCTGTGGCCCTGACTCCTGGTCATTTTTTAATAGGCGGTCCAATATTGGCACCACCGGAACCATCTATTTATGAGTCACCTATAGGTTTAGTGAATCGATACCGCAAAATGAAGGCATTTTCTCATGATTTCTGTCGCCGATGGAAAGAGGAATATCTTCATACTTTGCATAAACGCTACAAATGGAAATTTCTAGACCGAGACATAGCCGTAAACGACTTGGTTGCTATTCGTCATGAACAGTTGTCTCCAACTTTCTGAAAATTAGGACGAGTAATTAAAACGTATCCAGGAAGTGATGATCATGTGCGCGTCGCCGACGTGCGCACAGAAAACGGGGTTGTAAAACGACCAATCACAAAACTGGTCATTTTGACCAATTAACTTGTAATTAACATGTATTAACCCTCCTTATTTCCTAGCATTATGGCCACCATGTCAACCATTTATGAAGATGCCCTGCTAGAGGGTTATGAGGAGGCGCTGGAGGTAGCAGATCCGATAACTAAAGCACCCTGCACCATAACTTCGACAACGGCTTCCGTGGCAGTGGAATCGCAACCACCTGCATCCCTTTCCATAGTGGATGACCCTGTCGCTGTGGTACCGGCATCAACGGATCCTGCACCAACTGGATCCTCCAGCTTAGTGGACAGCTTTGGCCCAAAAAATGATTTGCGAACAAATAAAGGGACAGACTCCAGTGCGTTCAACTGCAGCCTCTGCAAAAAACCTCACCCTTTAAGAGCGTGCTTTCGATTTCGGCAGCTTGTTCATGAGAAGAAATTGCGTCACGTGCTGATTTGGGACCATTGCTCACGTTGTTTGCCCAGCAATCACACGTTGAAAGACTGCCGAAGCGTCCGAAAGTGCAACAAATATCAGGGAGATCATAACACCCTGCTGCATTCCCCGAAGCGTGTTGAAGGAAAAAACACCAAAAAGAATAAGAAATCGAAGAACATTGTGCCGTCACATATGGTCAGTGTAACTTCGTTACCACTGCACCATGTGGTAAATTTCTCGCCGACCTTGCAGGCGAAACTTATTCTAGGGGACCGCCAGATACAGGTTCGTGCGGTAATAGACCTCTGCTGTAGCGTCAGCTACATCAGTGAACAGCTGATTAAAAAATTAAATATTTCTGTTACGGGATCCTATTGCCGTATAACCATTCGGTCATTGTATGATCCATTAAAAACAATTTCCCTGACAGCAAAAGTTTCAAAAATGCGGGGTATAAGAACTCCAATAGAGAATGTGTCAGAGGTTGTGCGAGAGCATTTTCCCGGCTTGCAGTTGGCGGATCCGACCTTTTACCACTCAGGTCAGGTCGCGCTGGTTCTCGGTCCAGAACTAAGTTCCCAAATCATTACGGGAAAAATTTATTCTTGCCCGGGCTGTCCACTAGCTCAGTACACAATCTTTGGGTGGGTTATATCTGGCCAATCGCCTATATAATTGAGTCCTAATTGTGCTACGATAATCAGTTCATGGGTCTGTACAAAACAATCCCTTATTTTGGTTCACTTTATGGATCTGTTGTAAAAACCATATTTTATTTAACTTGGAAAAAATAATACAATAAAAAAAGAACATTCATTGATTAAATTACTTCTCATGTTGATTGCATCTAACTTTGTTATTGCAAGGCGGCCGGCAATGTTTAGGTTGAACTGTTCGGTTTTTTAATTATTCATAAATTTTATGAAATTCCTCATTTGTCACTCTGGTGACTTTGATAAAATCTAAATTCTACTCCTTTAGTAAACCGTCTATTTTTTGGGAGCATTTACTTTTAATGGCATTACTTAAAACCGTTAACGGTTCAACTAAACTTTGTTTTCGCCATCTTCCTTTTTGCTTTTTGTAAAAAGTTCTTGTCTTTTTTATATAGAGAGAACACACATCGTATATCAAGGTAAAAAATATTTATTAATAAAAGTTTATTTACAAAATTATAACAATTGTGTTTTTTATTCAAATTTCTTTTTCTGCCTTACACACCCCAACAGTGTTGTTTTGGGTGGCAAAATTCAGGTTCGTGTATATCTAAATGATCACTTTCCCCCAATAGCAGCTAGATTGAATGTGCTTTGTAATAAAATGTCAAGGCAAAAACTAATTTCGAGATTTAAAGTGTTAAATAAGGATAACCCTAGAGCTATTATAACTAGGAAGGATGGTAAGAGCATCGAATGTGATTTGGCTGGATGTGTGAATCTCATGGCAAGTTGTACAAACGCTGGGCTCTAATTTCTATTTCTGCATTCTTTTCTCCTTCTCATAAGTAAAATAACTGCTGTAAATTTTTTCTTATTCTTAAAATATTCGTTTTGCGACACTGTTAAAGTCAGGAAAGTTTGATAAAGCACATACGTTTTTATTGACTTTATATCGTATAAAATGAATGTTTGCAATATATTTTTTGTGGCTAAAAGAATAAGGATTTTGTATTGACTTTTAGAAAAATTTTGTTTTAAATTTTTATGATAAAAAATTTCGTTCGAAATTAAAAAACGTTTCTTTTTTTTTTTTTTTTTTGTTAAATTTTTTGTCAAGAAAAAGTGAAAAGATTTTTGAGAGTGATCTTCATCCGGATCCTCAAAATGTTAGATATCAATATAAAATTTACGATCTTTACTTTTATATTGTAGAAAAAAATCGCTGCGCGTTTTTGCGCTATTTTATTACGATTTTTTGAAAATTTCACCGTTTTCTGTTTTTTCTCATCTTGCATATTTACATACGATTAAGAAGGTAAATATTTTTTTATTCAAATCATTATATCTTTCTGATAACAGGCAACTTTTTTCTCCTTGTTCTGATTTTTCTTATTTTCTAGCTTTAACAGCCTATGACCATAACAAATTTTTCTGCCAATTTTCATATTTCTAGGGGCACTCAGTAAATTTTTAGAGCTAATATGAGTTAAAAAAATGTAGATTGGCAAAATACTCCTATCTGCGACTTCAGTGTTTTCTGCGGCTTGTATGGCGCCTATTCAAATGATTTATTTTGCTTTAGTATAAATTTTCCGTTTTCAGTGTGCTTTCGTAGGGACTACAGCACTTACTTTCTCTTGCTCAATCTTACAGATACAATGAGAACTTGATATTGATATTAGAGATGAGCGATATTTTAGTACCTGTGATTAAATCACTGTGAATAAACAACTACTAGTCACTACAGTGACTACGTTGATGAAATAATAGTTCCTCGTAAGAATGTTCTTTAATATTTACACACATACAAACTTAAATTTAATTTTACTTTGTGAAAAAAATATAAGACTTTTGACTCTTTCATTCTTTCATATGTATGTATATCAAAGCAGCTTCTTTGCTGTATCCTTTTTCTTGCTTCTACAATAAGTAGAACAAGAACTATTCTTTTTTCCAAACTTCACACATACATACATATGAAGCAAAAAAAAATGTATGCTTTTTTTATTTAAACTCAGTGTTCCGAATTCTATATTTCTGGACAAATTTAATTACACCATCTTTTAATGTATAGATCAAAATACTTTTTTTTGTTATGATTACTGTTTGCATTAAATATTATTTAGTGTTATATACTTCCTATATAAACATGAATGTTTAAATAAAAAAGAACTGCAAACCAGGCTTGCCATTTTAGCATTTTTAATGCTAGATCTAGCATTTTTTTTTCGATTTAGCACTCAAGAATTTTAGAACAATGCTAAATGCTAGTTTAGCATTTTTTTTTAAAAATATTTAGCATTTTTTTTTAATATGTTTACATATAAAATTTTCGCAAAACAAATGTTATTATATCAAATTACGTTATGTTACGTTAAGTGAACTATTAAGGTACCAAAAAAATGCATATATGATACTACATTTTTATGCAACTGTGTCTTCGGTCTATGCTTTACATCGTTTTTTATATTCGAAAAATGAAAACAAAGTAAAAATATGTAACTGACAACAGTTTTTGTTTAACGTCAATCAAAAATTATATTCTAAGAAAAAAAGATAGACAATGCAAAGATAAAAACAATAACTTTACACCAAGAACAAAGAGTTTTGTGCGTGGTTTATTTCATTTATATTAAATCAAATAAATTATTTATTAGTGTAATACAATTGCGAATATGGAAAGGTATGTATTTTAGTGTATTTACATATATTTATTGTGTAAATTCATTGAATTAAATTATTTTTAAATGAATGTTCATTAAAATTTCAAAGGTTTTTAACAAAAAAATCCGAAAAGGAAAATAAAATTAAACAAGCCCCTTCATCAGCTTTGACTGCAAATAACGACATCAACAATAATAATAGCGATGTTGTAGTTTTAGACAATGAATCTGAAGATTCTAACACATCACTGGAAAAGTAAGCAATTTTATATATATTAAAACAGGCCATTTACTAAATTTTCTTTCAGGAAAAAAGTGTATTTACAAAAAACGAGAAGAAGTTGGTTGCACAACCCTTTATTCAAAGATTGGATTTTAATAAATGAAGACGATAACTTTAACGTAAAGTGTAAATATTGCTGTCAAGAAATGCAGTCAAAACTTTCAGTTTTAAAGTCACATGCTTTGTGCAAAAAACACAAAATTAATTCCTACCCGTTTAAAGGATTACAAAAGAAAATTGAGTTCAACGAGAATAGTCCACTGCAAAAAATGGCTAGAAGTTCTGAAGCTAGAATGGCTTTGTACATTGCGTGTCATTCTTCTATAAATCCAGTAGATCATCTCATTAATTGCGTAAAGAAAAATCATAAAAGTGAGCCAATGTCGTCTGAATTGACATTAGGAAGGACAAAATGTACTGCAATTTTAAAAAACGTATGGGCTCCATATTTTAAAACGCAACTCAAATCTGATTTAGCAAATAGTTCATATAGCTTAATAATCGACGAAGCTACTGATCTCAGTAATGTAAAATTTTTAGGAATAATAATTAAATATTATAGTATAAAGCGACGGAATGTAATCACAACTTTTTTAGCAATGATGGAGTGTTACGACAGCACCGCTGATGGCATTGTAGATGTAATTAAAAAAGTGCTACATGATTTTGAATTATCTATTGAAAAAATATGTGGTTTGGGAACAGATAATGCCCAAGTGATGGTGGGAGTACACAATAGCGTTCACAAAAAACTACAGGATTTAAAAAATAAGAAATATTTAACGCTAGTTCCATGCGCATGTCATTCTTTACAGCTCGCAGTAACGCATGCGGTTAAAAAATCATTTCCACCTAACTTGGAATACATTTGTAACGAAACATATTCATGGTTTTCAAAATCGGCAAAACGACAACATCTCTACAAAAATATTTACAAAGCCATAAATAATGAAAATCAACCCCTTAAAATTCCTCGCATTTGCACCACTCGATGGATGTCCATAGAAGTAAATATCAAAAGAATTTGTGAACAGTGGCTAGAGCTCAAAACCCATTTTGGAATAGCTAAAGTTAACGAAAAATGTTATGCATCTCATATTCTTTATGATTTATACAAAGATGAAACTTTATTTTTGCTAGCAACATTTTTAAAGAGTATTTTGAAAGAAACGCAAACCACTAACAAGGCTTTACAAGCTAAAACAAACGACGCATTAAAAATTTTAGATGATATTTATTTCCTTGTAAACGTTATAGCCGGAAAAATATATATAAAAGAAAAAATTATGGAAATAATTTTGGGAGATGGAAAAAGTTTATATGAAGAATTTGTTCTACCAAATCCCTATTTTGGATATGAATTCGAAACTTTATTAAAAAATAGAATTAAAGAAAACGCAATATCTTCTGAAGATGAAAAAAGAATAAGGGATATATGTTTGAATTTTTTAAAACTGCTGGTCAGTGAATTAAAATCTCGGCTTCCTAAAAATATTATTATTTTAAAGAAAATTTCTACATTTTCAATAGATAATACGTTAAAACAAATCAAGGAACCAATTTCTGATATTTTAGCTGAAATGAGTTTCAGTCCGAGTGAAATAGAAAATATTCAAAGTCAGTGGTACAATATAACACAACAGCTCTGGGACACCAAAATGAATACAACCGAATTCTGGATTCAAGTACATAACTTTAAAAATTCCATTAACGAAAATCCTTTTAAGGAGTTGTCTGATTTTGTTTTGTCCCTTTTAGTTTTACCGTTTTCAAATGCTGAAGTGGAGCGTTTATTCAGTTTAATGGGCTTAATAAAAAGCAAACTCAGATCGAAAATGAATACAAAACTTTTATGTTCAGTTATACGTATAAGGGAAGGCGTAAAACTGGACAACGTATGCTGCTGCACTATCAAAATATCGGACGATATTGTAAATAAAATTGGTTCATCAGAAAAGTACCAAAAAGAATCGTCGTTATATGAAGAAGATAAAGACGGTATAAGTGAAATTTTGAACACTTTGAACAGCTTTGAATAAACTTTTTGTGTACAAGTATAACTTTTACACTTAAAATTAAATAATGTTTATTTGATATACATATAAAAAAACTGAAACTTAAATAAAAATGTTAACTGAATTTATTAATTGAATTAATAAAAAGCAATATTGGATTTACAAATCAATTGTTAAAGCTGTTGGTTAATTTAGCATTTTTTTTCTGATCTGTAGAACATTTTAGCATTTTTTTTTTGGGGGATTTAGCACTTTTTCTTTTTTATATTATGGCAACACTGCTGCAAACGGTGATCACGGTAACTATTTAAAAGAACGGTGATTAGAAAATCACGTTCACTGGTAACCATGTTCCTCAATAATAACAGGATCGCTCATCCGTAATTGAAATATATAAATTGATAATGATATTTTGTCTCAGGATTACCCCAAGGCCTTTAATTCTTTATCTTACAATTTATGATCTTAAAGCTTAAGAATAACTTTAACTTTTCAATATCTGCATGTAGGCTCATCATGTCTTACTTAAAGAAAGTATAAACGATTAAAATGTATAGCAAACAAAAACAAACATCGGTATCAGCTTTATCTTTACCTTATGATACTCAACAAAGGATGTTACTGAAATTCGTACTAAAAAGAATTCTTTTTTATCTATTTTGTTTCTAAAAATTTTCTAGAAAGTAATGTTTGCACAAAAAAAAATAAAAGCGATAAAAAAATTATCAACACTGTATAGCGCTCTTGCCGTTTAAAAGGAAGAGGTTTCGGATTGAAGAAAAAAATTAAAAAGGTAAAAAAATATTGTGTAAAAAAACTTTAAATAGCCGCATTTTTTTTTAAAATTGTATCACTTCGTAAAAGCTAATAATATATAAATTATGATATTTACTTATTTGCCTAAGTATTTTAATAAAGATCTTGTTAATGTTACAATAAATAGTATGTAAGATTTTTGTTATTTTTAGTGTTTATATTTCCACTTCTTGAGAAAACTTACGTCAAAAATATATTTCTTCTTCTTCGGGCTTAGTTTGAACATTTGGACGGCTTGATGTTATAACTGAGGGAGAGACTGCTGCTACAGATGTGGAAGATGCAGCATTTGATGGGGTTGATGATGATGATGACACTGCTGATGATATATGAGGTATTTTTGTTTGACATACTGAGGTATGTGAAACTATGCGACTGGTTGTAGGTGTTGTCGTGGACGCATTTGTTGAACCGAAAGAATAACGCGGGCCATAAGTAAATGTAGCCGAAGATTCGGCGCGTGTTACCCCTGCCGATGAGGGAGGTGGAGGTGAGCTCATATTTGCGTCATTATTACCTGGTGTTTGGGGATGTTGAATGATGGCTGGAGAACTGCCAGTGCGTGAATGCTGTGGTACTAGTTGTGTAGCTATGGGAGTCGAAGTGTTAGTATTTGTTGCAGAACGTTTATCAGCTAATTTAAGCGGAAACATTTGAGTTATGCCCACGGACGAGGAGGAGTTATGATGATGGTTGTTAGTGGTAAAACTGTTGGACTTATCTACTTTTGCTGTTGCTAATGATGATGATGACGATGAAGTTGATGAGAGCGAAGAAAGTTTCATGGGAATTTTTTGTTTTACCACATTGGATTGAATTTTCGGGGCATTTGTCGCACTTAATAAGTTAACCGGAGGAGTTTTTGATATGGTTGATGCAGTGCGCCATTTATCCTTACGCCTATCGACGCTGTTTGCCGCTGATGCTACAGGTGTAGAGGCTGAAGTTCCTATATTGGAAAGTGTGGAACTATTTGCTATATTTGCCACATCATGTATACCTGCTGCATTATTGAAATCATGTACATCATTATCTTGTTCATGAACACTATTTGCTGTAGTTGTTTGTAAAAGTTGTGTAGAAATATTAAGCGGGGTGTTGGGCGAAATAAGTAGACCCTGGCTCGATAATACTTCCATCTTTCTATACAACTGTTCACGCTGCTGGTTAATATCTTCTTGTTGGGCATTGATTTGTTCCTGCATTTTATCTAATAGTTCTTTTTTCTCACTCAATTCTTGCTCTTGCTGCTCCTTTTGGCGCATCCAATTTGTCTTTTCCTCTTGCAGTTTATCTTGTAAATTTCTTAATTCTTCCAGTTGGTCGTTGTGAGTGTAAGATGCTCTAGGGCTTTCGCGATATAGAGCTAATTGCAGTTGTAGAGAGTGTATAGTGGTCATTTGTTGTGATATAATACAAAGGAGAGTGTGAAGATTGTGAGTAACTTGTAGTAAAGCTAAATTATTATCTTTGGTTACGCCAAGGCCGGTGCCGCTGGCACTTAAAATACCAGTCATCTGATCACATATTTGAGTGTCTGAAGATACTGAACTATTTTTGGTCTCTTTCTTAGATTCTTCTAATTCCTGCAAACGTGGAGACAATACTTGAACTGTTGCCAGTTTGTCGGCCCGACAGGGAAAATTATTCTTTGCACGTTTCTCATCGAAACCAGCAAAAGTTTCAGCTCTCTTTGGCAGCGTTGGTGAATTGTAGGTATCGCTGTGCTTTTCTCCTACCGAACTAACTGATCTAGACACGGGTTGTCCTGTAGCTGCAGTATAAACTGAAGATGCCAATTGTGTGATATCCTGTACGGTGTTCAAAACCTTTTTCCACAATTCGGTTGTATCACAATCTGCTCCCACTGACAAGTCTTTATAGGAGCCAAAGGCGTTCAGAAATTGAGCAGCACTCATGTTGCTTGCATTAGTTATTTGTTGATGCAGCAGTTGCTGTTGATCTTGTGGCTGTTGCTCCGAAAAAAGTTTTTGATCTTTTTGTATAAGATTTAGTTGCAGTAAAATTTTTTCTTCCAGCAAAATTGCTTGTTCAATATCTTTTTGACGCATTTTCTCTATAATTTCTCGTTTATTCACTCCAATGCGCAACTTTTCCTCATGTGTTAAGTCCTCCGATTCAATGACATCGGATGAGGGACAATCAAGCACCGCCTGTCTTATGGACTGAATCCATACATTTTTATCTTTTGGGGTTTGCACTTTTAGTTCATACATTTCAGGAAACAAAGGGTTAGAAGAAATTATATAAATACCACGAGATTCTGTACCTGCCTTTTCTCTAATCAATAATTTTTGCAGTGGCACCACACCAGCCTTGTGTTCTGGTGTAAAAAACATGTACTTATTGTGGGCCGAATTTTCATTTAGAAAACATAAACAATCTGTCAAGACAACAACTAATACTAATTGCATTTTGGATCGTCCCTGCATTAACGTGGCAAATCCCTCAAATTTAAGACGCCTTTTTGATTCTACGCCCACATCATATTTGCGAAAAGGTTTATTTTTGTAAATAGCAAACGATTTATTATCTATTCGATTATAAATATCAATTTGCCTCTCTCGGAGCTCTTTTTCGGCTACACAGGCGTCTACATCTACCAGTAGCTCCTTAACTAAAGACAAAGCATGTTGTAGTTTATCGCATTCCAATTTATCTTCTCGTGCACTCTTCAACAACGGTTCGATTAACAAGGGATATTTAGTTAAACGTTGAGTCACAAACAGTATACACTCGGGTATGCCCTTTTTTTTCAACAGTGAGTTGGTCAGACAATGCTTATACCACTCGGAGAATGTGGGATCTCTGCTAGTCATGCAAGATTTAAATTGTTCCAGGGCCGTTCGATGATTGGCACAAAATTCCCCATAAGCAAGACGCAAATGTTGGGCCTTTTCCAAGGAAAAGAATTCCAATAAGATGTCAGCTATGGAATCCACCACAAAATGTTCCTTTTGCTTGATCCTTAACTTTTTAAGGAAACAGCAGTGCAGTTCCGTTAGCTCTTGTAGTCGAGGAAACATTTTGTTGCTGTTAAGTGCTGGGAAATAACGCTCCATACTTTCAACAAACACCTTTTGCATTACCAGCAACGTTTGACAATGATGCTTTTCAGTCATTATAAATTCATAAATATGTTCTTGTCTTTTTATTTGTGTATCCTTTAGGGTTTTTAAAATATCCTTTGGTACACCGGGAGACCAAGAGTCGTGCTCTTTTAAGAATATACCTAAATCGGGATCTGCCTTCAAATCATGAGCCTCTATGGGGGCATCATTTAAAAATTCAGATCTAATTAGAGGTGTATTGTCGTCATTATAATTAGAGTTTTGTTCAGAACCATCATAAAAATCCTGACCCACATCACTTTTATCTGATCTTTTACTTAAGCCTATACCCGCTGTACTACCTTTTTTACTCACAGTGATACCTTTGCATTCCATCTGGTGCTCCTTGAGAGTACCCAATGACAAACTGACCCCACAAACATCACAACTGGCAACTTGGCCACCAATTGATTTCATTTTGGTTTTGTCTTTTTTCTTACGGAAAAACAACGAACCACGTTTACGTCTTTTCTCTACATTATCGTAAACTTCAATTTTGGCATGTGCTCTTAACAGACTTTGATTTTCATCTTCACTGTCTGTTAGATGTCTGGCTATTGCTTTAATATCCTCTTTAGCAACAATAGAAGAAGTTGAAATACTTTTCTGCAGTGGTATACGACTGATAATTTCTGTGGCCAAACTTCTTTTTGCTGCGATTCGTTCAAAATCTCTGGCAAGTTCTGCTTCGTTCAAAGAGTGTGTTGAAATGCCTGCAAACAATGAACAAACGATTTTTACAAAGTTTTCATTCGATTAAATTTTTTAATTAAGACTAAATTTGAAGGCATTGAGTAAACATTTAAAATAATTTTATTTAACAGCACAACTGATAGCGAATATTCTAAACTGATAAGCTACGCGTCATGATAAAAAGTTTCTTAGTTTTCATTATAACTGTGCAAAAAAATTATTACACCGTCATTCACGTTTTTATTGCAAAATGTTGCTGTATTAAAAACGGACCAAAGAACCAAAAAAACCGCCAGTGAAATTAATGAGACCTTAGGGGTCCAATCCTCTAGAGTCGGCATCTAGTGTATTACAACGGCGCACAACGAACCCCAAGAAACGGTCTGTAAAACTTAAGGGAGGCACAAATAAACTTAAAGATAGGTAATTTACCGCAGGGATGCCATCAGTTCCTATGGGTGATGGGGTAACAGGAGTGAGAAGAAAGATTTAGTCCGTAGTTTTTATGTTTTTATGCTTTATTGTACTTCGATATGTATGAATGAAATACTATAAGAGAAAGAAGTTTCCCCCTGCCAAAAAATCTAGAGTTAAAGAAAATTGATACTTTTCCTTTAGTAGAGAGTATAAAGGATTAGGCAAAGCCGAATATGGAATAGTTTATGGTGACCAAAGTCCTTTTACTATCATCCAAATTGAAATTATATTCTTTTAACACATATCTATTATTAAAAATCTTGTGATTAAAGTATAATTATAACTTACCACCAGTGCTATTCCTAGCTGAGCGTCTTCTCTGCTCGGTAACCCTTATTGTTTCCTGCTCCTCGCTATCCAAACTTGATAGACTAACACTTTTATTTGTACAATCTCCACCAGCAGCTAGATCATCAATTCCGGTCCATGATTTGCGACGATCGGCATTTAATAGATACTGTTGTTGCTGCTGTGGAGACCACATAACAAAGTGAGCAGCCAATTGTCCATAAGGACCCAACCCTGCCGAACCTGTTACTCCATTGCCGGTGGCCGATAGATCGGGCAAAGATGCACTCAATATGGCTGCGTTTACTATACCATAATTTGAGAGGCCATCATTCGTATGAGAGGAAGAATTTTTCATTTGCACTACACTTTCGCGTATGTTTTGCAACTGACTAAGAGTGTCTTCGAAAATGTTATTATATTTTGACACATTGGCAGGACTGTGAGGTGTTACATTAATAATTGGAATCATGTTATTGTCGCTTCTATCTGACGTCAGCTGATGAGAGTTTAAAACGTTATTATTAATACTGTTGTTATTTATGTTTGAGGAAGTTGTCAAGAGATGTTGAGTGTTATTTGTGGGAGTGTTGATTACAGGTATACAATAGTTTTGGCTTTCCACTGTATTGGAGCGTGTGATATTATTGAAACTTGTTTTAGAATTAGAGGTATAAGTTTCAGTACTTGTCGCAATTGTAGTAGCAACAATAGAAGAGTTGTTGCTAGTTAAAGAATTAATTTTTAAAGGTACGGTAGCATTTGGGGAAGAGTTGGAATTTAAAAAATCCGTTACTTCGTCATTATCACTATCATTTGCCACGGCCGTTGATGTATTGATGCTTTCTACAGCATTATTTTCCATATTACTTCAGTTCTTTACTATAGAATACAGCGCTACGGTTACGGACACCTTTCAACTAAAAATATAGATTTAAACATAATAAAAATTATTACTGTAAATTGTTCAACAAAAAATCTAGTATATGTTAATCATTTTTAAGGATAAAGGTTAAGAATTAAAATTTTTTAATAGAAGATTAGTTCAACTTTAAGGTACGGCCGAATTTTTTACCAAAAAGACGCATAACCACCAAATTATGAAAAAAATGTTTGTCCTTCTCAAATAATTATTAAGAAATATAAGATCAAATCAAGTTACAAAGAGAACGACAAAGAAATGCTTTAAGTTGTGTGTGGACTTCGTCTTACCAAATTAATATTAAGATTAGTTGGTTAAATAGATGATGTTTACGACATACATAACATAAGGTAGATAGATGCGAAGAATGCTGATGAGGAATTTAGCGGTTCAGAAAATGCTGCATTTCATTCTGCCTAGCGTCTAATTCTTCTTGTTTTCTTTGGAAAACCTCCGAATACATTTCTTGATCATTTTTCTTTCTAAAAATGTTTAGAAATTAAATTAAAAAATTAACCGAAAAGCCGAAAATGTTTCAATTTTCATTCATTTATAAGATCTATGGTTCAAATCCTGATTGGGAAAAAATTAAAAAAAAATGAAATATAAGATCATCAATAATTTTCATAAATAAACGAGTAGTCATTGATCAGCCCAATTCTGAATATTCTAACGGAAAAACTTTTTCTTAAACAAATTTCCTTAATTATGCATTCCTAGGGGAAAAAAGACATCATCGTAATTTGAAGAAAGCCGTTTTGCTTATATTTATAATTTTTTTTTTAAATTCTTAATACCTACTTGTTCCCCTTACCACAGTCAATAAAATAGGGAATAAACAAATGTATATTAGGAGAAAAGGGGAAAAATTAAAGAGCTCGCACGAAATTTTTGCTTATGATCTGGTTGAATAGTAGAGATCTGCATGAGCTTTAAAGAGAATCATAACATTACTCGGTTTGCAATCAGAACAAATAACGGCTGAAAGATACAAATCACAATTGTGATTCGTTCACCAATGTAATGAGGGAAATATAAAAATTAATTGGAATATGTAAATTTTAAGCATTTTTGAAACAAAAGTACGAAACAACTTAATATAAAGTTTTTAAAAAATTTTTTATAAATTTAAAAAATAAAGTTGTTATAAAAAAAAGTACAAAAGGTAATTTAAAAGCGCGTGTTTACATAAACAAACATACATAAATTCTTTTTTAGCTTTTATATATTTATCTTGGGCTAGACTTTAATAAAGGTAGTTGCCAAAGACCTTATGCAACTGCCCTCGTATTCGATGTAAATTTTCGGCATGTGTCATTGTTACGGGAACTCAATACAATACAGTGTAGACTATAAGAATATTACTTAATATTACAAAAACTAAACACCTGTATATGTTTTCATGCATCGGTTAAATAAAAATTGTTGTAAGATACCTTATGCAACTGCCCTCTTATACAGTGTAAATAATTCTAATGTGCAATTGCTATTGGATGTTATGCTATATCGTCCCAGGACATATAGTATAACATTTGATTAAAAATATTTTGAATGCATATATATATACTATCTGCACAAACATATGTACATATGTAAATATGTATGTATGTGAAACCCGTCGTCTCTGGCTGTTTAATTGGTACGTTTGTTTTTTAATCTAACTACGAGGGCTGCTCTATATATTTCTGGCCTAATAGTGAAAATGCGAATATTTATAATCAAAAATGGTTTTATTGTTTTTCAAAGTATTCTCCAGCATGATTTATACACTTTTGCATGCGCTCAAACCAGTTGTCGAAGCACTTTTTCCACTCCGATTGAGACACCTCTAAAACATGGTTTTTGAACACTTCAACAGCTTCTTCTGGCGACGAAAATCGTTGACCACGCATTTTTTTCTTGATGTGCGGATGACCCGCAGCTCTAACTTGGCAGCCCTGCCGTACAGTCCTGTACGGGCTGTACGGCGGATGACCCATTAATTCGACGTTTTGGCCGGTCAAAAACGCTCTGGTTTGAGCCGATGTGTGAGAGCTCGCATTGTCATGGTGAACAATGATTCGTCTTCTCTTGTTGGTTTTTCGAATTTCTCCGATGACTTCATGCAAACAAATTGCAGTGTACCACTCAGAAGTGACCGTCCTACGTTACTCAAGCGGAACAGTCGCCACATGACCAGTTTTGCCGAAGAAACAGGCGACCATTTGCTTCGAAGTGCTTCTTCCACGAACAACTTTCGTTGGATTTTGCTCTTCTTTGAAGACCCACACGGTCGATTGTTGTTTGGTTTCGGGCTCATACGCATAGATCCATGATTTGTCACCTGTGACGATCTTATAAACGTCTTTTGAAGCACCGCAATCGTATTTTTGCAACATTTCTTTGCACCAATCGACACGAGCCTTTTTTTGAGCGACTTTCAAATTGTGCGGGATACAACGAGAACAAACCTTTTTTACGGCCAGGTGTTCATGCAGTATCGAATGTATGCTGGTGGAAGAAATGTCCAAGGATGTCTCTATCTCTCGGTATGTCGCATGTCGATCTTGCATTATGAGTTCACGCACGGCATCAATGTTCTCTGGCACAACAGCCGTTTTTGGACGACCTTCACGGAATTCGTCTTTGAGCGAGCTTCGGCCACGATTAAATTCATTATACCAATTTTTCACAGTGCTATAGGATGGTGCTTCATCGCCATACAAAGATTTAAGTTCATCAATGCACTCTTGTCGTGATAATCCACGTCGAAAGTTGTGAAAAATGATGGCACGAAAATGTTCACGAGTTAATTCCATTTTTTTCTATATTAATTTTTTCAAGTCACTGTAAACAACACAAATAATGCTCGTACGTCAAAACGTTTTGAGTACGATTATGCTTAAAAATGACAAACTTTCCAATGGAAATGTCAGATTGCACTTGGCAGCCCTCAGTGTTGCCAGGCCAGAAATATATATATAGCAGCCCTCGTATTTATAAAAGTTAAAGAAAAACATATTTTAATATTGTTAACAATAATTTGTTTTCGAAAAACCGTACAAGAAAAAAAACGAATTATTTAAAGTGCATTTTGAATGCATTCATGCAGATGCAGCAGTCAAGATTGCCATATTCTCAGATGATACAGGGGCAATTTTACAGTTTAAGTTATTAAAAATGGCTAAATCTTTAGACCCTAAAGTTTAGAGTTATTTGCTAATGAAAATTAAACTTTTTTACTTAAGCGTAAATACATATGTCCGTATCATTTTTAAATAAATTTGTATGTAAAAATAAAATAGGAAAGTAAAAATTCAAAATTTAGCTCCTGCTTATTAAATTAGAAAAACTTTCCGACAATATGTATGCACGCACATATTGTTGCGTTTTTTTTCACTTTCAGGACAAACGTACAGATTCTTTTGATTGCAAATACCACTGTGGAACATTATAAATTCTGTCCTGTGTAATTCTATGGCTTCGTATTTACAAGTCATGCGTTATTACAAATGCAGCCATCATGAACATCATGACATGAACTACTCTATGCCTTGATTAGTAACCTTAACCATCGATACACAACTCCGCTTCGCTTTACATCCAAGTCATCCCCTTTAATTCAATAGCCACAACATACATCTACCGTACACTATTGTTATGCCGTTACTTCCTTGCGCCAACAGCTAAAGCTCTTTGTTATTGTAAAGGGAGTCTTTGACAATTCTTTTAGCTACTCTTATATTAAATAGAAGTCTACACAAACTTATCTGTCATTGCTTCACACAATAATTGTCTATTCCCTTCCGCATTTTCAAGGGTGTGCTCGAACTCCAAATGCCAAGACACTAGATGAGCTAAAGAAAATTTAAATACGCCATTCAATCGGACATGCGTTTCGAAAATTTTGCTCTTGAAAATCAGCAGGATCGGTCAGAAGCCGCCAAAAACGCGTGCTTCTGATTTTTTAATATTATTTGGAACAAATCTAGTTTAGTGAAGTATGTAAATCCAATTAAAAGAAAAATATATAGGATTTAGAGAACTAAAAAAATTAAAAAAAATAATAAATATTATATATAATTTTACATAAAAATGTAAAAAAATTTATATTGCATGTTGCAACGCTTTTGGCTACAATTGTATTAAATTTTTTTTAAGAAATTGTAAATAAAGCAGTTTGATATAGTCATAAGAAAAAGTTCTGACTATTTTTTCATTTAATAAGTGAGAGAAACTTTAGTATTTCGGTCAACAATAACTAAAAAATTACCAGTCATATGACCGACAGTCACACTTGAAAGGCCAGACATTACCCATATACCAGTCACAGCTTACAGTAACCATTGACCGATGTACCAGTCACACTTGACCGATGTACCAGTCACACTTGACCGATATACCGGTCATTTTTGACCGATATACGGGTCACATTTAATTGATATACGGGTCACACGTGATGAATATACTGGTCGCATTAGACCAGATGCACTATTCGAAAAATCGAACTTTATGTTAATCGATATTAAAATAATTTTTAAAATTTTCCGTTTTTGTCTTAAATCAAAAAAAATATTAATCCAATAAAATTTATGAAATCTTTTAATTTCACTATGATCTGTTTACAACTTGAGTATTTTATACCAATAATTCATTAAAAATATATATTTTACAAAATCTTTTCAATATTCTGGTGGCACATTGTTGTTGAATTTGTTACCGTTTCCTTATTCTGGACGTTCAAAAACAATGAAATTCATAAAATTAGACAAATAACGAAAACTAAGCATGTTCAAAAACAACTTGCAATTTTGGCTTTGAAAAAAAGACATACAACAAGACATAAAATAATTTAATCTACTAACAACATTTCATTTTAAATAGGTACCAAAAGCGATTTATAGTGTATGTAGTAGTTTCGATCACCCATATCTTGATGGAAGATTCTTCTTCACACAACGTCTTCACTAGAAATTTTTTTGTTATCAAAATATTATCAGAGACAACAATCTAACATCAAATATTCTTTCAGGTTTGACAAGATTACTTGTTAAAAGAATAGAAAGCGAAAAGACGCCCCAAAGAAGTCTGAAAATTTTTTTGCAATACTTCTGTGATATGATGTTTTTACATCGAAATTAAAAAATAATTTTTGCAGACAAATTTAAAAATTATTAAAAACATCAATTTATTCACTTAAAAACGATTTATAAACGCCACAAATTTACTGAAAGCTAGGAAATGCACTCGAAGACAATCAGATAATTATGACTTGTTAGTCATAACATCAAAATCAACACGTTCTCACCGTATACAGAAAAAATTGAAGAATCTAATATATTTTATCTGCCGGCGTTTGTTGCTATCATAACAAAACAACTGCTAGTCAAGACGTAGAGTCAAGTTGCCCTTAAAAACTCAGAACTTATAGTGCGTTTCCATTGACGTGATTTTCTCCAAAACACTTGAATTGCTCAAACTAAGAGCTTTGCTACTTGATTTTCCATACATTTTTCATGCTACCAAAACCTTTTAAGTCATTAGATTTCCTTCAAAGCATGTCGAAAATATATTTTTTTGTGAACTTATTTTGCCTTTACAACACAGTGTTGTGTCTAGGATATTCAAGTTCAAATCCGTTCTATCTATTCATATTAGATGTTTTTATCGAAAAAATGACAACTACTTGCAATTGACAATTTTAAAAGCAATAATATTTTTGGTTACAAAAAAAGTGTTGAAGAAAATATAAAAACAAATATATGTACAGATACGCACAAAAGTATTGGCACAGCAAGCTTTTTTTATTTCATTCCAGCTTCACGGCCATTAAGAAGTAAATTAAATGCTTTTGATGTTAGCTAATTGAATGAATTAACTAATGCATTTGGTTTTATATCAACAGTTATTTTTTTAATTAATCAATAAAAAACTTAACAAAAAATTAGCGCGAACAAAAGTATTGGCACAAGTAGTTTAAAAGCTTATAAAATACAGATTTTTTTCTAAAATATTTCTTATTTAATACTTGGTTGGTAAGTCTTTTTGCTTAATTACTTCATTCAAGCGTTTAGGCATAGAATGCACCAGATTTTTGGTTACTTCTTGCTCAATAGTTAACCACTTTTTCTTCAAGGCCTGAAATTTATCGCTTTTTGACCCGTCGGTCAAGTTCCTCCCACAAATTTTCAATAGGATTGAGATCTAGGGATTGTGGTGGGTGTGGATGAACATGAGCCACGTTGTACGCTAACCACATACGCACATCATGAGCGGAATTTTTTGAGTCATTGTCGTGTTGGAATGTAAATGATGTTGGCAAATTTAGTTTCTCGGCACTTTTTTTAAGGTTTTCTTTTAGGATATTTAGATAAACGGATTTATCCATGATTCCTTCAATAAATACCAACTCACCAACACCCACAGATGACATGTACCCCCACACCACTACCATGTTTAATTGTACGAAAAATATTTTTTTTCGTATGCCGTATTAAGCTTTCTTCATACGGTAACGCGGCCATCAGAGCGAAAAATATGAAATTTACTCTCGTCCGAGAAGAGTACTTCATCCCAAAAAGTGACGGGTTTGCTTTGAAATTCCCTTGCGTAGTCTAATCTCTTTTTTTGCTTGATTCAAGAAACAAGGGGTTTACACCTAGCAACTCTTGATGTGTAATCAGCTTTGTGAAGCACTTTTCGAACGGTCATGGGATGAATATCCTTACCAAATTCCTGTTTAACTTCAGCAGCAAGTTTAGTCGATATTTTCTTGGGATTTTATTTTATTTTTCTTACTATTTGTTTGCTTTCGCGGTCACTTAAAGCTCAAGGACGGCCTGTTCGTTTAATGATGAATTTAATTGTGAAACGACTTCTCTTCATTATTTCACATATTTCAGCGTACGATTTGCCTTGGCTATGCAAGTGCAGCACTATTTTGCGCCAAGATTCGTTGGTATCTTTCTGTTTTGAGCTCATTTTGGTATTCATTAATTATTTTTTCTTCAAGAAAACTTAAAAAAAAGTGAAGTAACGGCTCAAATGAAGCCAGATTTCTTTCTGGGTGTGCCAAAACTTTTGTGCATCAAAATTATGACTTTCTACTAAATATGTTATAACAAAACTGTTAAATGCATTTAAATTAAAAATAAAAAGCAATGATATGAGCTTAGCCAGTGTAGGAAATATTTATTATCAAATAGTTTTGCCTAATAATGTCTTTTAAATGACTTTAAAACAGTGAAATACCAAAAAGTGTTGCTGTGCCAATAGTTTTGTGCGGGTCTGTATGTAAAACCAAAAATTAATTTTTTACAAAAAATAACATTTTTTTTGTTATTTACGCAAAAAGTGTCGGTGTTACTTCACAAATTCGATTTTACAAAACACTTCAGCCAAATGAAAACAATTCGAAGTGTTTTTCTCAAAACTAGTTGATTTCAAGTCAATGGAAACGCAGTATTATATACTATGCATTGATGGATATTACAGTTAAACCTCGATTATCCGGCTCTCACGGGAGCGGCACCAGCACGGATAATTGAAATACACGGTTAATAGAGGTTATATTGAAATATAAAGAAACAGCAACTTCACAGATATGTTTTTGTCGTAGTCACGAATCAAAATAATTTTGTCTGAAATTTAAAGAGCTTTTCTTGCACTTTTTGGCAATTTACTATTTGAAGGAGCTATCATTTCTTCCTAAATGGATAAAAGGGCAAATATGTTCTTATGTGGGGGTACACCCGACTTAGATTTACTAATAAGAGCACATGAATGCTGCACGGATAATAGATCTAAAGCACGGATAATAGAGGTAAAGCACGGATAATAGAGGTAAACACGGATAATAGAGGGAAAAAATAAAGATAGCAGCATTCCGGTTAATTGATGTAGCCGAATAATAGAGGCCCGGTTTTTATTTATTTATTTTATTTATTTATTATGATTGATTTTCTAATACAATAAGACATATATCTAATAAATTAAAGTATTAGAATCAGAACAGTCAACTTTAATTAAGACAGAGATAAATCTTGATAATATTGCTTAAAAAATTATAATAAAATAAAATAGTAAAATAATCGTTAAGTTAATTTCTAAGTTTTATTGCGTTGCCGGTGCGTTGAATATAATTAGGAAGTTGATTCCAGAGACGTATGTTTAGGATGAAAAATTAGCATTCAGACGCATGGTTCCGATGGCGTATCTGTGTAATGTACTGCCTCTTTGGGATCTAGCAAACCTTAAGCGATCATATAGGTATTCCGGCTCCTTTGTTACAATTATTTTGTGAAGGAAAATCAAGCATTTAAATTTTAAAAAGTTGTTAAAGGATAATTGCAGAAAATGGTGATATTCTGTCACGTTTTTTCAAACCGTAAACATAATGGACGATATTATTATAAGTTGTAGTTAGTTTAATCATATCGCGGGAAGAGCAGCCTGAAAAAAATTTCGGACCCATATGATAATGTTGGAAGTAAAAGAGTTCTTATACTAAGAGGTATAAAATGTTGTGTGGGCCATAAACTTCGTAGCTTACTGTTTACCCTACCACATGCCTGACTTATATAGTCTGACCAGGTTAGGGTCCTGCTAAATGTCACACCTAGGTTTCTGGCTGTGTTTACTTGCTCAACTTTCGTACCACCAATAGAAATATTAAAATCATTTTCTGGTCTAATACATTTTTTACAAATGATAAATCGTTGTTTAGTTTGTTTATCTTAGAAACAATTGAGTCTTTTGTACTACATATAAATGATATAACTGCTGTTCATCGGCATACATTTGCATATTTGAAAAGCTGAGTTGTTGTGGGAGACCATTCGCGTATTGTGAGTACAATAAAGGTCCAAGGATGGAGCCTTGAGGTAATCCTCTAGTTACACAAAGAATTACGAGTAATAATAAAAAAAGAAGACGGTAAAAGTATTAAAATATTTTAAATATGATTTTACATCCATGTATATAAGTTTGTCATTCCGTGTGTAATTTCTACAATATCCATTTTCGACCCCATAAAGTATATCGATGGCTTAATAAAGAAAGGCTAACTTAATTTTTTGTTACTTTACAGGAGAAAGAAAAAACTTAAAATCCTAAAAATTTAAAATACAACAAAAATTTTAATGCAATTTTTAATAAAAAAAAAAGCAACAACCATTTTTTAGGATTTTATTAAGTTTTTTCTTTCTCCTGTAAAGTAACAAAAAATTAAGTTAGGCCTTTTTATATTAAGCCATCGATATATATTCTGGCTTCTTATACATAGCAAAGCCGATTGAGCGATGTCCGTCTCTCCGTCCGTGTTAGTGTTGAAATCAAGTTTGCCTCGGCAGAAAAAAATTAACTTTTCCTTCGAGGCAGCAGGCAAAACACCACAAAACAATAAGCTTATCTTTTGGAACAGTTAAGTAACTCCAATCAAATATATGAGGCGATAGAGAATTGAAATATAATAAAAAACATTAATTGAAAAAATTGGCTCTGAAATTTTCAAATTTTTTAAAATATTAATATGGGTATCATTTTAAAGCTTTTGAAGAGATCTTTAAGGAAATACTAAATTTTATTTAAATGCTGAATCCATTAACAGCCAATAGCATTTTTATATAAAACTATATGTATGCAGTACCAATTTTTTTTTATATTTTTTAATTCTGTTTTGATGGGAGTTAATTTACTAAACTAGATTTACATAGATGGTGGAGGGTATATAAGGTTCGGCATAGCCGAATATAGCACTCTTACTTGTTTTAAATAATGGCTGTGTTCATGAACAATTTTAGTAAGTAAAACTCGGCTATTCTTTTCATAAATAATTCTTAAATGGATTTTTTATTTTACGAATTGTAGTGGGAACTTAAGCAATCTGATATTTTTCTCAAGGTTAAAACGAGTCAAAACCCTCAACTGCGATTATCTCGAAATGATTTTTTTTTTTTGAGTTATGACGTTATAAAAGTGAATGATCTATATGTAAAATATAAGAGCGTTGTCAATAGCTATATGCTAATTGATGGTGCTATGCCCAAGGCGTTTCTATTAAGAGGTGGGACAGCGTAGGCGAATTCATTTTTTTTTTTCGGGTAATCATAACTGTCAAACTCCTCCAACGAAAATGAATGAATTCGCCTATATTGCTAACTGGTGATTGATTTGCCTTGCTTTACCCTTATTAAAGATCAGACAAATTTCATTTTACTCCTATATAAAAACAAAAATTGTTTATTATACAACAGGTGGTAAGTTTGTCATTCGGTTGGTAATTTCTACAATATCCATTTCCGACCCCGTAAAGTATATACATATATTCTAAGTTCTTATGCATCTTGGTTTTTATTCCTGCAGATGGTTGTTTATGATAAAAATTAATGAAAAAGGTAAAAAAAGATGGTGAGCTTTAACAGCAACCTTTTCATTTACTAAGTTCTTTATCAGAAAAAATTAATGGTGGGAAAGAATTTATTATGCCAATTTTTATTTGAAATATTCAGTGGTAAATCTGCAGTACGGTACATGTGGTTATAAATATATAATGAAGGGTATATAAGATTCGGCATAGTCAAATAAATCACTCTCTTAGTTTTTCTATATAAACATAATACATAAGTACATATATGTACGTTATGTAAACTTATGCTAATTTCCGCATACACAAGAATAAATTTTCAATATTTATTATCTTTTAACTACAGAAGTTTTAAATTACACACTTTCTCAGATTAAAAAATTTGAAACACTTAAAATGTGTTTTTATTGAATGACACCTTGTTTATGGATGTATACATGCGAATACATACATACGTCTACATTAATGCATATAATTGCTTTCTTCAGTTGCTAATATGTTATTATTTTAATAAGAAAAGCAGTAATTGAATTTAAATATTTTGTGACAAATTGAACCGCTACATAAAAAACCCCGATTTTATCTTTATTTTGGTTAATTTTCTGAAACCTGTTAAATATTTTTAAATCTATTCGCCATTTCAGCCATTAAATAATATCTTTTTCCGGTATCTGGAAAAAAATAAATCTAGATCATCCCAATGCCTTCTAAATGCTGAAGATGTAGCGGTCCAGAAAATGCAGCATTAAATTTTGCTGGTGACTAAATTTTCTCCTCTTCTTTAAAAGACGTCCGCATACATTTGTAAAATATTTTTTCTCTCTAAAAAAAGATTTTAAGAAATTATAAAATTAACTTAAGCCAGAATCAATTGCAATTAATTTACAGTATCATAAAAACATTGCATCAAAATTTTACTGTATCAATACTTATTTAATTTACTTATTCATTGAGTACTATTTACAACATATCTATAATAAGAGGTATTTTGTTTTAAATATGGTAATGAATATCTCTTACTGATAACTTCTGAAACTGTTAAACTGTTAAAGTCCTAGATATTGCAAAGGCAAAATTACCCTACAAGAACGGTGACCAAGAAATGAGTGAGCGAACAATCAACAATCTGCTATAATTTTATAAATTTTTTATATATACTTGATAAGCCAAGTTCAAAATAAAGCTTATAAAAAGTTTTGTAATTAAATCTGTTTCAAAGATCATGCAAAAATTTTTTTTTTTTTTTTTTTTTTTTTGAATAATAATAGTAGTATTTATTATACTTTTAATTAAACTTTTTAAAATAATATTTAACAAATTTATAAATTTTCATGAATTGTATTATTTCTAACAAATTTTGAGATATTTCTTTTAAAGATGTTAATATTTCTTTCCGTTTTGATGTAATTAGGCAGCATATTATATAGTTTTAGTCCCTTGAAGAAAAGCGATCTTTGCATTGCTGTCGTTGTCACCCTTTGTAGTCTAAAGTTTTCTGCATTTCGTAGGTTGTATGGTTGAACCTCTCCTACATAATTAAGCTGATCGATTAAGTATTCTGGAGCATTTCCCATCTTCATTTTTTGGACAAAGTTAAGTGTATTTAAAGCCAGTCTTTGTTGTATATTTAGCCATTTTAATGTATCAAGCATTATCTGTATCGGAGTATATCTGTTACATTTTAATATTGCACGCATAGCTTTATTCTGGAGTTTTTGCAGTCTATCTAATTGTGTTATTGTGCAGCAGGTGTATAGTATTGTGGAGCCAAATTCAAAATGTGGTCTTATAATAGTATTGTACATATTAATTGCCGTTATTATCGATACTTTATTTCGCACCCGTTTAAAGAACCCTATTTTTTGCCAATTTTTTTACATATATATTCAACGTGTTGTTTAAATTTTAAGTCCTTGTCGATTATGAAACCGAGATATTTCATTTGATTAACTTTTTCAATTATCTGATTATTTATTTTAAAAATTACGTTGCTGTTCATGTTAATTTCCATAATTTTAGTTTTACTTTCATTTAGTTTTAATTTGTTCATTTTGAGCCAATTGTTTATGCTGTTCATGTCTTGATTTAAATTATCTACACATTCTGTCTCTGTATTTCCTTTAGCATAAATTAATGTGTCATCAGCATATAAAATAATTTCACATTTTTCTAAAATGTTGGGCATATCATTTATATATATTATAAACAATAATGCTCCTAATATTGATCCTTGCGGTACACCAAATTCATTATCAATTTTATCTGATTTAATACCGTTAACTTTAGTTATTTGCTTTCGATTCGTAAGATATGATTTAAACCATTGCAATTCATTTTCTCTTAAACCGTACATATATAATTTTTGAATTAATAACTCCCTATCAATAGTCTCGAATGCTCTTTTAAAGTCCAAGAAAAGTGCCATTATCTTATTTTCTGTTTCTCTGTATTTCCATTTATTTATCACATAATTAACTGTTGTTTCACAAGAGTATTTTTTTCTGAATCCAGACTGATATCTTGAAAATAAGTTATTTATTTCCATATAGTTTTATGTGTGTGAAGATAAATACGTATTTAACTAGTGGAGACAAAAACCATTTTTTTTAACATTGCCGTTTTTACAGTTAACAGAGTACTGTTAGCCACTTAACAGTCGTTCTGTTTTTGGGTTCCTTTCTTTTGAAGGATAATTTAAGTAGAAAAACACAAGTCCTTATAAATATAATTTATGAAAATGTTGCTTGAAGTGATATATTATGAAACTATAATAGTTTGGTATCAGAAAAATGTTTAGGAAAGCATTAAAATGGGTTATAATAAAACACTAATTTTTCATCATTTCTTGAGAAGAAAAATGACCATTTTGGTCAAATATGGAATAGCACACATACTACACCCTATACACATGGTAGTCTGAAGGGTCCATTATAAGGCACTATTAGTCCAATATCTGAAATAATTTTGGGATTTGAGAAAATTAAGTTTTAAAAAAATGCTTTTTCAGCGAAATTTCTTGAGAAGATAAATGACCATTTTGGTCAAATATGGAATAGCACACATACTACACCCTATACACATGGTAGTCTGAAGGGTCCATAATAAGGCACTATAAGTCCAATATCTGAAATAATTTTGGGATTTGAGAAAATTAAGTTTTAAAAAAATGCTTTTTCAGCGAAATTTCTTGAGAAGATAAATGACCATTTTGGTCAAATATGGAATAGCACACATACTACACCCTATACACATGGTAGTCTGAAGGGTCCATAATAAGGCACTATAAGTCCAATATCTGAAATAATTTTGGGATTTGAGAAAATTAAGTTTTAAAAAAATGCTTTTTCAGCAAAATTTCTTGAGAAGATAAATGACCATTTTGGTCAAATATGGAATAGCACACATACTACACCCTATACACATGGTGGTCTGAAGGGTCTATAATAAAGCACTATTAGTCCAATACCTGAAATAATTTTGGGATTTGAGAAAATTAAGTTTTAAAAAAATGCTTTTTCAGCAAATTTCTTGAGAAGATAAATGACCATTTTGGTCAAATATGGAATAGCACACATACTACACCCTATACACATGGTAGTCTGAAGGGTCCATAATAAGGCACTATAAGTCCAATATCTGAAATAATTTTGGGATTTGAGAAAATTAAGTTTTAAAAAAATGCTTTTTCAGCGAAATTTCTTGAGAAGATAAATGACCATTTTGGTCAAATATGGAATAGCACACATACTACACCCTATACACATGGTAGTCTGAAGGGTCCATAATAAGGCACTATAAGTCCAATATCTGAAATAATTTTGGGATTTGAGAAAATTAAGTTTTAAAAAAATGCTTTTTCAGCAAAATTTCTTGAGAAGATAAATGACCATTTTGGTCAAATATGGAATAGCACACATACTACACCCTATACGCATGGTAGTCTGAAGGGTCTATAATAAAGCACTATTAGTCCAATATCTGAAATAATTTTGGGATTTGAGAAAATTAAGTTTTAAAAAAATGCTTTTTCAGCGAAATTTCTTGAGAAGATAAATGACCATTTTGGTCAAATATGGAATAGCACACATACTACACCCTATACACATGGTAGTCTGAAGGGTCCATAATAAGGCACTATAAGTCCAATATCTGAAATAATTTTGGGATTTGAGAAAATTAAGTTTTAAAAAAATGCTTTTTCAGCGAAATTTCTTGAGAAGATAAATGACCATTTTGGTCAAATATGGAATAGCACACATACTACACCCTATACACATGGTAGTCTGAAGGGTCCATAATAAGGCACTATAAGTCCAATATCTGAAATAACTTTGGGATTTGAGAAAATTAAGTTTTAAAAAAATGCTTTTTCAGCAAAATTTCTTGAGAAGATAAATGACCATTTTGGTCAAATATGGAATAGCACACATACTACACCCTATACACATGGTAGTCTGAAGGGTCCATAATAAGGCACTATAAGTCCAATATCTGAAATAATTTTGGGATTTGAGAAAATTAAGTTTTAAAAAAATGCTTTTTCAGCGAAATTTCTTGAGAAGATAAATGACCATTTTGGTCAAATATGGAATAGCACACATACTACACCCTATACACATGGTAGTCTGAAGGGTCCATAATAAGGCACTATAAGTCCAATATCTGAAATAATTTTGGGATTTGAGAAAATTAAGTTTTAAAAAAATGCTTTTTCAGCAAAATTTCTTGAGAAGATAAATGACCATTTTGGTCAAATATGGAATAGCACACATACTACACCCTATACGCATGGTAGTCTGAAGGGTCTATAATAAAGCACTATTAGTCCAATATCTGAAATAATTTTGGGATTTGAGAAAATTAAGTTTTAAAAATTGCTTTTTCAGCGAAATTTCTTGAGAAGATAAATGACCATTTTGGTCAAATATGGAATAGCACACATACTACACCCTATACACATGGTGGTCTGAAGGGTCTATAATAAAGCACTATTAGTCCAATATCTGAAATAATTTTGGGATTTGAGAAAATTAAGTTTTAAAAATTGCTTTTTCAGCGAAATTTCTTGAGAAGATAAATGACCATTTTGGTCAAATATGGAATAGCACACATACTACACCCTATACACATGGTGGTCTGAAGGGTCTATAATAAAGCACTATTAGTCCAATATCTGAAATAATTTTGGGATTTGAGAAAATTAAGTTTTAAAAATTGCTTTTTCAGCGAAATTTCTTGAGAAGATAAATGACCATTTTGGTCAAATATGGAATAGCACACATACTACACCCTATACACATGGTGGTCTGAAGGGTCTATAATAAAGCACTATTAGTCCAATATCTGAAATAATTTTGGGATTTGAGAAAATTAAGTTTTAAAAAAATGCTTTTTCAGCAAAATTTCTTGAGAAGATAAATGACCATTTTGGTCAAATATGGAATAGCACACATACTACACCCTATACACATGGTGGTCTGAAGGGTCTATAATAAAGCACTATTAGTCCAATACCTGAAATAATTTTGGGATTTGAGAAAATTAAGTTTTAAAAAAATGCTTTTTCAGCAAAATTTCTTGAGAAGATAAATGACCATTTTGGTCAAATATGGAATAGCACACATACTACACCCTATACACATGGTGGTCTGAAGGGTCTATAATAAAGCACTATAAGTCCAATATCTGAAATAATTTTGGGATTTGAGAAAATTAAGTTTTAAAAAAATGCTTTTTCAGCAAAATTTCTTGAGAAGATAAATGACCATTTTGGTCAAATATGGAATAGCACACATACTACACCCTATACACATGGTAGTCTGAAGGGTCCATAATAAGGCACTATAAGTCCAATATCTGAAATAATTTTGGGATTTGAGAAAATTAAGTTTTAAAAAAATGCTTTTTCAGCGAAATTTCTTGAGAAGATAAATGACCATTTTGGTCAAATATGGAATAGCACACATACTATACCCTATACACATGGTAGTCTGAAGGGTCCATAATAAGGCACTATAAGTCCAATATCTGAAATAATTTTGGGATTTGAGAAAATTAAGTTTTAAAAAAATGCTTTTTCAGCAAAATTTCTTGAGAAGATAAATGACCATTTTGGTCAAATATGGAATAGCACACATACTACACCCTATACACATGGTGGTCTGAAGGGTCTATAATAAAGCACTATTAGTCCAATATCTGAAATAATTTTGGGATTTGAGAAAATTAAGTTTTAAAAAAATGCTTTTTCAGCGAAATTTCTTGAGAAGATAAATGACCACTTTGGTCAAATATGGAATAGCACACATACTACACCCTATACACATGGTGGTCTGAAGGGTCTATAATAAAGCACTATTAGTCCAATATCTGAAATAATTTTGGGATTTGAGAAAATTAAGTTTTAAAAAAATGCTTTTTCAGCGAAATTTCTTGAGAAGATAAATGACCATTTTGGTCAAATATGGAATAGCACACATACTACACCCTATACACATGGTAGTCTGAAGGGTCCATAATAAGGCACTATAAGTCCAATATCTGAAATAATTTTGGGATTTGAGAAAATTAAGTTTTAAAAAAATGCTTTTTCAGCAAAATTTCTTGAGAAGATAAATGACCATTTTGGTCAAATATGGAATAGCACACATACTACACCCTATACACATGGTAGTCTGAAGGGTCCATAATAAGGCACTATAAGTCCAATATCTGAAATAATTTTGGGATTTGAGAAAATTAAGTTTTAAAAAAATGCTTTTTCAGCGAAATTTCTTGAGAAGATAAATGACCATTTTGGTCAAATATGGAATAGCACACATACTACACCCTATACACATGGTGGTCTGAAGGGTCTATAATAAAGCACTATTAGTCCAATATCTGAAATAATTTTGGGATTTGAGAAAATTAAGTTTTAAAAAAATGCTTTTTCAGCAAAATTTCTTGAGAAGATAAATGACCATTTTGGTCAAATATGGAATAGCACACATACTACACCCTATACACATGGTGGTCTGAAGGGTCTATAATAAAGCACTATTAGTCCAATACCTGAAATAATTTTGGGATTTGAGAAAATTAAGTTTTAAAAAAATGCTTTTTCAGCAAAATTTCTTGAGAAGATAAATGACCATTTTGGTCAAATATGGAATAGCACACATACTACACCCTATACACATGGTGGTCTTATAGTGGACTTATAGTGCCTTATTATGGACCCTTCAGACTACCATGTGTATAGGGTGTAGTATGTGTGCTATTCCATATTTGACCAAAATGGTCATTTATCTTCTCAAGAAATTTCGCTGAAAAAGCATTTTTTTAAAACTTAATTTTCTCAAATCCCAAAATTATTTCAGATATTGGACTAATAGTGCCTTATTATGGACCCTTCAGACTACCATGTGTATAGGGTGTAGTATGTGTGCTATTCCATATTTGACCAAAATGGTCATTTATCTTCTCAAGAAATTTCGCTGAAAAAGCATTTTTTTAAAACTTAATTTTCTCAAATCCCAAAATTATTTCAGATATTGGACTTATAGTGCCTTATTATGGACCCTTCAGACTACCATGTGTATAGGGTGTAGTATGTGTGCTATTCCATATTTGACCAAAATGGTCATTTATCTTCTCAAGAAATTTTGCTGAAAAAGCATTTTTTTAAAACTTAATTTTCTCAAATCCCAAAATTATTTCAGGTATTGGACTAATAGTGCTTTATTATAGACCCTTCAGACCACCATGTGTATAGGGTGTAGTATGTGTGCTATTCCATATTTGACCAAAATGGTCATTTATCTTCTCAAGAAATTTTGCTGAAAAAGCATTTTTTTAAAACTTAATTTTCTCAAATCCCAAAATTATTTCAGATATTGGACTAATAGTGCTTTATTATAGACCCTTCAGACCACCATGTGTATAGGGTGTAGTATGTGTGCTATTCCATATTTGACCAAAATGGTCATTTATCTTCTCAAGAAATTTCGCTGAAAAAGCATTTTTTAAAACTTAATTTTCTCAAATCCCAAAATTATTTCAGATATTGGACTAATAGTGCTTTATTATAGACCCTTCAGACCACCATGTGTATAGGGTGTAGTATGTGTGCTATTCCATATTTGACCAAAATGGTCATTTATCTTCTCAAGAAATTTCGCTGAAAAAGCAATTTTTAAAACTTAATTTTCTCAAATCCCAAAATTATTTCAGATATTGGACTAATAGTGCTTTATTATAGACCCTTCAGACTACCATGCGTATAGGGTGTAGTATGTGTGCTATTCCATATTTGACCAAAATGGTCATTTATCTTCTAAAGAAATTTCGCTGAAAAAGCAATTTTTAAAACTTAATTTTCTCAAATCCCAAAATTATTTCAGATATTGGACTAATAGTGCTTTATTATAGACCCTTCAGACCACCATGTGTATAGGGTGTAGTATGTGTGCTATTCCATATTTGACCAAAATGGTCATTTATCTTCTCAAGAAATTTCGCTGAAAAAGAATTTTTTTAAAACTTAATTTTCTCAAATCCCAAAATTATTTCAGATATTGGACTTATAGTGCCTTATTATGGACCCTTCAGACTACCATGTGTATAGGGTGTAGTATGTGTGCTATTCCATATTTGACCAAAATGGTCATTTATCTTCTCAAGAAATTTTGCTGAAAAAGCATTTTTTTAAAACTTAATTTTCTCAAATCCCAAAATTATTTCAGATATTGGACTTATAGTGCCTTATTATGGACCCTTCAGACTACCATGTGTATAGGGTGTAGTATGTGTGCTATTCCATATTTGACCAAAATGGTCATTTATCTTCTCAAGAAATTTCGCTGAAAAAGCATTTTTTTAAAACTTAATTTTCTCAAATCCCAAAATTATTTCTTCTCAAGAAATGATGAAAAATTAGTGTTTTATTATAAGCCATTTTAATGCTTTCCTAAACATTTTTCTGATACCAAACTATTATAGTTTCATAATATATCACTTGAAGCAACATTTTCATAAATTATATTTATAAGGACTTGTGTTTTTCTACTTAAATTATCCTTCAAAAGAAAGGAACCCAAAAACAGAACGACTGTTAAGTGGCTAACAGTACTCTGTTAACTGTAAAAACGGCAATGTTAAAAAAAATGGTTTTTGTCTCCACTAGTTAAATACGTATTTATCTTCACACACATTATAGTTTTCCAACTGTTCTTTTGCAATTTTTTCTAAAATTTTTTCGCAAGTTTTTAAAGTGTTTATTGGGCGGAATTCTTCACATCTGTTTGTTTTAGCTACTTTTTCTACCGGAGTTACCATTGAATATTTCCAATTTTCTGGGAAAACCCCATTTTCGAGGGATTTATTAATAACATTAAGCATATTTTTGCCGACAATGTTCCAGTTATCTAAAATTATCTTAATTGAGACTTTATTGAAATCTTGCATTATATTTTTTGTAAAAAGTCTTGCCAGTTGTTTGCTACAGATATCACATATGCATAATTTACATAATTTTTATTTTTAAATAAATAAAGTTTCGATCACATTCTTAATAGGAAAATGGAAAAAAGTAAATGTAAATGTAAACATTTGTGTACGTGTGATGTATGTAGCAAACAGCGTTGCCCTTGACTCTTTTTACAAAAAATTTAATCTCAATTTTGCCTGTTCATTGAACATACCTAACCTATACCTAACCTATACCTAACGTAACGTCATACAAAGAACAACACGAATTTTTTACATTTAAAAAATATATTTAAGAATAAATATTTTGTATCACTATCACCGACGAACAGACGGACATAGCTCAATCGACTTCGCTATGCATTAGAAGTCAGAATATATATAATTTATGGGTCGGAAATGGATATTGTAGAAATTACACACAGTGTGACGAACTAAGATATACCCTTTATCCACTTTTTGTGTTGAAGGGTACGAGGGCTGCTCTATATATTTCTGGCCTAATAGTGAAAATGCGAATATTTATAATCAAAAAGGGTTTTATTGTTTTTCAAAGTATTCTCCAGCATGATTTATACACTTTTGCATGCGCTCAAACCAGTTATCGAAGCACTTTTTCCACTCCGATTGAGACACCTCTAAAACATGGTTTTTGAACACTTCAACAGCTTCTTCTGGCGACGAAAATCGTTGACCACGCATTTTTTTCTTGATGTGCGGAAACAAGAAGAAGTCATAAGGTGCCAAGTCAGGGCTGTACGGCGGATGACCCATTAATTCGACGTTTTGGCCGGTCAAAAACGCTCTGGTATGAGCCGATGTGTGAGAGCTCGCATTGTCATGGTGAGCAATGATTCGTTTTCTCTTGTTGGTTTTTCGAATTTCTCCGATGACTTCAGATAAACAAATTGTAGTGTACCACTCAGAAGTGACCGTCCTACGTTGCTCAAGCGGACCAGCGCCACATGACCAATTTTGCCGAAGAAACAGGCGACCATTTGCTTCGAAGTGCTTGTTCCACGAACAACTTTCGTTGGATTTTGCTCGTCTTTGAAGACCCACACGGTCGATTGTGGTTTCGTTTCGGGCTCATACGCATAGATCCATGATTCGTCACCTGTGACGATCTTATAAACGTCTTTTGAAGCACCGCAATTGTATTTTTGCAACATTTCTTTGCACCAATCGACACGAGCCTTTTTTTGAGCGACTTTCAAATTGTGCGGGATCCAACGAGAACAGACCTTTTTTACGGCCAGGTGTTCATGCAGTATCGAATGCATGCTGGTGGAAGAAATGTCCAAGGATGTCTCTATCTCTCGGTATGTCGCATGTCGATCTTGCATTATGAGTTCACGCATGGCATCAATGTTCTCTGGCACAACAGTCGTTTTTGGACGACCTTCACGGAAATCGTCTTTGAGCGAGCTTCAACCACGATTAAATTCATTATACCAATTTTTCACAGTGCTATGGGATGGTGCTTCATCGCCATACAAAGATTTAAGTTCATCAATGCACTCTTGTCGTGATAATCCACGTCGAAAGTTGTGAAAAATGATGGCACGAAAATGGTCACGACTTAATTCCATATTTTTCTATATTAATTTTTTCAAGTCACTGTAAACAACACAAATAATGGTCGTACGTTAAAACGTTTTGAGTACGATTATGCTTAAAAATGACAAACTTTCCAATGGACATTTCCATTTTACACTTGGCAGCACTCAGTGTTACCAGGCCAGAAATATATATAGCAGCCCTCGTATAACAAGTAAGAGTGATATATTCGACTATGCCAAACACTACACCACAAATTTCACCATATGTACCGTACTGCAGATTTCCCACTGAATAGTTAAAATAAAAATCGGTATAAGTGATTCTTTCTTACCATAAGAAAGAAATTTTTTTTCCGAAATTTGTTAGTTGTGCTTAAAGTTGTTACTCTAAGTTCGCCGAGGCAAACTTGATTTAACAAAAAAATAATAAATATGTCATTCAATCAGATATAGTGTCGAAAGAGGTGCTATTGGAAATCAGCATGATCGGTCCATGTCTTTCGAGGCAGCAGACAAAACACCACGCCTGCCTCTAGTTTTTTCATGTCATTTGGAACAATATATTATGTAACCCCCTATCGGGCGATAGAGAATTAAAAAATATTTTTCGAGTTTCGGGCTCGAAAATTTTTCGAAATTTATTTTCACACACATAAATTATATGTATGCAGTACCAAACTTTTCTTTTTTTTATAATTCTCTGTCACCCCAATATTTGCTTTTTTTATTGGAGTTACTTCGCTAAACTAGATTTACATATATGGTAAAGGGTAAATAAGACTCAGCATTGCCGAATTTGTTTTATCTACAGAAGTTTTAAATTACACACTTTTTCCAATTCCAATTTAATACCCTATAAAAGATGTGTGGGAAAATAAATATATATATGTAGTTATATATGTTTTTGACGTAACGAATTACGTAAAGCATATATGAGTGTAAGGTTAAATATGTTTAACGTAATGTCATACAAAGAAAACCACGAATTGTTTTACTTTTAAAAAATATATTTAAGAATTATTTTGTAACAAATAATAAATTTTAATAGATTTTAAAAACTTCTGAATTTTATCTACATAAATTAAAATTATTTTTATTGAAAGTCAGTTCACTAAATGTTTGTCTTTAAGATATTCTGACCAAATTGGCCAAAGGGAGAGGTGGCATGCAATACCACTGGGGTCAATACTTTTACCCCATATAACCAAACTTATTAGTGAAAAAGTGATGAAAATTAAATGTGGAGCATATGTGTGATTTCTGTACAGGATTTTGTCCCATGTGGCCAAATGAAAAGGTGGCATGAAATACCACCATATGGACAAATTAAGTTCGAGAGTGGTGAAAATATGATAAAATTTAAATTTGGGTCATATGTTCGATTTTTGTGAAGGATTTTGGCCAATGTGGCCAAACAGAGAGGTAACATGCAATACCACTTTATGGACGTTGTTTACTAAGGTCAATTCTGTTGCCCCAAATTGAGTAAAAATATGATAAAAATAAATTTGGGCCATATACTTGCTTTCTGTGAAATAGGCTGTTTGTCATTTGGGTTCGAGATTAGAGATTAAGTTACCTTAATCTTTCATTACTTTTTTCGCAGCTTGTTTAAGCGTCCAATGTTGGCGTTTTAAGCTTAAATTTACTTGTCATAATATACGTAACACAACTATTTAAAAAAATATAAAAAAAATGATTTTGTGAAAAACTACAAATGTGGATTGTTTATGCGTTGACAAAGAGTTTAGTAATTCTAGAATTTTTTTCAATGAAACAATAACAAGCAGGCATTTGTAATTAAATAAAAAATCTTGTGATTAATTTAAGTTATGAGATTTTGGCACACAAACAAAAATTTTGCAACCATCGATAGTTTTTACATACATAAAGGAGTTATAATATCTTTGTAATTAAATGATAATGGCAATTTAAAAATAAAAAGAGAAGAGGCAAAGAAAAATTTGTATGTATGTTTTGAGAAAATATGCATGCATTACCACGCCAATCATGAGAACAGTGCCTATCTCCAATTAAATTCCATAAAAATTTTGAAAGATACGAATAGTAAATATTGGTAAAAGTGAAGTGATGGGCATGTGAACAATACTGGAAGATTATACTTTTATTTATTCTTATTCGCAATGAGCCCATTTTTATGGAATCAACGAAAGATAGCAAAATTAAAATAATATCCCTTAGAGAAACTAAAACTTTAAAAATTTTAAAATACACAAAACCCATTCCATTAATTTTCGAAAATCCCCTTTGTTTCCGAGTTACGGACCACCAAAGTTTTTACGTATAATGTGACATATATCGACTACGCAGAAAATTTTTAGAAAGCGAAGCCGCTGTTGGTCATACCATAGAGGAGAAAATCTGTGCATCCGGCCGAAGTCCGGCTATGCAGGAAATCTTTAGAAAGCGAAGCCGTTGTTGGACATACCATAGAGGAGAAAATTCTTGGGCCCGGCCGAAGGCCGACTACACAGAAAAGTGAAGCCGGTGTTGGTCACATCATAAAGAAGAAGATCTTTACGTTTAAATGAAAAAAATCTTTTTTTGATCTTTAGCAGATTCTTTTACCTTTTTCCAGTTTAATTACATAGCCGCTTAAATTACCTTTCCAATGATATCCATATTGTCCCATTTTGCCATCAAATACTCGATATATGCCATATTAAACATGAAAACTTCGGAGGCCCGTAACTCCGGAACTAAGGGTTGGTGCCAAATTTTTCACTTAACATTTTTTGCTTAGAATTGCATTTTACACACAGTAGGCAACTTTTTTCTATTGGAGCTGTGATCGTAAAGTGGACTTGTTCCATCATCTGCAAATATAATAACCCCAGTAATAGAATAGTATAACTCACCTGTTCTGGTGTTTTACTTTTTGCTTTCAACAAAAATATATATAGCGATTTTAACTTTCCTTTTTTATTACTTCTTTTATGGCTTTTGTTCTTCCATTAAACAAGTCACACAGTAAAAACGACTAATGATGATAATGAGATGAGTTACTTAACACACACACAATCAGGACAATATAAACTTTAAAATGCCTATCATACCAACGCACAAATATTAAAATAAAAACTTTTTTTATATTATTAAAATAAACACTTCATAATTATCTCGACAATTCTTCTAGTTCATTTATCTTTCTTTACGTTCCTTTTAAATATAAAGCAGTTAAAGATGTAATTTTTTTTCTTCAATTCGTTAAAATTTCTCTATTCATTGTGGTATTCTTTATGGAATTGTTTTTGCCCGAGCATTTAACACTTCAAGAACGTAGAATATTAAGTCACTTTATATTTAAGCCATGTTTGTAAACAACTTGATTTTTCTATAATTAATTAAATAATGTTAATATATCAGTTTACGGCTCACAAATCACAACTTTTCTCCATTCGTTGTACAAACACACAAACAAGTGCAAAAAATAGAAGCGACAAATAGAAGCCGTCAAAACGGCCACAAAAACTGGCTTTGTTTTCTTTTTTCCAGAGTTGCTTTTCGGAAGGGACTGAAAATGAAATAAGCATGATTAAAAATTTGAGTAAGTTCTGTAATAAGTGGATTTTTGGTCTGACCCCAAAAGTTTTTTAAGTATGTTTTTTACCAGAATAGTATTTTCTGCATATCATGCTGCAAAAGATAATTTAGAGACCATTTACAACATGCAATGTTTCCGAAAACAAGTTACATTAAATATTTGTTTGTCGACAGGAGGAGCAGAGAAGCAAGTGTAGTGTGCAAAATAGAATGATTTAAAATTTGAAGGGACGTTTTATATTTGTTATGAGTACGTTAGTAAGCAACAATAATATCAAATTAAGAGCGAGATGTACAAATACCAACGGCATATTAAACTTGATTTTTAAAGCGTACAAAGAAACTCCTTGTACCTTTAAAACAAACTTAAAAAAAATGGCATGAAGTAAAGGACTTTTATAAATCTGACTAGTTAAAAAAAACTATATATTTACCTTGATGTCTACACCGCAGATAACACATTCTGAAAGTAATATCTTTTAGGGCATATATTTTTTTGTAAAGCCTGGTACTCTGTTCTGTTTTTCACGCGGAATGCTGTCAAACTACATACATAAAAAATTTGTATGAAAAAGTCATGAAAAAATGTTGCAGAAATAGTACTCTGTTTTTACTGTGGAAAAACATATGAAATGTTTCTGGCAACATTTTATCAAAGCTGTGAAATAAAGCAAATAGGCATTATTTCATGTGGAATTTTTTAAACAACAGCTGATCGTATGTCTTTTACATACATTTTTAAAACAATGATACCACACTTTAAATGTCAAATATTTCACATGAAATATTCAATGTTTCTCAACAATTTTCACAAATTTGAACAGAGTACCAGGCTTAAGTGCGAATAAAGTTTATTTCAAATATCGATGTAAAAAAAAAACAAAAATACATAATAATTTGTTTTTCTTTTCGTGTTTTCCTTATTGAGGCTTTAAAAATCTCCAAATTAATTAACGTGGCTAATAAAATTAGCATAAGTATCTTCTTAAAAACATATTTAATGGCTTTTCTGTTTCAACAAAGTGTTTGATTTTATCTTCAGAAATATCTTAATAATTATTATTAATATTAATAATTAAATTACAAATTTGAGATTTTTTGACATTACGCGTCAGAACTTTAGAATCGTTTTGCGTTCGGCTCTTGGTAATACGCTTTGATGACACTTTCTTTGCAAGCACTTAAAATCAAATAATAAAAATTATAATGAAATGTTGCCAGCAACATGTTCGTCCATGTGAACGCGAATGCAAAACAAGAGAATTCCAGATGTTTTTCTTGCAAATCTTCATCCAATTAAACTCTTATAATGGGTCATAACTTAACTTTTGGTGATTTGAATTTAAATTTTCAATTTTTTTCTCGGCATATTTTAATAGTATATTTTCTATATTAACTTTAACAGAAAGTTAAAAAAAGCGATGAATTTGCAATGAAACGTAGACGTGAAAATACGCTTTTAAATTGTTATTTATACATAAAATAAAAGATTACCGTAACAAGGCTTTTACTTTTCTGATGTAGATAATATTTTTTATACATTTTTTTCTTAAGCCCGGTACTCTATTCAAATTTGTGAAAATTGTTGAGCAAGATTGAATATTTCATGTGGAATATTTGACATATAAAGTGTGGTATCATTGTTTTAAATGTAAGTAAAAGACATAACAGCTGTTGTATGAAAAATTCCGCATGAAATAATGCCTACTTGCTTTATTTCACAGCTTGGATAAAATGTTGCCAGAAACATTTCATATGTTTTTCCACAGCAAAAACAGAGTACTACCTCTGCAACATTTTTTAATGACTTTTTCATACAATTTTTTTATGTATGTGATTTGACAGCATTCCGCATGAAAAACTGAACAGAGTACTAGGCTTTAGATGTCAAGCTACGTTTAAAAAATGTCTTTTAAATGCCAAAACAGCTACCGTACCAAGTTGCTATTTTAACATTTACCGCACGTCGTAAAGGCTAACCAATAAGAGGGTAACAATTAATGGTAACACTTTTTTATAACAAACAACACTGTCAATTAGAAAGTGTATTTAAGTACTTTTTTTTATCACATATGTCAACAGACGGACATTGGAAGAAAAAAAATTTATGAGCAGTGACAAAAATACTTTTTCCATGTAGTATTTTAAACGCAATATTAAAAAATTTAACAAGATAAATATAATTTGATTGAGATTTTATTTAATAGCAGCTATAATGAAGGTATGCTTCTTTCATAACACAGAAAATTATTCCATGAATCCTTTATATTCTAAAGGAAATTGAGTAAAAGGAAACTGCGCCACGCAAGCTGATTTTCTTGTACAGGAAAAAAGCCCAGTGGATAAGAGATGACTAATTAAATTCAAATACATATGTTTTCTTCTATCTTTTCAGTGCTGCACGCTGGCGATTGCTTGTTTGCTGGCGTTGGGTAAGTTAATTACATGATTTGTTTGGAGAGAAAAACCAATTAACCATTCAAAACTTTCAGTGTGTGGAGCTCGTAGCTTTTATGTACCCGGAGTGGCGCCGGTAGAATTTGTCAAAGGGCAGAAAATAGATGTTAAGGCTGTTAAAATGACTAGCAGTCGCACTCAATTACCTTACCAATATTATTCATTGCAATTTTGTTTACCAAAAAATGGTACATTAATCTATAAATCTGAGAATCTCGGTGAGGTTTTAAGGGGTGATCGTATAGTCAATACCCCCTATGAAGTACAAATGGCTGTTAATATAAATTGTAAACTGTTGTGCAACAAAAAGGACAACACACCGCTAAATTGGGAGCAACCGCAGTCAGCAATGGTGGTAGAACGTATAAGGCATGAATATTTCGTCCATTTATTGGTAGACAATTTACCGGTGGCGACACGCATCATTAATCTTAATAATCCCAATGAAGTAACCTATGAACATGGTTATCGTTTGGGTCAAGTTGAGGGTGATAATGTGTATATAAACAATCATTTAAAATTTATTCTGTCTTATCACATGCATACAAAGTGAGCAAGTTTAAAATTCCTATTTATATTTCTCCTTATAAATTTCTTTCTTTTTTCAGAAATAAATATCGGGTTGTTGGTTTTGAAGTTGAAACTGCTTCTGTAAATTACAAAGATATAAAATTTGAGGGTGACAACTGTAATTTTCCCGATAATGCCCGCCCTCAACTTGTTAATCCCAATTCAAATACGCAACTATACTTCACTTATTCAGTAGAATGGAAAGAATCAAAAGTTAGTTGGGCTTCTCGTTGGGATATTTACCTCGGAATGAAAGATGTACAGATACATTGGTTTAGTATTATTAACTCTTTGGTAGTAGTTTTCTTCCTTTCGGGTATGATTTGAGTTTATCATGCGTTTTCCTCACTTTTTAATTTGATTAAGTTTTAAGGCATTTTAACAATGATAATGATACGTACCTTAAGACGTGATATTGCACGTTACAACACCGATGATAACATTGAAGATACTTTAGAAGAGACTGGCTGGAAGTTAGTACATGGAGATGTATTCCGTCCACCGAAAAATGCCCGCTTATTTTCAGCCGTAATTGGTAGTGGCATACAAATATTTTTTATGGCTCTAATAACAATATGTGAGTAAATCTCAATTTTAACTAATTAATTTTTAGAATTAATTTCTGGACTTTTTTTTGTAGTTTGTGTAAAGTAAAATATAAAAAATAATAATTGTTACAAAGTTTCAGTATACTTGATTGCGGAAAAAATTGAAATTCTTACAACAGATAAATTCGCGATGTTATTTGGTACTGTTTACTTTTCAAACAGCTGATTGTTTTTCAGTTCAAAAAATCTACCTAAAGAAAAGCCCAGAAATAAAAGCAATCTTATTGTCTCAAAGCTATCTCTTTTACCCAAGCTTATAGTACGGGAGTAGTTTTCAGTACAATTGGGATCCTGCGGAAGTTTTTATTTAAAACCTACTTTTTAGAATTTCCAAGGGGGTTGGTATTAACTATTTGACACCGAATTGTTAAGAACAGAATTTTTCTGGAAAATATTCTTTGGAATTAATTTTGTCTTGGCTTCATATCACTGGTCTAATGTAGAAAGGCCCTATGATTTAAGAGGAGAAGATAAAAACATAGAAATTGTATTTATCGGTACCGTGAAATAACTCCCAATGCAATAACTCCTAATGAAATAAGTCCAACAAAAATGAAATAACTCGCAAATTAAAAGAACGAAATAAGACCCAAAATCTTAACCGTTAATATAAAATAAAAATTTTAATTTACTTTATTCGTGCTTGATTCCTTCAAATATAAATATTTCATGATATTCTCATGAAATATTTATTATTTTAAACTAAACTACAAAATGAAATGTATTACTGCGGGGAAAGCATATCCATATGGCCATTTCACTACTGCTCAAATAGCTCATCAGTGGATTTTAGCCAAATTTTGTATAGAAAAACAGAAAGTCTTATATCAAAAGTCAAATTGATTAAATGAGAACTCCATTGAATCAATAAGACAGAAGACAATAACAACTCAAAAAAGTTCTACACAAAAAACACAGCAAACATTTAGTAACTATTTTTATTTTTTTTTTTATTTTTAATTTTAATTTACTTTATTCGTGCTTGATTCTTTAAAATATAAATATTTCATGATATTCTCATGAAATATTTTTTAATTAAATCTACAAATTGAATGTCATGAAATACTTATATTTGAAGAATAGAATAAATTAAAATAAAAAAGATTCCGAATAATAAATTTTCATATTGATAAAATAAAAAATTTAAAAAAATGAAAGAACTTCCAAATGAAATAACTGCCAATATAAATTAAATTTGCACCCGGGCACTGTGAAACTGTTTTAACCTCTATGGTATAGCAGATACCTCCCGGCCGGCTATACAGACAATATTTGGTTAGCAAAGCCACTGTTCCATACACCATAGAGAGATCATTGAGCCATCCCGGCCTGTGTAGCCGGCCTTCGGCGGGATGGAAGGGTTTAATCTTTATACTATAAAAAACCTCGGCTTCGCTCACTAAGAGTTTCCTCCATAGCCGGTCTTCGTCCGGGCGGAAGGATTTTATTCTCTATGGTATAACAAGCACTGGCTTCGCTGGCAAAATTTCTTCACCATGCCTGAAAGTTGAAGGTGGAAAATATATTGTTAGCAGCGAAACCGGTGTTCAAAATACCGTAGAGGAGAAAATTTTTCAGTCTGGCCGAAGGCCGGCTATACAGAAAAGTTTGTAAGCGAAACCGATGCTCAATATACCATGGAGGAGAAATTAAAAAAAAAAAACAAATGAAATAACTCACAATAAAAATAAAATACCTCCCAACAGAATCTAGTTTGTAAGGGATTTTTGAATTTTTTGTTGGGAGTTATTTCATTATTTTTTTGGGAGTTATTTCACGTTACCGTATTTATCACAATGTAATATTGAAATGCTTGAAAACCGTTATTTTTGATACTACTGCATTAAAACTTTGTGACGAGGGGTAATCTGTGTGAAATGACTTGGGATAACTTTCGTAAAAATTCGAGTTAGTTCCTTTTTACATGAAACCAGCGATATACGCGTTTCTCAAGTGATGACAACCCTGATTCGGAAAATATTTGTTTAAGCGGTGATAAATTTCTTTAATAAGATTGATGTTGATTTGGTTTTGTTTCCAGTAAAGAAAAAATCATAATCAATTTGCTGAGATCTAAGTTCTAGTAAGATATGTCAGGGGACTCAGTGTTCCTGTTTTATAGAAATGCAATTATCAGGCATGTCACAAATTCCGATCGGAATGGTTTGAATTCCGTATTAAAATCGATCGGAAGATTTTGTTTTACCTTCTTCAGATTCCGATCGATTTTGCTTATTTCTAAAAAATGCTTAATCTTCACCTTTTTATTTAAATGTGGAAGTATTGTGTACACCAAAGTGAATAACAAAGCTAATATAAATAAGGACACTTAATCAAAGTTAATTAAAAACCGCAAATAACAAAATTTTAAAGAAACTAAATTCCACTTTGAAATTCAAAAGTGGTTTCATTCCGAAAAATTTTTTCGTTTTCTAAAGAACCAATTTGCGGAATTGAAACCACTTTCGATCGGAATTGAGTTCTGTGACATGCCTGAATATTTGCTTTAAACAAGTAGATTACTAAAAAATTCTTAATATATGCAATATGTCATTAAAAGGAAAGATACTTAATAACTTTTTAAGAATTTTAGTATTTGAACTAAGTTTTGCAATAGCTCTATTATAGTTTTTTACATGTGGCTTAATGCCAGATTTAAATTAAGGATTTTGAACAGATGTGGGTACATCTGAAGGATAAGTCAAAGAATTAAGATAAATGCTTAGATAAACTAACTAGAAAATGCCTCAGTAATCAGTTTGGTATACCATCAGATGCATGGGTTTTTTATAAGTTTTACAAATAAGAGAGCCAAAGCAATTCGTTCGCACGACAATCTCATATTTCTGCTTGATAGACCCGAGTTACCCTCGGTTAAAGATTGCCATTTTAGCAACAGAGAAAAAACATTAAACGCAGCTCAATACTTGCAAACTAAATTTTCATTTTATTCTACTTACGTCACATAAACCTTTTTTAGTTTTGTTTATACATTACACAATTCAACATATTTAACGAACAATCACTTTGTTATTACAGATATGTTAAAATTTCAAATCTCTTCCCAACAATATATTAAGAAAATAATTTATATTTGCATTTTAATATTTAAACTCTTATTTCCTTACAGTCTTTGCAATGTTGGGAATGTTGTCGCCATCATCCCGTGGTGCTCTTATGACTTCCGGCATTTTTATGTATGTTTTTATGGGAATAATTGCTGGTTATTTTTCCGCTCGCCTCTATAAAACAATGAAGGGACGTGAGTGGAAGAAATCAGCATTTTTAACAGCCACTTTATATCCCAGCATTGTATTTGGGTAAATTAAATTAGTGTAGCTTTATATCTTTATCCAAATTGTATAATTTTTGTTTTATTTTCTCCCATTTTTTGTTTAAATATTCCATAGAACTGGTTTCTTTTTAAATTTCTTTATATGGGATAAAGAATCAAGTGGTGCTGTACCTTTTAAGACCATGATCTCTCTACTTTTACTATGGTTTGGTATATCGGTGCCACTTGTTTACTTGGGTTACTATTTTGGTTATCGAAAGCAACCGTATCAACATCCTGTGCGCACAAATATGATACCAAGACAAGTACCAACACAGCATTGGTATATGAATGCAATATTAAGGTAAGAAATTTTATTATTCAATTTTCATTTTTTTTTATTTATATATTTTTATTTTATAATTTCAGTACTTTAATGGCTGGCATTTTACCATTTGGTGCCGTATTTATTGAATTATTTTTTGTCTTTACTGCCATTTGGCAGAATCAATTTTACTATCTATTTGGTTTCCTCTTTTTGGTATTTTGTATTTTGGTAGTAAGCTGTGCGCAGATTTCCATAGTCATGACCTATTTCCAATTGTGTGGAGAAGTAAGTTTTATTAAATGACAAAAGGCTTAATGTATCTCAATTGCTTTTGTTTTTTGTTAACAGGACTATCGTTGGTGGTGGCGCAGTTTTATTGTTTCAGGCGGTTCAGCTGTTTATGTGCTACTCTATAGTATATTTTATTTCTTTACCAAACTTGAAATTACTGAATTTATACCAACATTGCTGTATTTTGGTTACACAAGTTAGTATCTATTTGCATTTATATTAACAGAACTAATCATTTTATTAGCACATTTAAAAGTTACATTCAGTCATTTAGGGGAAATTATTCAAGACACGAATTTTAAACTGCGTGTTTTTTATATGAAAATACTCAGTTTTGTGCTTTAAAACTGCCAATATTAAATATTATGTTCTTGCGCAGAAAAGGTTATGTTAGGTAAGGTTGGCTGGTGGTTAGAGAAAAGAAATAGGGCTTACTTGAGTTCAGGTTTGTTTGATAGAGAAATAGAGAGACCGAAAAGAAAACGGTAGGACGTATACGCTTCCAGCTAGAACCAATTGCAACCCCTGACGAACCGATGCAATTCTACGAAATCCATATCAAAGAGTCCAGAAAGGCTATCTAGAACGCAGGATTCGAATTCCCAATTAACCGTGCAAACGCATTGATGGTACTCGTGGTAAAAGGAGTATGCTATGAAGAAGTACCGACGAAGGAGGCTGCATTTTTTAATGTTAGATCTGAATATGTATATATACCATTAAACAGAAAAAAAACATTTTTTTTTTACTGGCGCAAGGGTTGAATCCAGGTCAGCTAAATTTGTAGTCAACGTGCTTACCACCTTGACTACAGCAACCTGTTCCTCTACTGAATTTTGTTGCTTAGATGTATTTTTCAGTTTTTATGTAACTCATACTTTTTTAACGAAATGAGTTTCATGGTGAGTTCCCAAAAGGTCTGATTTAGTCTGGACCAGATCGATCTTGTAATCCCATATGTACATAGATTCACCTTTCCAGTTCATAATTAGCAACCTTAATTTGAGGCTTGTGTATTGCGAAAGTACATATTAGTTGTTTTAACATACAACAATCACATACAAAGAAATTTCACAAAGTGCATAAAATCTTGCAATATTTTACACAAAAAATACAATTTTATTGAAAACCAAAATATATTGACATAGCACGAATTTTTGCGGGTGTCCCGGGGTGATTTAAAAATAAATAAAAATTTTGGACCGTGTTTATTTCTTAGTGAAATTAAGATGGTTAGTGCTTACGTCAGATGGTGTATTTTTTTGTGCATTTACGCACAAAATAATACTTTAATTTGAATTTTTTGTGCATCCAAATCGTAATATCAATTTTTGTGGGTTCAAGTTAAGCAAGCACAAAAAAAACAAACGGACTTTGGACGCATCTAAATACCTTTACCTAGCTACTTTATTCAATTCATAAAAAAGATTCATCTTTATATAAAGCACAAAATGTGTTTGTTGGTTTGCTTGTCGGCAAACAATAGCTGCATACACCAGAGGACCGATCTTTCTGGATTTTTCACAGTTTGTTATCAAATATGCGGTTGTCAAATAGGGTACTTATTTTTTTTAGTATTTCACGTGACACTTCCCATACAAAGTAAATATTTATAATCGCAATGGTAAATTTAAAACAGCTTAGATCGAAAATTGAAATATTATTTGGTTTGTCGTATTAAGTTATTTGTCTAAATTTAATCTCTAACAAAGTTTTTGATACTAAATTTATTTATTTTCCTGATTCTAAGTCTTCATTCGTATGAACCCATTGAACGAGTCTTTCATTCTAATTGCAATGATGTTTGGATGAAAAGCAATGCTCGAGGCCTTGACTTAACTGCTTATAAATCTGACCCTTCGAAAAATAAAATTCGTAATAAAGCCGTAAATTTCGTAAATATTTTCTTCAGAAAACGAATAATTTCTTCGGAATCAAACCACTTTAGTTTCTTTCAAATTTTGTTTTATGCGGGTTTCAAATTTACTTTTATTATGTGTCCTTATTTTGATTAGCCTTGTTGTTTACTTTAGTGTACCCATATTGCCAAATTTAAATAAAAAGGGGTGTGATTAAGCATTTTTTAGATATGAGCAAAATCGATCGGAATCTGAAGAAGGTAAAACAAAATCGATCGGAATTGTTAATACGGTATTAAAACCATTCCAATCGGGATTTGTGACATGCCAGATACTTTTAGAAGAGAGAAACGGAAATATTATGCCAAATTATTTTAAGGAACGAATTCATTTGGCTTGTGGAGGATTTGAGAAAGGTCGGCTGCAAAAAATCTAATGATGTATTTATTAATACTTTGCTTCTGCTATAGAACCTAATTAGGGTTATGAAGTTGATATTTATTTATTCAACGACCTGGATGGTGCGTTTTCTTTTCATTGTTTGTAAATTGAGGTCTTAGAGGTCTTTAGCAAGGTTGGATCCAAATTAACCAGTGTTGATTATATTATTTATTCTTACATTTCTGGTATTCTACCTGTGTTTTTGTTGTTGTAACAGCTCTGCTGCTGTCGAGAGTTTTTGCCGAAAAGATATAAGCAAAAGAAAAAGCAAAATACTCAATTATGTGTATGTGTGTCATCAGTGGTATTGGGAGGTGGAGAAATTGCGTACCCTCAATCGGTCGTAAAGAAAGGTCCCTAGGGTGTAAATTCGTGGGACTATTCGGACAATTAAACTAGTGCGTTGTATCGTGAGGACTTTGTACATAGGCTGGGCAACTGTTTAAAGTGCCGGGAACTATCCGTTCACGGTAGCAGTTGAGAACACTGCACTATCCGGCTCTTGATTGTGCTAAGACTGATCTTGTGTGCCTGGGCAGAAGCCTCTCATCTTGTAAAATCGCGGATGGGTGTTTGTTTAGGAATTAATTACATCTATAGCCATTTGTGGCGTCCGAGACCGCCTGCCGATGCAAAAGTTTTTGGGTATCTGCAATGGTCATTCGATTTATTGTAGATGGAATAATATCCCGGATGTCATTAAGATAACGCCTAAAGTCGTGCCGGATGTGTCGGGGTGGGCGATCTTGCATTATCACCTCGTTGTTAGGGTGACTGGGCAGGTGACAAGCCACTAGGAATTGCTTGGTCAGTAGTTCATTATATTGTCTGACCGGAATCATCCAAGTCTCTTCATGGAGGTGATCTATATTTGTCATTTTGACACATCCAGTCGCGATTCTGAGCGCATTGTTTTGTGCAGTCTGTAAGAGTCGCCATTTGGTATAGCTAAGAAGCGAGGTTCAAATCGGGGCAGCATAATTAAGTCTACGAAGTGGAAGACTTTGAGGGCGATAGCTGAAGTGTACGTTCCTGAAAATAATCTGAGATGGCCAAGTATTGTGAGATTCTGGCACTTATGTCGTCAATTTTAACAACAGGTGAGTAGATTATTCTACCTGTGTTGTGAAAGGTGCTGGAGCTTGTACTTGAGGTCAAAGTGCTTTCCTCTATTAGGGAAAAAATTACATATTCCCAATATTCGCCTTACTAACACTATTTAAAATCGTATAAATGAATAGAAGGCATGTCTTTTAATATCCCTTAATAGATTAAACCTTTTGACACTGTTTAACTTCTCTAGGTCTGCATGTAGACTAATAATTCGTGACTTGTTAAGTAGAACGCATTTTGTGGCTTTGTGTGATGTTTCTGACATGGATCCTCTGGTGTCCCCAGGCAACCGTTTTAGGTCCCCTTCTGGTTTTGCTATATATTAATTATCTGCCTCAAGCTATTGGCTGTAGCATGTGGAAACTTTTTTGTTCGCTAATGCCATCTCACTTTTGTTTAAAACTGATCATGACATTGTTGATATATAAATTACTTGATCGATAACATTTTTGCTTGGTCACATAGGAATTCTTTATCAATAAACCCGCGGAATCGATTTTAACAAAAAACAATTTTAAGAATATTTGAAAGATAAATAAGTCCTAATTCATAAGGTTGAATAGGCAGAAGGAAATCTATTATAACTTCCATATTAAGCAAATAAAAAACTTGGTGGGAAGAGTGATTGTGGTACGATTGTTCTTATTGGGGTAGCGAAGCGCCCCGGGAACAGCTAGTAAATTATATAACTAATCCTACTATTGCTGTAAGTCATCACAGAAGTAGGAACAGGACGAAAATATTCAATGCAAGTAATCTACCTTGTTTAGATCTACCCGAGTCTGAATTTGGCAGCTGTGAGTTCCTTTAGTATGAGTTCATTAGGTAAAGGCTATAGCAATTAAATCGGTATAAGGAGGTCACAACATGCTGATTTTTCCAAACCATTTTTTTTTTTTTTTTGTATAATCATCATGTGCTTATAAAATTACCAGTACTAGTCGGCATATTTATTTTGAAATACCAATTGTTTTTCTTTCGTTTTTATTTTCGGTCATATGAAATAAAAAATATATTTAAAATATTTAAAGTAGTTAAAAATATATGGAATTTATTGGACACAGAAGACTTTTCACATTTCAAATGTTATTTATTATATTTTTGAATTGAAACTAAAAAAAAAATGAAAATTTAGTATGTGGCATAAGTATTTTGACATGTTTTGGCATACCATATCAAAACTGATGAAAAATTGGATATAATTATTTAAATTAATATAAAAAAACGCATACTCCTTTAGTATTTAAATCTTTTTAGAGGCGGTTCTAAACAGAATCGACCAAGAACTTCACTTTGGTCGTTTTATATTCTCGTTTCGCGGATTTATTTTGCTTTATGTATGATCAGACATATTCTATTATATCCAAATCGGGACTTTAGGGATGCCAATTCAGGGTTTGAACACCAGTCGCTGATAACAATTTAGGGATCATGGCATAGAATGCATGGTTCTTGATTAATCTATCGCATATAAAATATAAATAAATAAATATTGATATTGGTTCATGGAACCGTCTACAGGAACCAAGTCTCCTACTCCATTACATAAAAAAGATCCCCAGAACAAACTGCTTACACCTTCATGGATTACTTTCTGGCACACAGACAGGGGTATTAGATGTGACGATTTTACGTAGTTTTGACGATTTTATTTTTAATAAATATGTGACGTTTATTGACGTTTGACGATTTTTGTTTTATTTCTCTCTTTAGAAAGAGTTAAGTGCTCATCAATCTTCTAAAAAAATTCAGAAAAACACGATTTACTTAGATATTGTAAATCTAAGAAACACATAGTAGCTATTCTAGTTAAAGAGTTATCCAATCTTAGCCCTCAAAATGTACTTATGTATATACTTTGTTTTACGGTTAAAAATATGAATATAAAAAAAATTACCAAAGTTAAAATTTTTGTTTAAGTTCATAATTTGTATAATAAAATGGCACTTTGACTCCAGTTCACGTTCCTATTTTATTTTTATATATTCCTCATATTCTTATTTACATAATTGTTTGGTTAAATAGATGATGTTTACAATGTACATTAACTAAAGTAGATGGATGCGAAGAATGCTGTTGATGGATCTAGTGATACAGAAAATGCTGTATATTATAATGCTGTTGCCTAGTTACTTCTGTTTTTTTGTTTTTTTTTTTTGGAAAACAATCGCATAAATTTCAATTTTTTCTTTAATAATTTAAAGTAGAAACATGAACTAAAACCAAACTAATTAATTTAATTATTATAAAATCGGCATAAATTTTTAAAAGACGAAAAATTGTACCTTTTTTTGTTTTAAGTATTAACTATTTCAGAAGAACATCATAAAATATTTATACTTGAAGGAGTCTAGCGCAATTAACGTAGATCATCCAGAGTTCAGAAATATACTCTTTGTACACACAATGTTCTGTGTGTTACTAAATTTTGAAATTTCCCGTACACATCCACGAATGTATTTTATTAAAAAATTTTGCGTACAAGTACGTGAATGTACGACTGTAGCTATTGTTTGAGTACGCGTACTATATTTACAGTACATGGGAAAATTAAAATAAATTCATGTACGGAAAAAAACGTTCATGGAAAAATAAAAACAACTGCCACGATTTCTATAGTTTTGTTCTGAGTACCAACAATTTGGTGTTTTAACATCAATTAAGAAGTAATAAAACAATAACAAATGCACAAGTAGACATCCCATACCTAAAACATAAGCAAAGCATATTTACTGTTAAGCAAAAACAAATAACACATGCAAATTTAAAGCAGGAAAACAATTGGACAAACAAGAAACCGAAATGAAAATAATTATTTTATGATAACAGTAAACATCAAAAATTATAATTGAAATAATGTGAAAGATAAGCAAATTTTTACCCTTAAACCTTACTTCTTATAACACTACTTATTGCACATTTTTAATAATGAGCCATTCAAAGAACTCCACTACTTACCAATAATCAAAAACGAACTACAATGGTAGGCTTCAATTTTAATTGAAAAATAACAACAATAATAATAATAAAAAATTATATTATAATTTGTCTATCGTACATGTGCTTTTTTTCGTCCGTACACGCAGCTATTTTTATTTTTCCATGAACGTTTTTTCTTACACGGATTTATTTTAATTTTTTCATGTCCTTTTTTCCGTACACAAAGTTTTTTAATTTTTCAATGTACTTCTTTTCCGTACACGTACATTCACGTCCGAGGGCTGCTATATATATTTCTGGCCTGGCAACACTGAGTGCTGCCAAGTGCAATCTGACATTTCCATTGGAAAGTTTGTCATTTTTAAGCATAATGGTACTCAAAACGTTTTGACGTACGACCATTATTTGTGTTGTTCACAGTGACTTGAAAAAATTAATATAAAAAAAAATAGAATTAACTCGTGAACATTTTCGTGCCATCATTTTTCACGTGTATTATCACGACAAGAGTGCATTAATGAACTTAAATCTTTGTATGGCGATGAAGCACCATCCTATAGCACTGTGAAAAATTGGTATAATGAATTTAATCGTGGCCGAAGCTCGCTCAAAGACGAATTCCGTAAAGGTCGTCCAAAAACGGCTGTTGTGCCAGAGAACATTGATGCCGTGCGTGAACTCATAATGCAAGATCGACATGCGACATACCGAGAGATAGAGACATCCTTGGACATTTCTTCCACCAGCATACATTCGATACTGCATGAACACCTGGCCGTAAAAAAGGTTTGTTCTCGTTGGATCCCGCACAATTTGAAAGTCGCTCAAAAAAAGGCTCGTGTCGATTGGTGCAAAGAAATGTTGCAATAATACGATTGTGGTGCTTCAAAAGACGTTTATAAGATCGTCACAGGTGGCGAATCATGGATCTATGCGTATGAGCCCGAAACGAAACAACAATCGACCGTGTGGGTCTTCAAAGACGAGCAAAATCCAACGAAAGTTGTTCGTGGAAGAAGCACTTCGAAGCAAATGGTCGCCTGTTTCTTCGGCAAAACTGGTCATGTGGCGACTGTTCCGCTTGAGCAACGTAGGACGGTCACTTCTGAGTGGTACACCACAATTTGTTTGCCTGAAGTCATCGGAGAAATTCGAAAAACCAACAAGAGAAGACGAATCATTGTTCACCATCACAATGCGAGCTCTCACACATCGGCTCAAACCAGAGCGTTTTTGACCGGCCAAAACGTCGAATTAATGGGTCATCCGCCGTACAGCCCTGACTTGGCACCTTATGACTTCTTCTTGTTTCCGCACATCAAGAAAAAATGCGTGGTCAACGATTTTCGTCGGCAGAAGAAGCTGTTGAAGTGTTCAAAAACCATGTTTTAGAGGTGTCTCAATCGGAGTGGAAAAAATGCTTCGACAACTGGTTTGACCGCATGCAAAAGTATATAAATCATGCTGGAGAATACTTTGAAAAACAATAAAACCATTTTTGATTATAAATATTCGCATTTTCACTATTAGGCCAGAAATATATAGAGCAGCCCTCGTACGTGTACGCAGATAAATATTTTAATAAAACATATTCGTGGATATGGAAACACACATAATTGTTATGAAAAAAAAATGTACGGGTTGGTTGAAGTTGTGTGTGTTCAATTTATGTACGAGAATTTTGTACAGTGAGTGTACTTTTCTGAACTCTGAGATGATCACAAAAAAGATTCCAAATAATTAATTTTTATTCTTGAGAATGTTGTAGTGAAAACGTTACTAAAAGTTTATTTAAGAAACACGGAAATAACTATGTTTTATTGTTATAATAAACATCTAAACATTCTAAATCTAATGACGATTTTTTTAATTTTTGACGATTTTTTTAGAAAAAAAGTCAAACAACCCTGCACACAGCTAAGCCTGTTCGGTGCAAATTATTAGTTCTTGTAATTGTTTTTATTTATTTATTTAATAACAAATTGTTTGTCATAGCAAATTATTTTCTTTTGCAATATTTATAACAGAAATTCCCAATTTGCATTTTGTCACAATTTGTGTCTTAAAAGTTTCATTTAATTTAGCTGTTTTCACCATGTTAGTGAATTAAAATACATAAATAAAAAAAACAGCAACTACTTTAGTGAACTTAAAAAACAATGAAAAAATATAAAAATACTTATGCCGTGAAAAATTCTCTACTCACCTGATTATGTCGCTACAGAAAGACAAATTACTTAGAAATGGTACAAAAAGTGAAACACTACAATAATTCCGTTATATAAAGATTGAATGTAAATAAGCGAAAAGCCGTTATTGCCGTATGTCAAAATAATTATGCCGACTAGTGTTGGGGTAATTTTTAATTTTCTTATAATAAATTTACTTTTCTTTACTTTAAACAGGTCTTATGGTTTTAACATTTTGGCTGCTAACAGGTACAATTGGTTTTTTTGCCGCTTATAGCTTTATTCGCAAAATCTATAGTGCTGTGAAAATTGATTGATTTTATAGTTTCATTCATAGTACAACCCGCCTACAAGAAAAAAGTACATTTTCTACTGTTAAACAAACACTATTTTTATTAGTTTATACGCAACCAACCTTTTTATCATGCAATTAAAAATTAATTCTCTTATTTTAAGTAAAGAAAATAAATAATTTAAATTCATATTTTCAGTTTTATATTTATACTTTACATTAATGTATTCTTAATTAAAGAAAAAATACATAAAAATAAATTGCTTTATTATTAATTGTTAAGATTAAATAATTTAATTTAATTTTTCATTTCGTTAACTTTCCTGTTTGTTTAATTTTAATATAAAAAATGTAACTTATTAAATTGTATCTAATTAAGAGAGCTCAATTGAAATTGGGTTTTTTGTTTTAGTTTGTAATGCTTTTATCTTAGATCTTCTATATTTCTAGCAAATAAGAAGAAAAAATAATACTGTAAAAAATAACAAATAAATACATTTGTAACGTTATTTTGAAGGATTACATTAAATATTATTGGAAATAATTGAAAAGGTACCGTACTTATTTAAAGGCGTCTATGTAAAGAAAAACTACTTCGGTTATAAAATGTATGGAAATTTGTGAAAACACTTGATACATTAAATTATTTTTAAAGAATCTTAGGTTAGACTTTACCATTAACAGCTATTGGTCACGAATCGAATTGCAAGTTAATTAAAAGAGAACTTAAAATTTTACATATTTTTATTTTAAACTTTAACCATTCTTCGTTCTGATGTAGTTAATTTATTTTTAAAACCATTAGTACAGGTGGAAACAGACTATATAAGTTGAGATTTCCGTTGTAATTTATTACTTAGAAGAAGACCTTAGTCTACGCTTACTTTGCTTTTGAAAACAATACGATTTTGCAAATGCCGTTCTTTTATTGTCAAAATTTTTCAAGAGATCTTTCAAATCGATTCTGCACTAAAGAATTTTGACGCTAAGATCAGAGGTCTAATCACCGCATTTGATACGCATTTTTCATTTTGATATCATGACATCCGATATCGAAGGAAATTTATCATAATTTGGGATGATAGCATCGAATCAAACAAATAACATTAAATACGTCAGAGCTTGTCGGACAGGATAAATATAAATAAAATAAATGCAATGCAAAAGGAGCTAATGGCGGATCTTATAACTCTACACCAATTTTTGTCCAAAAATATATAGTCATCATCTAATAAGTTAAATAGTGCTGGGCTACCAATAAAACGATGTAAAATTATGGCCAAAGATTTACTTGTATTTCAAAGAAGAGTGGCTGCTTTTGTTAATGCTGCAGGTGATAAGCTGTCCAATGGGGATGCCATCATGTGAAGCCTTAATAACACTATCACTTTATTGTTTTTGTACATTTTAATTGTCATTTTTTGGAGTTTATTTTTAAGGTTTTTACTGATCAAAAACATCATGTAAAAAAGAAGAAGTCATTTAATATGTCATCAAAGAAAATGTAATTTTGATTACAAAAATTTTATGAAATATATTTTAACTTTCTCAGGAAAAATTAAACACTATCTGCTCGATCTTATTACTTATAAAAAAGTGCATTTCATAAAAACAATTAAATTAAACAGAAAAAAAGAAAACTTATTTAAAACCAATTTTTATATTTGATTCAACTGTAATGAGTAATTGAACGATTTCATTAAAATTACATTACCATTATTAACAAGTAAAAGTGATATATTCGTACTATATATTTTATACAAAAATGTCATCGGTTCTTAATGGGTTAAGCATTTTTGAAAAATTTTAGTTGTTCCTTATAAATTTATTTAATATTGATATCTTAAAAATATGGTGCACAATCGTACTTTTCTATATAAAGTTCAGAGGCCCATAACTCGGAAAATATGGGTGAGCGCCAATCTATTCACTTGATGTTTTGTCTTACGGACATCGCTCAATATACTTTGCTATGCATAAGGAATCAGAATATATCGCTGGTCTCATGTGGAAAGGCCTAACTCGCATATAAGTAACTTTAAAGGAGAAGGTAAAAACATAATAGAAACTGTATTTATCACTATGTAATATTAAAAATGCAAATGCTTAGAAAACCGTTATTTTTGATACTATTGCATTCAAATTTTGTGACAATATGTATCTGTGTGAAATGTATTGGAATCACGAAAAATTTCAATTTGGTAAAAATCGAGTTAGGGCCTTTCTACATGAGACCAGCGATATATACTTTATTGGGGTAGGAAATGGATATTATACAAATTACAAACGGAATGACAAACTTAAATATACATTTTTCCACTTATTGTAGTGAAGGGTATAAAAAGAATTATAAAAAAGTAAGAGTTCTACATTCGACTATGCCCAATCTTATATACCCTTCACCATACATGTAAATGTAGTTTGTTGAAGTAACTCCAATCAAAAAAGCCAATATTAAGGTGACAGAGAATAAAAAAATAAAAATGTTGTATATATATAATGACATCGGCTCTTAATGGGTTAAGCATTTTTAAAAAATTTTAGTATTTCCTTGAAGATCTCTTCAAAAGCTTTAAAATTATACCCATATTGATATATAAAAAAATTTGAAAATTTCAGACCCCCGTAACTCGAAAAATATGGGTGCGTTCCAATTTTTTCACTTGATGTTTTTTTTTCTTATTTATTAATTTATTGTTCCAAATGAATGAAAAAATTAGAGGTAGGCGAGGTGTTTTGCCTGCTGCCTCAAAGGACATGGACAATAGCACCTCTATCGACACTATATCTGATTGATTGACATATTTATTTTTTTGTGATGTCAACACTACAGGGACGGACAGACGGACATCGCTCCCTTTTTCCACTTTTAAGCATTATCTCGAAAGAGTTGCTATTAGAAAGTCTGCTATATCGCGGAGATGTAAAAAAGACAACAGTCTCTTACGTTTTTCCATTGCAGTTGTGATTTATCAGCCCAATTATAAACCAAAATTCCGTGCGAGTTTTTTCACTTTTCCCTTTTCTCCAATTATAAATTTTTCCCTTTTTGATTGACTTCGGAAAGTGAAAAAAATCCGGGGGAAAAAAGTAGGTATTCTAAATTATAAAATAAAAATTATAAGAAAATAAACAAAAAAGTCCCTTCAAATTGCGATGGTGCCACTTTTTTATAATTTTATTCCCACGGATTTCATAATTGGAGGAATCTTTTCTCGAGAAAAATTTTTTCCGTGGGAAAGAAATTCCGTGAGAATATTCATAATTGGGCTGTATGTTTATATATTGATTATTTTTGTTTTGTTCTATTAAAAACTGAAACTTCAGAAAAAACTATATTATCAAAAAATCGGATTTTCACTAAACAATCAAAATTTCAAAAACTAATTTTTTTTACCGAAAAATTATAATTGCAAAAAAAAAATAATTTTCTTTAAAATTCCGCTGAAAATTCCATAAGAGTACGAACAGAAAATATACTGTGTAGAAATTGGAAAATATAACAACGTTATACAATATCTTACATCATTATTGTAAAGGATATATAATGGGAAATTTACATTACACAAGTTTAGATGGTCAGTACAATGAACTTGTGTAGTGTGTGCTGAAAATGTTCAACAGTGCCGCAGCTTTTTAAGATTTTAAAATGAAAAATGGGCGTGGAAAGATCATCGGGATATAATTCCTAGCATTAGAGCCAACTTACTTACATCAAATCAAATTGAATGAATTTTCTACTTCAATCTCTTATTGCTAGTTTCTGTTAATGAAGTTACTGAACAGAACTACAATGATTTTATTGCTGTAAAAATATTTTGTAATAAAAATAAAAACGAAGTTATAAAAGCGTTTTATTTTAACAGAGCTTTTACAACATGAACAAAACAGTAACATGAGTAGACTACAATTGAAAATAACATGATGTTAAAGTTAATGGCTGCCAATTGATATCTCGCGTGGGCAACAAGTAAACAGAACGTGTGGTATCATTTCGCTGATGCTAATAAAATTGAGCACAATTATACATTTTCTTAATAATTTTTTAATTTTGCAGGAGTCAAATTGGTGACGTAAATACCTTTTATATTTCATTTCATTTAACAAATCTTATATAATTTTTTTTACAGAGAATATAACTCAACAGAAATGCAAACAGCTCTTGACGCAATTGCAGCTCTTAGCATGCATTTAGAAATTAAATTCCTCTTTTCGAGGACACTTTTGCCGAGTGTGCCCCTCTTGGCGACACAAACCACATTTTCGGCCTTTGGAAGAAGCATTTGAAGTTGCGGAAGTCTTCTTATCTAGAAATAAGCGATAAATTTTAAACTATACTTTTTGTTTGTTTACAAATTACTTACTTTTTGAAGATACGAAATTATTAGTGTTTGCGTTTGATGAACCGCTACCCCAAGAAAAATTTTCATCTAGAATGATTGCCATATGCGTTGCGTTATAATTAACTAAGAAAATTTTATTAAAATATAAATTTTACCTTGATTTTCTGTTTGATTGGCCCATTGAAAGAAACCACAAGATTTTTCACGATTAGCACAAGCAAAAAATCCTCTACCCTTATTGGGACCATCTTTTCTTACTATTAAACTACTAGCAGGCCTGTTGCAGTTACAGTTAATTTCATCCGTATTAAGGGGTAAATCAGAATCTGTTAAGCCCCAACTACTGTTGTTGGCGATAGAACTGTTAGCTATTCTACTTGAACTGCCGGCAGTTACGGTGTCACTCTTAAATTGGGAATTTGTGTTAGCTCTGTTATCATTTTCTGTTTCGTCAGCCCATTGGAAAAAACCACAAGACTTGTCACGATTAGCACAAGCATAAAAATCTCGACCCTTATTTGGCCCTTCTTTTCGAACAGTTAAATTATTTGCAGGTTTATTGCAATTACAATTAATTTGTTCCTTTTTGCGAGGTATTTCTACACCTCTTGAACTCCAGCTGCTGCTACTGCTACCTGTATTGGCTGCTCCATTATTAAGGGCGAAAGCGCTGGTACTAGCAAAAGCATTACTAGTACTTTGTGAACCAATTTGATTGCTTTGCTGTTCAATTGCATCTGCCCACTGAAAAAACTTACAGGGATTACTTTTGGAACACACGAAAAAAATTCTACCTTTATTCGGCCCATCCTTTTTAACTGATAACCTAAAAATATTATAATGTTAAACACATTTTAAAAAATGTTAAAAAAAAACTTTTTGTTTTACTCTTTAGCAAGTTGATGGCATCCTGTACATTTTACTTGACTGGATGGTTCTCTTCTATTAATGGAACTTGTTGAACCCCAAGAAAAATTTTCTGTACTTTCTGTTTCGGAACATTCTAGTTTCGGCCTTTTAGCATTGCACGCGTTTTCCGAAAGTCGAGCGTTTTTGGCAGCACTTCCCCACACATAATCATCATTACTATCATTGTCGTCCTTCAACCATTCACTAAAAGTTTCATCTTCAATTGTTTTTCTTCTTGTTAGGGCAGTGGTCGACGTTGTTGGATTTTGATTAGCAGTTGTTTTATTGTTACCAGAACCCCATTGAAAATCCGCTAACATATCATCGTCATCATCATTAAATGCTGCTGCTAAGTCATCGCTTAATACTTCATCTTGGCGCATATGTGATGTAGTTGCCACCGTTGTTGTAGTTGCTGTCGCTTCTGATTTAGTTGGTTGTATATTTATCTCGGTAGATAAAACAAGATCATCGAATCCATCATTACTATCAAAAAAAGCATCAATGGGAACATCTTGTAATTCTGAAGAGGCAATTTCCTCTGTAGATTGTTGCTGTGCTGTAAAATGGGTAAAATACATATAACATTACCTGTTTCTGATGATATTCTGTTTTTTTTTTTAATTTATTATACTGTTTACTAAGAACAGAAGCACTTTCATTCTTGAAAGATTCAGAAAATTAACTTATACGAGGGCTGCTATATATATTTCTGGTAACACTGAGTGCTGCCAAGTACAATCTGACATTTCCATTGGAAAGTTTGTCATTTTTAAGCATAATCGTACTCAAAACGTTTTGACGTACGGCCATTCTTTGTGATGTTTACAGTGACTTGAAAAAATTAATATAGAAAAAAAAAATGGAATTAACTCGTGAACATTTTCGTGCCATCATTTTTCACAACTTTCGACGTGGATTATCACGACAAGAGTGCATTGATAAGCTTAAATCTTTGTATGGCGATTAAGCACCATCCTATAGCACTGTGAAAAATTGGTATAATGAATTTAATCGTGGCCGAAGCTCGCTCAAAGACGAACTCCGTGAAGGTCGTCCAAAAACGGCTGTTGTGCCAGAGAACATTGATGCCGTGCGTGAACTCATAATGCAAGATCGACATACCGAGAGATAGAGACGTCCTTGGACATTTCTTCCACCAGCATACATTCGATACTGCATGAACACCTGGCCGTAAAAAAGGTTTGTTCTCCTTGGATCCCGCACAATTTGAAAGTCGCTCAAAAAAAGGCTCGTGTCGATTGGTGCAAAGAAATGTTGCAATAATACGATTGCGGTGCTTCAAAAAGACGTTTATAAGATCGTCACAGGTGGCGAATCATGGATCTATGCGTATGAGCCCGAAACGAAACAACAATCGACCGTCAATCAAAGATGAGCAAAATCCAACGAAAGTTGTTCGTGGAAGAAGCACTTCGAAGCAAATGGTCGCCTGTTTCTTCGGCAAAACTGGTCATGTGGCGACTGTTCCGCTTCAGCAACGTAGGACGGTCACTTCTGAGTGGTACACTACAATTTGTTTGCCTGCAGTCATCGGAGAAATTCGAAAAACCAACAAGAGAAGACGAATCATTGTTCACCATGACAATGCGAGCTCTCACACATCAGCTCAAACCAGAGCGTTTTTGACCGGCCAAAACGTCGAATTAATGGGTCATCCGCCATACAGCCCTGACTTGGCACCTAATGACTTCTTCTTGTTTCCGCACATCAAGAAAAAATGCGTGGTCAACGATTTTCGTCGCCAGAAGAAGCTGTTGAAGTGTTCAAAAACCATGTTTTGAGATGTCTCAATCGGAGTGGAAAAAGTGCTTCGACAACTGGTTTGAGCGCATGCAAAAGTGTATAAATCATGCTGGAGAATACTTTGAAAAACAATAAAACCATTTTCGATTATAAATATTCGCATTTTCACTATTAGGCCAGAAATATATAGAGCAGCCCTCGTAAGCAATAAATATAAAAATAATAAATAAAATTTAATAATAGAGAGTATGATTTAAAACATATTTTAATTCTATTTAAAAGTTTCTTTTGAATATTCAAACAACGAACTATTTAAAAAGACAATTAAGAGTGCTATAATCGGCTATACCGAATCTTACACACCTAATCCTGTTTTTACACGATTCGGTTAACAAAAACAATCTTTTCCTGTTTTTACACGTCTTTTTTACAGAATAATTTAGATCATGTGCATATCTTTCCACGCAAATCTTTTCAGACGTTTTTTGTTACTTTGTACATATTAAGTGTTGGAGTGATTTGTAAAACTTGTACGTTGTGAAAGTCTTATTGTCGTATATTTTAAAATTAAAATGCTCGATGGACTTATAGTGCGTTTTCATTATCGTGATTTTGTCCAAAACACTTGATTTACTCAAATCAAGTGCTTTGCTACTTGAGTTTCCATACATTTTTCATTCTACTAAAACCACTTTAATCACTTGAACATGTATTTTTTCGAATTAATTTTGCCTTTGCAAGTTTAACTCCGTGCTATCTATTCATATTGGATGTTTTTTTTTTATCGAAAAGGAGACAATTAACTTTAAAATTTTAAAAGCATTTGTTATCAAAAAGTGTTTAAAGATATAAAAAAAAAAAATTAAAAATATGTAACAAAAAATTATTTTAACAATAAAAACGATTTTTTCAAAAAATAACATAGATTTTTTTCTTTTACGCAAAAAAATGTCAGTATTACGCGACAAATTCGAATTTACAAAACACTTCGAAGTGTTTTATCTCAAAACTAGTTGATTTCAAGTCAATGGAAACGCAGTATTATTAGATTAGATTTTTTACACGGTGTTTCCTGGAACGAGTGTACCGTGTAAAAACAGGATTGGATGTATACCCTTCACCATTAATGTAAATCTAGTTTGGTGAAGTAACTCCAATTAAAAGACATATATTCTGATGACAGAGAAATAAAAAATAAGAAAAAAGAAAAAAATAAGTACCATATACATATAATTTTACATAAAAATGTCATCGTTTCTTAATGGGTTAAGCATTTTTTTTATAAATTAGTATTCCTGCAAGATCTCTTCAACAGCATTTAAATGATATTCAAATTAATATCTTAAAAATATGGCGCACAACCGTACTTTTCTATGAGCCCGTACTTTTTTATTTTTTAATTCTCTACGCACCACATATTTGTTTTTTTTTTATTGAAGTTACTTGATTGTTTCAAATTATTATAAACATTAGACACTGGCATGGTGTTTTGCCCGCTGCCACAAAGGACATGGACAGATCTTGCTGAGTGATTGGCGTATTTAAGTTTTTCCTAGCTAGATGAGCCTTGGCAAAGTTGATTTCAATACTATCACGGACGGACAGACGGACATCGCTCAATTGACTTCACTATGCATAAGAACTCAGAATATATTTATATACTTTATGGGGTCGGAAATGGATATTGTAAAAATTACAAACGGAATGACAAACTTAGATATACAGCCCAATCATGAATATTCTCACGGAATTTATTCCTACGGAAACAATTTTTCTCGAGAAAAGATTCCTCCAATTATGAATTCGGTGTGAACAAAATAACAAAAAAGTGGCATCATCGTAATTTGAAGCGAGTTATTTTGTTTTTTTTTTTTTTTGTACATGTACAGGCATGTTCTGAATTCCACACTATATTTTCACTTTAAATTTGTCAAAGCATTGTTGCTATAAAATCATTTTTTACAAAAACAATGCCTTGAAACATTCGAAATTGAAAATTTTGTGTGGATTTCAGAATATGCCTGATAATTTTTCTTTCATAATTTGTAATACCTACTTTTTTCCCCGAATTTTTTTCACTTTCTGTAGTCAATCAGAAGGGGAAAAAATTTATAATGGGAGAAAAGGGAAAAGTGGAAAACCTTGCACGGAATTTTTGTTCATATTTGGGCTGATAAACTTTTTCCACTTTTTGTGGTGTTAGTATTTTTTGAATTAAGGTATTGATTATATTCGAGTCTTTTTTTGAATCTTCTATACGATTATAATAATCGTTTATGCGCACGTTTCAAAGTCAAAATGATTGTTTTGTCGGGAGAAAATGGTACCCTAGCCGCGACTGTTCTGAACAAGTCCCTTATGACTTGCATTTTTGACTCATTTTCGAACCTATTTTCAATCACACTCATAATCAAATACGAAACTTTTTCGAGTCATTTTTTTGATCATATTACTAGCTGTATGCGAGTTTTCTTCGAATTATATTATACGGACATTTCTAATTGTATTTTCTCAAAACCACACATAATTTTCTTAAAATTCAAATTTAGAAAAATGAATTTAAAAAAATCATTAAAAAAAATTAATTTATAAAATATTATTTTACAATTGTATCTCTATTTTCTTTACGAAATTACATATTTTTACGAAAAATAAAATCATTTTTTCATCGTTAGGCTGCGCTAAACGCATTTGCATTTTTTACTTTTTGTTTTTTAAACAAGTCGCTTTCTTTGCGTTTGTCGGAATTATATTCGAGTCTCATTTTAAGCGCACAAGTAATTAATAAGTTTTAAGTCATCTTGGGAAGTCTTAAAAGACTCACTTTGGTGATTTTTATAAAAACAATCTTCTAAATGCTAACTGAGATCATACTCAGTCGTACGATCTGTCTGTGTGTTCAAAAAGTATGATATTTGGATTAAAAGTGCATGTGTGTGACAGACTTTTTGACAGATCTGTACGATTATATCATCTTTTGAAATAATTTATAAAATGTTTTTTCTCTATGCGTGTACCTGTTCAAACAATTGCTGATACGAAGAGGAGAATAATATCATCGCAATCAGGTAGTAAATTTTATAATGCTGTCTTTTCTTCATGAACGATTATTTTATTCAGACTTACAGAGCTAAAGCGGGGAAAAGTTGTAACAAACTTTTCTCCAATGTCATTGAAAACAAGAGCCGCAAATGTGATGTAATATTAAACGTGTTTTATTTTGTTAATATAATCTCCCAATGCTCTACATGTAATGGCGGTTTTTCCCGCTAGATCTAGTGGTTTTTTTCTATTAAAAGCGGGAAGTTAGAAAAAAAAACCGCTAAGTGGTTTTTTTCAGCTGGGAAAATTTTAGTTGGCGGGTTTTTAGCTTTTTTTAAACTACAATAAGTTTTCTTAGTTACAAAGTAAGCTAAACTATGTATTTGTAACCTTTTATATAAATAAATATAGATTGTCCGTCTCTGCCTTTTTTTTAACTGTCAAAACAATTAATCCAAAGGTAAATAACGAAGTATATTTTAATTGGGCCAATAAAAACTTTTTTTACTAATGGAAACTGTCATTTCAGATTACCAGAAAATCGGTACATTTTAGAAAAAACTGATAAATTATCAGTAAATAACGTATTCATAACAAAAAAAAAGGATGCCTCTCAATATTTAAAAAGACTGGGTTATAGCCTGGAAATAATCGAAACAATTTTGAATGCTATAAAATGAAATACTAAATGATACTACATATTTTGGGTACGAAGTTTTTGAATATAAAAATTCGGGTGGAAATAAAAGAGCTAGCTGAGTTTGCCATGCGATTATTATTATTCATGCCATGGTCTAATGCAAAAGTGCAATGAGTTTTTAGTCAACTTAATAGAGCTCAATCAAAGCTCAGAAATCGACTGCAAACCATATGGTTAATGCTATTTTAACCGTTAAGTATGTCAATTCCTAAATTTTTTATTTGCCTCTTTATAATTACTTGGTTGCTTTAGATATGGTCTCCGTCGGCATAACAAATACTGCTACGATTACAAGGTTCCGAAAAAATTTGTAAACTTAATCGGAACCCCTAATATTTATTCCAGTTTTCAAAATGAAACTAATGTGTATAGATAATCAAAATCTTAACTAGAGATGAATAATTATTGCCATATTAATAAAAAATTATATAAGTTCATTTTATGAATACGGCAGTTAGTATTTAAAAACAGTATTAAACAAGTAAGAGTTCTTTTTCGGCTATGCCGAATCTATATACCCTTCACCATGTAAATTTAGTTTAGTGAAGTAACTCCAATCAAAAAAACAAATACTGGGTGACAGAGAATTAAAACATAAACAAAATAGTACTGCATATATATTATTTTACATAAAAATGCCATCGGCTCTTACTGGGTTAAAGATCTCTTCAAAAGCTTTAAAATGATACCCTTTCAAAAAATTTGAAAATTTCAGAGCCCCGTAACTCGGAAAATATGCCATTTTTTTAGGTAATGTTTCTTTCTTACTTTTTAATTCTCTATCACGCCATATATTTATTTTTATGATTGGAGTTACTGTATTGTTTCAAATGACATGAAAAAATTAGAGGTAGGCGAGGTATTTTGCCTGCTGCCTCGAAGGACATGGACCGATCATGCTGATTTTCCAATTGTTTAAGAATTTTTTTAGCGGTTTATATCAGCATTTTTTTCGACTAGTTAGCGGTTTCTAGCGTTTTTTTAAGTAATATCTAGCGGGAATTGGTTCAATAGTTTCGGCAACACTGACAATGACTTACCTGCAGTAAAATAGGAACGTATATTCGAAGCAATAGTTTTTTTGTTATCATTCAAAGTGGAAGTCGTTGTTTTTGTAGAGGTTTTTCGAGTTTTCTTTACTTTAGTTACTGTTTCCGTACCACTATCGTTAGATTTCTTCGTCTTGGAGGTATTTTTGCTTGTATTACCTATCGGTGGTTGTGCTATACCATAATTTATTGGTATTGTGGAAATATCACCGACAATAGGTCCAACCCTCTTAACGCTTTCTAAATTAACATTGAATGTATTGCGAAATTGTGTGTCACAGCGCAGGCATATTTTATACCAACCAGATGGAGTATTAAACATGGTTTTGTGGTAGGGATTTACAAATTTAAATTTTATTAATTTAATATCCGTGCCGCATTTAGAGCAAGTCTCATCTAAAACATTGGGTTCTTTACATTCATCAGGCCACCAAATACAATTTTTACAATCAGGATAGTTGACACAACCGATTAAATATCCAGACTGATTCTTTTTAGGTTTTAAAGCTAAGGGGGCTATTGAACATTTGGGACACTGGAATAATTCCTGTAAACGATTCTGATTTTCAACTTCATGATTGTGTGAATTTGTAGTGTTGCTTGTATTATCCTGGGCTGGTGTCTCTAGTATTCTTTGTGCCATTTTTTCATCCATTGCTTTAATTTTATCCATAATTTGTTTGTAAGCTTCCTTATATTTTACAATTTGTTCGCGCAACACCGCCCTGGGATCCTTTTCTCCTAAGCATATCTTTTTAAGATCTTGTTCGAATTCTGCTCTCAACACGGGTTTGGCCAAAGCAAGTTCCATAGCATCATAGCCTTCATACAAGCCCATACCTATAACACCCGGCACTAGACAACCGTTGTCGACAACACCTATATAGCCTCGTTCTTTTATGGTATTTATGTGTTCGGCATGTGTAGCATCTGTACCAATGCCATGTTTATCCATAAGGGCTATTAAATCGGCTTCGGTTAATAGCGGCGGTGCAGTTGTGTGACCTTCGGGCATAGTTATTTCTGTCGGTTCGAATCTTTGACCTTGCTCATACTTATGGATTTGTTTGGCGTTCCATTTATCGTATATATAAACATCTAAATAGTTACGTTCATAAATGACTAAACCCGTGGCTGTGAATTTTTCTCCCTCTATTGTTATCGTTACAATTGTTTCAGAACCAACTGCATCTTTACTAACACATGCTAAGAAATGACGGCAAATTAATTCATATACACGACCTTCATTGCCATCCAAATCTGAAATAAAACAGTTAATCAATATTTAATTTTTCCGTGAAAAGTTTATGCAGTTTTTTACTAATGTAACATTTTTGGTTTGTATTACTTACTAGGCACCATTTTAGTAGGATGTATCGGTGGATGAGCTTGATCAGATTTACTTCCATTTCTAGGATTCGGTCCCCATTCAACAACACGTTGAGCAAACGATCCCCAAACTCCATGAGCCGTTTGCTGTTCTACCAGGGATCTGTGAAGTTTAAGCAGTTTGTCATAACTTCCCTAGCTGTAGTAATTATTTCAATCTATTACATACTTTAAATCAATATCCTTTGAAAACATATTCGTTTCTGTACGTGGATAACTGATTATACCTTTTGTATATAACTTTTCCGCTATAGTCATTACTTCTTTGGCGGGTAATTTTAGTTTTCGTGAACCTAGTTTTTCTAACTCGATCGTATCTAAGGGTGTGGGACGCCATTTACTTTTTGGCTTCACTGTAACACTTTCTACTGTAGCCGTTGGATTTGCCATAACAAGTAAAAAATAATCTTCACAGGCTTGTTTGTCGAAAAGGCGATTACGTGCCCATAGAAATTCAACCGTTAAATCATCAATAGTGTGGATAACTAAAATATTAATAAATACATTTGTGGAATTTTAACAATTTATAATTAAACCTTTTTTTTCATGTACGTAAAAATAAATGTGATAAATGAAAAGAAAAAGACAAATTATCTAAAGCCAACAAAATATGATCGGAAATTTCCTCAATGACGTATTTGCATGTGCACGTTGCTTATTTGTAAAAATTTAAATACATATGAATGGTTTCCAATGGCAATCTTTATGGAGAAAAATGAGAGAAAAAATATAAATAGTTTCTTAATTGTTACTGCGTGGTATTTTTGCTTTATTGATTCAATGAAGTTATCATTTATCAAAATTTGGGTAGAATCCACTGATGAGCTATATGAGCAGTAGCGAAATAGCCATATGGATATGTTGTCCCCGCAGTAATACATTTCATTTTTTAGTTTTATATAACAACGATTTCATAAGAATATCATGATACGTATATTTATAGTTGAAGGAATCAAGAACACAAAAAATTAATTAAAACTATCAGAAATTATTTGCTTATTGTTAAATTAATCTTTAATAAAAAATTACAGACTGCCATGGCCTTCAGCTCTTCTTCTTTGATACGAGCTAATTGTACCCGACCTTGCCTGGGTCGACTTTTAGGAGTTTTCTAGGCACTTTAAAATTTATTTCAGCCTTGTTTACTATGTTTTGTAATCGAAAGAGTAATTTAGGAGATATTATATTCATAATCTCAGAAGAGGCGTCACCTATCAGATCCCATCTATCAATTCAGTGATCAATGGTACGAAAATACACAATTTGATTCCATTTGTGCATTCAAAAATAGTATCGCTTTTTTTTTTTTTTGTATTTATCAGTTCTTTCATTTTAACTATTTTTTAAATGAATTTTATTCTGCAACTGCGCATACACACATGACTTTATTATAAACTTTTTTGTAATTCCCACAATTTACTGTCACCAGACTAAACAATATTTTAAGATATGATTTTACTTTAGCTGTCGGGAATTGTAAAGTTTAGAATTTCTTCGCTTACAAAGTACTGAATGTTTTATTATGTAAAATAATTATTCCATATCTTAATTGCCATTTAAGCTATATTGTTACAATCTCTTTTCCTAACCACTGATGAGTTCCTCGTCCTGGTTGCCATCATTCTCAGGTGGTCCCATACCCATCATCAGCTTAGCAATAGAAACGCAAAACTAAAGTAAGTAAAACAAAAACCTAATCACAGAACACCACACGAATGGATCCGACTCGTTTGACTCGTTTGAAGTAGGAATTGAAGCCTCCATACGATTGTTTTTGACGAATCGTAGACGACTCTTATGAACGAGCCGCTTTCAGGACACAGTTTCTCCCGTTAAACTGAACTTGCGCGATCGGAATACGACATCGCAGACGATTAATTTAATCGCCTGCTCCAATAGTAGAAGAGACTTTTACGATTCAAAATGCTAGCTGGGTATTAACATCTAAACATAATTTGATTTTTAACAATATTTAGTTTTTTTATTTTATTTATTTATTTAAAATATCAATAAAAAGGAAGCTCAAAAGGTCAGGTTCGTAAAGCTGTGTAAGCTTTACGAATTTTTAATTTGGAAAAATACCAAGAACACCACATATATCTAGTCATGTGGTGTTCGTGGTATTTTTAGGCTGTAAACCAGTATTAGACATGTACTGTGAGATAACCTAATATGTAGAAATATTAAACATTATATTGAATAAAGAATATATGCCTACGAGGGCTGCTCTATATATTTCTGGCCTAATAGTGAAAATGCAAATATTTATAATCAAAAATGGTTTTATTGTTTTTCAAAGTATTCTCCAGCATGATTTATATAATTATGCATTCGCTCAAACCAGTTGTCGAAGCACTTTTTCCACTCCGATTGAGACACCTCTAAAACATGGTTTTTGAACACTTCACCAGCTTCTTCTGGCGACGAAAATCGTTGACCACGCATTTTTTTCTTGATGTGCGGAAACAAGAAGAAGTCAATAGGTGCCAAGTCAGGGCTGTATGGGATGACCCATTAATTAGACGTTTTGGTCGGTCAAAAGCGCTCTGGTTTGAGCCGATGTGTGAGAGGTCGCATTGTCATGGTGAACAATGATTCGATTTCTCTTGTTGGTTTTTCGAATTTCTCCGATGACTTCAGGCAAACAAATTGTAGTGTACCACTCAGAAGTGACCGTCCTACGTTGCTCAAGCGGAACAGTCGCCACATGACCAGTTTTGCCGAAGAAACAGGCGACCATTTGCTTCGAAGTGCTTCTTTCACGAACAACTTTCGTTGCTATAGGATGGTGCTTCATCGTCATACAAAGATTTAAGTTCATCAATGCACTCTTGTCGTGATAATCCGCGTCGAAAGTTGTGAAAAATGTTCACGAGTTAATTCCATTTTTTTCTATATTATTTTTTTCAAGTCACTGTTAACAACACAAATAATGGTCGTACGTCAAAACGTTTTGAGTACGATTATGCTTAAAAATTACAAACTTTCCAATGGAAATGTCAGATTGCACTTGGCAGCACTCAGAAATATATATAGCAGCCCTCGTATTTATATTAAATAATTCATATGATATTACATATTAAAAAGTGTACATCATCCCCAGCATACAAAAATTAAAAAAAATAAATTCTTTATCGTAGATTATGACTTAGGAAACGGACTTAAAATAACAGATAAATGATGGATAGTCATTATTGGTATTAGCTCCGAAGTACGATCATGTGCATAGATTCTGACATTAAAAACATATCGGATTATCTTTTTAATGATAGATCTTATATGTTTTAAACAGGTATTTATTACACCTCAAATAATAAATAATTAACATTTAATCTACACACATTCATACATACATACATATGTATGTATAAATATCAACTTACGTCTGGTTGACACAGCGCCATTATGCAGAAATAGTTGTTAAACCGTGAATTAATAGTAATTTCGTTACTTATTGTGATTAATTTGACAGAGAAAAAAAGACGTAAGCGGCACGTTGCTGACACAAAAAACATTACCTACTAGTAATGTGTACTGACGTCTAAATTGCTTTTGCTGTAAATTCGTAACAATGCATTTTACAGCTATGACATTTTAACAGTTGATGCGAATGATAGTGCGTTATCGATTTTCATCAAAAAACGAAAATCGAAGATCGTGTCGCTTACGTCTTCTTCGCAAATAGGGCTCGATATATCCAGATTCTTAATGCTTTAGGAGGCGCACTGCCTAATCTTGATTTATTTTCCGCTTCTATCTGTGAAATAATTTTCTGACGTATAAATTACCACTGCGCTTAAAACGCAAAATACCTGTCAAAATTTCTCATGTACATACAAAATGTATGAAGCATCCCTAAATAGCACGGCGTCAACGCTTAGCCGTTGTTTTCTTTATTCTTATACAGTGGGTTTTATAAAATAATGAGGAAACATTACTGTTAAAGACATAAATTTAACGCTCTTATTTAGGGATGGCATGCCAGCGCAAAAGCTATGAATTACATTGCTTTGCGTCTTACGCGCTAATTTAGGGATGTCAGTTATAGTGATTTATTGCTTTAAACATTTTTTCACTTACTCTATTTACTTAAAAAATGGTACTATTTAATAGTCACACCGTACAGTTGTTAACTCTTGCATATCATTCCCAAAGCCACAACAATTTTCTTGGCTAATTTAAAGAAATCTATGCATTCGTTGAAATTAAAAGTTTTTACATTTCCATTTCAGTAGGAACTCTTTAGGACCGCGCAGACTAGATGGTCTGAAGAGGTTACCTGCACGGTCTCGAGGACATTGTGGCCTCAGTATGATAGTGGAAGATCCGCAAATCTACTGAGGTTTCCTCGAGGGCAGCTGGGTACACTGTGCTGACAGGACACTGTGTCATTGGTACCCATGCTAGGAGACTGAATCTTCCGTATCATGACTACTGTAGATGTTGTCAGGATGAGGAGGAAACGGTGGAGCATCTGCTCTGCCATCGTTCAGCTCTTTCTGGGAATAGAGCGGCCATTTTCGGCAGTCCGAGGCTGCATGGTCTTGTAGACTTATCGGTCTGGGATGTTGCCAAAAAATATTTTGTAATATGTTGTAGCAACGAGGCTTTTGAGAAATGAAAGCAACAATTAGCGAATTTATTTCTAAATGAATTAAAATGGACTTATTTTCGGCTTCGGCTCCTTTTTCATTTATTTTCTAAATAGTTTTAATGAGACAAATTACTTACAAATGTATGCGGACATTTTCCAAAGAAAACAAGGAAATTAGACGCTAGCAAAATGAAATGCAACATTTTCTGGGCCGCCATATCCCTCATCAGCATTCTTCGCATCTATCTATATTATGTTACGTACGTTGAAATATCTGTTTAACCAATTAATCTTAATATTAATTTGGGGAGACAAAGTCCACACACAACTAAAAGTATTTCTTTGTCGTTATCTTTGTAACTCGTCTTGTACATTTAGTTTTGCTTCGTACTAACCTTCGGTGTAGCCACGCAATGTAATTTTTAATTTTAATTATTCATACTTGCTTTGCTCACATCTTTTTATATCAATCATTGCTGTTCCAGTATCTTATTGACTGTTATGAGTTAAGCATCTATAATGTTGTGAGCAAAGAAATATATGAGCGGTCAGTCAGAAATAGTGGTTCATTGATTCTCGGGACTGCAAAAGGAAATGTTTTTTGTGCCATTTAGGAAATTTCTCAAACCTGCAGCCTATTTATTGCAGCAGAAATGTGGAACCCAGCTTTTATATTAGTGTTTTATGTTTTTGTTAAAGGAGCAATAATAGGCGTTTTTTTATTAATCGCGATATGCCTTACCTCCCCCCGCGAAAAAGTCGGGTTCCCAAGCTATGTCTCCAGCCACAAAAGCCGACATGAAACGACCCTTACGGCACGCTTCATCCGCCAGAAGGGCCTTTTTAAAATGGCGTGCCGCCGAAAAGTTTTTTGAGCCAGTTGAGTCGCTTATGAAGGAGGAAGCTACCTCCTTCTAATGGGCTAGATTTTATCTAGCTGGCCTGCAGAAACCCCTCCTTCATCTACGGATGCGCCTAAACGGAAAAGGTATGAAGAGGAGGCTCAAACGCAGAGTCAGCAGCCCGCCACTAAGCGTCCGAAGTATGAAATGATGGACACAAGTTTCAGCGAGGTTGCGAAGGGTAACTATGTACGCGCTGTCATCGATAGGAATAACGCGGACAGCTCCATCTCCTAGCAAACTGGGAGGTGGTACATAAAAAGCTGATAGGAGTGTTCTGGAGAGTCATAAAAGACAATCCGGGTGGCTCCTTTTAATGTGATGACGCAGGGTGGTTTTTTGGACGTATCAAACTCATGGCATATTCAAAAGAGCGTTCGGCTATGCTGCTAAAGAAAACCGTTACTCTTTTGGAAGGCCTATGGGAAGGCGCTAGGCTCGACGTGGTATCTTTTGAAGAGATACTCCACAAGCCTAGAGCCCCAGCACGGATACTCTATGAACCGTCAGTACCCAATGATATGATGGATGTGCTGACAAGGCTCTGTGTTATCGGTACCCATGCTAGAAGACTAAATCTTCCACACCATGACTTCTGTAGAAGTTGTCAGGATGACGAAGAGGAGGAAACGGTAGGAGCACTTGCTCTGCCATTGTCCAGCTCTTTCTAGGAGTCCTGTAGATCTATCGGTCTGTGATTTGGGATGGATCTAGTGGTAATATGGAGATCTGAAGACCCTTTGCACATCACTTTTTCAGGCAACACAAAGGGACCATCTAGGAACTAAGTAAGTCGGTTTTTTTATGCCGGCAGCCTGTGCAACGTAACCTAACCTAACACCTTTTTTTACTTAATATCAATTTACCAAAAATATAATAAAATTGTCAGGATTATTAACACTTTTTGCTATAAAATAGTATATAGAAGGGGTCTTCAACAATGTGAAACCGGAGGCCCTGGAGGGACTAAACATAAGTCGACCGATAATAAGCTTTGTATGGAATATATTGACTAATAGGGTCATTACTTCCAGTAAGGGGCTAGCTACCATATACAGGGTAGCTAAGCGAGGTACACCACAAGGGGGGTATTATCTCCCCTTCTCTGGAACCTCGCTATGGACTGCAAGGGGTTTAGGACTGTGATATATGCGGATGACGTCTGCAATCGGCGCTGGGTTGCGTCAGTAGGTGGTGTACCGGGAGCGGGCTAGCGCGAACGCTCGGAAAACGGAGCTTGTGCTTTTCACGAGAAGAAACAACACTCCTTAATGGAGTGGAGCTTGGGTTGTCTGACAGGGCGAAGTATCTGTGTATCATCCTGGACTCTAAACTGTCGTGGACCCCCAATGTCCGATTTCGGGCGGATAGCGCCTCAGTGGCTTTGTATGTGTGTAGAAGTGCCATTGGCAAACACTGGGGTATCAATCCCAAAACGTCATATTGGCTCTTTGACACGGTAATAAAACCCATACTAATGTATGGGGTCCTCGTATGGTGGCCTCGAGATTGGCGAACTGCAGTATATTGAACAGGATACTGTGCACTTCGGCCTTGATGGTCACTGGTGCAATACGCACCACTCCGTCGAGGGCCCTTTTTACAATGCTGCACTGGCTACCGGTCGATCTCATGGTCAAACAAGTGGCCATGAGCTCGGCGGTCAGACTGGATGCAGCGGTGGCGTGGAGGTCAGGGGACTTTGGACATGCGGCCATTTTGGGCAATTCCTCGTTTATTCCTGACAACATCGATTATTGCACGCCCACCCCAATGTCTGACATTGGTTTCGTGGTATCAACGTCGGGCACGTCGAGTATGCCTCGTGGAGATGTGTTTGATGTCTATACTGACGGGCCAAAGTCGGACACGGGGTCGGGGGGCGTCTTCATTCCTAGATTTCGGATCAGGATGAAGTTCAGGCTTTATGATCAATGTAGCGTGGTACAGGCTGAGATCTCAGCCATTAGATGGGCGGCTTGCTGGATGAGGTACCACAGGATATACGGAGAGGATATCCGGATTTGTACTGACAGCAAGGCCGCGATTAACTCCTTATCAGGTGTCTATACGACATCCAGATTAGTTCGTGAATGCCGGACATCTCTTAAAGAGATGGCGAGACATTCCAACCTGGAACTGTTTTGGGTGCCGACTCACTCGAGCATACCCGGAAACATGGTCGCGGACGATCTCGCCAGATTTGGAGCCCGGTTGGAAGACCGAGAGATAGATCCACCGGTGGGAGTCCCATTAAGCTGCTGTAATGCTTTATTTCGGCAGGAACTCTTTAGGGCTACACAGTCTAGATGGTCTGAAGAGGCTACCTGCAGGGTCTCGAGGACACTATGGCCTCAGTACGATAGTGGGAGATCCGCAAATCTACTGAGGTTTCCTCGGCGGCAGCTGGGCACACTGGTGTGTGTGCTGACGAGGCACTGCGTCATTGGTGCCCATGCTAGAAGACTGAATCTTCCGCATCATGACTACTGCAGAAGTTGTCAAGATCAGGAAGAGGAGGAAACGGTGGATCATCTGCTCTGCCACTTTCCGGCTCTCTCTGGGAATAGAGCGGCTATCTTCGGCAGTCCGAGACTGCATGGTCTTGCAGACTTATCTGTCTGCGATGGTGCTAGGATAAATTTGTTTATCCGGTCCTCGAGGTGGTTTGGATGTGGATCTTTGACGGTGCCGTAGGGACCTCAATCTGATCCCTACACATCCAGGTGACACAATGGGACCTTTGGGACTCAAGTAAATCGGTCTTTTCTTTTTGCCCCGACGGTCTGTGCAACCTAACCTAACCTATAAAATAGTATTATCCTTTTTTAACTTAATTATGGAGAAAAGAGCACTAAGACGTAATATTTTAGATATTTGATACTAAGTAAATATCAACACTAACGAAAGATATCAGGTATCGTAAAAACTAAAACTAATAAATTAATTTTTTACCAATTCGCATTTTGCATAGATAGAGAAGCAGAAATTAGTTAAAATTCGTATACCTAGTGTAATCTATTCATATGTGTGTCGATATTTTAATGATAAATAGCTCTTGATGTGAATATCAAACCATTGTTTTAGTTTTCTTTAAAACTTTGCAACAAATTATGTTTAATTCATTTTACATTAATAGTTGGCGCTATAGACTTTAATTATTTCGCACAATCGAGTATCTCTTCCAGAGATTGTCCTATCCCCGATACTGGACACGTTGTAAGCAAATGAGGAACATCAAGTAAAACATTACAATTAAAGCATCTTGGGGGATCAGTATTTTCATAGTAGTGTTTCGATTTAAACATACATTTACCCACCCTTAGACGGGCTAACATAACACATTCTGATCTTGTTAAATTGCTGCTGTACCTAAGTCTGGTTAAAGATATGTCCTGTAGACATAGGGTAGCCCTTAATGGATTTGCTATGGCTTTTGAGAAACAAGGGGTTTCTGTAATATGGGGTAAACTCAGAGCCCTTTTAGCACAAACATCAGCTATTTCATTGCCTTGAATACCAATGTGCGATGGAATCCATAGTATCAAAATTTGACAAGTACTATTCTCCAACTGCAATATATCGTCATATATACCATTGCGATTTTTAATTATAGCCCGGGTAGCACTTAAATTGTCGGTACAAATTAAAGTTTTACTACAATGCTGTGTGGAAAGACTAATGGCTGTTTTTATAGCTGCAAACTCCGCAGTAAAAATACCCGTATGATCTGGTAATCGAGACTGTTTAATAATCTCAAATTCTGTGGATGAAAGTTGCCTAACAATGGCATAAGACGTTACACAATTATGAAAAGAACCATATGTAAAGTAAATCACATGTGGAGAAAAAGATGACAATTTCTGAGAAAACATTCTTTTGAAACACGTTGGATCAGTATTTTTTTTGACGAAGTGACTCAAACTATCATCTGCCTGAACAAAAGCATTTGAACAACTAAGTGACTTAGGCTTCTGTGGCAACGAAATGTTTGAATTTCTCAAAATAGAGATAATATTATCAGTGGCAGATGGTGAACAGATTGTTGCAGAGTTAATATCTGTCCAAAAAGATTTATGTAAGCCATGAGATGATATAGTAATCGCTCTGGACGCTAAGTTAACAGCAGTTTTTATCAAAAGAGTACGAAAATCCGTGAAATTGGCGTCGGTTCTCAATTTATCAAGCGGCGTTGTACGAAGCAGACCAGAGGCTGTTCTGAAGCAGTTATTTATTGAGGTATTAATTTTATCCACATTATTTTTTGAAGTCCAGCCATAAATGGTTATACCATGCATAATTGTTCCAATTGTTAATGATCGACAGATGTTAAGGGCTGTTTCTATATGTGGACCTTTATTTCTTGAACAAATGAGCTTAAGTAGATTATTAATTTTACTCAGTTTATAACTTAACTGTTTAACATGCTTGTTCCAAAGAAGGTTTTTGGTAAAAATCAAACCCAAAATTCGTAGATGGTCTGAAATTTGAATATTAACGTCTCTTATAGAAATTGTGTTGCACACACAGTCCCTCTTTCTACAAACATGGAGAATTTCAGATTTATGAGGTGGCAAAATCGCACCCCTGCTCTTGGCCCACTAATGCATTTTCAAATCAAGATTGTTTAGATTTAAACGAACTACTTCCGGATTACCCGAAGCCACTGCAAAAACATTGTCAGCATAAATGCCAATGTAGTCGATTCCTGGTAAGTTTTCAACAGCTTTAGCCAAAGAGTTTGCATAGACCGAGTATAAAACCACAGATAAAGGGGAACCCTGAAGCACTCCATTACCCAGCGAACGCTTTATTGAGAAAAAACCATCTACCTTAACAACTATCTTGCGGTTATTGAGAAACGAATCTAATAATTTTAGGATACCAATTGGGATACCCCATTTATTAAGCTCTATTATGATAAAAGTGGATACTACCCGGTCAAAAGCCTTTTCAATATCTTCTGAAAGGACCAAATTATGCTTACCATTCTTTAAACTTCGGCGCAGAATTTCCTTAAGCTGGTGACATATGCTATGAACCCCATGTCTTGGTCTGAAGGCGTGTTGTAAGTTTGACAAATTTTTTTTTTTTTGTATACTTCCAAAAGCGTCTGGCCAAAATTTTTTCAAGTATCTTAGATAAAACTGGCAACAAGGAAATCGGCCTATAACCTTCAGGACTGTTTGAGTCTTTTCCGGGCTTTGGTAGGGGCGATATCACAGCAGTCTTCCAATCGTGTGGGAATATACCAGCAGACAGTATGTTGTTGTAAAGTTCACAAAGGCGTATTTTTATACTAACTGGAGCATTTTTAATCATGGCATAAGTTTTTTTATCACGTGCTGGAGTCGATCCTTTTAAAGTTTTCATTACATCATTTATTTCAGGCAATCTTAATATATTATACAGATCTCAAAACATATTTTAAATTACTCAAAAAATAATACAGTTCTAGTTATTTATTTATTCATAACATGGGTACTAGACATAAATATGGCATATAACGAACTTTTCAGTTTAAAGAATAGGCATGACAAAGTACTGGTTCGTTAAACCGGAAAACCACTGTATTTGGCAATTAGAATAATATAAAAAATATAATTTTGTTTTTTTTTGCAGTTTAGTAATACAAAGCCTTCATGGCCTTTGCCACAAAAAGTATATCTAACTAAGTTTATCAGCATTTCCGACCCCATACAGTATAAATGTTCTAAGCTCTTATGCATAGCGAAGTCGATTAAGCGATGCCCGTCTGTCCGTCCGTATTCGGGTTGAAATCAACTTTGCAAAGGCACTAGATGAGCTAAAGAAATTCTAAATACGACATTCGATCAGATATAGTTTTGAAAATATTGCCATTGAAAATCAGGAAGATCGTGAAAAAATTGGGCTCGACCATATTTTCCGAGTTATGGGCCTCTGAACAATTTATAGAAAAGTACGATTTTTTTAATATATCAATATAGGTTTTTTAAAAGCTTCTGAAGAGATTTTCCCTTTTTATTTAAGCACTAGTTCAATTTTTAAAATAAAAATATTATTTGTTATTTTTCTTCTTTTTTTTCTTTTCGAAATTTGGACTCACCGTTGGGTGGCATCTTCAGTAAACTTAAAATAAAAATATTAATAAGTTTTTTTAAACATAAAATTAAGTTGATGCCACCCAACGGTGTGGCGAAATATCGAAAAAAATAACAACTATGTCATATTTTTTTTAATAAAATAGAAAAGAATATTAATTATAAAGGTCAAAGAAACAATAATATTTTGAAGAGATCTTTAAGAAAATACAAAATTTTTGTAAAAATGCTTAACCCATTAAGAGCCGATGACATTTTTATGTAAAATTATATATAGTATTAATTTTATTTAATTTTTAATTTTCTGTCACCTCAATATTTGTTTTTTTGGCCGGAGTTACTTCACTTAACTAGATTTACATATATGATAAAAGTATATAAGAATCGGCGTAGCCGAATATAGCACTCAAGGCATATTGATATTGATTTGCCTTGATAGCACTCTTTCTTGTTTATGTTACTTTTTTAAGTAATAATTTTCACAAAATATTTTCAAAAGCTTTTAAATAATACTTTTATTGATATGATGCGTTACTAAATGTAATGCATTAAGCAGTTTTATATAGAACGAGAGCACAGATTTTCGTACTTTTTTAACTTATTATTTTCAACTTCTTTAGATACTTCGCTAAATTAGGTTAAAGATAATAATTTTTTAATATGCATGCTATTCTAGTGTTATTAGAAACCGTTTCATCCTACCTTTAATTTTCCAAAAGGGCTCTGAAACAAATGCTTCAATTTCCTTGTAACGTTCGGCCACAAAACCCAGTGTAGGTATTTGACAGCTACCATATGAAATTAATTTATCAGAAATTTTCTCTGGAAACAATTTTTGTAATCGCATCGTTTGCAAACGTGTTATAGCCGCACCAGTTCTTAAATCCAATTCAGAGCGAACATCAACTGCATCGCTTTGTCTTTTATCTGGCTGAGTTAAATTTTGTAATGCCCTCTTTACCGCAGAACCAGTAATTTCAGAAAAAATAGCTCTATATACAGTAATATTAGGTTTAATGGCACGGCATACATCTATGATTTCAAAGCCAATATTCTCGCCTTCACGATCACAATCTGTCCATATAATTAAACCCTGGCAACTGCGTACTTCACGTTCTAGTGTCTTTTTGATGGCTGCAAAATGTTCACTGCATGATTTACGGACTGGTGCGTCGAACAAACTTTGAGGATCTACATTATTCCAATTGCGGTACGAGCTAAGAAATTCGAATGTTAACAAGTGGCCCGAAACTGAAGTCATGACCATTTTGCTTTTTCTTCCGAGAACTGTTGCTTCAAATTCATAAATTTTATTGTATACCGAAAGACCTTCACGCTAAAACACAATGGACTATGTGAATACCTTTTCCTAATCTTAATATCAATATCTAGACTTACTCTTCTGGCAGTTCCATGAGACAATTGCCCGGCAATTGTTTTGGCTGCATCATTTTTTTCCGCCACATTTAAATATTTCATTTCGATGACTATTTTGGTTTTAGCAAAACATCTTTTAGGCATATACAGTTTTGAACATCTAAGTACTTTAAACATCTAGATTTTGTTTATTTTCATTATTGCAAAAACTTTTGTTTATTCAACAGTATAACACATAAACACACGGTCATAACATAGCGTTTACAACGGCGATTGATATGTGAGAGAACGCCGGCCGAACAACGGATTTGTTAAACTAAATATCTGGTAGTTGTGCAATAAAATGAATCCATTGTATCTTGTTCCTGTTGCAGCTCGTTTCCGAAAATAGTTTACCTTTTAATCATAAATAAGTTTTTTATTTTCTTAGTTGTATTACAAAATACTTTAATTTACAATAACATTCATATCCATATTACTAAAAGTAATTTAGTTTTTCTAACCAATAATTTTGTACAAATTCTACAATATTACGTTAACTTGAGGTCTATACGTAAAAATAAAATCTTTACGATCAAGTTTAGAGGTTTTTAAGAAATATCCCCGGTATTACATCAGGTGTAGACGATATGTAATATATAACGATAACTTCGATAACATTGGCAGAAGCTAAGGCGAATCGAAGAAAGTCAAACTTAAAACCGTTTTTAAGTTATTTTGTTTTAGGCGAATCGATAATAGATGAATGCATTAGCTCATGCTGCACACAAGTGGTTGCTTTTTTAACTCGCAAATGTCAAAATGGCTTATTACAGTATAATTCGTTTATAAGCCACACCGCTTATAATGGAATTAGCAATATATTCCAAAAAAGGTTCACTTTCTGCCATCTATTAGCGAACTTCATACAAAATATTCGTTGTTCAATCCATTCCCAATATAGTCCATTTTCCGTTATACACCATCTATGTGTGAGGCAAAAAAAATCAGATAAGTGCGAAGTTTCTCACATATAGTCCAATTAACAAATTTTAGCACATAATATGCAACCCAGTAATACAAAAATGTTGTTCAATTAAATAAACTGACTTATTTGAGTAAAATTGTATCTACAAGTTGTTTTCAAAATGGGTAAAGAGAGAATTAATTTAACAGTGACAGAAAAACTAAATTTATTAAATGATTTTAAGTGCAATTCATTAACACATAAAGAATTATGCGCTAAATATAAAATTGAGTTATCAACTGTATACAAACTAATAAAGAATGAAACAAAAATCCGTGAGTTAGGCAAGTCAAAGAATTTAAAGACGAAGCGTCAAAGGAAAGGAGTCCACCAGAATGTTGAAAGAAACAAGTCTTATTCTTTTAAACAAAGCAAAAGAATTTGCTATAAAATTGAATGAAGAGTTTGAACCAAACACCAGTTGGCTATATCGATGGCGCAAAAGAAATAACATACGTTTTGGAAAAATTCAGGGAGAATCCAAAGAAAATGACGAGGTGGCCGCTATAGATTTTAAAAATATGATTTTACCACACCTTATCCAAAAATACACTCCCGATTGCATTTTTAACGCGGACGAAAGTGGCTTGTATTACAAAGCACTACCTAATACAACTTTTTTTAGTAACGGAGATCAGCCGAAAGGTTGGAAGTCTCAAAATGCTCGCCTAACTTTATTATTTGTATGTAACTCCGACGGTTCCTACAAAAAGGTTTTTTGTATAGGAAAACCGCAAAAAACCCAGATGCTTCAAAAATAAAAACATACCAGTGACATATTTTTCAATTACAAAAAGCCATACTTGATAATGAAATGATCAAAAGAAACCAAAAAATTATACTTTTCATTGATAATGCGTCTTGCCATAAAGTGACCATTACTTTGGCAAATATAAAAGTTGAGTTTCTTCCACCTAACACAACTGCTATAATACAACCATTAGATCAAGGAATCATCCACGACTTTAAACAGCATTATTGACAGATTATAGTAAAGAAACAACTTTGTGCGATAGAAATAGGGAAGACAGTACCAGAATACATTAAATCCATTACTATACTGGACGCATTGCATTTCGTTAAAAGAGCGTGGTGGCTGGTTAAGCCAGAAACAATTGCAAATTGCTTTAAAAAGGTATTTAGATTTTTTATGTCTAGAAAAAATTTCATTTTGTTCAAACGTATTTTGTTAAGGATTAGACTTAAACAAGATAAAAAATCCTTAAATTTTATGAATATGCTTTTGTATTTTAGGCCGGCTTTACGAGCAGTGATTACCAACGTGAGAATGAAAACAATGATGACTGTATTTCCGAAACTATTTCGCTACCTACTGAGTATTTACACTGCGATGATGACCTCGATTGTTTTGGAGCACTTAGTGAAGAAGAAATTTTAAAAACTGTTACAAACAAAGAAAGTTTAGAAACATCGGATATAGACTCAAATGAGGAAAAATTCGAAGAAGCGAACACAATTTCTCCTTCAAATGCTGAAGTATTGAAATCGGCAAATATTTTATGAGCTTTTTGTTTAGAAAATGATGTAAGATTTGAAAACATATTTAAAAAGATAGAGGACAAAGTTTTTAAAAATTCAGTAAAATTAAATCAATCAAAAATAACAAATTTCTTTAAATAATATAAGAAAACTTATATCCACACTATAAGTATGTTTGTATGTGTAAATGTATACATGCAATAAGTATGAAGATATATATCTAGTTAAATGTTTTCAGGCAGATTTCAGTAAATAAAATTGTGTTTGTTATGTAAATATTGGCATTTTGTTATATTTTTTATATAGTCAAAAAGAAAAATTGTATACGAATTCACCTATAAGAATATATTTGCTTGTAGAAAAATTGTGATTATAGTCCAAATGGCGCTATAGTCCAAAATTTGTGTGCAAATTTGATTGTGGATTATAAGCGAATTATACTGTATACCCTTTGTCACAGGTGGAAAAAGGGTGTATGTGAGTCTTTCCGTTTGTAATTTTTACAATAACCATTCCGACCCCATAAAGTATATATCGCTGATATCATTGATGTCTGCCCTTCCTTTAAATATTTGGTATATGGAAGTAGATGGCGTTTCTCTTTCCATTGTGCCTTCATTACTTTCATTCAAATTCTTCGCAAGGGATGAAATTTTATTCTCTTTTGTGCTTTCATTGTTTTCTAAAAAATTTGCGACATCCAGTTCATCTTCTTCTAAAAAGCTTATTTTTTCGATCCAATAGATTCTCCAAAGCTAATCAAAGAATGTAATTGCAATAAATTGGCTGCTGCTTCATCACTTGCCGATAAAATGAATTGCTTACAAGGTCTTCCCCCCGTTGCTATGTATTCTGCTTTATTACGGATAAGCTTTTTCTTTAATTTGAATTTAAAGTCCTCCCATACCTTTTTCAATCCTTCACCAACACTACTAGGTGGCCCCAAATAATTAATTTTGGTGCCTATTATGAGCAACTTTCGATCTTCGACTGTAGTCGAAAGAGCTGATCGATTAATTTTTATTTGCTATTATGGCAAGAATTATTTTAATTACATGCAGGTCTAAGGTTATAATTCCATCGTAGTCGTTTTAATAAATAATTATATTAATTTTTCGTTTATAAATTAGTAAAACAATATTTCTTTAGAGTGACAGCAGATAAACATGTACAATTGTGGATAATCCGATTGAGTAGAATTCACACTAGCGCCTGGTACACTTGGCCTAATAAAAAACAGTGAATTCGCTTTACATAACATACACCTTGTTAAATATGCATTGGTGCAAGCAAGGCGAATCAATTACCAGGTGGCAGCGTAGGCGAATTCATTAATTTTTGCCGTGTACACTACTGTCAAACTCCATATATAAAAAATCTGCTTACCATTTTTTTTATATGAAGTTTGACATTCGTTTCACCAGCAAAAAATAATAAATTTTCTAACGCTGCCACCTGATAATTGATTCGCCTTGGGTGCAAGACGAATCAATTACCAGGTGGCAGCGTAGGCGAATTCATTAATTCTCGCCGTGAACACTACTGCCAAACTCCATAGGCCCCTTTCAGATTAGGCAAGTTTACTTGCGCAAGTATAATTTTCACTTTTGTTTATTTTCTCTTGAACTTGCTTTTATGTTCACATTCGGCAAGTTTGTTGAGCAAGTTTAATTTTCTTATGCTCGAATTTTTTTAATTTGTTGACGTTTTTGTAAACCATAAATTTCTTCCCGTTTTGGAATATAAGTAGCTTAACAACACGCCGAAGAAGAAATAAAAGACAATGTAAAAAACTAATAAATAATCCAAGACAAGAATGACAGCAGAAGCAAAATTGCCAAGTACAAGCAAGTCGGTACTCAAATCTCGGCAAGTCTTTCCCCTTCAAACCGACCTTTCCTCTCACGCCTACAAACACAAGACTTGAGCAAGTAAACTTGCCTAATGTGAAAGAGGCCATACATAAAAAATTTGTGTAAAAAAAAAATTTATATATGAAGTTTGACATTCGTTTCTACCAGCAAAAAATAATAAATTCTCTAATGCTGCCACCTGGTAATTGATTCGCCTTGCGTTGGTGTTTACATTTTCAGCAGGTAAACAAGTTAAAAAATGTTTTTTCCAGTTTTAATTCCCAGACCCAATAAAACACTGTTAGGATTTATGTGAAATTTAATAGCAAATAATATTCTATATAGTTTTTTATTTATTTTATGATCCTCATTAATATTGATATATCTTCAATACTTGATTATTTTTTTACTTGTTTGTTAAATTTTATTTGCTTTTTTAGATTTTACTCTTTTTTTGTTAATTTTTTATTGATTTTTTTTGTAGTTGTTGTGAAAAGATATTTTCAATATATATTTTTTTGTATTAAATTAATACACTATTAATAATTTTGTTGTTGTTGTTGATTTTAATGAATTATTAATCGTAAATATATATATATTCAATTAAATTTAAGAAAGTAAAATAATTCAACATAAAAACGCTTAAATAAACAACTTGATTAAATATAATAATTATATGATAATAAACGAAAAGAAAGTTTGAAGAAAATATACCATTAGCAACTAATTAAAATACAATTAATGTTAGTTTACAGGAGTTGGAGATGAGCTTAAATATACTTATATATTTTGGCTGTTAATTATTCTTGTAGTACATTTAATTATCTTTTTAAATTTATTTCAACGGTTAACGTTGTTCTCTTAAAACTCAAAGCATAAAGTGAGAGGGAGACAGAGAAAAACTGTTGTGAAAGCAATTAATTAAAAATAAAGCAAATAATCAGAGAAATTGACAAATAAAATGTTTTACATTTGCATAATCTTTTTTTATACATGTTCTTTGAATTACTAAAATATATCTTAATTTTATGAACAGTAAATCTCTTTGCTTTTTTATTCGTTCTTAATTTTCCGAATGTTGTAATGCATCTCTTTTTATTATTTTATAACTTTTATGTATAATTTCTCATATAGTTATACGTATATGTTTTTATTTAAAGAATAATATTCTGTCTGGTAGAAAAAGTTTGTTTATTTAGTAACAGACCTAATCATTAATTTCCACATTTTCTTGGTTTTTAATTTTATTTTATAAGAGATAGAGCTCTTAGCTTAGGATTAAAAAGTATTTAAGAATATTTTTTGTTTTTCTTCTTTTCCTTTTTTCCTCTAGTATACAAAAGGTAAATATTAATCTATAAAATATGTGCTATTCAATAACAACAATTATTAACTGCGTTTGATCAACTAATTCACAAAGTTTACGGGCTTACTTACTTGACACAAGAAAATATTTGCTTTATAAAAGAAGGGACAATTATACTCTACATCTCAGACTCAGACTGATTACAGATGGTATGGCCGCATTAATGTTGTTGCTGCTAATGTGACGTGTACTGTTGAATATTGAAAATCAACGACGCCAGGACCGATCTTCGGATTCTTCATCTTCCTCTTCATCTTCTAGCCTTAGTTCCGGCAATGTGTCGGTGTTGTTAGCATCTGTATCATTATTAGCTGAGCTATAAATTGGTGATGATGTAATGGCTGTTTGAGCTTCTTGTGGTTGAAATTTATTTGCATCTGTTCCTGTTGTTTTATTCTCAACATTAGGTGAGGTCGTCTTATTACTAGCGGTTGTAGCTACAGTTGGTGTTTGTACCACTGGTGCCCAGGCAATTTGTAAACGTCTATCTTTAAAGACCTTACCACGTAAAACAGCCTGTTCGGCATTAATACGAGTTGCATACGACAATATTAGTTGAGGTTTTTCCAAATCCATATCATGTTTAGTGATTTCACCAAAATGCTACATAGGAAATAAAACACAGAATCATTAAAACAAAATAATTTTAATTTACGTTATTAAATTATAAATGCATTCATTTATGAATCAACTTTAAGTTTACTCAGCGGATTTTGATTTAACGTGAACAATAATTAACCCTTTATGATATACAACATCCAGCGATTTTTTTTATTTTTAATCATTCTATTTTTAAAACTTTAGATTCAAAACATCAGTTCTTCTAAACGCAAATAATTTTTTAATCTTAAGTTTAAATAGGAAAATACAAGCAAATAAACATCAAAGTGAATGTAAATAAAGTTGAATGCAGTTTTGATTATCATTATGACTAACCAGGAAAACATCCTGCATTATCAAAAGAAACTGTAATTTTAGAACGAAAATAAGACTTCTGTCCATTAAAAAAACTTTCGGTGTTAAGTCAAACAAGTGTGCTATGCCGAACCTTAATTGCCCTTCACTATAATAAGAAATTCTTTCGAAATTCTGTCGAAAATGTAAGTTTTGATTACTGCCATCCCTAAATTAGCGCGTAAAGCGCAAGATATCTGTCTAAATTTCTCATGAACATACAAAATGTATGAAGCATTCCTAAATAGCACGGCGTCAACGCTTAGCAATTGGAAAATCCAATTTTGACAGTGCGTTAGGAAGTGAAGTTGGCTGCTTGTTAGTTTGTTTTGTTTTGTTATGGTTGAAAAGTAATGACAATTTAGTTATTTTCAAGGCAATTAGAGATTTTATCTTTTCTTTATTCTTATACAGCGGGTTTTATAAAATAAAATGAGTAAACATTACTGTTAAAGACACAAAGTTGACGCTGTTATTTAGGGATGACGTTCCAGCGCAAAAGCTATGAATTACATTACCTTGCGTCTTATGCGCTAATTTAGGAATGGCAGTTAGAGTTGTTGTCCCAGTTAGTGGAGTCATGGTAAATAAGAGGAAGTTTACATTAAGGGCATTGTATCAGCTACAAAAGTCATGATGCAGAAGTTTGTAGGCAAGAGGTGTAGAGAAGCTTACGGGGTAGCAAAAGTAGCACGAAATGAATATTCATGACTCTTTTTAGTTTTTTCTCTCATTTTTCTCTCATTCCTGTTTCTCTCTTTCGTTTTTTGCAGTTCTATGCTTGAGCGGTGTTACTAAAGAGCTGTTTTTTTCTGTATTGTTCAAAAATTTTTGAAAAATTTATGCATTTAGTTTATGGCAACACTTGAAAAATTGATTGATAAAACATCATAAAATTCTCTCACTTGCTACAAAAGAGTTATAATGTAAACGCTTGATGACTTACGGAGATGCTCCAAAATACAAAACAATAAGAGTCAGCTACAATGCCCTTAATGTAAAACCACTCTAAGTAGTAATTACAGCCACGTGCTCGAATACAAACGAAAGTTAAACAAGAGTGCTATATTCGGCTATGCCGAATCTTACATACCTTTCACCATCTTTGTAAATCTAGTTTAGTGAAGTAACTCCAAACAAAAAAGGAAATCTGTTATCTTTGAAAAAAAAAAAAAAAAAAACAAATTTATTGTACAAAAGTAAAAAGTTTCTTAGGTTTTGCCCAATGAATTTATGAGTATTTTTTGTTGTTGTACTAAAAGAACCGTTAGGTGAGAGATAATTACAATTTTTTTCTGTAATTTTGTATGACACAGTAACTAATACAACTGCATTTAAACATTGAATTGAAATACATATGTTCATTTAAATATAATTTGACTCAGAAGCTAATATTAAGCAATGTTTCCTAGGTTTTGGCCAATACTGTATACATAATTTTACATAAAAATGCCATCGGCGCTTAATGGATTAAGCATTTTTTTTTTAAATTTTAGTATTTCCTTAAAGATCTCTTCAAAAGCTTTTAAATGATACCCATATAAATATTTTAAGAAATTGCAAAATTTCAGAACCCCGTAACTCGGGAAATATAGGCGAGCGCCATTTTTTTCTTGATGTTTTTTCTTATTTTTAATCTTATTTCTATCGCCCCGTATATTTGTTTTTTTGATTGGAGTTACTTCATTATTGGCAAAGTTTTAACATGAACACGAATGGACAGAGGTACATTACACAATCGAACAAGCTATTCATAAGATATCATGTGTATACTTTATGGGGTCGGCAATGGTTATCGTATTGGAATGACAGACGAAGATGTACCCTTTTTCACCTGTGTGTTCTTAAGCTAGAAGTCGTCTCTGATTATTGGAGCTAGCTAGCTAGATTGTGTTTAGCAACTAGTGATTTGTTCGCTGTAAGCAAAACAATAATTTCCCATGTCAATTTACAAAATCTTTTCGTCTGTTCGTAAGTGCATTGACTTGTATATACGATAAATCACATTCAAAGAGAAATTCTCTAGTTCAGGGGCAGAATTATTAGTAGGCCTACATATACTTGAGACACAAATCGAACTCAATTCATTCACTTATTTAATCCATTATGTTATCATGATTTTTACTAATAAAGTCTTTTTAACATTCAAGAGGAATTATGTATTCATCCCTCCAGCGAAATGGCGAGAAGCTGAAAGAAGCCTCTACGGTTGTCATTTTGAATACGATTCCTAAATATAAACAACACAATTCTTGGCATTCAAAATGTTGACAATCTAATTTAATACATTCTTACATTGTATTGAGAAAATATGCATGTGCACAATTTTTAAAATACTTTATATGATTAAAAAAAGACCTTAATTTTGTCAAAATAATAATTCACTAACCTTAAAATGACCAAGTACAAAATCAGCATCTTCACTTGAAAATCCGGTGACCACAATAGTTTTGGGACGACGATCTACTCGGGTAGACCCTTCGGGGTATGAAGCTCTACCTCTAAGCATTTGTCGTCCACCGGGGATATAATGGCTGGGTTTGCTTGCACCTATTGGTGCACCAATACCGCCGGCTGCGGAGGCAGCCGTACCGGGAACAATGCCTAAACTGCGCTGCAATTCTTCTAGACGTTTTTGTATTGCTGTTGTGTCATTGCCTTCTTGCTGCTGAGCAAACAATTCTAATTCGATATCTAATAGTTCTTTCTTTTGTTGTTCCTTTGTCTTTTTGGGTGGTGGTGGCTGATTTTGATTTTGGATTTGAGCCTGTATTTGTTCTTGTTCAGCGGCAATTTCTTTGCGCAACTTATCAATAGTTTCTTGCAGCACTTTAATAGTGGCTAATGTTTGAACACGTTGTGGATCCGACGGTTCACAACGTTCGACCAGTTCTAAAGCCGACTTCATTTGCTTCACATAGCTCTGCAGTAGTTCCTGTTTACGTTTACGCAATCCATTGGCCAGTTGAGCTACAGCCTTAACTTGTTCTTCTTGTTTCTTCCGAAAAGCAGCAGTGGGTACACCGCCACCACCAGTACGTTGTGGTATATTGTTTTTGAGACGTAGAGAAGTTGGGGGCACATGCGTTGCGGTCACCGTTGCTGTTGGCGTACCGCTGCTGGCTGTTGTAGTGGTGATAGTATTTTGGGTGTTTGTAGCACTAATCGAACTATTGCTCGCAGCTATGTTCAATGATTGCGTTTGACTAGTGTTGGCGGTTTTGGCTGAATCAGCGGTCGGGGTTGGCACTGCTGGAACATTATTCAGGTGGTACTGACTGTTTTTGCGTCCTCCAGTTTGTTGTGTCATGGCTGAATTACTTTCTAGAGCCATCGAAGAATCAGCTGTGTGCCAAAATACCTTAATAAAACGATTGTTAAGAACAGCTTCTGTACTGCGATACGCTACATTTGCCTCCGCATGTGTTGAAAAAGTTACAATCGCGGCTTCTGGATCGCCATCGTATGAAATTTGAATATTAACAATTTTGCCAAATTTGGCGAAGTGGTTGTTGAGGTGCGCAATTGTATTTAGACCGCGAGGAACTTTACGAAGTTCCAGAGAGCAATTTTGTAAACTGGGAACACGTGGACCTAAACGGCTATGGGCTGGAATTTTTCTTTTTGTCGGTCCATCAGCTATGGCAACAGAATCTTCTAGTTCGAAGCGTCGTTTACTTTGTGCTTGCATGGCAGCTGTAACGTCTCCACCCGCTGCAGCAGCTGCTCCACCACTAGCATCAACCACAGGTATGGGTATGAGTTCACGTTGTAATGGCGTTGTTACGGCGGCAGGATTAAAAGGAAACGGCATCATTGGAGCGGCTGCACGGAAACCAGCTCCAGCAGCAGCTGCAGCAGCAGCTGTACGTGCATAATCGGCAGCTGTTAAAGGTCCAGCACCATTTGCAGGTTTATCCGATCCAGGCACTTGAGGAAATCCTACAGAACCGGCTGGGCCAGTCATCATAACAGCATTAGGCCGCGCGGCACCTGTAAAAGGATTAATACCAGTAGCAGCTCCGGCCATTAAAGCTCCTGGAGTGGCACCAGCCACAATTCCACCAGCGGGAGGTGCTGAACGGGACCAAAGATCAGGAGCATCAGGATTGTATTCACGCAGCGACATGCTTATTAAAGCAGAATTGTTAAGACCTTCAAAAACCACTGGATTAACACCATGATCCCAGGGACAGGTTTCACCTCTAACACAGTAACCCTTCTCATCAAAGTCACGACATCTTTGTCTTTTTTCACCTTCATTGTTATGATGGTGGCGAGCTTCAGGCGAAGAAACAGTACCTACCGCAGCACTGCCATTTCCACCACTACGAGCTTGGGAGCGTCCAGCGGAAGGGGACTGTTTACCAGTTCTACCGCCTCGTTCCAGCGAAGGCGAACGGCTACGTGGCAATATCGGTGAACGATTTATCAAGCGGTTACCAACGGTACCAGAGCCGCCATTTCCAACATTAACCCCAACACTGCCACGACGATCACCACCACCGAATCTAGGCGACCTATCATCTGATGAACCACCACCCATATTATTCATCATCATACGACGTCTATCACCACCACCGCCACCACCACGTCTGCGATCATGCCTAGAATCCCCGCCACTTATGGGTGGCGATTTGTTACGAAATTGACGTTGTGTTTTCTCACGTTCATTAATACGACGATCACGTGACCTTGAGCGCCTCGAAAAACGTTCGTTAGATCTTGAGCGAGAACGTGATCTTGAGCGAGATCTTAAGGAGGCACGTCTTCTGCGACTTTCTCGGGGTTGATTCTCTTTGTCGGCAGCATTAATACGTGCGGCAGGCGGACTGGCACTTCGGGGATGATGATGTTGACGGTCACTGCCAGTACTTCCATATGAATGAGTTTCATTACGATTCGACACATTGTGATGGTGGTGATGACCGCCCGAGTGCTGCTGATGATATTGCGAAGTAGAGGATTGCTGATGAAATATGAATGATGACGATGAGGTACGTTCCGTCGTAATATCTTTGGTTTTACTCTGTAAACAAAAAGAGTAATTAAATTTAAGGTAGATAACATAACGTAGAGTATTCTTTTGAGCACATATTTTAAGTATTCAAATACGGCATTAGAACAAAAAATTCTAGAGTTTAAATTTTATTATTAAGGAAACTAGATTAAAATGCAGTGCATTTCGATTTACATGGGTATTAGCCATCATTTGTTCTAAGTAACATAATTTTTGTCAAAAAAAAAAAAAAAATAATAAATAAATAAATAAATAAAAAACAAAAAAAAAACAATTTTATTACCAGTGTTTTTAAAGTGTTATTAGTTTTGTATAAATAAATTCGGCTATTATATCAGATAAGGGGCACAGGCTGTCAGTACCGTGTGTACGATACCAATTATTTGAGTCCTAATTACCCATTTGTGTAGTTCGAATAGGTGATATCTATGATTCTTAGTAAAAATTTATCCTAGTATTGTGGCCGCATAAAAGGTCGACAAGATTGTGCAACTGTAAACTTCCACAAAAAATCACCCTATCAGTGGAGAGTTGCGGCCAATGGCAGATGAGGTACATTAATGTATATTTGACCTTACAAATTTTCGGGGAGCATTATATGAAATGCAAATGCTACGATGTCTTGTTATTACAGCCAGCAGAAAGCTAAATTGTCCTTGATGGATTCAGAGGAGATTTCTAGTTCCCCTGAAGTAGTACGTTAATATCTCTTCTTCGCTGTTATGAGTAATTCCCTACAGCAATTTAGCGGTACAAACACTAGTCAATATACCTTTCTGTCCCTTAAGCGGACTCCCAACATTAAAAAACTCGTATCCTCGTTGCAGGTTATTAATATTCCAGTTGAAAGTTTCGCTTATAGCAACTAATTAGTCGATCTGTCTCTCTGCCATTGATCGGCTTCCAATGTTTAAAATGCGTCCCTAATTATGATCCCTGCTACGCTAAAGGATTAAAGGTTAGAATGTCTCTCCACATCGTTAAGAAATGTACGGCTTTTACCAAAAAAATAAAAAAAAAAAAAAAAAGACTAGTTATCCTCTTAAACGGAATGTTTCAACTTAAGTAGCCTGTGTCGGCTGTACCTATTTTATATTTTCTTGACTTGAGAATAAGATATATTTGAACTTTTTTTTAGTCACAAAAAAGGATTATTATACAAAAATTAATACAATTTTTAAATATACTTACTTCATCAATGGGTGGTGTATTCACTTTTTCCGGATATGTACTACTTGTAGTAGCAGTATTATTATCTATCACTTTGGCGGTTACACTATTGATTGTATCGCTATTATCATTTTGATTTATCACATTTGTAACATTTAATCCTGTCGTTAAGGTATTCGGAGTTGAAGCACCAGTATTTATAGTGGAGGTGTTGTTTGACGAGTAAGAAGAGGAAGCTATGGCGACGGCAGCATTGTTTGCAATGGATGCCACTTCAGCATCTTCGTTACCAGTCACAGTTGCCTTTAAATTGTTGGCAGTAGGCAGGGGTGTTTTTAAATATTCTTCAGTATTAATGGCTTCCAACAAGCGTTCAACGAATGGTTTTGTTTCTTCTACTAAAAAAACATCCAATTGTTCGATCATTACCCGTTTAAGCTCTTTTTCAGGCTTATCTTTCTTCAAAAGAGCCAAAACATAACGAGCCAAAGCCGAAGAATCTGCGTCACATCTGTAGATTTAGTAATTATAATAAACATACTGAATTTTATTTTACTTATAAATTATACTTACAGAGGTTCAAGAATTTCCACAAGCCAGCTTTTTAAAGCTTCCGTATTATTTATCAGCATCTTCGGATCTCTATTTGCAACGAGATTGCTGATTGAATTTGTTGGAGTAGTTGTTGTTCCTGTTGTCTTTTTGAATTTGTTTAACAAAGTAGGGGTTGGTCTTAAGTTTGTTTTCAGTTTTTGCGCTAAATGACCTAAGCTGTTAGCTTCTTTTTGTTCTTAATAGCTCCTGTGGTATTATTTTTACAATTAAAAAATAATAAAAAACGCTTTAGTTTCAAAAGTTATAGTAAGTATTCAGTTAACACGTTTTCTGTAAATAAATTATTAGAAAGACAAAAGTTTATTAAAGATTTCTTGGCTTTTTATTTTAAAAGTCGCAAAATATTAGAAATGTATTTTTTCATAATTTCTTTGCGTGTGAGCGATTGTGTATTTTCTTTCTATTGTCATGTAGTAGTAGTTTTTTTACTACATTGTTATCTGTACTCGCTACGTTACATAGCATAGGCGAGAAGAAAATTTTCTCGACTTTACTAGTTACTAAATTAACAGTACTGGCGAAATTTTTTTTGCCAACATTAATGTGCAAAATTTCACTTTTTTACACGAATTTCATATAAACTATATTTTGTGGTGAAGCCTGAATAAAATTTTTTGAAAATTTATAAATCTTAAGAATTAAATTTAACTTGAAATCGTATTTTTTCTTGACTTAACACCTGAGCACTTACAATTCGTGTTGTCCAACGAATTATGATGAATATAAATCTAACGAGTTGTACTAAAAATGTTGCCAGAGGCCTATAAGTTATAAGAGCTTGACTGAAAACTTTAAAATTAATTAAAAATAATTATGTTTTGATTAGTCTTGTAGTCCCTGTGACCCAAAAAATTGTATATCCATTAAAATTAAAATAGAATCATTTAATTGTACTGCTTTGTACAGCTAAACCCATTTGATCAACTTTTCTAGGGATTTAATGAATGAATTTTTTTTGGATATTACATATTTTAATCCACTGGTAGCATTTTGTCTTTTAATAATTATCAATGCAACTATTTACCTCTGACGCCGTTACATTGTTAAGGAAAGAAAGAGAAAGCTAATGGTACAAAATGCTGCCATACTTCACGGAGTTATAAAAAACGACAGGCTTAAAGCGCATTTTTTGGTTTGTTCGTAGTTTGAATTGAATTGAATTATATTTTATTGAGACTTCTTTTTTTCATCAAATTATTAATACTAACATTAAGAGTAATAAAAAAACTAAAAACTATATCGTATTATTTTTATATCCTAAAAGTATTTTGATAAGCAAGTTACATATCAATATATTAGACAAATTTTAAAAAGTTTTTCATATTAGAGAGATACAATGCTTGCTCCCAGCATTTACTGAAATGGTTGTTCCTAATTTATAATTTGAATAATAACAATAATAATAATAATAATGCTGAGCAGACTGATGGCGAATATTGGCGGCCCCACGCATAGTAAAAGAAAGTTGATCATGGCGACAACAAACTCCATACTGTTGTATGGCAGTAAGATCTGAGGAGATGCGCTAAGATCGAAGGGTAAGCGCAAGGCACTGGAAGCAGTACAACGCACAGCCGCACTCAGGGTTGCATCGGCCTACCGCACTGTCTCGGGAGCGGCAGTCTGTGTAATTAGTGGGGAAATACCCGTCGACCTCTTGGCCCGTGAGCGGAAGGAGGCATGGGACACAAGGGGGGACTGTGCTGGAAGTAGCGGGCGAAGACTGCGGACAATCCAGCAATGGCAGAACAGATGGACTGCGGAGACGGTCGGAAGAGGGACGGCGACCCTCATCCCGAACGTAGGAAGATGGAGTCAGAGGAATTTTGGGGAAGTTAACTACTTCCTAACCTAGTTCCTCTCGGGTCACGGATACTTTCGAAAGTATCTACACCGCATGGGAAAGGTAGATGACCCTAGTTGCATCTACTGCGAGGCGCCGAACGATGACGCTGAGCACACTTTCTTCAGCTGCAACAGATGGCAAGCAGAGAGGGACACCTTATAAGGGTAAATTGGGGAGTTTACCCCCACCAACGTAATTGGCAAAATGCTTGAGTGTGAGAACGGATGGAACGCTATGAAAAGGTACTGCGAGTGCATCCTTCAGAGGAAGAAGAGAGACCTCGACGCGTCGCAAATTGAGGCCCCCCACCAGAGACATAAGAAGACGAGCCAATAGCATGAGGCTGGCTACAAATATGGTGGTCCCAGACGTGGGAGAGTAGAAAAGTGATCCTTTTGTAGGATGTCGTTCTGGGCCCTTCCCGAAGTAATGCAGAAAGCGGTTCCGGGAAGGGAGTTTCACCAGGAGAGAAGGAGGGATTATTTTAGTGGAGTGAACACCACATGACGCAGCTGACGACGGTCGCTGTATATGCGAAGGCATTTTAAACCCTACCTCGCCCACCAAAAAAAAATTAATAATAATAATAATAATAATGATAATAATAATATTAAAAATAATAATGAACATAATAATAATAAGTAATAATCAATCTGAAAAAATAAAAATAGTTTCTAAATGTTTGCTGTGTTTTTGTATAAAACATTTTTAAGTTTTTATTGTCTTTTTGCTTTGTTGATTCAATATAGTTCTCATTCAATCAATTTGGCTTTTGGGTCCTGTACTCTTAGGTTTTTTATACAAAATTTTGGTAGAATCCACTGATGAGATATATAAGCGGTAACGAAATGGTCATATGGATATGCTTTCCCCGCAGTAATACATTTTATTTTGTAGTTTCAAATAACACATATTTTATGAGAATATCATGAAATATTTATATATGAAGGAATCAAACACAATAAGTATCAAGTAAATTAAAATAAGTAATATAAGAATAAAAATAACAGATAAAACAGTTATTAGCTTGTTATTAAAGTTTTAAAATTTAATGTCTAAAGGTTTTTCCTTGAGCCCCTTTTTTGGCATCTAAGGTTTATATATATATATGCTTTTTCTTATTAGATATAAAACTCAAACTTATATTTTGAATATAAAAAATAGCTAATGCTTGCAACTGTGTCACATTTATTACCTTTTGAATTACACCAAAAAGTTCATATACGAAAAATAATCAACTGTCAGCTGATGCATTATTTCGTCATGGTTGTAACCATAATTATTAAAATTTATGTGTTATGGTCAGCAATCTGATCACGTTATTAATAGCATACACAATTTATGTAACCTTTCTTCATTCTTCATTCTATTCTACCGTGAAATTTACATTAATTAACATCACACCGGCTGCGCAAACGTTTTAAACAAATATTTTTTATTAAAAGCTGCTTTTCAAGATTTTTTTTATAAGATTGAAAGGATTTTAGTATGCTCCTCAATTAAATGTAGCCTTTTGAAATTCTGAGGGTTGCTAATTATCTAAATGTCTTCGTTTATGAGGTCGACTAATACGACTAGCCTTAGGCGCAAATATCAAATTATAAAAATATATTATTTCTAAATTAAAAAAATATCTCAATTCAAATGTATATTATTTGCAAATTGTATAATATTTGTCAATTTTAAGCACATTCTAACTTCTAAAATATTGAACAGATTATAAAAAGCAAGTAAGAGTGGCATATTCGGCTATGCTGAACCTTATATACCCTTCACCATCTATGTAAACCTAGTTTAATGAAAGTAGCACATTTGGGGTGACAAAGAATTAAGAAATAGGAAAAAAATAATTACATGATTTAAATATTATAATTTAAATAAAAATTGTCATCGGCTCTTAAAAAATTGTCATTAGTATTTTTAAAAAATTTTAATATTTCCTTAAAGACCTCTTCAAAAGCTTTAAAATTATATCCATTTTGATATCTTAAAAATATGGAGCACAATCGTACTTTTCTATGAAAAGTTGAGAGGCCCATAATTCAGAAAATATGGGCGAGCGTCAATTGTTTCACTTGAAATATATTCTTTTTATTATTATTATTATTATGCTTTATTAAATCTATAATAAATTAGTAAACCTAATAATAATAACAAGGAGCACTAGCTTCACAGGCCATCGGCTCTAGGTTTTAAATAATTATTATTATGCAAAAACCAAAAAATTATTAGTAATGAAAACATTAGTAATAGTAAGAATTAAACATTTAATCTAATATTACTTATAAATGTATATATCTTTGCTATATTGTCCTGGGTAGGAAGTTTGAGTAATTTTTTTGGGCTATCCAATCCAAAAATTGTACATCTGAGCTTCTGGTAGTGCGAACACTCCATTAAGAGATGATTGATAGTGAGCGGCAAATTACATTTAGAACAAGATGGAGTTTGTCTTTTGTTGAGTAGTCGTAGGCGAGAGAAGACGTAGATTTGGTGTCGAGTAACAGTTGGGTACTTCGGATGAATGTATTTTATTTTTTTTAATTCTATATCGCCCCATGTATTTGTTTTTGTTTTGTTGATCGGATTTACCCCACTAAACTAGAATTGTCCCAAATGATATGGAAAAATTAGAGGCAGGCGTGTTGTTTTGGCCGCAGCCTCGAAGAAAGGATCGATCTAACTCCTAAAATATTAAACAGATTATAATAAACAAGTAAGAGTGGTATATTCGGCTATGCCGAATCTTATATACCTTTCAGCATATTTGTTTAACCACATGTACATATAAATCTTCATAAGAAATTTTTCCTACCATAACGTTTTTCTGTTAAAAGATGCGTTTTTTTCAAAATTGTAAGTTTTGCTTAGGGTTGTTGTCACAACTTAGTACATGATAAGGCTACTGTATCAGATCCTAGCAGTGTTGCCATTTCGGTGCTTTTCGGGTATTTTTTGGTGCTTTTTACCTCTTCGTACCCGGTATTTTTTTTAAAATACCCGTTTTTAAAAAGCGGGTATTTGCAGTGCTTTTTATAATTTCTGACAGTGCTTTTAGTGCTTTTTTGTACAACGATGACATTTTTTTTATTTTCCATTGAATTTTAAAATTTTATTAATATTTTCTCTCAGTGCTTACAGTACTTTTTGTGCAACCATGAAGTTTCTGCAATTTTTCTTTTGGCTGTTAATAAACTTTTCTGGAGTTTTCTGTCATATTAAAAAAAAAAACAACCAAAAGAGAAACGTGTTTCGTAAAATAAAGCAAATTATACTTTTACACTTTTTTTTACAAATTAAAAAGAAAAACGAAATAATTTAACAACTTTAAAGAAATTTTGCCTAGTAAATGATAAAAAGTAAGTAAACAATAATCTTTTGTATATGTTCACCTATTAAACTGTGCCGTTTTTTTTAGGATGGAACGACAAAAGTATAGAAAAGTTTGGGAGACTACCGCTGCATTTAAGAAATGGTTAAGACCTGCAAAGGATAGTTCAAAGGCATTTTGTATTTGCTGTCATTGTGAAATTATGGCACGGTATAGCGATTTATTACGACATAGTGAAACGAAAAAGCATGAAAAGGCAATGAATCCAAGCAATAGCTTTTCGTTGCAACCGGAGTTATCTTTTCAACAAGGGGAGCCTAAGGAAAATCAAAAAGCCCAAGGCGTTTTATGTTTGTATGCAGCAGTACATACACCATTTTCATGTATCGATCATTTGTCAGATATTTGTACTGACACTTTTTCGTATAGTAAAGCTATCCAGTTTAAATTGCATAGAACAAAGTGCTCAAACATAATAACAAATATTATAGCTCCATTTTTTATTGAAAATATAGTCGGAGATATAAAAGGTGTTCCATTTAGCCTTATTTTAGATGAAGGAACGGATATATCAATTGAAAAATTGCTTGGTGTCGTCGTTCGATATTACAGCGCTAAAAAAAACATGTTTGTTACAACATTCCTTGGCTTAATTGATTTACAAGGAGGTACTGCTGACGATATCCTTTATGGTTTGGAGCGGCTACTAAATATTTTGGAGCTGGACTTCAAATGTTTAGTAGCCATAGGAACAGACAATGCTGCAGTAATGACGGGAGCACACAATGGTTTGCATCGAAAAATTGAACAAAAGTACCATCTTCCAAATTTGATTTTAGTCCGATGTGTTTGTCACTCCTTACAATTAGCAGTGTGTGCAGCAACGGAAAAAAGTTTTCCAAATAATTTGGAATTTCTTGTTAAAGAAACTCACAACTGGTTTGCTCACTCCCCAATTAGACAAAAAGCTTATTCCAAAATCTAAGCTGGAGCTAAAAACTCATTTTAATTTGCTAAAAGACAATTGTTTTGTTTCCAATTTGCTAAAAAACATGTATAGTGATAACAAAAATTTAATTTATTTGGTTTATTTGGGTTCTATTTTGGAAGATGTTCAAAGGGTGAACTTGGCATTTGAGGCTGACAACGCGGACCACGTAAAATTATACAACGACTTATATTGCTTGTTGAAAAGTCTTACAAACAAAATAATCATGCCAAATGAAGACTTTGATTATTTAAAAGGTAATTTGGATGAAAATGTAAACGAGTTTTGTCATCTTGGTTACATATTTGAAGTCATGCAAAGAATATAATATAAGTGCAAATGACAAACAAATCATAACAAATAATTTAATAGAATTTACAAAAAATCTTGTAATAGAGCTAAGACGAAAGCTTCCAAAAAATTTTAATTTATTACAAAATTTATCATTATTTAGTGTTGATAATATATTTAGAAACAATGCAAATGATATTATAGATTTTATAAAAAATTTTATAAATGATTCAAATGTCATTAGTAAAATCGAAGTTTGTCTATCGTATCTTAAGCTACATAAATGGAAAAATACAGAAAGGACGGATGAGTTCTGGATAGAAGTACACAACTTCAAGGATTCTTTGGGTGAAATCCCATTTATTCAACTTACAAATTTTGTTTTGAGATTACTTTCATTGCCTTATTCAAACGCGGAGGTCGAAAGGACATTTAGTTTGATGAATTTGTTTAAAACAAAAATTAGAAACCGGATGTCATTAAATTCAGCAAATGCATTATTACACATTAAATATGGCCTTAAATTTGAAAATGGATGTTGTAGCAGTTATAAACTACCTTCAAATGTTTATAATAAAATAAACTCTAATGATACTTACAAAAAGTCAAAATATTTTATAAAAACTGTTTTGTGGCCTAATGAATGCCAAGACGAAATAGATTTATTTGAAATTGAACATATTGTTTTGTAAATGTTCTTTTTAAAAAGTTATTTTATGTTTAAATGAATTGTTATTTTATTTTATGTTAGTAAATGGAATTTTTTGATTTTAGACCATTTGTTTTTTTAATTTCAGTTAGACTTAGTGCTTTTTATCCGTTTTTATAGAATTTTCTCCCCAGTTTTACATTAGTTACGGTTATTTTTCAAATATATTTAAAAAAAATTATTTGGTGCTTTTTACCCTTTTTTCTGTAATATTTTACCCTTTTTTGCACTACTCACGGTGCTTTTGTTCTTTCCAGAGTTGGCAACACTGGATCCTAGTATAATTTAGTGGTGAATAAGTAGTAAGCGGTGCAAAGCTCACCAATTTTTCTTACCTTTTTCTTTAACTTTTTATCATAAACACAGGAATACAAAAGAAAGTAAAAAAGATATGAAAAATAAGGCATAGATGCCCTTCACCATCTATGTAAATTATTTTAGTAAAGTAAATCCAATAAAAAAAACAAATATTGGGGTAATGTAGGTTATAAAATAAAAAAAAATTGGTACTGCATATATATAATTTAACATAAAAATTACATCCACTCTTAATAGGTTAAGAATTTAAAAAAAAAAATTAGTATTCCCTTAAAGATGATACCCATATTGATATTTTAAAAACATGGGCGAACGCCAATTTTTTCACTTGATGTTGATGTCTAGCGCCCCATATATTTATTTTTTTGATTGGAGTTACTTTATTGTTCCGAATGACATAAAAAAATTATTGGTAGGCGTGGTGTTTTCTCACAATAACAGGTATTTTGCTTGTGTAAAAATCATGAATTGTGTCAAAAAGCAGCTGACTACAATCCAAAGATTGTAAAGTGAATTGAAGCTTAAATTATATATTGGTAGATACTAATAAAAGATATTATAACAAAATTGTTCTTTTTTTTAATTAAAAAAATAAATTACAAAAATTGTGAAAGAGTTTATAAAAATGTGATATGTCCAATTTAAAAACTGAAAAAAAATCTTCTTAAAAATTTCGTTTAGCGTCTCTGATGCAACAAAAGGAAAAACTAACACAATTATACATAAAAAACTATAAGAAATAGTGTCAAAATTCTGGAAACAACGTTAAAATATCAAAAACTAAACTTTATCACTGCTTATAAAAAATTTTCTTACTAAACTCACTTTTTAATGCAGTTTACTTGCGAGCAGATTAAGTGTTTACTTTCCGTTTCGTGACGAATTAGCTGATCAATTGCTGTTAAATGGAAAATACTTATATTTGTGGTTTGTTATTACTTTGACGTTCTGTTTCGTTCGAATCAGGGGAAAATAGAATTCAACGTTAAGTTACTTGAAAGTACAACTGTATAACATTTACGGAAAAACCATAATTAACTTAAAACTTGAAAGTAGTTTGGTAGTGTGAGTTCAAAATTGTAAACAAACCTATTTTTGTTATTGTAATTGTAGTTTTTTTGTTGTTTTGTGTATTGTATTTTCTATGTTTATTATAAACAGCTGATATATTGTAACAGAAAAAGTAATCACAATAATTAAAAAAGCAGAACGGTACGTAACAAAGCAGCAACAGAACGTAAAGACTAATGAGGTCTTAAGAAAACGTAAGCAAATATTGATATATATCATTTTTCGTATAACTTCATTACTTACATTGAGGATAATAGTCTGGCCACTTACATACAGTATTATAGTCTGGCTACATCTTCTTGAAATAAACTTTATTCAAACACATGTGAAAAACTTTTGTAAAAAAAATACTGAAATATAATTAATAAAAATGTGCAGCATAGGTGAGGATGATTTTGGCGATGAGGGTGGATTACATGCCATGATACCAGATGTTATATCAGTCAACAGCGATTTGATACAGAACTCTGCTATAAAACTTTGTAGTAAATGTAAAAAGCCAGAAGCTGTTTATAAATTACAATTTAGGCAGCCGGAATGTCGAGACTGTTTTTTATTATATGCCCGTCACAAGTTTCGAGCTGCATTAGGTTCATCAAAAGTATTGCCAAAAGATGCAAAAGTTTTAGTGGTGTTTGATGGTAGTGACGAATCGGTGGTTCTTTTGGATATGCTGCATCATGCTCAAACACAAAACTCGTTTAAAAGGTTACATTGTACAGCCGCAGTACTATATATAGACGATTTCCAACTGCTTATGCTAAACAAAGTTTCGGAAGGTGACTACGAAGAATTTTTAGAGAAAATGGAACTATTTTTAAAACGATATACGTATTTCGACAGTTTCATTGTACCACTGGTAAATGTAAAAGAGCCTAGGAACTACATTACTAATATAAGAAACATCAAAGAGCAACAATATATTTTGAAGTTTGGAGAAGAAAGGCAATCTCTACTTAATGAAATAAGCTCTATTAAATCCTTAACATCCCGCCAAGACTTTGTAAAATACCATCGTAGCAAAATAATAGCTTCCGTAGCTAATCATTTTAGTAGTAAATTCGCCTTTATGTGCGACACAAGCTCTAATTTAGCTACCGATTTATTAACTGCTGTGGCTTTAGGAAGAGGTGGCAGTGCTGCGTTAGACGTTGCCTTAGTTGATGATCGTTTAAGCAATAACATTAAACTTGTAAGACCTTTAAAAGATTTAAATTCAACAGAGATTAAATTATATATAAAAGCGAAAAACCTACAATCCTTAAAGACTTCACGCTATGGCGAGGATATGGGTTCGACGGCTAGTTTACAAAATCTTACGAAATCTTTTGTAGACAATTTGCAAGAAAATTATTCTTCCACAGTTTCAACTGTATTTCGTACAGGTGATAAAATTGCTGCTAATACAGATGTGGTTTTACGATTGGAAAACCTTGATATTAATGATGCTGTTAATTTAGAAGCGCAAGATAAATCCTGCTCATTCTGTAATTCATTTTTAGATTACCATGACTCTAAAACTTTATTAGCCATTGAGTTTTCAAGACTTGTTTCCGAAAGTGGTTGTGCATTAGACAAATACGAAGACTTGAATGCAAAAGCAAAAGAAAGTGTGGAGGATTCAATAGGAAAATCACATTTAAAGAAATTATGCCATGCTTGTCGTAATATTTGTTTTGATTCTCCAAGCGAAAACTTATTGATGTAAATATAGCATAGTAAAGCAATTTTCTAGATAAATTAGAATATTTTGTAAATAAAAAGTCTTAAATATCTTGATTCAAAAAGTTCTATTGCTGTCGGTTTGGCTATTTAAGTGCAAATACATATCATACAAGTAAGTAAGCAACAAAATTATAATTTGCTGTTCTTGTACAAAAAGTTCAGCGCAGGACATAAATGGCCATCAAGTGGCGTAATATTCGAAATAACATGCAAATTATAGAAGTCATAATAAATCAAACGATGAATATTTTTTGTTTTTTCTATAAACTCTGCATGTGTTAATGATAGCTGATTTGTTTCAGTGTGATCTAAAGTACTTGTTGGAAAATAATCATCACCTGAAAATTGAAGTGCCGCAACATTAAATTATGTAAAGCATCTAACAGTATATACGCACCTGGTAACACACCCACTAAATAATCTGAACATTTAAAATAGGCCAGCATTAGTAATGTACTACCCCTAGGGTTGCGGCTTTTGGCGAATGCTTGTAATTCTGAACAATCAAAGATATTGCAAAGACGTGAGATTTCGTAAAATTGCATAGGCGCCAACCATATCAAACGGTTTTTGAATAGCTGCAGGGCTACAGAGGGAGTTGACCACTAGAAAGGTTAAATATTTAAATTTTTGTCTTAAGGAAAAAACGAACTATTAACAAATTTTTTAATTACCAACTCTTCTTCGACCTCTGTTGGTTCCAGCAGTAATGTAGGCTGAGCAGTTAATGTCACCACATATATAACCGTATCATATTTCTTTCGAGATGCAGGTGGACTGCGCCAAATACTCCATTCGTGTAAGGACCACAAATTCGGTACTAAGTCCATGTATTTACATAAATTCAAAAATTCCATAGCATTGTTATAAACCTTATTTTGCCAATAGGAACGGTCGAAATTTTGTATAAAACTACCGGTAGCTTTTTTATTATTTATCACATCATAACGATTAATGCACAACAACAGGCCTACTTCTTCAAAAGTTTCTCTTATGGCAGTTATACGAAGCGATATATCACGAGAAAAATTAGCACCATTAGTCATTAGGGGTACAGGCCTGTTGGGTAAATGGCTTAAGCATAATTTTTCCAAATCTTCTTTGCAAATACCAAAAGTTTTGAAATATTTTAACCATTCGACATCATCATCGGCTCTTAAATCAAACACCCCTCCAGGAAAAACATAATGATCAGGAGCAAATGCTATGTTTGCAGCACGTTTAGCTAGCAAAATCTGTTATGGTAAACATAAGTAAATAGACCAAAAAATATATAAATAAAAACAGGAATTTATTTTTAATTAGCCCTTGCGTAACAATAGTGCGTTAAATCAAATTTTCCAGTGGAAGAATAAAACTGAGTTTAACGTTACAATGATAAATTTAAAAAATCAACTGTAAATTTTTACAGTTAGTAAGCAAGAATATTAATTGTCCAAGAATATTAATTGTTAAAAATTTTGAGTTAACACGCTACTTTGCACAAGTGAGATGTGAAAATAATTTTACACGATAATTATATCCCTGTTCGTTGCTGCTAGTTTTGGCTGCTATTATTAAAGTGGAAGACGGTCTATAAACTTTTTCCAATTCGTCGTCATTCATTTTATGTTATATTTTATTAAACAATAACACCAAGTTCAAACGCTTTAAAACTTCATTGTTCACCGTAATTGCTGTTACATTTCAAGATCACAGATATAATCTATGTTCAAGATTTTTTGCAACTAATCGCCGTGAGGCCTCCTGTTTGAACAAATTTTGGCAACACTGGATACGATTTAAACAGCTGTGTGTAGGTTATTTAAGATCTGGCCGTATTTTTTGTCCTTTTAGTCATAAACTTATTTCGTTTATTTTGAGTCTAAAGGTGAATTATTGTTCTTTTTCATTTAAAGTTATTGAAAACGACTTGTGCATTAACAGTGTGAAGCATATTTTACGAACTTAACTGTAATATAAAAAAAATATAAGTACTTGTAAAACTTTTGCACTTTATTCAAATGTGCTCCACAATTTATATTAAATTTTTAGTTTACGTTTATAAGGTTGCTTAGCACTCAAAATATAAATGTTAATATCTTAATAAAAGCTGTTGTTCCCGTGCTTGAAAATTGGGTAAATAAGATCAATTTTGAAAGAGAACTATTTTTGCACAACACAGCACATACCTTTTCTTTTGGTAAATTATAAACAGCAACTTGTTAAGAAAACAAATGAAAAAATTATTAAAAAATATTTAGTATGTTAGAGCCGAGGCATATTTATTTTATTAGGTAGTGTCATCCGCCCAGCTGGTTTGTAGTTGGAAACGTTTGTTTACGAATAGCAAAAAACACTTATAACAAGCATTTGCAAAACAAAGCAGACATTTTTATTGAGAGCAGTTATCTTTTATTTCTCTTTCTGTTTTTGACATTTCCAACGCACAAAACAACAATAAAAAGCCATGTTTTTGCCAATGTTGTATTTATTGTAGAGCCGCTACTACGTAGTAAAATAAATATGCCTTGGTTAGATCTGTGTCGTTTGTGAACGCACGGGTTAAATTGAACGAATCACTTAATTAAGTACTTTTCGTTCAATAGTGTACGGGTTAAATTGAATGAATGACCTAAGCAAAGACTATAAATATACTAAGATGTTTCACTACCGTACATTCTACATCCAGTGCATATTTTGTCGATGGACGTACTGCTACTGCCACTTTAAGAGTAAAATCACAAAGAGAGATTATTATTCTCAGCAAACTTGTTACTCTCATCTCACATTAATTCATTTGTGTATACGTGCATACGAATGTGTATATATTTACATTCAGCGTTGCCGCTTTGGTCCAATCGGACCAAACTTGGTAGTTTTTCGTTTTTAAAAAACAGTTTGGTAGTTTGGTTGGTTTGTTGCATTTTTTTTTAATTTTTGGTAGATTTTCCTCCTCTAGCAATTTTTTAGCAATAGTAAATTTTTCACCATAAAATTTCAGAACATAAAATAAAAAGAAATGTAACTTTGAATTAAATAAACAATAACTTTGAATAGTGTTATCACTGTTTTCAGAAACTGTTTTAGGTGTAATAAAAACATATCTGCTTTTTTGCATAGAAATGATTAAAGCTATAACCATCTCTGGTTTAAGAAAAGCGAACAATATTATGAAATTGAAATTAACAATATTTTTGAGTGAAGTTTTATTTTCAATTGTACGTATTAAAAAAATTAACAGACATAATGGAAAAGAAAGTAAACTTTTTTAATTGTAAATATGTACCTATTTATTACATAAATATTCACTAATATTGCATGTAAAGAAACAGTCAAAAGAAAATTTAGAACCGAATGGTTGAGCGAATTTGATTGGCTCCAGGTAAGAGATGGGTGTTCATTCTGCATAGTATGCTCTAAAACTATTTTAAATCATATCACCCATCTCAAAAATCACCAAAAGGCAAACTACCATCTCAACAACTAAGGGGGAAAAAAAACCAAGTGAGTATAACAGAGTTTATGTGCAAGAAATGCATTTTTAATTTTTTGGTAGGCTGTGAACGATTTTGGTAGGATTTTAGAAAATTATTGGTAGAAAGTAAATTTCTTATGTGGTAACGCTGTTTACATTATAAAATATCCAACGTAAACCAATGTTACCGATTGTGTATTTGTATGGTAACAATATGTGTTTTGTTGTTGTATAAAAGAAATAACATCGATTTACACCGAATATTTAATTCATTTATTATCAATATGAAAATTTATTATTCGGAACCTTTTCGATTTTAATTTACTTTACTTTTCTAGTTACTGAATGTTTGCTGTGTTTTTGTATACTGTCTTTTTGTCTTTTTCTTTTATTGATTCAATAGAGTTCTTATTTAATCAATTTGGCTTTTGATATAAGACTTTTAAGTTTTCTATACAAAATTTGGGTAAAATCCACTAATGAGCTAAAATAGCAGTAGTGAAATGGCCATATGAATATACTTTATATAGTAATTCATAAAATGTACCGATTTCTGTAACATTTTTTGTCAGTTGTTCGCATTTTCAAGTAGAAGGGTTTTACGGAAGAAAATTTTTGAAAATCTCTCCAGAAAAGTCGGAAAATTTGAAAAATCAGAAAATTGGTGATTTTAATAATTTGTTCGGGATAATTAGGACAATATTTTTTAAAAATAATAAATTTAATTTAAAATTTCCGTAATTTAATATTAATTATTAACTTGCAAGTGCCCATATAAAAGGCATAAATAAATTATCGTGGTGTGTTGTGATATTTCATTTGTTGTCTTAATTTTCTTTTTCATCATCTTTTAAATGGATAGAAGAGCCGAAAAAAAGTCAGCCTTATAGAGTATATAAAGAAAAATATAATCAGGTGGCAAATTACGACACTCGATATCGATCGAAATTTCAATAGAATTTAAATGTAAATTTCGATCGATATCGAATGCCGTAATTTGCCCCCAATATTGATAATTGTTGTTTTTGCTCAAACTTTGATTTTTGTATTTACTTTATTGTTTGAACAAAAAATTTTAGTTTATTTAAAATGTTTGTGAGAAGTTTCCTGAAGAGCTAAGTAAACGGTAGCGAAATGGCCATCGAGAAGTGCTTTTACCTTCAATAATCAAAATCGGTGATTTTAATAATTTGTTCGGAATAATAATATTTTAAAGATTAAAATTAATTTTTTTGTACGAAATTTTGGGTGAAATTATTTCCTAATTGCTTTCCAAATGAAAAATAGAAAGTTCTTGGTGTAAAACATGGAAAATTGCGAAAATGCGATATTTCAACGATTTTCTTGCTATTAATGCAGAATAATAGATATAATTAAACCTTGACAAATTCTGACATATACATCGGAAATGTGTATCCATTCTAAGAACTATAAAAACACGCATAAAGGTCTTATAAATACTATTTTGTAAAAATAGCAGCTAAAAACATAAAAAATATATTACGAAGCAATGTGCATAATGTACTAAAATTATTATATCTGGTTTGACGAGAATAACTCTTGTCACAAAAACAGGTTGGAAGTTCCGAATTTGCTTATACTTATGTTGCTAAGAAAGCATTGCTCATGGGAAACACATGAGTGTAAAGTAACAAGTACTGGGGAGGTCTAAATTTTAAGGCGCCAGTAATTTATTTTGTTTGGCAATTTTAATTTTTAAATTTAGCTATTAAATTCATATTGAGGTTTATATAGTGAGGTTTATATATATTATACCTATATGCAGGTTAAATAAACTTAACAAAAAAATTAATAATAAATATACATAAATAAGTGCCTTATTTTATTACCATTGTTTGAAATTTCTTAAAAAACATATTAAGTATCCACAAGAATAAATGCTAAAAAAAATTACTACATAATTTAGGGTATGATTAGTTCGGTGCGATTACGCATATTTTTAAAAATACACAAATAAAAATGTATAGTTACCCTACAATAACAAGAGCAGTCATATAGTTTCGTTTTTAAGCTTATTTTACAAACAATTTTTAAATAAGTAGGAAAAATAGAATTCAGAAATAAAATTTTATGAAGCACATTCTTCTTTATACGAGTATGTAGATATGAAAGTATGTATGTACGTTTCTATATGTTAAATGTGTGTTTTTGTCTCTCAATACTTTCCTTTAACAAAACAATTCTTATGAACATCCACACCAGCGTTGCCGCTTTGGTCCAATCGGACCAAACTTGGTAGTTTTTCGTTTTTAAAAAACAGTTTGGTAGTTTGGTTGGTTTGTTGCATTTTTTTTAATTTTTGGTAGGTTTTCCTTCTCGAGCAATTTTTTAGCAATAGTAAATTTTTCACCTTAAAATTTCAGAACATAAAATAAAAAGAAATGTAACTTTGAATTAAATAAACAATAACTTTGAATAGTGTTATTACTGTTTTCAAAAACTGTTTTAGGTGTAATAAAAAACATATCTGCTTTTTTGCATAGAGATGATTAAAACTATAACCATATGTGGTTTAAGAAACGCGAACAATATTATGAAATTGAAATTAACATAATTTTTGAGTGAAGTTTTATTTTTAAGTGTACGTATTAAAAAACTTAACAGACATAATGGAAAAAAAGTAAACTTTTTTAATTGTAAATACCCTGCAGGAGGATAAGCGTTAAGTGTCTTTAAACTACTGGTACCATTACTAGTACTGCAAGCACTAGTTCAATAGGCGATAGAATATATATAGAAAAAAACTAGTGCTTCAAGTAGTTCATTTTCTTGTGTGTAAAAAGTGACATTAAAAAAAATAAATTATTTTAAAAAATAATTTTAAAATTTTTTGAACATGTTTTTTGTTTAAGATTGATGTTCGATTGTAAAACTAGCGATCTTTTTTTAAAATACTGAAGGAATTTTTCGACGATGAGCGAAGTAACACAATCTTTAATACCTGCATCTAGTTGGAATTATGGAAATAAATAATATTGTGGAATTTTCTTCTCAAAATACAGAAAGTTAATTGTAAGTTTATGGTGAAGTATCAAATAATACACATTTCTTAAATTAAAGGATTTTGGTATATGGTGGAGTAACAAACTTAACTCAAGTTGCACAAAATTGCTAGTGGAATGAGTGTGCCCTGAGCAACATGTTGAAAATCCCGAAAATTGCCTCAAGAGCCATAAATTAGTGAACTTAAGAGAAACAATAATGTTAAAATGTGTAACAGGAATAGATATTTTTAAAACTAATTAAAAACATAAATTTCTGTGTAAAAAATAGAGTACTGTGCAATGAAAATCCTCGAAAAAATTGAATTTGTGAAGAAATTGTAAATCGATTTGAACTATACTTTAAAGAAAAAATAAGTGATAAAATTAACCTACCGACAAAAGATTACGAATTATCAAATCAGTCTTTGAAAAAAGCTAAAGAAATTGTTTATACAGAACAAATCTACAATAAGATGTGCTAAAAATTTTTGTCAGTTTTGTCTGAGGAAGGCTTGGTTTTTTTTGCTATCTCTAAAAGGTCTGCTTGGAAAAATGAACAAAATTGAAATCCGAAGTGTTTCATCAGGCAGTTTTTACTATTTAGTAATAGAGAATCAGCTAAAAAAAGTAAAAAAATGTTTTCGGAAAACCAAATTGCATAGAAAATTATTTGCTATAAACCAGTTCCTTATGCAGAACTAATTGTATCTGACTAGAAGAAATGGCACTGACATCCACCTTGAATCTATTGTACTACTTCTTATTTAAAACCAATAATACTAGTTTTTCATGAAGAACTAATTGTAATAGTATCTACCTAGAATTAATTATAGTAGTACTCATCTAGTACTAATAGTACTAGTATCCATCTAGTACCAATGGTACTAGTAATTTTCCTAACACACTCAATGTTAATCTGAGCATTGAGATGGTATAGGAAAGTTTACAGTTGGGAACTAGTACTGGTGATTTTTGTACTAGTACAATACTCGTTTGATACTAGTTCGATCTCCTGCAGGGTATGTACCTATTTATTACATAAATATTTACTAATATTGCATGTAAAGAAACAGTCAAAAGAAAATTTAGAACCGAATGGTTGAGCGAATTTGATTGGCTCCAGGAAAGAGATGGGTGTTCATTCTGTATAGTATGCTCTAAAACTATTTTAAATCATAACACCCATCTCAAAAGTCACCAAAAGACAAACTACCATCTCAACAACTACGGGGGAAAAAACCAAGTGAGTATAACAGAGTTTATGTGCAAGAAATGCATTTTTAAATTTTTGGTAGGCTGTGAACGATTTTGGTAGGATTTTTGAAAATTATTGGTAGAAAGTAAATTTCTTGTGTGGTAACGCTGATCCACACACATTTTTAAACGCATGTGTGTATGAATCTGTCTTGTTTACAAAACTGATATTGTGCTCTCTTGAGTTTTGGTTGCGCTCACAGAAATTTTTTCCCTCTTATCTCTTACCCCCGCTACCTTGAAACTGTTCATAATTTTTGATTTTCTAAATGTTCAAAGTGCAACATCTTTATAAATTTATTGTCTTTGACCTAAGTGATCGGAATGAGCCAGACATTTTACTCAATAGTGTAGGGATTTTAATATTGTATTTGTTCTCGTTTGTTATGTCATGTAATTTTATTTCAGTTGATTTTTTGTATGTGAGTACATATTAAATATTATTTGAATAAACAGTCTTTTAAAAAAAAATAGTTTTTATTAAATTATTATTTGAACTTTGAATATTTATAAATGAATAGAAATTATTATGGCTTAAGTTCATTTATTTTTAATTTCTAAAAATCTTTTTAGAAAGAAAATTTATTTTTACAAATGTATGCGGACGTTTTCCAAAGAAGAATGCTGATGAAGGTCGTAGCGGTCCAGAAAATGCAGCATTTCATTCTGCTAGCGTCTAATTTTTCTTGTTTTTTTTGGAAAACGTCCGCATACATTTGTAAAAATAAATTTTCTTTCTAAAAAAGATTTTTAGAAATTAAAAATAAATGAACTTAAGCCAAAATAATTTCTATTCATTTATAAAAAATAGTTTTTTGATATAAGCTGTGTTCCCTTACTTTTTGGGTAAAGTTGGGGCAAACGAGAGTAATGAAAAATTACTCTCAATTAGGGACTAAAATGTTTAAAAGTACGGAAACACTAAAAACCAAATTTTTAACCCGAAAGAAATTTTCAAATTTTTTACTTTTTTTATGACAAAAAACCATTTTGTATAAAAAAGGCGCCAACAAAGTTAAAATTAAAAACCTTATAAAAATATTTAAAAATGGAAAATTTGAAAATATGTTGTTCTACAGGCATTAATAATTGCGTAAAAAATGGTAAGTTAAAATAATTATTTATAAGGAAGATTTTTTACTTATTTAATTTTTGAAAATTTGTTTGCTGATAATTTCGATTGTTTCCTTTATGCAACAGCTGATTGACTTACAATTTTACCAAATCAGCCCGAAGAAAAACTGCGGGCTGTTTTGGGCAGAAAGAAGAAGAATATTATGCTCTCAAATTCTTTCTCACTTGCCCAAACTTTGTGTTTTCGAATTTGAATCAACACACTATTATACAATGTGTCACACTGGATGACAAACTCTAATTTTCGTATTAATTCTTCAAAGACCAAGGAGATAATTTTTAAACCAACTTTCACTGTGATTAACCTATCCATCACAAATGATGATCAAGTTATTGCTTTTGTTGATCGTCTGAAATGTCTTGGTGTTACACTAGACATAAATCTTGGATTCACTGACCATATTAGTGATCTGATATCAAAAGATAATTTCACTTTAAGAAGGCTGTATACAAGGCAAATTGATCAGGTGACTGCATTAGCCCATGCGGTCAACATATGTTTGCTGTTTTCCTTTGCGAGTTGTCAAAATGTTTGCTTATTTTCTTATTGTACACATACAGTGTGTATTTTTCAGAAATACATAAACACATATTGCCAGAAGTTTTTGACAGCTCAACAAGCCGAAGACCTCAATAGGTGTGTCTTACTATTTAATAGAATAATACGTTTTGTTTTTAAATTAAAGGTTCATGATCATGTTTTTATATATGTGAACGATTTGTTGAGGAGTAGTTTTATAAACTACATTAAGATTAGATCAATGTTATGCTAGCAGACTGCCCGGAGTATGTTTGCAAACATTTCAATTTCTTGCAGACTGACAAACCCACAGCTTCTAATTCCTGTTAGAAATCGTTTAAAATATGAAAGTTTCTTTCATGTTCGAGTTGCGAAATGTTGGAACTCTTTACAACGTTCCTTAAGAGAATTCCTCTTTACACGTAATTCATTCAAGATTAAGCTTGTGCAATATTTTTGTTGCTTAAGTTGAACTTTATAACCTTCACCACAAAATGTTGAAAAAGGGTATATCTAAATTTTTGTCATTTCGTGTGTAATTTCTACAACATCCGTTTCCAACCCCATAAAGTAATATATATTCTGACTTCTTATGCATAGTGAAGTCGATTGAGCGATGTCCGTCTGTCCGTCCGTGTTAGTGTTGAAATCAAGGTTGCCGTGGCGAAAGCTTTAAAATGATACCCATATCGATATTTTAAAAAATTTCAGAGCCCCGTAACTCGGAAAATAAGGGCGAGAGCCAACTTTTTTACTATATGTTTTTTTACTTTACTTTAATTCTCTATCGACCAATATATTTATTTTTTTGCTTTTTTTTGGTCATCGGCCTATCATGCTGATTTTCAATAGCAATAGTTTTTATTATCTTTTTGCTTTGTTGATTCAATGTAGTTCTCATTTAATCAATTTGGCTTTTGATATAAGAGTCTTAAGTTTTCTATACAAAATTTGGGTAGAATCCATTAATAAGCTATATGAGCGAGCAGTAGCAAAATTAAATAATAAATATTTATATTTGAAGGAATCAAGCATGATTAAAGTAAATTAACTAAATAATACAATTAAGTTTTTCCGTTTTTCAGGATTTTTACTTGATTACATGTAATGTAGCAAATTTTTTTAACCATTTTACAGACAACCTATAGAAAATGCGAATAAAAGAAAAATTAGGTTTAAAATGGACAATTTTGGAGCAAAATGTATAAATTAATGTAAAATTCCTCCAGAGCAAACCACCGATTAAGAAATGTAAACGGGTTTATTTTAATCCTCAATTGTTCTCTACATACTCCTTTTGTGTTCATTGTAGTAAGCACCTTGACTACAAATCTGGTTGGCCAGGGATCAACATCTGCGGCAACCAAGAAATTTTTGTTTTTGTTTAAATACATATTCAGAATTTACATTACAGCACGCAACCTTTTTCGTCGGCACTTCTTTATAGAATATTCGCCGACAAAGTAAAATAACTAATAAAAAAATAAGCAAAAAAAAATAGCTTTATCTATCTTTCTCCTTTTACCACCCGCCATATCTCTCATCCAACCCTCTCCTAAAAAATCTAGCACGGTTACTAAAAGATCTAAGTAGGTATTGTTGCCTAAAGTGCTACTTCTCGTTTAAGCAATTGACAGTCCCGTGATTAATAAACGCATGGTAGCCTCTTTTATAAAAAAAGTATTTTTTTTCCCTTCCGAGAATTTAAATGAAAAAAATTATTTTTTTTACCATTTGATTAAAAGTTCTTTTATATATATAATTACAAAATTTCGTAAGAATATTTCTATGCGTTTTGAATTTGTGGCGATTTTTTACGTTTTTCAGGTAAATGACATTGAAAAAAAGAAGCGCAAAAATTATGGTAACATTGTTAATCTGGAAGTCAAAAAATTTCTGCTGATACCGCTTACATGTATGTATATCGAGCATATATTTGTGTTATAGAAGCTTCCTTAACCTCAACTTTTCATGATTTCTTTCTCATTTTATATGTAACAATTAAAAATGTGTGTAATCACATTTAGTTATCTATTTGTGTTTAACAGTGTGACATAAAATGTATTCGAAGCTCCATTTACAAACACTACTACTGTGGGGTGGTTCAGTCTCCTGGCATGTTCACTAGACCGTATCGCGAAATAAAATTTTCCGTACATCCCCTAATATGAAGTATTTTTGTTAGGCAGTTTCAAAAAATAATATTTTTTTATGCCGAACGTAGGGTGACCTTTTTACATTTTAAGCTATATCTTTGGCAATTACAGGTGGATCTCAAAGTGTGGTACATCAATGTTTTTGTGTTTATTTTAGTTGTTGATATTTCACTACTATTTTTTGTAGCATCATCTGGAAATATTGAAAACTGAGCGTATTATTTAAAACTATAGTAGTTGTTTTAAGAAATTGTAGCAAAGTACAGATTAAAAATAAAAAATTAAAATCCTAATAATATGGCAACAAAAATTGAAATGTCTAAGAATCCTGTTTGGAGGGAATCGTCCAGTTTAATAGTTTGCGCCAAAAGTCCTGAAAAATTCAATGAATATGATTACAAGGTAATACAAGTACAATTGTGAAAGAGAAACGAACAAGCTTTTCTTCACCAAAATTATTATTTTCCAGATTTTAATGTTAAAACGTTCAGATCAAACAGCTTTATTTAATAATCAGTGTGTTTTTCCTGGTGGTATTTTTGATCCATTTGATGAGAGCATAGAATGGTTAAAATATTTTGAAGAATTTGGTGTTACGCAACAGTCGCTAAGAGAGCTAGTGGTAATTGACAGCAAAGCAGAGAGACCTAAAATCTTAACACATCAAGGTAGTGGTTGCTATGATAGATTTTTTACAAATTCCAAAATATGGGCCAGGTGAGTAAACGTTAAAAAATTTTAATTTCTTAACGTTCTTTCTTTTTCATTTTAGAGAAATTTCACTGCGCATTAATGTAATAAGGGAAACCTTTGAAGAGGTTGGAGTGTTTTTGTGTCGTACACGACATCAACTTAATGCTATTCCTAGCGAAGGTTTTTTTAAAATGGAACTTGATATATCAAAATGGCAAAAATTAGTTCATAATGATGCTAGAGAATTTTTAAACATGTGTAAAGAACATAATGTAGTACCCGATTTATGGGGATTGCATGAATGGTGTGGCTGGGCGAGTCCAGCTATTATAAAGAAGGGCTATGAAACGGTCTTTTTTATAACATTCCTTAATGAAGTTCCCAAAATTATCTGTGAGGAGTCAGAAGTCAAAGAATATCTAGTAAGTTCTTTTAAGTGTTACATTATCAGTTAAGGCCATGAGACTATGGGATTTAATTGTAAAATCTATTAGAAACATCATATGTGTTTGAAAAGCAGCATACATAAAATAAATGTATGTCTGATTTCAAGTCTTTTAAACGATTTCACAAAATAAAAGTTTCTGTGTGATCAGAGTTGCATTTTGAGTAGCATCTTTTTTATTTGTGACAGTCTGGCATCTAAACACGCATTTATTGCGATTTTTCTTAGTGAATAAATTATGCACAATCGATAGTCGGTCAATACCTAAATAAATGATTGTATTATTTTTAATAAAATTAATTTTAGATGCCTTACCCTGGAGTTAATGTCGACGTCGTTGACGGCGTTTCAACGCCGAAAAAGTTGAAACAGATTGAACTTTTACGGCGTTGCAACGCGTTGAGATTAACTGCTCTCATACAATTTCATACGATTCAACTTTTTTTTTGACATTTGACGCCGTCAACGACGTCGACATTAACTCCAGGGTTAATTCTTTAAAAATTATGCTATAAACACAATCATGTCCACCGACCATCGACTACAAGATGTCAAAAATAGAATACATGCGTGCTTATGAGAATAAATATTTAGCAGCTACACGACTACCGACTACACGGCTACTTTTGTAGCCCGTAGCCAACTTAGGCTAATTTTTATTTTTCTTGGCTACAAAAAACAGATTAGTGGTGCCAATACAATAAATGCATGAAATGGTGTTTTTAAAATCGCAATACATTAAATATCGCTATTAAAAACGCGAAAAACGTTTATAGTGGCACCATTGAAAAATAATAATCATCTGTTAATTTGTTTACATTTTTCATCAGTTTATTACTTTATCTCGAAGGGGGAACATCTGCGCGCGAGAAGATTTTTTTAAAAAAAGTGAAGTTATAATTGAAGTCGCAACGCTCACAGTTTTTATTCAACAGGATTTTCCACTTCCTATACGAAGGTTGATGTGCAGTTCCTGGAGAGACTAGTAATATCAAAATACTTGTGGGTACCCTGGCGCTGTAGTTATATACCCCTGCCATTATTAAATTAAGATTTCAAAAAAAAAATACATTTTTCATTTACCTTTTGTTTGTGAAATTTTCCATTTAGTTCTTTTTTCATAAATTTCTAATTTGTTTCATTTATATTTATTTTTTGGATTTTTTATTGAAATTGAGAAGTATATAATAGTAATTTTTACTGTTTATATACATTTATTATATTGTTTAATGTAAATGTTTAGTTAAATTTACATGCAAATATGGACGTGGACACTTCATACACTGAAGTCTTTGTTTCCACTATTTTAGCAATAGTATTTATAAAGTTAATTAAATTTTCTTGAGACATTAAAATTTTTTTTTACACAAATTCACTTAAAAAAATCAAGTTTGTTTTGTTTTGGTTAACTTAAATACATACATGTATGTCAAAACAGATGTTTTTTTTTTGTAGTTAGTGGTCGATGGTCGTTAAAAAAATTAAGTAGCTGGCAACTTGACTATTTTTGTAGCCAGCTACTTTTGTAGTCGGTAGTCGATGGTCGGTAGCCTTTGATTGTGTTTATAGCATTAAGCTATAACTAAATTGTTTGCTACAAAAAAATCTTTTCTAGTGGTTGCCGCCTCCTACATTTTTACTCATGATGCGCGAATCTAAATTATTCTTTTTACCTCCACAATTTTATGAACTGTCACGCTTAATCCATATTAAGTCCTATGATTATTTAAAACAATTCTCTTGGAAGCGAAGAAAACAAGGCATCGTTATGTACCGCCCTATTGGTTATGTTTGTACTGACGGCTTGGTCTTTGTACTACCAGGTTAGTTAAGTTTTTAAATTAATATGTATATAATCCTAAATTATTTATGGCTTATTTACAGGTGATGATTTCCATAACGGAGACCCTTGTGAGGTTACTGTTCCTCGGCATGTAGATTGTACTAAAAGCGAATTTCGTATTCGTACTAAGCGTTTAAATCGAATTGAAAATCCCGGTGATCCTAATACTAAATTGCATTCAAACATTGAACCTTTCAATGGTCATTTAATGTCCGTGAACGATGATATAGATAAACTGAACAAACTTTGAAATATGAATTTAAGGTAAAGGGCAAATAAATTTTGTTAGATGATTATCTTATTTGGTGTAATTTTGTGATTATTTTCCGTTTCCTTATTAAGATTAAAAATAATTCAATGCAATATTTTCTTAACATTAATAACCTTCTTACACTAATGCATATTTTGTAGGAACGCATAGAACATATTGAAAATGTGAAATGTAATTTATATTTCCAACATATGTATATCATCAATTTAATTATCAAAATAGTTAAAAGTCACGTTGTGCTAAAGGCAAGATACAAGCTAATAAAATAGATTTGTAGAAGCCTAATGCGATTTAGAAAAAAATACATGGACTTAGAAGAAGGTTATCATAAGAATGGTCTACACTTTTACTTTTTTAATTCCAAAAAAATTTAATATATATACAAAAATATATAGTTTTTCTAAGTCATAGTATGATTTTAAACACTTATTTTCTCTCTATTCATGATTCCTAGTTAGGGTTGCCAGATAGCCTGGATTGTCCAATTCTGGTTGGAATTACCAGTTAAAAACAATTTCTTTAATTATCGTTTCATGTTTGGAAACTTTTTTTGTCAATAAGAACGACACATTTGAGTTGCAGAGTAAACCTTATAACGTAAAGATCATATGACTTTCTAAAACATCGCCACATTTCGTTTTGTAACTGTATATGTATATGAAAAGGTGATCTGTTTAAAATGTATTGATTATTTGCATATAATGTACATATTTTAGTTTCTGACACGGTAGCGAACATGAGGATTCGCCATATATAGCATAATAATTTCTTCGTCCTCCAGCATAACTTCAGCTAATTTTGCATAATGCAATAATAATTTATTTGATATTTGTTTAAGTCTATGAATTGAGGAGTTTGGTGGAAAAACGACCTGAGTTCAAAAAACTAGTTTCGAGATAATCGACTTTAAAAGTTAAACTTAAATTTTACAGGTTATTATCAAATTGTATTACTGCTTGCATTTACATATTACGTAATTTTTTGTAGATATTTTGCCTTCAACGTTATCTTATATAAAATGAAACAGGGTCAAAGGTCGTTTTTCCATAATAATTACTTTTTTCTTATTAAAACAATAAAAAGTCAATCACCCTTATCATGAATATTTTTACACTCGAAATTTTTTCCCTTTTCCCCAAATTGCAATCGTGAATAATTCACGTGAACAATTTTTCACTTAAACAGAAAATTCACCTTATCGGGATTGATTTTTTCCCTTTTCCCTTAGATTTGTTCACTTAAATTTTGCTAAGGAACTGCATACATTAAGCCAGTTTTTATGTTTTAATTAGAATATTTACATCAAAAACACATTTTTTTAATTCAACATCAGTTAGTGCAGTGCAGACAGACATTATGCTCGTCAAGATGCCAAACAAAGAGATTTATCTATTGGTTAAAAATTTATGAAGAGTTTTTATTTAAAAAAAAATATTTTTTAAATGATCCGATACAAAAATTTATTTTATTGAAATGGGTCAGTACCAATGTCTAGGGTATGTTAGGCAGGCAGCGTGTTGCCACAGCCCACTTGGGTCCATTGATTGGACCTTTTGTGTCTAGGGTAACTTCAAGGGCTTTTAAGCGTCTTGCACGTCACGTTCTTGAAATGAAATTGTTCTCTGTTGTAGTATCTCCTCCTCATGCAACAACACAAAAGCACCAATCATTAACATTTCTAAATTTTTCATAACTTTAAAGAAATTTGAATATTTTTTTCGCTATTAATATTTTCTTCTTTCTAATTTGTATTCAGTACGAATTGATAGCGGGAACAAACGTTCTCATGAAACTCACGATAGCAATTTTCCCTTCATGGGGAATGAAAATTTCATGGGAACAAAAATTTCACATTTTAATATATCAAAATGTTGGACACATATAACTTTTCATAAAGAGTTTAGTTCTGTTTATCCCTTTGACACGGGAATTAATTTCGCCCATTTAAAACAAACAAATTTTTATTCTAAGAAGAAGATGTACCTTTTAATGTAAAATCTGCTTCAATCTAAAAACTTTTTCACTTTATTTTATTATCTTATTGATTTAAAATTTTTTAATACACACTTGATCAACAATAGGGTATTAACTCAAAATTTTTGAGATATCACTTTTTTCAAGAAATCAGCTAACAACATCAATATCTGTCTACTGTAAAAATTTCAACGTATTCCGTTTACTCTTTCATCTCGAAAACCACTTTTGAGACCATATTCATGATAATGTAGTGATTACCTTTATTTCAACAAAAAGGTATTATTTCGAGTTAATACAAAAGTTGAAATAGGTATGAATATTATGTTATAAATAATCAAACTGTTTCATTTAGATTTGGTTGTATTTTGAGTTGATACTATTTTGTTGATAAAATTTGTTTTATTCTATAATTTTAATTCGAATTATGAAAAAATTGTTCAAATTTTTTTGGAGTTGTGACCCTTTTCATGAAAAAATTCGTTAGTTATAACCATTTACATGATATCGTGTTTTTAGTAAATCCACTTTAACATAAATACTTGTTGATAACGAAATCAATTACTCATTGCAATAATAATAAAAATATTAAATATTATTATAAAAATCATTGTATTTTATATTGTTCAAACCAACAATAGTTAATAAAAATTCAATATGACGTGTGTAAACCTACAACATTATTCTGCGTCTTTGCGTTTAGAGGATTTTCATAGTGATAACAATAGTTATAGCTCTACAGATTCATTCAGCAGTGATTCCAATGACGAATTCAATCCATCGTTAGTAAGTCAAAGCAGTTCTTCGGACATAGAAATGCAGGAAGTGGTTAACGGAAGAAAAAAACTTACTAATTATTATGCACAAAACAAGAAACAAAAACGCCAATAACATTTGCGAAACTCAGGATATTCATATACTTCGCTATCTAATCCTACATATAAAGTAAAAGAAAAGCGCCTGCGAACTGCTTGAGGAGAAAACTGCCGTTTTAGGTGCAACGAAAAAATAACAGAATCTTCACGCTATCAAATATTTCAAAAGTATTTGGATACAAGTAACTTACAAAGACTGAGGGAATTCATTTCAAGTCACACAAAACTTATAAGCCCCAAATATAGATATTCAAGCACTCAAAATTATCGTACTTTAAACAACGCCTTTTTCTTGAAAATGGACTTAAAACTTATCCGAGTATGCAAAACATTTTTTGAATCAACTCTCGACATAAATGATAAAATTATTGGAACAGTGATTAAAAAAAAGAGCGAGAAGGAGTTGTGGAACCTGATTATCGTGGAAAGCATAATAAGCACAAGTGCGTTAGCCCAGAAATCAAAGATGGAATAAGGCAATTTATAAAAGATATTCCAAAAATTGAGTCCCACTACTTGCGCGCGCAAACATCCCTTGAGTTTATAGAGAGCGGTAAAAGTATTGCCGACTTATACAAGGACTATGAAGAAATCTGTAAAAATAATCATTTAACACCTGGAAGCAACATGATTGATTTCATTTTTTAAGCCGAAAAAAGATCAATGTTATCTCTGCGCATCGTTTTCCAATTCTGATGAAAAAAGAAATTAAATGAGGATTACACTTCACACCACGAAGAAAAGGAACTATGTCGAAAAGAAAAAGATATAGATAAACAACATGGTAATGAAGCTGTTTATGATTTGTTGGCAGTTCTTCCATTGCCAAAAGGACTAACTTCAAGTTTTTTTTATAAAAGCAAAATAAATTGTTACAACTTTACAGTAAGTGACCTTAAGGCGAAACATGTAGAATGTTACTTTGGGCTGAAACCGAAGGAAAACGTGGGTCGAATAAAGTTGGAACGTGCGTTTTGTTGTATACTCCGATAACTGCTGTGGACAACAAAAAAAATAAATACCTGCTTTCGATGTATTTCTATGCTGTTCAAAAATATAATATACGGAGCATAACACACAAATATTTAATTCAAGGCCACTCCCAAAATGAAGGAGATAACGTTCATAGTGTTATTGAAAAACAAGTCAAACGACATCTTTTAACCCTTTCGGGACTACTGGGATAATACGTCCCAGCAATTTTCAAACTGTCTTTTTTCTTTATTTTCAACGCAATCGCCAGGGAGGTAGAACTGCCAAACGTCCAAAAACGGATAGCATCAATATTGGAGACCACTTGCCAGTAGAGCAAGAGAAGCGTTGTCGCTGTGTCCGCTGTTCTTCACTTGGCATAGAAAAGCGAAGAAAGATGATATGCTCAGGTTGTAACAACGCCTTATGTAACAAGTGTTTTGGGCCATTCCACAAATAAATACCTAATTGCATTCCTAAAATGTTAAAAATAAATGTAAACTTTTATCTAAATCTAATAATATTTACATTTTAGTTATCTTTTTAATTTCGAATCGCTCTTCGAGAACACTGATTGGGATTTTATGCCCCATGAAAATACTTGTTGGGATTATATGTCCCAGGATAAAAGGACGAATTTAAAATTTTTAAGTATGGAGTACATAATACTTTTATCGTACCTTTTAGAATATGAAAAAAATTTTACCATACATAATTTGGTTTGCAAAATAAAATTCCGTCCCGAAAGGGTTAAGCAAACCGATATATACGGCAGACCAATACATCACGTTAATAGCCACCGCTAAAAAGACTGGCACCCCATATAAAGTTCATGCCTTAAAGAATGATCAATTTTATGATCTTAACCCTTTGACACGGGAATTAATTTCGACCGTTGAAAAATTCTATATATGGTTTGTATAGCTTAAAAAGGCTTCAAAGAACATGTGTAAAAAATTATGGGGACAAATTTTTATTGTAAGGCGCGTTTTGAAGCTGTACATTTTAATATAAAATCTGGTTCAATCTAAAAACTTTTTCAATTTATTTTATTTTTTTTATTGGTTTTAAATTTCTTTAACCCATATGTACATAAATTAAAGAAACATTTAAAAATTCATCAAAAAAATAAGCGAGAAAATCCATTTTTTCTTTTTTAATTTGAAAATAAATTTTGACATATTATTGGCTGCGTCGATGATGAGTAGACAAAATATATAAAAATGATCTCAAGTTGTCTTGAAATCTTACAGCCTCTTTAGAATTTAAAAAACAACATCACAACGAACCTATAACTGCAAATTAATTGCATGTATGCTAAAATTTGAACAAGAGACGGGTTGATAAAATCGATGTACATTATAATGTACGCCACGCGTCAAAGGGTTAAGAGCTTACAAGAGCAATGGGGTAAAAATTTTGTTAAAAATGATGCCAATAAAAATGTTAACTGGCATAATACCAAAGTTTTGCGTGTAGAATACCAAAATCCTAATTCTTTTTTATATATATATTTTTTATATAAAAATTAAAGATAAAGATTTTTCAAAAATAACGGTCCAGAAAAACAAATTTAAATGCACCAGCTATTCGGAAAATCTTATGTAAGTTTTTAATTCATCATTTTCTTTATATTAATGTTATATTAATTTCAATTATTCAGATTATCTTCTATTTATACGGAAATGCTACCCCTGTCTGAAAATAAGATAATTCTTGCGAAAAAAAACCGACTTAAAAAAGATTTCGCTGTCTGCCAATAACAGCTCAAGTATATGGCCACATAAATTAGGTTACATTTACTATTGGGACATACTTATATCTTAAAACTTTATACTTTTTCAATTGTTTAATAGTTTGGCAATATACATCAAATTGCAGCAACTAATTTCCAAATTCAAATTAAATACTTGCTGATGTAGTAGATTAAGCAATCAGGTTCTGTGTAAATTTCAGCCGTCTGTTTGTAACGGGCCCATATACATCAGATTATATTAACTACATATTTAATTTATAATATAACATTTTTATACTTCTTATTATACCGAATAAAGTAGTGGACATTCTGTATAAAATTAAGGTGTTTGTATACAACGATTCAAAAAATACGGCCATATAGAACAAATTACCTTAATTTTGGGTACACCCTTTAATTTCTTAACTCAAATTATAGGCTTCTTATTAAAGCGGACTTAGCAAAACATGTCCCTTGTTAATTTTAGCTGTCTGTCTATAACGGTTTAAAAGTCCGGCCACATACACCATATTGTATCAACTGTTGGGACACCCGTTTATTTCCAAATCCAAATTTTATACTTTTTGTTACAGAGAGTTAGTAATACAGGTTCTTTGCAAATTTTAATCGTCTGTCTACAACTGTTTAAAAGTATGGCCATATACAAAATTGAATGAACTATTGGTGCGCCCTTTAATTTATAATTTAAAATATTATCAGATGTTACTATAAGGGCCATAGCAATCGACATTGCGTTAAAGTTACAAGCGTTTGTCTATAACGGTTCAAAAGATAGGCCTTTATAAGTAAACCTACAGTAATTATGGGACACCCTTTAATTTCTAAATTCAATTTTTAAACTCGTTGATAAAGTGGATTTCGAAATACAGGTCCCTTTTAAGTTTGAGCGTTCTGTCTATAACGGTTCAAAAGTTTGGTCACACATTTGAAATTACATCAACTATTGGAACACCCTTTAACTTCCAAATCCATATTTTATACTTGTTGTTATAGCGGGCTTACCAATACAGTTTTGCTGTAAATTTTAAGAGTCTGTCTATAACTGTTAAAACGTTTGGCAATATACATTTAATAAAATGATCTATTGGCGCACCTTTTTATTTATAAGTCTTAACATTTATACTTGTTACTATAACGGCCATAGCAATCGACATTCTGTCCAATTTTCAAGCGTTTATCTAAAACGGTTCAAAAGTAAGGCTCTTATAAGTAAATCTTCATAAATTATGGGACACTCTTTAATTTCTAAATTCAAATTATAAAGTCGTTGATATAGCGGATTTAGCAAAACAGGTCACTTTTAAGTTTCAGCGTTCTGTATATAGCGGTTCAAAAGTTTGGTCACATACACAAAATTACATTAACTATTGGAACACCCTTTAAATCCCAAATCCAAATTTTATATTTGTTGTTATAGCGGACTTAGCAATACAGGTTCATTGTAAATTTTAAGCGTTTGTCTACAATTGTTCAAAAGTATGGACATATGCATCAAATTTAATGAACTATTGCCGCACCCTATAATTTATAATTTTAATACTTGTTACTATAACGGCCATAGCAATCAACATTCTGTCCAATTTGCAAGCGTTTGTCTATAACGGTTCAAAAGATAGGCTCATATAAGTAAATCTTAATCAATTATGGGACACTCTTTAATTTCTAAATTCAAATTATAAACTCGTTGATATAGCGGATTTAGCAAAACGGGTCACTTTTAAGTTTCAGCGTTCTGTATATAACGGTTCAAAAGTTTGGTCACATACACAAAATTACATTAACTATTGGAACACCCTTTAAATTCCAAATCCAAATTTTATACTTGTTGTTATAGCGGACTTAGCAATACAGGTTCATTGTAAATTTTAAGCGTCTGTCTACAACTGTTCAAAAGTATGGACATATGCATCAAATTTAATGAACTATTGCCGCACCCTATAATTTATAATTTTAATACTTGTTACTATAACGGCCATAGCAATCAACATTCTGTCCAATTTGCAAGCGTTTGTCTATAACGGTTCAAAAGATAGGCTCATATAAGTAAATCTTAATCAATTATGGGACACTCTTTAATTTCTAAATTCAAATTATAAACTCGTTGATATAGCGGATTTAGCAAAACGGGTCACTTTTAAGTTTCAGCATTCTGTTTATAACGGTTCAAAAGTTTGGTCACATATACAAAATTACATTAACTATTGTAACACCCTTTAACTTCCAAATCCAAATTTTATACTAGTTGTTTTAGCGGACTTAGCAATACAGGTTCGTTGTAAACTTCAAGCCTCTGTCTACAACTGTTCAAAAGTATGGCCGTATACATCAAATATAATGAACTACTGGCGCACTCTTTAATTTTTAATTTGTAATATTAATACTTGTTACTATTACGCCCATAGCAATTGACATTCCGTCCAATTTGCAAGCGTTTGTCTATAACGGTTCAAAAGATAGGCCCATATAAGTAAATTTACATCAATTATGGGGCACCCTTTAATTTTTAGATTTATTTATGTATAACTTTTTGTTATTGGGGGCTATAGTAAGACACAGTCATTTTAAATTTTACAGAATCGCCCTTTACAGTTCATAATACACGTAAAAAATATGTATGTTGTATGGGGACACCCTTAAATTTTTAAAATTTTTAACTGTTTTTAAAATGGGACTAATCTGTAAGCATAATCTATCATATTATCAAAAATTTTCAAAATCGGATCCGAAATGACTGAGTTCTGGAGGAACAAATATAAAAAAGCAACCTTCAGCCGAATTGTATAACCTCCTTCTTTTTTGAAGTCGGTTAAAAAAGGATCTTAAGGAACTTGTAAAAAAAATATAATCCCAAAACACATTTATGAGGTTTATTACAAAAATTTAATTGATACTTAATTTAAACAAATAAGATTGTTACCATTTTAAATTAATAAAGAATACTCGTAGTAGTATATTTTCAAACGTTATTTGCTTCCTATGGTATATTTGCATTTTTAAATTCTGTTAAAATGTGGCCACAAACAGTTTTCTGACTCTGCTGAAAGTTTTAAAATCTTTGAGTTATACCCTCTTGTTGATCAAGTGCGATATGTACGAGGGCTGCTATATATATTTCTGGCCTGGCAACACTGAGTGCTGCCAAGTGCAATCTGACATTTCCATTGGAAAGTTTGTCATTTTTAAGCATAATCGTACTCCAAACGTTTTGACGTACGACCATTATTTGTGTTGTTTACAGTGACTTGAAAAAATTAATATAGAAAAAAATGGAATTAACTCGTGAACATTTTCGTGCCATCATTTTTCACAACTTTCGACGTGGATTATCACGACAAGAGTGCATTGATGAACTTAAATCTTTGTATGGCGATGAAGCACCATCCTATAGCACTATGAAAAATTGGTAAAATGAATTTAATCGTGGCCGAAGCTCGCTCAAAGACGAATTCCGTGAAGGTTGTCCAAAAACGGCTGTTGTGCCAGAGAACATTGATGCCGTGCGTGAACTCATAATGCAAGATCGACATGCGACATACCGAGAGATAGAGACATCCTTAGACATTTCTTCCACCAGCATACATTCGATACTGCACGAACACCTGGCCGTAAAAAAGGGTTTTTCTCGTTGGATCCCGCACAATTAGAAAGTCGCTCAAAAAAAGGCTCGTGTCGATTGGTGCAAAGAAATGTTGCAATAATACGATTGTGGTGCTTCAAAAGACGTTTATAAGATCGTCACAGGTGGCGAATCATGGATCTATGCGTATGAGCCCGAAACGAAACAACAATCGACCGTGTGGGTCTTCAAAGACGAGCAAAATCCAACGAAAGTTGTTCGTGGAAGAAGCACTTCGAAGCAAATGGTCGCCTGTTTCTTCGGCAAAACTGGTCATGTGGCGACTGTTTCGCTTGAGCAACGTAGGACGGTCACCTCTGAGTGGTACACTACAATTTGTTTACCTGAAGTCATCGGAGAAATTCGAAAAATCAACTAGAGAAGACGAATCATTGTTTACCATGACAATGCGAGCTCTCACACATTGGCTTAAAACAGAGCGTTTTTGACCGGCCAAAACGTCAAATTAATGGGTCATCCGCCGTACAGCCCTGACTTTGCACCTAATGACTTCTTCTTGTTTCCGCACATCAAGAAAAAAATGCGTGGTCAACGATTTTCGTCGCCAGAAGAAGCTGTTGAAGTGTTCAAAAACCATGTTTTAGAGGTGTCTCAATCGGAGTGGAAAAAGAGCTTCGACAACTGGTTTGAGCGCATGCAAAAGTATATAAATCATGCTGGAGAATACTTTGAAAAACAATAAAACCATTTTTGATTATAAATATTCTCATTTTCACTATTCGGCCAGAAATATATAGAGCAGCCCTCGTATGTACATAAATAAACATTTAAAAATACATCAAAAAAATAAGGGAGAAAATACATTTTTTATATGATGTTCTCGACCTTTTCATTTCTTTTAATAATATATTTTGTTTTTATAGAATTTAAGATCTATTTGGGCTTTTTAGGTCAAAATTTAAATGCAAACAAAAGAACAGAACAAAAGAAATTCAGGGATAACACATGTTTATTAAAGTCTAGTAATATTTTAATAAAAATAAAAGCTTTAATATAATGACAACAATGGAAATAAAAATTCACCCTTATTCTAGTTATCGGCGTCGTCGTCGTTTTAGTATCAATATCACTTCGTATCAATGTCGGCGTCAATTCAATAAAAATTTTGCATTCTATAACATTCCTGTGACGACGACGACGGTTTATCGATTTTTATGAAATGAAAATGCACATCCCTAAGTTTTTTGTTAAATTTTATTTGTGTTTGATACTTTTATGGTAAAATGCTTTCTATAAGTGGAGAAAATTTTGATTTATTAGATGATAAAAGCTCGAAAAAAACAAAAACTTGTGTTGGAAAGAAAACTTTTTAGGCAGACTTGCAATTTTTTTTAATTGCCGCATCGCAAGTATGTACATATTAATTGCCTGTTCCTAGCTGTGCTTTTGCAGTAAGACAGTTTGATTGTTGCATGGCCAGAGCTTCTTCCAGCGAACTAAGTGAAAATTGTTTAAACATTCCGCTGCCAGTGGCTTTTCACTCGGCTTTATTAGCAACCATCTTTTTTTTCACTCTGAGTTTTTAATTTCGCCATACCTTAAAAGTAATTTTTACAAACTTTTCCCTATTCTATTCTTTATTTTGTTACCTTTTGCCATCCATCTGCTAATCTTCTAGGCGGACCAAGGCAGTTTAAAATATTTCCAATTTCTTCCCATTTTTTCTTTAAAATTGCATGGAGCAGTGCTTCTGCAAAAACCCGGTGCAAGAGAGGGACTCTTCTGCAATTCTTGCACCAACCTTCAGTTTTTTACATTTTCAATGTTATATTTGGTTTAAATCAGTTTCAGTCGTCATGCAAAAAGGCGTCGATAAAAAGAAGAGTCACGTCAATACAATATCGTCGTCACATTTGTTACAGAATACAAAAAATCTTTGAGCAGTAATCGATAAGTGTTACTAACGATAAGTGTCGCGTCGACACATATCAACATTGATATGTTACGACTCCGACAACTAGAATAAGGGTGATTATTAACACAATTAACTATTACACTTTACCTCTTAATTATTTTCACACTTAAATTTGAAAATAAAGTAGAACTTGTTACAAAAAAAAAAGCACATAACATAAATTAAAGACATAATCCCAGTTAGCATTTGAAAGATAGTTTTTACAAAAATCACCAAAGTGATAAATCAGTTTTTCGTTTAAAAGGGACTCGAACATAATTCCGACAAACGCAAAGAAAGTGACTTGTTTAAAAAACAAAAAGTACAAAAAGCAAATGCTTGAAACTCGACTGTTTTTAGAGACATATTTAACGCAGCCTAACGATGGAAAAATGATTCAAATATTTTATTTTTATTTTTTAATTTTTATAAAAAATTTAATAAAAATAAAATATGTCAAAAAAAATAGAGATACAAATGTAAAAAAAATTTTTTTAAATGAATCTTTTTTCCAAATGAAGGACAAGAATTTTAAGAAAATTAGAAATAACATGCTATCGAATGTAATAAAAAAAAACAAAATGGTTTTTGCCATGTTTGGCTTTGAGAAGACAATTAGAAATCTCCGTATAATATGATAGGAAAACGACTCGCATATGGCAAGTAACAGAGACCTGCAACTTGTATGATCAAGCACAAAATGACGAGTACATAAAATGAATGTTTTAAACGAGTGGTTATTTCAACAAGTGTTTTTTGCTTTTGAGAAAAAACGATTAGAGTCGTAAAAAACTAAGTGCTTGTTTAAGTAGACTCGAAAATTACGCAACCGAAACCGATCTCTGGCAAGTAATATGATAAAAAATGACTCGAAAAAGTTTCGTGTTTGATTAAAAGTACGAATGAAAACAGTTCCAAAAACGAATAAAAAACGCGAGTCATAAGGGACTCGTTCAGAAGACTCGCGGCTAGGGTACCATTTTCTCCCGACAAAACAATCATTTTCGACTCTAAAACGAGCGCATAAGCGATGATTTTTATCGTGTAGAAGAGTCAAAAAAGACTCGAATATGATCAATAATATGTGTCAGTCTGGAAATAAACTTTCACGTATAAGGGGCTGCGTCGATGATGAGTGGACAAAATATATAAAACTGATCTCAAGTTGTCTTGAAAATGTATAGCCTCTTTAGAATTTAAAAAACAACATCACAACGAAACTGTAACTGTAAATTGATAAAATCGACGTACATTATAATGTACACAACACATCAAAGCGTTAATTAAGAAATTCGTATTCCAAGATATTTTCATAGTCCGAGACTTTTTCATTTCGGATCAACATCACACTTAAACTGATAATCAATTTTATATTTTTGCAGAATATTGAAATTTGAAAGCAAAGATGTACAGGGTCCGCCATCTTTTATTTCAACTAGTGCTTATTTCGTGAATGGTAATATTTAGCTCATGTCTGATTTGTCATATAATTAGTTTTATCCTTCCGCTGAACTCTTGAACAACGCTGGGAAATATTGCGACATTACTTTGAAAATCATGGTAATGTTGCAGAATGTGAACGAAAATTGCGTACGGATTTTGGAAGAAGAGAAGCACTGCCAGCTCCGTATGTTCGTTATCGTGTGAAAAAAGTGAAAGAAACTGGCATCCTTATCGATAAAACAAAGCGTAAAAAGCCGAAAACAGTGCCTACACCCGAGAATATTGCTGCTGTGGCAGAAAGTGTGCGTGAAGCTCCATCAACATCAATTCACTGTCGTTCTCAACAATTGAACATTTCGGAGACATCATTAAGACGAATTTTGCATAAAGACCTTGGTATGAACTATACAAAGTCCAATTGGTTCAGGAGTTGAAGAGATTTATACGATGGCAAACATAGCGGGTTCTATTGAATACTTTGTAAACAAAATATTAGAAACTGTGTTTTTACACTGATTCAATTGCATTGCTGTTTTATATTGTGGATCCCATATAATCCAGAGCGACCTAATTCGGTATTTCGTGCTATAAGCATTTTCAACGTTTGATGAAAACAAGCTGGCATCTTGCCCAGGGGGCAAATTACGGCGTTCGATATCGGCGAAATTTACTTTTTAATTCTATTGAAATTTAGATCAATATCGAATGCCGTAATTTGCCCCCTGTATACAAGTAGGGAAATATGTATGTTGAATGAAATTTAGTTTTGGGTCTAGTAAAATGCCAAGATCTGTTAAACTGTAAACACTTTCCAGATTGCCGCCCAATTAGTTTATTAGGTTCGATTCACACCAAGAGTATCAAGAATCTAAATCTGCCTGTAGCAACATATGATCGTCATACATAGTCATTATACCTCAAACATATTTTAACATCTTTCGCATACATAAATATAAAAGAATTCTTGACGACGTTAGGTCATTGATGAATGGTGAGAAAAGAAGAGGTCCAAGATGACTTTTATGAGGAACACCGGAGGAAACGGGGATTGGCCTAGATATAGCATTTTTGTATAAAACAATTTGCTCATATGACAAAATAATTTTTTGTTTTATGTTAAGATGAAAAATTTTTTTTCATTACTTTTTTTCGTTGTTTTACTTTATGTTTAAATAAATATTTGTTTTTTTTTTCCTGATGATGCCGCACAAAGGAGTAGCGTAATATTAAAAAAATAAAAATAAAAGATAAAAACCTAGTGCTTGTTAAATAAATTAAAATATAATTAATAAAAAGGTCAAGTAAAAAACTATGCATTAAAATTTTATTTTTTTTGGAGTCGAATTTATGCTTCAAGGCGCTGAAGGACTGTCGCCTTTGTAAGTTCTTCTTTCTATTGTAAGCTAAGATCGAAAGTATACGTAAGCAAATTGTTATGTACATACATACATATGTATGTATGTAAGAATACTGTAGAATAAAGTGTTGTCAAATCGAAACACGAATGTGTCGAGTAAGCAGGATAAATCGCAATTCTGATTCAGAGAAGGAAACAAATGTTTTATATCACCGTGGAACATGGTATTAGAAAAAAAATTACTAAATCATAGACAAACATTCATATGTATGTATGTACATGTACCGCTCATTTCAATAGTTTAATTCAAATATTCGCTGTTTACACTTTTTTTCTGTTTCCTGAAGGTGCCACCCAACGGTGTGGCGAAATAGTGAGAAAATAAAAAATATTAAACAATATTATTATTTTAAAAACAGACCTAGAGCTTGAAAAATTTTAAAAGATAATAAAGGTATAAAAAGTAAGAGTGCTATATTTGGCTATGCCGAATCTTATATACCCTTCACTATCTATGTAAATCTAGTTTAGTTAATTAACTCTAATAAAAAAATTAAATATTTGGGTGACAGAGAATTAAAAAAAATAGGTATTGCTCTTAATGGGTTAAGCATTTTTAAAAAATTTTAGTATTTCCTTAAAAGTCCCTTAAAAAACTTTAATATGATACCCATATTGATATTGTAAAAATTTTTAAATTTCAGAGCCTCGTAACTTGGAAAATATGGGAGAGCGGTAATTTTTTCACTTGATGTTTTTTTTTCCTATTTTTTTATTTTCTATCACCTTATATATATATATATTTTTCTTTTGGAGTTACTTTATTGTTCCAAATGACATGAACAAATTAGAGGTTGGCGTGGTTTTTTGCCTGCTGCCTCGAATGAAATGGACCGATCATGCTGATTTCCAATATCACCTTTTTCGACATTATATGTGATCGATTGTCTTATTTGTTTTTTTTTGTGAAATCAAGTTTGCCTAGGCCTAACACTAACACGGGCGGACAGGCGGACATCGCTCAATCTACTTTGCTATTCATAAGAAGTCAGAATATATGCAGTTTATGGGGTCGGAAATGGATATTGTAGAAATTACACACGGAATGACAACCTTATATATACCCTTTTTCTATTTTTGTGGTGAAGGGCATAACAATAATATACAATTTTGATAGTGATAAAAATTATCAAACAAAATGAGATACAAACATCTTGTAAAGATGTTAATTTTTAGCTCTGTATAAATCTTATTTATGAAAGATGATAGATGCTTATATCTAAACATAAATTTTAATACTTTTGTCAAAATATAAAAAAAATTATTTTTCTTGAAAAAAATTGGAACTTTTTTAATTTAATAAACACTGTACTTGAAATAAGCTACGGAAAATATTTATTTAATTTATTCCTTATTAAAAATATACATAAAATTTTTATTGCCAACAGCAGTAATACAAAAGTGTCTCCCCATAGAAAAAGTTTAGTTAACCATGGTACTTTGCTACCGTTTCACACACTCACTAACTGAGTGAATACTAAGTAATTTGAACAATTTGCTCTTAAAAAAAAAACTGTTGCCTACATGCTTAAAAGTTTCTAGAAATTTGTGCCTTTGTCCGTTTTAATCATGTAAATATACAGCGGTCAAAAAAAGTATTCGACATCTATATAAAATTTTATTTGTGTTTCAATAAAAACAATTAGATTTTGTTTAGTGGTAAAACTCACATAAAATTTTATTTATTAAGGAACAAAGAATATAATTCAGTAAAAAAATTAGATCTTTACAACTACTAAAACAAAAAAACATAATATTTACAACTTAAGATAAAAAAACAGGAACAAAAAAGTATTCGACATTTAAAAAAACTATTATAAAATTAAACTCTTATTGACATTCTAGTAACGAGTTACTCTTCCTTTGCGCCGTATAACCTCTTTTAAACGCTCGGGCATAGACTTTACTAATGACATTCTACATCCTGGCTCAATTTTATACCATTCGTCCTGCAATATTGCCCTCATTTGGTTTTTATTTGTAAATGCACGAGATCTAATTTTTTTCTCCAGAGATGTTCAATTGGGTTAAGATCTGGAGATTGTGGCGGCGTTTTTATCAAATGCGGGCAGTTGTACAAAAGCCATAGTCTTGTATTCATTGCGGAATGTTTTGGATCATTATCTTGATGGAATTTAAATTTGCCTGCAAGTCCTAATTTTTCTGCGATAGGACGCAAATTTTCCTTCAAAAGATCAATATATTTCAAATGATCCAATATTCCATCAATGAATGATTAATTGCCAACTTCTGATGCCGCCATATATCCCCAGACCATAACACCACCTCTACCGTGTTTAACCGTTGGCACCATATTTCTTTCCTCCAACTCTGTATTTGCTTTTAGATATACTAGAACCTTACCATGGCATCCAAAAAGATTATATTTGCTTTCGTCAGCAAAAATTACATTCATCCAGTGCTCTTCTGGCTTATTTACATACTTTTTAGCAAACTCTAATCGCATAATTCGATTTTTCTTTGAGATGTGAGGTTTTTCCTAGCTGATCGTGCCTGAAATTGGTGCTTTTTTAAAACATTTCTAATTGTTTGTGGAGTAACTTCAGTGCCTACGTATTCCTTGGTATTTTTGGCTAATGTTGATGCATTGACTCGGGGATTTTTTTGACTTCGCGCAGTATTTGTCGCTCATGTACCTCTGTAAGTTTCCGTGGACGACCACACCTGGGCTTATTTTCAACTGGTTTTGCAGCTTTGTGTTTTTTTTATTATATAATGGACAGTAGTTCGTGGCCTTCCAACGATTTCTGAAATATAATTTTCCGATTTGCCTAATTCAAAATGGTGGATTATTAAATTTCTTATTTCAATAGTGGTTTCTCGTCCTTTGCGCCCCATTTTTGTAACCACGTGAAACTAAATGAAAACAATGCTTGAAAAAAGCTTCAAACTAAACTCCTAACGGTATTAAAAATAACAACAACAAGCATAGTCAACATATTAACGCAAAGGCGATAAAAAATGAGTGATGTCGAATACTTTTTTTGCTTTGCAATTTTAGCGTTTGTTATAAAATACGCTCAATTATCTCACATTCTCAAAAATAATTAAGTTTTGTAACTTTTAATAAGAAATTACCTCCACTGTAATAAAAAATTACAGCTAAATGCTTTAAATTCTTGTACGCATGTAACACAATTAATGATTTGTAAAAATAAGATTGCATGTCGAATACTTTTTTTTGACCGCTGTATGTCTTTTTACTTACATACCAAGGCTAGGTGGCAGCAATGCGGAACTCATTATCTTAGCAGAGGAGTTAAAACAAATTTTAAAACTATAAACGCATTTATCTCAGCTCGAGTTTTTTGAGATATGCTTCTCTTACCAGCAAAGGCTCGATATTCGATATGTATGCTGATCATTAGTGTTGCCGTTTAGCAACATATTTAAAATTTTTTGTACCTTTTGAAGGCATATCAACCTTTCTGAACATATTACTTCGATTTATATAACAAAGGTTACTTGCAATTACTATCAAAATCCGACATAAAAAATCAGTTTGAAATAAACAACTTTTAACGTTGCTGAAGTTTTGCTCTGTTCTATAAGTGAGAAATCAAGAAATGTTTTTTCTTCATGTTTAGAAACAGCAAAATGTTTTTGTCAACAAATTTTTCCCAATTGTAAAATAAATTGAGCTGCATTTCGTGCGGAAAACTAAGTATTCTGCTTAAACTTGTGAACATTATTAGCAGCTATTGATTCCGCTTGAAAAATTATGAACTTACTACTGATACCATACCAATACCACGATTTAAAGGAGAGTTGTGTTTTAATTTCCTTGAAGAAGTGCCTGATTATATTACGAAAAAATTCTCAGTAATTTAATGTTGAAGTTTGAAGCAAATAAGACTAAAATTTGCCTTTAATAACGGCATTTTTAAAATAATTTAAGTAAAAAATTCTTAATCTTACAAAGAAAAAGGTAACGGATTTATGAATAAAAAACCTACTTTCACTGGCGAGAGCATGAACTTTTTCATCCCGAAATATTAGTATTGAGTCATGATTCAAATACTCATGAGTATCATCAGGCTGAATTTTTTTTTTCATTTTGATACCCTTCACAGTCATTCTGTGAGTAATTTCTACAATATCCATTTCCGACTCCATAAAGTACATATATTCTGACTTCTTATGCATAGCAAAGACGATTAAGCGATGTCCGTCTGACCGTCCGTGTTAATGTTGAACTATATATTCGGCTATGCCGAATCTTATATATCCTTCACCATCTATGTAAATCTAGTTTAGCGAAGTAACTTCAATCAAAAAAGCAAATATTGGGAGAACAGAATTAAAAAATAAAAAAAATGTATATGCATATAATTTTACATAAAAATGACACCGGCTCTTAATGGGTTAAAAATTTTTGGTATTTCCTTAAAGATCTCTTCATAAGCTTTAAAATGATACCCATATTGATATGGGCGAGCCCCAATTTTTTCACTTGATGTTTTTTTCTTATTTTTTAAAATTCTATCGCACCATATATTTATTTTTGTCTAATTGGAGTTACTTTACTGTTTCAAATGACCTGAAAAAATTTGAGGTGGGCGTAATGTTTTGCCTGCTGCCTTGAAGAACATGGACCGATCATTCTGATCGATTGACATATTTTTTTTTGTGAAATCAAGTTTGCCGAGGCAACACTAACACGCTATGCATAAGAAGTCAGAATATATGTACTTTATGGGGTCGAAAATGTATATTGTAGAGATTACGAACGGAACGACAAACTCAGATAAATCCTTTTCTGCCTGTGGTGAAGAGTATAGAAATGTGTTGTTTAAAAACTGAAAAAATGCATAACTTCCAACACAAATCTGCCCTATACAATTTAAAAAAATTTAAGTTCAAACATATTGAAAACAAAAACAAATTTCGATTCTTCATTGTTGCATTTAATACAAATTATAAAATGCTTGCTTTCAAGGACACGCTTTAATTAAAACATTTCCGCTTCCTATCGTTTAAGTAAGAGTAGAAAACATTGTGAGTAAATGCATGACAATGTCAAGTACATACAAACCTGTAATTGTTGTGGTTTACAAATTAAAATTGTGTTTAAAAAAAGTTAATTTATTATGTGTTAAAAAACTCCATAAATGAACAATTTCTCTTTATCTTCTCTATAAAGTGATGTTCATTTAATTTGCTTACTTCTGTGTACAAGGGTAGGAATAATACAATAGTGGATTTATGTGCGGAAGAAGCACAAGACCCTGCTTTTTAAAATCACCACACATTAAAAGTCATGCTGTTAAATATTTAAAGTAAAAAAAAACTTTTATTTTTAAATGGTTTACAAAAACCACAAATCAGACACAATTTTATCCCATTAAGGACGCATTTAAATCACTTTGGTATTCTTGCCATTCACTCTAAAGTGAAACAAACATTGATGCTGGGTTTGGTGTACAAAAAGTCTGGGTTGTTGATGCAAACACTTGTGTTTTTTCTTGCTACTTTTTTTGGTGAGACATTAAACGCTTAAAAAGCTACGAATACAAGGGTATTTAAAAATTGTTTAAAGCAGCAAGTGCTTGCACAGAATGTGATAAAAGTACCAGTACCAGTCACCCCTTGTTGCAATTAAACTTATTCATTGTCATGGGGCGGCTTTTAAGGAGAATAAAGGAATGAACTATACTGTTTTATTCCTTTTTATGGTTTTGCTTTAATAAAGACCATGATGTTCGTGCTCTTTGAACAAGTATCTCATAAATTTTATGCCCATTGAAAAGTGTATGATGTATAAAATAGCAGGTAGAATTGTAATTGAAGGGAGAAGGGGAATAAAAAGTCGGTAAAATGAGTATGATGTTCATGAAAACAATGCCAATTCAATCAGTATGTTTCCGTTTTGTTAATTTTTGAGGTTATGTCATTACCGCGTGTATGTATAGGACAAAATATTTCATCAACTATTTCATATAATTTATAGATATTTAATTTAATTTAAAAAGGTAATTTATACTTCAAAGAAATTAAAAAAACGCTTTATTTTGTAGTTTTCGCATGCATTTATTTTGTGTTTGCACTATTGTATTCTTTTGTGTATTTTCATAAACTAATGCCAGGTTAGTATCCTACCAGGATTAAGTAGCATTTTGTAATTTTAATAATCGTTCGCCGTTGTAGACATTGTGAACGTACTTATATGATAATTTTGCACGATATACATTTGCCATATGATGTTTTAGTTTTATGAGTCGCTCATTTAATAATAGATCGTCATAACTCAAAGAAATTCATTTTGAGATAATCGCAATTTAAGTTTTTGACTCGTTCTCACCATCGACAAAAATATCAGACTGCTTAAGTTTTCAATACAATTAATAAAATGATTCATAAATAAAAAAATCCATCTAAGAGAACTTTCATCAATTTTATATTAAAAGGGAGGTCTTGGACAAACTATGTCGGATGTTCGAATTGCTTTAAAAATATATCCGCTACGGTGTCATAAACTAAAATGTGACGTTGTTTGTGGAAAGAAGAATGTAGTTTTGCTGAATAAAATTTTTCATCAACACATTAACATTGCTTTCAAAAGTTTGTATACGTGTGATTATATGTGGCATAACCTATAAATGCACTGCCTACACCAGTGGACCAGTGGAAAATAGGGTTCTTATATTGTTGATACTTTACATGGGCGTGATACTTTCTATCCAAAGTAAATATTTATCATAGTGTTACTTGGTAACTGTAATAAGTAGCACCTTAAAATTTTGTCCAAATAACACTCGTATTTATTATTACCTTAAGGCACAGATTGAATTGGAAGAGTGGGCGTGGTACTCTCTCTACAAATGAAATAATTATTATCGAGTACCTAAGGCAGAGCCCGGCAAACTAGCGCACATGTGTTTTTGCTTTCCCACCACATATAGAAGAGAAACAAGAAAAAATCACGGTAAAGGCATTTCGCCTATTTTGTATTGAATATTTAATACCTTCCAGCCCTAAAAAAGACCTAATTTTAGAATTAACGTAACCTTTTTATGAAAAAAACATTTGATAATTGTATAGAATATCGTGAAGAAATATCTACTGAACAATATTGAAAAAGAAAGGTATCATTTGTTGTTGCTGCTGCACTTGCGAAGCGTTGCAGTCCTTTTGGGCTAGCGAATCACACCGGGAGTAGCTAGTTATCATACTCGTATAAAGGTCGACGCTAGTATATGTGAGACTTATCAGATAGGAATGCTTCTATAGTAATTTACTGTTTCTTCGAACCGGCGACTTAATAAGTCCACACTTCTTTGAAAACCAAGTTGATTAAAAACATTAAGTTTAACGTCGAGTGCTACTGATCAATAATCGTCATTTTATTCATAAGCGGTAAAGACGAGAAACGAAAAATTCTAGGATAATTGTTTTTTTTTGCAAATTATTCATCTTCAATATAGTTGAACTAAAAATAAATTTTTAATTCTTAAATTTTAATAATGATACTAAATTAAGTTTAGCCAGTACAGAATTAAAGATACTCAGCCTTATTACGGTTGTCGAAAACGACATTCGAGAAGAGTCGAAGTCGTTAATGACTTTTTTTGGAACTATGTATGTAAAATTTTCGACTACCTAAGATTTTGTAATAGATTAAATATTACAAGACGTTTCCTAATTTTAAAAATTTTAAATATCACGATGCTGTCTGTGACAAACTGCCAGAACAATTAATGACGGTATCAAAAGTAGAGGTTATTAATAAAATTATTTTTAAAGTTATTATTGTTGTTATTTATGGCCACCAAATTTCTATTTATGTATTATCTTATATTTTAAGCTAAAGTTAAAGTTATATATTCAAATAGTTTTTCTTCTTGTCATCTAAAACAACAAATGTTAAGTTTAGCTGCACTTTCATCTTCAGATGAAGAAAATGAGTATACTGTGTCGGAATTGAATGCTCTAAGAAGACAAAAATCTAATATATTTTCTTTGCCAAATTTACAGTAAGTACCTACATTCCCATGTTTTTGTAACAATTACAATTTTGCATTCAGATTCGTTTGCATTTTTAGATTAAGCAAACCGGCTTTTAAATATGTTTTAGAAAAAATTACTACCCAACTATATTCAACATCATTCATCAGTGCCAAACGTATTGAAGTTGGCAGTAACAATGCGCATTCTTGCCAAAGGCAGTTATCAGAAAGGAGCTGGTAACGATTATAACGTTGGACTCTCGCAGTCGTCAATCTGCAAAGTATTTAAGGAATGCAATGCATACCGTGCTTTATTCTACCTGGATATCCTTTTCTACTGATGAAAGGGAAAAACAAACATAGAAGAACATTTTTTTTATAAAAAAAATGGCTTTCCCGGTGTCATAGGATGTATCGATGGCACTAATATCAAAATATTACCGCCAAGTATACGCGAACGCTTTAAATATTACAACAGGAAAGGGTTTTACAGTTTAAACGTAACACTGGTAAGTACATACATATATAGGACAAATCTAATTTGTTGGATCATATTTCAATGAATTTGTTAAAGGTATGCGATTATAAGCTGCGATTTAGGTATATATCTTCACACTATCCAGGCTCAGTATACGACTCACTAGTTTGGAATGCTAGTGAATTAAAGCAAATAATGAAGGATAATTTTATGAGTGGTGATAAAAATACTTAGTTGTTAAGATAAATCTAATTTATAAAAAAAATTTAAATAAAATTTGTTTTTCTTTATTTATTAAGGAGATGAAGGCTATCCATTGGAGCCATATTTCCTCACGTCTTTTAGGTCAGCTGGAGAAGCAACTCCTCAGAGTAAATTTAAGAGCATCCATTCTCAGAAGAGAAATGTAGTCGAACTAACTATAGGAGTTGTAAAGAATAGATTTCGCTGCAAATGCGTGTGCAGCTTTGCACAATATTTATATTAAATTAAAAAATCCACAATTTTATTAAATTAAAATACGATTGAAAACTTAAATTACAATTCATATTTCATTTTGTACACAATAAAAAACTTTTAACAGAAAAGAAAAACCAAAAACTTTTATTTGAAAAAAAAGCGAAGTTTAAGTTTTGAAATCATTTTTATATTCTTATAGTTCCATTTTGCGTCTTTTAATGTCGATTTCATTTGCTCTAAGTTTCAGAAAAACTTTTTTTGTTTGTTCTTTTTCTTTATTCGTTTTTGCTATTAGGACACCTTTTAAATTTAATTTGCCTTTATAGCAAATAAGCGTAAATTTATAGTCTCAGTCTAGTACGGATCAAAAAAAAAAAAAAATTCTATACATGTGAAAATCACGTTACTATCGACATTCTATTCTTTTAATAAGAATGTACATCCTCTGTATAAATTTAAAGCTTCTGCCTATAACGGTTTAAAAGGTAAGGCCATATAAAGCAAATTCACAGCCTTTTGGAGACACCCTTCAATTTCTAAATTTTCAGATATTTGTAAATATATCTCGAGGAACTGAACATCGACCTATACCTTCGTATAGCTAGTGATAAATACCGAACAGGATATTGAAGTATAAATGATTATCTTTTCTTTTTTATTTATTTGTTAATACGATGGCAATTTTGTAAAAGTCAGTTAAAAAAACGTATGCATTGCGTCTTTGATTATAACCTCACTTTTTTGAAAAAGAAAAATCGGCTCGCACACAGATTTTCCTCTTTCGAGATAAAGTAATTAATTGAATTTATTGTTTACAATTATTTTTTTAGCGCACATATTTGTTTGCCTACTACGATTGAAAATATAAAGCCGTATAAGCAAAATTCAGCTCACTATTAAAAGTTTTATTTTATTTTTTATAATTTTACACTGCGCAAATTTGACATGTCAGCTTATTAAAGTTAAAAAAATAACAATATTTTTATGAATATCACGTCACTTTCAAAACCCCCTTTAATTTTTAGCACTTATATATATCGGCTATATTAATACATCTTCACTACAAATCTCAAGAGTCTACCTATTACGGTTCCAGAGATAGAGAGCTGTGAAAGACTTTGATTTTGTTTTAATTTGGTCTTTACTGGTGCACAAGCTATTTTGCATTCGTCGTCCGAGTTCATCGCATAAATGCTCGATTACATTAATATCTATGCTTTGCGCATGTGTTTTCATAACCTTGGATAGCTGTAAAGTAGCCAAGGTAAAAGCCTCCGCGCTTCACAGTCTCTTTAGTATTCTTGGGACAATCGATTTCAAAAAAATTAAATTTTCTTTCGCCCGTGAAAAGTACCTGTATAATGTCAAAATACTGATAGGAAGAACCAAAATAACTTGGCATATAAATTTTACCGTGCTCCAATATAAAAAATCCTTCGAAATATGCTCCTGTTCAAATTCTAAACGATCTTTTCTATTTTTTCGTTAATACAAAGCGTCTTTCGAGCTATTCTGCCATTCAAATTGTATTTTATTAAGTTCCGTGTTATCGTTTTTGCATGAAATTTCTTTCCAAAATTATTTTAATTAATTGTTAATAATTAAGTTTTGGAACAAAAAAAAACAGAGGATCGTTTTGTACCGTACGAACTATACTTCTCGTCTTCGAGCTAAGCTTGTTTTTTACTGGCGCACGTTCTCTTTTTAATATCCTTTTATCTTTGAAATATCGCCTAATTATGGACTGTTGACTTACTTTTCATACTATTATACAAGTCTTAATACTTGCATTAGATTTTGTAAGAAAGAAATCTAATAAGAATTAATGTTACTGTCAAAAACTCCAATTAACATTATATTTCCTTTCTACATTATCACACTTCAAGTAGAATGAAAATTCCCAGAAAACCATATAAATCAGAAAGGAAACTTTACCAACTAATTTCTCATAGCTTTTGCGCTAATAAAAAGTACAAAAACACTCATTTACCATCCGAAAACCTTCAGAAATTAGGGCTTTTTTCTACTAAACTGGTTCAGATTAATTTGTTTCAAAAAAGACTATTTTTTGATAGCTTTTTCTCCTCTAAAAGAGCTCATCAATTTATTTTTCTGAAGATACACATATTTGAGTGGCATGTAGGAGTCATGGCGTGAGCAATTTAAGGCTAGCTCCGAAATAGCTCCCTAGGTGGTTTCTTCTAAGAGTTTTTTTTTATAGTGCTCATTTAGTAGTTGGCTGGGTTATGAGCAGCAAAGCAACCCTGATAAAATGAAAAACCAGAGTGTTTAGAAAAATTTTTTTTAAATTTTACGATATTTGCGATTTCACGTTGGGTCTTCTAAAGTTGACTGCTTAATTATACGCGGCTTATACAAAAATTGTAAAAATATTGTCATCTAATGAAAGCAAAAAAACAACTGACTACTTATAATACAAAAATAATAAGCGACGCACAAATACAGCGGTAAATCAAATGACATATTTGTTATGTAAAATTCTGTTAATGCCATTATCACATAATTTAATTGTGTATTAAAAACTTAATCACATTAACTTAAAACATTAAAAATATTTAGAAAAATAATTATTCATGATATAGAAAATTGTTAATTAAGTTTACTGAATGACTTTTGATGGGAGCCACTGTGTGTAGTGGTTGCCAGATCTTATTTTTGTAACAATATGTTTTATGTTTTGTTGTTCAGAAAGGCAAAATTAACTGAACTGTTTCAATCTGCTCGTTTAATTTGTAAAATCTTTTTGAAATGTTTAATCCCAATAGGATAGTCAGTAGGTGTTTAGATACACCTTCAGAGAAGAGGGTGTGGCTTATGAGTTTTTTTACATATAAGATGTACGGTTTAAAAACTTATTTTCCCCGTATGGCTTAGCGAATTTATTACTAAATCTTTCACAAACAAATGGTTTCTAAATAATTCTTGCGAAAAAAAACCGACTTCAAAACAAATTTCATCTGTCTTCTTGTAACAGCTCAAGTGTATGGCCACATAAATTAGGTTGCAGCAACTATAGGGTCACTCTTTAATTTCCAAATTAAAATTATATACTTGATGTTGTAGTAAATTTAGCAATCAGGTTCTGTGTATATTTCAACAGTCTGTCTGTAACGGTTCAACAGTTTGCCCATATACATCCGATTCTATCAAGTATTTAATTTATAATATAACATTTTTATTATTTTATTACTAGACATTCTGTCTAAAAATTAAAGTGTTTGTATACAACGGTTCAAAAAATACGGCCATATAGAGCAAATTACATTAATTTTGAGAACACCATTTAATTACTAAATTCAAATTATAAGCTTCATGTTATATCGGACTTAGCAAAACATGTCCCTTGTAAATTTCAGCTGTCTGTCTATAACGATTCAAAAGTCCGGCCACAGGCACCATATTATATCAACTATTGGGACACCCGTTATTTTCAAATCGAAATTTTATACTTGTTGTTATAGAGGAGTTCGTAATACCGGTTCTTTGTAAATTTCAACCAAATTAAGTGAACTATTGGCGCACCCTTTAATTTATAATTTTAAATATTATCAGCTGTTACTACAACGGCCATATCAATCGACATTGCGACAAATTTACAAGCTTGTCTATAACGGTTCAAAAGATAGGCCTCTATAAGTAAATCTATAGTAATTATGGGACACCCTTTAATTACTAAATTCAAATTATTAACTCGTTATATAGCGGACTTAGGTATACAGATCCCTTTTAAGTTTCAGCGTTGTGTCTATAACGGTTCAAAAGGACGGCCACACACTTTAAATTACATCAACTATTGGAACACCCTTTAACTTCCAAATCCATGTTTTATACTTTTTGTTATAGCAGACTAAGCAATACAGGTTCGTTGCAAATTTCAAGCGTCTGTCTACAACTGTTCAAAAGTATGGCCATAAACATCAAATTTAATGAACTATTGGCGCACCCTTTAATTTATAATTTGAAATATTAATACTTGTTATTATAACGGCCACAGCAATCGACAATCTGTCCAATTTGCAAGCGTTTGTCTAAAACGGTTCAAAAGATAAGCCCATATAAGTAAATCTTCATCAATTATGGGACACCCTTTAATTTCTAAATTCAAATTATAAACTCGTTGATATAGCGGATTTAGCAATACAGGTCCCTTTTAAGTTTCAGCGTTCTGTCTATAACCGTTCAAAAGTTTGGTCACATACACAAAATTACATTAACTATTGGACACCCTTTAATTTCCAAATCCAAATTATATATTTGTTGTTATAGCAGCCTCAGCAATACAGGTTCGTTGTAAATTTCAAGTGTCTGTCTACAAAAGTATGGCCATACACATTAATTTTATGAACCATTGGCGCACCCTTTAATTTAAAATTTGTAATATTAATACTTGTTACTATAACAGCCATAGTAATCGACAATCTGTCCAATTTGCAAGCGTTTGTCTACAACGGTTCAAAAGATAGGCCCATATAACTAAATCTTCATCAATTATGAGACACCCTTTAATTTCTATATTATAAACTCATTGATATAGCGGACTTAAAAATACAGGTCCCTTTTAAGTTTCAGCGTTCTGTCTATAACGGTTCAAAAGGACGGCTACACACTTGAAATTACATCAACTATTGGAACACCCTTTAACTTTCAAATCCATACTTTTTACTTTTTGTTATAGCAGACTTAGCAATACAGGTTCGTTGTACATTTCAAGCGTCTGTCTACAAAAGTTCAAAAGTATGGCCACACACATCAAGTTTAATGAACTATTGGCGCACCCTTTAATTTAAAATTTGTAATATTAATACTTGTTACTATTACGCCCATAGCAATTGACATTCTGTCCAATTTGCAAGCGTTTGTTTATATAAAAAAAGCAACATTCAGCCGAATTGTATAACCTCCTTCTTTTTTGAAGTCGGTTAAAAAAGAATATGTTTTCTGAATACATACGTGCATTGGGAATCAATTTTATTAGTGACTATTGTATTGTAAAATTTTTTAAAAGAGTAAAACACATACTGCGATATACTAGTGAGATAATAGCTTTTATGACCTCTTCTGCACTCGGGTGATAGGCTTAAGCATAGACTCGAATGCGAATTCTATTCTGTTTTGTTCAGATGGAATAAATAAATCTTACATCGTATTATACATCAAAAATGCTTGAAAGTTTCTTTAGGGCTAGGAAAAGTTTATTAGAGCATTAAACCTCTCAACGAGTTTCAATGCTAAGTACATCAAGAGCTACAGGATTCCCTATAAAAGCCTTTGTAAAAGAAAACAATTTTGGGTTTTTTTTAAGAAGAAAAAAGAAACAGGTAATGGGACAAAACGGAGCTTTGCGGCATAATGAAATCTCATCTTTAATGTATTATTTGCTGTGAATTAAGGTCTATTTATACTCATCCGTTTCGTATTAATGCTGTATAAATTCTGCATCAGTAAAAATCGTTGTACGTCCGGTATTTTGAGCGATATATTTTATGGACGATGAAGAATACTTTTTGCAATAGCTATAGACGAAGAAATTGATCAAAAAGGCGAAAGCGGGTTCATGAGGTTTAGACAAATCAAGGAAGTAAAATAGATTTACTATATTGTATAACGAAATTCTTGCAAAAAACCGACTTCAAAACAGATTTCATCTGTCTGTCTGTCTATAACGCTTCAAGAGTATGGTAACATACATCAAATAACAACAACTATACGGAAACCCTTTAATTAAATTAAAATTATATACTTGCCGTTGTAGTAGACTTAACAAACGGTTTAACAGTTTAGCCACATGTGTACGTCATATTACATCAGATATTCAAACACCCTTTAATTTATGATTTTGAATATTTATACTTTTTGATACACCAGACAAAGTAGTGGACATTCGGTCTAATTTAAGAGTGTTTGTGTGTAACGGTTCAAAAGATAGGACCATATAGGTCAAATTACAACAATTTTAGGAACACACTTTAGTTAATAAATTCAAATTGTACACTTGTTGTTATAGCACGCTTAGCAATACAGAGTCCTTGTAAATTTTAGCTGTCTGTCTATAACGGCTCAAAAGTTTGGCCACGTACATCAAATTACATCAAATATTGTAACACCGTTTTAAATTTCAAATCCAAATTTTGTACTTGTTGTTATAGCGGACTTAGCAATACAGGCTCTTTGTAAATTTTAACCGTATATCTTCAACTTTTCAAATTGTGGACATATGTATACATCAAATCAAAAGAACTATTGGGGCTTCATTCAGTATATGTTTTTTTTTCAAAAGATATGTCCATATACGTCAATTTTAATTTTTGTTACTTATTGGCACACCCTATAATTTTCACATTTTATATTGGTTTTTGGTGCCATGCTGTGAAATACATAAGTCATTAAGCAAGAAATTAAGGGAAAGGAAGTTTACAAGAACCTGTAGTAGAATGTTACATTAGTCGAATAACCAGTCAAAAATCACTAAGCAGAGGTGTTTAAAAAAGAAACCAAAACCATCCATGATCTGTTTTAGTATATTCTTCCATACAAAACTATACGAGTTTAACCAAGAAGTTAAAAAATGATACATTTTATATACATTTTTATTTTTGTCGTGTCTTTGACAATAATCACTATAATTGGTTGTCATTGTATAGCAGTCAGCGTGAGCGCTTCTGTTGTTGTTATAATGATACAGGTACAAACGTGCTAAGAATTCTAGGTGAAACGTGTAATGCACTAGATTTTCAAAAATAAATTTTCCATTTAGTTATGCTGGGGAAAATGGCAAGAAAGGAGGAAAGAAATATGTTAAGATATAAATACAATTTTCATAGCAATTAATTATACTTACTCATCTTCTATTTAAGTTACTTAAAAGCAAATTGGAGTTCCTGCTGTTTGCTTGCAATTAAAGAGATATTAAATCATATATTTTGGGTGTGTGTGTGAATATTATAGTTAAATGTCAACACTGTTTCCTTACGTCTGCATGAAAAACACGTAAGTATATCTGTACTCGTAAGCATACGTTAAACGAGTGATAGAATTATTTGTTAAAATTAAAAAAAATATGCGATTAGTCACGAATTTTTTCTTAATTAAATCTGATCTGAATAATAGAAAACTAGATAAATTTTTAAATAATTGAAATTATACAACTTTGTTCATAATAAAAGGTGGCATGTTAAAGTGTCCAAGGTCATAATGTCCACTGACATAACTGACATAACGTCAAAAGTGACATAATGTCATGAACATTGTGTCGTTGTTAGTATGGAGATAGTTTCACTTATAAAAGTATTATAACGTTTGCACTTAAAACAAAAACGGCTTCGCTTGCAAAAGGTTTCTTGTACAGACGGGCTTTGGACTGCCGCTTCGCATACCAAGGATTTGCTGCTAGCCAGTTTATAAAAATATACATATAATATCCATGGATGTTACGACTCTATGTTTATGGACATTGTGTCCTTGGACACATGACATGGCACCAAATAAAACCTTCAGCTCCCTTAACGATTTAGTTAAACGATTGTTTTACCTTTCATTGGTTAATAGGGAACAAGTGGATGTTTAACAACCAGCCTTATTTGTTATTAAACGAGAAAGTCTGCCAATGAATCGACCTTTCGCTTTAAGATGGATAAATTAGTCTATATTTCTGTACACATCTTGGAATCTGAAAGAAAACGATTTAAGACAGCATTTTGTGCTCGCATGCTTTCTAATGTAACGTTTAGACACGAAAACATGTTTAACCACGAGTCCTATTTGAAAAAATGTTGATAACACGGACTTCAATAATTGTGGATCAGTGACTATATCGGTTAGCAATTTTTCAAAATTGATTATGACATTGTTATTTAAATCAATGAAGAGCCCTTCTATTGAATAATAAGAAAGAAAACATTGATCTATTTTGATTGCAAAATAAAACCGGCTAGGATATCATTTTAATTACTTAACTCTACATACGTGTGTTAACAACACTGTTTAACAACTTCTGTGTTCTCCATTTTGCTTAATATTGCCATACCGCTCGAAAATACGATTTCTATTTGTAGGCTAGTAAAAACGTTGTTTTTCGGCGAAAAGATCTGGTAACTTGTTTTACTTGTTTCTTTTTAGTCCAATCTATATAAGCGCGTAAGCAATAATCTATATGTATAATAGCTCGGCGTCAACGGGGTTTGTAAACTTTTAATTTGTATTCTTGTTAATTTGAAAATGTTTATACAAATTCCGAAATCGCAGCAAATCTATGGTTATTTTCTATACTTTTCCCTTTTTTTCATAGTGATGGAATAAGATATTACGAATGAAAGATTTTTTGATTCTTGTAATTTATTTAATATTTTAGCGTCTTTCTACAGTTTTGGAGATTAATTTTTATTATTCACCCCTATCGCGAACTATTTTATACGTGAAAGTTTTTCACATTTTACTGAAAACAAAATTCCCCTTATCAAGAATGTTTTCTTTTTGCGTGAAATGTAGAATTTTTTCATTGTTTTGTTCACTTTGATTTTAATATTGGAATTCATAAATAAGTAAGTATTTGTCATCAAATTAGAAATTTTAGGTTGGTAAAAAGTAATTTAAGAGAAAAAACGGTAAATAAACCTCAAAGAAACAGCAAGGTAACAGGTACATTGCCTCTATATATGTCATATTATATATACAAGCTTTGGAGATCCGTAACGTCTAGTCTAAGGGTCAGCCCAAAATTTTTTACTTAACTTTTTTTGCTTAAATTTGCATTTTTTACCCCGTAAACAATTTTTTTTTATTTTTCAAATAAAATTCAAGTTGTGGAAAAATTGTTCACGTGTAATTGCCGATATCAATGTTCTGTTCGGGTGGAATAAAAATTTCACACGAATCAACATTTCACTTTTTGTTCACGATAGGGGTGTTTATATTTTTCTTTAAGTCGGTTTCGTATTTTTGTTTTCAATCTAATATATTTTTATGTTTTCCGCTCTTCTTTTGAATTTTTGAAATTATGAAAGGTTAAAAATTAAGTTTATTTTTTTTTTTTTGCAATAAGAGCTGAAGTAAAAGTAAAATTAATTTTTTTTGAAAAAATCGTTTTACACTTTTAAGGCCAGGATTCACTGTCATACGAATTAATCACACAAAAATCTGACAGAATTCTGTCCTACTTTAAAAATCGTTTTAAAATGGCGTCGCAGGTGTCACACTATTATACAAAAACGAAGCAAAAACATATGGTTTTAATATTTTGCTGTTTTTTCTCCTCATCATCTTATAAAAATCATCCCTGATCACGTGGAGAAAAATATTTTATAAATTTTTTCAAAAGATTATAAAATCATACAGATCTGTCAAAAACTCTGTCACACACATACACTTTAAATCCAGTATGATAGTGAATCCTGGCCTTTAGCAGTTTTTGCAAATAATTTCTATATCCTTAGTATAATTTATGGTTTGTTGAAATAAAACATTGTATTTTTTATAAAAAAAAATTAATCTCTTAATTATAATTTGCTAAAAAATTACCTATAATTTTTTTCGTGATGCGTTTTAAGTGAGTTTTGTTAAATTAGTGACTTTGTATTTTTTTTAACGATTTTTTATTATTCAATTTCTGCTTAAGCCGCATTTCAGAAAGTTTATTTTTTATAACCAAGTTTCCTACTTCGAAAAACTTTTAATATTCTCAGCGGTCTTTTAAAGACTTTCACTATTTATTTTATATTTTAAAAATTTTCGTTTTTTTAATAGTCATTGTGTTCTAACTTAGCAATCTTTATCTTCACAGCGATGTTTTGTGACTTTCTTTTTTAGTTTTAAAATGAAAAAAAAACAACCCTTGTTGGATGAAAATGTTCATTTGTAAATCTAGGCTTTTTTTGTTTTTTTTTTGGATCTTGTGAAATTAGCCTTATTTCGACTTATAACAAATGCTTTAATTTTTTTTAACTCCTTAACAAAATTTAAAATTATTTTTTGTTAGCGTATTTCTTAAAAAACTGCTTTTTGCTGTGAAGAATTCACAAATATAAAATAACCTTAAAAAGTGTTTTATGAATAAATTTCCATACAAATTTGTCCTTAAGTACAGTTTAAATCTATTTTATTATTTTATGAATATGGCAGTTAATTTTTTATTATTAATATTTATTTTAGTTTTAAATATTAGATCAGTTGAAGTAAAAGTGATTGTAAAATTAGAAATTTGTAAAACTTAAAATTTTTGTTTTTTTCTTGTGGAATTGCATTTTTGATTTATAGTTTAAACAGTGTAAATTATGAATTTTCGATTGAATTATCGTTTGTTCACTGTTTATAGAATATAAAGATGTTTTATTGGTCTTTTCCTTTGTCACGCACATGAATCTATTTAAACACACGTAAATCATCCCTTTTTATATTTTTTGTTTATTCAATTACGAAACAAATTAAGATCCTTAATATATAAAAGTAAATTTCAGTTTTATTAAGAAAAACTGTATGAAGAAGAGGAGATTTGAAAACATCCTGCCTACGTTCGCACCTTTTTTAATACAAAAATTTCAAAATGCTAATTTTTAGTTGGTGCTTCATAATTTGTGCTATGCGCCTCTTTGTCTGTCTATGTGGTCTGTCCGTCCGTGATTTATATTGCGTCTTTGCCACTTTAAGAGGATTTTCTTTATGGAAAAAGATAAAATCATTTTGATAGTCAACGTCATCTTCATAATTCATTTCTTTGCTTTTAAATTCATCCTTGTAGGACGTCCCATAAATTACTCTAAAATTTTCGTCCTAAAGTTTTTTACACATTGTTGGTTTTTAATTTTTTTTACATTTACTGTTTAATTACAGTGACTCAAAAAACCGTCTCAATGTTATGCTAGTGTTAACATATATAAGTACAACAACAAAACTACAGTCTCAATCTTTTTGATATTTTCTCCATTTGCTTATTGCTCTTTTGTTTATAATTACAATTCAATATATTTGTTGTAATATGTACCGTTATCTAAAAATAAGCAAAACAAATTTAGAAGTCATTGGAATAGTTTTTTGAGTTTACTTTATTTAACTAATTTTTTGAATTTATAAAGGCTTAGTATTTTGTATAGCCCCCTTTGGCTTTAATAACAGCATCAATTCGGCGAGGCATACTGTCGACTAAATTTTTGCAAATGTTTGCGTCAATACCAATCCACGTTTCTCGTACATGTGCCCACAATTCTTCCAGATTTCCAGGCGTACCGACAACACCTCTTTTGAGAACACCCCAGAGATGTTCGATGGGGTTAAGATCGGGTGACTGGGGCGGCCAATCTAGAACATTATAGCGGTTGTCACTGAGCCATTTTTTTGTAAGTTTTGCGGTATGTTTCGGGTCATTATCCTGTTGGAAAACGATATCCTCCTTCTGTAATCCGAATTTTTCTGCAGCTGTAGGTAAGTTAGTGCTTAAAATATTTACGTAGGTTTGAGCAGTCATCGTACCAACTATTCTGTGGACTGTCCCAACACCCTTAGCTGTCATGCAACCCCATACCATCACGGACCCACCGCCAAACTTTAAGGTCGGTCTGACATCTTTCGCTTGCAAAGTTTGTCCTGACTTTCGCCAACACCATTCCTTACCATCTGACCCAAGACGATTAATTTTGGTCTCATCTGACCAAATAACATTTTCCCAGTCCTCTGCTGTCCACGAAGCATATTTTTTTGCAAAATCCAAACGGATTTTTTGATGCCTTTTTGTGAGCATTGGCTTTTTCACTTTGGCACGTCCTTTCAAGCCAGCTGCTCGCAAAGTATTTCTAACTGTTTCAACCGATACATGAATATTTTCATTTTCTGCTAGTTGCTTTTGGATTTGAACTGCATTTTCAACTTTTTGCTGCCGAAGATCTCTTAAAATGCGCCGTTCTGTAGTCTCGGATAAAATCTTTTTTCTGCCTCCTCGTGATGGAAGTGGTAAATTTGGCAACGACTTCCGTACTCTACCCACGCTGGATTTGGAAATATTAAGAAGCAACGAAATTTCACTACAACTTTTACCTTGACGTAAAAAATGGTGAATTTCGTTGACTTTTGAGGACAGCAATGGACGAACCATATTAAACTTAAAAATTTGTTAAAAAAGAATAAAGCAATAAATTTAAGTTTGTCTTACTTATTTAATTATACTATTCAGCCAAGAAAAATAAATTCCTAAAATTTTACACTTTTTTTTAACGAAAAAACACGTGTAGCTTCCTCAAGTAATTAAACTCAAAAAACCATCCCAATGACTTATAAAACTTGTTTTGCTTATTTTTAGATAACGGTAAATATTACAACAAATATATTGAATTGTAATTATAAACAAAAGAGCAATAAGCAAATGGTGAAAATGTCAGAATGATTGAGACTGTAGTTTTGTTGTTGTACTTATATATGTTAACACTAGCATAACATTGAGACGGTTTTTTGAGTCACTGTATGTTTTAACAAAAGATTTTAAGTGTGCAATAATTTAGAAGAAACGCCTGTAAGCGGTGACTGGCACCAAAAGCACCCACAATTTAATAATTGTTAACAGGAATAACGCAACTTATATATATATATATATATATATCTAATTTGTTAATTATATTTTATTTAATTTTTAAGCAATAGGTCTTTTTTATTTTTTATATATATTTTCGATATTTCGATACTCCATTGTATAGCATCATCAGGAAAACAAATATTTATTTAATTAACAAAAAAAAAAAAAAACAACTAAACGTAATAAAATTTTTTTCTAACTAAGATATTTCAAAAACAAAAAATTTTTTATAACAAATACAAAGTACAAAAATTATTTCTTATTTACTAAATGTCTATAAATCTGAGCTACATTATCTGTGTCTGCCTTAAAATTAATTCTCTGTGCTGTTGGTGTATTAATAATTTGTGTACTCGTATCTCTAAAATATAACGTCTTTTATAATTGTTTTCTATATTTTTTACTGAAACATTTTCAAAATTGGGATAATGATTTAATCTGGCACAATGAGACGATAATGCTGTTTCTTGTAAATTAATATTTCTATATCTTTGATCAAATTTATGACCAGCAATTCTAGTTTTTAGTTTATTTTTCGTTGTTCCTATATATACTTTATTACAAATCTCATTATGGTTTCCGCTACATGGAATTTTATGGACTAAATTTGATAATTCTTGAATTGGTATTTTATCTTTAGTTTTGCTAAATAACCTTTTTAATGTGCAGTGGGTTTTGTATGCCATTTAATATTTATTGCAATCAAAAATTGTTGATTTCACTAACCGTTCTGATATTCCTGGTACATAAATTAAAGACTTAAAAATCATTGGCTCCATTATATGTCTTGTAATTATATTCATTCTATTTCTATACTGTCTTATTAATCTATTAGTAAGATAAATAGGAAATTTATTATCATTTAATACATTTCTAATTTTCTCCTTATTCTTTTTATGAAATTCAATATAACTTATCGTAAGTATCCTTTCTATCAAATATTTAGCTGCATTTATTATAATTCGTTTACTGTGTTTAGAATAAAAGTTAATGATTCTTCCAGAAGCTGTTTTTGGTACCAATTTATTAATAAATTATTTCCACTCCTTATGAGTAAAGTATCTAAATATGGAAGCTTTGAAGTACATTCTATTTCTATTTCTGTAAACCTAATACAAGGATTAAATTCATAAATGTTTTAAGTAAATTATTAATGACATTTTCTGATATTATACAAAATAAATCATAAACATATTTGGTCACCATTATTAAATTAATACTAAGCTTTCCAATACATGTGTCTAGTAGTTTCCACTTTTCCTCAATTGTGCGTATTGCTAGATCAACAGGTATGCTTGGAAATAATGACACTACATCTAATGAAATTAACTTTTCATCATCTTTTATTTTTAGGTTCCTAATCTTATTTTTAATTCTACAGAATTTTTTATGTTATATTGAGAATGTTCAGTTATCTTTTTTTTGAATATTAGTTATATATTAACTTACTTACTAGCCGGCTTATCCCCCCGTCTATAAGAAGGGTTCTCAAGTTCATTTGTAATATTATTCCCAGGCACGGAAGATTCCAAAAGATTATAATGTCTTACCATCTCATAACCATACCAGGCATTCGCAAAATAATCTGGATGCAGTATTCTCACCCGTCAAGGATCTTATTGCAACCTTGCTGTCTGCTCAGAGTTTGATGTTTAGTTAAATTTGTAGCTGAAAAAACTTTACCTGAGAAAAACATTCTCCCGTACGAGGGCTGCTATATATATTTCTGGCCTGGCAACACTGAGTGCTGCCAAGTGCAATCTGACATTTCCATTGGAAAGTTTGTCATTTTTAAGCATAATGGTACTCAAAACGTTTTGACGTACGACCATTATTTGTGTTGTTAACAGTGACTTGAAAAAATTAATATAGAAAAAAATGGAATTAACTCGTGAACATTTTCGTGCCATCATTTTTCACAACTCTCGACGTGGATTATCACGACAAGAGTGCATTGATGAACTTGAATCTTTGTATGGCGATGAAGCACCATCCTATAGCACTGTGAAAAATTGGTATAATGAATTTAATCGTGGCCGAAGCTCGCTCAAAGACGAACTCCGTGAAGGTCGTCCAAAAACGGCTGTTGTGTCAGAGAACATTGATGCCGTGCGTGAACTCATAATGCAAGATCGACATGCGACATACCGAGAGATAGAGACATCCTTGGACATATCTTCCACCAGCATACATTCGATACTGCATGAACACCTGGCCGTAAAAAAGGTTTGTTCTCGTTGGATCCCGCACAATTTGAAAGTCGCTCAAAAAAAGGCTCGTGTCGATTGGTGCAAAGAAATGTTGCAAAAATACAATTGCGCTGCTTCAAAAGACGTTTTTAAGATCGTCACAGGTGACGAATCATGGATCTATGCGTATGAGCCCGAAACGAAACAACAATCGACCGTGTGGGTCTTCAAAGACGAGCAAAATCCAACGAAAGTTGTTCGCGGAAGAAGCACTTCGAAGCAAATGGTCGCCTGTTTCTTCGGCAAAACTGGTTATGTGGCGACTGTTCCGCTTAAGCAACGTAGGACGGTCACTTCTGAGTGGTACACTACAATTTGTTTGCCTAAAGTCATCGGAGAAATTCGAAAAACCAACAAGAGAAGACGAATCATTGTTCACCATGACAATGCGAGCTCTCACACATCGGCTCAAACCAGAGCGTTTTTGACCGGCCAAAACGTCGAATTAATGGGTCATCCGCCGTACAGCCCTGACTTGGCACCTAATGACTTCTTCTTGTTTCCGCACATCAAGAAAAAAAATGCGTGGTCAACGATTTTCGTCGCCAGAAGAAGCTGTTGAAGTGTTCAAAAACCATGTTTTAGAGGTGTCTCAATCGGAGTGGAAAAAGTGCTTAGACAACTGGTTTGAGCGCATGCAAAAGTGTATAAATCATGCTGGAGAATACTTTGAAAAACAATAAAACCATTTTTGATTATAAATATTCGCATTTTCACTATTAGGCCAGAAATATATAGAGCAGCCCTCGTATGTTAAAATACTACTTTGCTAAGAACATGTGAACTTAAAAAATTATTTATTTATTTCCAAAACATTATATTTCTGCACGCACCATTGTTCGTTTCTTTTATTTTTTATAGAAAATAATTTCATAGAAGCCTTTGAAATTGTGGCCGCATTTGACCTTGTTAAAAGTAACAGAAGCATGGGAAGTCCTTTTTGAGGTATTTAATCACTTTCTTAATACTACTACCCAGATATATAATTTGTTTTAAGGCATATTATGAAAATTTGATCTGGTGTATAAAAGTTAACTCTTGCTCCGCAATTTTTTTAACAAGGAAAAAACATGCATTTTAATGCAACCAGTAAATTGCATTAGTTTTTCAATGGAAAACTATATCTTCAAGCAATGGCAATACATCGAATACTCAAGTTGCTGCTGACATAACTAGAGTAAACGAAAAATTTGTTAATCGATTTTGAATTACACTGCAAATAATAACGTGTGGCTAGCGAATAATCACCCTTATTCTGTTTGGCATCGGCAACATCGTCAATACATATTTGGTATTTCCTAACAGCTTAATGTCGACGTTGCCTGTTTATCGATAATGTCAAAAAGAAATAACACACATACCTAATATTTGAATAAGTTTATTTATTTGTTTACTATTTATCTGACTTAAAAAAAAGAAGGAGGTTATACAATTTGGTTCAGTCGTTTCTGAACCGATTTTGAAATAAAAATTAGAGGGTGTCCCCATACAACATATATATTTTTTACGTGTATAATGAACTGTAATGGGCACTTCTGTAAAATTTTTAATGACTGCATATTACTATGGCTCCCAAAAACAAAGAATTGTAAAAAAATAAATCTAAAAATTAAAGGGTGCCCCATAATTGATGTAAATTTACTTATATGGGCCTATCCCTTGGACCGTTATAGACAAATGCTCGAAGATTAGACAGATTGCTATGGCCGTTATAGTAACAATTATTAATATTAAAAAAATATAAATTAAAGGGTGCACCAATAGTTCATATAATTTGAGATATATGGCCATGCTTTTTAACAGTTGTAGACAGACGCTTAAAATTTAAAACAAACCTGTTTAGCGATACAGGTTTGTTTTTATAGCGTCCGCTATAAGAGCAAGTATAAAATTTGGATTTGGATGTTAAAGGGTGTCATAATAGTTGATGTAATTACAAATTTGTGGCCGAACTTTTGATCCGCTGAATGCTGAAACTTAAAAGGGACCTGTATTTTTAAGACCGCTATATCAACGAGTTTAAAATTTTAGTTTAGAAATTAAAGGGTGTCCCATAATTGATGTAAATTTACTTATATGGGCCTATCTTTTGAACCGTTATAGACAAACGCTTGCAAATTTGACATAATATTGCTTGATATGGTTGTTATAGTAACAAGTATTAATATTTAAAATTATAAATTAAAGGGTGCCCCAGTATTTAATTTAATTATGTATATGGCCAAAATTTTAAGCAGTTGTGGACAGACGATTGAAATTTATTGAAAATCTGTATTACTAACTTCGGTATAACAACAAGTACAATAGTTGATGCAATTTGGTGTATGTGGCCGAACTTTTTAACCGTTATAGACGGACACACACAAAGAAAAAATATGTTTGAGGTAACCATAATCTAAGAGCAACATAATATGGTTGCATTATATGATTGCTAACAAAACATAGTATTGTTACATTTTCAACCATATTGTTGTCCAAAGTATAAACATAATTATGTTCAAATATAGACATTAAATGGTTAAATTAAAATATAATAATATATATATATAATACGGCTGAAAATGCCATGTTATATAATTGAATTATAATATATTCTCGTAAGTGCAAAATTTTCCTGATATAAAAAACTGATTATTGTTTTATTCATTAACAATTTTCAAAAAATTATTTAAAAACATAAATTCATAAAAACATCAATTATTTGCTTAAAATAACAAATAAATGATTTCACAATTATACTTCAAACACAAAAATAAAGATTTATATGCTTACAACACAAACATATTTACTTCAACTTGTTTAAATTTTTTGGTTCCCTTTTTATTTATTTTCATATCTTGCATATTATTTTTAATTACTTATTTTATACATAAATTTTTATTTATTTCAATTTCATTAATAATAAAAAACAATTCCAAATTTTAGCTACCACAAAAATTACTAAACTGTCAAGTCCTAGAACAAAATATTTTTAAGCGCAAACATTATTCTGTTGCTTTCAACCATACTTTGATTAATAATAAATTTTGATTAAATATTTTATATTATTTTTTATAAGTTATAAAACTTTGGTTGTGGTTGAATTTTTTTAAGTTAAAACCAACCATGTTGAATTTTTTTGTGTACAGTAACCATATAATCGTTAAAAGTTGACAAAAAAATGTTTATCGTGACTAAAGTTTTGGCGAAAACAACTATAAGCACGTTCAAATATGACTTCAATAAGTTCCCATTCACTGGTACTCCATGAACAATACCCTTATGGTGGACTTGCTTTTAGAACTGAATCTGATTAGTTTCCAGCTGCTTAAATATACTGTCTCCAGTAGCTTTAGATTCTATTTTGTTCGTAACTATCTTTAAAAAGAATTTTGTCAAATATGAATTCGTAAAGCACTTTATACCATACCTTTTGCAATCCATCACTCGTTCTATTTGGTGGACGAAGTGCATTCAAAGCGGTTGCAGTAATTTGCCACTGTTCCTTAAAATTAGGAGGCTCTTCGAAAAGTAAAGGTTTTTTTCCCACTTATTTTTCAAATTGGTTGGAGTGGATTGGTAACCTTCAGTTTCTCCATATTCAATTTTATTTCTACTATTCTTATAGTTTATTGAATTTTTTTGTTTGTGCACGACAGCAAAATTACAGACGACAATATAAACGGCAATTCGAGACAATATCAACGTCACATTTCCTTACAAAATGCCGAATTCATATTGCCAGTCATCGATAAATGGCAATATTGACAACGAAAATACCGATTTTCAAAAAACGATTAAAATTTGCATCGCCTTCTATTGCCGACGCCATACAGAATAAGAGTGAATTACATCCAAGTTCAAGAATTTCGCATAGAATACTGCGAAACTTTTTGTAGAAATGAAATGAGGGCTAATGTTTTCCAGAAAGTGCAACAGGGTTGCAACAACTAGTGATGTTTTCCAATACCATATTGTATCGTCATTACTATTATGAGTCTTCTTCACCCTTTCAAACATGTTGTGGAACTTGATGAAGAAAGAAAGAAAAAGTTTATATTTTCATTATTTTATCTTGATTATTTTTTTATGGAAAATATTGTTTTAAATGAAAATTGATTAATGTGCAAATTTTCAGTTTTTCTTTAAATAAAATTTAACTTTAATACTGATAACTTGAGCCAAGTTACAAGACGGTAAATGAAAGAACCAAAATTTCAGTCTCAAAAACCATTTTAAGATGTATGGATTGTAGTGGGATTTCATTAAACTTTTTATATGCATATCTCAACTTTATAACATTGATAACTTGTTTTAAGTTTCATAACCTTTGGTAAAGAAATACAAATTTAGGATGAAATATCGGGTTATATCGGCGGGTGTGATAGTTGTGGTCAATTTTGTGAAACGATAAATTTTACTTACATACTCCCCTTATACTATTTACCAAGAAATTTATAAAGCGATCTCACTGTGAGCCATGGGAGTTTCAATACTGTTTAGAAACTATGAAAATATTTCCAGTGTTCAAATAGTTGTCACGGGCTGCATAGTCATTCACTTTAATCTCACACACACTGCAAAATAGTTTTTGCGAGCTAAAGAGAGTCATCGGCACGCAAAAATAACATCACCTCTGGGGATGAGCGATCCCGTGATTTTTGTGGAACATCGTTACCAGTGAACCGTTCTTTTAAATAGTTATTTTTTAACGTACATGTTTTTATAGGAAATATATAGTACTATATAATATTTTATGCAAACGGTAATTATAATAGAAAAGGTATTTTGATCTCTACATTTTAAGCAGCTGTAAATAAATTTGCTCAGAAATAACACTGTAGCACTGATTGATTAAAGATTTAAAAAAAACATATTTTTTGTTTTTTTTTATTACAAAAACTTACATATGTTTGAAGTTTGGAAAAAAGAATAGCTACTGTTAATAAGTAGAAGCAAGAAAAAGCTACACAGATATGAAGACCCTTTGACATATGAAATAGTCAAAAGTGCCTATCTTTCACAAAGTTAAATTTAATTTAAGTTTGCATGTGTGCAAATATAAAATAACTTTTTTAACCCGGAACTGTTACTTGATAAACTTGGTCACTGTAGTGATAAGTGATTTTTTAATAACAGCGATTTATTCACAGGTACTAAAACATCGCTCATTTCTAATCACCTTGCAAATTGATTCATGTTTTGCAAGAAGAGTCTACCTCGACTAGCGCCCTCTACTGGCGTAGCACAACGACACATACTAAATGCTTCAATTTTTGTGTTTGTAATTTATAAAGTTTTAAGTCATGATTGAATTATTTGTTTTTATATCAACAAATATTCACACATCACCTTTAATATTCTTTTACTTTTTTTTGTTTACATTTATATTTAGCTAGTTTAGATAAACTAGCGATTAAAATTAGGGAGGACAGAAATTTTTCATGCTCCGCAAGTAGATTCAACCTGAGTCGTTTCAAAATAACATGCTTCGCTCTCAAGATTTTATATGGCGAGGCACGTGAATTCGCTCATGGATGGGCTGTGAATCATGAATGAGAGAGCGAAGCAAGAATAATGGGCTCCGTGGAAATATAGTATAACTGCCATCCCTAAAGAAATGGGGATGTCATTGCTAAATAAGAGCGTCAACTTAGAGTCTTTAACAGTAATGTTAATTCATTTTGTTTTATAAAACCCGCTGTAGAGATAAAACCGCTAGATTGCCTTGAAAATAACATTACTTTTCAACCATAACAAAACAAACCAAGAAGCAGCCAACTTCACTTTCTAACGCACTGTCAAAATTAGATTTATCAATTGCTAAGCGTTGACGCCGTGCTATTTAGGGATGCCTCATACATTTTGTATGTACATAAGAAATTTTTACAGAGATCTTGCGCTTTACGCGCTAATTTACGGAAAGCAGTAAGGGTTTGAAGGCCGTGCAACTCTGTCTGTTAAGAATGCAACCTTACACTCGATGTACCGACCTTAACCACAACCACCATGTGTACCCCGTAGGAGCCTTACTAATAATTGGTGACAAAAGTGGGGCTACTGGCTTCCGTGGTACCAGTTCATAATGATACTGGTCAGGCCTTCGACAGGCTAAAAACAGACCTGTATATTTAGATTTCGGTTCCAGAAAAACAGAGAATTGGTTCTCCTTTATATGGGGGTACTTTTTTGGTTTGGGGGAACCCCGACAATTAGTACTCCCGGTGGAAACTTTTAATACAAAATTAATAAATTTTTTCCTAAATTATATCTGATAATTTTAGGACCTCTTTTATTTAATGTTGAGAAAATTAGCACTGTGCTTCCTCGACATTTGATTACTCTTATTCAAACTAATAAATTTGAAAACATTTAACTTGAGGAAAATAATGGCATCAAATTTTGCTCACTATGACACGAGTATTAATTTTGACAAATGTTGAAATAAATTTAATTGTATTTACTCAATTAAGTAAAATACTTTTAATATTATTTTTGTTACAAATACTTTGTTGTACTGCATATGTACATATATGCAATATATGAAACAAACATTTGTTATATACTCAATAAATATATGCATTTGTATACAAAAAAAAAAAAAAAAAAAAAAAATAAAAAAAAAAAAAAATTAAAAAAAAATATTATGAATTTTTAAGACCAGGTGTTAGTCCATTTGAGAGTTGGAACAAAAGTCAATAGTTTTGAGTTTTTTCTATATCGTTTTCAAATGTTTTAAAAATATTTAACTTGGACATAAAATGTAGGTAAAAATATGAAACTTTAATAAAAAAAAATAAAATAATTGCTAAAGCGAGAAGAAGTTTCTATTAAAGACAGAAAGCGAAAATAAAAGAGCAAAAGAGATAGAAGAAGCGAGCCAGTTTTATTTATTACATTTTCCTTCTGCTTTATACCTACTCGTTGATAAAGTCGTTGTTGTAAAACTCATTGTTGTAAAAGGAGGAGCACAAGTGTTAAACTGAAGGGGCGTTATCTTTATGATTTTAATAAATTATATGTGCGCGTCATATCACCAGCCACTTTGTCTATCCCCTCGTCCAACTGTTCAACCATTCATATTTATATTACTTTATTTTGGCCATTGCCAAGAAAAAAAAAACTACAAAAAAAGACAATTTTTGTTTGTTGGTTTGTGTTAGAGGTTTATTTGAATTGAAGTCTACATTGCTGGAGTTGTTGCTGCTGTTGGCTTTCCAAGAGTACTTCGTACTTGTGTAACTTCACACCTTAATATTGCCTTAAACATTTTTTATTCTTTTAATTTTATTGTATTATTTATTCCTCTACATACATTTAGACTGCCAACATTCATATACCGTATTTTCCCTAAGACTTGCGCAAATTGAAATTCGAGTTGTGTTCCATAAATAAATTTAAAACGTTGTTTCTTTATACAAACGAACTAATTCATGTTGTTGGAAATTTTTGCACATAAAAACATTTTATGATATGATTACAAGAATTTTTGTAAAATGACAATTTTTAAAATTTATTAAAATACAAATGACCTTGATCTAAATTCAGTGTTTTGTTTTCAAGAAATACCTACACAAAAATCCTAATATTCAAAAACATTCTGTTGCTTTTTAGAGAGGAAGTAGTTTTTTTTTTTTTTGATTACAAAACTTCAAGTGATTTTCACACAATTTCTGTATTAAATTTTCTTTACATTCTTTTCGAAACACTGCTTTTTTCTTTTTTGAGATACATATCCATATATCTGATGCTGTTATTGTGGATCTAATTAGTTTTGTTCATTTCATAATTGTACTCGTATAAGCCATGATATAAGAATAGAAGGTAGTTCCACTTTCTCTTTTCGTCGCCATATTAACATTCTGACGTTTGCGTGAATTACGAAAATATGTGCTCCCATATAAATTTGTAAGATCCCGGTTTTCTGTTTTGTTTTTTCCTCTTACCTACATACAGCTGTGTGCAAAATAATAGGAGTGGTGACACATAATATTTACATAAGTTATGTTTTTAGTGTAAGTTCAAAAGAAAAGAAATACATAATAAAAAATCACAAACAAAATTTAGCAAGGCGAATTCATTATAAGGTGATAGCGGTGGCGTATTCATTAACTGCCAGTCCCACGATGTCGCAATCGTTCGTTCGTTCGCACAATTACATTTAAAACAACAACAAATTCTAAAAAATTGTTTTTGTTTTAAATGTAATTAAGCGAGCGAACGAACGATTGCGACATCGTGGGACTGGCAGTAATTTTCGCCGGTATTCTTACTTTCAAACTCCATATATAAAAAATTTATCTAACTATTGTACAGATTTTTATATATGGAGTTTCACAGTTAGGATACCGGCTAAAATGACTGAATTCGCCATCGATATCACTTTATAATTAATTTGCCTTGATTTTTAAATAAAATAAAATGTGTAAAATTTAATACACAAATTTAACAAAAAAGGATGAATTGCCTTTTTCCTGACTGCAGCAGTACAAGACGTTTCTGCAAGAATTTTGTAAGATTTTTCAAATTTCGAGCAATTTGATTTGCTAAATGCACCTTTAGTGTGTTCGTTGCAGTTTGGAAAAGATGACATTGTTATGAACAATTGAAATAAGTCTGGAAAGTGCTACTACGAAAGGAAGGAAAATATGGAATAGAATTTTTAATTTCGAGAGAGAAACAAGTAGAGGTAAAATAATACATTTTTTTCAAAGTAACGTCTTAATTAATTAGGTGATGAAACAAAAGTGATAGCTTGTCAAAATAACTTATATAAACACAGTTTGCTTAATGTACTTATTATTATTAAATAATTACATGAAAATAAAAATCAATCATTGCAATTTTAATTAATTAAGGTGGCTAATTCAGTAAAATACTTACTTTTTAATTATATTTTTAATAAGTTATAATAATAAGCTAATTTTTATTAATTGTCATTAATAGTTAAAAAGCTTTATTTCTACGCCATTTTATATTTATAGTAAATTCATTTGGATTTTATGTATATCTATTATAAAAATTACACATATTTTGTTAAATAGTTCCAAAATATTTTTTTCTTATTTATATCTGTGGCAACTCAAATTTTGTTGTTTACAAAAAATATATTTCAAATAGTTCCGGCAAACGTCACAAATTTTTGAAGTGGAACTACCAAAGTATATCTATATTAAGTATATGCAGGAGTTCAGGTGATAGTTTTGTTGGTGTGCGTGTTTATCATGTATTGTGTCAAAATTTGTTTACATTTATTTCAATTTTTATTTTGCTTTTGTTTTTTAAGTGTTTCTTTTCATTTTGATTATGTTCTATCAGGGATGGTAAACGAAATATTCAAATTACACTTTTCCAACTCAAGTTGCATTGAACATCCTTTTATTGAATTCTTGTTTAAATTTACATTGATATAATCATTCTCTTACTTTTTTTATAATAATTAAGAAAAATTCATATTAATTTTTTAGTTAGAAAAATGATAAAATGTTGCCCACTTTACCGTCTCTGAACTGTTTTTTGACATAATACATGATTTTACACAAACAAAATGCCTGTTGTTGTTCTAATGTTGTATTTGTTGTAGACTTGCATGTACTTGATATAGATATACTTTGGGAACTACCTTCTATTATAATATCATGGTATTAGCGATGCTTAAATGTTTTTTTGTCAGATTTTCCTTTTTTAATACAGTGCGCATAGTATAATTTTACCAGAAAGTCTCCTTAATATCTGTGGCAATAAGGAAAAAGTGCTTAAGTCTATTTTTTTGGTTTTGCAGGAGAGCAATTTTAAACTTTAAAGTTAATTTTTAAAAATTTAGTCCTATTCTGATGAGGGCAATCACTTTAATTCGGTCATTTATTAATTTAGGAATACATCATTCCACTTTTTGATAACATATATATTTAATTTAATGAGTTATTCACGATAACAAAACTTAAGCCCTTTTTCCAAACATGATAATAGAACTTCGTATGACTATTTTCGAAATAAGCAGCTTTTCCAAAATGATTTACTTTCAAATTTTGTCATATTTGAACATAAGAGATTACTCCACATTATTTTTATTTCAATCTAATGAGTTAAAATGTATACATACTTACATTAATACATGAAGTTGATTTAAATATTATATTAAATTTAAAATTAAAAAACACTTCGCGAACAGAAATCTGTCTTCCAAATTCCGGCAATTATAAATTAATAAAAGTATAAAAAGAAAAAAAAGAACACGCTACCATTGTACTGTACATATGTACTTAAGTTACATAAATTCATAGTTCTTTAAATACGTAAGTAAACAGAATGTAGCTTTAAAAAAAAAACTACGATATACACATCTTTGAATACATTGGATTTTTAATCTATTTCCTTTATATCATCTTCAACTAGATCCGGATGTATATCCGACATATCTTCGGTTAAGAGATTTTCATAGAATGAGTGAAAACATGGATCAATGAACGGGAGGATATCAATAAGATCTTTTTTCTTTTTTGAGGAAAATTTGATAACCGAAGGTAGCTTAGGTATTTCGTCGATTCTTGCTGTACTCACCCCTCTTTTTGCAACATTTAATACTTTGAAAGTCTCATCTTTATTTAATGTTGTTTTAAACTGAACTTTACCAAAACTTTTCTTTGAATAGCATAACCATTTTACGTCATTCCAAGTAAAATTTTCAGAGTTTGTATCTCTATTTCTCCATATAAATTTAGATTTAGAAAAAGAAGCAAAATACATGAAATCTTCAGAATGCATTTCAACTACATTGAATTTATTTTTGACGCCAACACTTCTTACAAAATTATACTAATCATGAGGGTGGTGTATCTTTACATTGGCCCTCTTTTTTTCGCTCTATCAAGGCGTGGTCCACTTCACATTCCATATGGGAATGGACCATAATGGAATGGAAATTTGTGCTCAATAGTTTAGATTTTATTGCTATTTTGTAAAAACGTGATGAACATAGTATTAAGGAGGAGTTTTTATTTTGCCCCACGCAAGAATCGCTATAAAAAATTACTTTTCTCACTTTTTTGTTTTGTTGCTCTAGCAGCTGTAAATGCTTGAGCAAGCATGAAGCAATTTCATTGCCTCCTCGTTTGGCCAATGCTTCATGCCACATATAACAATATGGGCTATTCGTTTGGCTATCATGTACCGTTAAATTAAATGTCCATAATTGTCTTTTATAGAAACTTATAGAAGTCTGAAGAAACGGGGTAGGCAAACACTGCTGCAGATCAAACGTATAAGATTTTACTGTTTCATTATTATTGGATAAATTTTTGTCTTCTTCCTTAGCTTTATAAGCTAAATCCGCTTTGAGATGATAGTCTTCCCGTTCCTTAGTGAGTTCTTCCAATTCAGAAGGATTGCTCTTTTTGGCAATATCAATTTTCGCGTTAATTTCATCGCATTTACTGCAAGTGTCAATTTTCGGTTTTTTGAATTTTATATTCATAGCTAAAGAAGAAAGGAATAAATATGTATGTTAAATGCAAATAATTTAATTTCGAAATAAAAATATTTATTTTACTTTTAAATACATCTAAGTATTTGCTGAGGCTGACTTGATTTCCTTCAGTTTTTTCGCAATATAGTTTGTACATACACGAAAGTGTAAGATCTGAAAGAAAGTATTTGTAGGATGTATCACGTCTACTGTAGTGGCTCTCAAAACAAGGAAAACTGTTTATATGCTCCTTTATTACTTCTATTTGAGATGATGTTAGCTTACTTGGGGGAGTGGATAATCCTCGATTATCAGAAAATGGAATATATGGATAATTAAATTTTTTCCTAACAACACATTTGATGAAACCATCAGTTTCATCGAAACATTGTTTAAAGCATTTCTGGCAAACATTTATTCTATTTTCTTCAACATTTACATAGTATTTGTAGTGATGTTGTCGCCGACGAACCATTTCTCTATGTAAATTAGAGCATCTTTTTTTGTCTTCGATGTCGATTAGTCCCCCAATGCATAATATTCGTTGATTGTTTGAACCTAACGCCCAATACTTATCAAACATTGCCTTTTGTACAATAAAAGGAATATTTGCTTTACACTTCTTGCGACAATTATTATAGAGAAGTACACATTTCTTCTCCCGTACAATAACACCTTTCCTAGTAACATAAGATTCACCTTTGTTACGTTTCTCTCTTATTTTTTTTTTTTTTTGTATTACACTTGCGTTTTTGCCCTGATTCAAATTACCATTAATCTCCATTCTCCTTATATCGAGCCCATCATCATTCTCACTGGTACCACTTGATTCACTTAAATTATAATTCGGATCACGCATATCATCGTCGTCATCAAAATCTTGGCCAAAAGTTAATACATTTTCCATTTTCGATATACATACATGCATACATAACTATGTACATTAATGGAGATTTTCAATATCAATATAAGTATATAATAAACAAAAACGAAAACCAAACTAAAGAGTATGAACTTACACTTCGGTGATGATAATAAATTTAAATTTTCAGTAAAAAAAGACAAAACTTTTATACTCGCAAAAAAAACTTATTGAGTAGTATATTGACCAGCGAAATGACTCATATATTACACAACTATTTTCTAAACTATTACTAAATAATTGCTTATGTCAGAACAGACTCTTACTTATAAAAGCAAAAAAATAGCTTATGTCCAACTAGTAACGATAGTTACCCATGTGCTTATTTAAAAAAATAGCTTAAGCCAAATTAGGATTAATAAAAAAAATTAAGTATTTCGGAAAAATAGCTTATGTTCAAATATTACATACGGGAGGCACACGTATGTTTTGGAAAAACGTCTTATATCTGAAAAAAATATTCCGGCGTTGTAGTTAGTAAGTTATGAAAGAAGATTTTGTTATTTGAAAAAATAGCTTGTAATTTTTTAAGCTTTTATTCCAAATGCGATTGCACATTGAAAAAAGATAAGCAAAAAGCAATTATGCTATAACTTCCTGAAAGATCGTACAAAATAATTGAAACTTTGCCCATGGGTACTTTTAAATATGAAGATTGCAAAGGTGCCATTAACTCAAATTTTGCTTAAGTCGACTTAAGCACTTATTCCTTTTTGCCACAGATATAATAACTAAAGCCTTTTCATTTTAAATTTAATATTTAATTATGTCTTATGTTTTTATTTATTTATTTAATTTTTTAGCACTTTGCTGCAGGTAAACGTACGGCTGAAACAATCCAACAACACAAAAAGCAACAGGCAATTTGTTACTACAAAATCTATGTTGTAAAAAAATATTGATTGAAAAAAGCAAAATAAAAAAATATGTATATTTGATGAACAAAAGTGGTTGTAATTTTTAGAATCTCATCTCATGCACCGTTTCATTCTCGTTCGTTGACCATTTGAAACTAATAGTAAGATTTCTATCATCCATCGTTTACCACAACAAGTTCATCGCCTGTAGTTTCTCAAGTAGCGACATAAAGTCTTAAAGTTCATTAGCGCAATATTAGGAACTCTGCTGAAACTCAGTATCAAAACAATGTTCTGGATATGATTGTGAATTATGTAAAGCGAAATTGTAAACTCTCTAAACGACGTTTTATGTTATATTCAGCACTTCAGTGTTAAAAAACGACCTTGAAGATATTGCCCATTCATCTCCCAATAAAAAACTTTACTTTCTCACATCACCGCCACTAACTACATATGCAGAAAGCACATAATCATCCACAAGAAAACCAACAAGAAATTATAAACGTGTTAACAATAATTTCACTATCTCTTTAAGTATACATATTTTGATTATACAGATCAGGAACTAAAAATACGGTTCCATATTGTACTAGTTTTCTAGTCTAGTCAAAACAAATAAATTTTTTTTAACAAATAATTTATTTTTGACAATTTTTTTTTACTACTGCAACGCAAGGCGAATCAATTACCAGGTGCCAAATTCATTAATTTTCGCCGTGAACACTACTGTCAAACTCCATATATAAAAAATCTGTGTACTATTTTTTATATATGAAGTTTGACATTTGTTTCTACCAGCAAAAAATAATAAATTCTCTAACGCTGCCACCTGGTAATTGATTCGCCTTGACTCCAGGCGAATTAATACAGGTGACCGCACGGCTACAACAATCCAACAACACAAAAAACAACAGGCAATTTGTTGCTACAAAATTATGTATGTTGTCAAAAAAATATTGTAAAAAAACAAACAAAATAAAAAAATATATTTGATGAAAAAAAGTGGTTGAAATTTTCAGAATAAAAAAATTATAAAAATTAAGTTACATAAAAATAAAAATACAGGAAAAGTGACCAAAATTCTTTTGTACCACTAGTTTGCCCAAATCACATGCATCGTTCCATTCTTGCACGTTGACCATTTGAAGACTAACATAATCTTCCACAAAAAAAAAAACAAGAAATTATAAATGTGTTAACAATAATTTCACTATCTTTTTACGCATATTTTGATTATACACATCAGGAACTGCAAATACGGTTCCATGTTGTGGTAGTTTTCTCTAGGAATTTCAATTGTTTGGTTTCTATTAGCAATAAAAAAATTAAATTGAAAAAAAAATTTAACAAATTATTTAGTTTTGACAAATTTTTTTGACAACTGTAATGTATACAGCTGATGGGCTTTTTCGCCCGTGCGTTCACCTGTATTATTTCGCCATGCCTTGACTGCAACATATACAGCTGATGGGCTTTTTCGCCCGTGCGTTCACCTGTATTATTTCGCCATGGGTTGTTGATTGTAATATCCCAGCTGGTTTATGGTTATGTTCAACGTTAGTGTAAAATTCCTAAAAAGAAAAAATTTTGAAATAATTTGAAAAGGTAAACAAAGATTGCATTTTATAAAATAATATTTAAAAAGCACTAAATAAAATATGAGGTATTTCTGCATAAGCAGGAGAAAAACAACCAACTAGTACAACATTATTTAAAGTAGCAAATAATGATAGAAGGATAAATTAAAGTCAGCTTACTGTTTAGTTTTCATTTACAGAATTTTTTAAAATAATGTTAAAATTAAATAATTTTCTACCCTACAAAATTTTCATGTGTGGTTTAAATCTGCCTGCAAAGTTGAAGTCAAATTCTTCTCTAGTTGTCAAGCAAACTGATGGTTTTTCATCCCACGATACAATTTATTTTTAAATTACTATCCTCCTTGTCTCCATTTATTTTCCAAAAAAGGATGTAGTTGTCCACTTTGGAGACCTGAAATTTTAAATAAAATATTGAGTTTCTAAAGTATTTGCCTTGCTCTACTGCTTTTTTTTATTAAAGAACTAACTAAATCTCTTTCGGCACAGTTTTGTAAACAAAACTCTACTTTTCGTCAAACGGCGCTACAAGTATTTTCTTAAAAATTATAATCCGACAACCATCGCTTAAAATAAGTCGGAAAATTTTAAAGTCAGGTTCACTGCATATTTCAACAATTATATTTATTTACGTTAAAGCTTTACTCATAATTGCCATCATCAGATATAAAATATTGTGCCGAATTTTCAATCAAATTGGCAAAGCTGTGGAGCTCAATTGATAGCTTATGTTTTTGGACAGTGTTTTTGTAGCTTCACTTTTATCCGTTCGCTCTTTACAGTTTTTCGTTACTCAAGGTTGACCACTAGCAATCGATTTTTTCACTTATCTATAAGTTTTCGCCAATTGTTACGCTACTTATTGGCTTTAGAATGATAATTACCGTCCTGATTTTCTATTACGATTAAGTTGTTGCGCGTAGGTTTACCAAAGATTTCAAATTCAATATATGCCTGTCTGTTGTTCTCAGTCTAAAGGCCCAACGTTTACATCACTTAAATTATATACAACAAAAAAATTTAATTTTAATTTATTGTGTTTGTTAAAAATGGACACTAAATATAAATTTTCTTTTTTCTACATTTTCTATTAAACTTAAAATTAAAAATTAAACACTGTGGGTCTTTATTGCATTTTTTGACGTATGAATGTATAACAAAAAGTACAATCAGCTGTTTACGTACTTAAAAAGCGATCAGTTTCGTACTTTGCTTAAAGAAATGACATTTGACGAAACTTTACAAAAAGTTTTCTTAAGTACATTATAGTTTGACACATATAATTTTATGCATTTGCACAGTTGTTTAAGTTTGCTTAAGTTATCTTATGCACATTATAGTTGGACCTTAACGGACAACTAAGCACAACTGGCGCGGATATCTGGGATTTTTAAAGGCATATAAACTATTTGCCATCATGGAGGCATGTATCTAGTTATGCGCTAAGGATACTCAGATTGGAATAAACCAACTTAGTGACTCCTCCGCCAATTCACTCTTTTAAAATTTTTTAGTCTTAATGCTTCTAGCATCACATTCAACTTTGGAAAGTCCAAACCTAGTGTACGTTTAGGTTACAAAAAAAAAAAACAAAAAAAAATCGGCATTTTAACGTTAGAATTATTTACCTTCATAAATTAGATTCATTAAAATATCACTGCAGTGTGGATTGTGTTTCGCTATTTTACCGTTATTTCAGTATCATATGCCCCATGTTTTCTTAAGTTCAACACTTTTGTTTATTATCATCCCAATCACTTGCGGTCGATTGTTCAATAAGTCGCGCAACACATTACAACAAACAGTTCATTTGCTGAATTGAGTGTAAGAATACTCAAACTAAATGTCCATAAACAATGCCTTCTCTATACTATATACGAATTTTTCTAATTTAGACATAATACATTTGAAAAGTTCGGATCATATCTCAGTGCTGTTCCTAAGAAAAGAAGTTAAACACTTTAGCGATTATTCAGTGTATAATTGGATTGATTGTCGGCTTTTAAACATGAAGATTATTCCTTTTCTCTATACCAAAAATTGCATTTGTAGATGTGTTCTTAAATCCTTATTTATCGGTAGAGTCCAGTAAACTTGAAAGTATACTTGCGTGGAGCTGTAGCTCGAAGCTTGTACTGCAAGTGGATATAGACTGGTATATACCAGTCCATAATAGCGATCAAGAACTTCTTAACCATTCTATCGTTGCTTTATAATGTCTCACAGTGAATCTGGAATAGTTTCTAATCAGTTTACCATAGCCGGCCACAGCCGTATGCTTGATAGAGTTCACTACAAGGTGTTGAAAGAAGCAAATCATACAGGCCTGATCAAACTGGACCCAAGTGGGCTGTGGTAACACGGCTGCCTGCCTGACCTACTTGTATGAATTTGTACATTAGAAAGGAAAGTTGTGTTGTAAATGGAGGTGAACTGGTATCGAAAATTCCTTTATTAACGATCAAGCACTTCTTTCACTTCGTAACCTTTCTTTTGTTGCTTTATACTGTTCCACGATGAATTTGAAAATTTTTTAAACAACATTTCCCCATCTCTAACTTACCTATTTAGTTAGAAACCGCTGCTTCCTGCAGCCAGCGCATTACTTGAGCCCAAGTTTTGAAGCTGGGTACCATCCAGTTTCCAGGGATGGTGCTATGTAGTGTCAAAGTTGGGTACCTCACCCCTGAACATTTTTCTAATTCAATTCTTTAATTTTTGTCTCATTTTTTAAAATTATACGTGGCTCTAAGGGCCCTGCCAATACCTACAAAATTGTGCTTTAATCTTCGTGAGTTATTTCTAAAATATTTTGATTCTGCCCCACTGTGCGCTGTCAAATAATATTACAAGGTGCTTCTAAATCTAAATTTTGGTAAAATAAATCTTCTGTTTTATATACTGACACTTTCAGGCCCTACAATAATAAATGCATTTGAAAAGGCGCTGAGGTTATTAAAATATAACGAAAGCGCTCTTTACACATAATTGCTAAGCCCCAGTTTACTCTATTAGAAATATTCTCTATGAAAATTATTAGTATAATGATCATTTTTAATAGCTATTTATACTTCAAAGGTTGATGTCTTGAACGTAGCGATTCTAACCTAAAGAACTATTTTTTAGAACCAGTACCGGTCCAGAATGATCCTCAATATTTTAAATTTGTTATTTATACGGTTATTCGGTCTACCTGCTAAGCAAGTTTGTTTAGTCCAACCGTTAAGTAATGAACTAACAAAATTTTTTAAATTTCGTGTTAAAAAAACAATCATTTGCCATCAATAGCACTTTCATTTTTTATTTTAAAACATACGGATTTGGTAAAAAAAACCCACAATAAAATTTAAATTAAAGAAAAAAGTCATTGAAAAATCTTCAAAGAAAGTATTAAAAAATACTCATTTAGATTAAAAAATAATAAATAAATCATTAAACATAAGAAGGTTCAAACATATTGAATGCTCAAAAAAATCTTTTAAACCTCAAAAATATCAACTCAAAAGAAAAATATATTTTTTGTTTTCTAAATCCACAAGAAGCTTTTCATTTATTTTAGTTTGTTGCATTTCACTTTAAATGACTTGTCAGTTTTCTGTTTTTTGCTTGCCTTGACATGCTTGAACATGAAAATAAACATCATTCCATAAAAATCGTTTTTATTTTTGTGAAAAAATATTATCCTTGTTTTTTCGCTGTTGTTGTTGTTGTAAGACTCGTATCAATAAACGTTCTTTATTATAACAAATTTCCTTTTTAACATTTTTATAAATTTTTTTCTGTGTATATAGTTCACAGTTACGTGCAATGAAATCTTTAAGGGAACAGCAAGAGCGTTAAGGCAAAAAAGGATATTTTGTGATTGTAAAGAAATTCTTGTGCATATGTTTGTTAGATATTTATCTAAATCTATTAAGATTCATATTCCACGCACAAAAGACACGTTTCTTTGTAACAAATTTCTTATGATTCTTTTGTTATTGTTGTTGTTTTTGTGCTCGTAAAGTCCTTTGAGTCATGTATATAAAGAAAAAATTGAAAATCCTAATACACTGTCTATAAAATGAGTTACAAACACTCTTAAGTAATAAATGTGCGTGTGTGTGTTTGAACATACCATAATGTTAAATCAAGTGTTAAAGACAAATGCTCCCCATATTCATATTCATATTTTTATTCTTTATATTTTCCTATATTTCTACTTAATATGTGTCTTCCTCATAACAAACCCATAATCTTAGACAATCTTTTAGTTATGTAATACGATGTTGCGAGAGGTGTTTCAATAGTTCTAGGAATTATTTAGTTTCTCCCAATTTAGAATTTTAATTTAAGCGTTTTTTTTTGTTAAATAATCGATTTTGATAAGAAATAAAATTTAAATTTATTTAAAACTAGATGAACCCGCTGTGCTTCGCTACCCCCCTCGTTATTAAATAAAATTAAAAGTATTTATATATTTACTTCAAAAAATGCCCAAGATATGACGATATTAAATTTTGGGTTATATGGGCGAGGCCACGCCCCTTTGTCCACTCCCAACTTTATATAGTCAAGAATATCCTATTGCGAAAATTTAATGACGATTGGTCCAGTAGTTAAGACTATATTATGATTTTTAATTTTTCTAAAAAGGGGCGGGGTCCCACCCACTTTTCTCCTGGTACGTATTACTAATTATGCCAATACCATATGTACCAAATATCGTCGACGTAGGTCAAAAAATGGCCAAAATATGGCGATTTAAATTTTTGGGTTATATGGGCGGTGCCACGCCCCTTTGTCCAATTAAAACTTCATATAGCCTATTATTCCTTCCAGAGTCACAGTAACATGCTGTGAAAATTTCAGGAAGATCGGTCCAAGGGTTTGGCCTCCTATAAAGCACAAATAAACAGCCAGACATTCATTTTTATATATATAGATAGATATAGTTAAAAGTAACAAAGGTTTGTATAAAAATTTTATGTAAATTACAGTTCTTATCCTCTATCTTCTTCATATATACATACATATACATATATATTAAAAGCTTTTTTGTCGGAAAGCTATAGCTGCCTAAACCAGTGGACCAGTCGAGAATGGAAATTTTTACAGTTTTTTACCAGATACGGAGCTTGTAAAATAGGACACTTTTTCTTTTAATACTTCACATAAGCGTGGCATTTCCCATATAAACTAAATATTTATCATCGTATAAATAGTGACAGTCAGAGAAAACCACTGAATTCAGGTCGGATAATTGCAACCACGCTGCATGTTCTTCCATGAAATGTAATATTACGTAGTTTTGTTCCATAGAGTGGGTATAAATGGCTTAAGCAAGAATAAAAGACAGACAGAGCATCCTTTTGGATTACCTACTTTTGTTTTCTAAATCGACTTTATAACTATACAACGACCATTTGTGCTACTTTTAGAAAATTCCTCGTGGTATCACTGGGTACAACGCGTTAAAAGTGGTACATGGTTAGATTGAACTAAACAATTTTTGATAAAATTCTCACCCAACGTTTTCCAACCAAAGTCTTATCACTATCCCAAGATAATATAGTAGTTTCAATCATAATATATTAATAAAAAATATAATATGTTAACTTTCTTAAAAGGTAATAAAAGTATGACGCTCTGCATTAAGAGCGCATTCCTTTGTGGCCGATTGGCCATTGAATTGCACTACGCATTACAGAGAAAATTCGTTTTTTAGCCGAACAGTTCGTATGTGGAATAAACTCCACGTAGAGGTCTTTCCTTCCACTTTCAATCTGCAAAAAATCAAATCAAATGTCCACAAGCACTACTCCTTCTATCCCCTATCTAACAGCCTAATTTCCTAGTACTGGTACAATGCATTGCATAAGTAGGGGTCATCCAATTTTTGAAAGACAACGACGGAATAAAGCTTTGGGTTGTGTGTGGACTTTGATTTCGAATATTTTTCGTATTCGTAGTTACAAAAAATAAGTTGGCCAAATTGATGATGTTTACAATGTTTACAACCTAAAGTACATAGATGCGAGGAATGCTGATGACGGATGTAGCGATCCAGAAAAATTTTAAAAAATCAAATACATTTTCCACTTTCCAATTTAATTAAATTTAATTTGAGAATAATTTTAATTTCTTAGTAGAAATAGTAGAAATTGCAATAAAAATGAAGTTAAGCCGAATTCATTAATTCATTTGTTATAATATCAAACAGTTCAACTTATAATTGTAATAAGTTAAAAATTAAAATTTAATGATTATAAAAATAAAACTGTAAGCTTAAAGAAACGCGGACTATAAATAAAACATAGTAGGACAAATACTAAAGTAAATAAAAATATATTAAACTGTTTTAATAACAAGTAAGGTTACTATATTCGCATGTGCCGAATTTTATATACCCTTCGTCAGAAATATTGTGTTAATAGTTTTTAGTTATATCTTGTGCATTTTCGGTTTTAAGTAAAATTTCCAATTCTTTTTTGCAAGTACAAATTTTTGCAAAAATTTATGTTTTTTTTTTAAATTTTCATGAAATTAAATATTTTGGTGGAATTTTAATCGCTTAGTCCAGATTTACACTATGCAATTTTTTAAGGCATTTTTTCTCAATTTTCTATTTAAGTTACAGCGTAAAAGCGATCATTAGCAACAGTAACATCCCCTGAAAACTCAAGCAATGCCATATTGCTTACTACTCCTGCTTCACAAACAAACAAAAATTTCATGCTAGTTTCATGAAAAATTGCATAGTGTAAATGTCGTATTAGTCAAATTCCAAATTCTTTTTATTGTAGAGTTTTTTTTTTGCTGAATTTTCGGTTTTTAATGAAGTTTCCAATTTATATACAATTTTATAGCACTGTTTAATATTTTTGGTAAAATATTGGTGAAAATTTGATATTTTATTGGAAGTTAGATGGTTTAGTAATATTCCAATTACCTGGTAATTAAGTGTTTTTTTTTTGTTATGTTCTTAATACAACAAAGAAAAAATAACAATAATCAATAAAAAAGCACAATAAAATCTAAAAAAATGTAAGGAAAACAAAGGAAATATATCCACCTTTTTTAAACTGATGTTGCTAACTTTCAGTAAGGAGAATAGTGGTTATAGCTCAATTGGAAACGTAGCAAAATTGTTTTCAACCCGATGACAACCAGACGCAAAAGGAACAACGCGAAATCGTCCCCCTTTTATCATATATTTTTACTTTGTGGGGTCAGAAATTAATATTGTAGAAATTAAAAATGGAATCGAATGTCAATGGAAATTTTTATATTTTAGGGTGCAATTTTAAATTTTTATGGGAAATACTATTTAAAAGTCGAATTCGGTGGAACATCATCTGGTAACTTGGTCATCATATCTATGGGCAAAACAAGCAGTTCCTTTAACGTTCGTTGTTACGGGAATTTGCCCGAGCGCTAAATTATTACCAGATTCTTAACATGAAATACAGAGTCCAACAATTTAGAGTTTCTGACAATTTTATATTTCAATGTTTAAATTCCTAAATTAACAAATATAAAGATAAATTAATTTATAATAATACAATGAAACTATTAAAGTAACCTACTTCTTTAGTGCGAAAATAAAAGCGCGACATATATTAATTTCTTACGTGAAACTTTAGTTTAACAAATTAATTAAGCTCACACTTGTACAACTATTGATTGAAAATGACTTATAAGTGTGCCTTTTTTGGCTTGGGATATTTTACTACAAGTTTTTGTAAGCAAGAGATTATATCTAATCGATAACTTGATCTACTACATAAAATTAATCGAAAGTTGCGGTAACATTCGTTAATCCAGGATTTCTAAGTGAAGTAGCTAAGTGCTATTTTTTTGCAGAGCATTGGACAACTAAAAACAAAACGACTAATTTCAAGTTGATCCAAAATTAGTCCGAAAATAAATATGCACAGCCATTACATGTTTTTGAATAGGACTTTTATACGCAAAACTTATTCTATCACTGTCAATGTCAGTGAGGTCATCTTATCTAGAAAATTTGTTTACTAATAAATTATTTTCATAAAATTTAATGTGAGCAGTGCACTTCCACATACACCTCATTTAACCCTCGTACCATAATATACGTATATTACACAATTTTAACTCCGTTTTTAAAGGCATTTAACCCCTTTTTATTTATAATTCGTTCAATAGTGCGAATATTATTTCTGTTAAATTCAAAAAATATGTTTGTTCTTCATTTATGATTCTAATAGACATCTTTGTGGAATATATAGACTCCTTAAAATGGTTTAAGACCCTTTTATTTCTTGTGGCTAAATGGCAGTATTGTATATAAAAATTATAAGAAAAAAGCGCGATGCTTCTATTTGTGAACAGATAAATATCTTTAAAATGAGTCTATTTCGTTTGTCTTTTCCAAACGTTTTCCTTTAAGTGGGGTTGGAAGTCTATTAAAAAGCGCTTTCATATGCCACTAAGTTAATAATATAATTTTTTGTGTGAAAAGCGTGAAATCAATAATAAAATTAACAAAATTTATTACTTGGGAGAGCGGAAATTGGTATTGAATACTAAGATTTTCTGAGTGGCTTTGGAATAATTAAGTGACCTCAATTCTTAAGGTCTTCTCAAATTATTTTCTTGTACAACTAATGGATGCTAGAATTTTATGAATTGTCTGAATTATCAAGTTTTTAACTTTTGAACTTGATTTGCTAGCGATTTTAAAAAGTTATTGTAACTTTAGAAGACCTTTTCTAATCAGGAAGGGATAAAATTTCTAATAGCCAAAAATTAATTAGTGCGTTAAGCTTAATCTATCTGTCAAAAATTATCATGTTCATACAGACTTGTAGGATTTTATAATCTTTTAAAATAATTTTTAAAATTTTTTCCTCTATGCGATCAGATTTGTTTTTTTTAAGACGTGGACAAAAAAACAAGAAAATATTAAAACCACATGTCTTTTGCATCTCTTGTGTATAATTGTGTGTACTTTGTGATCGAAATGTTATTAACGTGGATCACGGCAGTTGTTATTGAAACATATTTACTCGTAGTTGCACTCGATTGGTAGTCTAGTGTCGAAAATAAATAAACTCTGACATTTTGCCAGAATACAGAACAAATAGAAGTAACTAAAAAAAAATAGAAATTAAACATGTAGGTATGAATTTTTCTGCTATTTTCAATAAAATAGTTTAAAAATTAAATTTTAAATGCTTCTGGGGAAAGTGAATGTGAAGCAAAGATTTCCCAGGAACCAGTGCAAAAGAAAGCCTATGAAGCGGCAAGTTGCTAAATGGGTAGTACACCGTATGGCCAGATATATTTATTTTTGAAAGCACATGCCTAAAAGCATCTTTCGTCAGCAGAAAACGTCTTTTAAATCTATAGATGTAAACCATTTAGTTTATATTTTTTACTTCCAAGGCCACAATCAACTTACTCAAGGCAAAAGGATTGGAATTGTCACGAATATTTCTCCTCATGACTGCTATTTTGGCCTCGTCTTCCGATTCCGATGATGAGGAATAAAAAAAATATTTGGGTTCATTTAAATCAGTCTTGTTTGTTTATGTTTTTGCACTGCTACTCTGTTTTCACTAATTAATTTATTTTTTGCTTTCTTTTTCTTACTGTCGTATGTTTGCAGCAATGTAAAAAATAGTAGTAAATAGAAAAAATTACGATCGAATACTTAGATCCAAAAAATTAAAGCCATCGAAATATTTGTTAACACGAATGTGCACTCGAATACGGTGATTTGCTCCCTGGCCTTTATGTTAATATTTCGTTGCGTTTTACGCGCTGATTAAATGTAATTTATAAACGAATTTGTTGTTTTATTTAGAAAGGACATTAGTCAAATTAAAATTAAAAATTTATTAGCAACTTTAAAACCATTTAAAAAAGCATCATAAAATTTTTTTTATCAATTTAATTTATCCTTTAAATTCAAACAGTAAACATTAATTCGCTTTATTTTAAATTAATAAATAAATTTTAGTAGATTATGGACCCAGACAAAAACATTGTAAGAAGAATGGCAATTAATATCACGGTAAATAGAACAAACTTTCAGACTTGTGTACCACAAAAAGCAGGGGTTTTGCAAGAGGCCAAGCAAGAATGACAATGTAGCAAAAGTAGAAAGGAAAGTATACAACAAAATTTTTAAGAATTTGCATGCTCAAAGTGATGTTAGTTAAGATGTCCAAGCGGATATAATTAACGCTTTAGAATCAGAATTGAAACGAACGTGTTTAAGTTTCAAGAAAAAAACATGGATATTTTAACAACGTAAAAAATAATGTATGAAATTTTCTTTTAATTCCCATAGTTGTGCAATGAATTGCCAAAATTGTACAGTTAAAATAAATGAAGCATATGGACATATCAATGGCACCGTACGTGATATATGCATACCTGGAAAGTGGAATAAATCTTGCAAATCGGTGGCTTAATATGGATAGGTCGTGTCTCGTTTTTTTCCAAATCGAGTTTTTCACATGCTCTGGTAGACACAGCTTAAATATACCTCCCTTAAAAAATTTAGTTACATATGTTGGTTGACGAATAACGAGTTTACGCCCCTACTCTTTTCAAAAATTGTTTGAAAGAAAGAGCCCTAACTCATTCAAAGTTGAATGTACATATGTATATTTTTAATACCCTTCACCAATTAAGCGAAAGTATATCCAAATTTTTCATTCCGCCTATAATTTCTACAATATCCATTTCCGACCCCATAAAGCATATACTTATATTCTTAGTTCTTACGCAAATGAAAGTCGATTGAGCGATGTCTGACTGTCCGTACGTCTTTGGGTTGCAATTAACTTTGCCAAGGCACTAGATGAGCTAGAAAAAATTTATATACGCCAATCGATCAGACATAGCTTCGAATATTTCGCAATTGAAAAATCATCGATGTCCATCCTTTTGAGATAGCGGGCAAAACACCACGCCTGCCTCTAATTTTTCCACTTCATTCGTAGTAATGAAGTAACTCTAAAAAAATCTAATATATGGAACGATAAAGAATTAAAAATTAAGAAAAAAAAAAAAACGTCAAGAGCCGATGATTTATGTAATATGTACATGGTATACGATTTTTTATTTTATTTTTTAATTCTCTGTCACCCCAATGTTAGTAGTTTTGATTGGAGTTACTTCACTAAACTACATTTACATTAATGGTAAGAGAAGTCTTTTAAGTTGCAGTAATGACAGTAAAAGATACAAAGAATATTCACACTTATGTTTATGTATTCGTAATTCAAGCGGTCGCAAATAAATATGTGTGAAATAAACTTCAACGAGTGTTTTCTCCTTTAATTTGCTTTTAAGATTTCAAATTGACTAATTTAATTCTTAATATGAGTAAATTTTATTTAAAGAACTTAAAGTTTTGCACAGCCTCTATTATTTTTGTAAGTAATTTAAGTGTCAATGTCGTTAAAATTTATTGAACTTATAGTTAGTTAGTTAGGAGTGGCAGCCTCTCGCGACGAAGCTCACTTGAGCACAATCGAATAGCCCGTTGTGATACCACAAGGAAAGCGGCGCTACTCCCCTTACCCAGCCAAGAACCATGAGGATTCACGGATGAACTTCGCTATGTCCCCTATAGAGTGAGATGATAGCTCCGTAAGAGTTCCAAAGAAAGGAGAGCCCAGAATTCTTAGTCTTCTTCTAGCCAGGAATGGGCAGTGGCACAGGAGGTGCAGTACGGTCTCTTCCTCTTCCTCCGAGCCACAGCTACGACAGAAATCATTAAAGGGCAGACCGAGTCTTTCAGCATGCCTGCCGATTAGACAGTGTCCAGTAAGTACCGAGACCGTGATGCTTATGGATTTTCTGTCCAGTCTGAGCAGCTGCCTGGTCCGCTTAAGGTCCAGTGTAGTCCACAGTTTTCTAGAGACATAACAGGAACTTTCCTCTACCCATAATTTGTGAGCCAAATTGAGGTAGTGGTTCTTTATGGCCATTTTTACCGTAGCCAGAGGAATTCCAACATCTGGTAGCGAGGAGACGTTAGGAAGCAATGTGCCTTGTTTAGCAAGATCATCGGCCTCACAGTTACCTTGGATATCCCTGTGACCAGGGACCCAAATCAGGTCAATCTGTGATCGCTCCGATAGAGTGTTAAGTAATGAGCGACAACGCAGGACTAGCTTAGATGTACTGTATGCACCAGCAAGCGCCCTGATTGCCGCCTGACTATCCGAAAATATCCGAATAGCAAAGCCAACAATATCGTCCCTAAGCGCTATTTCGGATGTTTTCAGAATGGCCATTACCTCGGCTTGAAAGACGCTGCAGTAGTCAGGAAGTCTGAGGGAGAGTCTTAGTCCAAGGCTATTGGAGAAGATTCCGCAACCGACTCTGTCGTCAAGTTTCGAGCCATCGGTGTAGATGTCAACAGTACCACTCACAATCACTTCGTTACGGACCCATATCTCCCTACTCGGAATATGGGTCTGAAATCCGTGGTCCAGAGCGGGAGTAGAAGAGATGTAATCCACCATAAATGGCAGTGGTACATCCAAATCGATAATCTTCGAGTGCCCTATATCCAGCCTGAGCCAGCGTGAGAGGGTATTAAATCTGGCTGCACAGCATTTAGCCTGTTGCAACACCAGAAGTTTGGTGGGTAACCAGTGGAGAAGAGCATACAGAGCCTTTGTCGAAGTATTGAACTTATAACACACATAAAATAGTTACAACGTCATCTTGTATAGTGTATTTTTTAAGTTTCTTTTTTATTTTCCAAAAAATACAAGCAGCTCATTAAGCTAATGTGTTTTTTGTTTGTTGCTGAAAAGACTTTTTCTTTTAATTTCTAAATAATCTTTCCAAATCTATTAATACATATTAAACACTCACTTGTTTTATACTTAATAATTCATTCTCAAAAATATATAAAAAACTTTCATTCAAAAGATAAGTATATGCAAGTGTTAGGAATAATTTTGGCTCTTAAAATGAGTATTCAAATTAAATAAAATTTATAGAAATGATTTAGTTAATCAATGAAATCCTCTTCTTTTAATTTTCAACTTCATACGTCCATGCATAGTAGGCTTGCCAGATAGAAAAATTTTATTCAAATTTTTCTTTATAACAAAAAAAAAAAAAAAAAAATAATAATAATAATCAAGAAAACGTAACAATTATAGTTCAGTCTTATGTCATATTTCGTACATATTGTTACGAAAGATAGAAAAGATAAAGTAATGAACCGAAAATAATAATTCATTTATAAAAAAAGTTAAATAAATGAAATTATAAAAATTATTGCTTTTTTTTTAAATACATGGTCGGTCTTGGAAGTGGCACATGTAAACAAAAATATATTTTCAAATTTATTTAAAAACAATATTGTCGTTCTAATTGAGTTTCCGTCGACGAATTTACGCAAAGATGGTTTCATGACGAATTCGTAGTGCTGAGCGATATTCGTCGTTCGTCCCAATTGTGTTTATACCATTAAATAGAATTTGAATAATAAAAATCGTTAAAACAAACAGACATTTATTTTACAATCATAACTTAAAACTTAAAAATCCCTTCATTTGAAAAAATCATTAAACTCAGATATATGTAATAATTTTTAAAACAAAGTTAAGAAAAAAATATAAGACTTAAAACCTTAAATCTTATTCCGCGAATGAGATTCACATCGAGTAAAAAATTAAAAATTATTTACAAAATTATAGTTAAGAAAACTTTTTTTTAATGAAAATGCAATAATTGTATTTTAACAAAACCTTAATTAGAATAACACATCTTAAAATTCTGTAGTACATAAAGTATATTATGTGATAAAAAAAAAACATCAAAACAGAAAAAAACAACTAGAATATCTCTATATAACGCAAACAAATAAAAAAGGCTGACCAAGATCTTTGGTAAGCAGAGCCTTTGTTATTTTAAGTGCGGACATTATGACACTTTTATAAGTGACGCTATATCCATACTAAAAAAGCTACAATGTCCATGGGCATGGGCATTATGACCTTGAACACTATGACATTCTTTTTATTATGGACAAAGTTGTATAACTTTAATTATTTTAAAATTTGTCTAGTTTTCTATTATTCAGATCAGATTTAATTTAGAAGGAATTCTTGACTAATCGCATAGTTTTTTAATATTGTTACAAAAATAAATTCTGGCAACCCCTGTTGTTGCTTCCGTATGAGCGTTGTGAATAAGCTAATTCAACTAATGCTGTGTGTATAGAATAATACCACAATTAGCCAACAAACTGCCATCCCTAAATTAGCGCGTAAGACGCAAAGCAATGTAATTCATAGCTTTTGCGCTGGCATGCCATCCCTAAATAAGAGCGTCAACTTTATGTCTTTAACAGTAATGTTAACTCATTTTATTTTATAAAACCCGCTTTATAAGAATAAATAAGAGATAAAACCGCTAGATTGCCTTGAAAATAACTAAATTGTCATTACTTTTCACCCATAACAAAACAAAACAAACCAACAAGCAGCCAACTTCACTTCCTAACGCACTGTCAAAATTGGATTTATTAATTGCTAAGCGTTGACGCCGTGCTATTTAGGGCGTCAACATTTTGTATGAACATGAGAAATTTTGACAGATATCTTGCGCTTTACCCGCTAATTTAGGGATGGCAGAAAAGCTGAGCAGCCTCAATGGCTGCGTTGGTAGAGGTGCGTGCTGCAAAACAGGAGGTCCTAAGTTCGATCCCGCGTTCAGACATGCGTACAACAGAAAATAATAATTGTTGTAAAGCACTTTAAAATTAATAAAAACAGCAGTGCAAACCTCCCGAGAGGCAAAGGCATTTATTGTGTAAAGCCATGGCAGATATTTAGAGGAGACGTCAAATTTAATCTAAGAGCTACAGGTAATTGTCAAGAAGCTCTTTATAATAAAGAAAGTAAAAACGGTAGCGTTTAGCGCAGGGAAAAGTAACAGCATAACAACAGTGTATGGTTAAGGTTACTAAACAAGGCATCGAGTAGTTCATGTCTCGCCGGAGTAACACAGTAGTGTAGCGTGGATGGCTGCGTTTGTAAGAATAACGCATGTTTAGTAAATACGAGACCATGGGGTTCATAAGACCGTAGGATCAAAGAGTATAGCCAGATAAAGCCACAAAATAAAGAATACCGAATCTATAATGAGCCATAGTGGTATTTTCAATCTAAAAAGGAAAAACGTAACAATATATAGGCATACATTAAATTTAATAGCAAAAATTTTTTGTTGCCACATATTTTTTATATTTTTAAATACAAAAATTTAAAAAAATCTTAAAAACTCTTATTAAAATTTCAGTCTTCATAAGGTCGAAGATCATTCTAACCCTTTCTTGTGAGCGTAAATTATTAAAAACTAATAATCCTTTGACAAAAAACATTGCTAATTAGTATTGAAAGAACACAATCAATCAATTTACTTTATCTTATGAATTAGAAAATTTTTTTTTTTTTTTTTTTTTATTTCATCATAAAAGATATCGTTTTAAATTAAAAACGGAAAATTTTTTGGATATAAATTGTCAGTGATGTACAAAATAAAAGTACTAATCAGTGTAAGGATAAAAATTCAACCGATTATACATTCGCGAGGATAATTACATAAGTAAAAAACATATTTTGTTTTTTTTACTAGCGAATCCAGGCGTGCTTTTCTACGCATGAATAATAACATTGACTACAGTGTGTGCAGTCAGCACACAGTATACAACCGCATACGTTCATAGGTCTTACGTATTTGTTAATGTTTTTTATATGGACAAAAGTCATAACTCCCAAATGCGCCGACCGATTTCATGTAAACTTTAAAAAACCGTCTACACAACCATACGAACAAACCCTAAAAAATCAATCGAACTCGATTTGTCTGATCGTGAGTTATAAAGTCACAACGCACTTGCAACAATTTTTTATATATTTTCTTTTCTAATTTTTAAGCACTAGGTCAGTATGTAAAATAAAAATATAAATTATTATTTTTTATTTCTTATTTCTCAATATTTCGCCACGCCATTGCGTGGTATCGTCAGTATACAGAAAACAAAAATATCAATACATAATTAGTTTTTTCAAACACAAAATTAAGTTGAAAAGATTTTTTGTCAAATGAACTCACAAAAATATTTTATTTGACAAAAAAAAAAAAAAAAAAAAAAAATTATTCCACTTAATTTTGTGTTTAAAAAACTAATTATTGATATTGTTTCCTGTTTCCTGAAGATGCCACCCAACGTTGTGATGTTATATTTTTAATTTAAAAACTGACGTTTATATATAGATATTTTTTGTAGAAAATATTAATTTAATTTTTTAAAAGTAATATTTAACAAAAAGAAAGTATTTTTCAAAATTAATGATTTTTTTTAACTGGACGAAATAAATTTTAACTGGTAACTCGAACCAGAAGTGGACAATCAAGGCCATCTGGCAACGCTAATGCATAACAATGCTTATTGTCAAGGCAGATTAATATACTAGGTAGTGGCAGTAGATTAGTTGACTTTCTTGTTTATGTTTTCAGATGCCATATTTTGTTTACGCTTATTATTTTTTTTCCTACAAAAAATTTCTTCTTACAGTGGTGCTGTGGAAATATTTTTAAAATTTTCATAAAAAAAAAATTGTTTCACACATTTTTGGTTTTTACATATAAAAAATAAGCTAACATACTCACGAGGTTAAGGAAGCTCCTTAAATATATGCATGTAAGTAGCAACAAAGGAAAGCTTATGACGTCTAGATTAATATTATTCTAATTATTTTTTTCGAGCTGCATTTTCAAAAACTGAAAAAATCATGTTAGGGTGGGTTTTTGAGAAATTAAATATCACAACACATCGGGATATTCCTACAAAATTTTTAAGTAATACAGCTAAAAGAGTTTTTAATCAAATGGTGAAATAAAATTTAATTTTTTTTGTTTTACCATATAAATTCCCGGAAAGGGGAAAATGTCCCAAAAAATTGTATTTTTTTAACAAAAAAGAGGCCTTAAATAAGCACGGGGCTGTCAAATTTTTTTTGGAGTATGTAGCCAAAATTTGGAGACTTACCGTTTACCTTTGTTAATCGGTGCTTTGCACTCCGAGGAATTTTACAATAATTTTAAATTTTGTTCCAAAATTGGCAATGTTGGAAAGGGCTGGAGGGGAACCGTTAAAAAAGTTGACCTAATTTTTGCTTTTATTCGCATTTGCTATAGTTTGTCTTTAAAATTGTTTAAACAAATTTGCTACTTCTGAAGTAAATTTAAATTACATAAGCAAAAAAACACCACCTTTTTGCGGAAAGTCCTTAAAAACCATATTTTTTACATTTTCTTAATTAAAACTTTAAACTTGTTTATTTTAAATTTTATTAATAATATAACAAATGTCTTAAAGTAATAATCCGATAATTAATAAGCGTACTACGCCAAAAAAAACTAAGTTAAGATTAGTTACATTTAATCTTTTTTATAGACATTTTCAAGGTTTGATTAAATTTAAAAAATCTTAACATTTGCGTTAAAATTAAACTTCTTATCACATTTGGGTTCCAACGTACCCAAATTTGGTGTCCTACCCAGAAGCCCTAGGGATCTGACCGTCCGTAGATTTACTGCGAAACAGCTCTGCTTCTGTAGAATTTCGTTGAGATATATTAAGTGGTTTATAAGATACCCAATTAAGAAAAAAAAAAAAAAAAAAAAAACTTTTTCAAACCACTGTGCGTTATTTGAATTTGACAGCTGAAAATATATTTTACACAAACAAAATACATGTTGTTAACTTATTGTTGTAGTTGTTTTAGAACTGCTATTACCTGTAAAATAAATGTGCCTTGCTTATTGTTCGCTTAAAGTCAATGTTACCAATTCGTTTGACTTTAAATTTTTTTTTTAGTTTTTGACACTGAAGATTATAGTTTGAAACTTATTAGAAAAGTTACAAAGGGTATTTTGATAATTTTTAGAAAGTGTTTTTTTTTACTTTGCTCTTAAGAGAACTTCTCACAAACATTTTAAATAAATTAAAGATATCTGTCCAAATAATAAAGTAAAGACAAAATTTAAAGTTTAAGCAAAAAACAACAATAATCCACAATGATTTTATTTTTCTTTATCCACTGTATATGGCAGACTTTTTCGGCTCTTTAATACTGTTAATAGATGATGAAATAAAATATCACAAAACACTACTGGCAGTTTGCAAATTATTAAATTAAACCACGTGGATATAGAATTATATTAAAATGGACACCGAGACGTGCTTTTACCCTTAATGAAGGCAAGGATTTATCATACTTAGTAGTACGATTTGTCAAAAATTGTGTGATTGCTCAAAAAGTTCGAATTTATGAAAGATCTGTACAATTCTATAATCTTTTGAAATAATTCACAAAATAGTTTTCTCTATGCGATCAGAGTTGATTTTTTTAAGATGAGGAGAAAAAAATAACAAATTATAAGAACCATATGTTTTTTTTGGATATTTTTTGTATAATAATGTGGCGCATACGATGCCATTTTGGAACGATGTTTAAAGTAGGAAAGAATTTAGTCAGATTTTTATGTGATTAAGTCGTACGTTTTTGTATGATAGTGAACCCTGGCTTTAATAAATATTGGTGACATTACGATAATTTTTAAAAATTAATTAAGTTCTTTTTGTTATTGTTTGATTTGGATCAGTTTTAATTACGAAGAATGGGCCAAAGTAAAACAGCTTTAAAACGCAAAGAAAGTTATCAAAAATGAACAGTATAATTTGTCCTATATTTTTGTCATTTTATCATCAATAGAAAAGTTTGTCTCATTTTTATTTATGTAATGGGTCCGCTAAATAACAGAGTAGCTTCGGCTGTGTGGCACGTAGCGTCGTCCTGTTGAAACCAAATGTTGTAAATATCCTCCTCTTTAATTTTTGTGAACAAAAATTCGTTCAACATGGCCCGATAACAATCGCCATTGACTGTAACGGCCCCCTCAATTTCGAAGAAAAATTGCCCAATTATGTCTCTGGACTGAAATCCGCACCAAACCAGTGATCGGCAATAAGTCGTTTTTTCGCTATTCATAATCACTTACAAAATTTTAAATTCAAGTGAGTATAAATCATTTAATTTTTACTACTCAGATTTGTTCGCACTCACTATAAGAGTGATTCATAAAGACAAGTTGTATGATTATGAGTACTAAGTCGACATCGAACTCATATATGTAAGATTCGTGAAGTATGTCGTTTAGATTTATAATTTTAGAAAAATACTCTGAATACTTACAACTCATTTAACTCATTCAAGCCACTCAAGAAAAATTTTTCGGTTCTATTCTTTAGTACTTTACAAAAGGACGGCGATTGTTACATTAAAATATAGGGACAAAAATAAAAATATAAAATATGTTTTATCAATATAGAAGTGTGTAATAATCAATGAAAATGTAATAAATGAAAACTAATAAAATGTAGAATCAGCAATACAAACCTTTCTTTTTTAAAAACCACTAGTAATAGGGCTCGTTACTGTATTTATAAACTCTGCCTAAAACTTATAAAAAAGTTTCAACTAAAAAATTTTCCTAGGAAAACTTTTACTAAGAACGTTGCCACGTAAAAATTTTCAATTAAATTTTCTCGAAAATTAATTTTCCCATAGAAATGTTTTCGAAATAGAAGAAATTTTCTTCAAAGCAGCTTTTGTTTTTTAAGCAGTTTTTTAAACGTAAAAATCTTTTTGGTTGAATTATATATGCAAGAGTTAAAAAGGTTCTACTTCGAAGCATTGTGAAAGTAATAAACATTCCTCTAAACATTATTCTAAAAACCTTTAAAGTTACTAAAATAATAAAAAAAAACCTCTCACACACCACTGTGAAACCTTCTACTGAAATAATAAAAAAACATCCCACACGCCACTGTGAAACCTTCTACAGAGTATTTTATTTTTCGTTAGCGAATCATACTTACTTTGTATTGACTGCATATAATGAGTTAGTGAGAGTCGAAATCATCAACATCATACATGTTGTTAAGTATGAATATTCAGAGTAGTTCAAACCTTTGAGATGTTTGGTGTTTAGTGAGTCAGAAAACTGTATGAATGCGTATAAGTAAAAAAAAATAAGAGTCATGATTCAACTCCACTTGTTTCTCCACTACTCATAACCGATCACTGCACCAAACAGTGACTCGCTTTGGATGCACAGGTTTTCGATGCATGCGTGCGGGTTTTCTGTGCCCCAAATGTGACAATTATGCTTGTTTACATACCCGCCAAGATCAAAATGAGCTTCATCTGAAAATATGATTTTTTTTGGCAAAATTTTCAAAGTAAGGTCGTAATATTTCGCAGCGATGTTCAAGCGTATACACAACCATATTCGTTCAGCGGAAGGATAACACCAATTATCTGTCAAATCAGACATGAGCTAAGTGTTACTATTCACGAAATAAGAACTAATTGACCCTATTAGGACTATAGATCAAGGAACAACTTTTTTTCAAATAAACATATTGCTATTTTAGTATTTGTTACTGCTTTTATACAAACGAATTACTTCCAAATAAAAATATTGTGAAAAGAAAATTTTGCTGCGTAAACGGTGAATTAATTTTTTATTTGCGAATAGCTTACTCACGAAAACAATTTCTGATGGACGATACTATTTGAAAATAAGGTGTAAAATGCTACCACATGATTTTTTATTTTAATGGGAAAAAATTATTATTGTTTAAGAACAAAACAAATGTTTCTATGAAATTTTACCAGTTAAATATAAAATGCTGTCCGGTACTATTAAATGTCGAAAACATTCTTGTGTGCAACTTGCCGGTGAGCTAAATAATATGGAATAATTTTTAATTTTTTTTATCAATCCCTAAAATGCGCTTCCTATTTTGCATCCCCACGTTCATGTATATGTATGCTCATTAGATAGTCTAAAACAAACCGAGAACACAACATATATTGAAATTATTACCAAAGCTCTTAGTTTCTTACTAAATGGGTAACACCAAAATCCATTTTCTGCAATCTGCCCATGTCAAACATGTGCTCTCGATATGTAGTACATTTTCAAAAATCTTGAAGTCTAAATACATTTAGGCAGTTTTTAATCCTTTTATTATTATTATAAAAAATAGCTCGCACTTTGACTCCCTTAACAAATATTTACTAGATCGTTTCATCGTTTGCATGTGTTTTTCTATGTAAATGTGGTTAAAGATGTTTAAACCAAGATAATTTAAATTCCATATATGATTTGTTAAGCAACCCTCATAAAGCTTCCTTCTTTTTATTTTTGCCTTCAACGAGTGTATTTCTCTGTTTAGCTGTATGTTAATACCTTTTTGAATTTAGATACTGGTAACACCCTTTTAATATTTGTTAACACGTACGTGTTATCCATTTGTGGGTATCGTTATCAATTTTTGTTACTAGATATTAAAAAGATTTTTTTTTGTCTTCTTTCACTTGTTTGAACATCCTGTTGACCTTTGGTAATGAATATTATTCATAAAAACGGTCAGTTGAGAGCAGAGACGTCTACCATTTATTTATTAAATGAAAAAATTTCCAGGCAAACTGATTTTGGTATTCTTTGAAAAATGCGGGATTTAAACAAAAAACAAAATAAACACTGAGAAACGCCAGCATTGGCGATCTGGTCACAGGAAGACTACTTTAATATTTGCTTTAGTCTTCTAGGCGATTCGACCTTTTTGCTACATCCAAATTGGCCGCAGCTCAATTTATAAAAGTGAGAAATAATTTTTGTGGTACGAAAGGTGAAGCAGACCCTTACAACTCTTCAGTTATTTTTGGTAATTGTCTACTACCAGTTTTATTGTTATTTTCTTTAGACCACTAATTCTTGGCTGTTCACTGGCATTTGTCGGTTTTCTTATTCATCACTGAATTCAAATTTTCACTTCGCTCTCCTGCGGCATTCAACTTCTCCATTTATCCCTTGTTATACACTTTCATCTCTAATTCTTAAGAGAATTGGCAAAAAGCATGACTTTCCTTGAGCTCTTCCTCGGTTTTTAACGTTCGTTTCCGATACCCTCACTTTAAGGTTAATGTTTTAATCATTTGACGCTAATAGATAAAATAGGACAAAACGTGACCTGCCTGCGTAGAGTTTAGCACTTTCCTTTTTTTTTTCTAATAAAAACTGGGTACATAGTCCTGGACAAGGAAACTGTTCAACCTTGTTTACTATAATTACATATCTCTATTTCTTCCCTTAATCTCACCCTCTCTCTTATTGTTTAGGCAACGCAGCTATAAGTATAGCATGGCCAAAACAAAAAACCAAGTACGAGTGCTATATTCGGCTATGCCGAATCTTGTATACTCTTCGCCATCTATGTTAATCTAGTTTAGTGAAGAAACTGCAAACAAAAAAGCAAATATTGTGGTGACAGAGAATTAAAATATGAAAAAATAAAAAAATTTGGTACTGCATGTGTATTATTTTATATAAAAATGCCATCGGCTCTTAATGGGCTAAGCATTTTTAAAAAACTTTAGTATTTCCTTAAAGATCTTTTCAAAAGCTTAAAAAAGATACCCATATTAATATTTAAAAAAAAATTGAAAATTTGAAAGCACCGTAGCGCGGAAAATATGGGTGACTATTATTTTTTTCACTTAATGTTTTTTTCTTATTTTTTTAATTCTTTATCGCCCCATATATTTATTTTTTTGATTGAAGTTACTTTATTGTTCTAAATGACATGAACAAATTAGAGGTAGGCGTGGTGTTTTGCCTGCTGCCTCGAAGGAAATAGACCGATCATGCTTATTTCCAATAGCATCTCTTTCGACACTATATCTGATCGATTGATTGGCACTGACACGGACGGACATATGGACATCGCTCAATCGACTTCGCTATGCATAAGAAGTCATACTTTATGGGTTCGGAAATCGATATTATAGAAATTACACACGGAATGACAAACTTAGATATACCCTTTTTCCACTTTTTGTGGTGAATGGTATAAAAATGAAACAAATTCTGTACGATCACTGAACAAGCAGTACGTAGCTGTTTTCTCTTAAATTAGAGGTCGGCATTCAGAGACTTTGCTTTAAAAAAATATATTAATGATTTTGCACGGAAAAAAATTTCGATGGGTGGTTATGACTTTTCCTTTTGAACTGTAATGGAGGACATGTCTAGTATGGCGTAGAAAATCTGTTTCAAAAACAGAAAAGTTAACTGGTACCCATGGCAAAAGAGCGCAAAAATGCTGGAGGACACAAGGGCGAAGACAGTACTCGGGAAGTGAACGAACCAGCGATAGAGCTTAATCCTGGAAGTCCGAATCTGTTTCATTTGTGAAAAGATTAGTGTAGTCCTAAAACAGGCATGACATCTGGCAATGTCATCCATATTTTCAAATACAAAATCATTTACCATGGTGCGCTAACGATCTCCATTGACCGTAACATGAGATTCGGCCTCATTTTTGAAAAAATAATGTCCGATGATGCCACCAACGCGTTGCAACGTTTAAACCGTACGAAACGCTGAATTTTTCCGGATGCAATAGATTCTGCAGGGTATGTTGTGGATTGGTCTGACTCCATATGTGACAGTTTTGCTTATTAACAAAGCATTAAGCCAAAAATTAACCTCATCGCTGAACACAATTTGGCTACAACTTGCTAGAATTGATGACTGATATTCAAAATAAACTTGGATGATTTGATGGCATTGTTTATGCGTGAATAGGCTTACTCATAATGATTTACCAGAGTTTACTGAAAACAATAAGATAAATTGTTTCATTAAAATTTAATTTTTAGTGTAATTTTTTATAATTGCTTAAAAAACACCCAATATAAACCACCAAGTGCTGAACAATTTACAAACAGTATTTACTACATACCCTAGTCACAGATATAACCAGATTCCTCAAAACTGACGTTTAAAAATTAAGTTATCATCTGCGATTAATGCCTTCACATGAGAAAGAAAATAAAACAGTGACAAGGTGGCCGCACGGCTACAAAAACAAAAACTTAATGTCATTTTGTTGTTGCGGGGTACCCCGTTAATGACACCTGGACATACTATTCAAACTGTCATACATTCTTTTTTAGCAGTTACATAATGATTGGATTCGGTGTATCGAAAATGTTGGTGGAGACTACTATATGCAGGCTGGCGCCGGTGGTTCTTAATGAGTACTTTGTGGGTAAAGAGGTTGAGACGGTATTGCATGTCGTGTGTAAATATCTAAAACTCTGTGGCATTAGCTTATTGGGCAGTCACTTATTGGGTGTAAATGCAACTAGGAAACTCCGCTAAAACATAAGCTGGTAAATACGCAGAAATCTGTGATGAAAAGAAATGCGGACAATTATCAATCAACGTCTAGAAGTAGAAGTCAACATAGGAATTCATCTGGATTGGGAATTGGTGAAAGCTGGAAATCACAACTGTAGTTTTTTTTTAAATCATGATTGAGAAACGTTAGAAAGTTGTCTATAGGCAGAAAAATTCTTCAAAACCTCCCTTATTGTTATTATTATTATTACATGGGTACACGATTAAATAAATAAGACGCCACTGAACTTTCTTTAGTTGTCTCTTTTCATTTGTTTAAACTCATGTGTTTGTAAAGGATATAAAAAACCCGAAAAAATTGTACAAATGAGCAAACAAAACCACACTTTTGCAGTTAATAATATTTGCACTAAATCAAGCACCAAGATATCATGAACTGTTAGTATATATATAACAGTCGGTCAGCTAGTTAAACATTCAACTTAAATTTTTAACTGCCCAACAGACAGACATGTTTGTCATTTATAATGTTAACATTTTCTCCACCCTGCAATATTTATCAGAAAAATAAATTTGTTGATGTGTGTTTGCTCTTCGAAACATAAAGATTTTCATGTACAAGCTTGACCCCTTTTTAAATGGATCTCAACCCCTGGCAACAGATTTTTATGTAATAAATTTTTATCTTGAAATATTTTTTTTAATATGAATTTGTTAACAATGTGTGTGAGTATGTGTCTTTAGTCAACATCACTTACACACTCATAATATTTAATTTAATATTTTTTGTTTTATCATTTTTCTCGTTAAATTCATTTTTTGTGGTTGACCATAGAATTTTGTTTTTGTAATTTACAGTTGTTAAGATTTTCTATATCGTTTTCCATAAAATTTTGGGGTTTAAAATGTTTGCCTAATCGTAGTTAAATTATTTTATTCCTAAAAAGCTTATCTTTGCGTAGACTGTGTGTGTGTGTGTTTTCAGTAAATTGGATTAATATTTGTAATAAACTATTTGATACAAATCTTTTTTATATGTTGTTAGAAGTTACATCCTAAACACGAGCAAAAAGCGTTTTTTGCTGTCAAAAGTTTTTATGCCCGTACATTTTGTATGTACCATACCGAAATAACGCGGCGGCAACGCTTTGCTTTTGAAAAATCCGTTTCTTGATATAATAATTAATGTTAGGAAATTTGTTTTTATTTTTTCATTAAGCATTTTTTGACGTAGAATTGGCGCTTCTGTTTAGGTATGGCATTTCAGCGTAAAAGCTTTACGGAAAAAAACGTACCGTTATCCGCTTTTATTTAGGTATTGCTGTAAATTGCGGCGGGCGAAACACCATGCGTGCTTTAAATTTTTCCATATGATTTGGAACATATCTCGTTTAGTGAAGTAAATCCAATAAAAAAAAAATAAATTTATGAGGCGATAGAGAATTAAATAATAAGAAAAAAATACATGCAGTGAACAAATTAGCGCTGGTGCATATTTTCCGAGTTATGTGCCTCTGAACTTTTCATAGAAAAGTACGATTGTCCACTATATTTTTAAGATTTCAATATGGGTATCATTTTCAAGCCTTTGAAGCGGACTTTAATGAAACACTAAAATTAAAAAAAATACGCTTAACCCATTAAGAGCTGATGAAATTTTCAAATAAAATTATATATAATACTATAATTTTCTTCTTATTTTTTAAGTCTCTGTCACCTCATAAATTTGATTTTTTTTAATGGTGAAGGGTATATATTTTAGGTATAGCCGACTCTTACTTGTTTTTATTTAAAATGATCCGAAACACGAAACGCTAAATTAATTTTTTTTATTTGCACACGATAATTGCGTTTCGAATGTTATGTCGCGATATGTAAAACGTTACGGTTACTCGATATCGAATGGTATTATCTCAAATTAAGACACTTATAATTCGATATCGAATGCCATGATACCAACAAAAAAAAATTACGATAGATTTTACTCAATATCGAATGCCGTGTTTATACCCCTGAGCTCTGAGGGCAAATTACGGCATTCGATATCGATCGAAATTTATATTTAATTGCTATTGAAGTTTCGATCGATATCGAATGCCGTAATTTGTCCCCTGTAGTGAGGCGCGAGTTTAATTGTAGGATTAGATTCTTTAAAGTTTAATTGCGCATGAAAAAGATTGGGGCATACCTTGGGGCTTTAAACTTTTAAAGTAACCGAATAAATATTAATACCGTTACTTTGCTTTTTTTAATCATTATTTTGAATAAAAACTTGTTGTTTTGTCATTGTTAGAGTTCATTTATATGCAGTTTATGTATTACAAGTTAGCGAGTCGTCTAGAAAATTAAAAAATTCAATGTTTGTCATATAAATTTTCTAGTCGAGTCGCTCGTTTGTAGTACAGAAACAGCACATTATTGTATTTTTCCGTGAAAATAGACATTTAACAAAAAGCGCATAAATATTTAATAGATTACTTTAAAGAAATCCTCCCAAACGACTTAAACTAAACTGCTTGCTATAGTATTTTTCAGGTAATTAAACAGTATTCTGATACGACGTTAAAAATGATTTTTAATATTTAGTAAATCAAATAAAATTATAAGGATTATTTCAAAAGAAAAGTTAAGAAAGAAGACAGCCTAAAGACCTATCAAGCAAGATGAAGACAAAAACGCAGAAAGAAAACAAATTTTTTATTATTCATCATTATTTATAAAATTATTTGATTATAATTCATAATTTTTACAAGCTGGCATCTATACGTATTTCACTAGTCGTTTAAGCCAGATTATCAGTAAACCTGTATCCCAATGTTGAGAAAATTCAAAAACATTGTTCATTAACTAAGGAAACTTATATACAGAACGAGAATTATTTTTGATGTTTTAACTTTAACTACTGGGAAATTGTTAAAGAAAATTATTACCTTCAAAAGAAAACAAAATTAATTAAAGTCTTTTTTTGCCCGGCACTCTTGAAGGATTTACTTTTACTATTATTAACAACAAAGCTTTAAAAGTGCCTTCAAAAAAATGTCTCTCTTTTTAAAAGGGGTTCATTGTTTTATTTTTCTGTTTAAGTATTCTTGTCATCTTGTTGGTACTTAGACTTGAGAGAATAGGCCGCTTGCCCCATTTATGATCTCGCGTTGCAAAAGAGAACCGAATAGTGCGAATTTAGGTAGTCTCCTTTAGAAAGGAGTAAGAGAATGGTTGTGCCAATCGAATTGCCTAAAATTAAGAGTCTATGGTATGGGCTCCTGGGGTGTGCTGGTCGCTTTTATCATACTGGCTAATTACTCATGAAAACCACCTGCGTAGTTCTAAGGTGTAAAGTTTTTGTATATCGTCTTCTGCCACAATTGAGCTCAATACCTGTCGTCCAGCTATGATGGACCTCTAGAACACTATTATCAGTTGTGGGTTACACTTGCAACCCTATAACAAATCATTACGAGAACTTTTTTTATCTCCGAGTCTTAGGCACCCTTTTTCATCGACCCACTTCTATAGCCTTTTCTTGCTTTAGTGATACTTTTTTTAATGAGAGAACTGACGTAACTACCCTTTTCAGGCAGCAAAGAACCTTTTAGGCTGGAATAAACGTGAAAGAGAGCCTTCACTAGCAAAGCTTTATATAAAGCAAAGAATTCTGCAACAAACTAATGGTCGATTTGTATTCTAAACAAGTTTCTCTATCCTTCTCTTTTATAAGTTTTCTTTTCTCTCGTTTAGTCAAATATAGTAAAATAATGTGATATAATCGGTTACTTAGTTTTGTCTAGTCCATGTGGAATAAAGCATGTTCAAATAGCCGCAGGGGTATCCTTAAATTAAAAGTGAATTGCCATTTATTACTTGAATATACCTTTCTTAGAGTATTATCCTTTTTAAGCAATTTTTCGTATTTATTATTCGATAGTACGCGACGTCGAAGCTTATAAACTATTTACAAATTGGTTAAGCAATGACCATCTGTGATTACTGAATAGGGCCCCTGAGCAAATAAAAACTCAAAACTTGGAAAAGAAAACCACTTACTCCTGAACTGAAAATAAATTAAAATCTTGTAGGTTCTGTTTTAACCATCCTGTTGGTATCAGGCTTGACATTACGGCAATTGAAAACTTATCTGCTCACACATCAAATATTCATCAAAATCTTCTTTTTCTCTATCCTTTCTCTAATCACTAACCAATCCATTTAAACGGAAATAAATGTTGAGTTAATGGTCAATTCCTGTAATCACCAAAAATCCCCAGAGAGAGATATTTTTTGCGGTACATGAATTAATTGTTAATTTCCTCATTTAATAACACATTGTTATGATTGTATTCAAACTGGTCGTATTGTCTTTTTGGGTTTAGTGAAAATAATAGATACAACAATTCATTTGATAAATAGGAATATTTACACACTTACGTACGTACATCCAAATAAAAGTGTGTAAAGATCTTTGGTTGCTACTAAACGCATTAAAAGATTAACACACTGAGATACTTTGACATGTGGGGTATGTAATACTTACAATGGCAAAACATGGCAAAAACATCAACATTAACACCGACATAAAACAATGAATAGTAAATTATAATGACCAAGTTAAGAAACAACAACAAAAATAACAAAAACAAAATGACTTAATGACCCTCATTATTGGCAACAGTGAAAACAATGTACATTTAGCAATGAATAAAAAGACCAAAAAGGCGGGGGCGAAGAAAGATGTAGAAATAAAAGTAAATAAAATTAGTAAAAATTAGTTGGAATAAAAATTGTTAATGGTTGGGTTAGGAGATTGGGGAAATAGAGGGAAATTAGTGTAAATTAAAAATTAAATTTACCTAAACTTTTAGAGGTAAAATATTAAGTTGCTGGTAACAAAAGTTACAATTCAATTAAATAATATATAATAAAAAATAGTAGAGAAACTTATGAACTTGATTTTGAAAAAAGCACACGTTAAGAAAGAAAAAAACAAATAAAATAGAAAATATTTACTGTAGAAAGAAATTTACGGGCAGATAAATTATGGGTTTTTATATTTTAATTTAGTAACAATAAATTTTTTGTTTTATTAATTTCAAATAATTCCAGTAACAATCATTTCGAAACAATCAATCATTTTATGTTGTCTAGGACACGTAAAGTGCATAGCGTAAACTTCTTGAGTACCTACTTAAAGTATTCACAGCTGGTTACTTTCACCACAAAAAGTTATCACTTAGTACCCTGTTCAGACATACGCTTTAATTGCGCAATTAAGGAATTTACGCAATTAAGGCCTTAATTGAGCTCAATTTACCATATAAGAAGTCAATTAATAAATTGAGCAATTAGTATTTAATTGCATCACTACTTAAATAAGATGCGAAATGCAACCCTTGCCAACAAGTATGTTTACTCTGGGAACTATGTTCAGTGAGAAGAAAAAACTTATAAAATTGACAAGACGCAAGTAAAAAATATAAACAAACAAATAAAAAGAAAATGTGGGTCATACGAAAATGGCTTTTGAAACTTCCAACTTCAAAGCAACAACAAAAAGCCAAGTTTTTGTAATAAAAAGAGAAATCAGCTGGGCGGACGACACTACCTAATAAAATAAATTTGCCTTGTGTTAATTGAATAAGTTCAATTGAGCATGTGTGAACACCAAAGGTAATTGCGTAATTAAAATTTAATTAACTCAATTAAGAAAGCAGGGTATAATTCAAGGTAAAGCTGTTACTAAATCTCAACTGACTAATATATTTAAATAACAGCTGATTGATGTCATTTACCAATTAAATTGAAAATCAAAACATTTCTGAATTGGTAATTTGGTGACCAATTTGCATCTTTTTGAAATACACAAAACAATATATAGTTTTATTTCCAAACAATTTACTTACTTTATTAACTTTACTTTCATCCATTTTTCCATATCCAAAAACATCAAGAGATGTGTGTTTTGTAAACATAATTCGGGACAAATTTAGTTTAGTGAAGTAACTCCAATCGAAAAATATAATATATATTGGGGTGACAGAGAATTAAAAAATAATGGGTCATCGGATCTAAATAGGTTAAGCATTAAAAAAATAGTATTTCCTCATAAATTCTGTATTCGTACTTTGTGTCTTTATCTGGCTATACTTCTTGATCCTACGGTCTTGTGCATCCCATGAACGGCGAGACATGAACTCGGCGAGACATGCCTTGTTTTAGTAACTTTAACCATCCACAAACCATTCCACTACGCCTTTTATCCAAGTCAGTCATCCCCTTTATCTAATAGGCTCAGCACATGTCTGTCATACACTGTTGTTATGCTGTTACACTTCCCTACGCTAATCTCTACCGTTCTTAATTTTTATTATAAAGGGCGTCTTGACAATTCTTTGCTACTCTTGTATTAAATAGACGTCTTCTGTCATGGCTTCTTACAATAATTGTCTTTTCGTTTCGGGGAGATTTGTACTGCTGCTTCTTAATTTTTAATTCCATTATAACAATTATTATTCTTCGATGTAGGCATGTCTGAAGGTGGGCCTGAACTCACGATCTTCAATTTTTTAGCAAGCACCTCTACCAGCGCAGCCATTGAGGTTGCTCAGCTTTTGTTAGCTAATTGTGGTATTATTCTATAAGCACACCATTAGTGGAAGTAATGCATTTACCACGCTCATTAGAAAGCACCAACAGGGGTTGCCAGATCTTATTTTTGTAACAATATTTTAAGAAATATGGTGCACAATCGTATTTTTTATATGAAAAGTTCAAAAGCCCATAACTCGAAAAATAATTTTACTTGATGTTTTTTTTTCTTATTTTTTTAACTCTCTATTGCCCGATATATATGTTTTTTTTATTAGAGTTATTTTATTGTTATTATTGAATGCTGTGGTGGTTTTTTGCCCGCTGCCTCGAAGGACATGGACCGATCTTGCTGGTCTATGTCTAATCGATAATTTATATACCTACTTTTTGCTCCCGAATTTTTTTCACTTTCCGCAGTCAATCAAAAGCGGATAAAATTAATAATTTGAAGAGAAAAGTGAGAAAACTCGCGCGGAATTTTTGTTTATAATTTGGCTGAAACTTTATGGGATCGGCAATGGATATTGTAGAAATTCCAAACGGAATGACAAACTTAGATATATTCTTTTTCCAATGAAGTGAAGAGTATAAAAACGGAAATTATTTTAGTTTTAAATCTTTCATAAAACCGAGGTGCAATTTAAGCTTACTCACTAAGAACTATAAAGCTTTAGTTTACAATTAAAGTATCAGTGACAATCGATTACTTATATATAAACTAACAGTTATTTAATATCTACTCGTCCCTATTGAAAAATCGTTTATTTCTCAAACTTTGGTGCATTTATTAGTTCAATAAATCATAAGAAACAATTTCAACTTGAAAAGTTTTTCGGTGGAAAAATAATATTTAAAAAAGACCTTAAAACCCCTGTAATCAGTTTAAATCATGTGTATAAAAATGTTACCGAATGATTGCCTCAAATGCTGCATTCAATCGTTTGTGTGTGAGTGTAGGATTAAGTCTTAACGGTATGATTTTTTAACTCATACATGTGTAAAATTCAATTGTTACTCCTTTAATTTGATTTGATTTTTCCTTTATGGATTTTTTTAAAGTATTTTTTTTTTACTTTATTTCCGCACGAATTAGAATTTTGTCACTTCAGTTCTGGGCACCAGCAAAAGTGCCAGCTGAAAAAAAAGTTCTGTTAAGTAACAATATTAAAAAGAATCTTATTGGGAGTTGTTGAGAAAATATGAAATTTTTCACACTTTTCATATTTGAATTCAATCACCGACACGTGCCATTGAGGGCATATTATTTTGTGATTTTTTCTTTGTCTTCCTTTTTTTTTGTTAGAAAGTCGCTGCATAAAATTGTAATAAAAATCTTGCTCAATTTTTTACGCCCAATATGTCTTTAAAAACAATTTTGTTTAAGATTTTCTTTGTCGTCTTATTATTTATGACAGGAAAAACTTTAAAATCGTTTAATAAAAAAATGAAAAAAAAGATTTTTTTAAGGATTTAGAAAACTTTTGTTTTATTTTGTTGTTACAAAAATGAAAAAAATTTGGATGTTTAAGGGGTCATTGACTAAAGAGTAAGTGTTTCTTATTTAAGTTTGATTTAAAATATTGCTAAATAGAAATAGTAAGGACATCTCCAATCTGTTGGCAGTGTTGACACCAATCGATTGAGGTAGTAAAAGGTTAGGTTTTCCGTCCCTGGTACATGACAAAAAGAAAACGGTTTCTACTTCCACCATAATATCAGACAAGTCATTCGTTATGAATGCACGCTGGTGAGACGAGCTACCTGAATTATCAGAGACGGTATTAGTTATCTGAGGATGTGTGTAATCCTATTCACTGAAATTTGCACTACAATTAACAGTATTAAATCTCGAAATGGAACCGCTTGATTTTCTATGACTCTATGTGTGTAGCAGGTTGCCATATTAACCAACCAAACCAAAGGCTTAGATATTATAATTTATGAAATAGGGATCTGTGACAAACGAACAGACACTACGGGGTTATTCATAAGAAATCCTAGAATAAATTTGATTTCATAAAAAATGCGGTAACGGAAAACGTTTCAGAATTTTTACAGACTTTAAGAAATTTTGTTTTTAGAAGGAATGAATCGCTTGAAAACAAAGAAATCACTTGGGGATGTATCTAAACGTTACTGTGGATAAGGGACTTGGAACGAACACATAGGCTGCTTATTTGGTTTACAGAATGATGGTGCGACCCATACTATCATATGCATCTGTGGTTTGGTGGCCAAAGGTTGAATGAGATGCAGAGGATGGCTTAAATGAGTATATGTGGTGCAATGAGCACGGCTCCAATTCAGCACGGCTCCAATTGGCGCAATGCTGGGATTGCTGCTGGACTTATTCATTATTCGAAAGGTGCTCAAAGAGCCTCCTAATAGGAAGGCCAGTAAGGTGCTCAGATACAACGGAAGTACCTTAAGCTGGATAACTGCGTTATTGACAGGTCATGTAAATTTTAAGTATCATCTGGACAGGATATCGAGCGAAGAAGATGATACTTGTAGACTGTGTCTGGAAGAGGCTGAGATGGTAGCGTACATAGTGTGTAAATGTGTGGCACTGGCTGGCATAAGACTTAGAACCATAAGTAGTAGCTTGTTAAATGTAGATGCCTTGGGGATTCTAAGCCTTGGACAAATGTTATTAATTACAAGAGACTCCGTGATGAGAAAGACGTTACCAGTAGGCAGTCTAAAATCACTAAAGTAAATTTGAAAGTCTAATGGTAGCATGTGACTTAATGAGGGTATGGTTTCCGCAAATTGCAAATCAGTTTTGAGGTCGTTGAGGTTGAAGGGGTCACAAAGAGACCCACAAGAGGGCGATCTGCTTCGATATCCCCAAACAATTATTAATAATACGAAATTTATTTGCTGGAAGCACGGTCAATGAAACTGGCAGGTATTTTTGTTAATTTCTGTTTTATTTTTAACTTAGAATTAAAGTCTACACGGAGCAAAGCTATACGGGTCACGCTATGGACAAAAAAATTACCAGCCTAATTATCTGATCAATATTGTAATTTGCTTCGTCTAGAATCAAAAAATTTAAAACCTAATTCTTTGCGAAACAATTGAAGTTTATGATTACAGCGTCTATTAAAAAGATTTCTAAAATAATGAAAATACTAATCTTCCATTAATATAGTTTTATTTGAGCTGTTTCTTTTCCCATGACTTCTAAGTTCTTATCGTCCATGAAGGATGATTCTTCACTGTCAACTGTCCAAACAGATTAAAATTTTTATAAAACAAGGGAACAACTGTCAATTATTGTTGTATAAGCAAAACCTGAGTATGCAAATGGACAATTCAGTGAATAAGTCAACCATCTGAAATTGCATGAGAAGTTATTATAATGTCACACACAACGTGAAAAACAATATATGTATGTCTTATACGAGTATGACGACTTGTAGACGAAAAATATTTAGCTTATTAAAAGTTCCCTGGGAATTCATCTTTCCCGGGAATAAATTTCTTCCTTGCTAAACAAATGGGGAAAGGAATTACAAGGGAGAGTAAATTTCAGCTATAAGCTGTTTCCTTCAATTGCTTTGGTCTGAGTAAAGATTTGCAAATTAATTTTAGAAAAATCAATTGTTAAACGTACTTTAGCAATACAGGTTTTTTGAAATATCAATCGTCTTTTTACAACCATCATATGTGTACTCGTACATAAAATTAAATTATCTCTATATTGAATATTTATACTTCGGTCATAGTTTTCTACATTCTGTCCAATTTTCAAGCGTTTGTTTATGACGGTTTAAAAGATAGGATCATGTAAGTAAATTTATAGGAAAAATTTCACTACAATACTTGTTGCGTATTCCAGTTTCATTTCATCTTTGTTCTTGAAGAACTATAAGCCATTTTCAAAGTGCTTGAAAATCATCCCGTGAAATACCGTCGCTGTCCATTTTTTTAACTTTCTGTTTACTGCTTTAATTTTATTTTTTATTTTAAGTTTTTTTTTAAAGCACTTTTTCATTTTTTTCATTTAATTTTATATGACAAGGCAGATTTATTTTACTAGGTAGTGTCGTCTGCCCAGCTGGTTTGTAGTTGGAAATGTCAAAAGTTTTATTATTTTCCTATGTTTGTTTACCAATTTCTTGGTTCTAACAATGCAAATAAAAGCGTTCACACAATTGTCTGACAATTTTCTGGCAATGGTTTTTCTGATAATATTGTCAGACAACAATTGTAAGTTTACACGATTATTAGACGTTTTCTGTATATTTTTCTGATAATATTATAAGATCTGACAATCGTCTGTACAGAGCTTAAAAAAAAAACTTTCAGACAAACAAAAACTTCATGCGAGTTTTTTTTTCACTTTTACCGTTTTCCCATTATAAAATTTTTCCCATTTTGATTAACTGCGGAAAGTGAAAAAAATTCGGGGAAAAAAGGATGTATTATGAATTATAAAAGAAAAGTTGTTTGTAAATAAACGGAATAACTCGAAAATTAAAATTACGATGATGCCACTTTTTATTATTTCATTCCACGGAATTCATATTGGAAGGAATCTTTTATCGAGAAAATTTTTTCCAATGGATAGAAATTCCGTGAGAATATTTATGATTGCGCTGTTAATGACAATTCACTCTTATCACATATTAACTATCAGCCCAATAATTACCAAAAATTTCGCAGCGAGTTTTTTTACTTTTTTCTTTTCCCCTATTTAAAATTTTTTCTCTGTTTTATTGATTGCGGAAAGTAAAAAAAAATTCGAGAGAAAGAATAAGTATTATGAAAGAGAAATTAAATGTATAAAAAGCAAAATAGCTTCCTGAATTTACGGTGATGCCACTTTTTAATTTGTTGTTTCCATATGATTCATAACTGGAGAAATCTTTTCTCGATAAAATTTTTTTCCGTGAGAATTTTTGAGATTGGGCTGTATATTTTTTTGTATTTAATGTGTTTGTTTTCTTAAGTCTTCTAATTCCAACAGTAGGCGGTTTTTATTAATTTTATCTTTTACTTCTCTTAGTCTCTTGTTTTTTATTGCTAAGTTGTGCCGCTTTTGCTATTTCAATTCTTCTTCTCTAAATCGTAAAGGCGGTCAATATAGCGATATACTTTTTTAGTGTTTTACTAGGAAAGACATGTGTGTTTGCATCAATTTGCCAGTTGTTTTAATTTTTTTCGCTGGTGGCCCTTGAGGTGTATCTCTTTCACTATCTTGCATATTTCTCTTGTCCACCATATTCCTTATGACTGATAACTCCAGCAATGCAGGTGAAGCGCTTTCTGGAATTTGCTTTGTGGTAATAAAAGCCCTACCGCAAACTTGTTGGCATTCTACATTTTGCAGACACCTTTATTCCTATTAAATTAAAAAATGCAACTTCATAAATAAAAAAATTAGCTCTCTTTAAATTACGGTGATGCCACTTTTTTATTTTTTGTTCCCCTGGAATTTATAATTGGAGGAATATTTTTTCGTCAGAAATTCTTTTCGTAAAAATATTCATGATTGAGCTGTTTGTCATCACGTTCTCTCCTTAATCGACATTCCTAATTCGTACTTGTTTTTCCCGGGGAATAGTTTCCCATTTACAAAGTTCGTTTAGAATAAGCGAAGAGGGAAAAGTGAATAATTTCCTGCTCGATATTTTGATCCTCAATGTAACGAATATATAGTCCCATTTAAATGGCACATTCCTTTTTTTCTTGATTAAAAAATTTAAAAATGAATTATTTACAAAACAAAAATTTGAATGGTACATTTTTAATACTGTAAAGCAAATAATAAAGAAGAAAATGTTAGTGGTAACTCACTAAGTTAATAAAATTTACTAGAAATATGTCTCAAGGTCATAAGCTGTAAAAGCTTAAAAATAAAAAATCAAACCAAGGAGAAAAAAGTAACCATTAGAAGAACTAATCTAGCTTCTGAATTTCCCATACTTTTGTTTGCCAAACGCAACTTTTAAGCTCAGCAAAAGGTCAAAAACCTAAACTTAGACAATGGAGATTCTAAAATTCTATTTTTATCCGCCCCTTTCGTGGGTGGTGACATATTAGTTGAAAAATAATGTTAGAATTAATAGAAATAGAATATCATAATACGATCAAAATTAAAAATTTTCCGCTTTTATGGGCAGGCGGAGGTATTACCTTTACCTATCCAATTTTCGAAGTATCCTTGTACTTTTTTTAATTTTACTTAGATTTTTCTAAAAAAATATTTATTTCTAAGCTTTTATATCGAGGTAAAGGTATCTTCCCAGTGGCTAACTAATCATATCAGCCGAAATTACTTATAAAAACATTATTTTTATTCATAATATAACTGATTTTTAATAATAACAAAAAATTTTATTTAAAACAATTTCTTTTTCACTAAAATGATCATAAGTGGCATTGTTTTGTCTTCTTCTGCTTCTTTAAAGTCCTCTTCCAAATCAGCCCAATAGCCAACAATGCTTCATTCAAAACAGTTGCGCCATGTAGTGAAATCGTGCGCATTGCTGGTCCCGTAAAAAGCGACTCATATAGAGTTAGATAAAGTTTTGCAATGTCTAAGCAATAATCTTCAAAGTACTGCAAATGAATTTTGTGATCACTTCAGTAATAACTTTGATTTGTTCGAAAAAAACAATTTTAATTATTTCTGCAGCTGAATCAGGATTGAAAAAAAATTTTTGCCGTCGTAATACCATTAAATTGTTAAGTAATAAAAATATTAATAAACCGTATAATCAAAATTGTTAATAATCGATGCCCGACTGTATGCTATTAATCTACTTGCAGAGTGAAATTACACACACCTTCTTATTTATAAACGAATATTAAAAACCAAAAAAATTTTATGAGTAAAAAAAGGATTTTAATTGTCTCCTTAATCTTAAATTTAATAATGATCAAATCAAAAACTCTTTCATATATTATTTTTTACAAAAATTAAATTTTTTTTTAATTTAGAATAAATTTTTTTTAGCGTTAAAATCATAAAAAGTCAATAAAAACGTGTCCCGAAACGACAAATCTAAAGCAAAAACCTTGAAAATTCACAATACGATGCAACATCTCTTAATCATAAACAACTTGGTTAATTATTTCCAGTCAGATTTTACACGTTGACAAACTGGAAACTGAGCAAGTTATTACATTTATTTCATTCTGTAACTTGTAAGACCAGTCACATAGAATACAAATAGTGTCGACTAAACCAATTTCAATTGTAATGACATGTCTCTTTCATAAAAAGTGTTATAGCTGAATGGATAAGAAAATGTGAGGTAATTGATAGCACAACTGATACTACAGCTTTGCTTGGCAGTGAAGGCTTTTGAAACCCTGCAAATATATTAGGCTGTGGATCTATCAACTTAAGTTTTTAAATTTGGACTTGAGTATGGTTCACAACTAAAACTCGTCCCATCTCATTTTTTTCGAAAAAAATAAATCTTTAATTAAACAGACTAAAGATTTTTACTAAAAGCACAACATAAAAAGTTAAGATTACAGTTGCGAAAAAACACAGGAATTCTACACTATGAACACTTCCTTTTATAAATTTCTAACAAAATATTTGTTGTCTAAGTTGTCTTAAGTTTTATTAAAATCAAATTTACTTTTAATTTCAAAATAAAAACAAAAATCATGCCTACACTAGCAGTATTGAGGCCATTCACCCTTTAGAAAATATAAAATAAAAAGAAATTAAAATGATCGTATTGAAATCCAATCTTTAAAATTAAACCAACAATTTGAATTAAATTTTGCACATTTTGCATTTTAAAAATTTGAATTTAAATTTTTTTCTTTCAATATTTTTGTTTCTATACCAACGTATAGTATATTTTATATTAACCTGATTAATATTGTTGTTATTGTTTTATTAGTGAGAAGAAGTTAAATGAAAAAAAATATACAAATAAATAAATAAGTAAAATATAATAATTAAATAAATACAAAAGTAAATCACAGGAAATTTGCTGATTAATGAAAATTTATATTTTTTTATAGAATTTTTATTTAGCAACCAATTTTTTGGTTTGTATTGTTGTTTTTGTTTTCGTTCAACATGTTATATGTTATTTGTTTTATTTTGGCTAAATTACAAAACGGTTTTATACAGGGTTCTCTTTTTTGGTGTTTAGTTTTTAAGTGTAGCGTTTTATTTTTTTTAAATAAGTGGCATTTCAACATTATTGATTTTTGTTTCCAATTAATTAAATTAAAACCGACATTATATGAATCACATATCACTATGTTTAATTTAATGAAGCGAACAATTTTGTTCGTGGTGAACATTAGGTCTTAAGGCCCAACTATAATGTGCATAAACTAGCTTATGCCAACTTATACAACTGTGCAAATACATTAAATTATATGTGGTAAACTATAATGTGAATAAGATAACTTTTCGTCAAGTTTCGTTAAATTTCATTTCTTTATACAAGGTACGAAACTGATCGCACTTTCCGTACGGAAACAGCTGATTGTGCTTTGGTTTAAACATAATAAAGAAATTTTCTAATTAAGACCTAAATTGTTACATTTTTTAGTTTTTAATTCAAAAAAAAAATTAAAAAAAAACAACATTTTTCTTTATGGCCAATTTATTACAATTATAATATATTTAAATTAAATTTGTATTTATACACACATATGTATACCATATAAACGATGAACATAGTTGCATTTTTTAGTACGGTCGGCCACAAACACAAAACAGAAAATAATTTGTAATATTTTCTTTTTACATTTTCTTAGAACATAAACCAAAATATGTAAATGTGTTTGTGAATATTATTAAATATATAAAATATTTTCTTTAAAGCCTTTTAGTTTTAAAATTTTGTTGATTTATATAGAAATTATTTTTGCCAAAAGTACGAAAAACATAAATGTGCAACTGTGGCAAATAAGTTACTAAATTTATATATGTACATTGTAGCCACATAAATTTCTTTGATAAGTTACCTAAGCATTTGACAGGCTTTTCGTTGGATTTTTGACATAAGCTAAAGCTAGCTTATGCACATTATAGTTGGGCCTTTAAAAAGACAGTGCTACCAGCAAAGTAGCGTATGAAAATAATGCAGTTCTAATTAATTGCACAAATATATACATGTGTATATACATATATTTTTGCATAGGCAGTACAGTACAGATCAAAGCGGTATAGTACAGTACAATGCAGTACAGTATGGTACAATACAATACAATTAAAGGGGGATTAGACGGTATAACTTTACGTAAAATCCAAGAGAAATAATATATAAAATTCCATCCGTATTTTTAAACTAACAGCAAAACTCTAAACGACAGATTATTTTGAGTTTACACAATTGGTATGGATAAAATACACCAAAACTAAAGTAGCGATTTGCAGAAAAATACATCCCTTATCTAACGATTCGTAATTGTCTTTTCAAAATTTCTTAAAAACAAAGAGAGCCATGCGACTGTCAAATTTTCATCCGTGTTCGCTCTAAATTTGTGCAGATTTTTTTGAAGTATTTTGTTAAGACGATCCTACTGGTGCTATTTTGCCTAAAAATTTTACATCCCTTCAGAGATATTCGAAAAAAAAAAACTAATGTGTTTCTGTATTACAAGCGATCGACTTGTCTAGACTATTTGTATAAAGAGCACTCAACTTTTTAAGTGATTCATAAACAAATTTTCGAAACGAGCCGCTCGCTTGCAATATAGAAACCGCACATAAAACTTTTTTATCAGCTGCTGATCTGAAGTTGTCTTGACAATTTTTGTATATAATTTTTCGGGCTAAAAATTTAATTTGTGGCGTAAAATGAATAATTACCTAAAAGTTTTACAGTGACAAAATTTGAAAAAATATTATAATTTTTCTAAAAGTAAAATTAAAACCTATCTACTTTTAAAATGCTATACTAAAGAATTTAGAAGCATGTCATAGTGCCCAAAGACCTTACGTCGCTTTGAAAAACGTCATAATGTCCATGGAGATTGTACCGTTTTTAATATGGACATAGTGTCGTTTATGAAAGTGTCGTAAAACAATAACGGCTTCGCTTACCAAATATATTCTGCATAGCCGGTCGTCGGCCGGGGCAAGGATTTTTTCCCCTAAGGTATAACTAAAACCGGCTTCGCCTACCAAAGATTTTCTGCAATCCAGTTTATAAAAACGTTGCATTTTTCTTACATACAATATCATAAAATATACCTTTAATATCCATTGACGTTACGACTCTACGTTGACCAACATTGTGTTGCATCGTAGTGTTATATAATGTCCATGGACATTATGTCCTTGGACGTTATGACACGCCACCAAGAATTTGATGCAATGAATGTCCCAAAAATTTTGTTTTCGAATTCACCATTCCAAGTCAACGAAATCCCCTTTAAAATGTAGTGTCGCTTAATCCTTTTGGGCTTATAGAACTAAAACTTAAATATATTTCAGCCTCGAGCTCATATGAAAAGAGTAAAAGTGCTACATTCGGCTATGATGAATCTTACATATCCTACACCAAATATGTAACTCTACTTCAGTGAAGTAGCTCCAATCAAGAAAACTCTTAACATTTGTATGAAGAACAATAACAATTTTTTAAATATTTTGAATTTTGTTTGCGTTTTATAATATTAAGGCTTTAATTTAATTTGCAATATAAAATTACCAAACACTTAAATTTATACCCTTTACAATCAATTATTTTAATTAAATTATCATATTTGAATTAAAATCATAATGAATTGTTAATTAAATGGTTTTCATGCACGAAAAGTGAAACATTTTAATTGAAGATGCGTATGCGATGCACACTTTGTTTAACTGTATGCGTGCAAACGTTGATGTGCTTGCCAACTATACGTTGTGATCCTTCCTTCGTTCGCATACGCTTTTGTAAATATTAGTTTGACATGGATGGCCAATTTTCGATGCAGAATAAATATTCTACTCCAATAGGTTTTTTGATAGTCTCGTTGGTTGTGTGCAATTGTACTAAAATATTGTCTAAAGATATCTCCGGCCTGTAATCCTCACAGCAAGTTTAAGATATGCTCTATTAGTTAGGATGAATCTTCCAAAACTTAACAACGAATTCAGATTTTCTTAATTTTTAAAACAGAAGTCTGAGGTTTATTGACATAAATTTGTGCTTTCAAAAAACTACTTAGAAGGTAGACTAAGACAGTTAAGCCCAGTTGTCTTGTCCGTAGCACACTGTCTAGTCGATACTCTTGGATCCACTGCGATCATTAATAAATTTGCTCAAGAATTGTTTATTGGTAAATTTCTCCACCACTATTTCAAAAGGTTGTTCAGTCAGGTTTCAATTAAGACATTCCATTATTCAATATTTTTTCAATACTCATGTATGCCAAGCAACTTCCTGTCTCTTTTTCAATTTTGAACAAGGGGCAAACAAACAAGCAAACAACCAGGCAATTTCTGCAAAAGCATAAATAAAGACAAACTTATTAATTATTGCAAAAATATTCCACCTCCAAAATATTTTTTGGCACTCCTCGAATAAGAATATGAAAGTATTGAGATGTTGGTAGTATGAGGCATTTACGTTAATAAGTTCATATTCATAAGGGAGAATAGGAATGCTGGGAGTAAGTTTTTGGTAATTCCTGTTCCCTTATGAAAGTGGACAAACTAGTGAACATTGGCGAGTTTTGGGATATGAATCAGGTAAACTTCTATCCTGTGAAGTTTCTGATTCGACCGCGCGCGAGGATTTTCTTTTCCATGGTATAAATTATACCGGCTTCGCTAACCAAAGGATTTTCTCCTCTATGGTGTAAACAACACCGAATTCGCTCACCAAAGATAATATAAAATTCATGAACGTTTTGGCTCTACGTTGATGGACATTATATCGCATCGTAGTGTAACACAATATCCTTGGATGTTGCGGCATGCTACCACCTTCCTCTTGGAAAAGTGGTGTTAATTCGTTCACCATTTTGGCGAAAGTTTGGCTTTATATAGGGTCTACAATCTAAAGTTTTTTTTTAAACTAGTGCTTATTTCGTTAGTGGTAATACTTAGCTCATGTCTGATTTGACAGATAATTAGTTTTATTCTTTCGCTGAACGAGTATGGTTGTGTATACGCTGGTACAACGCTGGGAAATATTGCGACGACAAAGCAATAACCATCTTTTTGGCAACCTCTGGATGTGGTAATTGGGAGAGGGATTAATATAATTCCTGATAAAAACTAGTGCTATGTGCTTTAACACAGGTACACGGCTGAATGTGCTTCTTCATCTTTATGTTCTTTGCATGAAAAGTCAAGGCGATGTTTAAGAGGCATAAGCCTATTTTTCAGAGCTTGCTCCCTGGTTTTTTATACTGTGCAAGTGATATTCCATTCCATCTAATCCCTTTACATCTGTGTAACCTTTATCGGATCGACAATGAAATACAGCTCTATTTTTCAGTTTCTCGACCTTAGAAGCGTATCGATGATACGAGGGCTGCTATATATATTTCTGGCCTGTTTTGACGTACGACCATTATTTGTGTTGTTTACAGTGACTTGAAAAAATTAATATAGAAAAAAATGGAATTAACTCGTGAACACTTTCGTGCCATCATTTTTCCCAACTTTCGACGTGGATTATCACGACAAGAGTGCGTTGATGAACTTAAATCGTTGTATGGCGATGAAGCACCATCCTATAGCACTGTGAAAAATTGGTATAATGAATTTAATCGTGGTCGAAGCTCGCTCAAAGACGAATTCCGTGAAGGTTGTGCCAGAGAACATTGATGTTGTGCGTGAACTCATAATGCAAGATCGACATGCGACATACCGAGAGATAGAGACATCCTTGGACATTTCTTCCACCACCATACATTCGATACTGCATAAACACCTAGCCGTAAAAAAGGTTTGTTCTCGTTGGATCCCGCACAATTTGAAAGTCGCTCAAAAAAAAAGGCTTGTGTCGATTGGTGCAAAGAAATGTTGCAAAAATACGATTGCAGTGCTTCAAAAGACGTTTATAAGATCGTCACAGGTGACGAATCATGGATTTATGCGTATGAGCCCGAAACGAAACAACAATCGACCGTGTGTTTTAGAGGTGTCTCAATCGGAGTGGAAAAAGTGCTTCGACAACTGGTTTGAGCGCATGCAAAAGTGTATAAATCATGCTGGAGAATACTTTGAAAAACAATAAAACCATTTTTGATTATAAATATTCGCATTTTCACTATTAGGCCAGAAATATATGGAGCAGCACTCGTAGTAGATTATCAGCTCTATTGATTAACTGGAGCAACGACGTAATGTGGGCCGCTTTCTACTGTTTGATTGTTACTCAAACAGAATGCGTTTTAATGGAATCAGGGAATCTAATGGTAATTCTAATGGAATCATTTATGAAAATCGAAATTTCATGCATTAACACGTTCTTCATCTAAAGGCCTTTGTAATCGCAATACAGAAAATATATGTTTCTTAGCTGAACCGTTTTTGTATGGAATAAACTCCTCAGAGAGGTCTTTTCTGACACATTCAGTGCAGGAAGATACAAATCGAATGTTACGAAAAATAATTCCTTTATCCTTCTTCTCGCTACCCAATTTCCTAACGTTTGTAGAATGCTTTGCACGAATAGGGCGACCAGAAGGGCTTGGCCCATTAGTCCCTCTACGCATTACACTGACAGTTCATTTTTTCGGAGAACTGTTCGCATGTGGAATGAACTCCCTGCATAGGTCATTCCTGCCACTTTTAGGGTGGTAAAATTCAAGTGGAATGTCCACAAAAAAAAGCTCTCTTTATTCTCCTTCCCACAACTCAATTTCCCTGTTCTGGTAGAATGCTTGGCACGACTAGAGGCTATGTACCAAGTGTTTTTAACATCAGCTTAAGTTAATCTACTCTATTTCTTCCTTTTCCCTGTGAAAGCACATTTTAATGTGTGTCTTCTATTTTATTTTTGTGAACAACTTTGAAAGTGTTTTTCAATTAAAAAAAAGTGTGAATGTTAGGAATTTTCATTACATATAATTTTATTCGAAGTAGCTCTGTTTGTTCGAACTCCGTGTCATGTGTAATACAGTCGAAGAAAGCGTGGTTCTTTTTCTAATGAATGAATCCGATGTCTGAGGTGATTTACTGCCGGTATCTTCTGTAACGGTGATGAGCGTTAGTTCGCTGTATGCTCATTAAACCAGCAGATTCTATTTAAGCGAATAAATATGGAAAACTGAACGAAGATGAAATGCATTTAATAAAGGTGAACGAGGTACCTCGTTGCTATAAAATATCAAACACTATATTAAATAATTATCTGTTTCATAAAAATTAAGAAAATATAAAAAAGATGACTGCCATAAGATGTCAAAATCTATGCTTTCCTATTGGAGAACCCTGTATTTTCATTTTGTGTGTATTTTTTATTTAAAAGTAATACCGACTGTAAAAATTCGTTATAAGTATAAGCACGTCCTTCTCAAAGTGCTTTTCGGATTGCAAGATTAAATGTCACAAATTGCAGAGCGGACAAAAAACGTAAAAGCGAGACTGTAAACATAATTTTAATTTATGACAAAAATCTTTGGGATATATTATATGATAATATAGAAATTTCTAACCTTTTATTATTATTAAGATGAAATTCTGAGCTGCTCCCATGGTACGGAAAGAATAGAAGAGAATTATATGATTTTTTATAAACTGCATTACAGGTGGCAAGAGTATAATTAAGTTTGCGATTCTGTTAGTAATTTGTACAATATTAATTTATGGGTACTCCGTGTGTCCTTATGAGTATTAAAATATTATTTACAAAGACTACAGACGCTCTAAAAATATTTTAAGCCCATCAATCTGTCAGAATTACTTTCGAGATGAATGCTACGAAACTAAATCGGTTCATAAATCGTGGAGCGTTATTTCATTGAACATCTAAATTCAGAATATTAATTTTTATTACCCAAAAATCAGAACTTCAGTAAACTATAGAGATTTCACCCAAAATTACATTTTTACTAAAGTTTCAGAAAAAAAGAAGTTTTACCAAAATTTCGATTTTAAATTCGAAAAAATTAATTTAAAAAAAAAAATTTCGTTGAATAATAATTATTTTAACAAACAATTTGAATTAAAATAAATATAAAATAATTTTAATAAAAACCGAAAAACTCACAAAAAAAAAAGAAATTATAATAAAATTCGAAAGTTTACAAAAAAAATCCAAATTCTAGCAAAAAAAAAAAAAAAAAGAAATTACATTTTCATCCAAAAATTACCAAAAAATTAAATTGTAAACAAAACACCTGGTTTCAAGTAAGAAATTTTTTAGTCTGCTCTGTGACTCTTTTAAACAATGGACCAATAGAAGTGCTTGAAGTGTTCAGAACTATTGGCATTAACAGTGATACTCTGCAAATTATTTTAAATAATATTTTATAGAATTTCCTACCATAGCGACCACGGTATATTTTATGTTGTTCGAATTTAAATCTGCATTACAAAAACCAAAAGCGTAAAATCAAAACTTTTATTGTAGTTTCCTTATTTTGTTGTCTTAATGGAGAAAATTGCTTTATTTCCTTAAAACTTTCATTATCCTTGTTCATATTGTTCGCTACTCAGCTTGTGGATTTTTTTTTCATATCATAGGCAATTACAACGCATATCAATTTATGTATGTTTGTTGTATTGTAGTGTTATATGATTATGTGTGTGTGTGTGTGTGTGTTTGTTTGTGTGCAAATAGCAATCTTTTTCATAATTTATGCGTATCCAATGAATGCGTAACGTTAAATACTCAAACTGCGCGCAATACGAGTAAAATTGTAATTGTGGATAGTGTGTAGTTGTTTTCTGGTAACATGTCTGCTTTCTTCATCTCTTTTATTGTCATTAAATTAACTGTCTATATTTTTGTATGGTATTTTGTGTTGTCTGTATAATTCTTGCTTCCTGTTGTGGTATGAGATGTTATTGCGGTAATTTTTGATCATAATTCATTTTTATATATTTAATAGTTTCTTTCTTATTAGTCGCCAATTAGTTTAAAAGGCCAGAATATTTTATTATGATAAAAACGAATCAAATTTATTTAACAAAAAATATGACATATATTTTTTTTTGAAATTTAAGAGAAATTATTCTTTTAAATTCGAAGCCATAAATTGGGAGTCCGTTTTTATATAATATTTTACTTTTTTTTAGTATCACCTCTGCAATTTTCAATAAAAGTTTTAAAGCTTAGATATTTTTCTTTTAGTTTAACAATAGACTTTTTGCTACCCCTTTACGGCGATCTTAAATTGTCCATCTCTCCTTCGGTTACTGTTCGTTTTGAAAACGATTAATCTATATTACTTTTTAAAACATATCTGACGTAAAAAGTTTCTAAAATTGTGCTTTTCGATTTCAGCCAAGTCCGTAGACATGGACGTAAAAGATAAGTTCTTTATTTTGTAATTAAAATTGAGAAATACAATTTAACTAGTTTTTCTTGAGATATTTGCCGTATTCACAAGCTCTGCTAAGGTGTAGGTAGTATTGCATACTACCTTTTGTTTACTTCTTTGTGAACAACCATTGTATCAGCGTGCCATTGTACATTGTACTTCATACGTCAAAAAGTAAATAAGAAGAAGAAAAGTGCTATTCATCATTTGTTATTTATAAGCCAAATGGAGGAGAAAACAGAAAAATATAAATTAATAAATTTTTGTGTGAGGATAAAATTCAAGACATTTTTAGGATGAACCAGTCGCAGAATTATACATTTAGGGCTACCAAAATCATCATTATGGCATAATCGGGTTTTAAGATATTTTGATGAAAACAGATTTCTTCATATGGTACGACTACGGCCAGAGGAATTTGAATTCAACCTTATAAAAAATGAGGATGTTTTTCACACAATTGGCGAAAGGCTCCAACTACGCATTGACTTGCAGCTTAAAATTGTACTTTACTGCTTGGGATCTTCAGGAAATGGTGCTTGTGTTCGTAAGGTAGCATCTCTCTTTGGTATAGGTGATGGCGGTACCATACAAAATATTAGGAATCGAGTCATTAAAGCAATATTAAATCTTGAAGAACAGTTTTTATATTGGCAACTTTCAACTTCAACTTTCTAATAAATCAGTCAAATCAATAAATTAAATAAATAAAACTAATAAAAATATCTTTTAATTCAATTTAATTTAATATAATTCACAAAATTATAATTCACATAACACAAAAATAATAATTCATTTAAACATAAAACATTTAAACAAATATAACGTTTGAAAAACATATGAAAAAAAGTACTAAGTGTTGTATCGCATGTTTGCATGAAAATTACCAACAACACAGCTAGCACCGTTGTATTTTGTTAGCACTTAGCACGTACTAGGGGGCTTGTGAATAGGGCAATTTTGTTTTTGTTTTGCTGTGTTCTCTTGAATGGCGAAGTTCACAAAAATCTTTAAAGCCCACTGAAAAGTTGAAAAATTGCCAAAAACCTCGATATCAAAGAAAAAAAAATTCTCAAAAAAAGAAAATTCACCAATAAATCTTAAATTTACTAAAATAATCCAAAAAATAAAAAAATCTATAAAATGCAGTTTTTAATATTAAATCGAATTTTAAATTTTCATCAATAATAATAATTTCAGCAATAAATATTACGAGAAGTAATAAAGAATAACTCGCAGCAACAACCAAACTGACAAATCGATAGCATAAATTCGAAAACTAGTCAGATAAATGAGTTAGTCCCAGGTGTGTCTTTAATATGTTTTTACAAAAACATCTGTACTGAAATTTTATATCTATAGCAAAATGTTTAATGGATGACGTAGGACGAAAACTAATTAAGTAATTTGGGTAAAAATACTTACGCATATTTTAATAATATTTCTTTGAACTAAATTTTTATTTTATATTTTAATAAGTTATTTTAAAATTTTCACATTGTTACTACTCTGGCTCCTGATATGAAAGTCTGTATATTTTTTATATGCGGTTTTACGGTCATGGTGACGGCGAAAATCAATGAGTTCGTCATCGCTGCCACCTAATAATTGTTTCGACTTAGCTCTGATTGTATTTCATAAAACTTACATTTGAAAACTAATGATTTAAACAAGCACGAAATATTTGAATATGTTGATCTTAATATTTAATTTTAAAGCAGGATTATAATTATACACATAGAATTAAAAAAATACAACAAAAACTTATAAATTAAAAATGGTTTTAAAAAACAAGAATTTGTATAAAATTCAAAAGGAACTGAAAGTTTTCTAACTCTATTAATTTTTATTATAAAGATAAGGATTGAATCTACGGTGATTGATTATTCGATTTTTTAAAAACCGCCTTACGAATAGCTAAAATAATCGAATTTAGCAAAATTTGTTTAAAAGCCGGTTAACCGTTAAAAAACTAATTTAAATTATTTATTTGTTTTATTTGAGAAGAAATAAAAAATATTAGTTTTATAAATTAAAAAAAAAAAATATGAAAATAGCTGAGTTCTCGTGACTAAATATAAAATTGTATTACATACACACACACACACACACATATATATATATATATATATATATATATATATATATATATATATATATATATACATATATATATATATATATACTATATATTTTTTTTTTATAGACATATATAAAATATATGTTTGTGTCATACATGGGAGTAATTAATTAGATGTACTAATTACTTGCCAATATCATTAGCATTGACCAATAAATAATGCCTATGATATTTTTAGCATTGCCATTATTTTCAGTAAGAACCCTTCAGTAGTACTTAGTTAAAAAACGAATTACCATTGATAAACTTCTCTCCTTGTCTTTGTAAAATAATAAAACATGAACAATAAACATTAAGTGTAGTATAATTTTTATTAAATTAGCATTTGAACTGTGGATATTATAAATGAACCGAAATCAATTTTGGCTTTGTTCCATTTATTTTAATTTCTAAAAACCTTTTTTAGAAAGAAAAATTATTTTACAAATGTATGCGGACGTTTTGCAAAGAACACAAGAAAAATTGGACGCCAGCAGAATGTTATGCTCCACTTTTTGGACCGCTACGATCTTCATCAGCATTCTTTACATCTATCTACCTTAGTTGTGTAATTGTAAACATCATTTATTTAACCAACTAACTTTGTAAATGAGAATACGATTCATATCAATATTACTTTTGTACACACAGAAATATTACTTTTGGTTAGACGAAGTCTACACCCAAACCAAAGTTCTTCTCCAATGTTCTGTCTGTATTTTGTCTTGTACATTTGTTTTTGTTTTTGTTCCAATCATCGATTTTTATTCTAATTTAGATGTATATACAGAACTATAATTAAAAATTAAAAAAATTTTTGTTGGAATATAAATGTAAGGCGGTATACTGAAGCAGACCACTTTTATTATAGATCCCGTTTTTTTTGCAATAATTTCTGGTGCCTGATTGGTTATTTACGAGCATCTTATTTTCGTGGAGTCTTAAGTGTCGCAAGCTCTTTTTCTCGAGACTATAGACGGTTAATCTTCTTTCTGTTGATATTCTTTCTCATCACAAAGTCTCTTATAATTGCTATCATTTTTCTAAGGTTAAGTTCTCACATATAATCTAGAATCAATAAGTATCTGCCTATGAATGATAGCCCTAGCTGAACAGAAAACACCTGAAGTGTTCATGACCTGTCACTAATACAGCTATCCAACGTAAGGTACCTTAAGTTCCTGTTGAGAGGGCATCTGTTACCGGCAGCCACAAAGAGGAGTTATGATTCTAACTTCTGATATTAAACTTAGTGACGTCGAGCTATTCTCTTGTAAATATTAATCTACGGCCGTGTTAATGTCTATGGGAAACCCACTTTTTAGATTAATATTACATGTGTTCCTAAATGATAAAGATTTCTCGGCTTAAGAATTTTTAATTTGTTACGTCATTTTAAAAATGGTTTAATTCCTAAAATATTTCTGTTATTCGATCAAGCCAATTTAGCGCTTGACCTTATTTGTGTTAGAAAATGTACTTGCAAATAGTTAAAGTCATTTAGTTTTTTTTTTTTTTTTTTTTTTTTAAGAACTTTAAATGTAACATGGGATTTGCCATTAAACACCTTTTTCTTATGCTGCCAATCAACACCCATCTCTACCCAAAGTTCCATAAAGCAGTAAGACTAAGACGTGTTTGGCATGCAGAGCAATTGTCACAATTAAATGTGACAACTACACACAAACATTTATTTATGGGAAGGTGTGTATAAATGCGGAAAATAAATAGACACAAGTACAAAAAAATCAAATAAAAGAAGCCCAATCAAAATAAAAAAAGCAAAAATAAAATCGAAATGAGGACAATGGACGTGAACTATGAGTAAAATAAACTTAACTGGTCTGCTCTAGAATTTGTACGGTTGATGAGTATTGATTAGATGGATAAAATCTGTAGCATACATATCTTACAAATAAAAACACACTCCCTCAATTTCTTGTTATTTGTACAAAACTAATTGAATGAATGCACTTTGTATAATTCACATGTAAGTCACAATAATCGTGAAAATGTTCACGTAAAATTCGAAACAAGTTGAAAATAAATAAAATAAATGTCAATGTTTAGGTTTGTTTCTTTGCAGTGTTGCCAGTTTTTTCATAACTTTTTTTGCCAAATGGCTTATCGAATATAGAAAATATCTAAAAACACATACGGGTGTCTGCCGGAAAGGTATACTATTTTGTTTCTTTATTATGTTTAATTAAATGAAAGAGAATGGATCTTATATTTATATATATTTTATTAAATGTCGACAATTATGTATGGAATACAATATCAGATAAATGTCTGCCTCTGTTAGCCTCACAAATTCGAGCCCTTTTGAGCACATTTTCATTACGTTTTGACACGCGTTATTTCATTAATTTCAGCAGAAATATTTTGTTTGAGTTGCTCAAGCATTTCTGTTTTCATAAACCTTGCTTTTCAGATATCCCTACAAAAAGAAGTCCGGAGCAGCCAAATCAGGTGACCGTGGGGGCTAATCAACATCATCATTTCGTGAAATGGTTAACAGTAGTTATTGTGGAAAGGGGTCTCGCAGCAATTCCACACATATTAATCGAACCCAACGCATGCAGTTGTGGCGTTAAAATGTTTTCAATTATATCACAATATCTCTTCCCATTCACAGTTACCGTTACGACGTTTTCATTATCAAATAAGTAAGTTCCAATTTCTGGGGTTGTCATGGGCTAGCTGTAACATCCCATAAGCATATGTATGGCGGCGTAAATGGTCTTGTGGAAGAAGCTCTTGTGTCAACTGAATCTTAAATGGAAAAAAATGCAAATCCTTGTGGCCAAAGTTCTTCTTTGAAGACGAAGCTCCAGAGCAACAGTAATGTTTTCAGCAGATCTTGCAGTACATTGTAGTCCGTGCTTGGGCCTATCACCCATTTTATCAACCGTATATTTGATATATATACATATAAATATATATAGCTTAATGGAAATTGAGACATGCTTTCACCTTCACTAATCAATATCGGTGATTTAAATAATTTATTCGGGAAAGTAGCACGATAATTTTAAAGATGAATTTATTTAATTGAATATTTTCGTGTTTTTAATTTCAATTTAAATTAATTTTAATGTATATCTTATTGTTAAAGTACCTCAAGTGAGAATCTACTTCAGATTTCCTATTACTCTAACGTTTTTAAGGGCCGTCGCATCAAGATGTTTAAATAACCCTTTCGGGACGGAGTTTTATTTTGAAAACCAAATTATATAGGGTGAAATTTTTTTCATATTCTAAAAGGTATGATAAAAGTATTATGTTCTCCATACTTAAAAATTTTAAATTCGTCCTTTTTTCCTGGGACATATAATCCCAACAAGTATTTTCATGGGACATAAAACCCCAATGAGTGTTCTCGAAGAGCGATTCGAAATTAAAAAGATAACTAAAACATAAATATTATTCGATTAAGATAAAAGTTTACATTTATTTTTAACATTTTAAGAATGCAATTAGGTATTTATTTGTGGAATGGCCCAAAACACTTGTAACATAAGGCGTTGTTACAACCTGAGCATATCATCTTTGTTCGCTTTTCTATGGCAAGTGAAGAACAGCGGACACAGCGACAACGGTTCTCTTGCTCTACTGGCAAGTGGTCTACAATATTGAAGCTATCCGTTTTTGGACGTTTGGGAGTCATACCTCCCTGGCGATTGCATTGAAAATAAAGAAAAAAAAGACAGTTTGAAAATTGCTGGGACGTATTATCCCAGTAGTCCCGAAAGGGTTAAACAACTTTCGTCTAAAAATCGGGCCTGAAGAAAATTAACTTATTTAATCCAAATTTTACTCGAACCGAATATTATTTTAAGAACGTTTAGTTGTGTGTTTTTTCTATTTTCTGTGGTTAAAATGCCAATCGAATTTGTTACGTATTTAATGAAACGTAACAAAATGTGATGACGACAAGTGACCTGGACACCAAAGACAATGCATACATACATAAATAATCTTAAAACCAAATACAAATAATACATAAAAAACATGTTTCGGTACATACATATATGAAGAAAAAGAAAGTCACTTGAGGCATTTACTTAAATAAAGCAAAAAAAAAAAAACATAAAAAATCACACCCCCTCCTAAAGGACCTCATAAACATTTTAACTACACACACGAGTAAAAAACGAGATTCTTGTACCCGTTCATAAAAAAACACAAAATCTTTAAAGTCAAAGTATAAAAAAAAAAACAAATAAGGAAGAATGTATAAATGACTTGAACATTTTAACACCGAAAGATAATAAAGACGCTACACGTAGTACATTGATTGCGATTACCATTGTCCATATACTTAAACAATGTAGAAGCATGCATACACATGTCTTGATGATGTCGATAATAATGATGACAATGATGAAAATGATTATGAGCCTGAACACTTGTAGTGTACATTGTAGCACGCAGAAGACTTTTCTCGGAAAAACTGTAGGAGGGGGTTGTTTTTTAAGTTACCTTCTGCCATAATCACTCTTCAACAGTATTGTTCTCATGCTCATTCTCATCATCGTCATTATTATCGACATTATTTGAACCATTCATTCTTTCTTTGTCATTGTCACCGTCTGTCGCATGTTAAGTATGTTATAGAATGGAGTGTGTTAAACATTTCGTGCCTTAAGCTTTGTTTCCTTTAATTTAATCATCCATAAATACTTTTTTATGAATCGCTGTGAGCTACTTTGTCAATCTGTTGTAAAGTACTTTTCCATTTTATTACTCGAGGGAAAACAATATTTAAGTATTCGCACAAGTTTTTCTATTACATTGATACTGTCTTCCTATTTGTGTATGAAATGCTTCCATAATATAATTTTCTAAGGAATATTTATAGTTTGATTGGTATTTATATTTAGAGTTGTGTACTCAAGGTATAAAAAGGTAAGAAAGTTTCGAAAAATAGTGCCATACAGAATGATTTTCACAGCCCTACAATTATAAAAGCTGGAAAAGGCCCATAAGCCTGTTATCAAAACTTTTTAAAAGTATTTGTCAAAAGTATTTGAAGAGCTGAACAATCAATTCTGATTCAGAAGAAAATTTAGTATAACCGTAGTTAAAAGGGGCTTGAGGAAAGAAAATATTGTTCTGGCGTTGCACGTTGGTTTGAAATTCCCAATAATGGCTCTTAATTGAAAATTTACCTTTTTAAAAAGTAATCTATTCCAGGTTATAGTAAATAAAATTTTGCATCACTAATTAATTATCTTTTTCATTTTTCTATGTTATCTATTTTCCGAGTTGTGCGTTGTTTAAGTTAAAGTTTTTTTTAAGTTTTTGAAAACTTAAAATTTTTTTTTAAATTTTTTTTGTATTTTCCTGGCGTAAAAGTAATATTTTTTCAATTGAAACTTTGACTTCAGGTATTTGGAAACTCAAATGTGTATCTCAGATAAATATTTTTGTTGTAGAAATATTTTTAATATTGGTGTAAAAAACAATCAGTTTTCAATTTTAAGTACAAATTGAAGTCCGGTTTGGGCAAGCTTTTGTAAAAAAATTTTGTTTTTTTTTTGGTTTTTTCTATGATATGTCTATTTTCAAAGCACATAAAAAATTTTTGGGGGTTTTTTTAAATAAGAAGAAAAAAAGTGTTTTTTATTTCAACATCAAAGAAAAATTCGTGTATGCTTAGCAACGCACTCACTGCATTAATAATGTATGTATGTAAGTACACACAAAAACATATTGGCCAGTTATCGGAGGAAGCACAGAAAGCTCGTAATAAAAATTTTAAATCATACAGAAAAAATGTTTAAGAAAATGAAGTCGTGAAAAGTCCAATGTTGATATTTTCAATAGACTTTTAATAACCTCTGATCTTATTATTAGTAATATAAGCAAAGATTACAAAAAGAAAATTAGCGTGTTATCACAGCAGGTATTGGACCTTCTATTATTACTTGAAATTTCCAGAAAAAATAATTCTGATGATAGTGACAGCGAATATGAAGACGAATAGTATTAAACATAAAATGTAAATTTTTATAATATGGCCTACTTTCGGGAAATTTTTGTATGGAGGTATACGAAATCATTTACCGATTTGTTTGCCTTTTTGTATGTTGAGTTGATTGCTATCCAAATCTCAATTATTTATCTTTAAAAATGGAGCTTCCAACGCAATTTAAATACTCACACGAGCCGACAAACGAACACCCTTGGCGTTTAAAAATTTTTTAAAATATTTTTTTAAGTAGTAATGATCCAAATAATACTACGAAACGAAAAAAAAGTGCTTGAATTAAGAGCCGTTTTTACCAATTTCAACCCAATGGGCGTTGGACATGGGCATGAAATTATAAGTTAAAGCTCAAATTGTCAACTAAAGGCAGTTATTTAACTGACGGAGATCCGCGAGGTAGTGTATTTTGGAACCCTTTTTATACTTGTTGTACTTAAAAGAACCATATACAATCAAAGTTAAAATAAATGATATTGAAAACAGTAAAACTAAACTCGCTTATGGGCAGAAACTCTAACCTAAGCAGCTTAGACTGCGAACTTCTGCTGTATAACTCAATCCTCCAAGCAATATGGTTTAATGGAATTCAGACATTGCCTCTGCTATAAACTAAGAAAAAATTCGATCTTTCGCAAAGCCCATTTCGTGATATTGTTAATACCGAAATATGAAAACACATTCCCATCTCCTGGCGCGAGACATACTAAACGATCGTGGTTAGGTTACGCTAAAATGGAAAGATATTGTCCGTTTAGTCGAATATCAGAAAACTAAAAACTGCAGTTAACATGAAAATATTTGTTTGTGTGTTTGACAATTTATTGTTAGTTAAATTGTTTGAATGTTAAATAATTCAATTTAATAAAGCAGATACATTAAATTTTTTAAGCCAATACAGACGTATGATTTATTTTTTCCTTTGCCGACGAGTTTATGCTGCATACTAATAACCAGAAAAAGGGTGTTAAGTTGGCAGCGGCTGGGATTAGAACTCGGGCAACCAAACCAATTACATGCTTAGTGATTAACTTGCTACACTTCAAAAATAGAAGGAGGTTATCAATTAGACTGATTGTTGCTTCTCTTATGTTTGTGCCCACAGAAATCAGTGATTTCTGAAACGATTTTGAAAAGTTTTTCTTTTTTTAAGGACGTCTCCATACAACATACAAATTTTTACTTTAAAATTAAAAAAAACTGCATGATATAATAGCTCCCTATGGCAAAATGTAATATAAATATAAATTTAGAAATTAAAGGGTGTCCTCATAGGTGACGTAAGTTGACCTTCATGGGCCTATCTTTTTAACCATTACAGACTCTTGCAAATTAGACAGAATGTCGATTGCTATGACAGTTATAGTAACGAGTATTAATATTCTGAATTATAAATTAAGGGGTGCCCCAATATTTTATTTTATTTAATGTATATACTGATACTTTTGAACAGTTATAGACAACCGCTTAAAATTTACAACAAACAAACAGCGGTATTGCTTATCTATGTGGTCAAACTTTTAAACCGTTGCAGACAGGAAACTGAAACTAATAAGCTTATAATTTAAATTAAGATTCTAAAGGATGTTTTAAAGTTACTGTAATTTGACCTATTTTTTGAACCGTAATATACAAACACTTTAAAATTAGACAGAATGTTCGCTATTTGAACTGTTATATACAGACGGTTGAAATTAACAAACAACCTGATTAGTAAGTATACTACAATACCAAGGATATAAATTGAATTTGGGAATTAAAGGGTGCCCCATAGCTGCTGTGATTTAATTATATTGCCAAACTGTTGAATAGTCTTTTGCAGACGATTGAAATTAATAAGGAGCTGTAGTGCAAAGTCCGCTATAGTAAGTATAAAGTTTAGAGGTGGAATTTGATGTATGTGGCCATACTTTTGAACCGTAATAGAATTACAGGTAAAAAGTCGGGTTTATTGCAAGAATGATTAATTGTTGTCTTTTAAAATCTCTTTTTTACTAAAAATGCTCTTTAACAAATTAACGCAGCCATCCAAAACACTCTGTAACTCCTGCTAGACCCGAAATTAGATTAACCTTTTTTTTTAGCATACATGCACTTTTTATTATCCGGGCTATAATACTCTGCAGGCTCCCAGGATTGTACAAAGATTTTTCTGTTTCTTAAGCACCTCTTATGCCGTTCTAATATAGTTACAAGCTCGTTTACCCTCTTATTTTCTGGGGCTACACAAGATATTTTCGACAAAAATCCAATCGGCACACAGAGGGGTATTTTGCCAATCTAGCCGGACATGAGGCCAAAAATTAGTTTTGAGAAAAAAAATTAAGCATGCAAGCTTGACAGATAATAAAGTTTTACATCGAAAGTGAATTTTCAAGGCTTTTGCTTCAGATTTGTCGTTTTGGGATTTTATAAAAATCAGGAAAGTTAAGTAAATCGTATACGTTTTTATTGACTTTAAACGATTTTATGAGTTTTGCAATATATTTTTTGGGGAAAGGCTATATTAGCCGCTACTTATATCAATTTTTAGAAAAATTTTGTTTTAAGTTTCTATGATAAAAAATTACGTTCCAAATTTAAGAAAGGATTTTTTTGTTAATTTTTTTTTGAGAGTGATCTCCATCGCGATCCTAAAAATGTTATATATCACTATAAAATTTACGATCTCTAATTTTATAATGTTGAAAAAAACGTTGAGCGTTTTTGCACTATTTTTTTTTTGGATTTTTTTGAAAATTTCACTATTTTTTCTTGTTCTTATCCTGTGTTGCTACATACGAGCAAGAAATCTTTTTATATTCATAAAATGTTTTGGTTTTTAATAACTGAAGCTAAATGTTTTTTATTAAAATCATTGCATCTAACACTGTTATTGCCTATTGGGATGTTATCAAAAGAAGCGGCTGAGGGACGAAGCAAAGATTTCCGGCTTTGCAGACAGATTTTTGCTAGCAAGTTTTCAAGAATTTAGTGTAACATAGATATTTTTTAAAGAATTTTGCTAAGTTCCGACCCACTAATTACTAGTGTAAGAACCACTCAAAAAAAAAAAAAAAACAAATGTTATTACTATTACAAACAATGAATTTTTTTCATGATTCCACTTGTACTTAACGCTGAAGAAGATTCACATACGGTATAGGTCTTTGAAGAATCAGGCAAAGGAGAACCATGACACTCATCATCATCTTAGTGCAAACTAGAAGTTGTTTAAAATAAACTAATTATTACAATTTTATATACAATTTATCGTTACAATCATAAATAAGTTATTTCTATGAATAAAATAATTATTTTCAGTTAAATAAAATACTATAAAGTAACAAATTACAAAATATCTTTTAAATAATATTTTTGGGACACGGAGGGATTAGATAGGTATTCGAAAGCTTAAAAATTATTTTATTTACAAAATTGCCCAAAAATAAATAAAAAACAAAAATTTTTTTCTCAGTGACTTTTTAGGGGTGGGAATGGTGAGATACCCCCCCTGCCTATAAAAATTATTTTTTAGTGTTTTAAGGTGTATGTAATGCATTTGGGCCTGTTCGTAAATGCATCACTGCGGTGCATAATATGATTATTCTGCACTGCCACTGCTAATCAGCTGTTGTGTATGCTTGGATTTGCTCATTTTAGTTTGCATTTACGAACGAATAAATACTGGGAAAATAGAAAAATTAATAATAAACTAGATTTGTAAACTATATGATACAAAAAATAATAAAAATTGGTGTAAAAATAATAAAAATAAAAAATATTAAACAAAAAGAAATAAATAAAAAAACTTATCAAAATTTATACCCACTCATTCTTTGCATCAGCCATTTTTGTGATTAGTTTTTTGCTTTTATTTGCGCATAATATACTTTAGTGATGCATTTATAAACAGATGACATTTGCAGTGCTGCCACTATTTGCATTTACGAACGTACTGCCCATCATATGCAGTGCAGTGATGCATTTACGAACAGGCCCTTTATTTTAATAATTACATTATTATTTCAAATAATATTTTATTTACCGCCCACAAAGTGTGCGGGGCTAATAATGGCATTTTAGAATTTTTTGAGTCTAACTTTAGGCTTTTAAACATTTTTTTTAACTTAAAATTGTAATTGCAAAAAAAATTGACGGCAACAACAAAAAAAATTAAATTTTTAGTTCTTCTGAGGGAGACTTTTTTCTCCTGGTCTGAATTTTCTTATTTTATCGCTTTAACATTTATTGATCGCAAATTTTTCTGCCAAGTTGCAGTAATCTAGGGGCATTCACTAAATTTTTAGAGCCAATATAATCCAAAAGAAAGTAATGTCCTATTAGATTGGCAAAATACCCCTATTTGCGGCAAATCGACAGTCTTAAAGATTTTCTATATATGACTTTGAAATTGTACGTAAAGTTACTGGCAATTTTATATATTCATAAATTTCCTTTATATACTGCAGTAAATTTGTAATGTATTATTTGAAATATTAAAGTAATACTGCACTATTTTCAAGGCTTTTATAATTTCAATGCGTTCAGATTTTTTTTGCCATTAAATATTTAGGAATATGTTAAAAAAACATTTCTATTCAAAACGATCATGATAATTAAGTAAGGTATTTGATATTGCAAGACATTATGTAAAATAATTAATAGAAAACAAAATTAAATTGTTGCATTTTAAAAAGAAATAAATGTTTAAAGAACCACTATATAGTATTTTTTTGTAAACAACTTTTGTTATTACAGATAGATCTCCACAGCTGTATTAGACTTGAATATTTTTTTCTTTATTTTATTTATGTTTCATTTATTCTAAGAATAACAAAAGATAAAATATTTTCAATACGATGATGTGAATTTGAATTGGTTTTGTATTTAGAGCCATGATTTTGTAAACATTCTTTCATTCAGTTTTCTAACAGTTTTAACTGTGTAAAATTTATTCGACTCTTTTGATAAATGAAAAAAAACTATAAAACAGCACTTGAAAATACATTGTAGACAAACGATTCACAGAGCAGAAAGTGTAGGGTTTCTTAATTATAGTTTTAAATAAAGAACAACAACAGTTACAAAGAATTATATTTGTTGCCTAATTTAAAATTTATAGAAGAAACTTTTATTAAGTGTAAGTTTCTGCGAGGGTTGTTTTAAAAGTAAAAAAAATATAGTTTTAGAATTAACCACTGAAACACGTTTGAAAGAATTTTCTACTATTTAAGAATTTTTTACTATTTATTACAAGGATATTAATATTATCTAAAAAACTTTAACACATATTTATAGTCTGCTTACCCGTAGATTTTATAATTTATATGTTTAATTAAATTAAATTTTTATAATGGGGTAAATTATATTTATAGGAAGAGCTCCTATTTTGTAATAATTATGCTCTTTTAATTTTTTTTATTGGAATTTATATATCTTAACCGTTGCTTTTGTTTTTCATTATATTCTTTATGTTTTACAAAAAGATTTGCTTATAAAAATTTTGTCTTTTGATACTTTTTATATAAGTTTTGAAAACGACACAACATATGATATACATTTCTTTTGTCTATTATTACGTTTGTCTATATGCAATTATCTTTTATAGATATTTCAAGTTTTTGATAACTTCATAAATAAAATATTAAACTATTAATTGTTAATTCTATTCTCTTAAATTCATGCCGCCGCTTATAAATTATTTTTCAATAGCAAAATAACTGTTTGGATATGATTAACTTTAAAGAAAGGATTATTGCGATTCTCGTAATTCTTTTAAAAATACTTCTATATTGATAGAAGGACTCTTATTTATTTAGATAATGTTTTAGTTATATATGAAATAATTGGACCCCTAACTTTAGCATTAGGACTGTGGAAATATGAAGTATAGTAATGAAATCATATATTTACGGAAATAAAATTTAAGACATTTATATATCTGTAACAAAAAAGTTTCTACTTTCCAGATTAAATAATGAAGAATTTTTATACAACCACCAGTTGAGGTGCCGGCTTGGTTGGGAAACAGAAAAGCAGAGAGTGCTTTATGAAGTCCCTTAAAAGAAAAACATTTACTGATAAAAAGCCACGGTAGATGAGTCGATTAAAGCGTCTGTTCAGTAAACAAAAAATCGTGAGTTCGAAATCAAGTGGATGGCAGTCAGCCCGCTCTATCAGGGGGACTATTATCAGTCGCACAGACCAGATAGTCGAATGAGGTTACTTGTAGGATATTGATGCTTTTATGACCACACTTTAACTGGGGGGAACTGAAAATCTGCTGCGGACCCCTCGGGGTCAAATATGTACACTTGCAGCTGAGCTGACTGAACACTACACTTATAGGGATCATGTTAGGAGATGGTTTGCAACAATCAGAGACTTCTGCGATTAGAAAGTTTTTTTCAGGGCGGTTGAGGCTGCAGAATCCTTTCGGGTTGCGATGTCGATCTGATAAATTTATTTATCCGGGCTTTGGAATGTTTTGCCAATGGGCCTAATGTGGATTCGAGAGGAAGCTAGAGACCCTGTTCCACCCTTCCTCCTTTAGGCATCACAAAGAGGCCAATAGATGACTGTGCAATTTAACGTAAATAAAATATTCTGGTATGTTATGTAAATTGTTTACGATTGAAAATCGCTACAAAATCAAGCAAAGATGTGATACTACACTATTTCTCTTCGTTTATCCATAAAAATCGAAGTCGTTTTCGCTTCTCACTCCATTCCTACAAAAAATCTCAACTAAACAGATTGTGACAGAAAACGATAATTTAAAGTGTTTTACAGCTTTCAAATCGAGCAGACAACTGTCGTCGTAAAAACATAGAGCGTAAGTATATATTTTTTAATGACCTAAATCTCTCGACAAACACCGAAATCTACTTTTTAAAACCCCTATGGTTCTCTCTATAATATTTCTTGCTGACGCATGAATTTTAATATATTTATGCTCTGCTGATCCTGAAGAAGGATCTCTATAAGGGGTCATTACAAAAGTTCCAGTGCGTAACCTGAATTAGCCAAAAGCCATCCATGCTCTCCATTGTCGTATCGAGATTTGTAAAAATCTCTTGCTACACTTAGACTCCAAACAAACGGGTCATGGCTGGAAACAGGTCTTGCTTTACCAAAAAATTATTTTTTTGTCCTTGTTATCTCCTGGGCAAGTGATGGTACTATAATCCATTCAGCACATAAAACTCGCTCCAAAGATTGTAAAATTTTTTTGAAAGGCTTGGAGAATGTTGTACGATGCAATGCAGTTGAGGCATCGTTACCAAAAGATCGGTTAAAACTTCCTTCGGCAAAAAATCTTAACGCAGCGGCGAATTCTATGGATATGGGTATTGATGTGGATGTGGGTTGTAGTTTAATTTTTTCTATTATTCATAAAAATCCTGTTTTAATTAATCTGAAGAGTTCTATAAATTTATAAGAAAAATGCGTCTTTACTGAAGTTAGTTGGAACAAATATGGAATATAAAATCGAGTCGATTTGTGTTACATATCATCATTATACATCGTTTTCAACAGTCGACGAAAACGAGTCGGTTTACATCACACACCTGATTATTTATTACTGGTCTAAAGAACCTTATGATATGTTCTAAGGCATTCACCCTTTAAGAAGACAATTTGTTGCCAAAACTATTCGACATAGACATGGAAAACGTAGAACTCCTTACAGAAAATTGTGAATTGTAAAGCAGCAATAATCCTAAATGTTTGTAACTTCTTGAAATATCTGAATTAGGGAAGTGGAAATGACCTAAAATAAAAATTATGCCCAGCGCCTTTAAACTTTTTTAAAGTAAATTCTTACCTTAAGTATAAAAGCCTACAAAATAAATATTAGTTACCGAATATTTAAAAAAAACTGTTGTTTGCACTGGCCTAAAATACTCCATGAATAACTGTTTTATTTTGGTGCTTTTAAAAACACAACACAAAGAGGACAGGTCACCTCTTTTTTAAACACTTTTATTATGTGTTTGAAAAACGTTTTCTGCCATAAAACGTTATTTTTAGTTTAATAGTTTCATTATAAAATAATATCCTTGAAAAGGAAAAATTAGCAAATTCTCATTTTCTGTTAATAAGTTTAAAGCTTAGAACGGTTGCCGTTTGTGTCCCTCCTAAGCCATTACTAAGTAAAAAGGAGGGATGTGTTCGCTATCAAGTGTTGAAACTCGAAACGAACCTATTACTTAAAACTGGTCACGTGACAAATTATGTGTCATTTTTCTTTTCGCTATAATGGCAACACCACTATAAATTATTTATTTATAGCGATATTATTTGATTTGTTACAAGATTATTATTTTATTAATTATTTTTTATTATTTTTTTTTTTGTGTTGTTCAAAGCACCAGACTGGGTTGTAGTTGGTTTATTTATACAAAAAACTTTTGAGTTGGCCCTGTTGTAACTTCAAATATACTATGAGAATTGTTTACAGTTACGAGCATAAACATTTGTCTGGGAACACATAAACTGAGAATCATAAACAGCAATAATAAACTTTATGAATTAAAAAGAAGTAAAAAATATCATTTTACTTAAATACAAAAATGTTACACTAAAGGAATTTAGAGCAAAAATTACTAAAAATTTTAGTACCGGGAACTTTTGTTTTAAAATATAAAAGTTTTAGTTTAGTAAAAGAAAACTCATTTACATTTTAAAATATTCCAAAAAAAAGAATTAAAGTTGTTTTATTTTGTACCAATTTTTCGCACAATATTTTTGTGGGTTGTAGGGCCATGTGTAGGGCACACAAAACTTAGTTCTTCTTTTTGTAATATCTCGAGCTTATGTAGGAGCTTATGTAGTATAATAATGTAGTTGTTGTAGTGTATTTTGTTCGTTCAAAAACAAAACTTCAAAAATTTATAGGAAAAAAATTATTTACATAAAAATGTTTGCACTGCTGTTTAAAGAAAACTGGAAAAATAACTACACCCGTCTTCAGCCTTCTTTCTATCTATTTTAGGTTGCAAACATCATCTATGTTACGATCTAATAAATAAATAAGACTATGAAGAATATTCATAATCAATCAAAATTAATTAAATTTGAAAGCATGAATGCACGGTGCCTGGCTTGGAATAAAAGTCTTAATTTTTAAAATTATTTTTCGAACTTAATTTGGCTTCAGTTCACGATTTTCGAAACGGATTAAGAAATAATTTGCTTAATTTGATGTTATAACCCTTTTATATATTCTATATGCGATGCAAACAATTTAATACAATCACATGCAGATGTAGGAATATTCAACTTTATTGACTCATTGGAGTAGTGTGGTGTATATTTTACTGTTTTATCGTTAATGCAATAGGATGTGTATTACCAAAATCGATACTCTTACATACGAGGGCTGCTCTATATATTTCTGGCCTAATAGTGAAAATGCGAATATTTATAATCAAAAATGGTTTTATTTTATTTCAAAGTATTCTCCAGCATGATTTATACACTTTTGCATGCGCTCAAACCAGTTGTCGAAGCACTTTTTCCACTCCGATTGAGACACCTCTAAAACATGGCTTTTGAACATTTCAACAGCTTCTTCTGGCGACAAAAATCGTTGACCACGCATTTTTTTCTTAATGTGCGGAAACAAGAAGAAGTCATTAGGTGCCAAGTCAGGGCTGTACGGCGGATGACCCATTAATTCGACGTTTTGGCCGGTCAAAAACGCTCTGGTTTGAGCCAATGTGTGAGAGCTAGCATTGTCATAGTGAACAATGATTCGTCTTCTCTTGTTGGTTTTTCGAATTTCTCCGATGACTTTAGGCAAACAAATTGTAGTGTACCACTCAGAAGTTACCGCCCTACGTTGCTCAAGCGGAACAGTCGCCACATGACCAGTTTTGCCGAAGAAACAGGCGACCATTCGCTTCGAAGTGCTTCTTCCACGAACAACTTTCGTTGGATTTTGCTCGTCTTTGAAGACCCACACGGTCAATTGTTGTTTCGTTTCGGGCTCATACGAATAGATCCATGATTCGTCACCTGTGACGATCTTATAAACGTCTTTTGAAGCACCGCAATCGTATTATTGCAACATTTCTTTGCACCAATCGACACGAGCCTTTTTTTGAGCAACTTTCAAATTGTGCGGGATCCAACGAGAACAAACCTTTTTTACGGCCAGGTGTTCATGCAGTATCGAATGTATGCTGGTGGAAGAAATGTCCAAGGATGTCTCTATCTCTCGGTATGTCGCATGTCGATCTTGCATTATGAGTTCACGCACGGCATCAATGTTCTATGGCACAACAGCCGTTTTTGGACGACCTTCACGGAATTCGTCTTTGAGCGAGCTTCGGCCACGATTAAATTCATTATATCAATTTGTCACAGTGTTATAGGATGGTGCTTCATCGCCATACAAAGATTTAAGTTCATCAATGCACTCTTGTCGTGATAATCCACGTCGAAAGTTGTGAAAAATGATGGCACGAAAATGTTCACGAGTTATTTCCATTTTTTTCTATATTAATTTTTTCAAGTCACTGTAAACAAAACAAATAATGGTCGTACGTCAAAACGTTTTGAGTACGATTATGCTTAAAAATGACAAACTTTCCAATGGAAATGTCAGATTGCACTTGGCAGCACTCAGTGTTGCCAGGCCAGAAATATATATAGCAGCCCTCGTATGAATTGTTTTTTATTATATAGATCATTCATTCCTCTCAAACACTATGTCGTTCTATGTTCTGACAGGTCAAGCTAAATCAGTGTGTCGGTCTAGTGTTTTCCAGCGACCTTAACGTTGTGTCCTGAGCAGCAATGTACATCTACTAAATAAAATTAAGATTAAAAATAATAAGTAAGAGTGCTATATTCGGCTTTACTGAATCTAATATACCCTTTACCATATATGTAAATCTAGCCAAAAAAAAAAAAAGAACAAACATTGGGTCTCATGCATAAAAAGTGAGCTTGAGCTCAGAATCGATTTTTTGAGTAAAAGGTGCTTGTCGTATGCATAATAAAATTAGATTTATTTGCTTTTACTCACTGCTCACGTTTGATCTCGTCTTGCTCAGTTTGAACTAAGTTAAATGAGATTGTGCTCATTTTCATATGCACAAAAACAAGCTTTTGCTTTCTTTTGTCAGATCTTGCTCAAATTTTGTTGAGTCTGCCTTATATCTGACTACACTAAAAAGGAATCATGGCTGAATATTTTAAAAATTATACAGGTTTGTATTCTTTATTAATTCGATAACGGTACAATTAACTGGAAGTTTGTTTGTAAGGGGTTAGAATTGGCACAAAGCAATTGTGACAAATCAGTTTCCCCGTTTTTTTAAATAATTTTTTATTGCCCGTTTTACTCATGTCTATTTTATTTTTTATGCGACATATCATGTTAGCTATTTTTTTTTATTATTTTTGTCCCGTTAATTCAGTGCTAAATTAAGTTCTGTTACACATGTTTCTAATGTTTGTTTGTTTTTTATTTTGTTTATATTTTAAATGCTTGATAATTGACCCTTTTCGAGTAAATATTTATTTTGCTTTATATTTTGACTAAAAATTAAGAAGTGCCGTCATTTTCTATTTTATTATTATTATTTGATTCTACTTTTCCTTCATTTTCACTTGACGACCTGTTTGCACTTCAATAATAAGTAGATGTTTGATCTCCCTTTGCTCAAGTAATTGAAATTGGTTTGAATTCATTTTTATGCATACGAAATTGAGCAAAAGCTGTTGCTGTTTGATTGAACTCGACTAACGAGCAATTGCTCACCTGCCTCAACTCAGCGCCTTTACATGTTTTTATGCATGAGACCCATTGAAGTAACAGAGAATTAAAAAATAAGAAAAAAATTATGTACCATATATAATATTACATCAAAATGTCATCGGCTCTAAATTGGTTAAGCATTTTTGAAAAAAATTTAGTATTTCCTTAAAGATATCTCCGAAAGCTTTTAAACGATACCCATATTGATATCTTAAAAAATATGGCGCATAATCGTACTTTTCTGTGAAAAGTTCAGAGGCCCATAACTCGGAAAATATAGGCGAAAGACAATTTTTTCACTTGATGTTATTTTCTTACTTCTTAATTCTCTATCGCTCCATTTATTTGATTTTTTTTAAGGGAGTTACTTTACTATACTAAATTTGTTCCAAATGATATGAAAAATTTAGAGTCAGGCGTGGTGTTTTGCCTACTGCCTCGAAAGACATATACCGATCTTGCTGATTTTCAATAGCAAGATTTCCAAAACGATGTCTGGTCTGGCCTTCACAAAGTTGATTTCAACACGAATACGGACGGACAGAAGGACATCGGTTAATTGACTTTGCTATGCATAAGAACTCAAAATATGTGCAGATTATGAAGTCGGAAACGGATACTGTAGAAATTACACACGGGATGACAAACTTAGATATACCCTTTTTTACCCAGCAACAAGCAACAACACTTCCTAAATTGTAATGATTTACTCGTAGTACTAAAGGCCCAACTATAGCAGCCCAACATAAGCATAAAATAACTTAAGCAAACTTAAACAACTGTGCAAATATATTAAATTGTATGTTGTAACTATAAATGTCATTTCTTTTAATAAAGTACGAAACTGATCCCACTTTCCGTAAAACAGCTGATTGTGCTACATTTAAAAATAAAAATTGTAATTAAAAATTACAGTATTAAATTTTTAGTTTCTAATTAATAGAAAATGTAGAAAAAAGAACATTTTTGTTTCTGGCCAATTTTTAACAAATATAATAAATTAAAATTAAATTTGTATTTATACACACATATGTATACGATATAAGCGATGAACACTGTTGCATTTTTTTAGTATGGTTGACCACAAACACAAAACAGAAAATAATTTGTAATATTTTTTATGAGAACTAATCTTAAAACATAAACCAAAAAATGTAAATGTTTATGTAAATGTTATTAAATATATAAAATATTTTTTTTAAGTCTTCTCGTTTTAAAATTTTGTTTATTTATATAGAAAGTACGAAATAAACATAAATGTGCAACTGTGGTAAATAAGTTACTAAATATATGTAAGTATATTGTAGTCACCTAAATTTCTATAATATAGTATCTAAGTATTTGACAGGCTTTTCGTTCGATTTTTCACATAAGCTAGCTTACGCGCATTATAGTTAAGCCTTAAGTCAAGACAAACTTAACGAATTTTTATTTCTTCAGTGGAACTTAAATAAAACTGCTAAAATCTATTTATATAAAACTTAATTTAAAAATAGTATGTAATAATATCATACATTGTGACAAAAAAATTTCGAAAAATTTTCGAATAAATAATGGTCGAATTAACAAATGTGAAAGAATAAAAGGAAATCATTTTATTACATTTTGTAGCCATTAAATTATCACAAATATCAAGCAAACAAAAAAGCTTAGTTATCGGCGCATACAAAGTTAAAGGAAAAACTAGTGATTTAATTTATTATGACAATCGTTAAAATACTGAGTGAATGGAATATGATGACCGAACGAAGTCATAAAACAGGGATGACCAAATTTATCTAAATGCAGTCAAATTTAAACGGATTTCAATAAATTAAAGAATACTAAGTTTACTAAAACATACGCACTCGCACACACACACACTAACACCCTAACGTTCATGGACATTTAATACACATGTAAAAAAAGAATTTTTATTACGTGTATTGGTCATTACGGAAATTATGTTAAGCGTCAATGTTTCTTGCTTTCTTTTCTTCTTTCTTTTTATTTTGTTCAGGAATATTTGCTAAAAAAAAAAAAGGAAAATGTAATAAAATAAAGAAGAAACGTATAAAGCCATCAATAAATGGTTCATAAGATACATTACATACGGATGTGTATATAAAAAATTAAGGAAGCAATCGCCTTCGGTATAATTTGAATTGTTGTGCACGGGAGTGTAAAACCAAAAAAAAAGAAATCTTAAAAAATAAGAAACTGTATACAAGTGCGGATGTATGTGTGGTAGTGATGGACATTCATTCCTTTACTTGTTCATTGTTGTCCATCAATAAAAAACACACATTCAAGATACAAATTTAAGATACCATTTTTTTGTTTGTGTTTTTTTTCATTTCATTCCTTCTTTCGATTGTAAATTCTTTGCAGTAATAATTCCATGGGGTATAAAGATTTATTTGGAGTTATACAAAGGTTTATAATACAGGGAGTTTTACTATACTGAATTAATTTTGTCTTTATGAACGGTTGGTTTTTTATTAGTCACTATGTGATCACCATAACCGCTTTGTATATTTACTGATTCCTTACTGTGTGTTTTCCCTTGAATCATAGGCCTTTACCAACATATTGGGTCTAAGGAGATCATAACTGTTTTCAGATATTTATTAGGGTTCTTTCAGATTTCAAGTTGACTAGCACTCCATCTAAATGGTTAGAGATACCGGGGACCACAATATTGGCTTATAATAATTATTGTGTTGAGGAGTGTACCGGGGTATTCATTTTGAGAGCCATAAATTTCTCAGTAATTCTTGGTAATTTAAGAACATGGCTTGCAGGACCATGGGTCGGAGCCTATCATAAACTCCTCTGTTAAGAGTGCAACAGCACACTTTAGTCTATTTCACGCCAGACCCGTAGAGATAGACAAATTAACTACAACCACCACGTGTACCTCGAAGGGACCTCACCAATAACCGGCTACAGAGATGAGCGGCTCTCCGTATGCGCTGCTAGCTCCCGTGGTGCCAGTTTTTTAGGTTTTATTATTATTCACACGTTTTATTTTTAGAAAGGGAAACTGGTAAAAATTCTCTGACAGTATCCAACTGTATATACAGCTTCAGTGCCTGCACACTAGGGGACTGGTTCCCCCTATACCCCCGAGGACCCTCGTCTGCACCATGGTTAGATCAGCATAGACTCTTGGTGTCCCCGGAGGGGGCATATTGCTAGCCCAAGTTTAGCTCTTAATTAAATACTATTATTACCTTTTGCCATCATGCTTAGCCAAATAACAGCACTTTGTGAACATCCCCTTTAAATTAAAAGCCCAAAATGTATAAACCATATAATAGTTTTATTCTAATCTACTTATCGCTGGTCAAATGTAGCATTGTTGTCTTATTGTATGGAAAAACACCATGAACAATTTTTTGCTTTGTTTATTGTGATATATATTTTTTTGTTTGTTTCTTTTATAATAAACAAATAACCATAGAAGTTAAATTGTCAATTTGTAGTGTTAGAAATTTGTGTTTGGCTTTGTTCCTGAAAGCAGCCTCAAAGGGAGTTGGAAAATAATATTAAATAAAGTTTAAATATTTCACCTAGAAGTCATAGGAAATATTTCAATTTTTAAGGGACACAAAAACTTTTGGGTATTATTAATTTTGATTTCATCTTAATTATTTTTTTTTTATATTAGCCGCATGCAAGTTTAATAAATGAGAGGGAAGGGTGTACCTAGATGTGTCGAAGATTCACATTTTTTAACTTTTTATGTACTTTCGAACCTTTTTTCTTGCATACTGAATATTTTGCTGAACATGCGTTTACTTCGGAAATAAAATTTAAGTTTTGATCTTTATTTTTTGGCAACAAATTTGACCAGAGTAGAAGGAAGATAGATGCCTTTATGAATAATAAATCAGAGAATGTTTCTGACGAAATGTTTAGCAACTGCACTGGTAAAATCAGCTGCAGTTATTTTGCCATGAATTCTAATGAACAGTACAGTGTTGCCAGGGTAAGACAGAAAAAGTTACATTTTTCCTAAATATCGTTACATTTTTTCTTTAAAACTTACATTCTGAAATTTTCTTTAAACAAATAGTAATGTAATGTAATTTATGTATATAAAATATAGTAAAAAATTTTTTTTCCACATTTCAGGGAAAATACCAAGGAAACAAATTCATTTACTACACAAAAACAAAACGAAAGTAAAAAAAGAAAAACGTATGAATAAAAATTCAAACCGGTGATAGTAATAAGGATTTAAAATAGGGACCAATACTAATATTTCGGTATGTAAAAGTGCATGCTCTAGTCATTCAATAAAAGTAGTTCTTCTAAATCGAGGTATTGTATCTAGTGAAAATAAAATATTCAAAATATTTCGTAATTTGAGTGAACTTCCAATTTGTTGGCTGTTAGCTTAAGTTTTAACAGTAACAAATTAAATCACAACATAAGAAAAAGACTGTTACTAATATCTCCCCCGACTTTTGTTGATTTTATTTAGAAAATTTATTTAAGGTCTTTAGAAAATCTTTTTCCTTATCAACACAGAGAGATGAATATCATCAAAAACTCGGAAACCAAAATAGAATGAAATCGAATAGAATTCTGTGCTTACGTACCACACTGTCCCGGAAAAAAGCAACTAAAAATACAACTCTGATTGTACATAATTTTTGATACAAGATTTAATGTTATGATATAATATGTCCTTTAGTTGTATTTCCATCTGTAATAGGGTCGCAAATGATGATTGTTATTATATGTACAATCGGGACGACAAACTTTATTTTTCTGCAATCTGGTTTATCCCACAAATTAGTGTAATGAATGAATGAAAAAATCTTTATCAGTTCGCTTACTTCCGCGTGTTTAGTGCTGGGTATCTTACAATTCGGTACAAATGACTTTAAACATTCCCATTTGTTGTGCATTACTTACCGACATTTTTAAATTGTATCAATAAATCATCTTATAAAAATGAAATATAACTTCAAACATAAACAAATGTTTCGAAAAAAAACGAATATTTTTATTGTTTTACTTTATTTATTCCCGAAGTATTTAAGGCGAAATTATTGATAACAGAACTCGCTATGTAATAGCGTTCTTAATAGGAATATTATTTGTAAACAGTAAACATAGAGAGAAAAAAAAATAAATGAAAATAAACATATTGAAATATTATGAAACATTAAGACAAGCTTCATTGATTGTGGCCAATTCAAGACAAGAACATTGTATACATTATGAATCAATTACAATAAAAATAAAATAAATGTCCCTGAAAGATTTGTTCAAACAATTATATTCAGGGCTGCCAGACTTTAGGATTCTATACCTATACAAATTTATAATTTTTGCTTGGCCAATTGTACTTTTAATCACTAAATAATAAATATTACACTTTTATATCTCTACACCTACAAGTGATGTAAGTTTATACTGGAATTTTCTTAAAAGTAAAAGAAATGTTTGTAGCGCACAACCACTTTAGATAGTAATTTAAATGAAAAAGAAGTGGCAAATGATTCATTTGTGTTTTAAACCCTTTTTTAAAATGTGAATACATTAAATTTTAAAAGAACAGGAATGTACGAGTTTTTCATATTTATAATTAGTCGTATCTATTTTTTGAAAGAAATGCCCACAAGAACTAACAAGGTTAATTTTGGTATTGGTCACCTTTACTCGTTATGCTTTTGTTACCAAATGAAGGAAACAAAAACATAAGAGCTACTATCGCGGCAGCTAATATAAGCTGGCTGTTCGACTTACACCTCCTCCTTTTGCCGTTCGGAAATTGATTCATAGTAGATCGTACCTATTCTGGATGGTGACCAAACTACTTGGCTAAGTTATTATCCTATGAATGGATCCGCTACTCGTCATACATGGCAATCTCCACTTTACATTTAGACTTGTCGGCATAATGGGAGAAAGATGTGACTTTGCAGCTCAATTGTGAATAAAAAAAGTCCACCATTAAAAACATTGACTGGTATCTAATTTGTGCACTCAAATTTGGGACTGAGAGCGTGTGATGTTTGAGAAGAAAATACATATAAAAAGAGAATTATAGAAGGGATTCCGAATTCGATTTGATTACGGAATTTGTTGGCGTATAACCCTTCTATAGTGTGTAAAGCGACTGAAATAATAGGTCAAACAGAAGCAACAGGTATTACAGTTTAAAATGGAACTTATTCTATTTAATTGGCGGAGGTAAACTTCATGTAGACAATTTCGAGTAAATGCTAAGAAGACCATAGAGTGTTCATCGTCCATTTCATTCTCGTGTGCAGCACTGACTGGCATTGGAGTAAAGAACAACAGGGAGAAGCTTGTTGGACGTGAATTCCATGAGAGGACTTGCTCTGAAGTAGGATATGGTCTCCGTAATAAAACAAAGTGTCGAACATTTTCAATAGAAGGCCAAAAATACTGGTACGGGAATTGTAATCTTTGTGGGTTAAACAAAGATCTAAAAAGTTAGCGGTGTGCTTGAATATTGCCCAATAATAGTCATGATCGCAACCACTTACGTCGAAGACAGTACCTCAATTGCAATTTGTCTTCCAACCTTTTAAAAAATCTTTCGCATATTATCTTAATAATTGTATCATTTATTTTTGGTCTTTTTCACTTTGGGGAATTTTTTTTAGCGAGCCCTTTTACTGTTATTTATACTGGCCAATCGACCCCAAATAAATGGGTCCTTAATAAAGGACATTGCTTCAGTGAGTCAATAGATTTGGATTTCCAATTGCCATAAGGCGGATTTTAAAGCACCGGTGCATGCATAAGGTCCGATGGAGGATTATGGGTGCCTATTTTGAAAAATATCACTTATTTTTAATGCCGGGAACATTACGAACCCTTGATTCCTTAATGTCTATATCTCCCATAATTACAGATGAAGTAGCATTTTAAAAAAGAAACTCCCTATTATATCTTTTAAAACTTTCTTAAAGTACAAAAACGTTATCAAGGTGTGTTTTACTTAGTTAAAGTTGGAAATGGCTGGAGACTTTTTAAAAGAATTTGGATTTTGTTATGGTTAGCTCGCTGGTCGGGGTTCTAAAGAAACAAGTTATAAATCATGTTAACTTCATAATTTAATGTATTCAGTTCTGTAGTCAACTACATAGAGACGATTGGGAGTTAAAATCGTTTAGTTCTCTTTTTCATTATGACACTAATCTTTATTTGCATTCCCAGCTTTTTACATTATTTTAAAAATGCACTGTTTAAGAATTTTAGTCGTTCGCTTCATTTGTTGTCCGTCTGTCCAACTGTTCGTCTATCCGTATTTCCGTTCATATTAGTGTTTAAATCAAATTTGCCGAGGCAAAATAAAAAAAGTAAATAAGTATGTCAATCGATATAGTGTCGAAAGAGGTGCTATTGGAAATCAGCATGATCGGTCCATGTCATTTGAGGCAGCAGGCGAACCTCTATTTTTTATGTCATTTTCAACAGTAAAGTAGCTCCGATCAAAAAAATAAATATATGGGGTGACAGAGAGATAAAGAATAAGAAAAAAACATCAAGTGAAAAAATTGGCGCTAGCCCATAATTTTTCGAGCTATGGGGCTCTGAAATTTTCAAATTTTTTTTAAATATTAATATGGGAATCATTTAAACGCCTTTGAAGACATCTCTATGGAAATACTAAAATTTTAAAAAAATTTTTAACCCATTAAGAGCCGATGTCATTTTTGTGTAAATTTATATATATGCAGTACCACATTTAGTTTTTATTTTTTAATTCTCTGTCACCTCAATATTTGCTTTTTTTGATTGGAGTTACTTCACTAAACTAGATTTACATAGATGGTGAAGGGTAAATAAAGTTCGTCATCGCCGAATAAAGCACTCTTACTTGTTGTTTTTCGCTTCAAACCATCCATGATCTTTTTCTTATGTTCTTTTGCTCACCAAATCGCTGTTCCTTTTAATTAACTTATTTTTCTTCTGATAATTTTAAACAAATTAATTTATTTATTTCTGCTTAAAAAAATTGAAGAATGATTTATTTTCTTTATACGAATTTCTACTTCAATAAGACTTTTGGCTTACTTTGGGCTCTCACTAGAAGCACTTAATTGCGATTTTAATATCATACAATTATTTCTTTCATATATCATTATTGTGAAGAGTTCGGATAAAAATCCAATAAATCCAACATCTTGTCTTCAACTGCAACAAAGTAAATCACTATTTTTTCCAAAGAGATTTCTCTTGCGAATTGTGAAAAAAGTATGTTTGAATAACAAACATCTGGCAATATTTGTTTACACTATAAAGTACAGTGGCTACAAGCAGAATGTCTACAAGAACGTCATCATGATATTTTAAGTGGCTGTTACACGATACATGCGAGTATGATGGAAATAACTTAAACAATCAAATGTGTTGGATGAATAAATAAACATTTCACAATTCAAACAATCCATTGAGCCATTCATTACTCTGGTGGTCAAATTAATAGCGCTGTTTGATTGTTTTCCTTTAAATTGTTGGGTGGCCAATCATTAAAAAGACACAATACAAAAAACACCAGTAGTCGTCATTCACGTTGTAGTTGATTTGATTTTTCTCTAGAAAGTTTATTTTTTTTTTAAACAGAAACTTAACATTTGCAACTGCATTTTATTGGTTATCTTATTTTTTAAATTTTGTTTACAAAAAAAATCTTAAACAAAATTGAAAATTAAATAAATTTGAGAACAAATAATAACCGCAAGAGATTAAATATGAAGATACGAAATAGATGCTGCGAATGCTAAGTCACTGTCGAGGTGCGTCAGCATTCTAAATTTACTTTTTATATCACAAATTTTATACAAATGGGATGTGAGCGTTAAAGAATGATTATGTTACATAAATAAAAATTTTTTTTTTGCCGAATTAAAATTTGTTTAACCAAATTGAAAATTCGCATTAAAATTCGATCAAGAATTAATTACTGTTTAAGTAAATTGTTTAGAAATTTTCCCTAGCAGTTCTAGGGATATTTATAGCCGATACATTTTTGTTGATGAAACTTAGATTTACAGGTTCTAAAAACAATTTGAAACAAAAAAGCTGTACCTAGAAGTTCTAACTTTTAATTAGCCAAAATCTGGATTTTGCTGGTAACAGACTTTAGAAATTACTTTCATTGAAAAAGTTTAAAAAAAATATAAAATATAGTATAATTTTCTTTTTGCCATTAAAATAACTCCCTTTTGGCCATCTATATAGTTTCTATATAGAAATATGTGGTTAGAAATTTTTTGGTGGCCTAATGCTTAAAATTAAATAAAATAATTTTGCCAAGTTTGAGTCTCACACAAGCGTTTCGTACAATGTATGGGTCACCCTTTAATTTTCAACTTTGTTTTTTAAACTTGTTACAGCGAACATAATTAAAGATAATTTTGAGAAATTTAAAATAAAGCCCTATGAAAAGTACCTTATTTTTAGGTCACCTTTTTATAGCGTTTTGGCAATACATACCCTGCGTAAATTTACGGTCTAAGACTATTTTGGTTAAAAATAAGACCATACATGTAAAAATTACGTTACTATTGGATTACCTTTCATTTCATTTTAATTTTGAATTTCAAACGTATGCCTATAAGGGTTAAAAAAGAGAAGGCCATATTCGTAAAATTCACGGCCATTTGAAAACATCCTGTAATTTCAAAATTTACTGTTCACAATTTATTTTTCTAGCAGACATATTTGTTCATACTTACTCTGTGTGATTTCTATTTATCTTCGTATTGCGGTTGAAAAACTTAACCCATAGAAGTAAATATCACGCTAATATTGGAATATCCTTTAGGTTAAAGTTTTATTCTTTCCATTTGTTGCTAAATCGCACATAATAATGTTTTATTTTTTTTTTTGACAATGTGCAACTTTGGCGTACTAATTTTTTTTATGAAAATGATGACACTTTCGGAATTTTTATCAGTATTTGCTGTGATAACAATTATAGTAATATATCTTACACAAAAATTTCAAGAGTCTACCTATTACGGTTCCAAATATAGAGGGCTATGACAGATGGACTGATATAGAGACGAAAACAATAGGGTTACTTTTTAACACTTTGTGTACCGAACCCTAAAAATATTTAAACAAAAAAAAAAAAAAAAAAAAATTAAAATATTAAAAGCATCATTTAAAAAAATTACGTTTAAAGAAAAACAAGTAAGAGTGCTATATTCGGCTATGCCGAATCTTGTATACTCTTCGCCATCTATGTTAATCTAGTTTAGTGAAGAAACTGCAATCAAAAAAGCAAGTATTGTGGTGACAGAGAATTAAAAAATAAAAAAAATTTGGTACTGCATGTGTATTATTTTACATAAAAATGCCATCGACTCTTAATAGGTTAAGCATTTTTATTATATTTCCTTAAAGATCTCTTCAAAAGCTTTAAAATGATACCCATATTGATATTACAAAAAAATTTCAAAGCCCCGTTACTTTGAAAATAGGGGTCAGAGCCATTTTTTTATTTTTTAATTCTCTATCTCCTCATATATTTATTTTTTTTAATGGAGTTACTTTATTGGTCCAAATGACACCAAAAAGTTAGAGGTAGAGTGATGTTTTGCCTGCTGCTTCGAAGGACATGGACCGATCATGCTGATTTGAAATAGCACCTCTTTCGACACTATATCTGATCGATTGACATATTTTTTTATGAAATCAAGTTTGCCACGGACGGATAGACGGACATCTCTCAATCGATTTCGCTATTCATAAGAAGTCAGAATATATACACTTTAAGGTCGGAGTATGTATACTTTGTGTGGTGAAGGGTAAAAAATAAAAAGGTACAAATTTAAAAAAAGGAAAAGACAAAATAATTTTTAATGACGCAGAAAAGCGCTTGCTCATTACCCCAATTAAAAAACAAAAACAAAATCGTATTTGGGATAAATCCCATAAGCTAGGATGAATTCGATGAGTATTTTTTTTCGGCTTCAAAAAATTTTTTTTTTCCAGACACTCAAAATTAAAACATATGTTTTTTTTGTTTGCACTGTTAAAACAATGTGGCATTCTTGAAGGCGATTGAAACATCAATTACCTTCTAAACCGCTGCATTGTCACCAGTAGCTAATTGTTAAATATTTCAAGCGAAATAATGCATATTGCTCAACATTTTTCACAAAATCAAACAGAGTACCAGGTTTTCACCAAAGCGAAATAATACAGGTGAACGTACGGCTACAACAATACAACAACACAAAAAACAACCGGCAATTTGTTGCTACAAAATCTAGGTGTGTTGTCAAAAAATATTGTTTAAAAAACAAATAAAAAAAATATATTTGATAAACAAAAGTGGATGTTATTTTCAGAATAAAAAAAATTATAAGTTATATTAATATGAAAATCCAGGCAAAGCCTGCCGGAATCACAGGCGTCGTTCCATTCTCGTCCGTTGACCATTTGAACACTAACAGAAAAATCTCCATCTTTTATCGTTTACTACAACAAGTTCATTACCGGCAGTTTCTTAAGTAGCGAACATAAAGTCTTAAATTTGATTACCACAACTATGAGGAAATCTGTCGAAACTCAGTATCAAAACAAAGTTCTAGATCTGACAGTTATTTATAGCGAAATTGTAAACTCTTTAAACGACGTTTTGTTTTTTTTTTTGTGTTACGTTCAACAGTGTAAAAAAAACGACCTTGAAACTATCACACATTCATCTCCCAATTAAAATCATTACTTTGTCATATTACCGCCACCAACAGTACATGCAGAGACACATAATCTTCCACAAGAAAACAAGCAAGATATTTTAAGCTTCTTAACAATAATGTCAGTATCTTTTTACGCATATTTATTTTATACACATCATCATTATGCAAATACGGTTCCATATTGTACTAGTTTTCTCTAGAAATTTCAATAATTATTTTGTTTTCTATTACCAATCAAAAAAAAAATTACATTTTAAAACATTTTTTAACATATAATTTATTTTTGAAACATTTTTTGACAACTGCAACGCTGATGAGCTTTTTCGCCCATGCGTTCACCTGTATTATTTCGACATGGTTTTCATCATATTTTCTTAACTCATTCTATAGCATAATGCAAGTCTACTTTTGTTGTTCTGTTATACATATATGCAGAGAATATTTTTAAAATAAGGAGTTTATTAAAATAAAATCAAACAAAGCATTTTTTAAATTTAATTTATTTGGTTTAATTTCATCTTTAATATTATACTTAAAACTAACAAGTAAGTAAACGCACACAGACACATATCTTATATGTTGTGTTTATTGTAATTAAAAATTAATAAAATATTTTTGTATTTATTTTATGTACATTCTTACATTAAAATATATTTTATTTGTAATTTGTCAATTAAATTAATTAAAAATTTTGTTATAATAATTAAACGACTTAAGATTAATTCTATTGACGATTGTAGAATGCTTTCTGTTTTGCTTATACATACTTAAATACTCGTAGCTAAGCTCTTTGAAATTTTACAATACAAATTATGTTGTATTAACGAAATTAACATTATCATGAAAAAAAAACACATAAAAAACAATAATAAAAGCACATATTTAATAAATTTAGGTTTAACATAACACAACCATTTAATTAATTATAGGTAAAAAAAATCAATGTTTTTAAAAATTTATTTTTAGTATTCACGCTGGCTCGTATATTTATACATTATTAGGTAACATTAAAAAAAATTAAAATAAAATTTATATAAACTTTCAAATTCATTTGAGGAAACTAAAGCTGCTTTCAGAAAAATTCTAACAATGCATGTTTTAAAGTCATATAATAAAGTCGCCTTTCAAAATTTCAATTCAAGCACATTCTATTTTGATCTGACATCAGCTGTTTTCAATACAATTAAGTTAGATGTAATTATACATTTAAACGCAATTTTTACATAAACGCAAAATAACATATGTATTTTCAATTTAAAAGTCATATGTAAACATGTCATCTGAAAGCATCTTAAGAAAGACACTGGGGAAAATTCACATTACACTTCGATAAGAGATGATGTTGAAAAAATCTTACCAAATTAATGAAAATCATACAACCTTTTATTAATAAAAATATGCAAGCACATCGTTGGGGACTTAATCTAATACGTACTGACGTAGATGTAAAAATATTGTCACGATCACTTGTGCCGGAGAAACACTTGGAAATTTTCGTTAAACAAATAGTAATTTAATGAAATTCATATAAAATATAGTAAATAGTTTTATTCCATATTTCAGGGAAAATAACAAGGCAGCAAATTCATTTTCTGAAAAAACAAAACTAAATTAAATTAAAAAAGAAAATAGAAAAACGTGGGAAAATGTAAAAATATAAATTTCAGGCCCATTCTTTTTGTTTACAAATTTCAAAGAGGCTTGTAAATATTTTAATATTGCTGGAAATGTTAGAATTTTAAGGCTGACAGTTTTGATGATTTTAAATATTTGCTTCAGAAATCATTAACGCACCTATTGTACCAGGGTAAGACGATCAGCCTTTATAAGTTTCAGCTTAATATTATGGCCACACAAAGGCTTGTACGTAGCATTATTTAGAATAAAAATTGGCTTTTCAATGCTCATTAATATATAAATCAGAACTCAATCCTAATATTACGTAGTTGAAAGGTGTGTGCTCTCAAAAAAAGTAGGAAATATGTTTAATAAATAGGTTTAACCTTTTTCTTAAAAAGATTTAGCTTCTATGGAATTTTAAAAATGCCATGACTAAAGACAAATTTTAGTCGTATATATTACAAGACTTCAACATCAAATGACTGAGAATTTTTCCTCAACATTTAGGGTCCGCCAAATAACTTTTTTTTTTTTAATGCTATAAAAAACAGTATAGCTTCGGCTGTGTTGCACGTAGCGCCGTCCTGTTGAAACCAAATGTTGCCAATATCCTCCTCTTAAATTTTTGTGAACAAAAATTCGTTCAACATGGCCCGGTAACGATCGCTATTAACTGTAACGGCCACTCCTCATTTTCGAAGAAAAATGGCCTGTGGACCAAAATTCGCACCAAACAGTGACCCGTTTTGGGTGCACCGGCTTTTCATTATATGCTTGCGGATTTTCTGTGCCCCAAATGCGACAATTTTGCTTGTTTACATACCCGCCAAGATTAAAATGAGCTTGATCTGAAAAGATGATTTTTTGGCAAAATCGGCATCTTAATGTCGCAATATTTCCCAGCGTAGGGATAAAACTAATTATCTGTCAAATCAGACGTGGGCTAAGTGTTACCATTCACGAAATAGGCACTAGTTGAAAAAAAAATACGTTAGATGGCAGCCGGTAAAAAAATTTATAATTTACAAAGTAAAAAAATGGAAATAATATCTATTATTTTTAAGAAAACTGGCAAATTGCTGTAACAGAATAATTAAATTTTGCATTGATTACTTAAATTAAGTTTCGTCAATACGTTTGCTTACAGTTACTTTAACTAAAAAATCAAGAATGTCCCTGAGGTAAGTTTAAATTCAAGCAATGTTGTAATGAGTTGTACCCAAATTTAAGCTCCATATGGCACACTTAATAATAAACTCTCACAACTCAAAGTGTATAAATAACTATCATTTTATTTGCATAAACCAGTTCACAGAACAAATGTCTTAAGACGACAAAATTTTCGTTTGAATCTATGTCTTTTTTAACTGGACAAATACCGTTATTCTTGGACACAATTTGATTATAAAGTTAAAGCCATGATTTTAAAAACAGTTTTTTTACCTTTCCCGAACCTTTGTGAATTTTAGCTAATTTAATTGTGAATGTCTATCATTTAGTGTGAGATATTTACGTTGATCAGGCGAACGAACTTTATTTTATTGTGACGTTTAAAATTCATCCTTAATTCACATGGATAAAGTGTGATAGAGATAATGCAGTATATTTCTCTTTAATATCCTCTAAATATATGCAATAGTGCTAAACTTCCCATTCCTGGCATGTAAAAGTTGCTCTAGTGAAATTTGTTTAAAGACTTTAGTTATTTCGTTTTAATATAAAAGAATTAAATTAAAAAATTTATAGAAAAAATTGTCTTTTTATTTTAAGTATTTAACACCGTTTCCTGTTGGGAACAATACCACGCTCATATTATTTAACCGGTAAAATAAATTGTTGCCAGAAACATTTTGCTGTTAATTAACATGCAATCAGAAACTTCTCAAAAAATTAACCGAGTAAAAGTCTATCAACATTATTTACTGTTTATTTCGAACAATTTTGCTTGAACAGAATATCGTGGTTTATACTGAACATCAGTCAGTAAAAGAAAGCATTATTATTTTAACTTTTTTTCACGGGTCTTTTTTTTAATGTCTTTCTTTCGGTTTCTCTTGAAAAAAAAAATTAAAACAAAACATAAAATAAAGAAATTACGCTTTTTAATTTATGGGTGTAAAATAAACTTAATCTTTTAATTCAATTTTATTGTTGATTTTTTTATTGATTTCTATTAATAATTTTACATTTTTTCAGATTATAAATAATTATTACTTTATTAAATATTTAGTATGTATTATGCATGCGCCTCTAAAACTAATCAACAACTAAGCGTGTTTTTTTGTTTAAATGCATTTTATTCATTATTATAATTATTATTATTTTTTATTTAAATTTATAAAATACATTGCATACCGGTCAATGAGTTTTGTTTTTGGGGAGTTAAAAAGCTGGCATATAATAACATGATAATTTTAAAATCAATAATAAAAGTATTAAAATGACATTTGACATTGTTATTAGTTCACAGTTTTTAAATAAGACGTAGGAATAAGGACTTAATACTTATAAATCAAAAGAGAGATTGCTAAAATTTATCTTCTTGTTTGGAAGAGAAGAAAGACATTAACATCTTGATGCTGCCACATTAGGCTTTTTATGCCCTAAATCTGGCGAGTTTTAATTAAATTAAAATGAGACTTTTCGTAAATAGACTCTGGAGATGCGTTGATATTTTTTAGTTTTTCGTAACTACGAGGTAATTTTGTTCACGGGACGATAGGATAGATAATTTGTTACCCAATTTCCTCAGCACCGATCTTAAAGGTTTCGAACTCCACCTCTTGCAAGTTTTCGTTGGCCAACAATCATTTTTGTGATTTACAAATCCTAATGGAAAAGATATCGGACTGACATTTTTTTAAGGTTTTGCTGAGAAGGTAACGACTAAGGTCTTAAAAAGTTTATAATTTTCAAAAGCAAATAAAACATCTGTACTCGTAGCAAATTAAGACAAGGTCTTTTAAATTAAAAAATTAAAATCTAATTTAAAAATTGGCAAAGAACCGTTAAGTAAAATAGTACATATATGTTAAATGGGGCAACCATTTTCTTTTATGAAATTTAGTAAAACAAAGCAAAGATAAAAACTCAGAATAAAACAAATGAAAAATTTACAATTGATTACTACTTTGTAGATAGATTTCAAGAATGCTGATGAAGGTTGTAGCGAACTAGAAAAAGCATTTCATTCTTTTGATATCTAAATTTTATTATTCTCTTTAAAATTTATCACAATTGTAAACGAACTTAAGGAAAAATTTAAGAAATAATTTGTTTATAAATGAAAAAGTCAAAAGCGAAAGATTGAGTAAATCATGAAAACTAAAAGCTGAAAAGATAATTATTAAAATTGAAAATTTGAATTAAAAAGTATTATTAACTGGAGTGTTTCATTAATGAACGACTGAATACTAAATTATGGATTATAGTATATATATTATTGTACGCTACACGTTCTTAAAAGTGAAATTAAAAGCGTAAGAAAGAATGCTTCTTTAAGTTAAAAGTTATTAAAAATGTTTTTGTTCCACATCTTAGAATTCCGAATTTGATTGAAATGATTTGTGTTTTTTACCACATGGACTCACACCAAGCAATATGTACCTAGACCAGCGTTGCCAAAATGATGATTTTATCATATTTTTGATGATTTTTGAACCAAAATATGATTTGATGATTTTTTTTCTTAAATTATGATTTCTAATAATTAAAAATTATGATTTTTGTATTTGAAGTGTGTAGTACTTTAATTGTAATTTTATTACATAGTGAAGATAAGTTTTGTATCAGCTTGTTGTAAACAAAACAAAATTTTTCAAAGCTCATCCTGTCAAATACATATGTATTAGACACTGCAACGCCTTTACTTAAAATTTTTAGACAATTTTATACAAACAGAATATGTGAAAATGAGTCACAATAACGACCTTGTCTTTGAAAACAAAAGTCTATTTCTACACAACGATAAAGTCTATCTGGGTGTTTTTGTTAAACAAAAAATTTCTAGCTCAAAGCTCACTGCAAATGAAAAAAATGAATTTGTTGAAAATTGTCTGGCATTTTACATTGAGTTATGTAAACAAGTATTAAAATTATTTGATTTTAACGATACGCTTTTAAAAGAGCTCTCATGTCTTGATCCTTTGAAAATTATAAAGTGAAAAATTAAGTCTCTGACAGGCTTAATACACAATTTTCCAAATTTAATTAGTGAAAAGGATTTTCAAAATTTAGAAGACGAATTTAGAGAACTCCGCTTCTCAAAATTCAGTGATCATTTTACAACTCTAGATAATCTTAGCTGTAAGAAATTTTGGTCAAAAGTTTCAAAAATAACTCGTACTGACAACATTCCAGGTTTTCCGGTGTTGTCAAAATTTGTTCAAAACTTAATAAGTCTTCCTATTTCTTCAGCAAATGTCGAACAAATATACTCAACGGCCAATTTAAACAAAACTTAATATCGAAAAAGATTAGACAACAGCACTCTCGAATAAGAAACTGTTTCTGCTATAGTTTAAAAATTAACCAAGATATCATTAAAAATATCAAACCCTATATATATTAGAGTAATAGTTCTTCGTAAAACTTCGTACACTCTTAACAATAATAATTTAAATATATACAATGTATGTTAATATATGTATTTTAATTATAATTTTTAAAAAATTTTGTATTGAAAAAATTATGATGATTTTTTTCCGTAAAATATGATTTTTTTTTTCTGCATATGATGATTTTCTTTTCAAAGCTTCTGGCAACGCTGACCTAGATTGAAAACATTTTTGACATATCTGGTAACTCTATATGACTACAAGCATGGCAAATACCACCACAAGGTCTTTCAATGCAACTGACGTAAGTGATTTGGTTAAAATGAATTTATTCTTGAGGTTCACAAACGTCAATAAAAGCATATGTCCACAACTACAGTGTTGACGTACATACATATATTTTAAAAATTTAACACTTGCTTAATAAATTAATTAATTAAGTTATAATCTTTTATTATTTAACAATAGTTCCTCATTATTGATTAAATCTTGATTGGAAGCGAAATGCCGTTACAAAAAACCATTAATATTTACAATGTTGCATTATCAACAATTATTCTATTTAATAGTTTAATGTCAAGCATGCGATGAAAACGCTTGAAACTAAAAGTTATCATTTGTATTTTAAATTTTAAAATAATTTAATTCGTTGCTACATATAAATTGCATGAATGAAAATGAACGATTATTTAATGCGAAGCCAAAGCAATGAAAACGTCGCATGTAAGGCCCACTTTTAAAATTTATATATTTAATTAAATTGATAATCAAATTATATTTGATTAAATAAAGGTATATTCAGTTTCCTTTTTAAAAACATACATACGAGTATGTATACGAGTATGAATATTAAAAAAACAGTTAATAATTTTCTGTTAAGCAGTAGCAGTTTTGACATTTAACATATAACATTTGGCATATCTCAAATCAAGATAATTCGTACCAAAAAAAGAAACAACTCCAAAATAAACGAACTTAAAATTATGGCTCTTCCATTGCAGACACAGGGAACAAGTCTATATCTGTTAAAAAAAAAAATAGGCTTAATACATCAAATAACATCAACTGTTAGGGCACCCTTTTATATCCAATTTCAAATATTTAAACATGTTTTTAAACTCGATATAGTAGTCGACATTCTGTCAAATTTTCAGGTGTTTACAAAGATAAGAACATATGGGTCAAATTACATCAGTTATGGGGACAGCCATTATTTTCTAATTTAAAATTTGTTCCTTGTTATAGTGGACTTAGCAATAAAGGTTCTTTGTAAATTTTAACCATTTGGCTCTAAAGGTTTAACTATTACTTATACTTTTTATTTACCAGAAAGTCAATTATGGGAATACCATTTATTTCTAAATTTAAATCTTAAATGTACAATTTGAATTTCAACCGTATGTCTAGTCTATAGTTCAAAAGTGCGGCCATATATATCAAATTAATGACCTATTGGAGCCCCCTTATATTTAAAATTTTGATGTTGGTACTTTCCAGCAAAAAAATACACATTACCTTAAAAAGCACTTGCCATATAATGACTTACTTTTGTGATTTATTACTCGCTAAACAAAACACATTACATTAGTTCGCAAAAAAGGAAATAGTGATTGAACTAGTTCTTCAAGTTAAGAGAGAACACCTTAAAATACGACTAATGATCATCATCATTTACTATAGTAATTAATGTAATAAATTCTCAGTAATTGATTGTGAAAGACTCATGTCTTATGTAAATCATTAGGTTGGTAATCTAGTTGGGAATCCTTCGGCCAAAAATGCTCGATTACCTTTTCTATAATTTTTTGATGGGTTGTTATTATAATGATCATGGTAATCGACACTCTGTCCAATTTTCAAGCGTTTGTCTATAACGGTTCAAAAGAAAGGCCCACATGTGTCGATTTACAGCATCTATGGGGACACCATTAAAGATTAATTTTTGTATTATTATCTCTTCAAAAGCTCCTTAACTCGGAAAATATGGGTGAGCGCCAATTCTTTCAGTTGATGTTTTAATTCTCTATCGCCCCATATATTTATTTGTTTGATTGGAGTTACTTTATTGTTCCAAATGACTTTAAAAATTAGAGGTAGGCGTGTTGTTTTGCCTGCTGCCTCGAAGGACATGGACCGATCATGCTGATTTTCAATAGCACCTCTTTCGACACTATATCTGATTAATTGACATATTTTTATTTTTTGTGATTTCAACACTAATACGGACGGACAGACGGACATCGCTTAATCGTCTTCACTATTGAAATGGATATTGTAGAAATTACCTGTTTTTCACTTTTTTTGGTGAAGGGTATAAAAACACACTATCAAAACTAATTGATAACATCCTTTTTTAAGTCGGTTAAAAAATAATCAGTTGTGTAACTGCAACCAGAAAACTTGCTCATCAACTTTAATTATTCTGCTTGAAAATTTTTGTTGATAGCGATCATGGCCTTAAGTATGTAACATTGTTTGTTATTGGAAATAATACCACTCGAGCAGCTAATATTAGGCCTGTTCAGTAACTAAAAACTATTACTTATTATTGCTAATTGTTACTATTGCTATTGTTACAAGAAGAGAGTGAGTGAAAAAGAGCTTCAAGATGTTAGAAAGAAATATTGTGTTGCAAGTTTTGGCTTGTAAAGTTATTATTAGCAACAATAATTTAACCAGCTGTTTTTTACTTCTGTTTACAAAATAATTTGCTTAAAATATTTCTGATAAAAGGAATTTTTGTAGCATTGAAAAAAATGCAAGTATTTGGCAATTAAAAGGAATATTAAAATAATATTATTTGGTTATTTTTTCTTTAATTTACCTTGAGCAGAATGCAGCAAAAAAGCTTAGAACAAAAGAAATATGGTTTAGAATCTTCTAGCATTGCAGGTGTTTTTTTTTTACAAAATAAAAGTAAACAAGCCAGTAATGAAACATTCAATGCAATGTACTTTCTTTTGGTACAATTTTAACAAGAAGGATACAATTTTTGTATACAATTAAAAATAAGTTATAATAAGTTATACACATGTATGAAGCTTTTTAATTTAATTTTTAATTTTAATTTTTACATCTGAATTACAATAAGAATTTTTATTAGAACTAACTGCAAAGAAGATTATATATATGATGCGTTTAAACATCCTAAATGCTTTTGAAAATTACCTAGTAATTAAAAAACTTTAAAATATATTTTGGTATATATTTCTGTTATTTGGTTACTTATAGTATAATTTTTAAATTTTTCTTGTGGTTGTCATCAGTTTGCTGGCTTATAGTGATCTATTCTTTTATATATTTTTTCACTTTAATACATATACTTCAAAAATGGTACTATTTAATGGTCATACCGTACAATTTTTAAGTCTTACATATCATTCCCAAAAACGCAACAATTTACTTTGCTAATGTTTGCTAGTAAAGCGTTCATTTAATATTTTACATTAGAGAGAATAATTTTGCTAGTAGTTTTTGCTAGTAAAGCTACTAAGCAGAGCTAATATTTCGCGGTTTGATAAACTTGTTGCTAGAAACTTTCTGGAGTTATAAACATGCTGCAAGAAACATTGCATAACTGTCCACAAAATGAACAGAGAATAACTTCTGCAACATTTTATTTATTTAACCAATTTTTTGAAAAGAAAGTAAATACTGGATTTATATAATTTTTGTTTAATTGTGACTTATTCTCTTTTTTCCCACAAACATAATTACGACGGTTAACACGCTTTTCTTCACTTTTTTCTTTTATTTTTACATATTTGTTTGCAACAAATAGTGCTAGGTCAGCAATTACTATAATTATACTTTTTTTTAATTTTTTTATCTTTTTATTTTCATTAAGCACTCAGACGTGTTGTTGTTAAGTTTTCATAGCAACGCCCTGTAAATTTAGCAAAATTTAAATTATTTGCAGTCTTTTTAGGTACTCTTTATTTTGCGGAGAGGTTTTCAAGTTAAATGGAATCAACGAAAAATCATTTCGCTATATTCGTCTTACAGCCACTAGACCTACTGGAAAAAAGCTAGCACTGAGAAAAGGATTTTGATGCTATTGGTGTGTGAAACAACAGTTTATTTTATTTTCCATTAGCTTCTTATTTGTTTTTTTTATTCTTCGAATTTTTGCTTTTATTAGAAATTTTAAAAAACGCCCGTCTTACCTAAATTAAGAACAGTAAACAGATTGTTTCCAACGATTTTTAATTCATCTAATTTTAATAATAAATTCGTTATTGTATTCACTTATGCTTAAGTTTTTTTTTTATAAAGAAAACGATAAAGGATGTATACATGACTGTGTAATGTTGTCGGAGTCTTAGAAAATTCTGAAAAAATAATCATCGGGCTTTGATGTTCCATATTAATGACGGTCAGCTTTGAAAAAACTGATCAAATGAGAAGTACAGGACTTATGCTTACGATAGGATTTAGTTTTGAGTTTGATACTAATTTATCTTTTATGCCAGGAGCACAACTAGGATGAACGGCAAATTTCGTCCAACACGTCAAAAATTCATTGTGTAAATTCGTAGTTTAAAATGCAATAATGACAAAAAAACACAGTTGTTATAATTTTTGAAATTGTTTACTTTTTGTAAGCTGCTAAGGTGACCAAAAAAATTTTAATATTTCAAAAGTTAAACATTAACAAAAACACGAATAAATAATACACACTTATTATAAATGCTGCAAAATAAAAATACATACATTTTTTAAGTAAAATCATTTTATTTACTAAAATACTTCGAAACTGAAGTCAAATATGGTCACATTGTATTGATTTTTTCATCGTTCGCCGGCGTAAGAAATATAAATAAATCTATTGCAAAGTTCGCCGCGTATGACGAATTTCGTCCGACGTCATGATTGCGTTAATTAATATTCGTATACATAAATGTGTTTTATTTTTGACGACAAATATTCGCGACCAAAAATCGCCTTTCGTTCCAGTTGTGTTCCTAGCATTAAGATCAACTCCAATGTTATAAAAAGTTTGTCAGGCAAATACTGATAATAACTTTATTTTGATTTTATTATATATTCACTACGCTTTTAATGCAACTGTAAATTTTTGATACGATAGATACGAAAAATGTTAGAGGAACATTCAAAACACTCTACTTAAACTCAAAATACTTTTACCAGCTCCAATTTATTTATAGTTAAGATCATACTTGGAAATAAGATCGTTTTACGTAAGAGTGAGTGATGAAACTTCTAATATAAGATTTATTTACGCCGGTGTCCCACAAGGAAGCGTACTGGGTCCAATACTTATGAGAAAGCAACAATAGCAACGTACGCTGATGATACAACAATAATAACTTATCATGAATCTTTTGCTACAGCCTCATTATATGTACAAAATCAGCTTAACCTACTACAAGACAAAATTACTATCAATGGAAAATTACTATCAATACTGATAAGTCCAATCATATTTCGTTTACCTTAATGATTGCCCACCAGTTTTTCTTTATAATAAACAAATTCCTAAATCTGAGAAAGTCAGATATCTAGGCATGCATCTTGACAAAAGATTAACTTGGAAGTATCATGTGAAAGCAATAAGGGATCACCTAGATGTATTGACTAAGAAAATGTATTGGTTATTAGGACCTAGATGTACATTAAATCTTAGAAAAAAATTCTTAAAACCTGTATGTACTTACGATATTCAGTTGTAGGGGACAACAAGTAACTCCAACATAGAAATACTACAACGATACCAATCTAAAACTTTAAGATTTATAGTTAATGCTCCGTGGTTTATTACTAACAAAAGAATTCATGAAGATCTTCATATACCATTTATTTTAGATAATATAAAAAGATTCAGTTCTCGTTATCTTGATAGATTGAGTAATCACTGCAATACCCTAGCCATATCCTTATTAGATGAAACTGAAGAGATTAAAAGATTAAAAAGATTCCATATTCTTGATCTTCCTTTCAGAAAATAATGTAAATAATTTTAAATATGTACATATGTAAATAGCTTTTTTTTATATACATGCATATATAAGACTGTAAATATTATTGTATATAACCACTATCAAGCGCTAATATAGCATCTTAAATATTAGTGTTATGTTGTAAATTTATTAATACCATTTACTTAATATTTTTTCTTTTAAATAGATTGTAAATAAAAGAATACTGTAATGAAAAAAAGACTACTCGTAAGTCTCATTGTGACTTTAACAAGCAAACCTCATTGGATCAAAGATTTTTAAAAGGAATTAAATTTAGAAAACATTGTGAATCACAGCTGATTTAAACTTACTTAATTATTATCCTCCGATTTGGCATACGGATGAAATATTATACAACTTCTACAAAATAACCTTGTAAAGTAAACCTGGCCAGGTTGTTTCCAGGTAGAAATAATTTAGGTCTTTCAGGCGCTATTTTTTCTCAATTAAACGAAGAATTTCAAGTTGACGAAAAGAACCAAATAAATCGACATCAGTTGATCGAATTTTTGAACGATTGCGGGTACAATTAAAAATCTTCTATAGCAGATGATGGTATGACTGTATTTTACAAGTATGAGTACAAAGCGAATAATGTCATCTTAAGAAAAACAAAATAGTTTTTATTTGTTTTTAATTTATTGAAATTTCACAAAAGCGAGACATAAGTAAAACTGGATTACAAAGTGTCTTAAGTACACACAATCAAATTGATAAGACTAGGGGAAGAATGTGAATGTTAAACTATGCACAGTGGAGTACAAAATATAATAAAAAGAAACAACTTAAAATATTCAAAAGAGACCTCTTTAGTGTGAGAAAAGTATAAGTATAACTAAAGAACTTTTTTTGGAGGAGGCTAAGCCTCTTTAACAAAAATGAACATTATTTCGTGAATAAGAATTTCCTTAAGAAGAAATCAAAAATGTGGAAAGATAAATATTTTTATTGGTGGTGGCTTAGCCTTTCTTAGACAGGCCTTTCTACGTTTCAAACTTTGTTCTGATTTAAATTTTCGTCGCATAGTTGTTGCAGTTTTATTATGTAATATGTCGTTTGGTAAGAAATCGTTTTTGTCATACTACAAAGGGCTATAAAATTTTCCAAATTACTTGTACTGTATGTTTCGCTTTAATAAAACAATGATATTTGCGGGCTACAGTGTTAAGTCTAGAATTTATTATTAAGTTTATGGGTCAACGACATTTGCCAATGTTATTGCTGCAATCGACTACGGCAAACTTCATTGAAAAGAGTTAAAGAGAAACAAAAAAGACGATAAACAGAAAAAGTCTTGAAATAAATAGTAAATAAAAAATGCAGAAAAAACACACAAAGAATTGCAATGAAAAATAAATAACAATGAGATCAAGGTGGTGGTAATTTTTTTTCGTACTAAATTAATAGTTTCTTTGATTGTGTGTTAAAACTACATTTTTCTTTCTAAAAAACTATAAAAAAAATCACCATACGGATTTTTTTTGTAATGGGAGCTATCACGCCCTCCATCCTTAGCCCAGATTTTTTTTAAGAACACACAAGAATTTGATTAAAAAAAACCAACATGAGATTTGTTTGGTATTGTGAATTTTGTTTGATAAATGAATCTCCGTCTGTCATTATCTTAGTTATTTTGGGCCTAGATATTTGGGCATGTTTTTCTAATACTTTTAAAAATAACGTAGCAACAACAAGAACAATAAAATGTTTAAAATTATTATCATTTAAGTTAGAACTGGCTTACCCTGTAAGTTTTATTAGAGCAGAAATACAACCTCATGGTTGCAAAAGCGGTTGTTTTTTGTATAAAGTTTTGACATAATTTTTATAATTTATTTTAATTTCAGTGCGTTTCTCTTTTCATTTTTCCTATTACATAATGTTTTCTACAGTTTTATCAAGGCGAATTAAATACAAGGTGATAGCGGTGGCGAATTCAATTCTTTTCCCATGTATTCTAACTGTCAAACTCCATATATAAAAAATCTGTATAACAGTTAGATAAATTTTTTATATATGGAGTTTGACAGTTAGAATACATGGGAAAAGAATTGAATTCGCCAGCGCTATCACCTTGTATTTAATTCGCCTTGAGTTTTATTGTTTTTCTAACAAAAATATCATATTTGTTAATATTTTTTGTGGATGACTAGGAAAAAAGTGTAACAAGGAAGCGAAAGAAAGAAGCGTCATTTAAAAATAGCAATAATTTTAAAAATTTCCCATTTATTGCTTATTTACATTGCATAATTTTTTTTTAAATGAATTCCAATAAATATAAATAATAAGAATAAAAAATTAGTAAACAAACAATAAGAAATGTCAATAAAATCGCTCCGTTGTCGCACGTCAAAGTTGTATTCATGGCAAAATAATACTAGGTGGTCGCGATGCCATTAGGTTCGCCATAAACGTTAAATATCAAATACCATATAAAAAAAATTATACATATTTTTTATACATGCAGTTTGACATTTAGTGTTTCGGCGAGCATTTATGAGTTCGCCCTCGCGGCCACCTGATACTAATGCGCCTTGGTTGTATTTCTACTCTTTTTGGAAATTTTTAAACTCAGCCTTCGACGGGTTAAGGGAGATGCCCATAATCGTTAAAATTTCTTTTTACACTAGTTGTTGTTGTAGCAATTATAGTAAATTAAACCTGTTATAGTCAGATATGCTAGTCACGCCTGGCATCGGGCATCCTTATTGTTTTGAAAATTTCGTTAGATATCTTGTTATCTAATTATATATTATAAATCTTTTTCTAAGGTTTTTTTTGTTTATTTGCACGCACAGTGCGTCAATCACGACTAAAGGACTGAACCGATTTTAATAAAATTTGTATCACGGGTAGATATTTGTACTCTTGGTAAATTAGAGTATTTTTAATTGCAATAGCGGACCACGACCAATTATAGTAATCATTTTATTCTGATGGAGTTTAAATTTTAAGTTGGTTTTAATTTCTAAGAAGTGATTGATAATTGTTTTTCTACATAAAACAGATGGCGCTTACACTAAAAATGCTAGCAGAAAGCTTGCACTATAGACTTTAATAATTTTATGGTTAATCGTTTCAATAGTCTTAAATACTAATAATCATTTGTGAATGAAGTTTCACCAAAATCTGCCTATTCATACTTTTACAAATGCTGAACTGGTAAAATGATACAACGAGCAAGAAATTTTTAAAGTCTATAGTGCGAACTATTAAAGTAAAATGATTTAAACATAATTGTTATGTAAAAGAGATACTTATTAATAAAATATTAACGTATGAATAGATTATTTTAATAACTTTCTCGCACAACATTTCTTTGAGATTTTTAAAAGCTATATTTAAAGATCTGCTTTTTCGATATTTTTAAAAGTAACTGGGATGCCTCTAGAAGGAAAAAGTCACATTCATGTTACGTCACTTGGACGCCAGTTAAAATATGACATTATTTTTTCATATAATAAAACATTCAGTACTTTGTAGCCGCTCTGAACACTGCTTTTACAATATCTGATAATTGAAGTAAAAGCCTGTCTTGAAATATTATTTAGGTGGGTGACAGTAAATTGTATAAATTACTAAATATTTTATAAGGTAATGATGGTGTGCGGAGTTGCGGAATAAAATTCCTTTAAAAATGAGTTAAAATGAAAGAACCGAGTAATACAAGTACCAAGGTGAAAACTTTTGATAAAGAAAAAATACAGATTTAATTACAGAACAAAAATATAGTTAAACAAATCAACTAATAATTTTTATAAGAAATAGAAACAAAGCATGATATTATTTTTGAATTCCGTATTTGCATATCTTTGGTTATAGAATTGATAGATTTGATTTGATAGAAAATGCTTCCTTTGAGATTTTTAATTTGTTATCTCCGAAATTATGCTTTCGATTACCAAATATAGTAAACAAGGTTATAATATACTTTATAGTGCCCAGAAAGGCCATAAAATTCGACCACGCCGGGTATAGTAAGCTAGTTATTATTAATTATGAAACGTGTGTCAAGAATAAGGAACTAGAGCTGCGAAAAAATTAATTGGGACAAAAACATAACACAATGTAATTTTTAATTGAAGCTTTCTTATAAAGAGTGCAGAAAAAAATCGTATTCGTATTTTGTAAGTCTCTCAGAAAAATGTTAAATATTTTTTATAAGAATTTCCCGATTTTATTTTCATCAGAAAGTTTGTAGCTTTGTCAAGTGCCAAAATCTAATTTGAAAGCCAAGCTGGTGGCAGTATGGAACAATTGCAAAATCCATCCATCAAAGTTTATATAAAAAATGGTAATATTTATAAACTGTAGTTAAAAAATACTGAGACAGAATTAAAAAAAATTATTTCATTACGCTGGGGTCAGTTGAAGGCTGTAAACCTTGGCATAGATAGGACTGTTTGTCCTAGTTTTGACTACTTTTTCTGGCTTAATTTTCCTCTTTGCTAAAGATTTAAAGCCCCCATAAGAAAAATTCTTGAGATACGCTTACGGTAAGTATATGGAAAACTATTAATTAGGGAGGTCAAAAATTTATCCATATTAGTAGTTGTGTGCTTCTGTAGGCAGAGATATTTGGGAGCTTAATCCTTTTATTGGAGCTATGGATAATCATAGTTCTCATTAAATGTAGTCTTTACAAGGGGGCTTTGTTTACTCTATAACTGATAAGCATTCGATTTAGAAATATTCTTTGTTCGAAAACGAGAAAATTATTAAAACTGAAAAAAACAAATTTCATGCTTCATATCTGCTAAAAAGATTAAATTTTTTTTAAACAAAAATTTAGTAATTTTAATTTTTTAAAAACTGCAGTTTCGTTGACCCTTTTAGGGTCGTTTAAACTTTTAACTATAAACACAGGGTTTTAAATAGTTATAGAAAACGAACAAACGAAGAATCTAAAAAGCAAAAATTTAACTACCGTTAAGCAGGGTTCGCAGATTTTTTTCAAGTCGTATCCTTAATTAGATAAATTTATTTCCAAAATTTCCCAAAAAAACATTTTCAACTATTCTTTAAAATTTCCACTGCAAATAATACTATTTATTTTTACATTTCATTAACATACATTTTTAAACCCATTACAAATTGCGTATAAATTGTATGTCTAAGTTTGTAATTTCGTCTGTAATTTCTACAATATCCATAAAGTATATATATTCTGCGTTCTTATGCATAGTGAAGTCAATTGAGCGATGTCCGTCTGTCCGTCAATGTTACTGTTGAAATGAAGTTTGCGAAGGAACTTGATGAGCTAGAGAAAATTTAAGCACAGTACTGTATTGAGAAAATTAAGATCGGTCTATGTCCTTCGAGTAAATTTAATCAAATGATTTGTATTGGGCAATAGAGAGCTAAAAGTTGTGAAAAGAACGATTGTGCAACATATTTTTTAAGATATCAATATGGGTATCATTTTAAAAATTTTGAAGAGATCTTTAAGGAAATACTAAAATTTATGATTAAACCATTAAAAGTCGATGTTATTTCTGTCACCCCACTAGATTTACATTAACGGTGAAGGGTATATAAGTTTCGGCATAACCGACTATAGCACTCCTACTTGTTTAATATTGTATTTATACAAGCTGTATACATTATATGTGTAGTTAATTTGATTAACAAAATCGAAAAGTTCTGAATCAAAATATTCTATCTCGTTTGGTCCATATTATTGGAGTTGAACATTTGAAACATTTCCAAAAATGTAACAAAAGTGTCACAACAAATTGTATTATTTTTAAAATGGTATTAATTCGCAATAAAGATTCGAGCAGTTCGTATTTCATTTAATTTCTTATTTTGGTTTTCAATGATTTCATTGCTTGAATTTACGAAGAGACTTACATGTCATAAATTTAAACAATTTTTTGTATTACCATACAAGAAAACTTGTACATAGCAAAATTAAAATTATATAATAGTAGTAAAACTCCAATAACCAAAACAGAATTTTATTAAGAAAACCTCTTTAAGTCCCCAAAACGTAGGAGAATTCCTCAATCCCCATACTGAAATTTTCATTCCCATTTTAAAACTAAAATCTCCGATTTGGACACTAGTATTAAGCGATACTTTCTAAAATATTTCAGAATTAAATCGAAATATTTAGCACAATTTTTTAATCACTTGTTGCAAATTTGTTAATATTCAAACGACTCTGAGTCAGTCGTAGTCTTTAGGATATGAAGCAATTTGAATGAAATTGATTTGACAGCTATTTGGTGTCACTGAATATATAATTTAAATTATATTTAAGAAATTTTAAAAAACTCAAAAGAAATAACAATATGTTTTTTAGCCTCAATGCATAAAGTTCCCCAAAAACAATGAATTATTTTTAATTGCATAGTAGATTTTTATTTTAAATTAAATTAATAAAAATTAAAAAAAAAAAATACGTTCAACTTAGAAAACAAATTATATGCAAAACAAAACATTAAAATTATTTAATATTTAAATTTCTAATTTTCTAATCTTAAAGCTCTCAGTATACTTATGAAACTTTACTCAGTTTGCCGCCGCCGCCACTGCCGATGGCTGGGAGGACTGAAATTGTTGATGCTGCTGCAATGCAGAATGATGCGGTACATGTGCATGATGTTGCGCCAGATGTTGCTGATAACGCGAGGCTGCTGACGATGAAGAAGATGACCATTGATGGCCAGCACTATGTGCTGGATGATGATGGTGATGATGAGGATGCGTTTGCGAAGAGTGGTGCTGATGGTGATGACTAGCAGCTGCTGCTAATTGACGTCAGAGGTAAAATTCCGGCGAACTTTGATTTTCTGTATTCAATTGATGTGTAGGCCCACCACCAACAGCTCCTCCACCGCCCGTTGCACCTCCATTAAGTGTTATAACACTTGAGGGTGTACCTGTAACGTTGCCATTTTGTGAAGAGGAACTACCACCGCGTAAGCGTTGCTTCAATTGATCTCGCTCTTGGCACACACGTGTATATTCCAGCTTTAAACGATGCAGATCGTGATTTAACTGACGATTAGTTTTTTCTAGTTCATGACGCTGTTGTAACCTTTTCGAGCGACAATTCTGTGCATAACCGCGATTCTTGAGAGTTCGCCTTTTTTGTTTCAGTCGCACTACCTCTTCGCGTGGACAACCATGAAGACGTTTATTTAATTCTCTGACCGTAAGTGTGGTCAACAGATCGTCATCTATACAATCATCCAAGCCTAAATTACTAGATGTTGAGTATTGGCCAGAACAAGTACGCGGAGAGTTGGTTGAAGATCTTGTTGAGCTGACAGAGTGAGGTCGATTGTTATGATTATTGACATGATTTGGATTCGCATGTATTATTGAGGTGGTATTGTTGGCCTGGCCATTGCTAATAATGCCATTATGATACGTTGAGGTGTGCATATTAATGGGAGTCAAATGTTCTATGGTCTGGAAATGATGATGATGGTGGGTTTGTATTAGGTGGTTATGGTGGTTTGCTGCCGCCACCGATTGCATATATTCTCTGTGTCTTTCCCATTCTTCGTCCTGTGAGGGACCTGCCAAAGGCCTCAAATCTAAGGGTTGGGGATCTGCTCTCATAGAGTTGGGCAGCCACATCATTTCTTGCGTCAAACCGCCACTTGGTGGTGGTGGGCGATGATGTGTTGCATAATGTGTGCCAGGAACTCCCGAATAAACCTGAGCATAAGTACTTCCTGTCGGCGAGCCTATAACGGGTGGAGTTTCCGGTGGTGTGGAGGGTACACCGCCTGGTACTGAAGTATTAACCAAGATCGCCTGGCCAGCCATGGGTCCATGCGTGTAGATTTCTGGTGGAGGGGATAAAGGTTGCAGTCTTCTTTCGTCCATGTGGGACCAATTGGGCGGGAAGCCCCTCATTTTTATAAGCGGCTCTACAGCAGTTTCATCCTCTTCGGCGGTTACAGCTGAGGGTTCAATGGTCCAAGTTATTTTCGCCGCTGCTATGGGGCTGTGATCTTCACGCTTAACGCCAACAGCTGAGGTTCCATCCTCTAAGTGTTCTAGAACAAACTCCTGCACGTACTGATCTGCGAGGTTCGGATCCTCCATTTTCATTGAAGGATAATAAAGGTGGGTGTTGGTAGCCAGCGATTCGTAATTTTTTGTGTTTAGAAACTTTCTTTTTTATTTTTATTGAGTTTTTTTTTATAATTATTATTTTATAATTTTTTATAATTATATATTATAATTTAGATACAATTTTTTATTTCTTATTTTAACACTTGTTCCATAAAATAGTATTGTGAAGTTTTATTTAGGAAATATTCTTATAAGATGTTTTACATAACTTGATTTTTATTAAAAAATATTTTTTTTTAATTAAAGAATTTCAAGACTTTTTTTCTAAGAAACTATTTTATTTGACACTTTTTTTAACTCAGCGTTTTTGCTCACTTTATTTTTAGTTGTAAAAAATTTTAGGCATTTTCCGTTAAATATTTTTTATAAGTATTTTGTTTCCGAAAGTTGTAATTTTTATATTTTATTAACTTTAATACTATCGCAACCGTCTTTAATAAGTTGGCGGTAACGACTAACGGCGTTTTTCAATTTAAAAATGGGTGTCCGTCTGTCTGCTTGATAATGGCCGAGTCAAGCACTTTTCTCAGGTATATATTGGTCATATAGCTGAGCTTCGCGTTTTATCGTTTTTATTTGCACCATATAAATTGTTCTTGGTGTCGTCGTTTCTTATTTTTTCTTTAAGCTTTTTTCTATTTCGTTCGAATTGTTTCACAACCGTATTTTGACACGCGTCGTTGTCAGTTCTTATTGGAATTGAATTCTTTGGTAGTCTAGCAGTCTGCTTGTGTTGTTGGTTTTTCACTAAACAAAATACAGTTGAAAAATGTTAACAATATTTACCACTACAAGTGCACATATTTGAGCATGTCCCAACATCCGTTTTGTGAATTTCTTAGAAGCAACAGTGGGTCAGTCACCACCCTCTTTAATTTTAAACCGGTGTTTTTCCATTAATGCTCTCTTAAATACTCTCTGAGAGTTTTATGTTTGTTTTGATTTTATTATCTTAGCTTTTGTGAGAGAGTGAGTATTTGAAGAAGAAGCTTTTTAGCTGCACAGTGGTAACAATAAAAAAATTGATTTAGTATTTTAAATACTAAATGTTATACCAACGAGAACAATTTAAGGTATTCAAACAATAATATGGTAAATAATTAATGATGTCCATAATATGCAGAGAAATCTACGCCCTAATGTGCATACGTTTTTTCAACATTTAAAAATATGAGCCCTTAATCATAGTCATAAATAAAGTATATTTTACGAGTTCTAAAGCACACTTTTCTTTTAATTGTACTTTTTGTGTACTATAGACACGTAAAAGTATATTTAAAAGGTTAAAAATGGTTTAAAATTTAAAACCAGCTATAGTTGTTTTTAATTGACTTAGTACCGACTTTATCACAACAATGCTACGAAGTAAACTTACATTACAAGTTTTTTTTTTGAAATTTATTCTTTATACTTTTCTGTTTAAATCTTTGCACAGATTTACTTCAACTTCAGTTTTCGTTTATTTTCGCAAATCAACAGATTTTAGTTTGTACATTTGTTTTTTATTTTCAACAAAAATTTCCAGCAGCTGATCAGAGATGGATAATCTATTTTATTGTATTATGTTACATATTGTGTGTAAACATTTTATTTATTTGAGGTGTCACCCAGTTAAAGCCGGTTCAACTTTAAATATATTTTATTTTTAATTATAGTATCAAAAAAGTTAATAAACAAATAAATTACGCTTTTATACAAGCAAAATACTTTTTTATAGATTCCACAGCAGAGAATTTCTTACAAACAATAACTACATCTAGGCTGGGAATTGAAATGAAGTGTTTCAGTATTTTATCTCCAACGATAATGAGTAATTAGTTAAAATTTTTAGTTGGGAAGTGTCTGGCGCTATTGTGGTCATACAGATATTTAAAACAAATATTCATATATTTGCTAACCGCAAGGCAGTATTTAAATATATAACGGTAGTTTAAACAAAATAAAATGTATTCCAGGGTTGCGGGTCATCCTTAAGCTGGATGAAAGACTTTTGACAATCATGGTTATCACTGCCACACCATTGGTACAGTTACTTATTAACTACTGAAATAGGTAAGAGTGGCATAACCCTATGAGGCCTACAGTACCCTGATCCTAGTAGGGAAAGTTGAATAGTTAATGGTGTTAATTCTATCCATTAATTTAAACAGAGAAATTTAAACAGAGCACTCGTTCAATGTTTATCTTCTTCCTTGCTTGGAATTGCTTTAGTCTTCGTTTCCTTGGATCCGGCTCTCTTGATAGCCTTTCCAGACTGTCCGAACATAAGGAAGTAAATCTTTTTATAGAGGGATGTAACTACTTCTAGTAGCAGAGAACAGAGTTCTCAAGCTAATTTTTTTTTATTTCATTCTCCTGTAATGTTTTCAATTTTTTAACAAAATAATTTGCATACACATAATCATAAATTTGCTTTAAAGATTTATTGATATTTTCAGGCAGACCTAATATCTACCAGTTTCGAATGTATTTTATATGCAAGTATGAAACAACAAGTATTACGATCATTAAAGCGCGTAATATTTCACTTAACAAAAAAATATGTTTGAAAAAGAGATGGTCAGTGCATCTTAGAATATCATTAATGAAGGGATATATATAGTTTTGAGTGACCGACAAGTAGTTGGGTATAAAAGAGGTTTCGTTTAACATGGGTTTTTCAAACAAGAAAAGCAAAACTAATTCCATATTGTGCTAAGCAACTTTTGTTGCGCAGCTCTTGAGATTGTAGGTGAGAAAGGAAAGATGAATGGAAAAGCGTACACCGTTTCATGTGCTTGAATTTCTCTTTTGTGTCGTAATTCGTCGTTTTTAACAAAAACGAAATCTCAGAAATCGGGGCCGAAATTGCAGAATTATAATTTAAATGTGTCAACACGAATGCAATTTCACAAGAAAATTTAAGAAAATTGCAGAATAAAAAATTGCTTGTCTGGACGGGGATTAAAAAATTCAGAAAGCACTCCCGAATTTGGCCAGAAAATTGATATTTATTAAAAAAAATTTTGCAAACTTGCGTTTTTCGATGACAAAGTTCACGATTTAAGTTACGAAATATTAACGAATCTACTTTATTTATTGCCAAGATACAGGTTCAAATTAGGAAATATGGCTTGGCTTGGCCTGAGTCACATGAAATTTTGTAAAACTGCCTTTTTTTGAACTGCAGAAGTCATGGATAAAACGTATTGCGCTTTTTAATAATTTTTTTAATACTGTTTTTGTTTACTTGATTCACGAATCTTCAGGTTGCATGAATTTAATGGCAAAGTGACCATAACACGAGGCAACAGCAAATGAAACGTTGCGTAGAAACCATGTTTTCATTTTTAGTACAGACGTGGCAACCACACAGGAAACATTTGAGAAAACATTAGTTATGTATTTAAGGCGAATAACACATACGCGGAAGAAAATAAGTATACATGAGCGACGTACAAATATTAATACCTGAAATTATTACTAACAAAATATAAAGAAAAATAGAAAAGAATAATGTGGTAACAATTCTGTCACTCAAAGAATAGAAAACTTTTCAAACAAAAAGCTATTGAAATAAGGAACATTAAAAGCAAAAAGACGAACAAGCATTTGTAAATTTGTTTTATATTGTAAAATAAAAAATAAAGAGAAAAAATTACGATCTTCTGCGAATAATAAAACAATCGTTACAATACGACTGCTTTAAACCAAAGAACCAGTGTTCCTTCAAAAAAGTACATTCCTTCATTAAAAGTTAAATTTTGAAATTTTCCTTAAGTAAATAGTAATTTAGTATAATTTATATAAAATATAGTAAAAATTCTGATTTCATATATCAGGGAATATAACAAGGCATAAATTCATTTACTGAACAAAAACAAAACGAAAATAATAAATAGAAAAAATATGAAACAATTCAGCCTGATGATACTCATGAGGATTTAAATTAGGACTCAATATTAATTTAAGCAACATAATATGAAACACGAATTCTAACAAGAAACATTGCTACACACGAGGTAACATTAAGTGGGACATACAAATGTTATCTTCAATGTTTCCTCGTGTGTATATGTATAATATTATTTTTTTAAGTTCTAACTTTTCTTAAATAAAAAGCTTTCTTTTCTTAGGCTCTTTATAAATTCTCTCAAATATTTATGTCTACTTTCAAACATAAAATCTGCACAGAGCATTTAAATATTCAATGCATAAAAACAATGTTATTCAAACTTTCTGCCTGTTGTTGTTGCTATTAAAAATGTCAGAGCAGTGCCAGCAGTTAAATGGTAAAAAGGGCGTTTATCTTGAATTGCCGGCTATAAATAAAAAAAATGTATTATGTGTGTTTGCATGTTTGTGTGGGTTTATAATTTTTATCAGCTCCGCCTATTTGTTGTTACTGTTGTTTTTATTACCACAAACAATGTTACGCTAAAGTTGAAAAACTCATTCATTCTCAGTTCCACCAAAGCAAGTCAAATTGACTTCTTTCAACACATTGTTCTATGCTGAAGTTAGTACTTGAGTGTTTGTGTGATTGCGTTGAAATAGTCAATCCCGGGCAACATCCCTCTTTTAAATGTAAAAGGCTTAAATTTTCAATTGCGGTAAGTTGTACATGACTTCTCCGCTCACTTCGATTCACCTATTATTTGTTTTCAAGTATGTGAGGCATTTTTTTTTTATCTATTTTTTGGTTGGACGTTTTTATGCGCAAAATCTATTGGAATGTAAACAAAAAAAGTGGTCTTCTTTTAGTTTAAACATGACTCTAATACACATTTGTAATGGGTGCCTATTTACTATTCTAAGTCGGCTTCATATATTTTAATCTTTTTAAAATGTGGTTGGCAATCGTTATTATCACATGTATAAAAACAATGGAGTTGATTAATTGTTTAAAAATTAAATAACACGCTTAATCGTTAAAAAAATTTCAAATGTATCACGCAGGATTTAGATAGAAACTTATTTTACATAAAATCTTGAATCAATTTAAATACTTAGAAAATTATAAATCTAGTTTCCAGTGCTTATAATTTAAATGTTTTTGTCTTTGGAAAAAATAATTTGTGTCATTTTTGCAAGTGTTTAAAGGACATGACTGTAGCGATCACCGAAAGCAGGGTTTTTTTTTTTAAATTCGTTGAAGACAATATTAAACTACGAATATCAAAACTGTAACGATTAAAATAATAGTTATTATTTCAAAGGTCAAAAAAAAATTTTCTCAGGAATTGTCAAGCTTTCCGACTGTAAAAAGAAATTAAAAGCGGAAATAAAGTTCGCAAAAATGATTCGGTTGTTTATAAAAAATTTATTTAAATAAAATGAAATTAAAACACTTAAGGTAATTGTTATCTTCTTTTTAAAGGTCGAAAGAACAATAACGGTAATTGTTGTTCTTGCCAATTTAGTTGAATTCTTGCCAATTTAGCTGATTTGGAATATATTCCAAAACCTATTCTCTGTGCGTATAACTATGCTTATGAATTTCTCCTCAATATTTACTCTCAATCAAATTATTTTCGAGCATATAGACCTATCGTCTATCGCCAAGGTAATCAAGTTGGTAGAGTTTTAGGCAATATGAAAATTTTATATGTAAATAGCAAGTTGATATACAGCCGTTAAGGAGCTATTGCTTAATTTTTTTTTTTTTGAATATTATTTGAAAAATTTGAAATTTGAATTTGAATCCTTACAGTTTGATGTGCATAAATATGGTTTTTTACAATATAAAACATTACATTACATTACGAAAATTACATTTAAATTAAGTATTTAAAAATAATATTATATTGCGTTTAATAATGTTTTCTTTGAAAGAAAAATCAATTAAACTAAAAAGATTGTTAAAATCGCAACAAATTCTTCTAAAGAGGTCATCATTGGTATAATTTTGGCGAACAAATTAAATGTGAATTGGTTTAAAATTTCTGGTTGGACGTACAGGAAGTTTAAAGTATAAGTTTCCTTTAAGGAGTTTCCTTAAAGGAGGTCCTACCAAACATCTGCAGAAATTTTAACATTAAACATGGTTCTTCGGCTTTGTAGCGACGGCAGACCGATTTCAGCAAGTTTGGTTTAAATGGAAAAATTATTTCGGTACAAATTTCGTAAACAAAATAACAGAAATTGTTTTTGAACAGACTCAATTTTAATACTGCCCACGATATACTGTGGATTTCAAACAACGGACCCATATTCAAAAATTGGCATTATTAAAGATGTATAAAGCTGCTTGGTGATGTAAATATTAGTGAATTTCTTGGCCCATTGTTTGATGATAGGCAAGTACCCCACGGGCTTTATTTGATATCATTGCAATACCCAAATACTGATAACCCTCAAAAAAGAACAAGTTGTATGTATCAATTCTTCTGGAAAAGTGCATCTGTTTGCACTTGTTTGAATTTAACTCAATTCAGTTCATCGCGCACCAAACAAGAAAGATATCTAGATCCTGTTGAAGGGAATTGTGGTTGTCAAAGTTGTTGTAATTATGAAAAATTTTTACATCATCAGCGTATATAAGAACATTTGAAAAATATAAGGTCGAATAAAAAATAAACAATAACATTTGAAAATTCGATAGCATTATGTAAATCATTGAAAATCGTAAAAAATATTAGACGTAGCCATCTTACGTTGAGGAACATCCGATTTCTTAATACTTTTTGAGATTTTAGTTATTCCACTTTTGATTACTTCTAATTTAGTTTTATTTTCATTAGATTTTTTATCTCTTTATTTGATAATAAATATGCAATCCATAAAAATGGATTAATGTTCTTAGTCACAAAAAAAGTAGTTTCTCTTAATATAACCGTTTTGCGGAAACTTCAAGTATTAGCAATTTTAAATATTTTATAAAAAATAGTTAATTTTTCTTTTCTAATTTTTTAAACACTAGGTCAGTTTATAAATAAAAAAATTTTTATTTATATTTTCAATATTTTGCCACACCGTTGGGTGGCAACAGCAGGAAACAGGAAACAAAAAATATTAATAATAAAATTTTTTTGAAAAACACAATTAAAATTAAATTATTTTCTCAAACAAAAACAGAAAACTCAAAACCAAACGATAAAAAAATTAAAACATTTAAACATTTACATTCTCATAAATTTCAAACTCAAAAAACATTCCTGATGATGCCACCCAACGGTATGGCGAAATATTGAAAATATAAATAAAAATTTTTTATTTATAAACTGACCTAGTGCTTAAAAAATTAGAAAAGAAAAATTATTTAAAAAGGTCAAAATAACATTTATATAAAAAATAGTTAAGAAAAACAATTTTTTTTTTAGAAAAACATACCTCTTTTCTACAAATAGACGTTTTTCGCATTCTTCTTTTAAGCAATTTTGATTAAAGTTTTTCATTATAATTATTTTATTTGTTTAAAGAAGCTTCGTAATCTTATGTTTAGAACCACCAAAATAAACTTTTGACTTTTATTGGTTTCATTATATTTTAATTGATTCATTTATTTGTTTAATCGGAAAATTATTTTCTTTGTTTTTAAATAATTATATTATTGATTCAATTAAAACTTTTAACTAATTCAATTAATTTTTGTACATATTTATTTCTCAATAAAATATAAAATATCGTTAATTATAAATTAATAAATAAAATTTCATTTTAAAATTTTTGGAAATTATTAGTTGAACTGCAGCCTTTTTCTGTAAGTTGCTAAAGTTAAATCTCCATCGCTAAAACTCTAAAAAATCTATTTAGCGATTTTTGGCTACAATCGCTATTCTGTAACTCTTTTTGCCATAATTTAATTTTAGCTTTTTAGCTATCGAGATTTACATTTAGATACGAGCATTACAGAGTAAGAGTGCTGTTTGTTGCTATACCAAATCTATTCGATTTAAGTTAATTTTATTTTCTTTTTAAAATTTTTAAAAAGAAAGAGAATTATGTATTTACAAATTTTTAGTGACATTTTCCAAAAAAACCAGGAAACTTTAAACATCAGTAGAATGTTATGTAGCACTTTCTGGATCCCTACATCCGCCAACAGCATTTATCACCTGAATCTACTCAATCTACTTTAGAAAAGATCGCTAATAAAAGAAGGAACCTGCTGCTTACATCAAAGTTGTGCTATAACATGCTCCCATGCTCCCATATGCGGAATTCTCATGCTCTGCATACGTCTTTAGCACAATAAACGTTATCTGTTAGTTTACTTAAAGAATATTTATTTTAATTTCCCAGCATTAATTTCCACGCCGTTCTTATATTCATTAGGAAATAACTGAAGATGTTTTTGAAACCAAAAACAATTTATTCCTTTTTCTTTTAATTGCCATCAAATGGTTTTCATAATTTAAAGACTTTTCACACTCCTGCATAGTCAATATATGATTTTCAAATTGAGTTTTTTGTTCTCTTATTATCTTATTCGTTAACCGAAATTTGCTGCAGTGCGACCGCGTCATCATAGAATCGAGTTTAAGTCCAGTGCTTTACTACGTCATTCAAAACGTTTTCTGACAGCTCCTTTGTTGAAAATTCTCAACCTCCAAATAAAGTTGCTTTAAAGTTTCGTAAGCAAAGGAAATATTCTCTTTAGCAAATCAAATAAGTCTCTTTAGCTTTAACACAGAAGTAATTACCTCAATAATAATTACCTATTTTGAAAGCAACTTCTTGATGTTATTTCCTATTTATTTGCATTACTGTATTACGAAGGTCACAAAAGTTTTAATAAATTAAGTAATTGCCTTCTTTCCTGCAAATTTAATCAAGAATTTAAAAATTCATATTTGGTTAAAGTTAAATCGACCATTTGTGTTTTAGGACATAAATGCATTTAATCACAGTTTGCTATTAGGAATTCTTGTGTGCGATATAAAAATTAAAGCATCTGTCGAAATTGCCATTAATAAAATATATAAAAACAACTTAATAAAAATGTTTTAAAGAGAGGGCCGGGAACATGACTTTAAAACATTTCTAACATTTCTTTTCCAAATACAAATCACAAAACATTTGCAACTTAAATCAAGTGTAATGAAACCGCAGTATCTTCACAACAGTGTAATACCACCCACAAGGAAACCCACATAACGGCACAAATGGAGCATAAAGACATACAAGAACATGAAACAATCAAATTTTACTAGTGTATTTATACAAAGGTGCTCTCATGCATACACACGTATGACACACACACACACCCATATTTATGCATTGAAGAAAATATAATTCGATTGTGTTCAATTTAATTTTTAGAAGCTTCAATTGAGCCGTATTAAATAGGAAACACACAAATAAATAAGTAAATTAATGTAGACATGTTTGTGTACGTGTGTGTATGGGTATTCCATTAAGGGTTGCCAAATAAAATAGCTTTGACTTAGCTTCTTTTTTAAGAGAAAGTATGTGTTTTCTTAAGTTTTTTTTTAAAACCAACCATAAATATAAAACAAAATGATTATTTTTTTTAATTGGTCAAAATTTAAAAATATTCTGTTAATGTGCTTTCAATTGCACTAAGTTTTCTGCTTAAAAATCTTGCTCCCCTTACACTTCAATAAAAATTTTTTTTTGAAGAATTTATTAATTTTGAGAATTCGCATCTGGCAACTCTTATTCCATTGCATGAGTAGGGATGAATAAATTTGATACTTTTGCCGTGACTCGATTTTCGGTAATGTTAAAAAGGCGCGACCGAAGTATTTTGCTTTAAAAAGCAGAAAAGGTATGTAAGCACGGATTTTACGTCGGCTCTTAATGGGTTAAGCATTTTTTTAAAATATGGTACTTCTTTTAAGATTTCTTCAAAAGGTTTAAATTTATACCCATATTGATATTTTAAAAAATATAGTGCAAAATCGTACCTTGCTATGATAAGTTCAGAGGCCAATAACTCGGAAAATATGGGCCAGCGCCAATTTTTCACTTCATGTTTTTTCTTATTTTTAATTTTCTATCACCCTGATATACTTTTTTATTTACTAAACTAGATTTTGTCAAATATGACAAAATTGGAGGTAGGCGTGGTGTTTTCCCCATTGCCTCGAAGGACCTATCTTGCTGATTTTCAACAACAAAATTTTCTCTAGTTCACTTGGTGCCTTGGCAAAGTTGCCTCTATATCGCTAAATCGACTTCACTATGCATAAGAACTTAGACTACATGTACTTAATGGGATCGGCAATACATAGATATTGTAGAAATTATACGGAATGAAAAACTTTTTCCAGCTGAGGTAAAGGGTATAAAATGAAGGTAAAAAATTATCACGTGATTATTTTTGGAAGAACAAAATCATGTCTTTTCAGGCGATCTACAACTTAATCCAATCTTGCTACTTTTCTACATCATGCTTCATCATTAGGGGGCCAGATGGCCTGGATTATCCAGTTCTCGTTCGACTTACCAGCTAAAGTACAACTTGTCCAGTTAAAGATTTTTTTTAATTTTGAAATATAATGTTAAATATAATTTGTAATTAATATTTTCTACAAAAATTTTTATTAATTAGACAAAAGACAAATATATTTTTTTACTTATACAATTGTAATTGCGAATGTATAATTAGTTGAATAATTTTCCTTACACTTATTAGAACCTTTATTTTGTACATCACTGATTTTATTATTAAAAAAAAGAAATCTCTTTTATCATGGGCTAATTTATCAGACCTTCCGAAAGTGTTAGAAATATCAAATGTAATTGACAAAGGCATGTTGTACTATGAAAGGCATGTTGTACTGTTACCTACGAGAAGACTTTGATAATTTGCAAAAAATAATCCAATTGATAAGACATGGTCCATCTTTTTTTAAAAATTAGATAAAAATAAGGTTTCTTTCTCTTGCTTTTTTTATTTTTTTTTTCAAAATACAGATGAATTTTTTCCATTGTCTGGCAAGCCTATTCACCGTCGTTAGAAGTGCCACTGATTAAAACAACGTGTGGAGAATGCAGTGGTTGGTTAGGAATTTTGTCTGCTGTGGGCAGATGAGAAAAACTCTTATTTTCAGAAACTAATATTACATAACGACAAGCTGCTACTTAAAATCAAGAAATTCTGATACTCTTAAGTTAGATAAGCTGTTAAGCTAGACGATATGCAGTGAAGTATAAGAAAGTATAAGAATGCCTAAACTAATGTCTGACATGAGGCGAAATTTCTAACATTTGTAATTGTTTAAGAAGGAACTTATATTCGCATGTATTTCTTCATATTTCTGTCTAAATTTAGAGGTTTTTTCCTTTTTTATGCACGACTCTTCACGTAAGCTGCTCACAGATTTATGATTTGTGCGTATGAATCTAGGAATGTGCGCAAATTTTTTTTTAATTTTTATAGTTTACAAATATCTACCAATATCTTTAAAATCGGTTCAGCCGTTTAGAAGTAATTGAAGCACCAACAAACTTACAACTGCGTGTCATTTCTAATTTTCTTAAAATTCAAATTTAGAAAAATGTGTTTTTAAATATTTATTCTAGAGTTCTGTAGACAGTGTTAAATGTTTTCCACTTACAAAAATAAAATGTGCAGGCAACTGTTTTCGTTCCATTTCACTGGTATAATTGGGTGCTTTCACACCCTATTTTCTCTACGAAATAACTTATTTTTACGAAAAAAAAGTTTTCTATATTGAAATCAAGGTTCTCAAAAAATTTTTTTTAAATGCATCCAGTAGTTTTTACGTGATACGAACACAGACAGACGGACAGACAGACATACAAAAATTCCAAAAATAGGTGTTTTGTATTTTTGATCGATTTCAAATTTTTAAGGAACAGAAATGCCCCGCTACTGTTTCATTATATGTATAGATATTAGACTTTCTATTTCTATACATTCTAACATAAAAAAAATGTTTCAAGTATTTCCGTAAAATCTTTAAATCAGACATGCTTTCTCTTGCTTTATTATTTAAATACATCCTTTAATATAAACCTCCTTAAAACAACAACAACATATAAAAACTTGCACCACCCGTATATTGGTTGCAATCAATACTTAACTCATACTATTCTACATTTAAATTAAATTTAGGCTGTCGTCGTTTGTTGCTGGTTGTAAAAAGTACAAGTATCTGGATGAAAAAATAAAATAAAAATAGAAATCTTTTTTGGGGAATATGACAATATTATCTACAAGAACACTTTCATATCTATTTCATTTATCAATATTCCAAATTCTTTTTCAATGTGGTTGTAAGGAGCATCGATTTCATATTAATTCCTGTGTATGTATTGGTTTTTGTTTTATTTTATATTAAGTTTTTTTATTTCTTCTCCGCTTTTAGTTGGTATTTAAATTTTATAAGTTAAAAAAGAATTGTTTTCTTTAAACAATTAAAACATAAAATAATTCTAAAAGAATGGTTAATACTTTAGAAAGTCCACTGTTCTATAAGATGTGATAATTGTAACGCTGCATACATCTAAATAATTTTGACGTTTTATATATGATGTAGAAGAGTATTCAAGTTTAAATTTCGTGTTAAGCTTATCCCGCAATATCATGTGTTGTACGTATTTAAACATTAAAACTTCTTATTTTTTTCAGAGCTTTGCTTTACATTAGATAATATTTTGAATCATGATACTTTTGTCATTTTCTTTGCCAGAAAAAAAAATGCTGAGATGATTTACATGAAACTTGAGACATGGTCTCTCTACCTTATCTAGAGGGTATGACCGATTTTATTAAAATATTTATCACAGATAGGTCCCTATCTAAAAGCTGCAAGAGAATACATATTTTTTAAAAGTTCAGAAACACGAGTATAAGTCTGAACAGATTTTCGTACACGTTCGTACATGTTGTTTTGCGCAAGTACACAACCAATTTTGTTGAATTAATTTCTTCTTTGTATACCTATGGTCGGTGACAGGTTTTTAAAACCGTTCATAATCTTAAAAATTAATTGGTGTTCTCCATTAACAAAGGATAAGTTCATTCTTTAGTAAATAATTTAATAACATCACAAAAAGGCTAAGGAAAAACTATAATTCAAACCTTATTAGGACCTTTACGAATTTGATAATATCCTAAAACTTTTCGTTCAAAAAGGGTTAAAAAAGCTACTCTTACTAATACAAAAATAATTAATACTAATCTAAACTAATAATAAGTCCTTTCGTACTGAAATATTTTAATTTTTTAAAGATAGAAACCAACCTGGTTTACACCGGTTTGAACTCTCGTAACGCGCTTTAATATATAATTTTAATTATTTATACCAGACAGAAGAGTGGACATTCTGTCTAATTTTCAAGTACATATTTATAATGGTTCAAAAAATAGTGCCATATCCACCTATCAAATTAAATAAATTATGGGAACACTCTTTTACGTCTGAATACAAATTGGATACTTGTTGTTACAGAGGAGTTAGCACTATAATTTGCTTATAAATTTCAGCTGTCTGTAAGTAACGAACGGTTCAAATTACAAACTATTGGGTCGCAATTGGTATAGCGGACTTAGCAATACAGCTTCTGAGTAAATTTCAACCGTCTGTGTACAACAGTTCAAAAGAAAGGCCATATACATCAAACAAATGGAACTGTTGGGGCACCCTTTAACTCATAATTTCATTTTATATATTGTATGGGGACACCCTTTAATGTTTAAAATTATTAACTGTTTTCAAAACAGGGCCAATCTGTAAACATAGCCTTTCGATTTAAAAAAAAATTCAAAATCGGTTTAGAAATTCTGTGAGCACAAACATAAAAAGCAAAATTTAGACAAATTGATGATCTGTAAAAAGTAAATGTATTACAGCGTGGAAAGCATAGCCATATGACAATTTTTCTACTGCTCATACAGCAAATCAGTGGATTCTACCCAAAAGTTTTATAGAAAATTCCAGAGTCTTATATCTCCAAATAAATTAATTAAATGAGAACTTTTTTCCCACAGTAAGACATTGAATTTCAGGTTTTTAATAATAAAAATTTCATAACAATATCATGCAATACCTTAAAGATTACAAAAAATAAATTTTCATTTAAATAAAACTTAAAGTTAAGTTGAAACAAATGTTTGTTATAAGAAAAATTCTTCATAATTTAGTAATTAATAAATTTAATAATTTCAATAAAAAAAAATTCCCTCTAGATAATATGCTTCTTTTCATCAGGAGCAACGTTGGGTTTTATTTAAGCATTATCATTTTTCCAAAGCTTGCAATCTTATGTAAATAAAGCTTTACAAACTCCAACAAATGTCTCTGCCATTAGTGATTCTCTGCAAGTTTTAGAGTTACTGTTATATATATTTTTTTTCTCTGAATACTTTTCTTATACTTTTATAACCTCTCTAAGTTTTTTATAATACAGATGTCCACCGGGAAGGTATACTATTTCGTTTTGCCTCCATTTTTGTAAACATTAGTCTCGTCAGTTCATATTTGGCAGTCCTGAAGTAGACTCGTGGCAAATTTATTTTGGTGAAACATTCAATAAACCAAATTGTTTTATTCGTTAAAACATACTGCAAGATCGGCTGAAAACATTACTGCTGCTAAACAAAGTGTTAAAAACAATCCATTAACCTCAATTCGTGTGCATGCTTCATGTAAATATTAACATAATGGATTCTTTTTTAAAATACATGTATAAATTTACGTATCCTTTTAGAAAAGTGGAAAAAGAAATAATTGTGTTAATCCTGATTTGTGAAGACGAAGAAAATACGGAAAAAAGAAGGCTTAGGTGTGACTTACAAAGATTACGTGACTCAAGCGATCCTTTCAGTTGTTGGAGATATAATTTACAAAAAAATTTTCGCCTGAGTCATGTTCTTGTTCGGCAGGTAATTGCAGATTTGCAAATTTATGTGTTCATTAATATACTTTACATCCAATTAATTTATAAAAATACTTACTTAGCTGGTGTATCCATATTTTTGTTTTTGCCAATAATAATTTGATAATAATAATCAAAATCAGCTTTCAATAGAAATTCACCACACTGGCTTTTTATTTATCAATGTTGGTACAGAATACCAACCGAACTATTGGTTGATAAAAATCTTGACAAAATATCTTGATAAAAAATTTATCAAGAATTCACAGAATCGGGCTGTAAATGAAACAATTATCAATATAATATCCATCCATTCTCTTTCATTTTGTCAAAAATTACCTTCTCGGGTGACCTCTCACATTGTATTATTTTTGACACTTATCGCAAGTGGGACTACTCAAAATACTTGTCAGCTTAGTTTCAATATTGTCTTTCTTTCTGAAACTAGAGATATCAACATAGAAGCTTGGAAAGAAGCAGTCCGCTGTCAACTTAGGTAAATCAGTTGAAAATTAAAAAATAATTGAGATGTAAGAATTGTCCAAGGAGATACTGAAACGTTCGATCTACTAACAGAACGCCAAATAGCTTCAGATTAGGAGCGAAATGGCTTTGGAAGCGTATGACTTAGAAAAGAGATATAAAAATTAGAAAGGTGAAAACTTCGTATACAAAGTCGAAGAATCATGTGATCTGCTGCGGCATCTGTTAGGATACGTTTCAATGGGTAAACTCCAAGAACCTGAAATGATGGAATATTGAAAAAGCTTACTTGTTACTCAAAAGGCCTCAGGAGTAAATAGAATCAACCTTGTTATTGACAAAATTGGAGTCTTAATGCTCTCCCTAGATGAGGACAAGACACGACTGGTAGACTCAGTTACGAGAAGGTAGGCGGACTTATACCAATTAAAAACCGGCAATCATAGGGGAGAAACAAATTTGAAAGGTGACAAAAAAGTGGGAAAAACTAAGAAAATTCAAAAATTGTTAACAACGAGGTAATTGAAATAAATTTTTCACCGAAAATCAAATACATCATCTCAGTTTCTTTTTGTAGAGAGGGCCAATACAGATCTCTTAAAGATTTTATTTAGACTGTGTTTGATTATAAGTTCCATGATGTATTGATTTTTAATATTCTATTAAAATGTTCTGAGGTTTTTACAATTTATATCAAATTTGTTTAATTTTCGATCAAATATATGCACAAACATTATATTATTTTAAATAATTTCAATGCATCTAAAATATTCTCTAAACACTTCAAAAAAGCTTTTAAAGTTTATTTAAGAAACTATCGACACCCCCTCATAAAAGCATAAAAAAACTAAAGCACTCGCAATAAAAATTCAAGGACGTTAAAACCATTTTGATTTTGTATTTATTTAAAAAGAAAGTATAAAGTATTTGCTTATGGTTTCCATGTTATATAACAATACAAAAACAATTTACACATACTATTTCAATGTGTGAGTGTGTGTATTGAATAGTAAATTAGTAAAACTCTTAAAGATTTTGTATTTTTGTTTTTCGTTTGTCTTGTCATATTAAACGAATATTGTATCTTGATGTTCCACTTAAGTTTTTATAGATTTTGTAGTCAAAACATTCGTTATGGTTTTTTGTATTGTTTTGTTACTTATAGATTGATACATCAACTATAACCAAAACAACATAACGAGGGTGGTCTTAGAAGTTGTCCGAAATAATGGCTGAACTTTTGAAAAAATAAAAAAAAAATTCTTAATTATTAGACTTATGTTTTGATTTTAAAATTCGAAATTAAAAAATAAATACTCCTCAAGGGTCGTCATATTTATCACTGGTGTGAAAATATTGGAAAAATTTGCATGGGACCCTCAATACAAATAAGAATTACAAAACATAAAACTTGAAATAAATAATTATTTGTCTTATTGCCTTGCTGTGAAATATTAATGGCCGAATTATAAAATAGAGGAAGTAAAGCCCATCGGGCTTGCTTAGTAATGAATAAAGACAATTAACAATTAAGAGTGCTATATTCGACCATGCTGAATCATATACACCCTTTCCCAATTTCAAACAGCAGAAAACGAATAATATTTAGCATTTTGATGAAAAATTAAAATATTAATATTTATCGAGTTAGTTATAAATCAAGTTGAAGATCACAAGTGTTAAAACTCATTTTATTAAAAATTTAATTATTTTTTCATATTTTTTGTGTTATTTATAGACGCAGTCAAAATTTTTTATGGTTTGCAGCTGCAGTAAAGGGTATAAAAAGGACTCAATAATAGATTATTTTGTGAAATTTCAATTTTAAATAATTCGCTCCTATCATAAACATAGTTTCTCTCCTAATTTTTTCCACTTTCCCCAAATTGTAAACAAAAATTCCCCTTATCGTGATTAATTTTTGCCCTCGAAATTTTTTAAATTTTCCCTTACATTTGTTCACTAAAATTTTGCTAGGGTACTGCATACATTATGCCAGTTATTATGTGTTTTAATTAAAATATTTACATCAATAATAATTTGATATCAATTACTGCAGTTTAGACTGACATTATGCTCGTGAAGATGGAAAACAAAGAGATCTATTGCGTGAAAATTTAAGAAGATTTTTTAATAAAAATATTTTTGAATGAAAAATGGAGATATAAAAATCAGATGAAAATTTTATTTTACTAAATGGGTCAGTAGAAATATCTAGTGTAACTTCAAGGGCTTTTAATAGTTTTGCACGTCACGTTCTCCTCCTCTTTTTATAACTTAAAAAAAATTGAAAAAAATTTTGAATATTTTTTCCCTGTATATATTTTCTTATTTTTAATTTATATTCAGTATGGATTGAAAGCGGGTACAAATGTTCCCATGAAATTCACGATAGCAATTTTCCCTTCATTGGGAGTACAAATTTCATGGGGACAAAAATTTCGCGTTTTGCTCAGGAAAGGGGTGGTTAATTTCGGCTAAGTTTTTTTTAATTTAATTTCTAAAAATTTTTAAGAAAGAACTTTATTTACATATGTATAATTTTTTTTTAATAAAACAGTAAAATTAAACACCAGCAATTTGTAGTAGAGCATTTAGTGGATCGCTACGTACGTCATCAACATTTTTCGAAAATGGATATTGCGGAAATTACAAACAGAATGACAAATTTATAAAAAATCACAAGTTGAGGAAATATTTTGGCTTTGTAGTTGCTAGGAATTGAACTCAGTCCAAAAAAAAATTATGTCTGGCTTTTTATATAATTTAATAATTTTTTTGGGTTATTATTTTAAATTTAATTTAAATCGTTTTCTTATATTACTCTTATCGTTTTTGTCTTCAAATTTAGTTATTTTTATGTAAAGTTGTCATTTTTGATTAACTTTTAAACTATTGATGGTTATTAGTTTTTTTTTGAGAATTTGCGGTTTTAAATTGAATTAAATTTATTTATTTAATTATTTATTTTTTTTTTTGTTTGTGAAAAATTTATATTTTTATGAAACTTCGTTACTAAAGTAAAATTCTGAATCGCTCCCGCTGCATTTTATCAACCTAGGACTTTCTTTTCCAGGCATCTGGTTTGTTTTATGAGTTTGTATCCCGTTGTCATACTTTGATACTTGGTACTTTGCGCCTTAGCCTTTACTAAGTGACTGAATTAAGATCTACAATCATAAGCAAAACATTATTCGCTGACTAACGCTTGAGATACAGGAGACATCTTAGGACTGAAAAAAATATCTAGATAAAGTCAAAAAGTTCCTTTTGAAGGTTATCAGTATTTTTAAACGTTTATTATTTGTTAGCAAGCTAGAAATAAATGCAACTGTTTCAAAACGTCAATTCTTGCTGGATAGAACAATCAAACAACCAAAGTTTGCAAACTTATAATGCCGCCCTCATATCATCGATAGCAATAACAATAACGATAAGAAATTCCCTGGACACTACTTATGAGGTCAGATTTGTGGTTTATTTTTACCCTTAATTTATTTACTCATTTGTTGTTTTTGCTTATTGTTCTTTCTTTTTTGTTTGTTTATATTTTAGTTTAATTTGATCTAAACTTACAAATGTTTATTATTCCAATTCATTTAAGTTTTTCATTGAATTACATTTTCCTATTGGTCTAATTTTTTTTAGTAGAAGAATCTTAAAACTATTTTATTCGTTTAAATATTATTGAAGTGTTTTTAGAAACATATAAATAAAAAAGTAATAAAATTATTGTTTATTTTTTATAAGTGAAATAAGATTTAATAAGATTTTATCTGAACGTCAAATATATGAATGTAATAATAAAGAAAAATATTGAAAAATTTCAAATTAAAAATTCTTCTACTTTTATTATTGATTTTTTTGTTCTTTTCAATTTATAGGATGTTGGGTCTTAGAATTACATAAATTCTCTAAATTACAGTGTGCCACACACTTATCGAATTTTAAAACTCTGTTACAATTTAATAAGATCATTATTTCCCAGCGAAATTAGGACACACAAATAAATTAAAATAAATAGGAAAAATTTATGAAATTAAAAATAGTGTGAATAAAACATATTTCTCAAATTTAAAATTCTTAAAAAATATTAATTTTGCAAAAACTATAAAAACGTAACCTAAATTAAATTTTTTTTGTTGTTCTTTAGTTTTGGTCAAGGAAAAGAAAGTACAGTAAGAAAGTAAGCTCAAAAACTTCACTTCTTTATACAACAAATCTCAAAATTTCTAAATCACTTGACAAAAATTTCAAATAAGGAATTTTTTAAACTTTTGCCCAGAAAATGCCCATTTGGTCCAAGGATCACGTAAACGCATATAGAGCTTTTGAAAACCGATTGAAAACCGAGACAACGCCATAAAAATTCCACCTAAGTGAAGTCATAGCATTACAGCTGTATTCTCCAAGAACTTAATGAATATATTCCTATATTTTCGTATTTGTAAATAACTCGGACACGTCCTTATATTTCTTTGAGATTGAAAAATTTGCTTGTTGAAATTCGTGTTTAGCACATTAAAATAATATATGGGATTCATTTTCGTCTACATTATAAGTACCTCAATGGCCATCACATGCGGCCTTAATCTTCATGCATGATAAGTAATAAGAGGCTGCTGTACTTATAGTAGTCGTGTCTCTCATCTGTCCCTTTCCTAAAGAATGTAGCACGATTACAAAAATAACTTAATACGTATTATTACCTGAGGTGCTACTTCAAAAACAAACAATTTAAAGTGCCCTTTTCGGCTATGCTGAATCTTGTATACCCTTCACTATATAAGTAAATCTAGTTTGGTGAAGTAACTACAATCAAAAGTGGGTGACAGAGTATATGTAATACATACATATATAATTTTACATGGGTTAAGCATTTTTTTCAAATTTAAGTATTTTCTTAAAGATCCATTCAAAAGCTTTTAAATGATATCCATTTCGATATTTAAATAAATTTGAAAAGTTCAGAGGGCCGCAGCTCGGCATTTATGGGTGAGCGCCAATTTTTTCACTTGATGTGTTTTCTTATTTTTGTGTTTCTGATTGGAAATACTTTATTGTTCCAAATCATATGGACCGATCCTCTTCCGACCTATGTCTAATCGATTCGCCTCTTTAAATTTTCTCTAGCTGATCTAGATTTCAGCATTAAAACGTACGGACACACGGACATCATTCAATCGACTTTGCTATTCTTAAGAACTCAGAAAATATATAGTTTATGAGGTCGAAATGGATATTGTAGAAATTGCAAACGAAATGACAAACTTAGTTGTAACCTTTTTTCACTTTTTGTGGTGGAGGGTATAAAAAACGGCTAAAAGAGTGACCAGTATTAATTGTGTTAATTTGTCTTATCGAAACATGATTTCATAATTACCGATAGAAACATTTTGAAATATGCGCTTTCTTTTGCTAAGTACTAAGTTTAGATACTTTCTGTCCCATTCATCACGAATTATTCTTTCTCTCCGTTCGTTGAAGTTCTATTTCCAGTTCCTCGCTTTTGTTTGTAGCTCCCTTTGCCAAATAATCTGCAATTACGTTTTTTATAATGGCACTTTGGTTAGGTATATTTAAAAAAATTTTATTTTTTAAAATTGAATTATTTTAATTTCTTACAAACCGTTCGTCATCACACATGCGGCAAATAAATATATGAACAAATTTAAGACGTTTCTTTTCAGTCACTTTAAAAACACATATATTTGGAGACTGTCCAAGTTTATTTGTACTATATAAAGAAGAGACTTGAATAGGCGCGATGATAAAATAAAAATAAAACAATAGTTTAGTTTAAAAAACGAAGAAACTACTACTGAATAATGTGCAAAAGTGAATTTGAAATTAAAAAAATTTAAATATAAGATTATTGTACTTCCGCATAAAACGGAAAAAGAAAGAATTTTAAAGAAACCCATAAATTAGAAGGAAGTGAGGAAACGGACCAAATGTTTCAAATCTGTAAAGGTACAATTATGCGAACGTCCACGTAAGCTAACCTAACGGCCGTTTGTTTTTAAATATACTAAAACAATGCAAACGCTTACCGAAATTAACTGTCACGTTTCCGGAACGCTTCAACCTGTATAAAATAGGTTTTGACGGCATTGTTACGTGACATTCGTAAGATAGTGCTGGAATTATATGTGATAAGTACCATTGCGGCACATTTGCCCTTTTTAGGTACTTTTTAAGTATTGATAATAATTGTATCATTCATCAGTTTTTATTATTTTGCTTAATAAAAGTATAATAAATAAATAGTTACATTAAATACATAATAATATTTTTTTAAAACAGATAATTAAATTTGTCAATACATTGCACATATTGCAATGTAAAATATTTTTCGAAGCGAAATTAGTACTTTTTCTAAATTTACATGTACGGAACAGTGCCCGTAACTATGCCACAAATCTCAACACTGTTCTGAACAGCTGCAGCAAATTGAAAATTGTGTTAGGTTTTGTAATTTAATATTTTAGCTTTTATAATTTTTTTTCAAAACAATTGTACTTATTTCTTTTCAGGTTTTTGAAATTAAAATTAAAAACAAAATTTTAATCACACGCGAACAAATTGTGCTGCACAATGTTTTATTTTTGTATATTTTATTGACATGCGTCACATTTGTAAAGTTTCTATAAGTACATAAACGACCGTACGTTAAAATACGTTAAGTTTTTCTTACATCAACGTTCGCATAATGAGGCCTTAATTCATTACATTTATATTTTAGGAATTTATTTTTTTAAATAACAGCAAATTTGAAAAAATCAAGTTGCTTTATTTAATTCACAAGTATATTTTATATAGACTGGCATTTCTTTCGGATAATTTTTTTATAATAATAAACAAGTACCATATTCATTCAGTAAGTATTTAAAATAAGTTCCAAGTAATGCGCATAATCGACTGGCAATTAGTTCCGTTACCATAACGAATCTGATTCCTCTCAAATAAATTGTGCTAAATAAATTTTGGTTCATATTCCATACTTAAATGCCGAATGCTTCTTATTAATCGATACGAATAATAAAACTGTAAAGGGGTCATTTCTGTACATGAAATATTTTTTGAAAATTTCAGTGTTGGTGTAGATAGTAATCGTTATAGAATAAAAAAGTACCTTTGTTTGGGATTTTTGTCTGTCGGGGTGAGGACGTCCCTTAGAGCCTTAAATCAAATATAGAATACTGATTTTTTGTTTTTATTTTTTTTTTTTTTTTGTAAAAAGAAGTCATTTCGTAGAGAAAATAGAGATACAAATGTGAAAGCACACAATTTTACCGGTATAATCGTATTAAAACAGTTGACAATACATTTTATTATTGTAGATAAAAAAATTTTTAACACTGTCTTTAGAATTATGCAATAAATATTTGATAATTTCTATACTGTTGCCATAATTTTAGCAGTTGCGGTATGTCTAAGCGCCCAAACTCGCTTTCAATATAATTGTTTTCATTGCAATCGGTGCTTTTCTGATGTCATAGCCGTTGCTTTTTACAATCCCTGTCTTCCTTATTTTGTGAGAGAAGTTATCTTTTTGTTGTTATTTGTACGCGTGTTATTTTGTTAAAAACATGAAACCTCACTTAACTTGATCTTGTTGAGTTTAATAGTTCACTGTGCATATAAGTGATGCTTTAAATTCATTATCTGTCTCTGGATGGATTTACCTTTGTTAAAAGCACCAAATTAAGTTCAGTCAAGCGTAACAAAAAAATAATATATCAAATTCACGGCCTTTTGGAAGCACTTTTTAATTTATAAATTTATTAATTATAATTTATTTTTATATCGTATTGATGAAAGATGTGGCGGTCCAGAAAATGCTGCATTTTATTCTGCCTAGCGTCTCATTTTTCTTGTTTGGAAAACGTCCGAATACATTTGTAAATAGTTTTTCTTTCTAAAAATGTTTAGAAATTAAATTAAAATGAACCAAAAAAAACCGAAATTAAGTCAATTTTCGTATTTTAAAAAGTTTATAAGTTAAGTAATTCTTTTTAAAATTGGCTGGTAACTTAGTGGTCCCCAGGCGTGCCAGAAAATTTCGAAAAGAAATCGGCACTTTAGCACAAAGAAATTTGCTTTATCGGCGCTTTAAATTTAAAAAATCGGCAAGAAATCGGCAAGTTAAAAAACACATTGTAAATACAATAAAACTTTTTTATACTAACGAACAATATCAAATAATAAGATTCAAAGTCATAATTTTTTAATATTTGAATTGTAAGTTCTAAATAAAAATTGATGAATTGATGCATTTACAGATTTATTTGTTTCGTTTTTGTTATGTTTTGATTCTTATATTAACTCTTCAGCCAATGAGCCCAAATACATGTAATCAAATTTCAAAAAATGTTCTCTATTCATAAATTCCGTTAAATAAAGTTCATCGATTTTTATAAAATTACTAAGTACAGTTCTTAGAAGCCTTTCCATATGGCTGTAAAGGTTGTGTATTTCAGTTGACTCACTTTAAAATATTATGTTTATACTATCAAAAATTTAAGAATATATTTAAAGAATATAAATATATTTGATTTGGTTTGTTTAAATTTTTTATAACTGTTTTTGCTGTATCGATTTTAACAACATTGGCAGCAAATTAAAAGTAAATACTACTTCACGCGGCAGCTACCTGGTTTGACTTTTTTTATTTCTAGTAATTTTTGAATGTTTTGAAATTGATGAAGTCTTCCTTTATTAAAGACAAGCTTATAATGCATATCATGCAAGTGAGTGTCAAGCACATTTCATAACATATAAATCTAAAACATCTTTTTTTTTTAATTCTTTCAACTGAATTATTTGAGACTGTCATAACAGCAGCATCGAATCCTATTAAACGGCACTTGTAGTTTTTGTAATTTTATGTAAAGCTTATACACACATTTGGCGTAGCATTATCTACTTTTATCAATCGGAAGAAATATTCCTGTATTCTTAATTTAAGACATATACGTACAACACACTGACATGGTGTTGCATAGATCGGATGATTCATTCATGCCAGCGAGAACTTTTTATTATCTAGTAGCTCACATACAGTTAAGAACTGCTTTTTCCAACGATGTTTTTTTTATAACAGCAAATATGCCTAACCGTTTTTCTCCTTAATAGTATTCTAGCAAGTATTGTAGTGTGGCCCAAAATTAATAAATTATAAATCGGAATTTTTGGAGCCAAAATCGGCAAATCGGCATTTTAATAAAATTGAGGCGAAAAACGGCAAAATGCCGATAACTCGCCAAATATGGCAGCCCTGGTGGTCCTTCATCATAAATTTGGCATTAAGCTATGAAATTAAGCCTGCGAGCACTTTATTGCTGCTTTTTAGCATAAAGATTTATCATTTGCTGTGTGTTTACATAGAACGCAATATTTGTTTTTGTTTTTCTGAAAATTTTATTGCTAATGGCCTTACCCATCTTGTAGAATTTTAAAGCTTATGATTGACCATGAGCGGAGTTATTTATCATCTTCCCACGAGAAAAATCTCGATTTATTGCTAGAGAGCCTGAATGAATAGCGTCAGCAGCTGTTTCAACTATTGCCACTACGCCTTCATAAAAATGTTCGATTTATAAAAAATTTGAGGTTTTTGAATGGAAACTTGTTTAAGTAAATTTAAATCTTTTTTTTAACAATAATATATATTCATAAATGCAGTCGTAAATATTTCAACTTAAACATACCAGTTTTCTGATATTATATTTAACATTTTATCATTCAATCGCTAAGTGTATCAAACAGGCTCTTATTTGTTGTTACTCTGGCTTGTATGAAAAATTAAAAATGAAAAGACATTATTGAAATTTATTCGAAATTACTCAATCTATATAACAACAAATGATAACAAAGAAAAGATAAGTAAATTAATAAAACTAAGAAGCCATAAATTACGATATGTGAAGCAATTAATCATTGAAAACAAAAGACAGACACTGATTTCTTTGACACATGCCAAGACAAAAAACAAAAACAACATACGTTATTCAAAGTTGTGGCTAATTGACTCCCTTAAGAACTTCCATTCAGTTTAGTTGACCCTTGTTTAAAAAAATTTCTCATACTTTTTCAAAAAAGAGTGCAAAGAAAAAACTTCCGGTGATTTTATTTTTTTTTTTTTTTTGCATATAATTCAAACTAAAAAAAAGTCCATAAATATTTTTGCAATAAATTTTTTAATCTTGTCTTCTTAATCGCCAAATGGCGTTTTTTATTACGATCCAAAACATTATGAACCCCCAACTTCCCTTGCCAAACCATGCTAAAGGCAATCAGATTCAATTTTTATTGTCAATATCAGTTAGAGAATAACAGCTTCAAGATTTACTGTATATGACTCTGAGTATGTAGTTTATTTATTGGAGTTTACTGATATGTATGTGTTCGTAAATTCGACCGGAAAATGAAATGGCCAGTTATGCAAGTAAGTATGCATGTGTGTGTGAATATAATATTTTTTTTTTGCCCGTCATATGGAACAATTTAGTGGCCCACAAATGTATTAAATAAAAAACAATAATGTGTCATTTGTTGTTTGTATGATTGTGTAAGTATAAGCAAAATATGGTCTCTGTTTTGACTGTGTGTGTATAGAGAACAATTTGCTTTAACGATTTTATATTTCCGTTACAATACAACGCCATACGTTTATTAAACTTTTTTGTGTGTGCTTTTGTTTTTTAGTATCTTTTAAAAAAAGGGGCGATTACAACAATTCAATAAAAAAATTTGTTACGGTCTAAAAAACTTTTATTATTATTTTTTTAAGACTTATGCATTTCCTTTCTGACCAGACAATAAGTTTTACTTCATTCAAATATGAAAATTTATGTCTTCAAACCTTCAGTGCCAATTGTTCAAAATTCATTCATTATTTGGTAGAGAGAATTTTTACTTGAATAAATATTTTGGGTATAATTAAATTGTTTCTTTAATTTAAAAGAATAGTAATATTAATAATAATCTTAGAACTAAATAATCTGAAAACTAAATAATCTTAAAACTAAAATTGCATCAGGAAAAGCACGTAAAATTTTAAGTTAATATTTGTGCGCTTAAGTGTTGCCACCCTTAAAGAAAAATAAAATGTGGAGTAACACACGAATAAACAATTCCTTTTCATAGTTGCACAACATTTCAAAAATAATTCATATTCGGATGCTTACACCTTGCGAATTTCTTAAAAAAGTAACTGAATAAAACACTAAAAATTTAAATGTTCACGTATGTTCAAGAGCGTCAATAGCGTGGAAAGTTTAAAGTTATTTTTAATTTCATTTATTAAAAAAATTTAAAATCGGTAATTTGTCGTCATTAAAGTTGATATTCATCAGAAATAGTAGACTTCTTCACTATATGATTTTTAATAATCTTTAAGGCCAAATTTATTTACATCCAAAGGACTTGAATGGTAAATCGTTTTTACCAAATTGGGTTTACTAATTCAGTGAATGAATGATTCGCGAATTAATTAAAAAATAAATGATTCATTTACAGCTCTGCAAAGAAAACACTGCTAAGACGGATCAAATTTGTTATATCAAATTTGTTATTAGAGGGCCAAATGTAAAATTTGAATATTTTATTTGTTCTATTTTATACAGGCAAATACTAACAAGTAAAAATATACAGGTATGTGATGGAAATCGATCAATTTGAAAACGATTCGTTTTAAGATATTTTTTAAATAAAAATAAAGAAGTTACCCCAAAGTAATTATAGAAATTGAATGGAAAATTATTGAAAAGTATATTAAAGGTATTGAAAAAACGAAAATAATAAGCATATCACAACCATTATCAGTTTTAAATCGTCTCGATTTCGAAATCGATTTCCATCACATACCTGATAATGCATGTTCACGACGATTTTTTTATATAATTATTTACTTAACAATTAAAAATAAGAATTTAAAAATCGATTTTACTAGATTTTCAAAACTAATAAGAAATTTATAATTCGCCTAACATACATTAATATGTTCAAGTTATAAGTATTTCTTGAAATTTTGATGTAATTTGAGTGCAAAATCCTTCAACTGGACATATATCATTATTCTAAACCACTTGAGCGTTTCCGAGGAGTGTTAAATGTTTGTTAAATTTGAATTCCGTTTACATCCTTAAAAAAGCTCCAAATTATTTTTATTTCTTTCTTCCAATTTACAAAAATTTGTTTCACAAAAAATAAAAGAAAAATGTTTTGTTACTTTTATAGCATTTCGTCGATTTTAATTTTTTTTTCGTGTACACGCTTTATTCCTAGAAGTTTATTAATACTCTATTTAAATATATTTAGACTACAATTTGTACTACCTAAATTTTGACTTTGTGTAGAAACATCCGAATAACCGTTTAAAGTATGAGTGAATGAGTTTAAAGTCTTTTTAACTAGCAACCCTGCAAATTATATATGAAAAACTATATTCTATCTTTTTTTTTTTTTTGATATGTTTTTTTTTATTCCAAACTGGAAAAATATTTACGAGTTGTTGACATCTGCAATGATCTTAACTTTATGTAGTAAAATTATTATTTTTTTACGCACCCAATTTAATATAATTTCGAATTTAAATAATCATAATAAAAAAAAAATGTTTTCAAAGTTCGTTTTGACCATTTTATTTTCCTTATCTTAAGTGGGGCAAACACCCACTAAATCACATGCCGAACTTGTTGTTTTCTAATTCATAATGTATGATTTTATTTTGCATTTGAAAACAATAAAATCAATATGGTCGCACATCCGTTTGACCATATTAAATGCAGACAATACTCACACATGTCAAATTATAAAAACTAAAGCCAGCAGCATACGAAAGCCGTCCTAAAACTATTACAAAAATAGAAAAAATTAATGGGCTTAATTGAAGCTTATTAAAAAAAAAAATTGTGTCCAATTTTAAAATAAAGCTGAGAAAGGTCTCACCATTTTGTGTAACTATTTGTAATTAGTTTTGAAGGATTTATTTGCCCATTATTATATATGCGTTTGCAATATATGCGCTTGTATCAAAACTTAATGCTCTGGATGCTAGTAAAGGCATCTTTAGATTTATATCCCAGAGAATATAACGAAATGACAAATAGGCTGGCTAGAAGGGAAGAAAATATACCCATGGTTGCACCGAAACTTTTATATGGACTGTACGGAGACTAAAAACACCAGAGAGCATAATTAAACCAACCTTCCCAGATTAAGACATGCGAAGCTGGCAATTGGGATGTGTGACCAAAAGATCTTCAAAGCGCTCAATGCCGGTTTCGTCTTAGGGATTGAAAAGTTCAGGTGTAGATTCTATGATAATGAAGAGCAAACTCCAGCATATTTTCTGAAGGATTGTGAAGCTTTATATCATGCATGCATCTACTGAAAGTTAAGGATCTGCCCACACTACAACCAACTTCAATCCGATTTAATTACTAAATCACCGATATTGATTATTAAGGGTGAAAGCACGTCTCCATGGCCATTTCGCTATCGCTTAATTAGCTCTTCAGGAAACTTCTCACAAACATATTAAATAAACTAAGGATTTTTGTCCAAACAATAAAATAAAGGCAAAAATCAAACTTTAAGCAAAAAACAACAATAACCAACAATGATTTTATTTCTCTTTAACCACTTTATACGGCAGACTTTTTTTCGAATCGTTAATACTGTCAAAAGATGATGAAAAATAAAATATCACAGAACACTGCGATATTTTATTTTTGTTCTATGCACGTGCACTTTTCTAATTCTTATATTAAATTAAACCAATTAATTAAACCAATGAATAATTGTACGGGATAAAAAAGTAGACCGATATTAAAAAAAAAAACTAAAAAATATTTTAAAATCATTCAACCGGTCTGTTTGTGTTTAAGGCAAAATATTTTTCTAAGCCGCATTATTCTTATGTGAAATATCTTTCCAGTAAAAGCATTCCTTGTCAATTTCTTGTAGAAATGTTTCATTGAAATCTACACAAACATTTCTTTTCGTCTGAGTTTTATCACAACTCATTATAGAAAAATTAGTCATCGTCAGTTTCTACCGGAGACGTATTAAGAAAAAAACAGTTTTATAAAATGTTTTCTAAGAAAATAGAGAACTTCATTTTGAAACATGTAGATGTTTCTTATCCACAATTGATCTATTTCAGGTCCATCGACAAAATTCGTTGTTCCCCTCCCATATCTATTTGTGACAGTTTAAATTCATCATTCATTTCATTATTACGTTATTATTTTTTTATTGCTTTAATGAGAAAGAGTAGAAATACAACCTCACGGTTGCGGCGACGGTTTCCGCATGTCAGAGAAAAAACATATAAAGTGAGTTGCGGCGACGGATGCGGTTATTATTATTATTATTTTCATTTTTATTATTTGTTTACTAATTTTTTATTCTTTTTTATTGAAATATATTAAAAAAAATTTTTTTAAATGTAAATAAGCATTAAATTGAAAAGTTTCAAAATTATTGTTGATTTTCAATGACTTTTTACATTTTCTTTCTCTTCTTTTTTCATAGTCATTCACAAAAAATATTACTGCCATCACTAAATAAGCGCGTAAGACGCAAAGCAATGTAATTTATACCTTTTGCGCTAGAATGTCATCCCTAAATAACAACGTCAACTTTATGTCTTTAACAGTAATGTTAACTAATTTTATTTTATAAAACCCGCTGTATAAAAATAAAAACAGAGATAAAACCGCTAGATTGCCTTAAAAACAACTAAATTGTCACTACTTTTCAGCCATAACAAAACAAAACAAACCAACAAGCAGCCAACTTCACTTCCTAACGCACTGTCAAAATTGGATTTTCCAATTGCTAAGCGTTGACGCCATGCTATTTAGGGATGCTTCATACATTTTGTATGAACATGATAAATTTTGACAGTTATCTTGCGCTTTACGCGCTAATTTTGGTAGAAAATCAATAAAACTGTGACAACATGCTGAAAGAGAAAAAATTCCAAATTGAGAGCTTCAGAGAAAACGCACTAAAATTAAAATAGATTCTAATTTCATGCGGATTCGTTGAACGTTTTTTATTGTCAAAACTCCATATAAAAAAACAACCGCATCCGCAACCATAAGGTTATATTTCTACTCAAAAGGAGTTAAAGAGAATAATGCTTTATGTTTACAAACTTGCTTTATAAAAGTAAGTTAAAATTTTTTAACAACAAATATTTGTTTACCAGAGATTTATCAAGCTTTTATAAATAAAAGCGAACAGCATGTTTACGGCAAAATGAAGAACTTGCTACGCTCTCCGAATTATGATTGCGAAGCATACCGTTTACACGACGCATACGTACATGCTTTGCAATTGACTTCTGTTCTAAAGTTTTATTTTTTGTTTAAATTTTTGAGTTTGTAAATAATTAAATTTTAAATTATAATTAAATTGTTTGCTTTTGTATTAAAACTTTGACACCACTCCTTATATTGTTTTACTTCTTTGTTTACATTTATATACGGTTAGTTCAATAATATAGGTGAACGCACGGGCGAAAAAGCCCATCAGCTGTATACATTACAGTTGTCAAAAAATTTTGTCAAAAATAAATAATTTGTTAAATTTTTTTTAATTTAATTTTTTTTGATTGCTAATAGAAAACAAACAATTGAAATTCCTAGAGAAAACTACCACAACATGGAACCGTATTTGCAGTTCCTGATGTGTATAATCAAAATATGCGTAAAAAGATAGTGAAATTATTGTTAACACATTTATAATTTCTTGGTTTTTTTTGTGGAAGATTGTGTTAGTCTTCAAATGTTCAACGTGCAAGAATGGAACGATGCATGTGATTTGGGCAAACTAGTGGTACAAAAGAATTTTGGTCACTTTTCCTGTATTTTTATTTTTATGTAACTTAATTTTTATAATTTTCTTATTCTGATAATTACAACCACTTTTTTTCATCAAATATATTTTTTTATTTTGTTTGTTTTTTTTTACAATATTTTTTTGACAACATACATAATTTTGTAGCAACAAATTGCCTGTTGTTTTTTGTGTTGTTGGATTGTTGTAGCCGTGCGGTCACCTGTATTAATTCGCCTTGGTTCAGGTAAACTTGCGGTAAAAATTAGAGAAGAGAGAAAGTTTTCCTGCTTTGCAGGTAGCAAGGTGAATCAATTACTAGGTGGCAGCGTAGGCGAATTTATTAATTGTCGCCGTGAACACTACTGTCAAACTCCATACATAAAAAATCTGTGTACTATTTTTTATATACAAAGTTTGACATTCGTTTCTACCAGTAAAAAATAATAAATTGTCTAACGCTGCCACCTGGTAATTGATTCGCCTTGGCAAGTAGATTCAAACTGAATCGCCTCAAAAAAAAAAAACACATGGTTCGCTCTCAAAGTTTTGTATGGCGAAGCACGTTGATTCGCTCATGATTGTGCTATGAAGCATGAATGAGAGAGCAAAGCAGGAATATTGGGCTCAGTAGAACATTATGCTTTTCTTAATTGTTAAGGCAATAGTGGGACCGTTGTCGTATATTATCTATTTACAAACTATAACAAATTGAATGTTTTGGTTTTGGACAAATATGAAATTATTTTTTAAGTAGATTTTTTTCAAAGAATAGAAACCAGATTATGTATATAATTTTTTATTTTCGTTCCTTAATCTTTAATAACTGAAAAATTATGTTCCATTTACTTACCAAATTGCATAAAACATTTATTATTTATTTTATTCTTTATGCAAGAATGTTTTACTTCTACTGAATTTACTGGCAGGACTTAACACATAAAATTAAATTTAATTTAAGGGATGTTGTTAAACGAAGGGTGACTTACGTTGGTTTCACTTTCATGCTTTTTGTATTTCAGCTTCTATTTTATCATTGTTGCCCTTTTTAAGACTGTAATTACAATTTGACCTGTCAAATGTCATTTGAAAGTTACAGGTTTATTTAAACTTTATTTGTTGTCTTGCCCGCCCACAAAAGTGTTAGTTCACAGATAAAGTTAATTTACATTTAATTGGTCCATAAACAGTTCTTTAAGTGTTGGTTATTTTATTTAAATTAATTAAAAGGATATTCAAAATGATGACGCTGGTAGTGTTGGTGGCAGTGTGATAAAGCTCTTAGATACAAAATTATGATTATAACAACTTTTTGAAATATTAGCGCAACAAGATATGAGAAATGGAAGAAAAATATTTTTAAGAAAAAAGTCTTTCTGCTTTAATTTTTAAAAAGGATTAACCTTTTATCCATTCCAGCAGGTCCTAATTATCTGTAAATGTGGACATTATATTAGTTAGTTGCTGATTGCTATTCATGCTGAAGCAGTGAACTGAAATCAAAAATTAATTTATTTCAAGTATTGCAGTTACAAGCTTTTAATTCAATTTTAAAAATATTATTATTCCTATTTATAATTGGGATTGTAATTTTTTAAAAGAAAGAATAATGCAGAATACAAGTATAATTCTTATTTATAATTAAAAATTTCGAAGGATTTTCGTCTTCTCCTTAATCAACGAAACGTCTAATTGTTAACAGGGAAGAAAGTAAAATTTATATGAGGATTCGATTATCAATAATTTTATATACAAAAGCTAAAACCGAGTTGAAAGTGCAAATAATGGTTCCAGAAGTAAAGTGAGTTTACAATAAAGGAAAAAGCATTTCTTTTTACCTTTACAAATATTTCAAGTACCCGTAAATTTTTTTTTTTTTTTTTGTTTAAAGATCTTACGGCGAATTTAGAAAAAACTGTTAACGGTATGAAGAGACAAGTTTAACCTTCGAAATATATGCGGAAAAGCTGCAATTCAAACATCAATGTTGACTGTCACTTACACAATACGTTTAACAGAACGTTTACTAATGCCCCTGTTGTCCAAGCAAATCCCACTTTTTTTAATTTTTCTACAGACAGGGTAAATACAGATAATGGGACAATCGGGGAACATATTCAATTTTCTTTGGTTCCTTAATATGATGTCATTTCAAAATGCTCATCAATAAGATCAAACGCAGTGGGAAGTGATAACTTACACCCAAAATTTATAAAACTACTATTACCCCTGATTTTGCGTATGTTACTCATTTGTTTAATACCATCCTAATGTCAAGTGTGTACCCGTTAAACTGGAAACATTCAAAAATTGTACCATTACCTGAGTCAAATGGGAAATACAGACATACAGCCATCTTGGGTTTTCTATCGAAAGTTTTGGAAAAACTCCTTTATAAAAAAAATGATTGCATATATCTCTTCTTACAATTTGCTTTTGCTTGTCAAAATCACAGTTGCGTAACGGCTCTTGTGGAAGTTAGTAGGTATATACGGCAAGGATTAGAAAATGGTAACATTAATTTTTTAGTGCTTCTAGACCACTCCAAGGCTTTAGATATGGTGGACCATAATATACTGGTTTGACAACTGATACACTTTTTTAGATTCACGAACACATCAACCAGACTTATATCATCGTATCTTTTAAACATAACACAATCGGTATTTTTTAACAATGCATGGTCATATGATTATCCATTATTAGGGGAGTGCCTCAAGGCTCTAATTTAGGTTCTCTTTTGTTTTAATTGTATGCAATTGATTTGCCAAAACAACTCACTAAATGTAAATATCATTTATAGGCAGATGACGTGCAACTCATATTAAGTAGCCCAGTTCAGAATATTGTTTCAGGCATCTCAGATCTGAATAATGACTTAAACAGAATTTACATTTTGGCTAGTGAAAATGGTCCTTGTTTGAATCCGGGGAAATCTAAATGTCTGATTATATGTAAAAAACGCATAAATCCCAACATTTCTGAAGATATTGTCTTAAATGGAGCGAAAATTGAAATTGTTAAAACGGCAAAAAATTTTGGTATTACTTTCAATAGCACTTGACATGGTGGGTAAAAATTATGTAAAACTGAAAGCTGTCTGGCACATACAATATTTCACTTCTTTTAGGATAAGGGCTTTACTTGCTAAAACATACCTGTTTCCTTCCCTTCTTTATGGGTGCGAATTATTTGGAAATTGTGACACAGTTAGTAAGCGAAAACTAAATATATTGTTTAATAATGTCGTCAGATATGTGTATGGATTGAGAAGATTTGTTCATGTCTCCTCTGTTTTTAAAACCCTGTACGGAATATGACCTATGGGTTTTACTCACTTGGTTTAGTTGAAAACTGGACGAAATACTAATGACCCGTTTATATTTCTGATCACCATTTAATCTATCCGCTTTTTCTTAAATCAATGGTTCACCGTTTTTTACTTACTCCTTTCTAGTAGCTAGTCTTTTCCTGCTAAAAATTAAGAATGTCTGTCAGGGCGACAACTTTGTAGTATTGAATTTTTTTTCGCTCATATGTTATTCCAATCAATGTTTTACAATTTTGACATCTTGTAGGTGGCTCGAAAGATTGGAAGAATATGATATATCTATCTTCGGAAAGGAAGTGAAAAAAATTTTATGGAAAACCTTCTCGAATTTTCTTTTTTAAAAGTAAAAAGATATTTATCTAACAAAAGGGTTTTTATTGCTTCTCCTGGAATTAAGCGGCTCGAAAAAGACACATCTTAAATATTTTAATAAATAACTCGGTTTGAAAAAATATAGCTCTTTACAATTAAAGTCTTGCATGGTGATGGCATACATTGAAGGGTGTACAGGAGCCAGAGAAATAATCGCTACTTCGTAGACACTGGTTGACTGGTGGTGAAGTTTAAACGCAAGGGCCTTTCGGTTTCACCACAAATTAACTAGTGTATAGAATTAAAGTAGCTGTGACCTGCTCTGGATTTACTTAACACGAGATTGCTATTTGCGGTAAGCTCAAATGTGTAACCCTCTAGATGAGAAAGTGAGTGACTGTAAAGAAAAGCAGGACAAGATACTTCAAATACTCTGTAGATTTGGTAAAAAGCCTTGAAAATGATATTGGCAGACTACGATTGAGAAATCCAAATGGATGCATGTCTTGTCTGTAATCAATATACTCGATCTTATTGGAAAGAAATATGGATGATAATACAAATCGGCAGATTCAATTCACAGACAAACGAAAATTAAGAACACAAAACATTTTTAGAATATTTCCTCTAAGCAATTATTTTTCGATTGTATTATTTAGCTTCAAAAAAGCTTCGTAAATGAACGTTAAACAAATAATATATTCTTTTAAATTAAAAATTATCCAAAGTCCGAATTTAGATGGACGAACTTTTGGAAGAAAAACATTTTGAATTCTCTTTTATTTTTTCATTCGCGTTCACACAGGAAAATATGTTGTCGGCAACATTTGATTAGTATTGTTATTATTCGCTTTAAAATGTATGCAAAGAAAATGTTAACAAAGCGTACCGACGAGTACCGAACACAAAAACCATTCTCTCTTCCCCACCCGTAATTTTCTATGAATATACTAAATGTTTCGCTTCCAAATGTTCGCTCGTCTAAACGGAGACATACAAATTTTGATTGTTTGGAAAAGTCTTGTTTCACAAAACAGGAGTTATGGGGGTAAAAGCCATTACGTTCCAAAAAAAATATTTTTTGCTTCTATTTTTGAACCTACTGCCTTCAACACAATTAAAGTTCGATCACTTTGAGCACATTTTTTGTTTGGTTTGGGATAAAGATGCGATTTTTAGTTTAAGCACATGTTTTATGAAAAACCCCTAATTTTCTTTTAAAAATAATAAAAAAAGAAAAAATGCTATGAGCAACAATTTTCTTTGATGACTACAATGACCTTTTCATTGAAGTTACAAGTTTTTATAACTCGACTAGATTATTTCCTCATTATTATTAATATGTCGGTTAACATGCCCTCAACAAAAAGGGGGCGTTTTCAGATGTCAACATGTCATCGTCTTGACAGTCTCATCACTATTAAACATTTGTTTTTTTAAAGGCATCCCTTATTTTTAAAACACTCTGTTTTCCCTGAGCACCTGATTATTGTTTGCCCAAACGCTTGCAGTCTCAGAAAAAAAAGCATTGAGAGAAAAATTGTTAAGAGAAATAGAGAATGGGAATGATTGACATAAGTCGTGGTTTATCACATATAATTTGTTGTAAATCACTAAAATATACAACAAGAACAAAAAAAAAACGCTTTTTCATTCTCTGTAACTAGATGTGTTGTGATGGATGGATGTGAGAAACATATATTCATCATGCTGGTTGTTACAACATGATTTGTACAAATACTTATATGACAACGTCACAGCTAGCTTAACAAGTATTGTCGCATCCATGCACATCGTTAGTGGCAGAGTGAGTGAGTAAATAGAATTCTAAAGAATGATTTCTTTGTCAAAATGTTTTTGACTGTTTAAGCTTAAAGCAATAAAGTGTTTAATAAAAAATTAATTTAAAACTAAATATTTTCCAACATTTTTTTTAATTTTTTCGGTAAAGATATTAATCTGATATTGAACAAAAATACATATGTATCATAAAAATACCAAACAAATTTAATGTGTAATAAAGACCTGTCTCAATTCACTTTCGCCCTGTGTGGAAGTGTGTTTATATAGAGAAAGTTTGATTTTGTATGCGGCTGGCAGAAGGCTTCTTTTGCCAAACGATACCCATTTTCATATTTATATTTCTTTCAAAATCAATTAATTTCTCCATATGCAATAGATTAACATATTTCATTGAATTTTTTCGATTTTTTTAGTTTGACTTCGAGCTTTTTGACCCTTAATTTTTTCTTTTTTTATCACTATCTATCGAGTCTTATGCACTTTTACACCTTTGATGATTTTAGTATTTTTAAAACTTTTATCGATTTTTCTTAATGTTAATGCTTCTTCTGTTATCAGAAGACTTTATTTTATTAAATATATTATAAACGGTTCGAACCGAATTGGCCACACCGCTAAAAAAATAAAGGGACCGTGCATCTCAATTCGGAGAATAAAAATCGACCTTAAACTCAGGGCACTTTAATAAACAAAACAAACAAATTTATGCTAAACTTAATAAAAAGAAACAGCGAAGCAAATATAAGCAACAGAAAAAAGTCGTCGGCCACATCTTAACCAGTTTCAAAGTCAAATATTATCCGACCATATCAAAATTTAAAAAAAGACTATGTTTGCCGTTACCACGAACTGGATTTCCGGAAACTATGTAGAATGTGATATTGGATAGATCGGAAAAGCATTCTCTTGTCAAAATCGACATAATCTTTTTTTATTTACTTTCAATTCGTATAACTCCAATGGTGCTTAATCTAGGGTGCTAATATAGGCCATCGACTAAACAGAATCCATAAAAAATATCTCAAGCAAGTGACGTCCACTTCAGTATCAAGTTGAAAGTTCACTTAAGCAGGTGGTTCGTATCTGTAACGGAAGAGAAAAATGTTTCATTACTTTATACCAGAGAACCAAAATACTCTCTCACTATTCACACAGGTGTGTTTCCATTTAGTTTTTGCTGAGAGGCTAGAAAATATTTTGATTTCTTTCATTTATGAATGTGATGATGTATTTTTTTCTATTCAAACGTGAAGAAATATTTTTTTTTCACGCAAGTGTTCATTTATGAGAATTAATAATTTTTCATAAGTGAAAAGATCGTAGAAACAGATTTTTATTAAACGTATGTGTATACGAGGGCTGCTATATATATTTCTGTCCTGGCAACACTGAGTGCTGCCAAGTGCAATCTGACATTTCCATTGGAAAGTTTGTCATTTTTAAGCATAATCGTACTCAAAACGTTTTGACGTACGACCGTTATTTGTGTTGTTAACAGTGACTTGAAAAAATTAATATAGAAAAAAATGGAATTAACTCGTGAACATTTTCGTGCCATCATTTTTAACAACTTTCGACGTGGATTATCACGACAAGAGTGCATTGATAAACTTAAATCTTTGTATGGCGATGAAGCACCATTCTGTAGTACTGTGAAAAATTGGTATAATGAATTTAATCGTGGCCGAAGCTCGCTCAAAGGCGAATTCCGTGAAGGTCGTCCAAAAACGGCTGTTGTGCCAGAGAACATTGATGCCGTGCGTGAACTCATAATGCAAGATCGACATGCGACATACCGAGAGATAGAGACATCCTTAGACATTTCTTCCACCAGCATACATTCGATACTGCATGAACACCTGGCCGTAGAAAGGTTTGTTCTCGTTGGATCTCGCACAATTTGAAAGTCGCTCAAAAAAAGGCTCGTGTCGATTGGTGCAAAGAAATGTTGCAAAAATACGATTGCGGTGCTTCAAAAGAAGTTTATAAGATCGTCACGGGTGACGAATCATGGATATATGCATACGAGCCCGAAACGAAACAACAATCGACCGTGTGGGTCTTCAAAGACGAGCAAAATCCAACGAAAGTTGTTCGTGGAAGAAGCAATTCGAAGCAACTGGTCGCCTGTTTCTTCGGCAAAACTGGTCATGTGGCGACTGTTCCGCTTGAGCAACGTAGGACAGTCACTTCTCAGTGGTATACTACAATTTGTTTGCCTGAAGTCATCGGAGAAATTCGAAAAACCAACAAGAGAAGACAAATCATTGTTCACCATGACAATGCGAGCTCTCACACATCGGCTCAAACTAGAGCGTTTTGACCGGCCAAAACGTCGAATTAATGGGTCATCCGCCGTACAGCCCTAACTTGGCACCTAATGATTTCTTCTTGTTTCCGCACATCAAGAAAAAAAATGGTCAACGATTTTCGTCGCCAGAAGAAGCTGTTGAAGTGTTCAAAAACCATGTTTTAGAGGTATCTCAATCGGAGTGGAAGAAGTGCTTCGACAACTGGTTTGAGCGCATGCAAAAGTGTATAAATCATGCTGGAGAATACTTTGAAAAAATATAAAACCATTTTTGATTATAAATATTCGCATTTTCACTATTAGGCCAGAAATATATAGAGCAGCCTTCGTATACGCATATTTATTACGTTCTACTGCTGGAGTACATACGCGTATGTTTTATATTTATATTTATTTTGTTTTACAGTATATGTAGATGTAAAATTTCTAACTTTCTCTACTAGTTATTTTAAAACCAAACATTTTGTATAATTGCTTTATTAAGTTTTTTTTTTCTAATGTATCTGTAATAAACAAAAATTAAATATATCGTTAACTTAAAATATGACTTTTTAATATAAGTTTTTTCATGATTTTATTTAAAATGCTTTAATACAATGCAATATTATAATACATACAATAATAAATTACTGAAAGATTTAAAATATTAAAAGAGGTTTAATAGAAACCATAACTGCAGACATTTTATTTTTAAAGTTGCTAGTGTCTAAATTATGTGTGAGTGTTGTTGCTTATCCCTGGAGTTAATGTCGACGAAAAAGTTGAAACAGATTGAACTTTTACGGCGTTGCAACGCGTTGAGATTAACTGCTCTTATTCAATTTCATACGATTCAACTTTTTTTTTGACATTTGACGCCGTCAACGACGTCGACATTAACTCCAGGGTATGGGTTGATGCTTTCTTATTTTTTCCATGAATTAATATTATCTTTGATAATACGGATTTTCTTTGTTTTTCACTCTTACATGTATTAATGTAAATACACACATGTGCGATCGTAGGCAGACAACTCTTTTATTGTTCGTTAATGACCGTGAAAAAGAATTAAAAATTTTAGAAATCTCATTTATGAGAAAATTCATAAATTTGCTCCTTGAACGCTCATACATGAAAATTTTTCAACGCTAAAAAAATACACATTCATTTATGTAATATTAATGCTTACACTCATGTATGATCGCAGACAGAAAAAAAAAACTTAGAAATCTCATTAAAAAATATCATAAATGTTGATAATTGAACGATCATAAAGGAAAAATTTTTAACATAACTTTATACTATGAAGTGCGTCACTAACTATATTGCTCACCCATTGTAAGACAGGGCGACGACTATACAATTTGCTAAAAATTTTGGTAGAGAAACAAAAAAAAGAATGCGGCAATTTTGAATAATAACAAAAAGTATGATTTTGTTCGAACTGTGACGATAAAGAGTAAAAACATGTTATCAAATTAACTGCACAGATTGTAACTTAAATTACTTTGGGACACTGTACGAGTATATGTTATTAAATTTAAAAGAGATTCCATTAATCATATAAATCTTTTAAGCCTCTGCTTTGTACAAGAACGCTGTCTATTTCTGTGTTAGAATGTGCGACAAGTGACATTTTGTTGTTGCCTGGTAGTTTCTAAGTTTTGTTTTTTTTTCGTTTTTTTTTTGTTATACAAAAACATGTACAAGTATGTTCATTTTATTCATGGTGTTCTTTGACTTGCAAACACAATGGGTTGGATGGTTATACGAATAAAAAAAATGCACTGAAGAGCTAAGACAACACAACACAACTTGTCTAGTTTAATCAAAGGTTTAAGTATGTATTTTGAATATATTATTAAATGTTTTATTATGTTTTTTATATTCAGTTTCCATAATATTTAAGCCACGCGTTTCAATGTTGTAAATATTTTCATTTATGCATAGAGTTTGAAGACATGCATTTTTGAAATTTCAAAGACTATTTAGTTTTCGAATGGTATGGAAAATTTCAAAATGAGTGACTGCATGAAGATTTAAACAAGTACAAATATGCAATTTAAGACCATATTTAACCGTTAGATCTGTGTAAAATGGCATGTGTGTCTAAAAAGTATGATATTGTTATGTGTTAATATAAAATGTGTGAGAGATTTTTAACTGTCCGATTTTCTAATCTTGAGTATTCTTGTGAATGAATCATAAAACCTCACAAGTTAGTAAGTCGAGGCATTTACTCGTTAAAAACCCAAAAGTTTGTATTCCGAATAAATTCATTGGATTAATATTAAAAAGTATTGAAAAATGCAATTTTTCTCAGTTTTCTTTTTCAAAAGAAATATACGCTTCAATAAATAATTCTCGGCGTAATGAAATATTAAAACCATATGTCCTCGAGGAAAGCACTACTGGGCTACTCCAAAATTATGGTCTTATGAGTCTTGCAAATTGGACAGATAGTCGATTGCCATGACCGTTATAGCAACAAGTATTAAAATTCAAAATTATAAATTAAAGGGTGCCCCAATATTCATTTAATGTAATGTATTTGGTCATACTTTTGACCAGTTGTAGACAGACGCTTAAAATTTACTAGAACCTTTATTGCTAACTCCGCTAAAACAGCAAATATGAAATTTGGTTTTAGAAATAAAGGGGTGTCCCAATAGTTGATGTAATTTCATGTGTTCAATCGATGATTGGAACAAAAGCAAAAACAAATGTACAAGACGAAAATACAGAGAGAACAGTGAATAAATACGTTGGTTTGTGTGTAAAATTTCGTCTAACCAAATTAATATTGATATGAATATATCTCGTTTTCTTATTTACAAAGTTAGTTGGTTAAATAGATAATGTTTTTAATTATACAACCAAGGTAAATAGATGTGAAGAATGCTGATAAAGAGCGGTCCACAAAGTGCACTATTACATTCTGCTAGCGTCTAATTTTTCTTTTCTTTGGAAAACGTCCGCATACATTTGTAAAATATTTTTTCTTTCTAAAAAGGTTTTTAGAAATTAAAATAAAATGAACTAAAGCCTTAAGACAGAATAATTTCGATTTATTTATAATATTCACAGTTCAAATCATAAAAATTAAATCGTTTTTTATTATTATTTTTTTATTTCATAGCTGACATATTAGTCCCGTTTTAAAAACAGCTCATAATTTTTAAAATTAAAGGGTGTCCCCAGACAATATATACGTTTTATACGCAAAGGGCGCCGCTTTAAAATTTAAAATAACTGCGTATCACTACAGATCCCAACAGCAAACAGTAATGCAAAAAAAATCTAAAAATTAAGTGCGTCCCCCCCATAGGTGACGTAAATTAGCCCATATGGGACTTTTTTTTTGCACCGTTATAGACAAACGCTTGGAAATTAGCAGAATGTCGATTACTATGATCGTTATAATAACAAGTATAAATAATAAATAAATATAAATTTTTAGGAATTAACGCAACTTTTTCATTGCACTTCTTAGTTTTTACGATTAATTCATGTTTTCGATTTGCCGGAGTACGAGTTATCGCGAGTCTACTGTATAAAATTCAAACAAGTGTTTAGAAAAATCTTCGTTTGAGTATTTCTTCAATAGTAAATAAAAGAGAATAAATCGAAAAAATTCAAGTTTAAGAATTCTTCGCAAACCTCATTTCAAAAAATACTCGGACAGACTTATAGGCAGACATCACTCCATCGACTTCTTCTATTTAAGGATATATACTTTATTGGAAGAAAGACTTTTAAGAAACTTTTTTGGTGAAAAGTATAAAATAAAAAAAAAATTAAATATTAGATAGTTTCGTTGAAAATTACAAATTTAAGACTCAACTATAATGTGCATAAAACAACTTATGCAAGCTTATACAACTGTGCAAAAACATTAAATTATATGTGGTATACTATAATGTACGTCAAGTTTCGTTAAATTTCATTTCTCTATGCAAGGTACGAAACTGATCGCACTTTTCGTACGGAAACAGCTGATTGTGCTTTGTGTTATACATTGATAAGGAAAAACTTTAACTAAGACCTAAATTGTTAAATTTTTAATTCAATAGAAAATGTAAAAAAAAACAATATTTTTCTTTATGGCCAATTTTTTACAAATATAATGTATTTAAATTAAATTTGTATTTATACACACATATGTATACGTATAGGTATACGATATATATATGAACATCGTTGCATTTTTTAGTATGGTTGGCAACAAACACAAAACAGAAAATAACTTGTAATATTTTTTATGAAAATTTATCTTAGAACATGAACAAAAATATGTAAATGTGTATGTGAATGTTATTAAATATATAAAATATATTTTTTAAAGCCTTTTTTTTAAATTTTGTTTATTTATATAGAAATTATTTTTGCCAAAAGTACGAATTAAACATAAATGTGCAACTGTGGCAAATAAGTTACTAAATTTATGTAAGTACGTTGTAGTCACATAGACTTCTATACATAAGCATTTGACAGGCTTTTCGTTGGAATTTTTTAACATAAGCTAAAGCTAGCTTGTGCACATTATAGTTGGGCCTTTATTCTCAGATAGATCTAAATACTAGTTGCGTAGAACTTTCTTTTCTTTTTTAAACTCTCCTTATGTTAAGTACTTAAACCAATTAAACATTTAATCTTTCAATATGGAATTTTAAATCTAAAAAACCACACCAACTCATTAAAAACTTGTTTTTAATTTTTATATAAATATTTATTACTGGACAAATATTAACTGTATACTTTGGGAAGTTAAGCAAACTGTAATTTTCTTTCCATCTAGTAATTTTAACAATCAGAAAGCACTTAACATTATTACACAATTATTTACGTATTAAAGGGTTAAAGGTGGATATGTTGTTTGCTTAAGCCCAATTAAAATACAAATCGTGTTTAACAAACTAAAAAACGCAAAAAGAAACAAATATCCTGAAAGGAAAACAATAAAAAAGTATTCAACGTTTTCAAGAATAAATCAAATAGACATCATCACGAATTTATCTCGTGTGTGTGTGTAAGGTTTGTTTATTAAGGTTACGTTTAAATGTAGCACGAATAATACCCAACAAACAAAAGAGCATCAAATAAGTGCAGCGGATAATCTTATACAGGGTCCGCCATTTACGGTTTTTTTTTTAACTAGCGATTATTTCGTGAATGGTAACACTTAACATATGTCTGATTTGACAGATAATTAGTTTTATCCTTCCGCTGAACGAATATGGTTGTGTATACGTTTTAACAAAATTACTTTGGATATCATGGTAATGTTGCAGGATGTGTGCGAAAATGGCGTATGGATTTTGGAAGAAGAGAAGCACCGTCAGCTCAGTGTGTTCGTTATCTTGTGAAAATAGTGAAAGAAACTGGCATAATTATCGATAAACCAAAGCGTGAAAAGCCAAAAACAGTGCATACACCGAAAATATTGCTGCTGTGGCAGAAAGTGTGCGTGGAGCACCATCAACATCAATTCACCGTTGTTTATAACAATTGAACATTTCGGAGACATCATTGAGACGAATTTTGCATAAAGATCTTGCTATGATGCCATACAAAGTCCAATTGGTTTAGGAGTTGAAGCCAAGTAGTTTTTCTTATACATTTTCAAAAAAAAATTATTTGGCGGACCTAACTTTCGTAATATTAACTAATAAGTGAATTAACCACGATGCGAGAGCCTAATTATATTTAGTTTTCACAAACCGGTTGAACAATAAGGGCAATATTACAAATTTTATTCTTGAAATTGCTTTCTACAGGGCTATTCAACGTGTTGGTGTTAAGTTGCCATGTAGATTGAACGCTTTAGTTCAAAATGGCTTTTTCTGTAAGGATCTCAAATTTTATTAAATTTGTGATTGTTTCAATTGTTTCTTCTTTTTTAATAAAATGGACAATTGAGTCATCTACAAATTTTATTAAATTTCAATCCGAAAATAAATAAAACATTTAATAGGTGCAAAAATTTTTTTACACCAACCATTTCAAAACACTGACCCCTGACACGGAGGGAGGAGAAGGTTAAACCGTTAAGAAAAAAACATTATTTTATACAGCTTATACGATTTTAATAACATTTTTTTATATATTATATATATATCCTAATCTATAAGGTGCAAAAATCTTTGTTTTATTGCTGCTGGAACCCAGAGGGGTAACGAGGTGAAAAAAGCCAATTTTAGACGGCTGTTCCAAATTTAACGAAATTTGAAATCTATACAATGAACTACAGGGCATCCGCCGGTAAGATATACTACTTTGTTTGTTTCCATTGTAATCCTGGCTGCATGCGATGTGGCACCGTCTTGTTAAAACCATACATTAAGCAAGCCCAAAGCATGCAGTTGTTGCGTTAAAAAGTTGTTATGCCGTTTTCAATTTCAAGGACCATATTTCCCACCAGTTTGTCACTTTTAATGGATGCAAAGGTGACTAATGAATAATTTGAGGGTTTTCTATCGCCTAGAACCGACTATGCTGTTTATTCACAAATTCATATAAATGAAAATGTGTCTCGTCACTCGTTATGATTTTTTCATGAAAATTAGGGTTGTCATAGATGAGCTGTAACATGCTATTGGTATATGTACGCCGGCGTAAATGGTCTTCTGGAAGAAGCTCTTGTGTCAAGTGAATCTTAAATGAAAAGAAGTGCAAAGTTATTCTTTGAAGATCAAGCTCCTGAGCACGGCGTCGAATTGTTGTTGACGGATTGTTTTGAAAACTTTCTTGAGCAGCAGTAATGTTTTTAGCCGATCTTGTAGTAGGATGTTGTCAATGCTTGGGTATATCAGTCTTCGGAATCATTTACTACGCAGTAAATAATTTGTTTTGTTGGCACGTTCTTTCTCCTAAAAATTTCACGTCACTTTCTCATTGTCACAGTAATCGGTGATTGGTTTTTTTCAAATGTTTTAATGATTAAAATACGTTAGTTTAACAAATATTTTTGCATAATAAATTTGAAAAGTATGTACTTAACGACTGCCAAATATGAACTGTAATGCTGAGTACAGACAACGCAATGTGTTTCTGAAATCTGTTTCATTTCATTATGCTGAGTACAGACAACGCAATTTGTTTCTGCAACACGTTTCGCATTCAGGTTTCATGTTTTGACACAAATACTGAAACCAACAGTGAAACATAAACGCAATCTCAGTTCTGTTATTTTATATCATAACGTTAACATCGAGCGGAAAAAAGGATGCAAAAATGAATTCTGTTTTTAACTTTTTCAATGCTTGCGTTTATATCAATATTTTTATACTCAATTATTAATTTTTCAAATTATGCTGCTTGTATAATTTTATTTTTATATTTATCCCTTTTCACATCCCATTTTGTTGTTTCTTAATTACTTAGATGTTTACAGCTTGCTTGTTGTTAATGTACTAAACACATAAAATAATGAAACAGCAATACAAACAATGCAATCTGTTTCAATGCAACCAGAAAATATCAAAACATTTTGATGTTAATGAAACATGGATTGCAACCTGAAGTGAAACCTGAAACACGAAATCAGACGACGCAATCTGTAATGAAATGCAACAGATTTCAGAAACACGTTGCGTTGTCTGTAGCTAGCTTAAAGACTAATGTTTACAAAAATGGCGGCAAAACAAAGTAGTATATCTTCCCGTCGGACATTTCGTACATTTGTTTTTAAATTCGGACCCAACTTAAATCATAGATTATTATCTATAAGGTGAAATCTGAAAGTCAAATCTAAAGTGGCTGTAGTTACTATAGATTAGATTTAATTATACTTAATCTACACAATTACTTCTTCTATTTAAAAAAATGTTTTGATGTGTATTAGATGAAGCCAGAGAGTGAAAAAAAACCTTAAAAGAGTTACAAAATGTACCAGGGGGGTTACTCTCTATTGCGATGCGAAAGCAAGTTCAATGCGATAGGTAGATGCGATAAGAGTACAATTTGATACTCTGTAATGTTTACGCAAACGCTTTCGCAAAATAATTGAAAAAAGAAGCAACTCTGGCACAACAAAATAAACAATAGAGGAGAATGACAAAATGAAATGTCAAAATTTGTAAACAAAAACATTTTAATTTATTAAATAATACACAAAGCCTCGCGTCCAGTGCAAAATATTATTAATTACATACATTTAATGCAGATTAAAAAAAGATTTTTGACAAGCAAATTTTTATAAATATACTGCCTGGCCCACGATGTCGATTGATAACTAAAGCGAGCGACAACAAGTCACTCGTTATCGTTCTCATACGGGCCCCACTATCTTTCGACTTGTCGGTCGCTAGGACTTACGTTTTTAATGTAATCAATTTACTTATTGTCAGTTGATGATATTGCCACATCAACTATTTCAGACGTTAAACGCTTGTTTGAAAATAAAAATCGGTAAAACAAGTAAATTAGGCAATAAAAATGCAAAATTTTAGCACCAGTAAAATTTTATTTTATAAAAAATGGAAACATTTATATTTTTTTAAAAATTGCTGTAGATATTTTTGGCTGTGTTCTACGAACAATTGGGCGCAGCTAATTTACACAGTTCCTTACCTTTTTCCACTCAACAACGCTACGCATTGGTGGCCCATGCGAATTCAGTTTCTTGGTGAGCTTTACCCACTGCTCTTCCATTGAGAGTTTGTTGCTTCCATAAACAGCAGAACCTCTTGCGAACTCTAGATTTGCTTCCATATAATCTACAAGAACTTGCAGCTGCTTCAAACTTAATTTTTTTATGCTAAACAAATAATTTTTGATGGTTTAAATTGTATAATATTATTACTAATTTTATATTTACCATTTATTTTCCATTATAAAATTTTTAACATAAACAATAAAGTATTTTTTGGTTTGTTTTGTTAAATTTTTTTCCTTTTGTGTCTGTCGACAACCACAACACAAGTGACTGATTTTGACATTTATGATCGCAAGACATTTCATATTGGGGCGCAAAATTGTATGAAAATGATTACGTTTTTGTACGCATTTGTTGTCGATCGACTTGTCGTGTTGAAAACTTTAAGTGGGGCGCAAATCAGCTGTTTGTCGTTGAAAATCCGTGCGAACGATAGCAGTCGATATCGTGGGCCAGGCAGATAATTTTGTGTGTGTATGTTTTTTTTTTATTAAAAATAAAATAGTGGTGGATTTAGTGGCATTATGGATGGAGACGGAAAATTAACATAACATTTAAAATGTAATTTCCATTTTCGAATATAACAAAACCTCTTCTGCAGGCTTTTTGTTTGCTGTAACATATTGGGTAGCATTAATACTTGCGCCAAAGCATTTTGATGTTTACACCCCGTTGTTGGCATCTTCCATATGCAGAAGTTTGATAATCTACTCCTTCATAGTGTAAAGCAATATTGTGAATCCAACCTCCCTTACTAGAAATGCTCACCTTATTCTTCCGCATACATAAATATTTATATGTTAGTATTATATTTTGTATGATACATATCAAAATACATTACTTGTTTCCTACCCTTTTTCTCCCTTATAGGAAGTCCATTAGTATTAAGGCCGTCCGTCAGTTTTTTGACGCATTGTTTGACATTCCCACACTGCAAATGTCCCTTGGCGGAACCGATGTGCTGAACTATAAAATCGAATTTCGAACTTCCGTTGCCGAGTCTGTAACTTTTTTGGCATTTCTCTAAAAAAATAACAATTTAGATATAAATATAAAAATTTATTTATGCTTACTTACATGATTCGTTACCTTTGCGTTTGATATTTTGTTAGCGCAAGATATTTGCGCATAACGAACGATTTTGACATAAGCTTTCGTATTACTAAGTGCAGTGATACCATATTTGCGAAAGAGAATAAAATAAGATGCGATAAAAAATATGAAAACGCAATAGAGGGTACTAACTGTTTGATTACGTGCCATTTTTCTTTCGCATCGCAATAGAGAGTAACCCCCCAGTTTTCTTGAATATTCTTAGATTATACTCAGTTAACGACAGGTACAATATGTAAAAACTAATAGTATCAAAAGTTAAATAGTCTTTGGTAAGATTTTAAAAGAAATATATAATGACTCGATTTTAATTATTTTGCATTAGAAACCTTTCTTTTCATAGTTCGAGGCCTTCTAAAAAAACTGGAACAAAGCCTGTCTCCTAATGTACGCAAGAGCTTGGATTGGCAGTCGGCAGCAAAGTGTCGAACAGCAGAGCTGTAAACCGCAAAACAGTAAATCATGAAATACTATTGAAGCGATCACGCAATAAGCGGAATTTTTGAGCCTTTGAGTGGCGCCTTTCAGAAATAATACTTATTGCAAGTCGGTTTCTAGGCTGCAAAATTGAAATGAAAAGAAAATTATTAACAAAAATGTTAGCTTAAGTTGAAGCAGACCTTTGCTCTGTAAAAATTGCTTTTCCTCTTTTTGTCAATGTTGTTTTAAATTTTTGCAACAGCGAATGAAAGGATTTAGCACTGTCACCAGAAATCTGTCTGGAAATTGGCGTAGAGTGGACTATTAAGGATGAAATTCGATACAGTACAGCCTTATACGATTTATGGGCTGAAAACCAGATCGGCTGCTTCTTTTTAGTTCCATTAACTTCTCTCTTAAGAATGGCATTTTAAATTCAACCGCTGGGAAGTAACGATCAGTAATAAACTTCTTGCTGCCCAACAATCCGCCCATCGCTCTGCCCCTTATTACGTAGCCTTTGTACTTTTTTTTTAAAGTTTAACGTAATCATTATACATTAATGCGCCTAAATGTGCTTGATTAGCACCTTTCTTATGGTCCAGTTATATATTTCTACATCCCAAAATTCACAACGAAGAGTGTCTTAAAACCAAGTATGTCAAATTTAATGGTCGACAGAACTATCGATCGAATTATTACTAACCCTGAACTATCAGTGCCTGGTACACTCTGTGAAATATTATAAATGTTCGTTATATCGAAAATTCTTAGTAGCGTTTGTCTATATTTAACAAGATAGAAAAATTGTATTTATAATTAAAATATCTAATTTAAAAATTAACAATTCTAAATTTTCCTCACTTATTTTTAACCTAAAGTTAAAATGTGCGCTGGTTTAAACATTCAGCGAGAAATACAGTTTTAATTAAACTCTCTAGTAAAATTTAAATAATACTAAAAGCGTTGCTCATTTATGGTTGCGGATAAAGATAAATACACAAACAGAAAATACAAGAATTATCTAACAAACAAACAAACAAATCCTAATAGAAAAGGATGAGGTTGAATGTGCTTCTGCTGGCTGCTACTGCTAATAAGATGGGTTAGATGGGGGTATTAATGTAAAAAATTTAAACCAAAATGAACAATGAAATCCTAGTAAATAAATACTGAAAGATGTATATAATATTACAAATTGTTAGAATTGTTCATAGATAAACACACACTCACACGTAGTTAACAATATTTAAATAAAAAATAAAAAATATAAAAGTATAAAAAAACTTTGCACCCCAACCCTTCTATTTTTTAAAAAAGGCAACGTTATTTATTGCGTTATTTTATTTACTTTGAATTGTTATCGATTACAATTGATTGTCGTCAATGCGTGGTAAATATTTGCACATTCATTCATTCACTCAATCTAACATTTAATTTTATTCATTCACAGATAAGATGCAGAATTAGTGAAACGACCTCAATTGATGCGGATTATTATGATTGAACTTCAATTGATTTTTTAAATCCCGCATTTCATCATCAAAATTGTCATCAATCAATTGTAGTTGATAAATGAAAAGAGAAAATAAGTACTTAGGAGTAGATTTAGTACTCATTGGTGGGATATTGTGTGTTGTTCTGCATGTGATCAGATTTGTATTTGTGTAAAGTATGTTTGACAAATTATTGAACATTTTTTAGACGATTTTAAATACATATTTGAATTTTTATATTAATTTAAAAATTTCTTAAATAGAAGCAAGGCACATTAATTTTACAGGTTATAGCCGTTCTAAAACAACTACAACAATAAGTAAACAACATGTATTTTGTTTTTGTAAAATATATTTTCAGACATCAAATCAACAGACGTACAGTGGTTTGAAAACGATTTTTTTTTGACAAAATTCTTATGAACCACTCAATATATTTCAAGGAAATTTTACAGAGGAAGGGCAGAGATTTTTTTTTAAATGTCATAAAAAGTTTATTTTTGACTCAAATGTTAAGATTTTTTTAAATTTAATCAGATCTTGAAAATATATATTAAAATATGTTTAAATGTGAAGGGAGATAATTGGTTTACATTTTTTTTTTGTTTTGTTAATTTTGGCCAATCTTATCTTAGTGTAGTACGCTTATTAATTATCATATTTTTACTTTAAGAAGATATTTACTATTTCTTAAAAAAATTTAAAATAAACAAGTTTAAAGGTTTCTTCTGATAGCGCTTTTCGTTAAAAAGAAACAAGTCTCTAAATTGAGAAAATGTAAAAAATATCGTTTTTTAAGGATTTTCCGCAAAAAGGTGGTAATCTTTTTTCTTTGCTTATGTAATTTAAATTTACTTCAGTAATAGCAAATTTGCTTAAACAATTTAAAAGACAAACTATAGCAAATGTGAATAAAAGCAAAATTAGGTCGACAATTATAACGGTTCCCCTCCAGCCCTTTCCAACATTGCCAATTTTGGAACAAAATTTTAAAACTTCTGTAAAATTCTTCGGAGTGCAAAGCACCAATTAAATAAAGGTTAACGGTAAGCCTCCAAATTTTAGCTATATTTTCCAAAAAGGATTTGACAGCCCCCTCTTTTGTAAAAAAAATAACAATTTTTTTGGACATTTTTCCCCTTTCCGGGAATTTATATGTTAAAACAAAAAAATTTAAATTTTATTTCACGATTTGATTAAAAACTCTTTTAGCTATGTTACTTCAAAAATTTGTTTTCAGTTTTTGGAAATGTAGCGCGAAAAAAATAATTAAAATATTATTAATCTAGATGTCATACGCTTTCCTTTGATGCTACTTACATGCATATGTTTAAGCTAGAGGAACTTCCTAAACCTCTCATCCTCGTGATTATGTTAGCATATTTTTTTACATGTAAAAACCAAAAACGTGTATAAACAGATTTTGTACCAAATTTCTTGGTTTTAACATATAAAATGAGCAAACAAAATCATAAGGGGACGAGGCCTACAATTTTTAAATAAAATCCAGTTTCAAAAAGTGTGTGAAACTTTTTTGTTTTATGAAAATTTTAAATATATTTCTACAACACCACTGTAAGAAAAAAATTTTTGTAAGAAAAAAAATAATAAGTGTAAACAAAATTTGACATCTGAAAACATAAACAAGAAAGTCAACTGATCTGCTGCCACTGCTTGTAAGAGAAAAAAATTGAATTGTATAAAAATTAGTATGCTTTGAAACCGATTTAAAAAGAAATTTTGACAAAAAATAGAGAATTTTTAACTAAGTAAGTGTAAGTAACCCACATTTTTAATGTGATAATATACAAAAATTATACGTAAACTTTGGTTGAAATGAATCAAACCAAACGTATTAGTTATGTTATTTGCCATTTGTCCCAACTCATTAGAATTATAATAATTCCAAATAAATTGTATTTATTTATTGTCTAATGCTTGCATATCTTTACGAGGGTAAAGAAGTAAGAAAAAATAAAAATTTAATTGCATTCATTGTTATACCGAGGGTTAGCGAAAGCAAGAATAAAAATGTTGAAGAAAAAGAACAACGAAGAAAGGTGTGGGTTATGTACAGACGTCGTCTTACCAAATGAATAGAGATTTAAAAGAAATATTGTTTGTTTATCAAATTAAGTAAAGAAATTAAATCATTTGTGAACTTAAGCCGGATTAAAAAATATTCAGTTTAACGCTAGAATATCAATATATTTTAAGGTAATTATTTTTCAAAACAAAAAAGTTTGACCACATATATCAAATTACTTTAACTTTAGGGACACCCTTTAATTTTCAAATCCAAATTTTCTACTTGTTATTATAGCAGACTAAGCACTACAACTGCTTTTTAAATTTAACCTTTTGTCTGCGATATACACTAAATTACATCAACTATTGGGGCACCCTATAATATCTAAATTTAAATTTTTACTTTATGTTGAAGTAATCTTTGCAATCAGGTTCTTTGTAAATTTCAATCTTCTGTCTAAAACGGTTCAACAGTTTCTCCACATACATCAAATAACCTCAATTATTGTAGCGCCTTTTAATATATTTTTTAAAATATTTATACTTCTTTTATACTCAACAAAGCAGTGGAAATTCGGGGTAGTTTTTAAGTGCTTGCATATAACGGTTCAAAATGTATGGTCATATAAGTGAAATAACAATTATTTTAAGAACACCCTTTAATTTCCAAATTCAAATTGTATACTTGTTGCTATAGCGATCAAGCCCCTCGTAAGTTTCATCTGAAAAGTTTGACCACATGTATTAAATTACATACTCTTGTGACACCCTTTAATTTCCAAATCCAAATTTTATACTTGTTGTTGTAGTGGAGTTAGCAATACAGGTTCTTTATAAATTTCAACCCTCTGTTTACAATTGTTCAAAAGTATGGCCGTACACATAATATTAATTGAACTATTGGGGCACTCTTTAATATATAATTTTGAATATTAATACCTGTTACTATAACGGTCATAGCAATTGCATTCTTTCCAATTTTCAAGCTTTTTTATATAACGGTTCAAAAGATGGGACCATATATGTAAATTTACGTCACCTATGGGGATATCCTTTAATTTGAAGATTTATTTTTGTATTATTTTTTGCCACCAGGAACTATAATGGTACGCAGTTTTTTAAAAGTGTTTCCCTTTGCGGTTAGTACTTCACTTAAAAACATGTACGAGGGCTGCTATTTATATTTCTGGCCTTGCAACACTGAATGCTGCCAAGTGCAATCTGACATTTCCATTGGAAAGTTTGTCATTTTTAAGCATATTCGTACTCAAAACGTTTTGACGTACGACAATTATTTGTGTTGTTTACAGTGACTTGAAAAACTTAATATAGAAAAAAATGGAATTAACTCGTGAACATTTTCGTGCCATAATTTTTCACAACTTTCGACGTGGATTATCACGACAAGAGTGCATTGATGAACTTAAATCTTTGTATGGCGATGAAGCACCATCCTATAGCACTGTGAAAAATTGGTATAATGAATTTAATCGTGGCCGAAGCTCGCTCAAAGACGAATTCCGTGAAGGTCGTCCAAAAACGGCTGTTGTGTCAGAGATCATTGATGCCGTGCGTGAACTCATAATGCAAGATCAACCTGGCCGTAAAAAAGGTTTGTTCTCGTTGGATCCCGCACAATTTGAAAGTCGCTCAAAAAAAAGGCTCGTGTCGATTGGTGCAAAGAAATGTTGCAAAAATACGATTGCGGTGCTTCAAAAGACGTTTATAAGATCGTCACAGGTGACGAATCATGGTCATGTGGCGACTGTTCCGCTTGAGCAACGTAGGACGGTCACTTCTGAGTGGTACACTACAATTTGTTTGCCTGAAGTCATCGGAGAAATTCGAAAAACTAACAAGAGAAGACGAATCATTGTTCACCATGACAATGCGAGCTCTCACACATCGGCTCAAACCAGAGCGTTTTTGACCGGCCAAAACGTCGTACAGCCGTACAGCCCTGACTTGGCACCTAATGACTTCTTCTTGTTTCCGCACATCAAGAAAAAAATGCGTGTTCAACGATTTTTGTCGCCAGAAGAAGCTGTTGAAGTGTTCAAAAACCATGTTTTAGAGGTTTCTCAATCGGAGTGGAAAAGTTGCTTCGACAACTGGTTTGAGCGCATGCAAAAGTGTATAAATCATGCTGGAGAATACTTTGAAAAACAATAAAACCATTTTTGATTATAAATATTGGCATTTTCACTATTAGGCCAGAAATATATAAAGCAGCCCTCGTATGTTGTATGGGAACACCCTTTTATTTTTAAGATTATGAACCGTTTTTAAACTTGGGCCAAACTGTAAGCATCGCCTTTGAAATAAAGAAAAAAATTTCAAAGGCGATTCAGAAATGAGTGAGTTCTGCGGGCACAAACATAAAAGAACAACATTCAGACGTATTGATAATCTGCTTCTTTTTTGAAGTCCTTTAAAAAAATAAAATTCTTTCAATAAAATAACTTTCAAAAAAGTGTCAAATTTTTACAACAACTTTCACTGTAAAGTTCAGTTTTTAACCAATCGCTTTATTGAAACAACTTTCATAATATGAAAGTAATTTATTTCGTCTTGTGATCATAGTACACCTGGAGATATAATTTAAATATGGATGTATGTATATCCAATAATTTTCAATCTTCCCTTGTTTTGCCAATAATTAGTAACATACACCATACAACTTAACGTAAACGACGACTTAAAGTACTCATTTCAGGCCATGCTAAAGCAAAATAAAGCAAAATTCAATTATAATTACAGTTATGACTTTTCCTTTCAAATAGAAAAATAAAATATGGTAAGACCGACACGGGTTTTCAGGACGTACTTGGAATTATCTACTTTGGCAGCATTTTAATAATATTTATCAACACTTGGCCAATTCACAAAAAAATATAAAATGATCTGCTATAAAGATGCATATCAAGTACACAATTATACATTTTCAATAGGAAAGAAACAGCTAATGATTTAATTTGTTTCCGCGTTTTTTGGGAGACACATAGATCAAAGCGGGTTATCTCTGCTTCGTAGTTTAAATAAAATTTTGTGGTGAAATTATTGGCTTCAACACGAACTTTTCAAATTTTTAGCAAAAATCTAAAATCTGCCTGTCAAACTACATGGAGATAAAGTTCTAGGTATTAAAAAAGTCTGTCGATTGTAAAAAAATCGAAGAAGAATCTTACAATTCATTACTAACATTCGTAGCAACAACTATGACAACCGGAAAAGCTAATATTTGTGCAGACTTTTGTTTAACACCTTCTTTTTCTATGAGAGGATCTGATAATAAAATAATATTTGTAACCTACCAACACATGATTTCTTTTTCACAAGTGCGCCAAGTAATATCAAGTCCATAACTGATTTATACTTTACCGACGAAGATTTATCTCTCTTAATAGATCATACCAATAAAAAAGGTAGATTGGTGCGTAAGGGGACTGGATAGAGAAGGGTCTAATTTTACCAGCGATGTATATTCGCTACAATAGCTAAAAATAGTCGCACTTCCTTACAAAGAGATGATAATAAACTGGTTCTACTGTGGACACATGATTAATAAAAGTTAATAAATGCCAAGGTCGATTCCAGGCTCATTGTGTCGCCGACAATGCGGCTTGGATAATGCTACACCTATCTGTGCTTCTCATCTGAAACTATTAAAATAAACATCTATGTTCTTCTCCAAAGATTGCGAGAATCCTAGAGATTAAACTTTCATGATGTAGGATATCGTCCAACAAATCAGTAAACTGGGCATGTCCCATGACCGATAGTTATGACAATTTGTAGCATTCAATCGTACTGTAGACTTCAAGGCCAATGTATTGGTTCGTAAATCCAAGTATGGAAATAATAGCTTTAGTAGGTTCAAACGCATGTTTTCTGTTATAGAAGCTGCCACACTGGGCTAAATTTCTTAAAATTAAATGATTTAAGCCTTGTTTATAACTTTGATCAAAATTACAGCTGCACAAAATAAAACCTAACGGACTACCATTTCATGAAAAAAGCAAGCGCTACTAAATTTTATGTTCCAAGGATTACTTTTCTCGGCTTCATTGCATTCATCTTGATACCAAATATTTTTGTGTAAGAAAATCAGATTATTTTGCAAACACTTGCGTTGAATCCAGTCATTTATGATGATTAGTGGTTTTGTTGTTGTGCAGCACAGTTTATATCACTTCAGTCTTCAAGCCAGAGGAAAACTTTCATTCATTGTATTCTTCTATATGAGGAATTTTAACACGCGGTCATTGGAAAAAAAAATTTTAATATACACAAAAAATTTAAAATATTGCTTAGAAGTAAGGTTAGTTTTTGTATGGCATCTCAATAACGAAAGAGGATTTTTTAAAGCTTTTAAACGAGAGATTAACGAATTTCTGGTTAAGTTTAAGACAGTATTATAATAGAATTTCCCTTTATATAAAAAAAAATATTTCAAAAGATTTGTTAAACTTAATTGATACCAATTTTTTAATGGTTTGTAAATTTTAAAGATACTATTAAATTATCAAGTTTATCCGTTTCATTACGTTAACTCATTACAATTTAAAAATTAACTTTTTCGACAATTTAAATTATACTGTAAATATTATAGGAATCACCGTTTACTTCCAGTTGATTTATTTTATTCCGCCCTAAAACTATGCTACATCTTTTCTTTGCTTCTTTAATAAAAGCGATTTGTAAAAGAAGAAAAAAAAAGAATACAAAATTTTATTTACAATTTATTTAATAACATTAAGTAATTCGAACATTTCGAGCAATTCGTTGAAAACTATCCAATAATAAATGTCCATCGATTAATTAATGGTCGACAAATTGTTACCAAAAAGAAACTTGTAATTTCATACACATGCATACATACTTTGTAAAAGAAATTCTTCTTTAATTTATTAAAAGAAAAAACAATAGCAACTACAAATGCTGTGATTTGTAAAACAAATTTGTAGAAAAGCAAACAATGTCGCCAACAAAAAAAAAAAAAAGAAAACTATGAATGAGCAATTGTGTTTTAAAACTGTTATCATCGCCCAAAAGCTAACATACACTCACACGTATGTATATATAATGAAATGAAAAGCTAACTGTGTATAATGGGCAAAAAAAAGTTTCTTTTAAGAAAATCTTTTTTTCTAATCAAGAGGCCGAAATCTGGCAAATAAATAATGTGGCCCATAAGTAAATACACGTATCAGTTTATTATACTTTTTACATACAAACAGAGACAGTGGGCAGACATGGATACTGCACTTAAAGCACATGAACTTGTATTTTAGTGTATTACAGCAGTTCCCAATTGTGAAAATAGAATATATGAGAAATGTTGACAAGAAAAGTTTTCACAAAAGACGTAATGCTTTATTGTACTGGTTATGCATTTTCGTACAATAAATACTCTTATTAAGGGTAAAGCGTAAAGTTTATTTTCCATTTTTATTACTTTTCATGTGTTGTCTAAAGGATTAACTCCAGCTAATGTTTTTATACCATTCACCATAGGTGGAAAAAAGGTATAACAAGTATTGTTATTCCGTGTATAATTTCTACAATATCTATTTCCGATCCCATAAAGTATATATATTGTTACGAAAATAAGATTTTAAAACCCCTGTTGTTGTTGCTGTTGTCTGTATGAGTGAATAAGTTACTTCCACTGTTGTTATAATTTTCGGTAATAACCGTCGTCACTGGCTGTGTACTTTGGATGTTCAGCGAGCGCTTTCGATGTGATCACTAAGCATACAGAGGCGACACGAGAATATAGTCATCTCTTTTTTTCTATGCATCTCTTTCTTGACATCCTATCGACTTCAATTTTGTTTTGTAGTAGTCGATAGGATGTCAAGAAAGAGATGCATAGAAAAAACGAGATGACTATATTCTCGTGTCGCCTCTGTATACTCGGTGGATGTGATAACATCATTTTCAACCCACGTGTTTATTAAAACTGTTCAATATATACTGGCGGAATCAACCCAATTAATTTAATACAAGTTACTTCCACTTGTGGTGTGCGTATAAAATAATACCATAATTAGCTAACAAAAAGCTTAGCAAACTCATTGGCTGCATTGGTAAAGGTGCTTGCTTGCAAAGAGAAGATCGTGAGTTCGAGCACACCTTCGGACTTGCGTACAATAGAAATTTATAAATGTTTGTATAACAAACCTCCCGAGAAGCAAATGAAAATTATAGTGTGAAGCCATGACAGATCATTTAGTGAAGACGTCTTATTTAATATAAGAGTAACAGATAATTGTCAAAGATTTATAAGACCGTACGATCAAGAAGTATAGCCATATAAAGCCACAATGTAAATAATACAGAATTTACACAGTGGAAATTGCAATCAAAAGACTCCAAAAAAGGATAAAATGTAACAATATTCTGGGTTCTTATGCAAAGAAGCCGATTGAGCGATATCCGTCTGTTCGTCTGTCCATCTGTCCGTGTTCGGGTTGAAATCAACTATGGCAAGGCACTAGATGAATTAGAGAAAATTAAAATACGTCAATCGATCAGACATCGGTCCATGTCCTTCAAGGCAATGGGCAAAACTCTACGACTGCCGCTACTTTTTCCATATTACTTTGAAAAATGATGTAACTCCAATCAAAAAAGCAAATATATGGGGCGATAGAGAATTAATAAAAAAAACATCAAGTAAAAAAGTCGGCGCTCACCCGCATTCTTCGAGTTGTGGGCTTTAAACTTTTCGTAGAAAAGTACGATTATACGCCAATATGGATATCATTGAAAAGCTTCTGAACAGATCTTTAAGAAAATACTAATATTTCTGAAAACTGTGTAACCCATTAACATTTTGACATTGACATTTTTATATAAAATTATATACACATTTTTTCTTATTTTTTATTCTCTGCCACCCCAATATGTGATTTTTTTTTTTATTGGAGTTACTTCACTAAACTAGATTTACATATATGGTGAAGGGTATATAAGATTCGTCATAGCCTGTTTCTGTTACAGACATGTTATCGGAATAATACTTTTTTCAATTCACCGAAGAGGTAGCTGAATGATGCAAAGGTTTAGTAATTGATTCTAGTTGAAGAGATAAACATTTACCTGTACATATAAGTTTTTGAATGGAATACGCGGAAATCTTTAACCATGTAGTCTCCAAAATTTCATATTTAATATTTTTATTAGTAACCAGCTGGTGTTTAAAATTTCATTAAAATTAGATTTTTTACTGAAATATTATAAAGTTAAATGGAAAATGTGGCAAAATAAAGTAAATATTTTAATTTTTATTAAATTATTATTTGAACTTTGAATATTATATAAATGAGTAGAAATTATTTTGGCTTAAGTTCATTTATTTTAAATTTCTAAAAATCTTTTTTAGAAAGAAAATTTATTGTTTAGGTAGATAGATGCGAAGAATGCTGATGAAGGTCGTAGCGGTCCAGAAAGTGCAGCATTTCATTCTGCTAGCGTCTAATTTTTCTCGTTTTCTTTGGAAAACATCCGCATACATTTGTAAAAAATAAATTTTCTTGCTAAAAAAGATTTTTAGAAATTAAAAGTAAATATTTATTTTCTTTGTTTCTGAATATAATTTTGGATGAGTTATCTTCTTTTAGATTAAATAGAATTATCATTTAATTAATTAAACTTGACGCATAAAATCTCTGGGTAGAATCCCTATAAGCAGTCAAGACATGTGAATTTCTCGCAGCTATAGAAAATTTTTAAAACCTAAAAACCCATTTAAAGTAACTGGATGCCATCTAATTGAAGTAAGCCAACTTTACTGCCATCTAATTGCATTTGTAGTGAATATATATTTTTTTTTAATTCTGAAACTTCTTTTTAATTAAGTAACCGACCGATTTATGATCCTACTTACTAGGCTATCGACGCAAGATTCATAACGCTTGAAATGTCGTTTAGGGCGAATAAATTGTACTTTTGGGAATTAAAAGGCTCTAAGACGAGTTAAATACGAGCACCTTAAACTAAACTCTGGAAAATCGATTCTATAAACTTATTCCATGTATTCTCGGGCAAGACAATTGCTGAATTTATGTTCAACATATTCTGAATCTTGTGTTTTTTTTTTTGTTTTGTTTTTGCCTTGCGACTGCAAAAATTAGTTTCACTTAATCAATTGTAATTTGTAAACTTATGTTGATATTCACCGCAATTTAGAATGAGTGATGTTAAAAGTGGTGTTGAAATATCTCATGAATTAGTTGTGGTGAAATTTTATATTTAAATACAGAAAAGCGTTGCCACTTTGGTTCGAGTTTCTTTTATTTATAAAGGATTTTCCAGAACCCGAAAAATTGTTTTCAAGAAAAAAAAAAGAACCGGCCTGCAGTAAGAATGAAAAATCCACAAACAATATTGCACCTGGCAGATAAATTAAAAAAAGTTATTTATTTTTATAAAATTATAGTGATAAAAGCGATAAAGCTGCAACAAGAAAAAAATTTAGGAGTAAATGGTTACATGTTTTTGATTGGTAAGAAGAAAAAGGCGGATCTTCTTTATGTAATGTTTGTTATAAAGCGGTTATAAGCCATTGTACACATTTAAAAAATCACGAAAAATTAATTTGTCACCAGAAAAACTATGATAAAAAAATGCAAGTGAGGACAAATTTCAGAGTTAGCTATGATAATGTTTTGCATTAGCCACAATCTCCCATTCTTCTTATTATTTACCGGCATTGGTAGCTGACTGTAGCCCAGATTCCGCAATAGGCAGACTTTTTAAATGTCGTAGGACGAACTCAACTTACTGAGTTCATTGCTACAAAAACACAGGAAAAAACTGTAGAGTCTTTCGTAATAAAAAGTTTTGTTTGAAGCTTTTCTTTATTTCATGTTGCTTAGAAGTCAATGGAGTTCCACCAGCTAAAAGCCGACACTATATTTAACGAAATGAAAACTTATTATTTTTTGTTTCTATCATATATCTTACACATCATTAATAACTTAAATAAAGAATTTCAATCTAAAAACTAACGACTTCCATACCTCTATTTAACTATTAAATCACATTATATTTTAATTAAGTTTAATAAAAACAAAGCTTAGAAACGAGTTAAACCTAAAAATATAATGATATATAAAGAAGTTGCTAGTAAGACTAAGCCCCGTGTTGTGTGGTCTGCTATTACTATTATATAGAAAATGACTTCTTATGCATACACTCAAAAAATTTAAACATTAACTGTTTGCAGTTTATTTAAGAAGTTTTCAGTAAAGTTAAAAATAAATGAAAATATTGTTATTTTAGGAAGAAAATTTTTGTGTAACTTTTTTTGACTGTTGTTAGAGAAACAAACGACAAAAATATACTGATTTTCGGTGCAGTCAAAATTATCAATTAATTTTTACCTTGTTTCAGTAAAAATGAAATACTTAATTAAAAAAAAAGTTTGTCAGTAGAAAAGCACAATTTTACAATAGCTTTAAAATATAAAATAAAAAAATATTATCTGTTGGAAAATATGTCCCTTATAAAAAAAATACATTTAAAACAAAATAATTTATGGAAGGAAAACATCAAAAATATAATGGTAAGTATTTTACATTACAATTTGCATTATGTTTTATAAAATAATGTTCCCTTTTTACAGGTACAGAATATAGGAAATATAAATATATTTTGTGGTCTTTAACATTTAAAAGATTTTAGCAAGGTATGTAGCTTATTTAAAGATTTGAATTACAGACATATCGCTCATTTAGTAATACATACATCACTCAAAATTTAAAATTTTTGTGTTTATCATACAGAATTGTTAATCAATTTATTTATGCCCTTTGTACGTGAAACGTTTTAAGAGCGTAAGTCGTTATTTCTTTTCATGTTTAGAAACTTTGTTTGTCAATAAGTATTCGTTGAGTTGTGGAGTAAACTTCATAACGTGAAGATCATATCGCTTTTCAAAACATCGTCAAATTTCGTTTTGTGACTGTATATAATATAATTTTGATGAAAGTTTTCTTAAATGGATGATTTATTTCTAAATCATTTTACTAACTGTATGAGAACTTTAGCAGTCTGATATTTTTCTAGATGGTAAGAACAAGTCAAAAACTTCAAATGCGATTATCTCGAAATGATTTTTTTTTTAGTTAAGGCGTTCTACCAGTAAATGACCGATATGAACTTTAAGTATTGGTTGCTAAACTATAACAAAATTTTAAAATTACATTATTTTTCAGCATAGAATAATTTCAAGGAAGAACAAAAATATGCTGTAAATCAAAAAGAAGAAGAAAAAATAGCATTTGTGTACCAAAATAATATAAATAATAAAATAATAAGTTGAGACCTTTTTATGTTTAAAATTAATAATTTAATTTTTAATTTTTAGAGGGTTGGAATATAAGAAAAAAGCAGTTAATTTTACTGTTTTAGTAGGTTAAATTTTACTTTTCTAATTTATTAAGCACTAGGTCAGTTTTATAAATAATAAAAAATTTTTATTTATATAAATAAAAATTTTTTATTATTTATAAAACTGACCTAGTGCTTAATAAATTAGAAAAGAAAAATTATTTAAAAAGGTCAAAGAAACATTTACATATAGGTTAAATTTTATAAAATAAAATAATTACAGAAACAGTAATTACTAATGTTTTGGTAGGTTACATTTTGTTAGTTAAAATAAATGAAAAAACAGTACTTTTTACTTCTCTGGTAGGTTGTTTTTTCGTGCGTTGGAATAAAAGAAAAATTACTTGTTTTTACATATTTTGTTAGTTAAAAAATCAACATTCAAAAACAATTAAAAATTATATTTAATTTAAATGAAATGTAAGTGGACCGTTTTTTAAATGAAAAAGTAGTTGTTAAAAGTGTTTTTTCATTTAAATTTACCTACATAATATTTTGAGTGTAGCGAAATTGATTGAACGATGTCCGTCCGTCCGTCGGCAAACTTGATTTTACAAAAAAGAACAATAAATATGTTAATCGATCAGATATAGTGTCGAAAGAGATGGTATTGGAAATTAGCAAGATGGGTCCATGTCCTTCGAGGCAGCAGGCAAAACACCACGCCTACCTCTAATTTGTTCATGTGATTTGGAACAATAAAGTAACTCCAATCAAAAATATAAATATATGGAGCGATAGAGAAATAAAAAATAAGAAAAAAACATTGAGTGAAAAAAATTGGCGCTCGCCCATATTTTCCGAGTTACGAGGCTCTTATATTATTAAATTTCTTAAAATATTAATATGGGTATCATTTTAAAGCTTTTGAACAGATCATTGAGGATATGCTAAAATTTTAAAAAAATGCTTAACCCATTAAGAGTCAAAGGCATTTTTATGTAAAGTGATATTTATGTGGTACCATTTTTTTTATTATTTTTTTAAGTCTCTGTCACCCCAGTATTTGCTTTTTTGATTGGAGTTACTTCGCTAAACTAGATTTAGGTAAACGGTGAAGGGTATATAAGATTCGGCAAAGCCGAATATTCATATTAAGTAAGTGTATTGCAAAAGTAAATTTGTACTTTTATTTTTTTAAGTATAAAACTCAATGTCTATTAAATTTGTTATGTTACTGTAAAAATAAAATATATAGTTTTATATTTTTTAGGTAATATACTACAAAAAAATTTGGTAGTTTTTTTTAGGTTTTAGTAGACTTTAGGGATAACTTTGGTAGGAAAATATCTTACTTTGTGGCAACTTTGGAACAGGAAATTATAAAGTGTTGCGTTGAAGGTAAGAAAATTTAACGTTTGAGTTTAAGCTATAAAATTACATAATTATGATCCAAAATATATTCTAAAGAAATAAAAAAAAAAGGTTGCGAATCTCTGATTTACTGAAAAAAAAACTTTAAACAAACACAAGAGGGGTTATTTTTTGGTCGTTTAAACGATTCACTTCTTACTTGTTTTTATACAAATTGTACGTTTATAAAGAAATTTGTACGAGACAAAACATCCTTTCAATAAATAAAATATTGTTTTGACATTACAAATGCTGTTTGTTTCCTCTTTTCTATTTGTTTTTTGTTGTTGCTTTTTCCTTGCTTTTACACCCCTTATCGGGCTGTTTTCTTTTTCATTCCCCTATATCAAGGTGTGAAGAAATCAAATGACATTCTTCTGGTCGAATAAAAACACCCTTTTTTTTTTGTTTGAAGACCTAAATCAAAAGTTTTTGTTATTGTTTCTTGTTGTTTGTTACAAGGACATATTTAAGGATGCCTGCCTGCTCTTTGTAAAAAATTTGTTTTGATATATTAAAATCATTAATCACAAGTTCTTTTCTCGTTAACAATTGCCTTAATCTGATTATTGAATAATTTTATAACAAACAAAATAGTTGTGTTTTCTTTTTGTTGTTGTTGATTGTTTGTGTATTTATTTGGTGTCTAAATTGGGAATGGTGGTTTATAGTACGAAGTTCATTAAGTAATCATGACAATTTTTGTAAATAACAATTAAAACAACTTTCCTGATAAAGTTATTCTTAATCGGATTAAGTGAAAAAGAGTTTTGTTGTTTAACATATTTTTGTAGAATAGTGCATTTACATTTCAAGAACTTGCAAGATTTCAAGCAAATTCTAGTTGACTTTTACTAGCAAATCCATTTATAACAAAATCTAGTTCGTTACTAGATTTTAACAAAACCTAATTCCTGATATAATTTTTTTAACGCCTATTTAAACGTTTGTCACGAAAAGGAAACTTGAAAGATTTCAAATCGAATCTATTTTTGCATAAAAAAAACATGTATATCTTAGTTCGGTTATTTACTTTAAGTCTTATAGTGCATTTACATTACACCAAAATCTATTAGATTTGATTTGAAATCTCTTTCAAAATCTAGTTCGTTTACACTTTATTTTTTTGACACTAGCAAGATTTGATATTAATAAGAAATCGAAAAAAGGATATTTTAAAATATTTTTTACACTATATTTATAATTTACACATCATTCATTTTTTAATTTTGTTAATATTTTCATTTTGTTAACATTTTAAATACATTTTCTTTTTTTTTTTTTTTTGAAATTTTAATTTAAAAATGGCAGGGGTACACAACCACAGCGCCAGAGTATCCCACAAATTTTCATAAATACGTAATTAGTCTCTCCAGGAACGGCACATCGACCTATACCTTCGTATAGGAAGTGATAAATCCTGAACAGGATATTATAGTATAAAGATTATATTAATTTTTTTATTTTATTTATTAAACACGATGGCATTTTAATAAAAGCCAGTTGAAAAAAAACGTGCGCAATGCGTCTTTGATTATAACCTCACTTTTTTGAAAAAGGAAAATCTGCTCGCACGCAGATGTTCCCCCTTCGAGATAAAGTAATAAACTCTAAATACATTTTCTTTTATTGTTTTAATAAAAATGACACTTTTTCTGCTACAGCGTAGTATTTTTTGGTACAATATTTAAAAAACCATAGTTGCATTGGTACGTACTACTAGATTTTAAGTAGATTTCGTCAAAATCAAGTGGCGAAGTAGATTTGTTTTGTATGGGAAATCCATTTACAATCAACTAGATTTTGCTCGAAATCTCGTTCGTACTAGATTTGGGTATAATGTAAATGCACTATTAAGCAAATGTACTTATATATTGCAAATAAAATTTCTTGCATTATAATACCCTTCACCACAAAAAAAGGAAAAAGGGTGTATCTAAATTTGTCCGTTTTTAATTTGTACAATATCCATTTCCGACGCATAAAGTATATATATTCTGAGTTCTTATGCATAGCGAAGTCCATTGAGCGATGTACGTCTGTCCGTCCGTGTTAATGTTGAAATCAAGTTTGCCAAGGCACTAGATCAGCTAGAGAATAAATACGCCATCGATCATGCATAGTGTCGCAAGAGGTGTTATTGAAAATCAGCAGTAAAGTAACTCCAACAAAAAACAGATATATGGGGCGATAGAGAATAAAAAAATTAGAAAAAAAAAAATTGGCGCTCGCCCATATTTTCCGACGCAACTTCAATTTAAAAAAAAAAAAATTGCTTGTCTGGACAAGGACTAACGCCTTTACACTCACAAACTTTTTTCCATAACGATTTAAAGTTTGTTTACTAAATATATAATAAATAGGAAACACACTGTTTTGAGAAAAGTAAAATGTCTTTTTTTGTTTTACATTCAAATTGATTTTAAATTTATTTCAGTAAATATTTTTTAACTAAACATGGGTAAGTTTATTTGAGAGATCTTTAAAATCTTTATCTTTTAAAGATTTATGTACGAATTTTTTTTTAGAATTTCCAATAGATTTAGATATTTTTAAGAGATGCGATATCGAAGACTTAGAAAATCCTTTGCCAGAAGAGGCTTTTGAACAATTACCATGTCAAAAAAAATTCAAATTAAAGCCAGAAGATGAAATAAGTATAGATAGTATAATCTCGGCTTTACTAAATCGTATTGAACCAGAAAAAAAGCAATACAGAAAACTTAAATTTGAAGTACCGGCCATAGCACTGCTCAATGAAAAACAAGCCATTCTATTTGAGGAAAGATTGTATATTTCAAAATTAAAAAATGACAGCTGCAAATTAACTGAAGAACCAACAATATTTCTGGAAAGTGAAATGGAAGAGATCGGTACATTTAAACTGAACATTGAAGAGAGTTACGATGGTTATGTGGTCTATGGCAAAACTAAAATGATTAAGAAAAATGGAAAATATGCTTGTGGTCATTGGGTTAAAGGAAAATATGATGATAAATTAAATTTAATATGCGAAAGACGTTGTGAATACGATTATGTGGATAACGCCAGAATAGTAAGTGATAAAATAAAATGTAATTTTAATGTTTTTGGTGCTTGATTGTTTTAATTTTCAGGAGAAAAATTTGGATGCACGCGTAATTGAGGACAAGTTAATAGTTAAACGTGAGACGAAAATCAATAATGATAGCCAACGTTTTAAGGCTGTTATTAATGTCAAAGATAGAGATGATGTCTTTATTTTAGACGGCGGAATTTTGCTTCTAATGCGTTATTTAGTTATCAATAGTTTTCGTGGTGATTTTCATTATTTTTCCATGAGCATTATAGGTGAGTTAATAAAAAAAAATAAATAAAGAAACATACATACACAAAAGCTTATAATTGCAAATTCTTAATTAAGGAAAAGTAACACGCTGTCAATTAACCATATGCGAGGAGCGCAAACAAATCAGAATGTTTCATCGCACTTTTAGGAATGCTGTGCACGTCCACTGTACTCAATACTTCAATAATTATCCCCAAGAAGTGTCAGATACATTTTATACTGCGAGTGGTAAAATGATTTTTCACTATTGGCATAATTTTAATTATATTATACACGAAACCAAAGGCTTTGTACCCAAAGTGGAAACCATTGTACCTAAACTGGAATTAATGTGGCGCAGCAATAATGAATTTCTAAGTCATTACCTTTTGAAAAAGAAACTAACCTATGAAAATGCTGTTGAATACTTTGACAAACATCCAGAATTAACGGATTTCTTGCATGACTTTGTATTAAATGTTTTGAAATATAAGCCACATAATGTATTGGAATTTAGCTTAAAGTTCTTTCAAAAATTTCGAAAACCTCGAAAAAGGGGTTAAAATTTTGGATGATGGCTTTGTGTTAGCAACACTTGTTTGTGTGTACAAAATTAAAACCTGGCAACAACCTTTTTTTATTTACACTGTCAAAATAATTTTTTCATTGTACCACAAATAAATCGAAATTTGTTTCTGCAGTTTGATAACAAAAAATTGAAATAGTTCTATTTGTTTTTTATATTTCTTAATAAATTTATTCTACCAAAGTTTTTACTTTAATAAAATGGCTAGTCAGGATCCTGAGGAAAGGGTTTGTTTAAATAATAGTTAAAAAAGCAACGAGTTATAATTTCATTTTATCCTTAGGAAGAAATGCCTCCAGCAGAAGGAAATTTTCTAACTCCCCAACGACCGGAAGCGGGCGAAGAAAATATTCCAGTAAGTTTTTGAGAAAGTTTGAAATTATTCTAAAAATATTTGTACTGGAAATTAAGTGAAATAACAAATAGTAATGGACTCCTTTTAAAGATAATTAATATCTATACAATTTTTTCATGTATATTTTTATTTCTACATCTTGATCTGCACTTTGAGTTACAATAACTTTTTGAACATGAACCAAAAATTCTTAAATTTGATCGAAATTCTTTTAAATTCTTATCACATATAAATACTTACATACATCATACGTATAATTTCTGATAAATCGATTTGTGTAAGAAATCAAGATGAAACAGATGATATACGCAAAACGTTAAACATTCTACTAGAAAAGAATTGAAATAGGGGTTTAGTAGGTCAGAATATCCCCGATTACGATAAAATTTAATTTACTTAAAGCAAATTATATTTGGGATTCCTGGCGTTACCACACGATTTTATCAGCATTATTCTTATGTTTTTATACATGTAACGCCCAAATTGTGTATTCCGCTTTTTATATAAAAATCATAAATTTCAAAGCTTAAAAAGAGATAACTTTTTAAGCTGAAAAAGCTTTAAAAAGCTATATGATTTTTTTAATTATCTTCTTAAAAGTTTAAACATTAATAATAAATTTTAAAATTTGGTTTACTTTTGAGAGTCTGGCAACTGTTTTTGGTAAAGAAAATTTACGCTAAAGTTACGATTTCCTAGCGAGCGATTTATTCTGGAGAAAATCTGATCGAATATTATCCTCAGAAAAATTTTAAGAAACAATTTGTTTCTGTGCAACACTTTCACACGAGAAAGATGACTGCTGAAATAGTACTTTGAACTTTGTTAGACTTTTTAAAACTTGAAAATCGGGCAGAGCTGTTAAAAAATTCCGAGATAAGGAAGATATCTTGACTGAAAAGCTATAATAGCGTATGCTGCCCATTCTTTCAGGAGTTACTTACCTAACAGCGTTTTCAAGTATCATATCGCACCCTAAATACCAAAGGGCCACAACTCGAAATTTTCCAAAATTGACTTTTATCATAAATGAATTCACGTTTAACATCTTTAATTACTTAAAAATTTTCATTCTCATCACTGTATTGTTTGACTGGAAAATCCCATTATGTCTGTTTTCATGTTAATTACATTACTTATTAACACCATTGTTACATAAACAGTTTTTCGGCTCTCCTGAAAATTTAAGAATTTTGAGTAGTGACCCTTTAGTATTTAGGGTGCGTTATTAAGGTATAGATATACAAAATTGGGGTAAAATCCACTGATGAGCTATTTGAGCAGTAGTGAAATGGCCATATGTGTATGCTTTCCCCGCAGTAATACATTTCATTTTTTAGTTTAGCTTAAAATAATAAATATTTCATGAGAATATCATGAAATATTTATATTTAAAAGAATCAAGCACGAATAAAGTAAATTAAATTTTAAAAGATTCCGAATAATAAATTTTCATATTTAAATAAAATAAGTTTAGGTGGTGAATACATGAGTATCGCTGACATTTTTTAATATATTTAAAATATTTTTTACAAAATTTGCAACTTATTCACCCCTATCATGAATATATTTTCACTCGAATTTTTTTCCCTTTTCCCCAAATTGCCATCGTGAACAATTCACGTGAACAATTTTTCACTTAAACAAAAATTCCCCTTATCGGGATTGATTTTTTCCCTCAAAATTTTTTCCCTTTTCCCTTAGATTTGTTCACTTAAATTTTGCTGGGGAACTGCATACATTATGCTAGTTTTTATATGTTTTAATTAGAATATTTACATCAATAACACATTTTTTTAATTCAACATCAGTTAGTGCAGTGCAGACTGACATTATGCTCGTCAAGATGCAAAACAAAGAGATATATCTATTAGTTATAAATTTATGAAGATTTTTTTATTAAAAAAATATTTTTTAAATGGTCCGATACAAAAATTTATTTTATTGAAATGGGTCAGTACCAACGTCTAAGGTATGTTAGGCAGGCAGCCGTGATGCCACAGCCCACTTGGGTCCACTGATTGGACCTTTTGTGTCTAGGGTAACTTAGAGGGCTTTTAAGCGTCTTGCACGTCACGTTCTTGAAATAAAATTGTTCTGTGTTGTAGTATCTCCTCCTCTTGCAACAAGACAATAGCACCAATCATTAACATTTCTAAATTTTTCATAACTGTAAAAAAAATTTGAATATTTTTTTCCCTATTAATATTTTCTTCTTTCTAATTTGTACTCAGTTCGAATTGATAGCGGGAACACACGTTCCCATGAAACTCACGATAGCAATTTTCCCTTCATGGGGAATGAAAATTTCATGGGAACAAAAATTTCACATTTTATTCACGATAGGGGTGATTGTGTTTGTTAGCAGCAGTTTTTCATAAACAATGGAGATTTACGTTGATATTTCGTAATGCTGCCATATTTTTATCATAGTTTAATAAGAATGACTGAAAAACTGAAACTGTATTAAAATACTACTTAAATTTAAATGCAAAATAACTAAATGCGTATTTAAATACGAAGTCAAAAACTGGCCATTAGTTTTAGCCATTTTATGCTGTATGTTGCGTATAAGTTTTTTATCTTTATGTCTTTTTAATCGACTTCAAAAAAAGAAGGAGGTTATACAATTCGGCTGAATGTTGGTTTTTTTTATATTTGTGCCTCCAGAACACAGTCATTTCTGATCCGATTTTGAAAGTTTTTGGTAATATGATAGATTATGCTTACAGATTGGTTCCGTTTTCAAAACAGTTCATAGTCTTAAAAATTAAAGGGCACTTCTGTAAAGTTTAAAATGACTGGGTATTACAATAACAAAATTTATACAAAAATAAATCTAAAAATTAAAGGGTGTCCCATAATTGATGAAGATTTACTTATATGAGCCTATCTTTTGAACCGTTGTAGACAAACGCTTGCAAATTTGACAGAGTGTCGATTGCTATGGCCGTTATAGTAACAATTATAAATATTAAGAATTATAAATTAAAGGGTACGCCAATAGTTCATTTAATTTGATGTATATTGCCAAACTTTTTAACAGTTATAGACAGACTCTTGAAATTTACGACGAACCTGTATTTGTAAGTCTGCTATAACACTTGTTGTAATATATAATATGGATTTGGCAGTTAAAGGGTGTTTTAATAGTTGATGTAATTTCAAGTGCGTGGCCGTACTTTTGAACCGTTACAGAGAGAACGCTGAAACTTAAAAGGGACCTTTATCTTTAAGTTCGCTATATCAATGAGTTTATAACTTGAATTTAGAAAATAAAGGGTGTCTCAAAATTACTGTAGATTTACTTATATAGGCCTATCTTTTGAACCGTTATAGACAAACGCTTGTAACTTTAACGCAATGTCGATTACTATAGTAACATCTGATAATATTTAAAATTATAAATTAAAGGGCGCACCAATAGTTCATTTAATTTGGTATATGGCCATACATTTAAACAGTTGTAGACAGACGATTAAAATTTGCAAAGAACCTGTATTGCTAACTCCTCTATAACAACAAGTATAAAATTTGGATTTGGAAATAAACGGGTGTCCTAATAGTTGATATAATATGGTGTATGTGGCCGGACTTTTGAATTATTATAGACAGACAGCTGAAATTTACAAGGGACATGTTTTGCTAAGTTCGCTATAACAAGAAGCTTATAATTTGAAATTAAAGGATGCTTTCAAAATTAAAGTAATTTGTTCTATATGGCCGTATTTTTTGAACCGTTGTATACAAGCACCTTAATTTTAGACAGAAAGGTATTATTTGGTATAATAAGAAGTATAAAAATGTTATATTATAAATCAAATAGTTGATATAATCTGAACCGTTAAAGACAGACGGTCTACTACAACAGCAAGTATATAATTTGAATTTGGATGTAAAAGGGTAATCCTATAGTTGCTGTAATTTAATGTTTGGAGATATAAGGGTGTCCCAATAGTTAAAGTTATCTAATTTATGTGGCCAGACACTTGATCTGTTATAGGCAGACATATGAAATCTGTTTTGAAGTCGGTTTTTTCGCAAGAATTATGTACACACAAATTTGAGTTGCGGAATAAACTTTATAACATAAAGATCAAATCGTTTTCTAAAATATTGTCACATTTCGTTTTGTTACTGTATATATTAAAAGGTGATCTTTTTATAATGTATTGACTTTATGCACATGAAATATTTTTTGGATTTATGGCTGTGTTCTTGAAAAATTTTAGTAAGTAAAACTCAGCTTTTCTTTTTATAATTGACGAAATATTTTATTTTATGACACAACAGCGGATGTATTTTTAGGGCAATATCATTATAATTCCAACCTAACACATTGTTTGTCCAAGACATTTCCTTTAATATAAAATTGATGAAAGTTCTCTTAAGTGGATTTTTTATTTATGAATCATTTTTCTAATTGTAGTGGGAACTAAAGCAGTTTGATATATTTCTAGATGGTAGGAAGTCAAAAACTGCGATTATCTCGAAATAATTGGTTTGAAGTTAAGACGTTCGATTAGTAAATGAGTGATATGTGACAATTCGATGAAATGTAAAGAATATTAAGTACATGTACATGGCATTAGAGTCTATTGGACTGGGATTGAATGGCACTTTTCAAAACCTTAATACAGATTGAAAAGAGGGAGGAAGAATAAATGTTGACTTATTGAAGATATGAGTTCATATTTTTCACCTTTTTAGTTATTTTTTCAATAAATTTTATTTTCATATTTTTTACCTTTTCAATTATTTTTTTCATTTACGTGCATAAGTTTTTTTTAGTTATTTTTATCCCTGAAATTTTGTTCTATTTTAATTTAAATAATATGCCTTTGCTATTATTGTGAACTCAAATGCTTATGAAATACAAATATTTCTGGAAATATGTGGCAATATTGTTAGGAGAGTGAGAGACTAAATGTGAGAGAAAAATGAAAATCGACAAGAAAATAAAACAAATTTTATCTCAGCGGCATTGTCGTCGAACGTTAACTTATGTCAAATTTGTATGAAAATATCGTAACCGTCGTGCGTTGTTGTGTTCGTACACAAAAAGTTGATTTAAAAACCGCAAATAAAAAATAAATTGAAATTAAATTTTCACTTTGAAAATTAAAAGTGGTTTCATAGCGTAGAAAATTTTCGTTTTGCGTTTTATAAACAACCAATTTTTGGAATTGATCGAAATTAAGTTGTGTAACAGGCCTGAAAATTTAACGGGTTTCCAATATTGTTGTAAACAGCCTAATAGTTTATTTTTTAAAAGCCTTCCTACGATATCCATAAAATATTTGAGACATTGCAAATTATAAAAGTTCATATATACATCTTTTAACTGAAGGTGCCTTTAATTCCGAAAATATGACGTTTCGCAGGACTTGTCACATATCCTTTTCTCCCTAAAATACTCTCTCTTAATCCTGCAGTCTTATTCTGTTGTTCTCGTAGCTGATCTAAATCTCGATCGCTTAAAAGCTAAAATTAAAAATATGGCAAAAAGTGTTACAGAATAGCATTTGTAGCCGATTTAGCGATGGACATTTAGCTAAAACAATTTTTTAGAATTTGTTTTTGTTTTGAATGTAATTGAGCGATTGCGACATCGTGAAACTGACCCTTAGACTGTAAATATCTCTACTTGTTGTTTTAGCTATAACGGATCCAAAAATAAGGTTAATTCAATTAGATAGCTTTTGAAATTACCTTTCCAATGATACCCATATTTCCTCATTCCGCCATAAAATACTCGATGTGTGCCATAATTCCAAAACTAGGGGTCAGCCTCATAATTTTCACTTAACATTTTTTTCTTAAAATTGTACTCATTTTGGAGCTGCGTTCGTAAACAAGGCTTAAGCCACATCTTTTTCATCCATTCTCTTTCTTTTACTTTAACTCTTTGTAATTGCATAGATGCATATAGATCCTCGTGCCGATGCATTTAATAATCCACCTTGCTATTTACCAAAATCAGAAGATCTTCTACCCAAAAAAGATAGTTTGCAACCAATGGGCGCTATTGGACCTTGGGCGACTGGCAAAGTTGATTGGAGTCCAATGTCTGGTTTAACCGGTACAAGACCAGTGGTCGATCGTTATTCTATAACAAGATTTAGTCCAAATGAGTGGAGAACTAAAAACTTGGAGACAGTAAAGAATGCAAATAAAGTATTTGATAGAGCAATAAAGTAAGTAAGATTTGTAAATTTTAAAGAACACTTTTTTTAACCTCTAAAATTCAAAACAGGAACCAATACAGTAGCAAAACCTCTCTAATGCGTATTAGTTCGCTGGTGAATAAAACCCAAGCTGAGACCACAGAAAATATGCGTCAACGAGCGCAGTTAGTTGGCAAATGGAAAAATACTTTGGCGGACGCCATAAAAAACATGCAAGATGAAATAAGTACTTTAGAAGAGGAGAGGGTAAGACTTAAAAAATCGTTAGTTGTTTTTGGTGTTCCCGAATCCATAGCGAAAGAATGTATTGACAAGCGATGCGGCCGACCGGATACGGAATTGGTAAGAGATCCCCCCGAAGAGGAACTTATCAACGAATTGGCCTTAATATCTGAAATAAGACAACTTCTAACTAAAACTCATGAAGATTTTGAACAGCAACAAATTGAAAACCGTACAGCACGCCAACGCTTAGAATATGATTGGAGTGATAAAAGCGAAGCCTACGAAATAGATTCCTTAAATGCCGGTCTTAACAATAATTCGAAAATAATTATGTTTCGACCAGGAGCTGTGCGTCAACCACAAGAGTAAGAATTTTTATTGATTAGGGATTAGTGGTTAAATAAATGACTAAATTTTTAAATTTATTAAAGACAAGCTTCAGAACAATATTGGGAACATTTCAGCAAGGAAACTTTAGAGGAGTGTGAAAGATGTCGTCAAAAGTCCTTCAAATTAAGACAGACTTTAAATTCAATTTTGTTGAACGCTGCACGTGATTTAAGAACTCAAGCGGATCTGGTGGAAAAAGCCTTTGTAGTGCGCATTAATTGTACCCAAGAAAATCTGCAACGTTTCGAAAATGATTTAAGAGATGTAAGCGGAAATATGTTTAACACTGTAACTTATAATTTATTCAATATACTTTCTTTGAAGTGTCTCCAAAAACTGGCCGATACCGAACGCCGAATCGAAGGTTTACATCGTGCCATACACACTTTCGATTCCGGCATGAAAGTTGCCCAAACCCGCATGGATAATCGTAGTTTCCGACCAAATGTAGAAAACTGCCGTGACACTGCTCAACAACATCTTATAGACGAAGTGGTCGTTATACAAAGTAGTGTCAGTGCCATGCTACAAGAACTAGAAGAGGCGGAGAGTGTAAAAATTTCACTAATGCAAACTCGTAGTACTTTGGAACGTGAAATAATGCTTAAACGTCGCACTCTAATGTTGGATCGTGAACGCTGTATGCTTTTGCGTTCTCACTATCCATCAGCAAGTGCATTGAGTGGTTTTTCCAAGAATTAAGAGATTTTGATTTAGTAAAAAAAAAAACCAATAATTTTTTTTTATTTGGCATAAATATTGTGCAATAAAAATATATCTATCATTTATTTCTTCAAAAATATACATACATATCCTGATATTAAAAAACATCAAAATAAAATAAACATTTAAATTGTTAATTGCAAGGAGCTCATATCCTTTAATGTGGCCATTTTAATAATACTTATTTAGCTCATCAGTGTACTTAACTTAAATTAAATTCATTAAAGAAAGCCAATAATAAGCCGACACATCAAAATAAAGAACACAGTAACCATTACAAACATATATTTTTTCTGTTTTAATGTAATTCTCATTTAGTCAATTAAGTTTATAAAAAGAATCTGGAATTTTTATTACAAATTTGAGATAAAGATATTTTTTATGATTTATAAGTTGAAGCTTAAAACATAAATTTTAATAAAAAATTTGGGATAAAATGTAATCTTAATTCAAAATTTGGGAAAAACCCACTGATGTGTTAAGTATTTGTATTATCAAAATGGCGCCAGCGATATGATTTTCCCGCAATTATAAATTTATTATCAGCAAGAAGTAAATATGAAAAAAATTGCTTATTCTTCTTAATCACATTCAATGTTCGTTCTCTGATAGCTTATTTTAGTTTGGACAGCTGTTCAATTAAGGAAACAAATATATCACGAAAGTTTATGTTACCTGGGAATATAAAGTTTACTTCTTTTTCACGACGGCTGTAATTACAAATCTTGTATAAAAAAAACAATTTTGACAAACATGCAGATTAACATATCGCACTTGATCAACAATAGGGTATTAACTCAAAATTTTTAAAATACTATTATAAAAATCTCAACGCATTCCCATAACTTTTTCATCTCTAAAACAACATTTGAGAAAATTTTCATGATTAAATAGTGACTACCTTCATATCAACAAAAAGGTATTATTTTGAGTTAATACAAAATAAGGCGAAAAAATTCTTTTTTTCATGCTATTCTCCCGATTTATTATTTAAATCACCGATATTGATTATTGAAGGTCAAAGCACGTCTCGATGGCCATTTCGTTATCGCTTACTTAACTCGTCAGGAGACTTCTGACAAATATTTTAAATAAACTAAAGATTTTTGTCAAAACAATAAAGCAAAGACAAAAATCAAAGTTTAAGCAAAAACAACAATAACCAAATGTAATTTTATTTTTCTTTCTCTGCTTTGACCTTCAATAATCAATATCGGTGATTTAAATAATAAATCGGGAGAATAGCATGAAAAAAAGAATTTTTTTTGAAATTTGAGAATTAATTAATATTATTAAAAAAATCCCGTTGTTTAAAATGTTTAATATTTGCAAAGTGCCTGTGCATAAAATAAATTATCGTAGTGTTTTGTGATATTTTATTTTTCATCCTCTTTCAACTGTATAAAAGAGCAGAAAAAAACTCTGCCTTATACAGCAGAGAAAGAAAAATAGAATTACATTTGGTTATTGTTGTTTTTGCTTAAACTTTGATTTTTGTCTTTGCTTTATTGTTTTGACAAAAATCTTTAGTTTATTTAAAATATTTGTCAGAAGTCTCCTGACGAGTTAAGTAAGCGATAACGAAATGGCCATCGAGACGTGCTTTGACCTTCAATAATCAATATCGGTGATTTAAATAATAAATCGGGAGAATAGCATGAAAAAAAGAATTTTTTCAAAATAAAGCGAATTTATACAATACAATAAAAAGACAAACAGGCACTTAAGTGTATGGTAAACTTCAAAATACAATTAATTACTGCACTTTTTTTTCTTCCCTATTTAATAACGTTTTCAGTAAGCTTTGTTTTTTAAATTGATTTAAAACTCTTGTTTTAATTCTGTTTTAAAAAAATTAACTTTTGCAGCTCTACATTCATAAGAAATTTAAGCAAAAACTAGTCAGCTGCCGCAACGATTCCACCTGATAAAATTAATTCGCCTTGTACAAAAGTTATATTAAAAATGTATCGTATATTTTCATAAGAAACGGGATTTTGAGTTGAGCCTTTTTCCAAAATAAAAGTAATCAAATCGTTTTCTTTAAATTTAGTTTTGAGTTGATACTGTTTTCTTGATAAATATTTGTTTAACTTATGATCGGCAAATTTCAGAAAAATAGCATTAACTCAAAAAATTGATTTGACATTCAGCGTTTACGGAGAAATTAATGAATTCCCTATCGAGACCACCTGTATTATTTCACCATGATAATATGTATGCAAGTGTTATTTATAAGTTTTAAAAAACAAGGCGAATTGATAACCAGCTGTTATAATCAGCATGAAGTATTGTTCGAAATAACGTCAAAGTTTGTTTTGTTTGTTTTTTCAATTCGGTTTGTTTTTCGTTTCTTTTAATTTCTTTATTTGTTTATATACACGGCAGATTTATTTTACTAGGTAGTGTCGTCCGCCCAGCTGGTTTGTAGTTGGAAACGTCAAAATTTGTTTGTATTTTCCTTTGTTTGTTTACCAATTTCCAAAAACACTAACAACAAGAGTTTGCGAAACAGAGCAAGCATTAGTATTGAAAGCAATTATATTTTATTTCTCTTTGTGTTTTTGACGTTTCCAAAGCACAAAACAACAATAAAAAGGCATGTTGTTTTTGTCAATGTTGTATTTGTTGTAGAGCCGCTACTACCTAGTAAAATGAATGTGCCTTGTTTATATACATATGTACATACACTCTGGATCAAATGATTAGAACTACTTAAATTTCCATTTTTAGTACGCCATTTCTTTCTTTACAGAGCTAAATTTTAATACCATCGGAAACTAAATTTTGTTAAGATTCCAAAAATAACAACAACAAGATCAGAGTTTAAGGTAACTGTTTTTCCACAAAAAAGAAAACTACAATTTTGTTCCCTTTATATGACCCACTTTTCGTTTTTTAAATTATTTCCAATTATGTAGTCGCACTTAATTTAAACATTAAACTACTAGAAAAAAATCACTTTCCACTAAGATTAGTGGAAAATGGCAGTGTTGCCAAAACGGCGGTTTACCCGCTAGATCTGGTGGTTTTTTGCTATTAAAAGCGGGAAGTTTGAAAAAAAAACGCCAAGTGGTTTTTTTAACTGGGAAAATTTTAAATGGCGGGGTTTTAGCGTTTTTTAAGCTACAACAAGTTTTGTTTGTTAAGGGGGGTTTAGACGGTACGACTTTACGTACGTAAAATCCAAGAGAAAATAATATAAAATTCCATCCGTATTTTAAAATTGAGAGTAAAAATCGTACGACAGATTATTTTTGCGTTTACACAATTGATATGGAAAAACACACCAAAACTAAAAAAGCGGTTTGCAGAAAAATGCATCCCTGATCTAATGATTCGTAATTGCCTTTTGAAAATTTCCAAAAAACAAAGAGAGCCATACGACTGTCAAATTTTCATCCGTATTTGCTCTCAATTTGTGCAGATTCATTACGTATTTTGTTTAGACGATCCCACTAGTACTATTCTATTATGTATAAATATATAGATTTTCCATTTATTCCTTGTTTTTTTTTTTAACTGTCAAAACAATTAATCCAAAAGTAAATAACGAAATATATTTTAATTAGGCCAATGAAAAATTTTTCTAACTAATGGAAACTGTCATTTTAGATTACCAGAAAATCGGGACATTTTAGAAAAAACTAATAAATTATCAGGAAATAACTCAATGTTTGCACCAACTGGATTATAGCTCGGAAATAATCGAGACAATTTTAAATTAGCTTAATAATATACATAAATGCTATAAAATGGAATAATCTAATGAATACTACATATTTTTGTTACGAAGCTTTTGAATATCAAAATTCGGCTGGAAATAAAATTTTTAAAGAGCTAGCTGAGTTGGCCTTGTGATTATTTTGCATGCCGTGGTCTAATGCAGAAGTGCAACGAGTTTTTAGTCAACTTAATATAGCTAAATTAAAGCTCAGAAATCGATTGCAAACCAATATAGTTAATTCTACTTTAGCCGTTAAGTATGTCAATTCCTCAATTTTTTTTTTTGCCTCTTTATAATTACTTTGTTGCTTTAGGTATAGTCTCTGTCGGCATAAAAAAATACTTCTACAGTTACAAGGCTCTAAACTTAATCGGAACTTCTAATATTTATTTAAGTTCTCAAAACGAAACTTATATATATATATATATATATATAGATAATCAATATCTTAACAAGAGATGAACAATTATTGCCATATTCATACAAAATATTATACGTTAATTTTATGAATACGGCAGTTAGTATTTAAAAACAGTATTAAACAAGTAAGAGTGATATTTTCGACTATGTTGAATCTTATATACCCTTCACCATGTAAATTTAGCTTAGTGAAGTAACTCCAATAAAAATAACAAATATTGGGGTTACAGGGAATAAAAAAATGTAAAAAATGCGTATATATTATTTAACATGAAAATGCCATCGGCTCTTAATGAGTTAAAGATCTCTTCAAAAGCTTTAAAATGATACCCATATTGTTATTTAAAAAACTTTGAAATTTCAGAGCCTCGTAACTCGAAAAATATGGGTGAGCGCCAATTTTATCACTTGATGTTTCTTTCTTACCTTTAATTCTCTATCAATTATAATTTTTATTAATTTTTTTGATTGCAGTTAATTTATTGTTCCAAATGACATGAAAAAAATTCGAGGTAGGCGTGGTGTTTTGCCTGCTGCCTCAATGCTGATTTCCAATAGCATCTCTTTCGACACTATATCTGATCGATTGACATATTTATTTTTATTGTGAAACCAAGTTAGCATCGGCGAAGGTTATAAAAATAAATTGACAAGAAATTTTTTAGCGGTTTATGTCAGCGTTTTTTTTCGACTATTTAGCGGTTTTTAAACTAATATCTAGCGGGAAATGGTTCGATAGTTTTGGCAACACTGGAAAATGGGCAAGAACAGTATATAATAGTTGGTGACCTATCAGGACATTGCGCATGAAATTGGGTAATGTCTCAAAACTGTGCTCGGAAACTTACAAAAAACTATGGAAAGAAATACAAAGTGTTGCTGTATGAAAATAAAATTTATATGTATTTTTAAGTAGTTCTATAATAATAATTTTTTTTATAGCGGACTTAGCAATACAGGTTCGTGATAAAATTAAATGAATTATTGGGGCACCCTTTAGTTTAAAATTTTGAAAATTTGTACTTGTTATGATAACGGTCATAGTAATCGGAATTTTAACCAATTTTCAAGCGTTAAAAAGACAGGCCCATATTTGTCAATTTACATCACCTATGAGGACACTCTGTAGTTTTTAGACCTTTTTGCTATTGGAAGCCATGGTGATACTCACTTTTTTTAAATTTTCGAGTGGTGCCCTTTGTATGTTGGATGGAGACACCCTCCTATTTGTAAGATTATGACCTGTTTTTAAAACGGAACTAATCTGGTAAGTATAATCTATCAAAATACAAAAAATTTTCAAAATCGGTTTAGAAATGAGTGAGTTCTGCAGGCACAAACATTAAAAAAGCAACATTCAGTCAAATTGAGAACCTCCTTCTTTTTTTGAAGTCAGTTAAAAATGAAGTTGTGCTGCGCGATCGTACGCAAGTTGTATAATTTTTAGACAAAACACCCAACTTGATTACCAGCAAAGTTGTACAACAGGTCGCAACGTGTATGGCTTGCATTATGGTTGGAAAGAATTTTTTTTGTCGAAGTTTATTTCAACTATTTAATAGGAAGTCTGCAGTACGGCACATATGGTTATACATAAATACGTTATGGTGAAGGGTATATAATATTCGACTTAGCCGAATTTAGCACTCTTACTTGTTGTTGTAGAATATAGTTTTTATTTTTATTATTATTTATGTTTAATTTTTTTTATATACTACAAGAATGTTCTGAATTCCAGACGAAATTTTTACTTCAAATTTTTCAAAGCATTGTTGCTATAAAATTATTTTTTACAAAAACAATGCCTTGAAAAAAACAAAAGTGAAAATTTCATGTGGAATTCAAAACATGCCTGATAATTTGTGAAAGCAAAAACTTTATATGTTCTTTAATTTTAAATTCAATCTCACTTTTTCCATAAAAGCATCCTATAGAATAGATAGAATAAAAAAAAATAGATATATGTACCCCTTTTCCACTTTTTGTGGTGAAGGTTATCAAAAAGAAACGGAAAAACTCAAAGTGAGCGTGGTATTGTACCTGCCGCCATTAAGAAAATGTACCGATCTTGTTGATTTCCAATAGCAAAGCTGATTCGAACATGGACAAACAGACGGAGATCGCTTTATTGACTTTGCTATGCATAAATAAATAACAATTACGGGGTCGGAAATGGTTGTTGTTGAAATTACAAATGACATTACAAACATAGATGTACCCTTTTCCGTTATAATAACGTGCCGCCCTTGAACTAAATAGAAGCCATAAAGTTATTCGCAATATCGATGAAATGTTTTAAAACAAGTAAAAGTGCTATATTCTGCTATGCCGCATCTTATACAAGCTTCACCATATATGTAAATCTAGTTTAGTGGAGGTCCTTCCAAAAAAAATACTGGGGTGACAGAGTATAACAAAATAAAATATCAGTATTATATTTAATTTTACAAAAAAAAAAAAAAATCATAGGCTTTTAAAGGGTTAATCATTTTCAATTCAATCTTAGTATTTTCTGACAGATCTCTTTAAGAGCTTTAAAATTATACCCATATTGACATCTTAGGAAATACAGTGCACAATCATATTTTTTATGAAAAGTTCAGTGGCCCATAACTCACAAAATATGGGCGAGCGCCAATTTTTTTACTGTTTTTTTTTCTTACTTTTTATATCTCTACCGCCCCATATATATATATTTTTTTTTTATTGGAGTTACTTCACTGTTTCAATGATATGGAAAAATTAGAGGCAGGAGTTGTGTTTTGCCTGCTGCCTAGAAGGACATGGAACAATCTTACTCATTTTCAATAGCAAAATGTTCAAAACTATGATTGATTGGCGTATTTAAATTGTCTCTAGCTCATCTATTGCCTTGGCAAAGTCGATTTCAACATGAACACGGACGGATAGACGGAGATCGCTCAGTCGACTACGCTATGCAGAAGAACTCAGAATATACTTTATGGAGTCGGAAATGGATATTGTAAAAATTATACACGGAATCACAATTTTAAATAAACCTTTTTCCCACCTGTGGTGAAGGTTATAATAAAGGTCTATCATTACTATATATGTAAATGTGGTTGTGTATGAACTTCGTCTATCCAACTTAATAGTGATTGATTATGATGGTTTGTATACTAATTTTATAAATTGTTTGGTTTAATAAATGTAAAAATTAATACATCATTTGGATATAATTTTGGTTTCTTAATTAGATGTAAAAGCAGTGTTGCCAGAACTTTTATGTGTAAAACCTGCGATATCCAAAAATATTTCGCGAAAAAATCTGCAAAATCTTCACCTTATTTTTAAAATCTTCAAATACATTTTTTAATTAATTTCTATACAATATATCCGAATATTTCTTACTTAAGAAGAATTGTATTTGCTTACAGATCAAATAAATTATGTAAATGTTATAAACTTTTCAATTTCATTCAGTATATCTTTATAATCTAATAATCTTAAATCTCTAAACTTCAAGTCCTGTGTTTTTTTTTTAATATTTGGACAATTTTTAGCTAAGTCTAAAACTGATTTTGTTCACCATATTGGGCTTATACGCCTAGCGATTTCATTACAATATAAAAATCAATTATTCCAGATAAAATTTGTACTTAAAGCTATTTCAGCTGCATGAAGCTCATTACAATTTTTAATAGTTTTATCATCTGGTTTTATAAAATGTAAATTTATATCGCTTCGCTTATAAACAATTCATTAAAATTATTAATAATTCCATGGATGTTCTTTTGATAGATACATATATTTTATTAGCATCATTAGAGTTATTTAATATGAATTTAGCATTGTCGATTTAATTGATATTAACAGCAAATCAATACTAAAATTTTTAGGCAGTAATATAATTCTAATAAGCGACTTACAACCGACTCCACGGAAATCCAAAGCGTTTGGGATGAGTGTAAAATCTTTTTGGGATTAATATCTAATAAAATTCATTTTTTATCAAATTGGTTCATACATCTCTAGCTTGCGTCTCCACATGCAGATAAAAATTTGAGTTATGCATACGACGAACATAATACCAGTGAGTGACATATTTATACATTATATAATAAATAAATCTGATATTTGACGTTTTTAAATTCAGGCAACGGAAAATTTTATGTCTTTCACGACAGAAACTCCATCAGCTGCAAATCGAACCATGTTCTTTTTATAGTCAACGTCATTGTCTATAAAATATTTAACAATTAATTTGTGTAAGCCATAAGCGTCGCATTGGTCCACTTTTACAGCAAAAAAACAGATTTTAAAATCTATGCAGATGGGAACTGTCAAGCATAAAGGATTTTTTATTAGAAAGGTCGTTTTTTAATTTAATTTTTTTATGAAAATTAGGAGCTGAACTGTGGATATTATAAATGAATGAAAATCGATTTGGGTTTAAGTTATTTTTTTAATTTCTAGAAACCTTTTTTTAGGAAGAAAAATTATTTTACAAATGTATGCGGACGTTTAGTCAACGTAATAGAAGTTCTAACACAGATTTTAAAAAATCTTCGATTTTAGGCCAAAAATCTTAAAATCTGGTTTTTGGCTATTTGAGATGCTAAAATCGGCAAAATGCAGATAAATCTGCACTTCTGGCAACAGTGTGTAAAAGACTAATGAAGTAAAGACTGTTTAAAATTGTTATTTGGTAATATGCCTAAATAGTTTAAGTAACTATTAATTTCAAGTGGAAAATATTAGCATATATTTATTAAAAAAAAAAACTTAGAAATCACAGACAGATGAAGTTATTAATAAATTATCTTTGAAAATATTGTGCTAATTTTCCGGAATAAATTATTAAAATCGCCAATTTTGATTCTTGAAGGTGAAAGCACGTCTCGATGGCCATTTCGCTACCGCTAACTTAGCTTTTCAGGAAACTTCTCACAAACATTCTAGATAAACTAAAAATTTTTGTCCAAACAATAAAGTAAAGACAAAAATCAATTTTAAGCAAAAACAACATTAATCAGCACTGATTTTTTTTTCTTTATCTATTAGATAATAAATTTAATTTAAAATTCCCGTTATTTAATTTTAGTTATTAAAAAGTGTTTATTGGTTTAAAAAAATTATCCTAGAAATATTTGTAAAAAATTGTATGGCCAGTTAAAGATTAAATAAAGGTTGTTTTAGTTTGTTTCATCGAAAACGTAACCCAATTGTTCAAGTTCCTTTTGCATAAACTTGTTTTTACTAAGGCTTTCGAACCAGACATCACTGGAATACTCATCATGAATGCCGCCATATCTGTAAGAAAAAATAAATAAATACATTTTTTTTAAAAATAGCAACTTTTGTGTTCAGTTCTAAGGTCCTGTCAAAGTCGTGTTAAAGAAAAGAGCTTAGGAAAATTCGTTTTTTTTTTTTCTTTTCAATTTGCAATTTTTAATATATCTATAAATAAATTAAATTAATACATACATATATAATAAAATATTAAAAAAAAAGATGAATGTCGATAAGGCAGTATTTTGGCTTAGCTTTGAGTATCTGATAAATATATCCATTTTGCTTGAAAAGTTGTAGCAAGGGGCAGCATAGGTGCCATTTGCACTCACGATCTAGAGTTAACGTAAACGTTACTGATTAAGTAGCTAGTTTCAAGGGTTTCCCTTGCAATTGTGATGAAATTCTTTGTTTACTCGTTACTTTTTTTGAAACATCAAAATATCACTATACAACCAAAATGACAGTTGCTTAAAATGGACTTTATTAGATGAAGCTGAGCAAGAATAAAACAAAAACAATAAAATTGGCCGATAAGTAGAAGGCCGCGATTTTTAGATTGTTGCTTAAAAAAAATGAAAAATTGGCTTACGTCTTTCAGTTTTCAATCATAGAAAATCTTTTGATGGTAATTATAGTTTAATCTAAACATGTAAACATGCGCTATAATAAACCTAAGCAGATGCAAAACTCGAAAACTCGTTGTATTGCAAAAATACTAAAGGCCCAACTATAATGTGCATAAAACAACTTAAGCAAGCTTATACAACAACAACAAATCATATGTGGTAAACTATAATGGACATAAGATAACTTTTTGTCAAGTTTCGTTGAATTTCATTTCTTTATGCAAGGTACGAAACTGATCGCACTTTTCGTACGGAAACAGCTTTGTGCTTTGTGTTACACATTGATAAAGAAAAATTTTAGTTAATTAGAAAATTCAATAGAAAATTTAGAAAAAACAACATTTTTCTTTATGGTCAATTTTTTACAAATATAATATATTTAAATTAAATTTGAATTTATACACACATATGTATACGATATAAGCGGTGAACATCGCTGCATTTTTTAGTATGGTTGGCCACAAACACAAAACAGAAAATAACTTGTAATATTTTTTATGAAAATTTATCTTAGAACATTAACCAAAATATGTAAATGTGTATGTGAATGTTATTAAATATATAAAATATCTTCTTTAAAGCCTTTTCGTTTTAAAATTTTGTTTATTTACATAGAAATTATTTTTGGCAGAAGTACGAATTAAACATAAATGTGCAACTGTGGCAAATAAGTTACTAAATTTATGTAAGTACATTGCAACCAAATAAATTTCGTTAACCTTCATAAGGTCCTAAAATTTTACTTACGTTAACGTTCTTTGGGTCAAATTTGACCCAGTTAGAAAATTCGATATGAAAAAACTTGTTTTTTTAATTAAGTTTGTTTTTAAAGTTAGTACTTTTTTTAGCTTTGTTTTGAATATTAAAGCTGCACGTTTTGTTTATTTATTACGAATTCATATATGTATATATTTATTTTAAATAAAGAAAGTTGTGTTCTTGGCAAGGAATTTTTCTGTTTTATATAGGACGTGGCAAACTACAATCCTAAATATTCCAAAAAATGACGACGTTTGGCAAAACAGGTTTCTTTCCAACCATTACTAGCCGATGTAAATAATATAAAAGCATTGAAAGCTGATATATCTAAAATGTTGCAAAATACAACTTGATGCCATCCATTGGTTTTCCTTTTGCAAGTGCAACATGAACAACATTATCCAGAGTATCAACTCCTCCTTTACATTTATTACAGTCTAGTATCATTTGCGGCTTATGTCCTCACGATTGCTTATTTCTGGACTATGATGCAAAGTGCTAAGAAGATGCACAGACTTATTTTTCTTTGGAATATATGAAACGAGAGTAATGTCCTTAGTGAAGCAAAAAAATGATTAAAATAACGGTCTTCCTTTAGTTGACAAAAGCTTAGGTGTCAATTCAATCCTTATTGTCAAATCTTATTACTCTAGAATGACTTTTGAATCTTCTCAATGGCATAATTGCTCTAAAAATTGGTATTCCTTTCTCAGAGTCCCATACACATTCTGTACTTTCATTATTTGATCTTTACACTCCAGCTAACAAAAGTGTACCCATAAAGGTGTCGTCAACTTCAGTCCAATCCATATCAAAAACACGTTTACCTTTATTATTGGTATATTTCAAAATAATGTTTATTACAGGTGGCGGGAAAAACAATTGAAAAGTGGAAATTTCTTCCCTTGTGATTATCGAACAAGAGAAGCGGGTGAGGTGTGGTTTCACGCTAATAATGTTCTTGCTCCGGAATCTTCCTTGACTATTTGTAAGAGGTTGTCTGAAATATCTTATTCCACCTACTTTTGTTGTCATTGCTGCAGTTGTTGCTACATCAATTTCATTTCCACTAAAACTGACAGTTGTCTCCGCTATTCTAAGTTATCTTCATATTCTGAACAAATCTCCTCTTCGTACGATAGTGCATTTGGCAAATTTTCTATTTCACTAGTATTCATTTTCCGACAAGAAATACAGACTCGACACTTTATAACGTTGATACGTTAGATTAGTTCCGTGTTTATTATATGACTGAAAACAGTTTTGCATAAGAAAATAAGCTTTGCTTTTTACATGGGGACCCATTTTTCATACCAGTAATGTTCACCAAAAATGGAGAAAATAAAGGAGACAGATATATTGACTTTTAATTTTGGTGAAAAAAACATTTGCCATTTTTCTTTACAAATAAATTATTTTAACAAAACTGTGTAAAGACATAAAGATTTTGTTCTGGGTCAAATTTTACCCGAAGGTCTTAAGTGCTAAAAACTGCATAATTTTTTTTTTTGGTACAATATTTTCTTATAAAAACCAAAAATAGTTATTAGTATTTAAAAATAAATAAAATTCATAAAATATCTAAAATCTAAACCCCCTACTTTCGGAAAAAAATACAATTTTCTTGCAAAATGGGTCAAATTTGACCCGAAGACCTAATGAAGGTTAATAAGTTACCTAAGCATTTGACAGGCTTTTCGTTAGATTTTTGACATAAGCTAAAGCTATTTTATGCACATTATAGTTGGGCCTTAACTGCCGTATTCATAAAATATTAAAATAGATTTGAAACAAGGCAAATTAATTTTATCAGGCAGCATTGCTGCGGTAGCTGACTATTTTTGCTTAATTTTCTTATGTGTAGAGCAGCTGTCAAAAGTGTATCATTTTATATTCTTTGAAATAGAATTGTAACAATAGTTTTAAATCAATTTAAAAAAACAAAGCTGATTTAAAACATTATTAGAAAGGATAAGAAAAAGGTAAAATAATTACATATGTATTGAAGTTTTCCATCTACTGAAGTGCCTGTTTTTCTTTTGGTTGTTTTATTGTTGCAGCGGCCCTGCCATCTGGTAAAAATTCGCCTTGGATTTGAAATTAAATTAAGGACAAAATTTTATGAAAAATTTTTAATAAAACACATACTTAAATATTTTATGGATCCAGGAGATTCGAACTTACAATGTGCTGGTTTATTAAGTAGGCCTTTTTAACCAACTCTAGAATGATATCCTGTTGTTACTCTTTAGCTAAGGCTTCATTCGCCTATTTAAACAACTCATTTAACGTGGTTCTATTTTTCTTTCTACTTAAGGTTTTGTTGTGGTTTGAACTCATGTTCATGATCACTTTTTTACAAGGAAGAATATAACTCTACCATTGCTGCCACTGCGGCTGCTCGGTATGTGTTACCTAACTTATCATTTTATGATGTTGACACTGTTTTAACCACCTACACAAACTTCAACCTTTTTAATAGCTTGTTTACACGGCAATGTGAAGCACTTGCTGCGCTCTCTGAATCATGATTGCTTCCCATTGACTTCTGTTCTAAAATTTTGATTTTCGTTTAAATTTTAGTGTTTGTAATTAATAAAATATTAAATTATAAATTTGTTTTTATATTAACACATATTCACACAGCACTTTTAATATTGGTTTGTTTTTTTTTTGTTTACATTTATATACAGTTAGTTCAGATAAACTAGCGAAAAATTAGGGAAGACAGAAATTTTTCATGCTTCGCAAGTAGATTCAAGCTGAATCGTCTCAAAACAAAATGCTTCGCTCTCAAGATTTTATATGGCGAAGCACGTTGATTCGGTCGTGATTAAGCTTAGAATCATGAAAAGAGAGCGAAGCAAGAATATTGGGCTCCGTGGAAACATAGTATTAACGACAACCTTAGCTTTGCAGCTTATCCTGCAAATATATGATGTTATGTTTACACATGCCTTAACTCATGACATGATTTTTAAGATCTTTTTATTTCGAACAGAATTTTTCACACATGAAATTGATGGAAGAATTAAGTTTTCACTTTCGTTGTTAACATTTAACAACCTTTACCTTAAAGTTGAAAACAATAAAAATTAAATAACGGCACTTACCTTTTAGGCAAATATTCCGGGCTAATGTGTTTATGTAGGGATGACATATCCGAACCATGTATAAATAAGCTTTCTTTCATTGCAGCATCCAAAAATGGTTTGAATATATTGAAAGCGGTATTAAAAACCCAATTTTGATTGACTATATGTAAGGCGGAGGTACGTATGGGCATGGAGGTCTGAAAAATGTAAATAAGTTTAAGCTTTTTCTTGCATATTTACTGCCGTATTCATAAAAAATTGAAATGGATTTGAAATGTATTTTAGCACAAATTTGTAAGGAAAATTTGTCATAAAATACATTTCGAATCTATTTAATGTTTTATGAAAATGGCTGTTAGTACATAATACTTACCACTAACATAGCTATCATTTTTTGAGCCACACTAGGACTCAACTGTAACACATGACTTAATGTAAGATCCTTCAAATCAAAAATCCCAACGCCTCCCACTACCTGGCCAATGGGTTCCATAGAACCTAATTCCAATAAACATACAGAAGCACGAAATATATCGTCAATACTGATTTCATTAGTTTTCCACATGCCAAACCGATAGATAAGAATTCGATGGCCATCTTGATCTCTGTACGGTGTAACGGTTAAAATATTGGCTTCACCAATAATTTTTAAATCTAGTGGACGCACTTTTTCATAAAAGTTTTTATTTTGTTCACGAAATTTATAATAATGGCACAACTACAACAGAATTTTTTTTATTTAATTAAAATCGTTTTGAATTTAGATAAAATTTTTACCAATTTATAACTGGGTTCAATTTTCCAGTAGCGGGCTCTAAGAAATTTTATTAAATAGTCATCATCTAAACGATGTGGCTGGCAGAGATTTTGTTCAACAATATAATTTCTAAATTCGGCAATCATGTGACTTTTGGTCAATTCACATTCACCATTTTCAATGGCTACTTTTTTGATATCCTCTGGTAGTTCGTCGTGCAAGTTGAGATTAAAATCAATGGAGGGCATTTTTAATTAGCAACGTATATTTAACTAGAAATAAAAGAAGATTTAAAATATTATTTTTAAAGCAAACGACAGATTATTTTAAATATACTTATGTATTAAAATAATTTTCTAAAAGTTATATTAAGAGTTTTATTGTTAACTTTGTGTAACTTTCTTTCAAATTTTTTAGCAGACTGCGTACTCCGAACAGTCCTGTTTTAAGAGGTAGTAAAAGAAGCTCCTCGAAGGCTTGACTCCTAGAAATGTAAATGATCTTTCTGAAAAAAGTGGTTTGTTGAGATTTACAGAGCATAAAAACTTGTTCTATTTTGTGCACATTCCCAATATCAAGTTACGATCAGAGCTGCTATATTTCAGGATGTTCTTAAAATACAGATAAATCTCAAACATAACAGTTAAAGTTTAAGGATCTAATACTAATTGACTTAGTGTTGTTGTAGTAGTAAAATGACATCGTAAATTATTTTGCAAGAATACACCTGAAGGGCGCAGACTTTATTACCTAAAATCTACATTGATTAATTAATTAAATTATTAATTAATTAAATGTTGTCTGCGTACTTCAAATCTGTTGCAGCCAGAGAGCCAAAAAGTTAATTTTTTGACAGTTGGCAGTTAGAGAACTTGCAAAATGTTGCTGGAGAAATTTCTGCTTGCAAGATTTTGCAACTAGTTTCAACAGCTGTTTTTATTTACTTTTTTAATGAAATAATTTTTGTGAAAAAAATAAAAATTGAAATTTAACAATGGCAGAGGTAAGTAGTTAGAATTGTCTTGATTTTTAGTGTTTATAATAAATTATAATAAACAAAACAATTTTAAGTATACTACAAAATAGATGCATAGGCAATGATATATTTTCCAGTCTAAAGCCTTTTCTTATGAAGCCAAAAGAAAGAAATTGTGTAAAGCTGTATATGGAAGAAATAGTGCCCAATTACTGCTAAGAGGAATTTCGAAGACATTTCCTAGCCAACTGTTTGAAATCCTATGCGATCGGTTTTCAATTCAATTTTGCGTAATTCTTTTACTTTGTTATTTCAATTGTTTACACACCGCTCAGCTGTTTTCTTGCAAAATTTTACTGGATACTGTCTGTGTACTTTTTGATATATTTTCAGCCGGCAGAGTAAAATTCGTCTTACTCTCCCAAAAAAAATTTACTGAGTATTAGCTACTGGAAAAGTACCCAGACAGACCTTATATATAATATTGCATAAATTGTTATCGGCTCTTAATGAGTTAAGCATTTAAAAAAAAATTGTTGTATTTTCTGAAAGATCACTTCAAAAGTTTTTAAATGATTCCCCATATTGATATCTTAAAAAATATGGTGAACAAGCGTACTTATCTATGAAAAGTTCAGAGGCCCATAACTCTAATAATAAGGGCAAGCGTAAATTTTTTCACTTGATATTTGTTTCCTCTTTTGCCTCATATATTTGTTTTTATATATGTTTACCACAAAAAGTGGAAAATGGGTATATATAAGTTTGTTGTTCGGTGTGTAATTTCTACAATATCCATTTCCGAACCCATAAAGTATATATTCTGACTTCTTATGCATAACGAAGTCGATGTCCGTCTGTCCGTCCGTGTTAGTGTTGAAATCACTACAAAAAAATTATGTCAATCGATCAGACATAGTGTCGAAAGAGGTGCTATTGGAAATCAGCGTGATCGGTCCATGTCCTTTAAGGCAGCAGGCAAAACACCACGCCTGCCTCTAATTTTTCATCTCATTTGGAACAATAAAGTAAATCCAATAAAAAATCAATATATGGCGCAATAGAGAATTAAAAATAAAAAAACATCCTGTGAAAAAATTGGCGCACGCCCATATTTCCCGAGTTACGGGGCTCGGAAATTTTAACATTTTTTAAGATGTCAATATGGGTATCATTTTAAAGCTTTTGAAAAGATCTTTAAGAAAATACCAAAGTTTTTGAGGTGTTTTGCCCATTGCCTCGAAAGACATGGAACGATCTTGCTCATTTTCTATAGCAAACTATATCTGATCGATTGGCGTATTTAACAGACAGACGGATATCGCTCAACCGACTTCGCTATGCATAAAAAATAGATGCTGTAGAAATTACAAACGGAATGACAAACTTATTTATACCTTTTTCCACTTTTTTGGTTAAGGGTATAAAAATTAAAGGTGCGGTCATATTAGTCAAATATTTGACCAAAAAATTGATTTCTTGTCTTTTATATTAAATAGGATTTTTCATTTCATTTCCGAACGATCTTTACTCACAGGTAAAACAAGGCAGTTTGTAGTTGCCACTACGAGTTCGTATAATTAACGCTTCTGATAATGTAAACGGCAAATACTTATGTACCTGTCCGTTGTATGACCGAAAAGAGTGCAAAAACAGTATTCAACAATTGTAATAAATTGAGTTTAATGTGTTTAAACATGCAATACGGTACGAGTAACAAAACACTTCAAAAGGTGACCAAGTTTCTAAATGTTAGAAGCTATCACATACAACTTGTAAAAACATTTTCAAGTGATACGTCATAGCATTGACATTGATTGTTTTCAATTAAACTGTTATTTGTTTGTCTTTAACATGTGTTCAAATAATCGGCCTTTAATTGTTTACTTTTTTCGAGTAGCCATTATATCGTGACCACAGTGCAAAACGGTACATTTTTTATTTATTTAACTTGTGGTTCAGATTTGCTTTCATGTTTCAAAAACAATAAATTGCTGTTTTGGTTCTCTTTTAATAGCTCAGATGACATTTAGCTCAGCAATTAAATTTGTCGTGAAAAAATAAGAACAAAGTTTTTAAAATATATTTTTAACGATATTTAACAAAGATAGGAACAAAATTAACTACTTTTATATTTCAAATAAAAAGGAAAAAATGCAGTTTAATACGTGTGTCTTTTTCTTAAGCTTTTTATTTGCTTAACAGGCTTAGATGTCCATTAAGAAGAGGAACTATTTGTTAAAAACATCAAAATAAGAAAATGCTTTTGTATCATATATTTTTCTAAAATCAGGCTTCCGAATGATGACACAGGTTGCTATTGCAAACAAGTGAAGACGTCTGCTCGAATGTTTGTATGGTTTCTGGCTTAGAAGTAGGGTACAAGCCAATCGAACGAAGCTAATTTTCGAAGCTACATTCTATTCCATTAAGTTATTCTAATTAAGTTTTCTTCAGCATCTCTCAATGATGGATTACTGGACTGTTCCTCGACATCAAACTACGGCAGACCTTCTAAAGTATTCCTAGATAAAAGTTAGAGAGCATAGCGAAAGAAAGTTGCACCTTTATTGGAGACTTGGTGCCCAGAAAAACATACATTTCTTTGCAAAACTTAGTTGATCTCGCTCCAAAAAGACTTTTAAAGCAGCAAAAGCAGTTTGGTAAAAGGTAAAATTTTGTCCTATAAATGGGGATGCAATGGTAGCAGTGGTCATAAGCAATATAAGAATTTAATAAAAATAACGCCGATGGATCGGCCGAGCATTTATTTGCAGTTTGTAACCTTTGTAAAAAAAAGGTAACAAACTAATCTGGCGATATCAACGCCCATCTTCCACAAGATTTTGCAGGCCAACCAAAATTACATTTGAACAAGCAAGAGTGCTATATATTATATACTCTTCACCATCTATGTAAATCTAGTTTAGTGAAGTAACTAAAATCAAAAAAATATTGAGGTAAGAGAGAATTAAAAAATAAATAAGCTTTTTTGAGTATGGCGTAGCGAGGATATTGATAAGGTTCTTTCAATGCATCCTTCAATTGTACTCATGGAGTATTCACAAAGTCCTCATTCATGATGCAGATATTATCCCATATGCAGCACTTATACTACTTTATATAATTTTATATAAAATGTCATCGGCTCTTAATGGGTTAAATATTAAAAAAAAAATTGTATTTCTCATCGCTTTTTATGGCAAAATGTGTGTTTCAATAACTTGTTAGCGAATATTCAGGTCAAATTCCTACATTATCTTCTTACTCGTCGATAATAATTTAATCGTAATTTGTCTCTGCCTTAAAATTTGTAGCTTTCCAGAAAAATGTATTCATGATTATCGACAAACTTTGTTTTGACATTTTACAATGTTGCTCTAATCACTGCTGATGTTAGCAAAATATTTTACACACTTAATTATAAATTAAAAAACTAATGATTAAAAAATATATTTTATAATCTGAAAATGTTTTTTACATTTGCAGTAGAAGGTCATTGCAAAAGTCGAGCATTCATTCGTGTTAAAAGTGCGGACTGGTTTTTTTTCTAATTAGCTCAGAACTCATTAGCTGTAATGCCTAAATTTTTGGTTAAAATTCAGTAAATTGGGAGCACCAAGAATTAAAACTAAACTTCTATCCCAAAACACAATTTCAAACGATCTACATATTAATTTCTTATACGGCTGCTCTATATATTTCTGGCCTAATAGTGAAAATGCGAATATTTATAATCAAAAATGGTTTTATTGTTTTTCAAAGTATTCTCCAGCATGATTTATACACTTTTGCATGCGCTCAAACCAGTTGTCGAAGCACTTTTTCCACTCCGATTGAACACTTCAACAGCTTCTTCTGGCGACAAAAATCGTTGAACACGCATTTTTCGTGATGTGCGGAAACAAGAAGAGGTCATTAGGTGCAAAGTCAGGGCTGTACGGCGGATGACCCATTAATTCGATGTTTTGGCCGGTCCAAAACGCTCTGGTTTGAGTCGATGTGTGAAAGCTCGCATTGTCATGATGAACAATGATTCATCTTCTCTTGTTGGTTTTTCGAATTTCTCCGATGACTTCAGGCAAACAAATTGTAGTGTACCACTCAGAAGTGACCGTCCTACGTTGCTCAAGCGGAACAGTCGCCACATGACCAGTTTTGCCGAAGAAACAGGCGACCATTTGCTTCGAAGTGCTTCTTCCACGAACAACTTTCGTTGGATTTTGTTCGTCTTTGAAGACCCACACGGTCGATTGTTGTTCGTTTCGGGCTCATACGCATAGATCCATGATTCGTCACCTTTGACCATTTTATAAACGTCTTTTGAAGCACCGCAATCGTATTTTTGCAACATTTCTTTGCACCAATCGACACGAGCCTTTTTTTTAACGACTTTCAAATTGTGCGGGATCCAACGAGAACAAACCTTTTTTACGACCAGGTGTTCATGCAGGATCGAATGTATGCTGGTGGAAGAAATGTCCAAGGATGACTCTATCTCTCGCTATGTCGCATGTCGATCTTGCATTATGAGTTCACCCACGGCATCAATGTTCTCTGGCACAACAGCCGTTTTTGGACGACCTTCACGGAATTCGTCTTTGAGCGAGCTTCGGCCACGATTAAATTCATTATACCAATTTTTCACAGTGCTATAGGATGGTGCTTAATCGCCATACAAAGATTTAAGTTCATCAATGCACTCTTGTCGTAATAATATACGTCGAAAGTTGTGAAAAATGATGGCACGAAAATGTTCACGAGTTAATTCCATATTTTTCTATATTAATTTTTTCAAGTCACTGTAAACAACACAAATAATGGTCGTACGTCAAAACGTTTTAAGACGATTATGCTTAAAAATGACAAACTTTCCAATGGAAATGTCAGATTGCACTTGGCAGCACTCACTGTTGCCAGGCCAGAAATATATATAGCAGCCCTCGTAATAACTCTACATACATTTCTAACATAAAACAATCAAATAAACTAGTAATAATCTTTTTTTTATACTTTTGTGCGTTTAAGCAAAGTTTTTTAATTTGCTATTATTTCATTTTTAAAAACATGATTGATTTGCAAAAAAAAAAAAGTGTGGGCTGTTCAGTGTAAGAAGATTTTATTCCTTTAAAATCAATCCATCCATCCATAATCAGTTCCCGTTGTCCCATAAAAATTGGTTTCCATAAATCTGAAAAGATGGAGGTATGCACCAACGTGCATGCAGGGTCGAATGTTGCTATAGAAGCCCTTACGCTGTGACTAGACTACTTTAAAACGGCATCGCACATCTTATTACTGACTGAGGACTATGCACAATAGCGCATTGGATTTGAAAACCATGTGGGACCTCAAACTAAAACAAAATCTAATAAATACGCGGGACTCTGTGATAATCCATGAAGTGATAAACCATCAGTTGATGGCAAAAAATCAGTTGTCTAGAGTAAATGGCGCGGGTCTACACTGATCTCAGGAGAACGTAAATGATTTAAAGAACATAAAAAGTTAGTGATCTGCTTCAAAGAGGACAATTTTGTATAAAAAGGAATTCTTAAAGTTATTGTTTTGATATGTTTGCTTTTAATAATTCTTTCACATGTTATAAAGTAAATTCGCTTTATTCGAAACACCAACATCTACAGTATGCAAAACCCGTATTCGTACACCAAAAATTTTTGCAAAAAGCTGTGCCATATAATAAAACAAATGACTTTTTAATTTTCAATTAAACGGTTTATTAAAGAAAACAGAAAAATTTATTAATGAAACGAAATTAATTTTTGCTTTAGTTCATTTATTTTAATTTCAAAAACCTTTTCTATCTATTGTGCATTTCCATTGACGTGATTTTGTGTAATATTGCGTTTCCATTGACGTGATTTTGTCTAAAACACTTGATTTGCTCAAATCAACAGCGTTATGTATAACCAAAAGTTAGCGACTGTTTATAAACTGTAGTCAAATAGCTGCCAACTAGCAAATCGATTTGCCTTAGCAGCTTCTTGGCACAATGTTTATTCTTAAACGATTTGTAACTGACTGCTAACTTTAAGAAAATCAACTCTGAAAATGGATTGTGTCCCTACTAAATTACTTTTTTTTCCTTATATCACCCCTGATTTTGTCGTTTGAACATAAATTTATTTTCCCTCCATATTTTTTATTCACCATATTCTTTATTCACAAATTGACACTAAACAGCTGTTGCACAGAAGATGGCAAGTGTTTGACAACTCACTAACAAGTGTTTAGCAGTAAGTTGTTCGCAGATTGTTTGCTAGTTATAGTTAAACTCTATGCTAACTTCATGCTAATTTTTAGTTATACATAACGCTGCAAGTGTTTTGTTACTTGATTTTCCATACATTTTACATGCTACAAAAACCACTTAAATCACTTGATTTGTTTGAAATCATGTCGAAAATTTTTTTTTTCGAACTAATTTTGCCTTTGCAACACTGTGATGTGTCTAGGATATTCAAGTTCAACTCCGAGTTATCTATTCATATTGGATGTTTTTATCGAAAAAGTGACAAATACTTTTAAATGTTTGAAAGTAATAATGTTTTTTGTTAAAAAAAGAGTTTAAAAAATATAAGAAGAAAAATATATAAAAACAAAAATTAATTTAACAATAAAAACGATTTTTTACAAAAAATAACATAGTTTTTTTCTCTTTTACGCAAAAATATGTCAGTGTAACGTCACAAATTCGAATTTACAAAACACTTCAGCTCAATGGAAACACTTCGAAGTGTTTTTCTCAAATCTAGTTGATTTCAAGGCAGTGGAAACGCAGTATTAAATACTTGATTTGCTCAAATCAAGTGCTTTGCTACTTGATTTTCCATATATTTTTCATGCTACCAAAACCATTTAAATCACTTGATTTATTATAAATAATGTCGAAAATGTATTTTTTTAACTAATTTTGCCTTTGCAATACGGTGTTGTGTCTAGGATATTCAAGTTCAACTCCGTTCTACCTATTTATTTTGGATGGTTTTATCGAAAAAGTGAAAATTACTTGTAAAATTCTCAAGACAATAAATAATCTCTTTTGTTCAAAAAAAAAAAATAAAAAATGAGAAATATATAAAGACAAAAATTAATTTAACAATAAAAACAATTTTTTGCAATAAATAAAATAGTATTTTTTTCTTTTACGCAGAAAATGTCAGAGTTATGTTACAAATTCGAATTTCCAACACTTTAGTTCAATGGAAACACTTTAAAGTATTTTTCTCAAAACAAGTTGATTTCAAGTCAATGGAAACGCAGTATTAGAAAGAAAAAATATTTTACAAATGTATGCGGACGTCTTTAAAGAAAATAAGAAAAATTACATGCTAGCAGAATGTAAACCTGTACTTTCTGGACTTCTACGTCCTTCATCAGCATGCTTCGCATCTATCTACTATAGTTGTGTAATTGGAAACGTTAATTCATTTATAATATCCACAGTTCAAATCCCAATTTAATAAAAAATTTAATTATGAAAAAATTTTATTTTAATTTTTAATTTTTTTTTCCTGACCAGGATTCGAACAGTCGATTTTATAAATTAATGAAATTTTACTTTATTTTCGGCTTTTTGGTTCTTTTTAATTAATTTTCTAAACATTTTTAGAAAGAAAAATTATTTACAAATGTATGCGGACGTTTTTTTTTTAATTAATTTTCTAAACAAAAATTTTATTTTAATATTTAAAAAAAAAATAACTGAATTTAATATTTTTAAAAACAAAATTCATATTCGCTCACTTAAATAATATCTAAAATTATCCTTAAACTAGCTTTAATATTTGGTTGGATGACCTTTATCTTTATTTATACCTTTAAGACGTGATGGTACCGACCTTTTTTGTTAAAGTTTATGGATTTTGTTTTTTCATTCTGAAGATAAAGTGTTTTTTAGACCCTGTATGTTTCTAATTTCATAATACTTTAATCGATTTTTTTTTTAAATAGACCAGAGGATTTCAATTGGATTGATATCAGGAATCTGTGAAGGCGTTTTAAGATATTTTGAATAGTTATACAATAACCAAAGGCGAGCATTTAGTGTAATGTGTTTAGGGTCTTTGCAAATAAATGTTCCTGCACTGTGGCATAAATTTGTTTTTAGAATACTAATATATTTTATTGTAGTTCAAAATTCCATTTATAAAATACAGTTTTCAGATCCCCGCTGCCCTAAAACAACCCCAAACAATCAGGGAAGCACCAGTGGTGGTCCACCACTTTAGTGTTAAATTTACACTCATCCGAAAAAATAACTCTTTTCCAAAAGCCCATCCTCAAGTAATTCGTTTCTTCCTGTTAACTTTACTTTCAAATGATTTTCTGGCCGCAACTCGACTTCCGTTTTGTACCGTTTAAGATGCCACATTAATATTAAGATATTTAAAAAGACTTGCTTGAAGTTTTAAAGCACTAATTGTGATATCCTTGCATATGTCTCGCAAAAGAAATGATTGTGATATTCTGTCCTGTCAAAATCTATTTCAATATCGTCGTTTTTTTTTTTTTTATTCAAGTGTCCATTTTTTGTGTATTTCTGTATAATGTTATGTATTGTAGAAAGACTTCTTTTACTTATTTTTCTAAATTCTCTTAGAGATGTATCATCTTTTTATTAAAAAAAAAACTATTAAAAATTTCTCTATACAACTTTTTTTTGCTGTTATATGTAAAACAAAAATCAAATATAACTGTAAACTTCAACATAATTCATCAAGAAAACGTGATGCCACAGTGTAGAAATATGGATTTTGCTAACGCTGGGAATTGAAATCGCTATACCTATTTTCTTAATTTTATTGTAATAAACTTATTTTTTCTAATATGATAACTTTGCGAACATACAACTAAAAAAAGTTATTAAAATTTACTAAGGCCGTACACGAATATAGATTTTGCACACTGTAAAGTTTGCCACCGGAGATTGTTTTTTATTTGTAGTATTTTACAAAATTTGCATATTGTTTCTCTGTTAAATGACGTTTACTATAATCTGCACTTGTTACGTTCCAAAATGCATGCAATTACTCGGTAAATTCCAAAATTTCTCTTTTTCTTACAATATTTTCTGCAACTGCACAACTTGAAGTCTCGTTTAAATTAGAAAAATTTGTACGTAGCTAAAAGACACAGAAATTTTGCATGCTAAAAATCAAAATTTTTTGAATTTTCATCCATCATTGTCTGTGTAACATATCCTAATACATTTTCACAAATATTACCATAATGCTGGACGAAAATTTTGATCGTTGATGGACCGCTTTAAATATTACAAGCCAATTGAAATATTAATACAAATCATGTAAGCAAACCAAACATGACAATACAAGTAAATAACAACAAACACATATTGCACTTCGTCTCTACATTGTCTACATACTTCCTTACTTAACTTTTTAATTAGAATTTTTTTTTAAACACTTGTTTTTATTTTCGACTTTATAATTTTAATATTTTTTTTTAATATTTTTTTTTTTTTTGTTTTATTAAATATGATAATTATTAAAATGAAAATTTATTATTTATAATCGTTTTTATGTTAATTTACTTGTTAATTGCGCTTGATTACTTCAAATATAAATATTTTCTTATATTCTCGAAATAATTTCCAAAGTTTTGATATTAATTATAATTAATTTAAGCATCTTAAAAGAATATTAATTATTAAGACACACTTTGAGCTTTAAAATCAAATTAACACCTCTCGAATATATAATGATTAATTTGTTTGTTTGCCGGCTTTATAAATTAATAATAATTACATTTAAATGGTTGTCATAACAATTTAAGTCAACTAGAGTTTGTTTAGTGGTCAAAATTTTATCAAGTTTATTATGAGCGCCTTTATCTTTGTTTATTTTTTGTACTCACTCATGTTTTGAATAAATGTGTTTTTTGCATGTGTGTGGAAGCAACTTAAATGGTCATTTATTTTTTAAATACTGAGCAGATTTGAATGAGATAAAGACGGTGCACTGAAGCTCGACAATATCTACAAATATATGACAAACAGAAGAGAAAAAGGATCCCAAAGTTTTGTGTTTGCCTATTTATATATAAGAAAGATTATTAACTGAAAAAAGTTATTATTACGTCAACAGATTTGTTTCGCCAGTAAATTAAATACTGTTCATTTATTTTGGTGATGACCCTTATCACTGACTGTTTGTTGGTGTACTGTTAAAACCATGACCTGAAAATGCTGTTGTTTCATAAAAAGCGCTTGCTAAATTTATTTATATGTCAAGAGTATTTTATTTACTGGCGAAACAAATCTCATCTATATTAATTATAGATATTTTCAAGGTCTAATAACATTTAAAAAATTTTAACATTTGAGTTAAAAATTAACTTTTTATAACATTTCCAAAAAATGTATGCCCAAGTACTTAATTTTGGTGGTCTACCCAAAAGCCTCCCTTTACTCTAGATGGCCGATCGTTCGCAGCTCCACTAGAAACACTTTTCTTTTCCTTCATTGAGTTATCTTTAATGGTTCATGTGCAAAATAAATCGCTTTTAAACGACGTGCGGCCATAATAATGCAAGGAGTAAGAAAAGCGTCTAACTATTACTGTTATAAATTTAGATGCCTGTGACAGACAGTCAGGCTAATTGCATTGTACCTAAAAGAATATAGTTGCGTTTTAACCCTTTGGTTGCTTATAAGTATAGACCTATAAATATTTATATTTGAAGAAATCAGCATAATTGAAGTAAATTATTTGAAATATAAATTGTATAGTTCCAGGCGTCCAAACAGGATACTAACCAGTTTCCTTAAGGTTATTATTTTTTTTAAGATTTAAATTCATTTGCACGTCAAGGTTTACTCTCCCATTCATATTTTCATAGAAAACTCTTTTTGAATATAAAAATAAAATTACATATGTATCATCTTAAGGCGCCTAAAGTACCAGACTTATAAGCCGATGAGATAAAGTCAGAACTAATTACGTGCCAGGGTTAGCAAGATGTGATGAAGGATGTGGAGGTTCGGAAAATGCTGCATTTCATTCTGCTAGTGTCTAATTTTTCTTGTTTTCTTTGGAAAGCGTCCGCATACATTTATAAAAAAAATTTCTTTCTAACATATTTTTAGAAATTTAATTAAAAAGGAATCAAAGTCGAAAAAAGTAAATTTTAATTTAATAATTCCTTCCTACCATTAAATTTTTCTGTTCAAAACAAGCGTCGAAAATTGTAATTTTAAGTGTTGTTGTTCCATCAACTTTCGTTTATATTATGCTCGTTGTTATAGCGGACTAAGCACTACTGCTCCTTGTAAATTTCAACCGTCTGTCTAAACCTGTTCAACAGTTTGGCAAAATACATCAAAATATATCAAAATACATCAACTTTAGGGGCACTCATTAATTTCCAAATTCAGTTTTATACTTGCAGTTGCAGTGGATAAGATTCTTATTAAATTTTATTGCTATATTACAATGTCTAAGGATATAATGTTCATCAACGTAAAGTCATAACGTCCTTGTTTATGATACCAGAAAATGTATTTTATGTAAGAAAGAAGTTACTTTTTTTTAAACTGGCTTGCAAAAAAATGTTGGTAAGCATTGCGCGATATACTGTGGGTCCCAAACAACGGACCCATTTTCTAAAATTAGCCTTACTAACGATGTATAAAGCTATCGTGCGATTTATCACCTCTCGATTATTTCCTGTGGGCCACATAAAGTCTCTGGTTTATGATGATAAGTAGCAACAATCAAAGCTTTGGAGGACAACATTGTTCGTGTTATTCGGAAAATACGGTCAGCAGTACTTTAAAAAGTGACCTAAAATTGGACGCCAAGAATGCGCGTTAACTTTGGTTAACTTTGTCAAATGTTTTACTAAAGTCAAATGATATTAATGTGATGACCAATTGTGATACGTCGGATAACTCGCTTGAAACGTGTAGCAGATTTGTTGTTGTTCAGTATCATTTACGAAAACCATGCTGACCAGGAGTCATGGACACCATCCATGGGTAAGACAGTTTTCGAAAAACTTGAAAATCGCACTTAATTTTAGAATTCCTCTGTAGTTCTCAATGCTTGACGCATTTCCTAATTTAAGTAACGGAATAATAGTGAAGCAACTTTTTGTGAATAAAGTTTTGAGGGTCAATTTAAGAAAGTTTTTTTAATGTTGCGCCGTTAAAGTCAAATCGTTTTGTTATTTATATACAAAACTTAATGTAAAAACTGTTGGTAAAGATAGTAATATGAAATATAAAAAATCTATTTTTGGACTTTTAGTCTGCCTGTCTGTGTTCGCATCACGTAAAAACCACTGGATGGATCTGAAGAACATTTTGTGAGGAGATCTCTTTTAACCTAGATTCAAATATTGTAATTGTGTTTCGTAAAAATAAGTCATTTCATAGAGAAAATAGAGACACAAGTGTGAAAGCACCCAATTTTACCAGTGTAATGGTACTTAAACAGTTGTCTGCACATTTTATTTTTGTTTACAGACCTCTGGCATAAATACTTAAAAACACATTATTCTAAATTTGAATTTTAAGATATTTAGAAATGCATGGCAGACGAAGTCGTGGGCAGTGCCTGTTATCAATAAATTCATTTAATTCAGTAGCATTAAACTCTGTATCGGAAATTTTAGTTCTTATAAATATACCTAGGTAATAGTCATCATTTCTTACATATCTATCAATTAGCGGCAGTGATAAATTTTTTTGTTTTAAAGTATTAATTTACAATTAAATTGTTTCACATAGATAAATATGTTTAGAAAATTTTAACAAGAAGTAGCATATATCAGTTGTCAAGCAAATAATACACAAAATCTTAACTTTAGAAAAAAAGATCTATAAATCTTTAAAACTAAAGTCAAATTTTCGTTCTGGCATCACTGTGGACTATACTAACACACACATTAATACAAATATAAAATAAATTACTAGAAGAAGTTGCCAAATCTCTATATAATTTAACAATCTAAACGATTTAACTTGCCTATAAAAAGATTTCGCAGTTGGGATAATGTTGAGCTAAACGTCAAATAGAAAAGTTTGTAATATGTACCCGTGTAGTGTTATTTTTTAATGTTTTTGGTGACATTATTTATAAAAAGTCGAGTAAATAAACTTATATCATAAACATATATTAATAATTGGCATATTGAGCTTAGTAGAAGTCACACTTTTTTTCTTTAATATTTTCAAACCTCTACCATTGGAAAACCGTAGCTAGAAAAATTATGCAGACCCTGTAATCCGGGCAATTATTAAGCTTCAATGTTGATAATTTCGCACAAAATTACTTGTGAATTGTTTACATGTTTTGTGTAAGCAGAGTGGCGCAGTGGAAGCGTGCTGGGCCCATAACCCAGAGGTCCGAGGATCGAAACCTTGCTCTGCTATAGTTGAAAAACACTTTTTACATTATCAAATTTTATTTTAATGAAGTAACTTTAACATTGACTTCCAGTTTATAAACATCATTAATGTTTGAATGTAGTGCAACAACAACTCTCGAAAATCTCCGTCTGCTATAAAATTTTTCATACATAAACCAGGCCTTTTGTTAATGTTCAACATTATTAGTGGCTTTTCAATCACTGTACAGTCTCCTGCCGATGTTTTAAAATAAACATCAATATTTTTAATTTATTTACACCTAAAAATGCATCTAGCTGGATTTTCAATAAGTAGTTTTTTCAAATTAAATTAAATTTAATACATTTCAATTTAAATTTAGAAAAGTCTAGAACTAACAAAAATTGTTTATTGTTCTTGGGGGTTTTTTATTATTTATTTTATTTGTCTTACAGCAGTTTACTTGGAAAAGTCTGACCAAGGTTATTTTTTATTTAACGAACAAGCTATTAATTTTTTTTATTATTATTTTATTTTTATTATTATTTTTATTATTTACTGAACAGGTTTCCGAACGTTCTAGTCAACTAACATTCGTTTTGTAACAATAAATATTTCATTTAAGAAGTTTGCATTTATCTACAGTTTTTGACTTTAAGTATCAAATAATGCAATTCTTACATCAAGTCAATTACCATATTTTATATTGTTTACCAATATTAATTGATAGAAGGTGACAAGTATGTATGTTGCAAGCAAAAAGATAATTAGTTGACACTAAGCAATAAATCGATATTTATCATCGACTGAACTACGAAGTGGCGCAGCATAGGCGAATTCATTCTCATATTCGCTAGAAATATTACTATCGAAAATGTATACAGATATATATTTTTATGTATACAGATTTTTTTATGAATGGATTTTGGCAGTTATGATTAGTAGCAAAAAATGATAAATTATTTTTTGCTGCCACCTGTAGTTGATTTGCCTTGGTCGTCTTTTTGCGCAAATGTCGTTGCTCCGCTGCTGTCGAGAGTATTTCCCTTAGGTAAAAACTTTATTTATTTATTTATTTTTTATTATTATTATTTTTTTGCTTGGAACGTGTATCAACTTGATTTTAATTTTACGTTTAAGTCGTGGATCAACTTTACGCTCAAGTTAAAAAGCTGTACACAATTTTTTCAGTTGGTTCCTAAAAGAAGGTATCATGTTTATACAGCCTGCCTATATCACAATTGTCAGTTTGAAGGAATATTGACAAGCAGTACGTATTATTCATTTGAAATCAAAATCTCAAACGTTTAACTGCACTGTATTTTTTAAAGAAAATACAGTCACGTGATTGTCAATAATATCAAATAGATGTCCATCGATTTTAATAAAATATGAAGCATTTTATTCATCCATATATTTCCTAAAAAATAGCGGTATGTTTATCATTTTTTGACATTTTTGAACAAGTAACACAAGTATTTTTGTATAAAACTTTTCTTTAATCTGTTGCATTTTAAAAATAATTAATTTAAAATTTTATTCAAAATTAAAAAAGTAAACATACATATAAACAACAAATAATAAAAAGTAAATACAACAAAACAAATTTAACTAAAATAATAACAAATTAAATGTCAAATTTAAAAGCAAAATTAAATATTCAAGGAGCTGGTTAGAAATTTAATATCCGCATTATTTTAACAACAAGTTTTTTTAAATGATAAATTAAGTGATAAACTTAGAAACAGCTTAAAGTTAATAATATTTACTAAACACTTGCAAATTTAATATTGATTGAAGTGATTAGTGGATCTTAAAAATTGCTAATTATATGATTCAGTTAGTATTTCGAAAGTAAACAAATTTAAAACTTTACTAATGTTATGTGGAAATTCAATTTTTACGGACTTTGAACTAAGCTAAAGTTAAAAAAAACTTTAATCTTTAGGAACTGTTGTTTGAAGAAGTAAATGCTGCTATGGATGCGTCAAAAGCGATGTGAATTGGAGTATGTGTTTTATATTATTATTATACCCTTTACCACAGGTGGAAGGAAGGGTATATAAAAGTTTGTCATACCGTTTGTAATTTGTACAATACTCGTACTAGTCACAAAGCTTGTTCCTGCCAAGCAAAAATATGTTTTAAAAGGTTTATACTTTACAAAAATTAAAGGAAAAATTTAGAGGATTGTTTCAAAATTTTGATCCAAAAATTAGGGTATACCTAGTCAGCATTTGGAAGATTGTTTTAACAAAAATCACCAAAGTAAAACAAGACTATCCAAGATGACTTGAAACTGATTAATCAGTTGTGCGCCTAAAAATAGACTCGAATATAATTCCGACAAACGCAAAGAAAGCGACTTGTTTAAAAAACAAAAAGTACAAAAAGCAAATGCTTAAAATTCGACTGTTCTTAGAATTATTTTAGAGACATATTTAACGCAGCCTAACGATGAAAAAATGATTCAAACATTTTTTTTCTTTCATAAAAATATTTCAATTCTTAAAGAAAAAAGATATTTTAGAAATCGTTTTAAATGAATTTTTTTTAATTTAGAAAATAGAATTTTAAAAGAATTAGAAACAACGAACGTAATAAAAAATAAGCAAAATTTTATTTACGCCATGTTTGGCTTTGAGAAAAGAAAACAACAAATGTCCGTATAATATGATACGTAAAAAACTCGCATACGGCTGATCAAAAAATAATTTGAAAAAGTTTCGTATTTGATTAAAAGCACGATTGAAAACAGTATCGAAAATGAGTCAAAAACGCGAGTCATAAGCGACTCATTCAAAAGAGTCGCAGCTAGGGTACCATTTTCTCCCGACAAGGCAATCATTTTCGAATCTAAAACGAGCGCATAAACGATTATTTTAATCGTGTAGAAGAGTCAAAAAAGGCTTGAATATGATCAAATATGATATGATAAATCAAAAAAATGATAACTATGTATGTATGGCCATATATAAAGATATATATTTATATATGTATGTTCAAATATATTCATATGTTTTTTTTTTAATTGTTGTTATCGTGTGTTATTGCGTGTTTATTATTTATGCCGGTCGTCCAATTTTTACCACATTTGCGACTCGAAAAAAGTTTTGTCACACATGTGCCACATATATGTCTTATAAAGACTGAATTGGGTTTAGCCCAATTGAATATCACATAAGCATATGACAAATTTTGATGTCGGTGTAATAATAAAAGTTTAATTTATAACAGTAAATATGAAAAAAAAATTTAACAACAAATAACATACTTTAACTGTTAACTTATAACGGTAATTTCTTTTTGCCGTTAAACTTTTTGTGTTTAAAAAAAATTCAATACGTTAACTTTGTATAATTTAAACTAAAGTAAAATATTCTTTTTTTGTACACTTCACCACAAAAAGTGGAAAAAGTCATTCCGTGTGTAATTTTAGCAATATCCATTTTCGACCCCATAAAGTATATTTATTCTGACTTCTTATGCATAGCGAAGTCGACTGAGCGATGTCCGTCTGTCCGTCCATGTTAGTGTTGAAATCAAGTTTGCCTCGGAAAGAGGTGTCAATGACCTTTGAGGCAGTAGGCAAAACACCAAGTCATGTCATTTGGAACAATAAAGTAACTCCAATCAAAAAAATATTTATATGAGGCAATAGAGAATTAAAATATAAAAAAAATGGTCAAGTGAAAATATTGTCGCTCGCCCAAATTTTCCGAGTTACGGGAAGAGGTCTTTAAGGAAATGCTATTTTTTAAATGCTCAACCTATAAAGAGCCGATGTAATTTTTATGTAAAACTATATATATGCAGTACCAATTTTTTTTTTTATTTTTTTAATTCTCTGTCACCCCAATATTTGCTTTTTTGATTGGAGCTACTTCACTAAACTAGATTTACATAGATGGCGAAGAGTACATAAGATTCGGCATAGCCGAATACAGCACTCTTACTTGTTATTTTTGTGCTCGCAACTGTAGTCACATTATTCAAATTTACATATGGGCATTTCTCCAATATAAGGTGGTCGCTATGATGAATTCGCCGCTAACGCTAAATGTCAAACTCCATATACAAAAAATATGTATAATACTTTTCTATATGTATTACTTGTAATACTTCGCTATGGTAACCACAAACAGTTTTTAGCTCTACTGAAAAGTTCAAAAGTTTTAGTTTATACTCATTAATTGATCAAGTCGGAAATGTTTAAAACAGAACTTATACGCTCGTTCGACCTTGTGTTTGAATATTTCAAAATACGTAATGAAAAAGTATATTTTTTTTACATTATGTTAATTTGACATAAAAATATGTCAAAAAATATACTTTTATGGATATTGAATTTCTTGGCTGCTGTAAAGATTTCTGTGGAAGTGCCCATATGTATGCTCTAATAAAACGTTTAATCAATTAGTTTACTTTCGTTGAATAAACAATTTACTATACCCGTTAACCGGAAGAAATAATGTAATTGTTTAATACAATGTGTATATGTGTATACAAAGTATATTTATATTAAGTATATGCAAGTCAACACAAATACAAAATTTCATGTATTATGTCAAAAAACAGTTCAGAGACGGCAAAGTGGGTAACATTTTATAATTTTTCTAACTAAAAAATTAATATTAATTTTACATTATTATTATATAAAAAGTAAGAGAATGACCTTTTAACGACTATATTAATGTAAATTTAAACAAGAATTCAATAAAAGGATATTCAATGCAACTTGAGTTGGAAAAGTGTAATTTGAATATTTCGTTTACCATACCTGATAGAACATAATAAAAATGAAAATAAACACGTAAAAAACAAGAGAAATGTATAGTAAAAGAAAAATTAAAATAAATTTAAACAAATTTTGACACAAAACATGATAAACACGCACACCAATAAAACTATCAGCTGAACTCCTGCATGTACTTGTTATAGATATACTTTGTGTGTATATAAAGCATAAAATATGTTTGTTTGTTTCATGTTGGAAAGCTGTAGCTGCCTACATCTGTGGACCGATCTTCCTTAAAATATTCAGAGTTTGTTACTACCTTCTGAATGGTAAAATATCAATTTTAAAGTGGGCATGGCACTTCCTATACAAAGTAAATACTTATCCTGGTGTTATTTGGGAACTGTAATGGGCAAAATTTTGAAATTCTGTAGAAGTAACTTCCTTATTAATTATAATATTATATTTATAAATCATAAGATAACAAACGTTAAAGTGCTTTCTTTAATAATTTTAAATAGTCTATTTCTTATAAGATAACTTTCTGAATAGGTCTCAGGAGTTTTTTTTTTATTTAAAAATTATGATCCGAACCAAAAAAAACGTATCCGACTGTCGTTGTATGTTCTCAAGCACATGCGTTAACAGTTAAGTGAAACAAGTAATCAAATCAAAATTAATAGCAGAAGAAAAACCAATCCATCTTAGGAAATTTATTATGTCAGTAATATTCAGGATTAAATAATCTAATCTATCCTTAACCTGTTAACTGAATATGTCGTATATATGCGTCAATTTCAAAAGTTCATTTTTTATTTAATGTCGCATATGTGCGTCTGCGTCTTTGCTTGAAATTAATTCAGCACATTAAATCGAGCTTGCAAAGAAAAACTAATCAGTTAACAGGTTAAACTAGTCTTTTAATTAAAGGACATTAATCTTATCAACGAAAATCTTGTTTTAAGACAATATACTTAAAATAAAATTTATATTATAAAACCTGTAGTGCAATTCGCTACCCTTTTTTTTTAACGATAATCGGTTTGTTAAATTTACTTAACAACAAAATTGTCGATTTGTCTATTCAGTAACACTTTTAACGATATTCGACGTTGCTTAAAACAAGCTGATATATTTAGCAAGTTGCTCATCGTTAAGAAAGCGACTGTAATTTTTGCGTTGTTAAATCTGTCGAAAAAATAAACAACGTGCAACTTTGATATCTAAGAAATAAACACATGCATGGGCATCGCTTGAATTTAGATGTTTTCACTTTTCTCTCTTCTTTTTTTTTGTTCGTTTAATTCTTGACGGAGATGCCATTTAATTTCAACTTGTGTCTGTTATGCTATAAACATAATCATGTCCACCGACCATCGACTACAAGATGTCAAAAATAGAATACATGCGTGCTTATGAGAATAAATATTTAGCAGCTACACGACTACCGACTACACGGCTACTTTTGTAGCCCGTAGCCAACTTAGGCTAATTTCTATTTTTCTTGGCTACAAAAAACAGATTAGTGGTGCCAATACAATAAATGCATGAAATGGTGTTTTTAAAAACGCAATACATTAAATATCGCTATTAAAAACGCTAAAAACTTTTATAGTGGCACCATTGAAAAATAATAATCATCTGTTAATTTGTTTACATTTTTAATCAGTTTATTACTTTATCTCGAAGGGGGAACATCTGCGCGCGAGCAGATTTTTAAAAAAAAAAGTGAAGTTATAATTGAAGTCGCAACGCGCACAGTTTTTATTCAACAGGATTTTCCACTTCCTATACGAAGGTATAGGTTGATGTGCAGTTCCTGGAGAGACTAGTAATATCAAAATACTTGTGGGATACCCTGGCGCTGTGGTTATGTACCCCTGCCATTATTAAATTAAGATTTCAAAAAAAAAAAAATAATACATTTTTCATTTACTTTTTGTTTGTGAAATTTTCCTTTTAGTTCTTTTTTCATAAATTTCTAATTTGTTTCATTTATATTTATTTTTTGGGTTTTTTATTGAAATTGATAAGTATATAATAGTAATTTTTACTGTTTATATACATTTATTATATTGTTTAATGTAAATGTTTAGTTCAATTTACATGCAAATATGGACGTGGACACTTCATACACTGAAGTCTTTGTTTCCACTATTTTAGCAGTAGTACTTATAAAGTTAATTAAATTTTCTTGAGACATTTAAATTTTTTTTTACACAAATTCACTTAAAAAAATCAAGTTTGTTTTGTTTTGGTTAACTTAAATACATACATGTATGTCAAAACAGATGTTTTTTTTTGTAGTTAGTGGTCGATGGTCGTTAAAAGAATTAAGTAGCTGGCAACTTGGCTATTTTTGTAGCCAGCTACTTTTGTAGTCGGTAGTCGATGGTCGGTAGCCTTTGATTGTGTTTATAGCATTATCGTTCAGCTGAACTTAGTTAATCACTTAATCGTTATTGCAAACAACAGAAAATGTCGACAAATATAACTATAATCGTATTGTTTAAAGTTAGCGATTTCCACTACTGAATTCATTATTTTTTGCAATCATGACAATGAGTTCTATACTAAATAAATTTTTTTAACTCAATTACGCCACCAAGGACTTGCGGCCAATACAAAATTTAAGCATAATTCGTTTAGCTCCAATATCACAGTTAATTAATAAAATAAAAATTCTAGCAACAATGAGATAAAAACAACTTGGAATTAATTATAATAAAAAAAAAACATGAAAACTATTCATGATATAAAAATTTTCAATCTGAATAAGAATAATTACTTCAAACTAGATTCCAATAAAATGGATATTCCATTGTTGGTTATATTGTTGCTCAATATAATGTTAATTCAATTTTTATTTTAAAGCGCGTAAGACATTTAAAGAACCAGTTAAGTTTGCAAAAAGGATATTCATTATCTTAACCTATAATATCACGGAATCTTTTAGACTTGTTTTATAAATGCAGTCAGGAACTAAAATTTAATTGAAAAAAAAATCCTACAATAACAAGAAAGTAGAGCGGACGAACACATACATGCAAAGATCTTACTTTTGTTTCTCAAAAACAAAGAACATTATTACATTACATTTATATTTCTTGGGTAAAATTAAAAATAATCAGTTCCAGCGTTAAGCATTTTAGAATAAAACATTTTGTAGAAGAAAAAGTTCATCGAAAAATAAAAAAATTATAAGAAGAAATAAGCAAAATATATATTTAGAGAAGAAAAAAATGCCAAGAAACAGTAAACCAAAAAACTTTCCAATCGTCATGTTAACCACATCGTCAAAGACGTGAAAAACAATCCAAGAATAAGTGCCCAAAAATTTGATATAAATAATAACTATAACAAAGAAAGGTCCAGTTGGAATGTTCAGCATTATAACGATCACGAGCACATATGTGGTGAAAGGTATATAGGATTTGGCATAGCTTAATATAGAACTCTTACTTGTTATACCCTTCACCACAAAAAGTGGAAAATGAATATATCAATCGTTCAGATATAGTATCGAAAGAAGTGCTATTGAAAATCAGCATGATCGGTCCATGTCCTTCGAGGCAGCAGGCAAAACACCACGCCTACCTCTAATTTTTTCGAGTCATGTGGAACAATAAAGTAACTCCTATCAAAAAAAAATGTATAGGGCGATAGAAAATTAAAAAATAAGAAAGAAAACATCAAGTAAAAAAATTGGCGTGCCTTTATTTTCCGAGTTACGGGGCTTTAAAAATTTTAATTTTTTAAGGTATCATTTTAAAGTTTTTGAGGAGATCTTTAAGGAAATAGTAAAGTTTTTTAAAAATGCTTAACCCATTAAGAGCCGATGTCATATTTTTTTTTTAATTGTATATACATAAACACAGTGCCAAAATTTTTTTTAATTTTTAGTTCTCTGTCAAACTAAACTAGATTTACATAGATGGTGAAATCATGTGGTCTTCTATGGATAAAACACTAATTTTTAAGACACTTAGCAGCAACAAATTTTAGAAAAGAAGTGTGGAATTAAGCATTTTTGGCAGAATTACTTCCCAACTAGATTGCCAACTTAATGATTTTAACAAGGCATGAGAGTCGTATGATCTTATTTTTATGTAAACTCCATGACAATGATAAACTTGCCTACTGGATGAGCAAATATCAAACCTACTCACTAAAAGTCCGGTTGGTCAACTGGTCATTGCTAATTAGTTGCACATTCAAAAAATTCAATTTTAATCGTTACTTAATTTTTATGATAAAAGATACTACAGCTCTAAATTTTTCATATACAAATTAGGAAAGAGATGAGTTTTTTATTAAACTTGAAAAGCGTTAAATTGAAGCATATTTGGGAAAACAAATTCAAACAAACACCTAAAGTTGCAAGGAAATTTTCTTTTAGTAAAAAAAAACAATTTATTAAAAAATTGTGAAAATTATGGAAAAACAGGCTCTAGTCGACTAAAAATATTTTCTCATGCGGAAATCCAAAAACTCTTTACTGTAAAAGTTACCAATAGGATTTCGTTTGGAAAATAATTCATTTTGTTTACACCGTAAATTAAAACTTAAGTCTCTGAAAAATTCAAAAAAAAAAAATTAAGGAATGTGTGCTGTTTTTTTTTTAAACCAACTTCTTATCAAAGTATATTTATATTAAGTATATGCAAGTCAACACAAATACAAAATTTCATGTATTATGTCAAAAAACAGTTCAGAGACGGCAAAGTGGGTAACATTTTATAATTTTTCTAACTAAAAATTTAATATTAATTTTACTTAATTATTATAAAAAAAAAGTAAGAGAATGACCTTTTAACGACTATATTAATGTAAATTTAAACAAGAATTCAATAAAAGGATATTCAATGCAACTTGAGTTGGAAAAGTGTAATTTGAATATTTCGTTTACCATCCCTGATAGAACATAATAAAAATGAAAATAAACACGTAAAAAACAAGAGAAATGTATAGTAAAAGAAAAATTAAAATAAATTTAAACAAATTTTGACACAAAACATGATAAACACGCACACCAATAAAACTATCAGCTGAACTCCTGCATGTACTTGTTATAGATATACTTTGCTTCTTATATTATTAATTACAGGGTGCCCCCATACTATATATTTTTTTTTTTTTATTTCTTTATTTAAAATGCAATCTATCAGCTATTTGATAATAAGCAAGTTCGATGTAAAATAATCTAACATTGATAATTGTACTCTTTGAAGTACAACTATAAGTATGATATTAATCTTTTCAACTAATCATAATTAATACATATATTTTAACATTAAATAATAACTATTAACTATTATGTACAAATATTTACAGTTTTTACAATGACATTTGACATACAACTTTGACCTGTATACATTGGATTTTTAATTAACAATAATTTAGCTAATTAGGTAGTGAAGTAGTTAACTACGAAATGGAAGGTCTAAAATGTGGTGTCGTTTAAGTCTTTTTATTTCATTTGTATCATCAAGTAAGGATATTGCTAAGGGATTTACATGATTACTTAAACTGTTCAGATATCTTTCACTTTTTGAACTTATCACCTCTTTTATAGTTGGAATTTGGAGGTCGTTTTGTATGGCTTCATTTGTTATAAACCATGGGGCTTGAGAGATAAGTCGAAGTGTTTTTGATTGATAACGTTGTAAAATTTCGATATTGGCGTTACTCGCTGTACCCCAAAGTTGGATTCCATACGTCCATACGGGTTTTAAAATTGCTTTGTATAATTTGAGCTTGTTATCAAGATTAAGTTGGGATCGCACGCCCATTAGCCAGAAAAGTTTTCTGTTTTTTTAAAATTAATTGTTCTTTTTTAGCCTTTCCCATACTATATACAAACCTTTTACGTGTACTGTGAACTGTAAAGGTCACTTATTTAAAATTTAAAATGACTGCATATTACTATAGCTCCCAATAACAAAAAGTAATACAAAAATAAATATAAAAATTTAAGGTGTCCCCAAAAGTGACGATAAAGTACCTATATGGGCCTATCTTTTGAAACGTTATAGACAAACGCTTGAAATTTGGACAGAATGTCGATTACTATGAACGTTATAATAACAAGAACAAACTTTTAGTATTATAATTTAAAGGGTGTCCCAATAGTTAATGCAATTTTATATATATGGCCAAACTTTTTAACTGTTAAAGACAGAACGCTGAAACTTAAAAGGGACCTATAACGAGTTTATAATTTGAATTTAGAAATTAAACGGTGTTCCCATAATTAACGTAAATTGTTTTATATTGGCCTATCTTTTGAACCGTTAGATACAAATGTTTGAAAATTGGACAGAATGTCGATTGCTATGACTGTTATAGTAACAAGTATTAACATTTAAAATCATAAATTACAGAGTGCCCCAATAGTTCATTTAATTTGATGTATATTGCCATACTTTTGAATAGTTCTAGACAGACGCTTGAAATATACAACGAACCTGCATAGCTAATTCCGCTATAATAACAAGAATAAAATTTGGATTTGGAAATAAAACGGTATCCCAATTGTTGATGTAATTTGATGTATGTGGTCAAACTTTTAAACCGTTATAGACAGACAGCTAAAACTTATAAGTATAATTTGAGTTTAGAAATTTAAAGGTGTTCGCAAAATTAATGTTTTTGACCTATATGGGCTTTGAATCGTTATATACAAGCACTTGAAAATTAGACGCAATTTCCACTACTTTGTTTGGTATACTAAGAAGTATAAATTTTTTTAATTATAAATTAAAGGATTTTACAATAGTTGATGTAATCTGGTGTATATTGCCAAACTGTTGAACCGTTGAAATTTACAAAGAGAGTGGTTTCTAAGCCTACTACAACAGCAAGTATATAATTTGAATTTGCGAATTAAAGGGTGGCCATATAGCTGCTCTAATTTGATTTATATTTCCAAACTGTTGAACAAGTTTAAAGTTTGGAGAGGGAAAATAAGGATGTCCCAATAGTTAATACAATTTGATGTATGTATGTGGCCATACGAGGGCTGCTATATATATTTCTGGCCTGGCAACACTGAGTGCTGCCAAGTGCAATCTGACATTTCCATTGGAAAGTTTGTCATTTTTAAGCATAATCGTACTCAAAACGTTTTGACGTAGGACCATTATTTGTGTTGTTTACAGTGACTTGAAAAAATTAATATAGAAAAAAATGGAATTAATTCGTGAGCATTTTCGTGCCATTATTTTTCAAAACTTTCGACGTGGATTATCACGACAAGAGTGCATTGATGAACTTAAATCTTTGTATGGCGATGAAGCACATGTGATGGTGGCACTGTGAAAAATTGGTATAATGAATTTAATCGTGGCCGAAGCTCGCTCAAAGACGAATTCCGTGAAGGTCGTCCAAAAACGGCTGTTGTGCCAGAGAACATTGATGCCGTGCGTGAACTCATAATGCAAGATGGACATACGACATACCGAGAGAAAGAGACATCCTTGGACATTTCTTCCACCAGCATACATTCGATACTGCATGCACACCTGGCCGTAAAAAAGGTTTGTTCTCGTTGGATTCCGCACAATTTGAAAGTCGCTCAAAAAAAGGCTTGTGTCGATTGGTGCAAAGAAATGTAGCAAAAATACGGTGCATCAAATGCGGTGCATCAAAAGACGTTTATAAGATCGTCACAGGTGACGAATCATGGATCTATGCGTATGAGCCCGAAACGAAACAACAATCGACCGTGTGGGTCTTCAAAGACGAGCAAAAGCCTGTTTCTTCGGCAAAACTGGTCATGTGGCGACTGTTCCGCTTGAGCAACGTAGGACGGTCACTTCTGAGTGGTACACTACAATTTGTTTGCCTGAAGTCATCGGAGAAATTCGAAAAACCAACAAGAGAAGACGAATTATTGTTCACCATGACAATGCGAGCTCTCACACATCGGCTCAAACCAGAGCGTTTTTGACCGGCCAAAACGTCGAATTAATGGGTCATCCGCCGTACAGCCCTGACTTGGCACCTAATGACTTCCTCTTGTTTCCGCACATCAAGAAAAAAATGCGTGGCCAACGATTTTCGTCGCCAGAAGAAGCTGTTGAAGTGTTCAAAAACCATGTTTTAGAGGTGTCTCAATCGGAGTGGAAAAAGTGCTTCGACAACTGGTTTGAGCGCATGCAAAAGTGTATAAATCATGCTGGAGAATACTTTGAAAAACAATAAAACCATTTTTGGTTATAAATATTTGCATTTTCACTATTAGGCCAGAAATATATAGAGCAGCCCTCGTACTATTGAACCGTTATAGACCGACAAATGAAATCTTCTCTTTAAGTCGGTTTTTTTTGCAAGCATTATATGTATAAGCATTGCAACATAAGCTTACTGAATTGAACACTGTAATTAAAAAGTGGGATTGACTTTCAAATTATTTTTAGCACCTTGACAGAAGGTTAGGTGGGAACAATGAACTAAAGAAAATTAAGGCTTTAGTTCTTGCGTCAGCCTGATCGTGCAAGATCATAGATTGAGAACTTACAATTTTAAACTTAGTTGCTGAAAGGGAGAGCTAATCGAATATGAATCATACAACGCTCCACAGCTGCAGTTTCTTCTTAGGTGCACTCTATACTCCTTTCAGACCTGACGCCAACCCATTGAAAATATATTCATAATTTTTAGAATATATGATATCGTACAAATGCCGGTCTTTTTGATATGCCGGTTTGTTTGACATTAATCCAATAAAAGCGAAAATATTTAGATCAATGCTCCACGGTCTGAAAGGGTTAAGTCGATTGTGTCGACTGTTAATTGGACGAAGAACACGGTTACAATTTATACTGGGAACAGTTTAAATTCTGTAGGGAAACGAAGCGCAAAAAAATTTTGTAATCGAGCATGAGATTGACAGGCTCATAATTAGCCTTTAGAAATTCAGAAAAATCGGCATGGAAATTTATTTCAAATAGGAAAAAAATTATCTTTTTTTTAAACAAAATTAAGTTAAACGAACAGTTATTTGTTTGTTTTTTAGTAGTTAAATGTAAAATAAAAATATCAATTGCATTTTAATTATTTGTTTCAGAATTAATTTAATCAATAATTAAACAGAAAGTAGCGACTTTTTTTAGCTTTTAATTACGTCTGACAGGTTATAACAACAACAATTAATAAAAAAAAAATTATTTGATAATTTATACAATAATTCAAATTGCTTATTATCTTTTTAAATTAACATCAATGTATAAAATTATTATTAATTAACCTTTTTATAGATATTTATGTAGTTATTCCGGAATTGATTTTTATTTTCTTTTAAATTTAAAATGTCACTTTTAATATTTTTTGTCTTCTAAAGATAATTTTTGAATTTAATTTCTCACCCAAAGCACAACAGTATTAATAAGCAACTTGACTTTGTTAGAACAAAGATCAACTTAAACTGGCTACAATATTCTGTAATTCGTTTTTTTATTAAAAAGAACAAAATTTAAACTCAGAACAGCATAATAATAATAACAACAAAAATAATACAACTCAGATGCTGGAGCAGAGTTGGGAGATTAAAACGGAATTGAATTCAAAACAATAACATTTATTCATTCATTGATTCAAAGGGATGCATACATGCATTCAATATGGGCGAGCGAGAGTGTAAATGAGAGAGATAACAAATTTTTCAGTTGATAATTATTGATCGTTCGTTGTATTTGTTCTTTACAAAATAAAAGCTGCATTGAACTGATTAGGAGTGAGAGTAACTCGTTGAGGGCCCTTAACAAATTTTAATACAAAATAAGTTTACAAAATAATAGGAAATGTTCTTTTAAAATTTGGACGTGGTATGCTTCTAGTGTACCATACAAAAAGCTACCAAAGTTTATTAATTTCAACAGATAGATGTACATTCATATTTTTTACTTTTTGTCCTACAGTGAACTGCAACAACTCGTTAAACATTTAAATTATTCTCTTTTTTGCAATTTTAATGACTATTAAAGATGTCATCTTCTGATAACAAAGGGCATAAATAAAATTTACCCTACAGCTCTGATGTTTTTTTACAGCCATTTAATATATCAAATCGGCTGAGAACTATTTAACGAATATACGACTAAAGGATTAGAGAACAAAATATTAAAGTTGAGTTTTTTATAAATATTTTAATTTTATGATAAGTCTGATCTCATACAATAAGCTCAAGCCCCGATAATATTGGAAGTATTCCGGCCATGCGTTATCATAAACACACAAATACAAAATTTACGGCTGGCCAGCATGTCTGTTCATAAGAGACATCCAAACATGTATAAATTAATGTTGTTAAATAGACATCCGATTTTTTTTTTGTACAATCCATCGACTCGCATGCTAAATTTTTAAGCTGAAACTCCATAGAACGCGCTCTATGCGTACACGCTTTTACGCTTTTCATACTTTTTACGCTTTCTACACTTGTTAAATGTCAAGTTATACTATGTTTACACGGAGCCCAATATTCTTGCTTCGCTCTCTTTTCATGATTCACAGCTCAATCACGACCGAATCAACGTGCTTCGCCATATAAAATCTTGAGAGCGAAGCATTTTGTTTTGAGACGATTCAGCTTGAATCTACTTGCGAAGCATGAAAAATTTCTGTCTTCCCTAATTTTTATCGCAAGTTTATCTGCACTAGCTGTATATAAATGTAAACAAAAAAAGTAAACCAATATTAAAAGTGCTGTGTAAATGTGTGTTAATATAAAAACAAATAATTATATTATAATTTAAAATTTTATTAATTACAAACACTAAAATTGAAACGAAAAACAAAATTTTAGAACAGAAGTCAATGTGAAGCATGTAGTATGTGTCGTGGAAACGGCATGCTTCGCAATCATGATTCAGAGAGCGAAGCAAGTGCTTCACATTGCCGTGTAAACATGCTATTACATGCAACGCTTTTTATGTGCCAATTTTATTGTTTGATCAGCTGTAGTGTAAAATTTTATCTAAAGAAATAATTTTCGGAAAAATGGAAGGTGGAATTAAAATGTTTAAAGAATTTATAGTGTATATTGAGTTAATGCACATAATATTTTGTGTAACAAGGACCTATGAAAATCTTCAGAAGAAAAAGAAACTGTTTTTGCATTTTTACTAAAACTTTATAAAATAAATAAACACATTAGGGATGAAACTCAGTACGTAAAAGTAACCGATAGCAAAAACATTAGTTTTGTTGATGAAAGAGTTATTTTAAATTAGTAATATTAACGTATTTTTTCTGAATTTATTGTTCAACTTTACTAAAAAAAAACTTTAACAGACGCGTATAAAGCGTGTACGCATAGGTTTTGCTAGTCGGGGAATGGATTATCGTGATTCAACATTGCATACATTGCACCATCAGAAATGCTGATGTTTGTAATCATAATCAAACACATTAATTTATCGGGAAACGAATTATCGTAATTCTACTTTCCATACATTGCGCCATCAGAACTGCTAGAATAACATTTCTTTAGGCTATGACTCCACATATGCATTTAGGTTTGTAATCATAATTAAACACATTAGTTTACGTGGTCGTTTTCTAGAATGGATCTTTTTCTTAGCTCTACAAATATTTATCTAAGACAATCACCTGAATGTAATTTATTAAATTTTAAACTGTAATTAAATTATTTGTTTTTTTTTTCAAACCACTTTTAACATTGTTTTACTTTTTTGTTTACATTTATATTCAGCTAGTTCAGATAAACTTGCAATAAAAATTAGAGAAGACAGAAATTTGTTATGCTTTGCAAATTGATTTAAACTGAATCGTATCAAAACAACATGCCTCGCTTTCAAGATTTTATATGGCAAAGCAGGTTGAATGGCTCATGAAAGGGCTGTGAATCATAAATGAGAGAGGGAAGCAAGAATATTGGGCTTTGTGGACACATAGTATTAGGTGTAAACCTGTTGTGCAACTAAATTAGGTCATCAGTGATTAGGGGCTGCAGTGAACGTGGATATTCTATTTAAACTTTCCCCTAATGAAAGTGATAAACTTTAGACTTAAAAAGGAATTAAGTCCATTCTGGTCCTGAGAACTTCCCTCAAAAACGAAGAAGTTCTCTTATTACAATGATACGAAAGCCAAATAGATCCCTATTTGAAAGAAAAAATAAAAATAAGTACTAAATATTTGCTGTATTTTTGTATAAAACAATTTTTAGTTTTTATTGACTTTTTGTCTTATTTATTCAATGCAGTTCTCATTTAATCAATTTGGCTTCTGGTATAAGACTTTTAAATTTTTTACACAAAATTTGGGAAAAATCCACTGATGAGCTATATGAGCAGTAGTGAAATGGCCATATGGATATGCTTTTTCCACAGTAATACATTTCAATTTCTAGTTTTAAATAAAAAAGTATATCATGGAACATCATGAAATATTTTTATTTGAAGGAATCAAGCACGATTAAAGTAAATTAAAATCAAAAATATTACGGATAAATTTTCATATTAATTTACAAATGACTTAACTAATTTAGCACTCAAGTATTCCTTAGAGCAGGGCAATAATAAATAATTAAAACAATGTTGTTATTATTGTAAAGAAGTTAGTAGTTTCTAATAAATATAGTCAGACATTAAGAATGTCCATTTCGACCTGTGCTGAACAGAGGTTCTGATTACATCAACATATTATTTGGATGACTGCGACAGATGACTTCTAATTCACCCGAAAGTTGCCATTCCTTAGAAAAATCTTTAAGAACTTTACCTTTCCAAAGAAAGAAAGTACTTCAAAAATGCAAGAATATGATATTATATTCCATTAAGCCAATTTACTTTAAAGTATGACATATTTAATTTAAAGTATGCAATATTTCGGATATTTTATACAAACCAAATATCAATTCCTTTTTTAATAGACAGAGTAGCAGAAATTAGTTAAAATTGTTTCGAATACTTTTCCTTGTATACTAGTGTTATCAGTTCCGATTGGGGTAAAAGACTTGTAATTTTAGCGATTACCCCAGTCCATACAGCAAAGAAGATAAAAAAGGATAAGATAAAAAGACGTGTACAATTACAGCAGCATCATGGGATGTTAAAAACTCCCAAATTCACGAAGATTTAAGCGTGCCCCTGTTAAGAGCCTGGTACGCGATAAAATATGTCGACAAACTTGTAACACACCCTAAACCCACTCGCACGTAACGTCCCTTATTTTAGCGGCCATGCTTGGTGGAGAAGGAGGAATACCCTTACTGTCATCCGAGATCAAGACCATCTGTTTTGCAGATATAGCACCCATTGAAACATAACTGTGTTGTCTAGCGTTGGCTAGCTTCAAATAAGATTGTTATTTATATATACAAAAAAAATTTTAGATGCCGTTTTTTTGAAGCCGTATATATATTTATTTACGAATGCACATAAAAAGGAATTTGTCTGGTATAATAAAAATTATGTGTAAAAAACAAACATTGTAATCTTTCAACAGTTAATGCACAAAGCAGCAAATCTTAAAGTTTCTCCCGCATTTAATACATGACTCTCAATAATAGTTAATAAATTTAAGTTGTATTAGCCAGCACTAGCAGCGTCACTGTGTAATAGCGTCATAGTAAAAAGGTCATTTAATTAAACGCTTTTATACGTTACAAGCTGTGAGTCATTTTCGTATGACAAGTCTGGTGAGATGTTGACAATGTCAATAAACTTAAAGTCCAAGTTCACAATAAGCCGGGCATGGAAAATTTTAAGGTATTACTTTTACAGAAATAGTAATTTTTTGATGAGCATTTACATAATAGGATAACTATTAAAATAAAATGAATGTGATTTTTTTTTTTGCTTTTGGACTGGTTAAAAAATTATTATTGAAAAAATTGTTAAAAAAAATAATTTTGCTGAGGTAATTTAACCCTATTTTCAAAGAAAATTAATTACAAAAACCAAATTTACAAGTTAGAACTACAAGCCGCTTACTTTTTGGTCTCAATAAAGAAACCGTCGTGAGACAAAGTTTAAACATTACCATTTGTTTAGCTGCAACTCATGATAAAGAGATTTAATTATTTCAGTTATTAGGGTAGTCACAAACTAGCCGTCAAACCATTAACGAACAAAATAGTGCCATCAATACACAGATGTAAACATAAAAAATACCTCTTACAGCCAAACCCAAATTAGCGCGTAATTCTCATGTAGACATAAAATGTATGAAGCAAACCATAATAGCGCTGGGTCAAAGCTTATCAATCGGAAAATCCGATTTTGACAGTGAGTTCGAAGTGAAGTTGGCTGCTCGTTTGTTTGTCTTGTTTTGTTATTGTTGAAAAGTAATGACAATTTACTTATTTTCAAGGCAATCTAGCGGTTTTATCTCTTCTTTATTCTTATACAACGAATTTTTTTTATATAAAATGAGTTTACATTACTGTTCAAGACAAAAATTTGACGCTTTTATTTAAGGCCAGGATTCACTATTATACACAATCGTAGGATTTAATCACTCAACTATCTGACAGAATTCAGTCCTACTTTAAAAATCGTTTTAAAATAGCGTCGCCCGTGCAAAATATATATGGTTTAAATATTTTGTTATTATTTTCTCCTCATCTTAAAAAATCAACTCTGATCGCGTAGAGAAAAATATTGTATTATTACGTTTTCCCTTTTAGAACACAAGTACGGATTCTTTTGATTGCAAATACTACTGTGGTTTATTATAAATTTTTTTTGTATTCTTTACTTTGTGGCTTTTCCGGCTATACTCATTGATCCTACGGTCTTGTAATTCCTATGGTCTCGTATTTACTAAACATGCGTTATTATTAAAAACCCATCCATCCACTACTAGATGCCTTGTTTAGTAACCTCAACCAACCACAGACTCCTCCACTTCGCCTTTTTTTTTTTTTTTTTTTTTTTTTTTTTTTTTTATTAATAATAAAAGAAAACAATTACAATTTGATCGATTACGAGCCTCAGCGCCATAAGGCATTATTGAGGCGAGTTGGCAAATAAATGCATATAATACAAGTTTCAAATATTAAAATTAATAAAAAAAATATATACAATAGATATATTTGTACATGAGTATATAGAATTAATATAAAAATACATCTTTATGAATTGATTTGCATAATTATGAGAGAAGTTCTTCAAGATTATTTAAAAGGTAATTCTTCACTTGATTTTTGAACATAGATATTCGGTTTATCGATTTCAAAGCCAATGGTAAGTTATTAAATTCACGGGTACCCATATATTCTACTCGCTGCTTTGTCAACTCCAATCTGCATCTCGCAACAGCTAAATTACTGCTATTTCTCGTATTAAATACGTTTTGGTTCTGACGAAAATGTAATGTATGATGTCCGATGTTATGTAAACATCTGAAGACATACAACAAAATTTGTTTTTTGTAAAGAGCATGTATAGGCAAAGTTGATTTAAACTCAATTGAATACAACAAGTAGGTCGAAAACATAACAGGAAGATTAGATACTATTTTTAAAGCTTTATTTTGCAAACGCTGCAGGGATTTCAATTCCGTTGTCTTTTTCCAGCCATATAAAATAGCTAGGTAGTTAAAATGACTTTGTATCAAAGCATTATATAACATAAACTTGGTGGCGCGATTAAATTTGTTTTTAAATTTATACAAGAGTCCAATAGCATTTGATGTTTTTGACTTGAGACTTCGAATGTGCAGAGTCCAAGAGAGATTGTTTTGCAGCTGTATGCCCAAGTACTTCACAGAATCAACTTCGGTTATCTCTTTTCCATCAACATGGATACAAAAAACGTTGCTTTGCTGATTACATGGTGTAAAACGAATCATTTTTGTTTTATTTGCATTTAAGACAAGTTTATTTATTCTGGAAAATTCAACCAGAAGGGCCGCGTCTCGCTCCACATACGCTTTAACTACTTGTTCATGCCTGTATGGATAAAACAAGCAAATGTCGTCAGCATATAAGAAAAGTTTTCCATATAAACAAAGATTTTTAATATCATTGAGGTAAATTATAAATAATAAGGGACCCAAAACACTGCCTTGAGGAACTCCGCATTCAACAGAGTCAGTAGAACTTTTATGTGAGTTTATTTGTACAAATTGTTTGCGGTGCGCAATATAACTTTCAAAAAGTGCCAAATTTTGTCCAAGAATACCATAAAATTTCAGCTTTTGTAATAAAATATTGTGATCAATTAGGTCAAATGCTTTCGAGAAGTCGTAAAAAATACCAACTATCCCTTTTTGACCTTCATCAAGTCCTTTACATATATAGTTTACCACATTAACAACAGCCTCTTCTGTGTTACAGCCTTTCCTGAAGCCATATTGAAAATCATTAAACAAATTATTTTCTTGCATATAGTTCAATAGTTGATTGTATATAATCCTCTCAAATACATTGTTAATTACCGAAAGGACTGCTATTGGCCGAAACTTATCAGGAGTGAAGTTATTTATTTCCTTAGGAATTGGAATTACCTTGTGTATTTTCAATACATTAGGATATTGGCTTGTATTTACAATATTGTTAAAAATCTTGACCATAAATGGTGTCAGCTCATTAGCACATTTAAAAAAGAGTTTTGGAGATAAATTGTCATGACCAGCACTTTTACTTGGGGTTAAGTTAGATATAATATCAAATACTTCATTAAATGAAGTATGTAAAACTTGAAAGCTATAGTTGCTTTGGTTCAAAGTCCTTAAGGAGTTACATGAATCAGTGGAATTATGACTTATCTGTGATCTGATAGTCCTTATAGATTCAATAAAATATTTGTTTAAGAGCTCAGCCTTTTCAGAATCATTCAGGATTAAGTCGCCGTTAACATCCTTCACCTTTATTGATTGGCTTTGTGTTCGTCCTAGAGTATTATTTAAGAACTTCCAACTCTTTTTAGGATTCTCATTAAATTCACTTAGGTTTTCAATGTAGTAATTGTTCATTGATTCATTTAGAGCCTTTTTTATTACTTTACTTAACCTCTTTAATCTTTCCTGAATAGCAAAATCATGTGGTCTTTTCCTTCTAATTTTCAAAAGGCTGTTTTTATAACTTATTAGTTTTAGTAGGTTTGCATTTATCCAAGGAGCGACTTTCTGTTTGAGATTTACTTTTTTCACCTTTCTTATAGTGTAATTTTCAACACTATTTTGTAGGAATGACATCAGTGAGTGCGTATCTATTGTCGGATCGCCGGTTACTTCTAGAGTTTGGATATTTTCTTGTATATAAAGTTTTACGTCATCATAGTTACAAATTGATACAATTTCTTCTGTAAATTCCTTAGATTCCCTCTTTATTTTGATTCCACAGAATATAAGGTTGTGATCCGACAGTTTACATTCAATACTGTCTATTCTCAATTTATTGCTTATGTTACTATACACATGATCAATACAAGTTTGGCTTTCTGGTCTTGTTATCAGTGTATGGCAATTAGTAAAGTCATAATTAGTCACTAAGTTGATAAGTTCATCTGATAGAGCTACATTTAAGCAATCAATATTGGAATCACCTAATATAACACATGGATTGCGGCCATAACTTTGGAGTACATTTTCAAGCTGGATGTAAAACATATTTAATGAACATTTTTGTGATCTATAAAAGGACACAAGATGCAAACTTTTTCCATTTATTTTAACGTTATTTAGAGTTAAAGCAATGACATCACAGAAACTATTACTGCAGACAATGTCAATTTTGTAATCCAAATTATTAATCACGAAAATTGATGTACCTCCATAGCCATCACTGCGACAACAATGCACAGGAACATAACCAGCAATATCGTACAGTTGAACCAAATCTTTTCGAAACCATGTTTCCTGCACAGCAATAATATTGGGTAGTGACGAAAATTCAGTAACAAGAGTTTTAAATTTATTAAATTTAGCAATTGAAGAAATACTTCTCATATTAATTGACATTACATTGAGATATTCTGAATAGCTTACAGTATTTTGAAAAGAATCTATATTAAAAAAGTAGTGACTATTATCCATATTGAATTAGAAAAAAGAAATAGATAGCTGAAAATTAAATACTTTAAAGATTATGATGATAAATATACTTCTTCTTCATCAATAGCATTTTGAAATCTGCGGCCTGTTATCTTCTTTGTAGTAGCTTGCAATAAAAGTTCATCAACTTCAGCTTCAGATTTAATAATTTTTGGTCTAGATAGTTCACTTCTCTTTATGAAAACATTTCCCCGAACGCTGTACACAGCACGATAACCAACTTTTTTCAAAGACTTTGCATGATTTAGTAGAGTTAAAGTTTCTTTACTTAAGAAGTCATTAACAAAAATGTTTTTTGTACATTCATTTTCCTTTAATTTCGGTTTAATAGACATAAACGTTTCTTTGGAACGCTTAGAATTAAACTTGACAACGACCAACTGCTTTTCGTTCTTTTTTGATGCATTGTTTTTATTTTTAATAACATAAGCATCATCAATAGACTCAGGGAGTATAGATATGCCAGCATCATTGGACATTTTCAAAACTGCTTCAACAGGAGACACCTTATCAACCATTTCAATACCACTGATTAAACAATCATTTTTAACTTTTTCATTGTTTAAAATTTTTACGGAATTTTTAAGACTTTCCACCTCAGTTTTCAATATTTTGTTCTCCCTTTGCACTATTTCCAACTTCTTTTTGTTTTCTGCCATCCCTTTTAAAATGTCATCAAACTGCTTTGACATAAAGTTGATTGAATCATGTAGACTCGACAGCTGATCAAGTTTTCTTAATTCCGCTTTAATACCATTTAATTCTTCTTTGATGGTACCACTATTATCACAGATATGACAAACATACTCTTTATCTTTGTTGTTGATCAAGTATTCATATCTACGTTTGTCTAAGGTTGTACAAACAACATGATATAGATTTTTACACTTGTCGCACTCAATGCAATCTTCTTCTTCTTCATTCGCCATTAATTTGCATTGTACACAAATCTCATCAGAGCTTTTTATGCTGCGACGAATTTTACTCATTTTTACTAAATTCAATTGTTGTTTTATATAAAAAAAGCTTTTTTGTTTATTTTATCGTTGTAAATATTTAATTATTTAATAAGAAAAAAATTATTGTACAGAGCACTAAAACTTTGACAGTTACCAGCAAGTGATGCCAACACTTTCATCCATCCCCTTTATCTAATAGCCACAACACATGTCTGCCTGCCATACACTGTTGTTATGCTGTTACACTTCCCTGGGCTTATCGCTACCGTTGTTACTTTTTATTATAAAGGGCGTCCTGACAATTATCTCTTAAATTAAATTTAATTAGACGTCTCCAGTAAATTATCTGCCATAGCTTTACACAATAGTTGTCTTTTCCTTTCCGGGAGGTTTGTACTGTTGCTTCTTAATTTTTAATAGCATTATAACAATCATTACTATCCCTCGTAAGCATTTTCGAAGGTGGTCTCGAACTCACGATCTTTCTGTTTTACAGCAAGCACCTCTACCAACGCAGCCATTGAGGTTGCTCAGCTTTTGTTAGCTAATTGTGGTATTATTCTATACACACAGCATTAGTGGAAGTAACTTAATCACCACGCACATACGGATAACAACAACAGGGGTTGCCAGATCTTATTTTCGTAACCGTATTGAAAATACACATGATAGAGAATCCAGGCCCTTAGCGCTAAAGCTATGCATCAGATTGTTTTGCGTCTTACGCGCTAATTTAAGTTTGGCTGTTACTATCCTCATCTTGATTATGATTATAAAATGAATGCGAAGGACCTATAATTCTCTGTTTATATATTACAGCTGATACAATTTCAAAAATCGCTTACAATTCCTGCAAAGGAAAAATTATTTTAATTATTTAATAATAAGGAAAAGGAAAAATTATTTTAATCATTTAATAATAAACTCCACTTAAAAATTTAACATAAACTCTCGATTTTTCTCTTTTGCTTCCAATATGTAAACAAAAAATATTTTTTAAATCTTTACCCTTAATTATTACTAAAGACACTTACAAATTACGCTCAGTGTACGCTGTCTTTTTTTCCTTCTCTTAAAACAATTCGCTTCCTTGTTAATTTTTACACACAGGCTCATCTTTAAACGTTATTTTCCATTCAAATTATTTATTAAAAACTTGATTTCTTTGCTATTAATTTATCCAATTTTTATTGGTTTTGTGTTTTTATAAAAATCAACTTTGTTGTTTTAGTCGTTGTTTATAACAAAAGCCGGTTCTTAATTTTTTTGCGTTGTTTTTGTCCAAGGTTAGTTTTTTGCGGTTAAAACTATGCAATTTGTTGCTTTTATGTAAAAGACATGTCAACTTATCATCGTCACCATTATGAACATAAACAAAGTGAAAAGCAAAAGTTCATTAACCAAAAAAAAAAACATGATTTTTGAAGTCTTAAGTTGTGCTGTGTATCTGTTCTCATCAATTAAAGTCATTTTATTGTAGATTTTAGTTTTTTTTTTAATAACTTCTTTTCTAGGGAGCTACAATAAAAGTGAACATAAATATTAATTAAAATAAATGTTGTTGTTTTTATATTCTTAAATTGCACAAATTGAACTAAGTTTATTAATCAATTCTTGGAATCTTTGCTGAATTAAAGCGTTTAATGGCAAATCCTTCAAAAATATTCGGGCATAATGTACAGAATGCACAAAAAAAACTAGTGGAAAATCGTTAGAATTAAAAAATTAAAAAAATGCTCAACTTTAAAAATTGCAAGAAATTTATACTCTTTTTTACCAAACTCGGAATTAAGTGCTTATATTAAAAATACGGAAGTTATTTCATAATGTACCTTTCTAACAAGAATGCACGCTTATAAAAGAGTAACATGTTTTTTCTATTCTGTACGTAATAAACTTATCTTTATATTTGAAATTTGCTTATAAAAAATATTCAGGGAAGACATATATATTTTACTAGGTAGTGTCGTCCGCCCAGCTGATTTGACTTTTTATTTGCATTTATTACAAAAACAACACGGCTTTTTATTGCTACTTTAAAGTTAGAAATGTCAAAAGTTGCTATTTGTATGCGATTTTCAAGCAATTCTCTCTTGTTTCTTGACATTTCCACCGAACAAAGCAAAAAGCTATTTTTTTGCTCTACAACAAATACAACAGTGCTTTTTATTGCAGCTTTGTTCGTTGGAAACGTCAAAAATAGAAAAAGAAATAAAATAAATAAATAAAAAATTTGTTGTTAGTGTTCTTTGAAATTCGTAAACAAACAGAGTAAAATACAAACAACTTTTGACATTTCCAACTACAAACCAGCTGGGCGGACGACACTACCTAGCAAAATAAATATACCTTTTATTTTGTTTTTGCAATGTTGTATTTGTTGTAGAGCCGCTACTACCTAGTAAAATAAATGCACCTTGTATCCAGCCAACAATTAAATGAGCACTCCACAAAAAGTCTCTTACTGCCAGTTTCTCTAAAGGGCGGTTTACATGGTCACAAAAGTCTTAAGACATGTCAAATTTTTGTGCAGAATAGTACCTGTGGGATCGTCTAAACAAAATACGTAATGAATCTGCACAAATTAAGAGAAAATACGGATGAAAATTTGACAGTCCTATGATTTTTTGTTTTTTGGAAATTTTTAAAAGGCAAGTAAGAATCATTAGGTTAAGGACGCATTGTTCTTCAAACCGCTATTTTAGTTTTGGTGTGTTTTACCTACTACCTAGTAAAATAAATGCACCTTGTATCCAGCCAACAATTAAATGAGCACTCAACAAAAAGTCTCTTACTGCCAGTTTCTCTAAAGGCCAGGATTCACTATCATACACAATCGTACGATTTAATCACACAAACATCTGACAGAATTCTGTCCTACTTTAAAAATCGTTCCAAAATGGCGTCGTATGTGCCACACTATTATACAAAAAAGATGCAAAAACATATGGTTTTAATATTTTGTTGTTTTTTCTCCTCATCATCTTAAAAAAATCAACCCTGATCGCATAGAGAAAAATATTTTATGAATTATTTCAAAAGATTATAAAATCGTACAGATCTGTCAAAAACTCTGTCACACACATACAATTTTAATTCAAACTATCATACTTTTTGAACACACATGAAATTTTTGACAGATCGTACGACTGAGTATGATAGTGAATCCTGGCCTTAAAGGGCGGTTTACATGGTCACAAAAGTCTTAAGACATGCCAAATTTTTGTGCAGAATAGTACCTGTGGGATCGTCTAAACAAAATACGTAATAAATCTGCACAAATTAAGAGAAAATACGGATGAAAATTTGACAGTCGTATGATTCTTTGTTTTTTGGAAATTTTTAAAAGACAAGTAAGAATCATTAGGTTAAGGACGCATTGTTCTTCAAACCGCTATTTTAGTTTTGGTGTGTTTTACCCATTCCAATTATGTAAACGCAAAAATAATCTGTTGTAAGATTTTTATTCTCAGTTTTAAAATACAGATGGAATTTTATAATATTTTCTCTTGGATTTTACTTACGTAAAGTCGTACCGTCTAAACCCCCCTTAAATGCGAACGAACATTTCATTCGCATAGTTATATTAAAAATAAATTTTTATATTTTGTTTTTGTTTTTAATACAAGTATGCGAAAGAAACGTTCGTTCGCATTTAGTGAAATCCGCAGTTAAAAAACAAACCAGCTTTTGCTGGGCATACCTTAAAATAGCTCACGCCGTGACTTCTCTATGACACTCAAATATGTATATCTTCGGTGCTATCTTTATTATGACCTAAATATGATTCTCAATAATAAGAAAAAGAATATTTTCTGAAATAAATTAAGGACTCTTTAAGATGAACAAGCTTAGAAGAAAATCGCCCTCTTTTCTGGAGGTTTTCGAATGGTAAATGATTGTTTTTTGTACTTATGAGCATAAAATCTCCAAGAAATAAGTACAATTTTCAAACAAATATATGGGGCGATAGATAATTAAACAAGTAAGAGTGTTATATTCGACTATGCCGAATCTTATATACCCTTCACCATCTATTTAAATCTAGTTTAGTGAAGTAACTCCAATCAAAAAAGCAAATATTGACAGAGAGCATTTTTTTTAACAATTTTAGCATTTCCTTAAAAATATCTTCAAAGGCTTTAAAATGAAAATTTCAGAGGACCGTAACTCGGAAAATATAGGCGACCGCCATTTTTTCACTTAATGTTTTTTTCTTCTTTTTAATTCTCTATCGCTTCATATATTTATTTTTTTGATTGGTGCAACTTCATTGTTTTGCCCGCTGCCTCGAAGGACATGTCTGATCGATTGGCGTATTTACCTTTCTGATCTAGTGCCTCGGTGGTCGGACAGACGGACTTCGCTTAATCGAGTTCGATATGCATAAGAAGTCAGAATATATAATATACTTTATGGGTTCGGAAATGGATATTGTAGAAATTCAGTGTTGCCAAAACTATTGAACCCATTCACCCTAATTATTACTTAAAAAAACGCTAGAAACCGCTAACTAGTCGAAAAAATACGCTGACATAAACCGCTAAAAAGTTTCTTGAACAACTTATTTTTATACCCTTCACCGAGGCAAACTTGGTTTCACAAAAAAATAAATAAATATGTCAATAAATCCGATATAGTGTCGAGAGAGGTGCAATTGAAAATCAGCATGATCGGTTCATAGAGAATTAAAAAGTAAGATAGAAATATTGCCTGAAAAAATTGGCGCTCACCCATATTTTCCGAGTTACGGAGCTCTAAAATTTTAAAATTTTTTGAAATATCAATAAGGATATCATTTGAAGCTTTTGAAGAGATCTTTAAGGGAATACTAAAAATTTTTAAAAATGCTCAATCCATTAAGAGCCGATGACATTTTTATACAAAATATTATATATGCAGTACCATTTTTTTTATTTTTTGATTCTCCGTCACCCCAATATTTGTTTTTTTTTTTTATTGGTTCACTAAACTAAATTTATATGGTGAAGAGTTTATAAGATTCGGCATAGCCGAAAATAGCACTCGTACTTGTTTAATACTGTTTTTGAATACTAACTGTCGTATTCACAAAATAAACTTCTATTATTTTTTATGAATATGGCAATAATTGTTCATCTCTAGTTAAGATTTTGATTAAGGTTCCGATTAAGTTTACAAATTTTTTCGGAACCTGGTAATCGTAGCAGTATTTGTTATGCCGACGGAGAACATATCTTAAACAACAAAGTAATTATAAAGAGGCAAATAAAAAAATTGAGGAACTGACGGAATAGCATCAACCATATTGGTTTGCAATCGATTTCTGAGCTTTGATTTAGCTCTATTAAGTTGACTAAAAACTTGTTTTTTCTAAAATGTCCCAATCTCTTGGTAATCTGAAATGACAGTTTCCATTACTTAAAAAAAAGTTATTATTAGCCCAATTAAAATATATTTCGTTATTTACCTTTTGATTAATTGTTTTAACAGTTAAAAAAACAAAGCAGAGACGGATAATCTATATATTTTTATAAAAGGTTACAAATACATAGTGTAGCTTACTTTGTAACTACAAAACTTATTGTAGCTTAAAAAACGCTAAAAACCCGTCAAATAAAATTTTCCCAGCTGAGAAAACTACTTAGCTGTTTTTTTCTAACTTCCCGCTCTTAATAGCAAAAAACCACTAGATCTAGCGGGAAAACCGCCGTTTTGCCAACACTGTAGAAATTAGAAACGGAATGACAACCTTAGTTATACACTTTTTCCACTTTTTGTGGTAACAATTTTATTAATATTTAGTAGTTTCAGCATTAATTATTTTGTACCAAAAATTACTTAAACTCACAATTTGCATAACCTAAAAGTCACTTTAACACACAACAATGAAACACATGAAAGGGTATATGAACCTTTACCACAGGGAAGTATATACTTTTGTCATTTTATTTGTAATTTCTACAGAATTCATTTCCGACTACATATATATATTCTTGATCCTTCTACACATGTCTGTCTGTCCGTTCGTCTGTCTGCAACAGAAAATTTATGGCCACCATTCTCTTAGGTGATATTGAAATTTGGCAACACGGTCGGTCCATAAAAAGATTTTCCTCCCGTGTTCAGATTTAATTATGCTTTTTTTGGTTGGTTAGTGTTGCTTTTTGCTCTGTTGTATTTAAAACCAAAATTTCGGAAAAGAAAACCTTTACTTTTACATTTTCACCGAAAATATTAATTTTTACTAAAAAGTTGTGTCTGAAATAAAAAGTTTAAAATTTTGCAAAAAAAAAACAACTTTAAATTATCAAATTATTGGAGTTTAATTAAACGATTGAAATTTCACCAAAATATTTATTTTCACGAAAATTTCGCCAAAAATTTTAATTTTTCCAAGAAAATCTACTTGCAATTAAAAATTTCATTCAAAACCGAAAGTATACAAAAAATAGCTAAAAGCTATCTAAAATTAAAAAAAAAAACCATTTTTGAAGAAAAATACACCTACACGATTAAATAATTTTTTTATACATTTTTCATACCGTTTGTAATTTCTAAAATATTCACTTTTACATAGGAAGTCGATTTAGCGACGTTTTTCTGTTCGTAATCAGGTTAAAAACAATTTTGCCACGTCCCCAGATAAGCTACAGAAAAATTTAGTTAAGGCACATTTCATTTTTTAGGGAATTGACGTACATTTAATGAAAAATGCAGATCGTCTAATTTTAAAACTACATATAAAAAATTTACTACTCGTAAGAATCACTAAGATTATTTTGGAACTTTTTGGTTTGTATGAGGTTTCTCAAAATATTGCTTAACACTATCCTATTCAATAAAGATTTAAATTAATCAAAAATTCGGCACATCCGAATAAAGAACTTTTACTTGTTGTACCCTTCACCACAAAACGTTTGAAAAGGGTGTATCAAAATTTTGCTCAGTTTGTGATTTCTACAATATCCATTTCTGAGTTCTTATGCATAGCGAAGTCGATTGAGGGATCCGTCCATGTTAGTGCTAAAATCAAGTTTTCCAAGGCCCTTAATCAGCTAGAGAAAATTTAAATACGCAATTCGATCAGACATTGTGTCGAAAGAGGTGATATTGAAAATCAACAAGATGGGTCCATTTCCTCGGAGGCAGCGGGCAAAATGAGTAGAACAATAAAGTAAGTAAGTAAGAGAATTAAAAAATAAAAAAAAAAAAATATCAAGTGAAAAAATTTAAGTTTTCAGAGAAAAGTACGATTTTTTAAAGTATTAAACGCTTTTGAAGGGATCTTTAAGGAAATACTAAATTTTTCAAAATGCTTAACCCATTAAGAACCGATGACATTTTTATGTATATATATTAGAGTTCGTTTGGCAACCAGGTCACCTGATTTGTTTTTCGGTTATAATCATTTTTTTAAGTGTTTTACCTAAATAAAAATAATGGCGGGCTTTTTTTTTTGGGAAAATTTTCACTCCTTGGGGTGGTTCAACCCACCTTAAAAAGCGTATTTTAAGCTCGTTTTTCTGCAGAGCAAAAACGCTTAAATATAAGTCAAATCTAATTTCACCAGCCGAATCTTCAGCAAAAATTGTTACAATGAACTTTTTTTGAATCCTTAAAAAGTTCCAAAAACCTACAACAGAGGGCGCAAATGTCATTTAAAAAATATAGGTTTTCTTAAGCATGCATGATGAAAAGGCATTTTAAACTTAGCAAAATGGTATTAATATTTTATTTTTATCACAACCCCTTAAAAAGTTATATGCCTTTTAACATTTTTTGTTAAGGCTAAATAATAAGTTTATAAAAAAATCTTAAAATTATATACTTTTTTTTTATCAATTATTTGTTTTTTGTTATGAAATAATTTTGAAGTCTCATAACTTTTTAACAGGTTGTGATAAAAATAATACATTGGTACCGTTTTGCTAGTTTAAAATGGCTCTTCATCGTGCATGTTTAAAAAAACCTAAAAAAAATTTATGTTAATGACATTTGCGCCCTCTGTTGAGGGTTTTTGAACTGTTTTGAGGATTCAAAAAAACATTTATTGTAATAAATTTTGCTACAGAATCGGTTGCTGAAATCAGATTTGACATATATTAAACCGTTTTTGTTCTGCAGAAAAACGAGATCAAATTCCGCGTTTTTGGGTGCGTTGAATCACCCCAAGGAGTGAAAATTTTCCCAAAAAAAGATCGCCATAATTTTTATATGCCCAAAAACTTTCAAAAAAATGATGATAAAATTTACTCTAAAAATTTACTCTAATATATATATATTTATCTATCGTCAAACAGTTTTGATTGCAATGAATATCGAAAACTAAAAAAAGGGCAAGAAACTTTGGGCTGTAATTTGGCCACAATTGTTTTTATCGAATGCTACGTTGTATTAAAATAAAATATCTTAAAATTTTTAGAAGCATTTGTGATTGGACTTACTAATAATTCTTGCGAAAAAAACCGACTTTAAAACAGATTTCATCTGTCTGCCTATAACAGCTCAAGTGTATGGACACATAAATTAGATTACTTTAACTATTGGGACACCCTTATATCTCCAAACTTTATGTTTTTTCAACTGTTCAATAGTTTAGCAATTAACATCAAATTGCAGCAACTATAGGGTCACTCTTTAATTTCCAAATTCATATTACATACTTGCTGTTGTAGTAGATTTAGCAATCAGGTTCTGTGTAAATTTCAACCGTCTGTCTGTAGCGGTTCAACAGTTTGCCCACATACATCAGATTATATCAACTATTTAATTTATAATATAACATTTTTATACTTCTTATTATACCAAATAAAGTAGTGGTCATTCTGTCTAAAATTAAGGTGTTTGTATACAACGATTCAAAAAATACGGACATATAGAACAATTTACATTAATTTTAGGAACACCCTTTACTTTCTAAATTCAGATTATAAGCTTCTTGTTATTGCGGACTTAGCAAAACATGTCCCTTGTAAATTTCAGCTGTCTGTCTGTAATGGTTCAAAAGTCCGACCCCATACACCATATTATATCAAATATTATGACACCCGTTTATTTCCTAATCCAAATTTTATACTTGTTGTTATAGAGGAGTTAGTGATACAGGTTCTTTGTAAATTTCAATCTGTATAAAACTATTTAAAAGAATGGCCATACCAAATTAAATGAACTATTGGTGCACCCTTTTATTTATAATTTTAAATATTATCAGCTGTTACTATAACGGCCATAGCAATCTACAGTATTTATGGGACACTCCTTAAATTCTAAATTCCAATTATAAGCTCGTTGATATAGCGGACTTAGAAATACAGGTCCCTTTTAAGTTTCAGCGTTCTGTCTTTAACGGTTCAAAAGTACGGCTACACACTTGAAATTACATCAACTATTGGAACACCCTTTAACTTCCAAATCCATATTTTATACTTGTTGCGGACTTACCAATACAGGTTCGTTGTAAATACCAAGCGTCTGTCTATAACTGTCAAAAAGTATGGCAATATACATCAAATTAAATGAGCTATTGGCGCACCCTTTAACTTATAATTCTTAATATTAATACTTGTTACTATAACGTCCATAGCAATCAACATTCTGTCCAATTTGCAAGTGTTTGTCTATAACGGTTCAAAAGATAGGCTCATATAAGTAAATCTTCATCAATTATGGAACACCCTTTAGATTTTAAATTCAAATTATAAACTCGTTGATATAGCGGATTTGGCAACACAGGTCTCTTTTAAGTTTCAGCGTTCTGTCTATAAGTTTGGTCACATACACAAAATTACATTATCTATTAGAACACCCTTTAACTTCCAAATCGAAATTTTATACTTGCTGGTATAGAGGACTTAGCAATACAGGTTCGTTGTAAATTTCAAGCGTCTGTCTACAACTGTTCAAAAGTATGGCCATATACATCATATTAATGAACTATTAGCGCACCCTTTAAGTTATAATTTGTAATATTAATACTTGTTATTATAACGGCCATAGGAATCGACATTCTATCCAATTTGCAAGCGTTTGTCTATATTTACATCAATTATGGGGGCACCCTTTAATTTTTAGATTTATTTTTGTACAACTTTTTCTTATTGATGGCTATAGTAAGAAGCAATCATTTTAAATTTTACAGAATCGCCTTTTACAGTTCATAATACACGTAAAAAATATGTATGTTGTATGGGGACACCCTTTAATTCTGTAAGCATAATCTATCATATTACCAAAAATTTTAAAAATCGGGTCAGAAATGACTGAGTTCTGGAGGCACAAATATAAAAAAAGCAACATTCAGCCGAATTGTATAACCTCCTTCTTTTTTTGAAGTCGGTTAAAAAGGATAAAAACATTTTTAAATTTTTATTTAGTGTCAACTAGATATACAGAAATATATACGAATTACATATATTAATACCACGTGGTTGAGTCTACTAAAATTATAAAGGTTAATTATAATTTTTTATTTTCTTTAAGGCGTTAAAAGTAACTATGCATATTAAAAATAATCTTATTTTTTTTTTGTCAAAAACATTCATAAGTTTTGCGTGCAGTAGTTTTGTTTTGAAAAGCTGTATAAAAAATTAAGTTTAAAACAGTGATGCAAGCTTTGGTATAAAGCCTAACTAATGAGATGTTATTTAAGTTTTAAAAGTAACACCATTAAAAATTTTTTAATGAAGAATATTTTGCAAAAATCGTTTAAAGTTATGGTTATATTACAAAAAAGACACTAAAAAATTAAGAAATAAAACTAAAGAGTGCTTGCCCAATCTTGGATACTCGTCAATCAAGTAACTCCAATCAAAAACTAAAATCTATCGTTTCCTTTTTCTGCTCGCATCTGACTCTCACTTAAGTTTAATTCGAAACTTAATTTTATTTGCAAAAGGTAAGTATTTAAAAAATGGAATTAAAATTATTAAGTTTATTAAAACAGATATTTATTTTGCATTATACGAGGGCTGCTCTATATATTTATGGCCTAATAGTGAAAATGCGAATATTTATAATCAAAAATGGTTTTATTGTTTTTCAAAGTATTCTCCAGCATGATTTATACACTTTTGCATACGCTCAAACCAGTTGTCGAAACACTTTTTCCACTCCGATTGAGACACCTCTAAAACATGGTTTTTGAACACTTCAACAGCTTCTTCTGGCGACGAAAATCGTTGACCACGCATTTTTTTCTTGATGTGCGGAAACAAGAAGAAGTCATTAGGTGCCAAGTCAGGGCTGTACGGCGGATGACCCATTAATTCGACGTTTTGGCCGGTCAAAAACGCTCTCATGGTGAACAATGATTCGTCTTCTCTTGTTGGTTTTTCGAATTTCTCCGATGACTTCAGGCAAACAAATTGTAGTGTACCACTCAGAAGTGACCGTCCTACGTTGCTCAAGCGGAACAGTCGCCACATGACCAGTTTTGCCGAAGAAACAGGCGACCATTTGCTTCGAAGTGGTTCTTCCACGAACAACTTTCGTTGGATTTTGTTCGTCTTTGAAGACCCACACGGTCGATTGTTGTTTCATTTCGGGCTCATACGCATAGATCCATGATTCGTCACCTGTGACGATCTTATAAACGTCTTTTGCAGCACCGCAATCGTTATTTTGCAACATTTCTGTGCACTAATCGAAACGAGCCTGTTTTTGAGCGACTTTCAAATTGTGCGGGATCCAACTAGAACAAACTTTTTTTACGGCCAGATGTTCATGCAGTATCGAATGTATGCTGGTGGAAGAAATGTCCAAGGATGTCTCTATCTCTCGGTATGTCGCATGTCGATCTTGCATTATGAGTTCACGCACGGCATCAACGTTCTGTGGCACAACAGCCGTTTTTTGACGACCTTTACGAAATTCGTCTTTGAGCGAGCTTCGGCCACGATTAAATTCATTATATCAATTTTTCACAGTGCTATGTGATGGTGCATTATCGCCATACAAAGATTTAAATTCGTCAATGTACTCTTGTCGTGATAATCCACGTCGAAAGTTGTGAAAAATGATGGCACGAAAATGTTCACGAGTTAATTCCATTTTTTTTCTATATTAATTTTTTCAAGTCACTGTAAACAACACAAATAATGGTCGTACGTCAAAACGTTTTGAGTACGATTATGCTTAAAAATGAGAAACTTTCCAATGGAAATGTCAGATTGCACTTGGCAGCACTCAGTGTTGCCAGGCCAGAAATATATATAGCAGCCCCCGTAATTTCAGTTTTCTAATAATAAAAATTATATTCTAATAAGATAAACTACACTTGTGATACACAAAATATCCTAACCCTGTAAAACCTGTAATGCACAACAGGGTGACAAAAGTAAACCATGAAATAAATTTTACAAACATCTGTGTCGCAGTAAATTCAGTCAGCTGCTTTTATTTACATTTTTTCTTTTGTTTTTATTTTGTGTTTGTGTAGTAATTTTATTTTTGGGATTTTGTTTTGATAACTTATTTCAGTCCATACGTGTTTATGAAAATAAAAATGACTAAAAATACTACACACTCTTCAATAAATTGTTATTTTTAGAACTTCGCAAAAAATTCAAATAAGGAAGGAAAAAGATATTTTTTATTCATAGAATTTTATTAAAAGAAGCAAATAAAATAAAAATTGATGGAGAAAAAGGCTTTTTACGGACAGACTTAGGTAGCTGTATGCATACAGCTGTTTTGTGCTTTTTTTGTTGACATCTTTTATATCTTTTGTTTGATTTTATTTTATTTTTTTTCTTCTTCAGTTATTTTTTCAATTTTTAAGTTTTGCATAGTTTAGCAGTCAATCTGGTTTGTAGGGTGAACCTTGATAAGTTAAATAAAAGTGAAATTTGTGTCTTTTTTTCTGTTTTTTGTTGAATATACGTATATTTGATTTATATACATATGTATTTTTTATATAAAAGTTTTTTATGCTTACATATTTTCATTAAGTGAAAGAACAACAAGAATAAGAAAAAAAAGAAGAAATTAACTGTAAAGAAATTAAGTTTTTTTTAAAGGCATAAAAACTAATCAGATTAGTCCAAAAATAGAGTTGGAAAAAATCAAAGATCCAGCAAAATCTTATTAGAATATGGAATGTACGGAAGTAAACGAAAATGATGTCAACATTGCGTCTAAGAAACCAAAATTTTGTGATGATAGTGGTGTATCAGAAATAGACGAAAGTATTAATATTTTATACGAGGAGGAAAATGCAGCGAATGATATTGTTGAAAAATTAGAGGAATCGTTGTGGTGGACCGTACCAGATCTAGCTTTCTTTAAAATCCTCTCTTCCCTTTCTGTAAGCGATGTTGCCAGTGTTTCGGCCACTTGTCGTCGTTGGTATGAAATGGCCAATGATGACATAACGTGGAAACATCGTTTTCAAAAACATTTTCGTACCAATCCAGACATTACCTTGAGGCCAGGTTCGTTGGACTTATATTTTTTCCGTAATACCTATGTCAAGGTTATTCGTCTTTTATGCATGTACATCAACAGGTGCTTCTAGTTGGAAAAGTGAATATGTAAGGTTGACGTCACGCATTCCATTTATCCAATCCCAGTGTCTCAATGGCCATGCACATCAAGTATTACATGTTAGTTTTTCTCATAACGGTGAAATGTTTGCTACTTGTTCCAAAGATGGTTATGTGATTGTAAGTATAAATAAAAGGTTGATTTTAATAGCAAATAAAATGTTAATTTTAATAACAAAATAATTATTAGAATCATTTAAGAAATTGAGGATGTACTATTACTACGTTAGTTGATCACGTCAAAATGTTTTTTCTTCAGTCTTTAAGTTTTTGCCGATTGTTATTAATCTCTTTACAGTCACTGAGTCCGTTTAATCACTATCCTGCCTTTGCGAAGAGAGCAAAACAGTTGTAAAAACGTCTGATGTGGCAGCGTCCGTCTAAATATGACCGTTTAACTCCATATTATTACACTAAAAGATTTTTCATTTTCTTTGATCTAATTTAAAAAACCCGAATATGGCTGTTAAATAGATATCTAGCTCTAGTTTAATCAGTTTGCCTCACTTTTTATGGTAGATATTTCTACGAATTACTTCGAAATCTAATACAAAGAGATCTTCACTTTGGAACAGCAACAGCTGTAGCAACCGGATTTTTTTTCAGTAAAGTACTTTCGATTACAGCAGAGCTGTTAAAGCAACAGAAAATTAACAGAACATTTGAAGAGTATTGCAGTTTTAAAAATATTTTTGGTTGGCATATTCAAAGCAATATTTTTAGGACTCTACGTGAATAAGTGCTTTAAGCTCTACTTGCTCCAGCTAATAGTCTGTCAATTCAAAAGTGTGATTTTTCATATAACAACCAAAAGAATATTCTTAGAAACAATAAATGCTTGCTTACATGGTTTTATAGTCCTCCAATCCCTTATGATTACATTTGATACGATTTTTTGTCATCAATACTTTTTTTATAGATTTGGAATTCTGATCATCCTTGTACCGAAAAATACTCACACAACATGAAACAGTTTAGTTGGAAATATACACAATACTCACAATTTAATCAAAGCGATACATTGCTTCTAGTATCTGGAGTACATTTTGGTTCGCCACATAGTACATCAGGAGAAATAGCAGTGTTTACGGTTGGCGACAAAGGTAAAATTTTACATTTTAATATCTGAAAAAAAGGTGTGTAACTTAAAAAATGCTCTTTCAACAGATGGCTCTCATTTACGTTGCCGAGTTCTAAATCGACCCTACGATATATTTGGTACCTGGTTTAGTGATCAGTATCTCTTATCGGGTGATTTGTACTGGTTGGCACATTTAGTTAGCACCTCGGTTTTATGGCTAAATAAAGCAAATCAGGAAGTAGATTCTGAGCATGTGCCCATTATGAATCAATTGTATAAATTTTATAATCGTAATGCCAGTTCGGTTAGATCTATAATGATGGCCAAGTGCCCCTGGTTGGACGACACAAATGATCCCCTAGCGGATCAAAATCTTATAAATGAAGAGACCGATGAAGTTATGTCCTTTTATAAAAAAATGTAGTTTTTTTTTAATTTTTTTAAACCTTTTAGAAACATGACGTAGAAATGGAGCAAGATTCATCACAAAATGGCATTGTTGGAAATCCTTTGTCTCAAATGACTACACTGCGGCATTCTTCCTCTACATCTAGCCCTCACTCACTAGATGACTCGTTGCCTTCAACATCATCGGGTCGTTCCACATTACAAAATGATGATATTTCCATACATTTCGCTGAAGAATATCGACGTCTATTCAATAGTGACAATAGTCCAGACGATTCAGGCAACGAGGAAGAGGAAGAAGATGAACCTATGGAGGCAGCTGAAGAATATGACGATATGGAAAACTCAATACCAAAATACTTAATATTTTCTACAGGCTCCAAAACATATACACCACATCAGATTGGCATTAAACGCATCAAACATGTTTCTTTTCCCAAAAAGCTTGATCCAGGTCCTTCACTAAAGGAAAGAATTGCTGCCAAAAAAGCCGAAAAGCAGGTGATTTCTTTGAAAATATATTATTTGTATGAAGTATTTTAAATTGCTTAAATCTAATCTAGAATCAATTAAGAGATCCGGATCCTGATTGGTGGAATTATGAGGCTGTTGCAGATCGTTTTGATAAAGTTGATAAAGTTATTGAATTACATGGCCATATAATCGGCATGGCCCTAAGTCCAGATCACAGGTTAAGAAAAAATCTAGTAATTTGAAAATCAATTCTATTTTATTACTTTCATTCTAGATACCTTTATGTTAATACTCGTCCTTGGCCAGAAAACTATATCATATCAAATGCTTTAGAGCCTCCACCTATTGCTCAGGAAATCGATATACATGTCATTGATCTAATGACTCTCAAACGAGTTGGAAATATGCTTCGTGCTCATAAGGCATATACACCCAGCACAGAGTGTTTCTTTATATTCCTAGACGTTTGCGATGATTATGTAGCCAGGTAGGGTACTTCTATCATTAGTTTTTTTTTTTTTTTTTTTTTTTTTTTTTTTTTTTTTTTTTGTTCAAAGTCATTGTTGTATTTTTCAGTGGCGCCGAAGACATGCATGCTTATTTGTGGGATCGTTTTTATGGCATTTCTTTGGCAAAATATAAACATGTTGACGTTGTGAACAGTGTCGCCTTTAATCCTAAAGATTCTGAAATGTTAGTAACTACTAGTGATGATTTTACAATTAAGGTAAATATTATATCTACACTTTTTCACAATTTTTAAATTTGTGATTTTGTTTTGTAAAAAATTTTGTATTAACGTAACAAAATACAAATCTAACTTAAAATTATTTATTTAATTAGTAATAATAAATTTAAAGGTACATATTAAAAATGTATATTGTAATGTATTTTTCAACGAAATGACAAAACACAGGCGCATTTGTTAGTTCAATTATAATTGTTCATTTTTTAAAAATTTATAATCATTATATATTAATAATGAGAAGAAATAGTAGGGAGCTTGTCTCACGGTTTTACAATCGGTTACAAACGGTTTTAGAATATTTGGATAACAAATAAATTTGTCATACGAATGCATTTATGTGGGAAGTAAAATAATGCAATCATAAAATTATGTAATCATGCTACAATATATCAGCTGATATAAAAGCTAAATATTTTTAAAAGTATGAAAATACATTTTTAGAAGCAATTCTAAAAGGATAATTTGAAATAAATAATGTTTAAATCGATAGATTAAAAAAATTCCGGATACGTTTATTTGGGGAATTCAGGAAATCATTGCAAAAACATGAAATTTTTTTTTCGTCTCACTCTTTTTTTAAAGATTTTGAATGCCCTTGAAATAGACTTTTCACTTCACATCATATATATTTTTTGCAAATGATAGCTGCATTTCCATTTTGCGCTGGAACAACAATATTTGTATATTTTCAGTAAGCATTTACAGCAGTTTTCCTACTGTTTAGAAAAAATTTTCAATATATATATTCTCTTCCATACGTTTACTGAAAAAACATTAATTTTCAGTTAATTCGCTATTGCTGAAGAAGTGCGATTTATGCAAAAAAAAATAAAATATCACGATCTTTCAAAACCAATATTAATTGAACCTTGAGAACTGAATGCAGGGACGAGACCAACTGATATACGCATGTACATAATACATTTAAAAAAACTAACACATTTTATTTTGGGATGTAAATCAATATGTATGTGTATTTATGTAACCAATAATGTTTTAATTATAAATTATAGCAAAGCCTTAAAACTAAAAATATTTTATATTTTCTAGATTTGGCGATCACGTACTAAAGCTAAGAAGCTTAAAATTGATACAACAAATAATACAGAGGCATTTGATTTAAAACCTAACAATTCTGCATAATAAAAAGATAAAGCAACAAAACTTAACCAATATGCGGCAAAGATAAAAAAGCAAACAACAATAAATGTGAATTAGTTTATTGTACAACCTGTGTAGCTCGTAAAGAAACAAAAATATTGCAAACTGTAGAACAGTTTTATATGTTAAATGTTTAAAAAACAAATAATCGATGTTTAAAAAACGTAAGAAAGTCCCTGAAATTAGAACTAAATTTGAAAGTATTTTTGAAATAATAAACATTATAAAAATCTTTATATAAAAATGCTTTAAATTTGTCAATAAACTGTTATTCCAAAAACAAATAAAGAACTACAAATGCATGTAACAAAGTTTGTTTTTTATACCGATTTTAAACTTAATACTATTTTTTAAACTTGTTTTAATTGTATTTAACAATAAGTTATATCTATCTTGTTATTATAGTTTTGCTAATAAAAAACAATAAAAACGAACTATTAAAAATTTAAGAGGTGTTCTATTTTTAGTCTTTAAATATTACAACTTACGGATGATTCGTTTTTTTGCTATTAATTTTTATTTAAAATAAAGAATAAAAATATAAAAAAATGGTTGTTAAATCATTCATCGGACGTTGCTTTATTTTTGTGTTCGTTGTCATCATGATGATGATCGTTATCCCCATGATTATTATCGTTGTTCTCAATATTTTGAACCTTTTCTTCATGCTGATGATAATTTTCGTTTTGATGATGATCATTTTCCTCATGTTTGCGATTTCTACGCCTTTTCTCTGGATGCCCAAAACAGTTTTCACACTCTTCATCATCTTCTGATGAACTTTCACCAAAGACTGTGGGCTTTTTGTATATACAGCAACCTAATAAATGTATTTATGTATAAATGTTATTTTATTCAATATTGCTGGTTACATAATACAGTACTTACATTTGGACTTTTTTTTCCCCATGTGTTCATTATCAACAGTACCTTCACGCCAGCCAACCTTCTTATCAATTTTGGGTTTCTTTAAGCGCAGCCTTAAAACTGGCTGACTCTAAAATAAAATATTAGTTTAAACAAAATATAAGGTTCCATGTTCTGACTCATTTATCTTATCTTTGAATATAAACATATTTATAAAAAAACCAATTCATATTCCATTTGTTTTATAGGGTTCTTAAGAAAAAATTTTGCAACATTTTAAAAATGCTTTTTTTATACATTAATTAACTTTGAATTTAATCCAAACCTTAAATTCATTTGTAAAAACGCATACAATTTTAATTTTTAAAAATATAAAAAACACTTCTGTGAGAATTGCAAATATTACATTGACAAACTCAATGTGTTATTAAATACGGTACCCAAACTAAAAAACTTGATTAAGTGAAATTCAAAATCTTAAAAAATGACAAAAAAAAAACTTGTATCACCCTTTCAGTTTTATCCTACAAAAATATAATGAATTAATATTTTCGTAATACCTATATCTTTGAATTATTGTGTTACATTTTAATTACATCAAGAAGTTTTTTGATTTCAAGTTTTAGTTGCAAATATGCAATACCGCGTATGATAAGCAATGAAAGCTTTAGAGATTTTCAGTCATAATTGACCTCCGATACGAATAATAGTAGATAATGATGTTTACAGATCTAAAAAACAATATTGTAATTGGTTTGAAATAATTTATTAAAAAAAGGTAAAAAAGTATCTCTGAAGTAAAAAACTAAAATATTGCTTTTCCTGTGTAAGCTTCATAAAAGCAAAAATTTTTAACAAAAGCGAACTGTGCCACGCTCGTTTAAATGACGTAGAAATGACTACAGCCATTTTACTTTTGCACAACTTATGAATGAAGGATGCAGGTGTTGGCTGGAAGCTATGATGGAAGTCACTTGCTTCCTATTACTCCTAAACGTTTAAAACAAATAATAAGTTTGTGACCACTTCCAAACGGAAGTGATAGCCTCTTCCGGCTATCTTCGAATGCTGTCCTACAAGTTTGAAATAAAATGTTGAAATCCTTCTATAATGGGGGTACTCCACACACAAATTTATAAAACGATAGCGTTTCTTAAAAAAAGTAAAATGTGCAACTTTTCTTACCGCTGTATCTACAACGTCCTCATGATTTATAACTTCTGTCTGCGACGTGACCACTCCCTCTGGTGACAAACTTACTGTATCCATTTATTTTAAACCTTTAAATTTGTTTTTAATTAATTGTGATGGAGAAGAATCACTTGCACAAAAGTTATAAAGTGGAACTTGAATCTTCAACCATTTAATTTTTCTTGTACTCCAAACAAAACTTAGCTGTGATGTTTAAAAATTCATCAATGTTTTTATAACAGCTGTAACACAGCTGCAATACAGAGATGGAAAGTACAAAAGTATGTAAAAATATATTGTAACAAACCAAGACGAATTAATCCAAGGCGAATTAATTTTATCAGGTGGCATCGTTGCAGCAGCTGACTATTTTTTGCTTGTCTTCTGTGTAGAGCAGCCTTCAAAAGAGTATCTTTTTATATTACACAAGTTCTTATTTTATATTCTTTAAAATAGAATTGTAACAAGAATTTTTAATCAATTAAAAAACAAAGCTTATTAAAAGCGTTATTAAAAGGGTAAGAAAAAAGTGAAATAATTAATTATGTTTTGCAGTTTCTCATACACTTAAGTGCCTGTTTTCCTTTTTGTTATTGTATTGTTGTAGTGGTGCTGCCATCTAGTATAAATTCGCCTTGAATTAATCAAAGTGTTGGAAACGTCAAAATTATAAAAATTAGTTAAAATCAAGGCGAATCAATTATAAGATGGTAGCAAATTCCTTGATTTTCGCCGTGAACAAAACTGTCAAACTCCATACATAATAGTATGATAACAATCACTAAATTAAAGTTTATATTTAACTATTCACATCAACACAGCTGAATATACTGAAGTAGTTAAGCTAATTATTGCACTTTATTGTAATTCTTGTTCACTAAATGACTATATATTTAGCTATAGTTTTCCGTATCCTCCTTGGAATGAATTGCCTTCTCTGTTAGTTTCTTAATAATGTATAGCATTTTTACCATAAAACGCCGTTTGCAATTATTTTCGCTTTTTAATGATACAATAAAAATTCTAGATTTCTTATGTTCCGCATTCTTCCAGCTCAACAGTTGTCCCCGTTATAAAAATTAAAGGAGTCTGGAAATTCGTTATTCAAAAAAATTCAGAAGAAGCAATGATCTCTCATTCTCTTCTGATTTTCTCCCTTATCTTATTTTCTTCTGGGTTTTACTAAGGAACCAAATATGCTCCGAAGTTCTATCTCTTAATCTAACGGAAGAAGGGCATAGTGCTGAATTTGAAGTCAAAAGAAACTAGCCCATTGATTAAGGAAGTAAATAATAATAAAAAAATAAATGATACTGTAATTTTTAAAAATGTAATGTTGTTTGAATATTCTTACGAAATTAGTTCATAATTTATTTCACTACTAATAAGTGTGGTATGTGTTTCTGTTAAGAGAATAAAAAGGCAAGTTAGCTTACATGTTGAGTATTAAGATGCCTGCTTGTTTGCTGAAATAAGATTATTTTAAATAATTGGAAAACAGTAGTTTAGAGTCTCTAAGTCTGAGGGGTAGATAAACTAATAAAAAACAGCAGATGAAATGGTTAAGGCGCCTGTAAAGGAAAACAAGAAATCAAGTACAATTAAAGTAAAATAACATATAAAAGATTCCGATTAATAAATTCACAAAATAATCATTAAGACTGTACGGATATAAAATCGATGTGTCCATTTCCAGACTTTGAATATTATTAAGCCCAATTATAGGACATTAACTTATAGAATAATTTCAAATTAATTATTATATAACGTAATATTTTGGTGAAAATATTCTTAATTTGCAACGTATTAAACACACACTTGATTTATTGGTCTTGATTATTCAAAGGCTACCAAAGTATGACTCTGTTTGAAAAGTACTTAATATGACAACTGTGCTTTTTTACATTGGTTTATTTTCTGCCAGACAATGGCTGGAGCAATCGTGAGATTAAATAATTTATCAAAACCACAAATTGGTAAGAATTTTCTTAAGTTGTTAAAAAAAAGTCAATATAATATGTTAACCAGCAGAACACCTATCGAATAATCTCTAAGTCAACAAAATTGGGCTCTATTAAGTGTAAAAAATGTATTTAAAACTTTGTACAAATTATGTAATTTTTCTTTTGCTGGTAACGTAAATAAGAGAAAATAAACATTCAATATTTCTTGTGACAGCAATATAGTATATACGATATTTTAGTTGCCAATAATAATTTCACCATAATTGTTTTATAATTGCTGATAATATATGCAGTTATTGTTTTGAATTTTCTTTATTTTTTTAGTGTGCGTTTTGCCAACTACAGTGCAACGTCGTCTACAAGGCACCAAACCGGCAGCCGCCCCACCACCTGGCACTCCTCCACCACAAACTAAAACAAAATTTGGTAATTTAGCCGATCAAGATCGCATCTTTACCAATTTGTATGGTCGGCATGATTGGCGTTTAAAAGGTGCCTTGAAGCGTGGTGATTGGTACAAGACCAAGGAAATTATTTTAAAAGGACCTGACTGGATTATCAATGAAATCAAAACATCGGGTCTTCGTGGGCGCGGTGGCGCCGGTTTTCCTAGTGGCATGAAATGGTCTTTCATGAATAAACCTTCTGATGGCCGTCCCAAATATTTAGTGGTCAATGCAGATGAAGGTAACGACTTTTCGTTTTATAATTCTGGCTTAGTGTTTACCACACCTTTTTCTTTTTGCAGGTGAGCCTGGCACCTGTAAGGACCGTGAAATAATGCGTCATGATCCCCACAAGCTGATAGAAGGTTGTTTAATTGCCGGTAGCGCGATGGGCGCGCAAGCAGCGTACATTTATATACGTGGTGAATTTTATAACGAAGCATCCAACATGCAGTTAGCTATTGCTGAAGCTTATCAAGCAGGTTTGCTTGGAAAAAATGCATGCGGCTCTGGCTATGATTTTGATGTGTTCATGCATCGTGGTGCTGGTGCATATATCTGTGGTGAAGAAACCGCTTTAATTGAATCGCTTGAAGGTAAACAGGGAAAGCCCCGCCTAAAGCCACCATTCCCTGCTGATGTTGGAGCTTTTGGTTGTCCGACAACTGTAACTAATGTTGAAACTGTAGCTGTTTCACCTACTATTTTACGCCGTGGTGGTGCTTGGTTTGCTAGTTTCGGTCGTACTCGTAATTCCGGCACGAAGCTTTTCAATATTTCCGGCCATGTTAATACTCCGTGCACTGTCGAGGAGGAAATGTCTATTCCCTTAAAGGAACTTTTAGAGCGTCATGCTGGGGGTGTTCGTGGGGGTTGGGATAATCTTTTGGGTGTAATTCCCGGTGGTTCATCCACTCCCATCATTCCTAAACGTGTTTGTGATGATGTTATAATGGATTTTGACGGGTTGATTGCTGCTCAAACTTCTTTGGGCACTGCTGCCATCATTGTTATGGACAAATCAACAGATGTTATTAAAGCAATTGCTCGTCTAATTTCTTTTTACAAACACGAAAGTTGTGGCCAATGTACACCTTGCCGCGAGGGTATTGGCTGGATGAACAAAATCATGAGCAGGTATTTAATGAAACGCATAGTTCTTAGTTGTTAAAATTTCAGCGAGAGATAGAAATTTTGTATTATTTAACTGAAAGATTTATTAAGGCAACAAGAAGTTCTCTTCAGGAGTCTTCTATTAAAATATTCCGAATATCAACATATATTTTTAAAAAGCGAACCAGTCCTTTTTACTTTTTTCTATTAAAAATTTAAGTAGACACTAAAAACTGTTTCTAATTGTTACTAGAACGTGTCAACGTATTCGAAAAACTTGCACGAGGAGAATGAAAAAGAGAAAAAAAATTGTTGCAAGATTTTTATTAGCAAGAATTAGTCAAACAGATGTTTTTAATTTTGTTTACAAAATAGCTTGCTTAAAAAGTGTCTCATAAAATAAATTTTTGTAACATTGAAGAAAATGCAAGTATCTAGAAATTAAAGGAATATAAAAATATTACTATTTGTTCTATTTAAATAAGATTACCCTTTTAAATGTAAATTAATAATTTAAATTTAATTTTCAAAAGCTATTTTACAAAGGTTGGAGAAAATTTTAACTTACTGAATCTTCAACTTCTACTTTGTCACAGATTCGTCGCTGGTAACGGTGATCCCTCTGAAATCGATATGCTCTGGGAAATCTCCAAACAAATTGAAGGTCACACTATTTGCGCCTTAGGTGATGGTGCTGCTTGGCCTGTTCAAGGTCTAATTCGTCACTTCAGACCAGAAATCGAGGCTAGAATGAAGCAATACGCTGCCAGAGCATCAAATTAAACCAAAAAAGTAATGTATTAAAAACGACAAAAAAAATTAACCACTATCGTTTTATTTAAAATTTATAGTACATATAATTAAACAAATTATTCTTCTAAATTATTATAAAGAATGTAAAAAAATAAGAGGATGTGATAAAGAAAAAAAGTTTAAATAAGAACATTTTATTAACAGATGTGCACCTTATTATTATTAAAACTCAATAATATTTACTACAATTATAACACAAAAAATATATGTTTGAATGATTTTACTTCTTTCTACTCAATCGAAAATTTTGTAAAAGTATGTTGAACGATAGCATCAATGTCATCTTGTGTTGCTGTTTTGTGTTTTCTCTGAAAAGTACAGGTATGTGCTGGAAATTAATAGATTTGAAAACGTTCATTTTTAAAGTGTGTGATGAATTTTGGTCGATTTCAACTAGAACCAAGAACCAAAAAATTATGAAAATCTATGAAAGCAGATATGTGTATGAAAATTTATTATTTGGAATCTTTTTTATATTAATTTACTTTAATTGTGCTTGATTCCTTCAAATATTAATACTTCATGATATTCTAATGAAATACTTATTACTTAAAAACTACAATTTGAAATGTATTACTGTGGGGGAAAGCATATACATATGATAATATTGCTACTGCGAATTAGGGAAAAATGGGGACTGGCTGGTATAGCACGCCCTAAACCTATCTTCTCAAGAAAGTTTTAAAAATGACTATCTTAAAAAAGTCAAATTTGTGTAGGGTGTGCTATACCAGCCATTCCCCATTCACTAGCAAAATTTTTACATATCGCACTTAACATAGACCGGGTTCCAAATTCCCGGATTAAGCGTTTTAATTTATGAAGATCAAAATTCTAACGACTGTTAAGTGATTAACAGTGATCTGTTAACTGCAAAATAAGCTATGTTAAAAAAATTGGTTTATGTCTCTACTACTTAAATTCGAATTTATCTTTACACACATTAGTCATTTTGTATTATTGATTCAATGGAGTTCCTATTTAATCAATTTGGCTTTTGATATAAGCTGCATACACCAGTGGCCTAATCTTCCTGGAGTTTTTTGAATCAGATATGTGGATGGTCCTAAAGTGTACTTATTTGTTTGATATTTCACATAAATATTTATCATCATATTATTAATATGCATAATGTAGCAAAAAACTTGCTGGACTGGAACAGTGGGCGTGGTACCTACTATACAAAGTAAAAAATTATCGTGTAGAGAACTATACGATTACATTGTTTAGCAAAATATAGATTGTATTGGTATAGAAATACCGTCGTACCTTCCATATAAAATGAAAAATATCTGGAGCCCTGAACTTTTGTACAAGAAACTTTCTTATTAAAATGTATAGTCTAGCGTGATGCCCGCCATAAGTAAAAAAATACCTGCCTATGAACTATAAGGAGAAAACTTGTTGGCAGTGATGCCAGTTTCTTTTCTTTTAACGATTCAAGAGTATGGCCAAATAAATTAGATTACATTAACTATTGGGACAGCCTTACATTCCACCTCCAAACTTTATACTTGTCCAACTGTTCAATAGTTTGGAAATATACATCAAATTGCAGCAACTAACGGGTCACCCGCTATTTTCCAAATTATATACTTGCTGTTGTAGTAGATTTAGCAATCAGGTTCTGTGTAAATTTCAACCGTCTGCCTATAACGGTTCAACAGTTTGCCCATATACATCAGATTATATCAACTATTGTAAAACCCTTTAATTCATAATTTAAAATTTTTATATATCTTATAATACTAAACAGAGTAGTGGACATCTTGTCTAAAATTCAGGTGTTTGTATCTAACGGTTCAAAAAATACGGCTATATGAAACAAAGTACATTAATTTTGGGAACACTCTTTAGTTTCTTAATTCAAATTATAAGCTCCTTGTTATGGCGGACTCAGCAAAACAGGTCCCTTGTAAATTTCAGATGTCTGTCTATAACAGTTCAAAGGGTTAACCATATACACCAGATTACATCAACTAATGGGACACCCGTTTATTTAAAAATCAAATTTAATAATTGTTGTTATAGCGGTGTTAATAATACAGGTTCTTTGTAAATTTCAATCGTCTGTCTGCAACTGTTAAGAAGTATGGCCATAAACATCGAATTAAATGCACTATTGGGGCACTCTTTTATCTGTAATTTTAAATAATAATACTTGTTACCATAACAGCCATAGCAATCCAGATTCTGTTCATTTTGCAAGCGTTTGTTTATATCGGTTCAAAAGATAGGCCCATATAAGTAAATCTACATCAGTTATGGGACACCCTTTAATTTCTAAATTAAAATTATAAACTCACTGACATAGCGGGCTAAGAAATAGAGGTCACTTTTAAGTTTCAGCGTTCTGTCTATAACGGTTCAAAAGTTCAGCCACATACATGAAATTACATCAACTATTGGGACACCCTTTAACTTCAAAATCCAAATTTTATACTTGTTGTTATAGCAGACTCAGCAATACAGGTTCGTCGTAAATTTCAAGCGTCTGTCTACAACTGTTTAAAAGTATGGCCTTATATCAAATTAAATGAACTATTGGTGCAACCTATAATTTATAATTTAAAATATTATCAGCTGTAACTATAACGGCCATAGCAATCGACATTGCGTCAAATTTACAAGCGTTTGTCTATAACAGTTCATAAGATAGGCCTATATAAGTACATCTACAGTAATTATGGGACACCCTTTAATTTCTAAATTCAAATTATGAACTCATTGATATAGCGGACTTAGAAATACAGGTCCCTTTTCAGTTTCAGCGTTCTGTCTATAACGGTTCAAAAGTACGGCCATACACTTGAAATTACATCAACTATTGGCACACGTCTGTCTACAACTTCTAAGAAGTATGGCCATAAACATAAATTTAAATTGACTAATGGGGCACCCTTTAATTTATAATTTTTAATATTAATACTTGTTATTATAATGGCCAAAGTAATCGACATTCTGTCCAATTTACAAGCGTTTGTCTATAACAGTTCAAAAGATAGGCCCAAATAAGTAAATTTACATCAATTTTGGGGACACCCTTTAATTTTTAGATTTGTTTTTGTATAATTTTTTGTTACTGGGAGCAATAGTAATACGCAGTCATTTAAAATGTACAGAAGTGACCTTTACAGTTGATAATACATTTAAAAAATAAGTATATTGTATTGGGACACCCTTTAATTTTTAAGATTATGAACTATTTTTAAAAAGGGACCAATCTGCAGCCATAATCTATCATATTACCAAAAATTTTCAAAATCGGATCAGAAATGACTGAGTTCTGCAGGCACAAACATAAAAAAGCAACATTTAGCCGAATTGATAACCTCCTTCTTTTTTTGAAGTCGGTTAACAAGTAAGAATGATATGCCAAATCTTATGCAATCAAAAGAGGAAATATTGGCGCGACCGAGACTTAAATAAAAAAATTTGGTACTGCATATATATAATTTTGCATAAAAATGCCATAGGCTGTTAATGGGTTAAACATTTAAAAAAACTTTCCTTAAAAGCTTTAGAATGATACCCATATTGATATTTTACAAATTTTGAAAATTTCAGAGCCCCGTAATTCGGATAATTCTCTATCGCCCCATACATTTATTTTTTTGATTGGAGTTACTTTATTGTTCCAAGTGCCATAAAAAATTAGAGGTAGGCGTGGTGTTTTGTCATGCTGATTTCCAATAGCACCTTTATCGACCTCACGCCTTTTGCCACCTCAGCTGCTGTTCTTAGCGACTCCTTGCTTGACCATATTATCTGCTGCTCTAATAATATTCTAGCGCCTTTACCAACTTATCTGCCACAACTAAAAGTAGTTACATATCGCACTTGATCAACAATAGGGTATTAACTCAAAATTTCTAAAATATCTCTTTTTTCAAGAAATCAGCTAACAACATCAATATCTATCTACTGTAAAAATTTCAACGTATTCCGTTTACTCTTTCATCTCGAAAACCACTTTTGAGACCATATTCATGATAATGTAGTGATTACCTTTATTTCAACAAAAAGGTATTATTTCGAGTTAATACAAAAGTTAGCATGGAGCTGATTCGTAAATTTTCATAAAAAAGGTATTCTTTTGAGTTGAGTCTCTTTTCAATTTGGTTTTATTTTGAGTTGATACTGTCTTGTTGATAAAATTTGTTTCATTTATGATCGAAAAATTTTAGAAAAATGGTATTAACTCAAAAAATTTATTTTTTTTGCAATACTTGCACAGATTTCTAGGAAAAACGATGTAAGTATATTTTTAAATGGAATTTGCTTCCTATGGTATATTTGAATTTTTAAATTCTATTAAAATGTGGCCACAAACAGTTTTTTGACTTTACTGAAAATTTTAAAATTTTGAGTTAATACCCTCTTGTTGATCAAGTGCGATATATTCTTTTTTTCTAAACTAGTCTCAGGAAGATTCCACTTGTTCACCTTTTTAAACAAGTCATTCAATCTTATTATTTTGCATCTATAGTTATGCCGCCGATGGGAGCTGAACTCATGATTTCTATTTTTAGCTTTTTTTATTGTTGTCATAAATACCCCACTATGCTAATTTTGTGAGTGGTGGAAGCAAACACTTTATTCAGCATTTTCAACACACAGAGTTAGTTCTTAAAACAGTTTCCAAATCGTATATTTACATAAATATGAAAGTATTACCGTCATTAAATTATTTCATTAAAATCCGTTTGTTAATTCGGCACTAGATTTTAGTACTGGCATTAAATTAAACAAAAAAAAAATTTCAGTATCTAGTCATGCTGCTTCCAGCGAAGTTTTATTAAAATTAAATAAATACACCGGTAATTACATACATACAAATTAAGGATAACATATTCACATACGGGTTTCTAAGGAAAGACACGTGATACACAGAGTCTTTTAGGAGACCTTCTCACATTAACCGTACGTCATTGAGGCACATTTTTTTCATGAAAAATCGTATTTACAATAATACGAAAATATAGATAGACAGACAAACAAACAATAAGTACCGCTGTAAAGGCTAAACGAAAGTGAAAATACCTTAATAACACACAGCTCTAGACACTACGGTAAACAAAAAGCTTTTCTTTGCACTATAACATTATTAAAGGAGCCAAGAGAGCAGAGAGTATTTAAGTAAAATATTTAACCAGGAGCTTTGGTATAATAATAGAGACAAAAATGTTTTCGCCACTAAATAAATGCCTGCCTACATCTCTGCTGCTGCTGCCAGCTAACTGTATATTAAGAAAATATTCATTTGTGCTTTTTCAGTCTTCCGCGTAGTCCTTTTGAATCATGTTGTTTGTTATCCTGTTTTTTAAGTTACACAAAGACAAGACCGTGCAAAATAAAAACCAAATACATTTTTAAATTGAGTTTAAACTCAAACGAGATAAATTAATAAAGTGAAAATTTGTTTCATTATACGAAAAAGATTTAAACCTAAAATACTATTGATTAAACAAGTGCAAGAAAAAAATAGAAAATTAATACTAAGAAGAAAAACTAAACTGTAATGTGTGCCTTTATCTATAAAAACCCCACAAAATGACAAACTGTCTGCAATAAGTACTAAAGCTGATTTTTGATAATTTTTTTTAACTGCTGCTTAGTATAAAACTTTAATATTTCTTTGACTTTAGTTAAAAACTCTTGGTTTGTATTTGAGGAATTTTTTTTTTTCTTAAAAACAGAAACGCATACATACATACTTACTTCTTTATGTATCTGCACATCATTAATTTTAAAATTTATTTCATCGTTTTAAACAATAGAAGAGTTGAAAACATAAAAATAATCCCTCAAGTGGTTTTAGTTTATTTATTTATTGTTTAGCACGTGCACATAATATCCTCATAAAAAGACAAGAATGATTAACGTGGGTACCCGCCCAGGTTGCCAATTTATCTTTTTTCCGGTTAGACCTAGCGGTATTTTTTTCATCTAGCTTTAAGAAATAACTAAACGTTATCTTGTCAAAAAATTTAACACTTTTCTCATCCACAGCAATTTTTTTATTATCAAAAAATGAAAACATGGTTTACCAATACAATCGTAGTTGTTCTGGCCTCTGCAACGTTTTGAAAGCACATAAAATCTTGATTATTCATGAATCTAATATTTGGTGTTCTGGTTTTCACATTATTTTTCTTTCGGTTAATATTTTTCATATATGAGAGTAATTAATTAGAAGGGCCAATTGATTGTCAATTTCATAAGCAATGAATGATAAATGAGTAGTTTGTTTCGAAAGTGGCATAAGTCACTTAAAAAAATTTTATGTTAAAAGCTGCCGAAGTTTTTATTTGGGGCAAAATTAAGCATCCTTAGATAAGAAGTGTAAGTAAGTCTTCTCGAGATTTAGCCTCAATAATTTTAAAACCTTCGAAACACAATCCTTTAAATATGTGTATCAGCTTAAAAGCAAAGTGACTTTTGCCACTTTCAAAATAAACGGCTCAAATAATAGTTATGCTTTTTAATGAAAAAATGATAATGATAATTAGTTAAAAAAAACAATGAATTTATCATTGACAAATTAATAAACATCATTCCTCGTGGTGACATTATATCTCAGACATTAGTAAGTTTAACAACTATCTTATCTATATTATTAAAGCAATTATTTTTGATTTTGCAATTAGTAATTAAACAGTACCATTAAAATTGCATTAGCGTTAGTTAAATCGTATGCTAAAAAAATTATTAGCATTAAATGTTAGTGATATTTTTTGTCATTGTCATTATTTAAAACAACGCCAATAAATTTCAATGAAGAACAGGTTATTAGTGAGAACGGGAACAGCAAATATACATATCGCTGGTCTCATGTAAAAAGGCTCTAACTCGAGAGGAGAAGGTAAAAACTTAATAAAAACTGTATTTATCACAATGTAATATTTAAAATACAAATGCTTATTAAACCGCTATTTTTGATACTATTGCATCGAATTTTGTGACGAGGTGTAACCGTGTAATATGTATTGGTATCACCAAAAAAATTTAATTTCGTAAAAATTCGAATTAGCGCCTTTTTACATGAGACCAGCGATATATAAAAGCCCACGTTTCACAATCGAGCTTTTGCCGTAACAGGTATATTTAAGACAAATAGTATCTAATGCTTCTTTGCCAGAACCAAAGGGGAAAGACTGGGTTTTTTTCATAAAAAATTCAAGTATTACCCTTTTTATATCCTTCACCACAAAAAGTGGAAAAAAGGTATATATAAGTTTTTCATACATATATATATATATATATATATTCTGACTTCTTATGCAAAGCGAAGTCGATTGAGCGATGTCCGTCTGTCCGTCCGTGTTAGTGTAGAAATAGAAAAAAAGAATAAATAAATATGTCAATCGATCAGATATAGTGTCGAAAGAGGGGCTGTTGGAAATCAGCATGATCGGTACATATCCTTCGAGGCAACAGGCAAAACACCACGGCTACCTCTAATTTGTTCATGTCATTTGGAACAATAAAGTAACTCCAATCAAAAAAATAAATATATAGAACGATATAGAATTAAGAAATAAACATCAAGTGAACAAATTTGCACTCTCCCATAATTTCCGGGTTACCGGGCTCTGAGTTTTTAAATTTTTTTAAATATCAATATGGGTATCATTTTAGAGCTTCAGAAGAAATATTTAAGGAAATACTAAAATTTTTAAAATGCTGAACCCATTAAGAGCCAATGTCGGATTCGGCGTAGCCGAATATAGCACTCTTACTTGTAATTATCACCCCTATTCTGCGTTTCGATTCAGATCGAAATTTTCTCCGTTTGGCAACTTTGGTATTATGTGTTCAGTTTCTTTTCATTTCCATTTGTTTCTTCGATTGTGTGTATTTTGCATTCCGATTGTAGCTACGTTTTTCTAAGTTGTGTATGTGCTAACGGAAAATTTTTAATTATTGTTGGAGTTCTTTAAAAAAAGGGTAAAACTAAAAAAATGTAAGTATAAAATACAATAATTTTATTTTGTAACCATTTTTTGTTTATTTTAAATCTTTAATTTTTAAAGGTCGAAAACAACAACATCTCAGCAGTACGAAAAACTGCTAAGCTTAATGTTACCCCAGGAAAGTTAGCCTTGGCATAAAAATCTTGTTTTGCCTGTGCCTTTTCCTCCTCAGTCTGGTCAAATTTTATCCACGAGCACAGTCTCGCCTGCATTATGTCAAGGAAAAACGACAATGATTTTGACACCGTGGACTGAGTCATCCCAACGTTGTAATCTGCACCTACTCCGTGTTGGTAGCTTCCTTCAGCAAAAAACCTCAAACCAGCTTCTGCAGCAAAAGTATCTAACACATATTTAAATGCGTCTTTATTCAGGCGAAATTTTTTTTGAAATCTGTAAAGCTAAAGTAATAATTTCACATATAAGTATGAATATAAACAAAAGACTCACAATTTATGAGTAATCTCGAATGGATTACAATTGTCTCTCATCCTCTGCCTTTCAATTCTTAACTCTGCATTCTGGAGTGCGTTGGTTTCCTCTTCCAACAATACCGCCGCTGCTATTGATTCCATTTTGTTAAGAAAAATAAATTTTTTGGCCCGCAACGATGAAAAAGAATTAAAGTATCAACTCCGGCGCGGCTGGATTCTTCAAACTGATATTCTGACCACAAATTCCACTTACTCACATATGTATGTATGTTCTGACTCTTTTTTCTTTTCCTATTTAATTGTTGTTCTTAACTTTATTTAATTATTGTTTTCACAAACTTTAGTTTTTATTTGTTTATGAATTTTATTTATTGCCTTTTTTCACTAATTTTAAAGTTTTATTACAAAATTGTTTATTTTTACTGTTTCTATCTCACACGTTTCACAACAAACAACTTATTTTAAACATACACCGTTCTTCTTCTTTTTCTTTCGATTAGGTTTTTTGTCAGAATACCTTTTTTCGATTCGAGCGTAACTGAATGCGGGAACGTAATCGAAACGCAGAATAAGGGTGTATATATCTTTTACATTTTTGCGAAGTAATAAATAATGTGGAACTAAAGTAAGAATTTTTAATTTCTTATTTTATTTTTACACCCATATTTATTTTAAAATGTCCTGAAAAATTGTATACGTCTAGAGATTGAGCTGTTTTAAAGTATTTTTAAATGCCAATCTAGCCATTTCATCATTTGGCAACCATGGTGTGTACTCGCCACATTGACACCACCCCACGGTGCTTTTAACATCAGAAAGAATATTGCCACCTTAAATAGCAATTTTTAGTTGCATGGTTGGCAGGAATATGCTCGTACTCCTTGTTGAAGAGCTAGACACTACCGAAATTTAGTATTTTCTCATATGAAAATATTTTTAACCCCTTTAAAATTAATTTTGCCATTTCTCCCTAATATTCCCACTTTTCCATCGCTTCCTAATATTTTATTAAGCGGGCTTTAATCTGTGATCATCTAAAAAAAATCTATTTTTGTCCCCAAAATGCAAGTTCTTAAATGAAAATATTTTAAACCGCTTTAAAATTAATTTTCCCGTTTCTCCCTAATATTTCATTGAATTTCCCACTTTTCCCTCGCTTCCTAATATTTTTTCTACACCCTTTCCACTTGTAGTGAATGGTTTAGAAAGGAATTTAAAATATGTAATTCATTAATATAATCAATTTATTGCGACGATTTCATTTTATTCATACTTTTATTCCAATTAGTTAATTTATTAAAAGATTGATTCCTGTGAAAATCATTTAAAAAGCCGTATACCATTAGAAACACTTTACAAGTAATAAACTTTTTATCAAAGTGCTATTTTACTACTCATTCTTTAAGTAACGAATAAATTTAAGAAGCTTTAAAAAATAATATAATTTTTTGGTAAACAGTACAAATAGTCAACATTTTTTCACAAGAATATAACAAAAGAAAATGTAAAAAAAATTCCATAAATCATAAGTTAAGCAACAAACAGCAGTGGAATATAGCAATAACAGCAAAAAAATAACAACAGGAAATAGAAAAAAGAATACGACTAAAAAATTTTCTTCACCATTTATTTTGTACGAATATATTACAGAATATAACAACTTTTTAAGGTAAGTTTTTCTTATACCTTTTTTTACAATTGAATATCTTTTATTGAGGTTACAACGCAAATACACACATATAGCGGGATGTTATTTTAAGGTACACATCAAAATGATAAGGGCTTTGTGTTCTGTGTAGAAAAAAGCACAAAAAGATGATATCGTTACCTTAAGTACCCATCATTCAAATGTTGTGTATTAATATACAACATTTGCTATTTATGTAAATGTCATTTCCTCTCATTTTTTTGGGTAAACTAAAAAATTATATTTCAAGAAATATTTGTAAGTTATTGTAATAAATCAACAAATGTGTTTTTCTCAAATTATATGTTTATTGAAGTTTGCTTTTCATGCGAATATCATATTTTTCATAGTTTCACAAGTATTTTAAACATGTTCCCGGTTCCAGTTCCAGTTTTAAAATTAATTAATTTTTCCCTTTTACATCTTCTCTTGCAATTCGATTGTGCACTTAACAGCCAAACCTAAATTAGCGTGCAAGACGCAAAGCAAGCTGATGCATAGCTCTTGCGCATGATTGTCATACCTAAATAAGAGCGTCAACTTTGTGTCTTGAACGGTAATGTTAACTCATTTTATTAAAAAAACCCGCTGTATAAGAATAAAGACGTGATAAAACCGCTAGATTGCATTGAAAATAACTAAATTGTCATTAATTTTCAACAATAACAAAACAAAACATACAAATGAGCAGCCAACTTCACTTCCTAACGCACTGTCAAAATCGGATTTTCTAATTGCTGAACTATGACTATTACGGTTTGCTTTATACATTTTGTATGTGCATGAGAATTTTTGAAAGATACATTGCGCGTTACGCGCTAATTTAGGTTTGGCTGGAAGAAACCTCCGCAGCCATCCTCAGCACAATATTCTGTGACTCCGGCGAGAAACAAATTACTCGATCTACTGTTTAGCAATTAGCGTGTTTAACCAGCGTTACCAACCAGACCACAATAAGCTTTAATTCTGACGTGACTCCAACTCACAGTCTCCTGTTATTACCAACCAAGTCCACTTTCAACAAGCTCATCCACTTCACACGCTATTGTTATGTTGTTGCTTTCCTTTCTAACTCAGGCTGCATTGAGGTTTGGATTACGATTTTGTTATTATAACACACGCCTTAACCAAACATTTCCTTTTTGTTTATTCTCTCCTAATCAATAGTCTTAGACTTTTGAAATGCTTTTTGCTATTTATTCGACTTTTAAACAAATCATTCACCCCGACTGTTTACATTCAAGGTACTGTTGGGAATTGAACTCATTCATGACCTTTTGTTTGAATAAATAAGCAGCCACCACTGTTCACTTTTTATTTATTCTACTTAAACAAATTGCATTTGTTTTTACCCAGCAAAAAATGTGACTTACTTTTGTGATTAATATATTTTGTTACTTGTTTACAAATCACATTACACTAGTTTGCAAAAAAATGGAAGTAGTAATTGAACTAGTTCTTAAAGTAAAAGAGAATAAATACTTTTTGTTTTGTTGGGTACGGCTATAAAATTACTTTTAAGGTGGATTCACCCATTTTGTCCAGACAAATTTTTTGCCCGAACAACATTTTTTTATATGTAGTTTGACAATTATCTCAGAGTGTGAGAGAAGTGATTTTGTTCAGACAACTCTCAGCTTGATTTGGTTAAACTTGAATTTTTTGTTGGGACAAAATTGAACTGAGTTGCCACTTAATTTTTTTTTAAAGTTAAATTGAATTGCAACGTCAAATAATATTTTCATAGTATAAAATTGTGGCATTTATTTTGTTTGTGTTCATAATAAAGAATAAGGCTTAAACCTAGTTTACCGACGCACAGTGGTCAATTTCGCGAGATAGCGGTCAAAACTGTATAACTTTTGACCGGATTGGTATTTTTTTACGCAAATTGTTTTGTTCAATAGGAGGGACTTTAAGCTTCAATTTGCACATTACGTAAGTAATGTGGAGTTAAAAATGCATTTTAATTTTTTGTTGAGTTTCCATGTAAAAGTTGAATATTTTGACATTTTAAATAGGTATTTTTTTTATAATTTCTCATTTTCTTCAATCGTATTTTACAACCAATATTTATTTATTATTCCTAAACTTAATTTTGGTCAGAAAATGCCAACATTTGGCCCCTGACATTTATTTAGTCTCAATATTCACAGAGGCCAAAGGTTGGTTTTTTTGGAAGAAAGCTAATTCTTGTGAGGATTAAACTGAAAAACAACACTGAAATTCCCAACAATATCAATACCATTTGGATATATTATATACAGAACACAACATCGATAAAATTTTAAGTAAACTTTTACTATTGATTTAAAGTGCACATATATTTTATTTAAATGTATTAATAAAAATTTATACTTAAATTAGAAACAAATTATAATCTTTAAACTAGTATTAATTAAACAATATTAGTAAAAATTTCTTCCAAATAGCTTTGATTTTCATTTTGCAGTAGTTGTTTAGCTTCTTCATCTAACTCTAATGAGGTTGATTTCCATTTTTGTCGAATACTGGACATATATGGGTCTGATGTGCACAACAAAATATTAATAAGATCTTCATTAGTACAATATGTGGAAATTTTTCTTGTACGAGTATTGTGCTCGCGAAAGAATCTGTAGTCTTTGTTCCTTTTTTCTTGCGCTTCTTCTGAGAGATCTCCAATTGGAAGCATATAGTGCTGAATTATTTGTTCCCCATGGAAAAAAATTTTGTGAACTGTGGTTGGCATATGTCTCCAAGAATATTTTTGGTTATAAAGGGTTGCTGTCTCATTAGCATACTGACCAAATTTTTTTGCATCTATCTTTTTGATACATGCTATAACTTCTAAAAATCTCCTTGCTGTGTTTCCATCATTAGAATTTCCTTCTCCTTGCTTTGACTGGTCAATTATAAGGCCTATCTCACGGTATTTTTCTTGAATATCTTTTTTTTTTGCTTTCTTTTTTAAAATTTTCTTTGTTGTTTCTCACTGTTTCGCCTAACGGGCCAAATTCCAAATCGTATCCCAATTTAAGAATATGCTCCATAAAATGAATTCTAGCATGAAGAGGTGACATTCCAAATTCATATGCTTCATTAAAACTATCGTCTTGTGTTGGTGGTTGGCTCAATTGACATGATGTTTTTTGGCACATGGTGAAGCTTGACGAAGACTTTGTTTCGGTTAAAGCTTGTGCAACTTTTCCATCGATCATTGTAAGTGAAATTTTAAAGTTAACTTCGATGCATTGGCTATTAAATTCAAATATCACTGGTTGAAGTTCTTTAATTTCATCTCTTATTTTGCCAACTTCTTCAGTTATGAATGTATGGGGAATTTCATTCTTCCATACATCTATCTCTGCAGCTCTACTAGTTGACGGCTCTGAACCAATATAAGTTTTTGTTAAACGTAATGGAACGAAAGAAATTATGAATAAATTGGCATCTGCGGAATTTACCGCATTACATTGTTTGTATTGTTTCTGGCCAGAGGACCCATCACATCCCCATTTAGAAATTAAAGTCATGCTGCAATTTTTAAACTTCTTTAAATAGTCTTTAATAATCGTCTTTAATAATCGTTCTGCAGTGTGTTCAAGAAGATCCTGCAGTATTATTTCTGCTGAACTTGAAGTTACACTAATAGCAGTTGGTGAAGGTAAGCAATCTTTTTTGGCAGAAACTATATCTCGATATGATGGAAAAATTCCACAATTTTTTTCATTGGTTCGCTTCCGCAATTCTGTATATTGGTTTTTAGTCATTTTCAAATCCAAAAATAGTGAAAATGCTTCTTCTGGAGTAAATTTATTTTCTTCAGTTGGTGTCGGCATACTTTCTAAAATCCTTTTTGTGCGTCTGGGGCTTGCTTCTACTTTTTTTTAATGATAGCAATTTTACTTTTTTTGTTTTCGATGGTTGAATTTGATGCAGAAATGAATCCTTTATGATGCTACAAGAAACTTCTTCATTGATATGTTTAAGCTTGCGTCTTCGTGATCTTTCACTACAATTATCAATTGGCTTTGCTGGTCGACCACCTTTTCCAGTTTCCGTGGTAGTTACTGATGGCTTTTTAAAAATAAGCTTATTTCTTAGCCATTCTTGGTTGCGTGAGTAAAACAATTTCTTTTTTCTGGAACATTGATTGTTTCGTTTTCTTAAAGTATATAAAAAGTTTTTTATTTTTAAGTTATGAATTTTAATTTCTTGTTTGTCGCATATTTTGAAGAATGGATTATTTATTATATGTAAAATAATGTCGTTTTCATCTTTCCGTTCAAAATATATATCAGATAGAACACTATAACTGAATTTAGCCATTGTTTAAACAATAATGAAGAAAAAAAATGAATGCATGGATTAATATACTATTGCTCGAAGTTTCAACATGATCTTTTTTTCCTCTTTGAAACATAATATAACAGGTACTTGGTTTTACCAGTTATTTCCATTGGTTTTAAATTTATTTGCCATTTTCAGGTATTTAAGTTGTGTAATATTAGACGGCAATAAAATCATTTTTTATCTTTTCCAAATGAATTGCTAGATACCACATAATTTGAGAGTTCTATTGTCATTTTTGTCAAAATTTTGATACACCCTTCTATGTGGACTAGGTCCAAATATAGGCCAACTCCTCCTAATTTCAACAGAAATATTTTTTGGGTCAATAAGAACTCTTGTACAAAATTTCATCAAAATATATGCATAATAGCCACTTTCACATTCAAATAACTTCTCAAAAAATATGACGTGCATTTGTACCGAATATCTTACCTTGGGTCAGAAAAATTGCTGTAGCTCAAAAAGTGCAGTCCCGATGCATGGACATGTATATATAGGAATGTAGGGGAGAGTTAGGACTACAAAATAGTAAATTTGTGTTTTGAATCAGCTTGACTCACAGGAGTTGTGCTCTATGAAGTAGGAAATTTCCGAGAATTTGGACCTTTTTTTAAAAAAATATTTAAATTGTTCTGGAAACAGTAGAGCTTCATTTTATTACCAGTAATAGGAAATGAGTTAAGTTATAACACAAAATTTATTTCGTCCAAAAATCTTGAAAAACAAAAAAGTTATGATAAAAATTAACTAAAAATATCATAAATTTACTAAATTCTGAAAAAGCCCATTTTGGACCACCCTGTTCTCAGTAAAATAGTAAAAATAGGGTTCTAATTTTTTGGGTCCCGAGGTTTACTACTGTCTACTTTCATATGAGTCTAATAACTTTAAAATCGGAGAACAAAAATCAAAAGGAGTTTTGGCCGCTGTCTCAAAATATTGACCACAGTGCAACGCAGCTCAAAAATGAAACAAAGTGTCAGCCTTAACATTTTTTTGCTTAAAATTCCATTTTACACCGTCCATAAACTAGATTTGTTCCAAGAATATTTTTTAATAAAATTGGGGTCCATGCGATGAAAATTAACAAAGGATTCCACATCATTGAACATCAATGAACGAAAATAGTTCATTGCTCTTTATTGCTTTAATATTACTTTAACTGCAATTCTTTTTATTTTTAAAAATTTATTTTGCAAGAAGAAATTTTCTTTTATTATCCATGTTTTAATAACCAAAATGCCAAAATAATAGAAAATATTCAATTTCACACCACGAAAATATATTGTAAAATTAATACGACTTGTTTACCTATGCATTCATATGGCAGCTTTGTTTGCCCGGGCAAATTTTTCGAAATGTGTAAATGGTGCTTCCAGTAAAAAAATTGTTGTTGTTCAACAAAAATTTTGTCCGGACGAAATGGATGAATCCACCTTTACACGATTGTTATGATTGAGCTCTTCTTGATGACAGTATAAAGCACTTACATTTATTCTCTGATAGCCGATAAGAAACTTATCTTTCCTGTAGCACAATGACTCTCAACTCTTTTTTCTTTTAACGATTTCAAAAGTTCTTGGCACAAAAGGAATATTATTTACTTACTCTGTAAACGTATAAAAATAACAGTACGTTTATAAAGAGATTAGCTACAAGTAAATAATAAAAGTACTTGTGATATGAAATTTATGCAATTGTTTTTTGATTGTTTTAATTTTATTCAATCGTAAAAATGACAATGCCACTTTTATATCGCCATCTACATTAAAAATCTTTCTCGTTTTTAGTTTTAATGTTGGTTAATTTTGAAAATCAGAATTCCCTCAAATACGATGTAGAAAACTGTAATAATATGTTCAAAGCTTTTATGTAACGTACAAAAACTACTATTGCCACATTAAAAATTACACCTGGCATAGCTCCTGTTTAAATACATCAACTGATATTTTACTTTGCCATTTTTACATTACAAAGGTCCTAGTCATTCAGTTGCAAAATAGCTTTATGCTGCCATGAATTATGTTTGTTTGCGCCACAGAAGTATTGACGACACATTTTTTTTAATTCATATTACTTGTTAATATAAACATTTTTTATGTATCCAAAATTACGCGGCACACTTTTAAAATTTCGTGGCACACAAGAGTTGAGAATCACTGCTGTAGCATATGTCTAGCTAGTATTTTTGTGCCAGCAGTAGTGCAATTCACTAACTTCAAACAACAAGACAAAAGTTATATATGTCGAAATTTTTTGTTGAAAACTATAACGATTAAGTGATTTACAAACTTAAGCTTAACGATAATAGACACAAGTTTGAAAGAGAAGAGTAAAAACATGTGAATTTAAGCGATTACATGTAAATGTTTATTTCTTAGATGTCAATTTACACACATAAATACGTATTTTTCAATATGCATGTGTGGATTATGACAATAAGGAAAGCATAATAATAATAATAAAAATTTTTGTTGTAAATATATGTCTTAAATACGTTCAAGACATAAGTTTGTGTGCAATTTTTGTTTTAGCAAGAAATTAATTTTTAAAATAAAATTGAAATGTATATCTACTTACAAAGTTAAACAAATAGGTATGTTAATTTTAATTTAAATGAAAATAAAACGTGTTTATTTTGTGTTTGAATATGTAAGTTCTGTGGTTATGCTTACGTGTATGTATGAATAGAAAAAAGGACAAGTTGTTTGTCGTTTATTTTGTGGACAGATTTAACAACGCAAAAATTTTAGCAGCTTTCTTAAAGATAAGCAATTTGCTAACTATATAAGATTGTTTTAAGCAATGGCAAAAATCGTTAAAAGTGATACTGAATAGAAAAATCGACAATTTTGTTATTAAGTGAATTTAACAAACCGATAATCGTTAAATAAGATAAGTGAATCGCACTACAGGTCTGTTAAGTAACTGGCTGTACCTGTAAAGATCTCTTCTTTCAATTTTAAGCATCGACGACTGGTGCATCCTTATCTTTCGATTATGAGAAAATTATTATATAATATTTGCACGATTTTATCAATTTACTTCCTGATTGAATTAAAACTGGTAGTTATTTACTTTATTTACCAGGCTTACTAACCGACTAACAAATATCAATTTAAGCTTCATAATATGAGTTGGACAAACGTTTTTATTTAAAGAAGTCAACTAAAGCTGGATTTGATGTTGTTGATAACATCTGGGGACACATTAATATTTATACTTTAAAAATTTTTCGGCATTTCCGAAAGCTCACAAGTAGCACTTAATATTTAAAAGATAATATTTTATTTTGAAAAGAAGTTGAGGCAATCAAGAATGAAGTGTAATAAAAAAAATATATTCATCTATTATATTGCCCAGAGAATCATGAACTTCTATTTATACAAATAATCGGCGCGTAATTTTGAAAATCCAAACAGAAGCAAAGTCTTGACAAATAAAGTTAAAATAAATTAAATAAACTTAGTTATTTATTTACCTCACCTTTCTTACCCTCAACGACTAGCGGCCCCTTTCACAATATATTATTAAAAATTAAAATTGTCTGTAACCACTGGTTAAGTAAAATCACATTAAAGAAACTATTATTGACTTTTAATTGACATTATTTAATAAAAAAAAGTTAATGTTGAATACAACCGAAGAAAATTAGCGGATTGGAATCTTTATTGTCCGAATTAAATAGAGGAAGATGGAAAAACATCATTTATACTTTTATTATATTCGGCTATGTCGAATCGTATATACCCTTCACCATATATGTAAATCTAGTCCAGTGAAGTAACTCTAATCAAAAAGCCAAATATTGGGATTACAGGGAAATAATTTATGTCATCGGCTCTTAATGGGTTAAACATTTTTTTTTTAAATTTTAGTACTTACTAAAATATTGATATCTTACATAATATAGTTTCTATGAAAAGTTCAGATGTTTTTTCTTTATTCTTTATCGGCCTATATATATTTTTTTATTGGAGCTACTTCACTAAACTAGATTTGCTCCAAATGAAATGGAAAAATTGGAGGCAGGCGTGGTGTTTTGCTCGCTACATCGAAGGACATGGACCGGTCTTGCTAATTTTCGAAACTATGCCTATTCGATTGGCGTATTTAAATTTTCTTTAGCTCATCTAGTGCCTTGGCAAAGTTGATTTTAGCACGAAAAAACGACACTTTGCACGTCTTAAAATTTTTTCGAAATTATAAATTAGGGGTGTCCCAATAGTTGACTGTTGAAATCAACAAGGATCTTTAGAGCCAAGTCTGCAATAATAAGTATAAAATTTGGAGATTGAATATAAGGATGTCCCAATAGTTAATGTAATTTTATGTATGTGGCCATACTCTTGAATCATTATACACAGACAGATGAAATCTGTTTTGAAGTCGGTTTTTTTAAGAATTATTAAAGTTAAGTATTTGTGGTGGAATGAGGCAATATAAATATAATAGAAGATCTTATCAAAATCCTATACGATACATAGCGCAAACAAATTGTTAACCCATTATGAACCAATAAGACTCTCAAGCATTAAAAAAGCGGTAGCATCAATTTTCTTATTTTATAAAACGTTGCCGAATTCATGAGACGATACCCGAACAACTTTTTATTTCATTTGCGCCTACTGGGCTAAACTAGATCTGTTCCATTAAATAAAATAAAACAAATTTATTTGAATAGTGAAGTATATAAAACGTAAACAGTTCGTTATAGAACGCGTTATTATACTTTTCATTTTATTTATGACCAAAATAAACAAAACATATTTATTTATAATTTTATTTATTACGTTTCTTGTTTGTGTGTTTTACAGTAACCAGAACGTATATTTTTTTGAAAGGATAGACTGGGAAAAAGTATTAAAAGGATACTTATTTCCAGTCTTTTCATAACGACATGAATAAATTAATAATATAATCTAAATTAACATGAGTAATACATTTTTTACAAAAATTTAAAGGATCTTTTTGTCCTTTTAATTCGCTTTGATTCTCAAAAAATAAAAAAATCACCCAATAAAAAAATGTGTTTGTTGCCGCGTGTAAAAAACAAAAACGCAAATCTATTCGCATATTGTCAGTCTAATCGTACATGTTGACTAATTCTAGGAATAATATAATATTCGACATCTTAGTACTATTTTAGATAACTTATTATTTTTCTCTTACAAGCAATCAATTCGTCTGAAAATTTTGTATTAAAAGCACTTAGGTTTTTTTTTTTAGTTTTTTCTTAATAGCTTGTAATACAGTTTTAGTTTGTAAATAGAATTAATGGTTACGAATATTTTCAATAAATAAAGTTGTTTTTTTTTTTTTTTGTTTTTTTTTTTACATAAATAGGAATAATTCAAGTCACTTTATTATTCGGATGCGTAATATTTTAATATTTTTTCCATTAAACAAATAGCATAGTTTTTGTTCTCCTTCCTTTTAAACTTGTTCTCTTACAAGTTGTTACTTTACTGCCTTAACAAATCTCAAATTAGTATAGAATGAAAAAAAAAAAACTCAAATCAAATACAAATAATTCCATTAACAGTTTACGTATCAGCGGTGTATATGCTCTTTAACTTGTATGTTCTTTTGGTAAATTATATTTACTAAATTAATTTATATGGAGACATTAAATGCCCCCAAATTCTATTGCCGACAATTTGACTTTTTATATTTTTGTTTTGTATTTACCATCTAAGTATATTGTAATATAATGCTTAACAATTTGGGTTTATTCGATTTGGACATTTGTTTCACTATTTAACGATAGAAACAAATTTATATTAATTAATGCTTCATTGCATATGTATGTATGTATGTATTTTCAGCATTTGTTACTCCTTATAAATATTAACTTTTCTGAGTCAATAATTTTATATTGACCGAAATTTATATATTTCTAAATCTAAATTGGGAAACATTTTTTAAAGCGTAAAGAGAAAATTTTCTACAATCAATAAAATAGCAAAAACTTAAAATAAATTATATTTTTTTACTATTAATGGATTGTAAATATGCAAGCATATCACACATTCCGATCGCTTTTTTGTTTATTCAAAAAAAAAAAATTAATAAAAAAAATACTGACTTTCTTAATTAAAATGTGGCAATATTGCGCACAAAAAGTAATCAACAGGGTTAAGGTTAAACTATACGTGCCACACCATACCGTCATAGTCGTAACCATGGCCATAACCATAATCGTATTTATTGCCAGCGAATAGTGGTGCCATAGCCATAAGCAATTCTTATTTGCTGTTTGTTAAGAAAGCAGGGCAATGAAAAATATAAATTTAAACTCGAAAATAGAATGCAACGAACGTGAAAAATAAGAACAAAATAAAAAAACAAACATTTAATACTTAAATTCAATAGCCAACTGTATATGGTTATGGTAAAAATTTAAATTGAATTAATCGGGCATGTCACAAATTCCGATCGGAATGGTTTTAATTCCGTATTTGCAATTCAGATCGATTTTGATTTACCTTCTTCAGATTCCGATCGATTTTGCTTATTTCTAAAAAAATGCTTAGTCTCCCCCTTTTTATATAAATGTGGCAATATTGCTCACACCAAAGTAAACAACAAGGCTAATCTAAATAAGGACACATTTTAGAAGTTAATTTGAAAACCGCAAATAATAAAATTTCAAAGAAACTTAATTCCACTTTGAAATTTAAAAGTAGTTTTATTCCGAAGAAAATTTTCTTTTTTCGTTTTGTGAAGAACCAATTTACAGAATTGAAACCACTTTCGATCGGAATTGAGTTCTGTGACATGCCTAAATATTTATGGTTACTGTTATGGCTATGGCATTATGGCATGTCTCCAATAATCAAATACAGTGTTTCCCATAAGGTTGATTTGAACAGCTGTTTTATATGGTTATGGCACGTCTAATTGAACCTTTAAACGAGGTAAGGAGACGTAATAAAAGTAAATTTAAAAACTTTAAAGAACTAAATTGAAAAGAAACTCAATTTCACTTTGAAATTTAAAAGTGTATCATTTCAAAGAAATTTTTCGCTTCTCGTTTTTTAAAAAACCAATTTCCACCGAATTTGAGTTCTATGACACACCTGTTAAAACCCGATTTCAAGTTTAAGAGTAAAAGAATTCAATTTTTTAAGTCGAGGATTATTAAGGAACTTTTTTTTTCTTGAAATTTATTTACTGAAGCTTCAATATAATTGAAATAAGCATAAATGACCGAATTTTATATCTAACAATTTTACTAATTAAGTTCAACCAGTGCTGCAAATAATTGTAATATTTTTCTAACGATCGACCGACTGCTTTTCAGTCGGCTGTAACCATCGCACAGTTGTGTGAAACACAAAAAATGGAATAAAAGTCAGGAACTTCTAAACTACTTGCCCGATTTTTATGAAACAAACTGCGATTTATAGAGGAGGTCATAAACTATTCGCCTATTGCATTTGGATACACCCTGTGTCAGTACAGGATAGTACCACAGGGCGTCAAAGTAGGTAACCTCGTATTTGAAAAATGTTTCAATGCTTATAACTTTATCAATAGTGAACCGATTTCAAAACTTTTTTATTTTTAGTAAGGAAAACATGCTTGGAATTTGTATGGTATCTTTAATACTTTTAGAGAAATTCGACTTTTAAATGTAAAATACATAATTTTTACCTTGGCATTTTTTAGTTTTTCATCTGTTTTTTTTTTTAAATACAGGATATAACTATTTTAAAACAGATTTAGAAAGCCAATACTATAAGAAATAACTTGTAGAAAAACTTTTTTCTTTGACTTCATTATTTTTAGTGGTAATAATTTTTTTAATTTAAAATTTTATAAAAGGTTTAAAAAATTTTAAATTTTGGTAAAAAGTACTTTTAGTTTTTTTAATTGATTTTAACCGTTTTTCAGTATTTTTTTCAGGAATTTTTGTAAAGCACCCTACAATTCGAATATGGGCAATTTTAAACCAAAAATCTTAATGTTCGAGACTTAAAAAAAAAAATTCAGGCGAATTTTCATTATTTTTTTAACCAACTATATATTCTAGTACGATTGGATTTCGGTAGTTTCCCAAATTTTGTAGACCGCATAAATAGAGTCTCGAGAGGCGATTGAAGGAAAATTTACAATTTTCGGGAAGAAAAACTTTTATCTACACAAAAAATAATATTCTAATATATCGTTTGCCAAAACTTTTACTGATTTTAGTTACCTACATATTGGTCTTTGAAGGGATGAAAACCTGATTTAATATCGTTTGTATGTTCGGAGAAATTCAAGGAAAAGTTACATTCGCCAAATTTCACTTTTGATCTTTTATTGGTTTTTAGCGGTATTTTTTACAGCTTTTTCATTATTTGCAAAAATGCTGTAAAAAATAAGCACAGCTTAATAGTAGAGGTAATTACCTATCTACTGAAATACAATTTGTATACCTTTTTCATTACAACAGCTGTAAATGATGTTCACAATTATTGTACCTCGCCCAATAAATCTCTCTTTTTATTGTGTTCTTCGAATAAGTGCTTCTTCTTTTTATTACTTTTTTCTTTGAAATCAGCGATTTGGTTCTTTTAATGCACCAATTAAACATTTTTTAAAAAAATATGCAAACATGACTACCTGTACTTTTAGACGCCGCAAACCCACGAATTTGTGATATTTTGGTGAAATTTCCTATTGTTGTGAATTTGCAAATTTTTTTTGTTAATTTTATAAAATTACGTCTCTGTTGAAATTCTGGTTATTCGTAAATCAATTTATATGCATTTTGATAATGCAAAAAGGTTTTTTTGGTGTCTTTCCTCTCAAAACCGACAACGAATTTACCAAAAAATAAAATTATTTTGTCAAATATAATAAAATCCAAGGAATTTTTCAAAGTAAGTAAATTTTAAACTATCGCCAAAAATTAAAGAAATCAGGAAGTCAAGAATTGAAAGCAATAAAGTCAAAGCCAAAATTTTCTTGTAGATTAAAAGAAAGAGATGAAAATTTAATAGAGCTAAAGGGCGCGAATCGGGTAAAAGTCAAATAAATAAATTGGAGAAAACCAGGCTTGGAAAAATCACCTTAGTCAAACAGCGATTGTAATATGGGCAGGGTTGTTAGACTTTTTTCTAGAAAAACCGTTAGAAATTTGAAAATAAATCGTCATAAAAAATTGATTTTATTATCAAAAAATCGTCTTAAACTAAAATTTAAAAATGTATTAAATTAGTAGCCTTTTGATTTTTTTCGTTTGTTGAAATAAAAAATTAGTCTATTTAATTTAAAATGTGTGTATATTACGTATTCGAATTCAATTAGATGTTTTTTATAACCGTAAAATATAGTTCTTTTCGTACTTTTAAACGTAATTTTAAATCAAGCTTTTGGTAAAGTTTTTAATTAAATATTCTTAACAAAAAAAAAAATTCAAATTTTTATTTATAAAAATACTTAACTTAAAATTTCTTCAGCTTAAAACGAAAAATTTGGTTTAAAATAACAGATGAAATTATTTGACTTAAAATATTTATAACTGAATTTTCAAAATTTAATATTTTTTACTTGAAACACAAATTTTTTTTTAAATTATTTTGAACTTCAGGATTAATTTTAAAATTTTTCCTTTTATAGACCCGAAGCTAAAATCATATCTCTGACAACAAGTATTCCGATATTAAAAACGAATTTTTATTTTTGTTTTAATTATTAGTTAAACTATTTTTGTTTTTATAACAAATAAATTAATTAGTTTGGTTTACTTAATTTTTTAATTGTTTATTAAAAAAGAAAACAAGAAAATTTAGCCATTAGTAGAATTTTATGCAGCATTTTCTGGATCACCACATCCATCATAAGTATTCTTCGCGTCTAATTACCTTAAACCTGGATTAAAGTCAAACTAAAAATTTTAATGTAATGAGTTGTTTTTTATACAATTACTTTTAATAAATGAAAAATTTATATTTTTAATCTGGAAAGAAATCCATTGGCATCATTTAAATTTTCACATTTGCCGAATCAGTGTCGTTAGACAATTCTTTAATTCGAGCAACTACTATGTGCCTTTTAGATTTAGTGTAATCAAAGTAAATCTGTTCTTTCATAAGAAAATTTTGGAAGATTAATGACTACCCTGACTCTTTCTGAATATGTATAAAATAATATGAGTGACACCGGATAATCGTCAACATATAAGGAGTTTTAAAACGGAAATGTAATTTTCGTGGAAAAATATCGTCAAAATGACGTAAAATCGCCACATCTGGAAAGGTTTCTTAAAAAGGTTACAAACGAAAATTTTCTAGGATTAAAAATAATAAATTAGTAAAAAGAACACCAAAAGCAAAAAATCTGGTTATATAGTCTTTGTTACCTTACAAAAACTAGTTCCACCCTAGATAGTAGAGCTGTATCGTTCGCAAACGAACGGCTTTAATTTAACAAATCACTTGAGTGAACGAATTGAGGTCTTTTCGTTTAGTAGTATACGGGTTGAATTTAACAGATGTCTTAATTTAACGGAATGAGCCAATCATTTAACCGGCTGCATTCTTTCAATGTGTACGGATTATAACATGGTGTTTGATTCCATTTTGTTTATGTGTTTGTTCTCGAGTTTTATGTTATGTTCTTTTGTTTCAGTTGATTTTTTGTGGATTAAAAAGAGTTGCTGTATGTGTAGATATACGTACGTAAGTACATATTTGTATCATTTGAACATCAGTGTTGCGTTGCCATCATTAAAAATATACTTTTTTGATATAACATTTCTTTTTTACTGAAAAAGTTGTCATATTTAAAATAATAAAAAAAGTGATTTTAAATAAACTAAAAAAATGGCACAGAAAAAAAGAAGCGTAATTTGGTTGTATTTTAGAGAACATGCAAAAAATGGGAAAAATGTATTTATAGCGAAAATTCCTTAAGCCTTATAGGTGGATCTACTGGGAATCTGAGTCGTCACTTGAAGTCTAAACATCCTTTACAGCCTCGGTCATTATATCACCAGATAGCCTCAGCGCCAATAGCCACCACACCACACCACACAAATTTCTTCTGGCTTAATGTTAGCATTACATCAACAATTTATTCGTAAGCCTAACTAACTACCTTCATTAGAAAAGTAAAATTATAGATAGGCTGGTGCTAAAAGCTGTAAAAAGTAAACAACAACTGTTTTAAATATATTTTAACGTACGATTTTTTTATGACATCCATTTTTTTGTTATCTCAGGGCTGATAGATTACAAAATCAGACAGTTTTAGTGTGGAAAACTTTATTGACGACACTGTGCAAATGAGCTGTTGACGAACACCCCATAAGGATACCTTGTTGCAATACACCTCTCTATTGTTTCAGTTTGGCGCCACCTATTAAGAGATGCGATTGTACATTTGGATTCTATGAACATTTTTTTTCTGCTTTCAAAAAACGCTGAAGTTTAAAAGACGTTTTCACTTGTATATGCTGGAGTTCTCTCGTAAAACCACATCATTATTAATTTTAAGCTATTTAATCATTAAATTTTTTTAGTTTTAGGAATAATAATTCCTTTTTTGTGGAAAAAACTCTTTGAGCTTTGTGTTTTCTTGTTAAATATTTTTATTATGAAGAAGTGAAAATAAACAAATCCTTTCTTCATAATAAAAAAATGAGAATTAATAGAAAACCTAATAAATTGTTTTCTATGTTGTTTCACCTCTGTATAATTGTGCTTCTGAAAATCACATACAATAAGGATTGCTGTTCAAATTTGAACTAAACGAACGGATCTGTCTTTGAGAAACGCACGAAAAAGTTTGGTCACTGAAACGAATAATCGGGCACATCTCTACTAGATAGTCGAAGTTATGTTTTCTTTAACCCTTTCGGGACTACTGGGATAATACGTCCCAGCAATTTTCAAACTTTCTTTTTTCTTTATTTTCAACGCAATCGCCAGGGAGGTAGAACTCCTAAACGTCCATAAACGAATAGCATCAATATTGGAGACCACTTGCCAGTAGAGCGAGAGAAGCGTTGTCGCTGTGTCCGCTGTTCTTCACTTGGCATAGAAAAGCGAAGAAAGATGATATGCTCAGGTTGCAACAACGCCTTATGTTACAAGTGTTTTGGGCCACTCCACAAATAAATACCTAATTGCATTCCTAAAATGTTAAAAATAAATGTAAGCTTTTATCTAAATCTAATAATATTTATATTTTAGCTATCTTTTTAATTTCGAACCGCTCTTCGAGAACACTGATTGGGGTTTTATGCCCCATGAAAATACTTGTTGGGATTATATGTCCCAGGATAAAAGGACGAATTTAAAATTTTTAAGTATGGAGAACATAATACTTTTATCATACCTTTTAGAATATGAAAAAAATTTTACCATACATATTTTGGTTTGCAAAATAAAACTCCGTCCCGAAAGGGTTAAAATATTGCTGAGCATAGAGTGGTCGCATGACATCGGTTTAGAATGGGACAAATGCATGTCTTTTGATTGTATATTTATTTCGCCGTTCGCTTTGCTTAGGTGAAGTAGCGAAATGTAATCTAATTTACAAGATATTTATCGTAGAATTTCGATCGATTGGCAGATGGAAAAATAATCTGAAGAGATAAATATTCGCTTATAAGAATGTTATTATTTGATAGAGAATTGTTCTGTAGAAAAAAATACCAAACACATTCGGTGGCATTTGTTAGAAAATAGTAAAAAAAAATTTAAATTTTTAAAATATAATATAAATATAATTATTATTTCAAAATAAAAGCTGAAAAATCCGAAATTTATTAATCTAACAATAAAATTTACATTAAGTATGTAAATCAAATGCCCGTAAAAGTATAAAAGTGTTTCTTATTTCCATGTTAAGATGAAGAGAGTATATGCGTATATATGGATGTTCCTGTTTCATTTTTATTATTATTTGAAATAAAAAGGTTATAAATCATTATACAAATAATGTTTTGTATATAGAAAATGTTATCCAAAAATGAAAAACATAACTGTGCTATAAATATCATCAATCATTTAACGTAGACAATAGTTTAGATTTAATCTACAAATGACAGGTGCGCAATTACTATCGCTTCAATAGCAAGCAAATATCAAAAGCAATATAACATTACCCTGCAAACATTATCCAAAAAGTTTCTACATTGTTACTTTATGGAGTTGAAATGTATCGCAAATTTTTTTCAAAACATAACTATTTTTGAAATTTTATTGTAATCGGTACAGAAGTAAATGAACGTTCTTCCCCTTTTTCTCTCATCCAGGCTTTGGAAACATAAATAGATAAGGACCCATATATGTTTCGAATATAATAAAAATCGATTAGCAGAGACTGTTAAAATTGATTCATATGCATAAAAATTCTCGCTTTTCTTCCCTCCTGGTCCGCTATTTGAAAATGTAAATACCCTATTTCAACATGAGGATAAGTATCTACTCGTGTTTCAAATTTCTTTAAAATCGTTTCAGAGGTTTAGCAGTGATTGAGGCACACACAAACAAACTTATAAAGTGATTTATAATGTATATTTGACATTGGATATAACTTTTAAAGGCCAATTAACTTGTAAAATATATTTTCACGCCATCTATTGACTATAAGCTAAACAATTTTAACCACAACATTAAAAACCTGAGTATCGAAAAGCTCCCTCACTTCTCACACATGAGAGAACAGTGAGACATTTTAGTTTTTGTTGCTTCTTTTCATAAATGTGTGAGTGGCTAGAAAATATTTTGGGTATTTCATTTATGAATGTGATGATGTAATATTTTTTTCTTTCTATTCAAAAGTGAAAAAATTAGAAAATATTATTTTCACGCGAGTGTTCATTTATGAAAATTTACAGTTTTAATAGTTTTATATAAGTGAAATGATCGTTGCGTGTTACAAGTTTTTTTTTTATTATATTGTTAGGAATAGCAGCTTAATAAATGTGAATAACTTAGTGATGCCTCATTTGAATTATTTTTCAATTTGTTTAAAATTTCATATACTTTGAGCAAATTATCCTAATAAATATGGAAAATATATATTGCATTTATATAGCTTTTAATAAATTTTGTTTTCTGTATGTTCTATTGATAATTTCTTAGACATTTTACCTAGTATAGTTATAACATCGTCTTGTATAATACGCATTTTCTTTATTTTTCACCCTTAGTTGCGTCAATGCTACTACATACATATATTTATGTGGGATCGCAGTCAGACAATTTTTTTGTTGTTCGTTAATGACCGTAAAAAAGAAAAAAAATTTTCTCATTTATGAGAAACTTTATTAATTTTGTCTTTAAATGCTCATAAATGAAAAGTTTTCAATGCTGAAAAATTCTTCGCGAGAATAATGTTATTTATCCCTTATCATATATGATCATAGTAAGAAAATTTTTATATGGTCGTTTATGAACGTGAAAATCGGTAAAATCTCGTTTATGAAAAATATCATTAATGTTATAAACATTGAATGCGCATAAATGAAAAGTTTTAAACACTGCATAAAACTATTGAATGAAATCACGAAAAGTTTTAAAACATGTAATCAATTTGGTGTTGTTCTGCAAATCACACGGTTTTAGGTTTTTCGGAGTAGTTTAAATTTTTCGATTTTTTAGATTTGTGTTTAATTTTTTTATTTAATTGTTTTTTTATTCGCAATTAAGAGATTAAAAGAAATTTAAGTGTCCATTATCTTGCTGAAACTGATTAAAGCGCTTACAAATTAATACAATAAACTTACGAAGTTTTAAATGTTATCAAAGATGCCAATTGTTTACAATTTGAACTTGCTTTTTTTTTAAATTTGATCAAAAATAAGTTAATAATTGACAGTTATTTTTTAATATTGTTTTAAATAAGGAACATTAGCATAAATAAGATAACTGCTGCATAACTTTTTTAAACTGTGTCAATTTAGCAACCTCAGAATTATCGTCGAAAAAACAAACCAGCTGACTGCTAAAGAGAAAAAGTAACCTACGAATTTTTTTTAAACAAGTTCTGTCTTCAGTAGACACATTGGACCAAATTTTAATCAACAACATTATCATATTATAGATATATATTTTACAGCGTTGTAATAAAATATTTGCTGGGTAGGCATGTACATAAACTGTGTATTATTTTTCCATAATATCCAAATTACTAAACCGAATGAACTAATGACATCTGCAAAAAATATTTAAAAAATGGTTAATTTTCCATCAAAATCAATTGCGTAATGTGAGAGTAAATGGTAGAAGAAAACAAGTAAGTGCTATATTCGGCTATATATCCTTTTTATTATATAAATCTGTTTTAGAGAAGTAACCTTAATAAAAAAAAAACAAATTTTGTGGTGACAGACATTTAAAAAATAAGAAATAAAGTAGTAAAATAGTATTTACATAAAAATGTCATTGACTTTTAAAAAATATGGTTCACAATTGTACTTTTTCAATTTTTTCACTTAAGGTTTTTTTCTTCTTATTTTTTAATGCTCTATCGCCCCATATATTTGTTTATTTGATTAAAGTTACTTCACTAAACTAGATTTTTTCCAAATTATATGAAAAAAGTAAAGGCAACCGTGGTGTTTTACCCATTGCCTTGAAGGATATAGACATATCTTCCTGATTTTCAATATCAAAATTTTCGATACTATGTCTGATCGATTGGCGTATTTAAATTTTCTCTAGTTTATCTAGTGCCTTCGCAAATTTGATTTCAACCCGAACACGGACCAACAGACGGATATCGCTCAAGCGACTTTGGTATGCATAATAACTCAAAATATATTTAGTATATGTGGTCGGATGAAATTGTAGAAATTACACACGGAATGACAAACTTAGATATACCCTTTTTCCACCTGTGGTGAAGGATTGCCTATAAATTGTACATGTATGTAGATTTAAGTTTTCATGTGTATAAAACCATTTATCCATTTTTATATTCTTTGGGCAAAAAAAAAAAAAATAGAAAACATATTAGCCCAGTTCACAATTTTGTGCATTTGACGTAGTATATATTTGCTATTGTAAATATTTCCAACAAATTGTGAATGATATTTTTTATATCATATAGCACTACTCATTGCAAAAATATCACAAGCTGTTTGAAGAAAATTTTAATTTTTTAATAAAATGTTTACTTTCAAACATTAAACAATGTCAAACGTAGCTTTTAAAGAACAATTAGTGAATTTATTAATAGATGAGGCTGCGGTAGAAATTTTAGACGACGAAAGCATAAGTACGGAATGTGATGATGACTCTGTGGAAAATGTTCTGGATGAGCTCGTAGAAAATTTATCGGTTGTTATGGAATGGCGCCGTGGATTTTTTACCACAATACCAAAATCATATTTTTGGCGCAATAATATTCTGACAACAATGGACGAAGATAGATTCCGGAAAATGTTTAGAGTTAATAGAAAGCATTCTTTCAAATAATTTTCTGTCGAATTGCAGCTTGCAATAGTTTTTTACAGGTTGGGCTCATCGGGAGAAAGCGCATGAGTAAAGAAAATCGCCACTATTTTTGGCATTGGAGATGGGGGAACCATATCCATTATAACGAAGAGAATTTTCAAAGTATTCTTACGTATACAAGCAAAATATATATATTGGCCAAGCGAAAATGAACGATCCAAAATAGTATCGGATACTTTTGACGAACTTCCATTCTGCATTGGCTACATTGATGGGACCGAGATAAAATTGGCGGAATCTCTAATCGAGGATCATACATCATATTTCTCAAGAAATCACATATATTCACTAAAAGCGCAAGTAGTTTGCGACTACAAACGTAAAATTCGACATGTGCTGGTTGGTTATCCTGGAAGCTGGCATGACGCCAGAATCTTTCGTAACAGCTCCCTATTTCAAAACAAAGACCAATATTTTTCATCCTATCAATGGATAGCTGGAGATTCAGCGTATCCTTTATCAACAACATTAATTACCTAACAGAAGCAACGCGCCGAAGCTATGATTTTATAATCTTAACAAAATTAAGCGCTTTTTTACAAACAAATTGCCAACATTAATTGATTTGCAATGAAGCATTGTATATTTAGTGCATATAAAAACTTCGGTTTTTACTGAAGCATATTTGCAAACATGTAGCATGTGCATTTATTAATATTTTGTTAGTGTATTGTAAAAATATACTACACCAATTTGCAAATGCTACGATGCTAGATTATTTGCACGTGATTGTGAACTGGGCTAATAGCCCATATTAATATATTATAATAGCATTTTTATTAAACTCTAAATGAAATAAGCAAGTTTACAAAAAAAGAAATCTGTTGAATTGACTTTTGGGGTACAGTTCGTTAAAATATGCATAAGGAAGCATAATTTTTGTCATAAAGAGAGAAAGTTGTATAAAAGCATGGGAACTAAAAATCTAAATTTAAAACATGAAATAACAAATCAAAGTGTTTTGACTGTTTTAATAAAATAAAACCAATTTTAATTTATCAGCAAAAAGCAATAAAGGAACAGTCTTTACAAATTTGTTGTTCTCCAGAAACCTTTTAGTGTATCAGCTCGCAAAGAAGTATATGTAAATGTAAAATTTTGTGCATAAATTATGCGAAAGTTCTGTCTTTTTTTGTCCGTATATGTAGGAACAATTTCATTCAAATAGTTTGGAATGCTGTTTCTTCTTTGGTATTTAAAAATTTCATAAATATCCAACATTAGTGATTCTGCAAAGTTGGACTTTTGTTTAATAAGGTCTAGGATGTCAACCTCACTAGAATCATTTGAATTGTGGGTTTTTTTTTGTTTTGTTTGTGTTTTACAGCTATTTGATAAATTTAAATAGCTTGCACGAAGAAAAAGTTTGAGCTGTTTCGTGCACGAAGAAGAATAATTTTGTTCTCTCAAAATCTTATTTACCCAAATTTTAAGTACGTGAACCAGCGTTGCCGTTTGTTACATTTTAACATTTTTCGTAACGTTTGGGGGCTCCACGTCACATGTATAATTTTGTTATGTTTGGCCAAATTTTCGTAACTTGGTATTGACACGAAATAAAGTAATATCACTGAAAAAAGTGTTCATAATTTGAGGTAATAACCTCAATACGATCTCAATAACAAAGTTTACTAGCAAGTGTTATCAAAATTCCACATAAAAAATTACTTTAAAATAAATAAAAAATAAGGTTCTATTAGTAAGAAATCATGAAATGTTTCTTGCTTCATGTTTAGAAACAGCAAAATGTTTCTGTAAACAATTTTTTCAACTATGAAATAATCCGCACTTCATGCGGAAAACGAAGTTTTCTATTATTCCTTGAAGAAGTGCCGCATTATATTACAGAAAAATTGTCAGTAATTTAATGTTGAAGTTTTAAGCAAATAAGACTCAAATTTGTCTTTAATAAAGATATTTTCAAGCTCAAAGAAAAAGGTATTAAAGAAAAAGGTATCAAAGAAAAAGGTATTAAAAAAATACTACTTTAACTTATGTTATTGAATGGCGAGAATGGCGAATGAGTATTACGTAGTATTGACTCCTGATTTAAATCGAATTATCGACTTGAAATTTTTTTCATACATTTTTTATTTTCGTTCTGTTTTGATTTTATTTCCTTGTTATTTTACTTAAATTACTATTCTTTTAAGGAAAATTTCAAAATGAACTTTTAATGAAAGAATATAACTGTTTTGAAAAAAAACGTAACTTTTTCCTGCCTTTCCATAGCAACACTGACGGGAATACATTTCGTGCTAATTGAGATCACACGGGATTCTAAAGTAGAGTAAAGAAACAGAACCTATTGTTTTTTGCTTTGCTGTATTGAACACATTCAAAATCTTACCAAACATTTTATAAAAATATATACACAAATTATTTAAAAAATTTATAATCTTTATTCGATTTAAGTTAAAGTAAATTATAACAAATCAATTAAATTAATTTCGACTTAAGTTCAATTTTTATTTTAATTTCTAAAAATTTGTAAGAAAGAAAAATAATTTAAAATATTTGGGGAGGTTTTTTCAAAAAAAAAAAAAAACAAGAAAATTTATATGTCAACAAAATGTAATATAGCATTTTCTGGATCGCTACATCCATTATCAGCTTTCGTACACCTTAGGTTGTGTACATAGATGCTTAATTTAATTAACCCTCATTTTGTAAATAACAATACGAGGAATAATCATAATTAATCAATATAATTTTGGTTACACGAATCCTATGACGGTGCTGGGGCCTAAAGTTTAGAGGCGCCATCCCGGTTGCAGTTTGCAGTTTTCCTTCAGATATGCTAGATTCGTACATAAGTCAGCATGTTAAGCTTAACTGGCGACACCATTTAATTGAATATCTGTCGAATTTCTACTCAGTGGTAAAAATCGCATCTCGCCTTGGCAGTCAATCAGTGGAAATAAATCTAGCTGATTTTAAATAATCTTAACAGAAAATGTGAACGACTTTACTATTTTAAAGTGATTGCCACGTTGCCCCTAAAGAAATCAAATTTATTTATAATAAATCGTAATAATTTCCAAAAATGTTTTTATTGTTCTTTCAATACTTTTAATTTCATTATGACACCTTTCATTTTTAAAATAAAATGCAATAATACATTTTCTTAATAAAAAATAGGAGACAAAGGGAGATAATTGACATAAAAGGTCAAATGTTTGATTAAATTACTAAATAATTTGTTAAAAAGTTCTTAGAAGAGAAAACTCACACAACAACAGTGAAAGAAGAGCCAAAGAACAAAACGAAATTAATCATTCTTAAATATAATTGTCTGATTTAAAAGCACTTGAGAACAAAACAAAAGAAATAGTGGAAGGCTTATTCTGGATCAATCTATGAGAGTACGAGTGCAAATGGCAGCTTGATGGAAACTAAAAGCAATAAACAATTATGTGATGTTAAAAATCAAATTCAAGTGTGTATAAAGGTTGATTTTGCTTTAATGAGTTTTTGCCCTTCTTCAATTAGGTTTGTCGGGCAAAACAGATGACCACAAGTAGCCCGCTAAAAATAATCGAACGGCATCAAATCTTACTATGTAGATGTAGAGGTAGGCGTGATGTTTTTCCTGCTGCCTCAAAGGACATGGACCGATCACTTGATTTCAACACTAACACGAACGGACAGACGGACATCACTCAATCGAATTCGCTATGCATAAGAACTCAGAATATATATACTTTTTGGGGTCATATGTATATTGTAGAAATTAAGAATGGAATGACAAACTTAGTTATACTTTTTTTCTACTTTTTGTGGTGAAGGGTATAAAAACAACAGTGCTATGCCAAGAGGGCTATGCCAAATCTTATATATCCTTCACCATATATGTAAATCTAGTTTGGTGAAGTAACTCCAATCAAAAAGGAAATATTGGGGTGACAGAGAATTAAAAAAAAACAGTTTTATATTTAATTTTAAATAATCATGTCGTCGGCTCTTAACGAGTTAAGCATTTTTTAAAAATTTTAATATGTTCTGAAAGAACTCTTCAAAAGCTTTCCAATTATACCCATATTGATATCTCAAAAAAGGGATTGCACAATCATACTTTTCTCTGAAAAGTTCAGAGGCACATAACTCGGAAAATATGGGCGAGTGCCAGTTTTTTTGGCATGATGTTTTTTTTATCTTTTGATTCTCTCTCGCTCCATAAATTTGTTTTTTTGATTGGAAATACTTCACTGTTTCAAATGATTTGGAAAAATTGGAGACAGGCAAGGTGTTTGCCCGCTGCCTCGATGGACATGGACCGATCTTGCTGATTATTACTAAAGTATACTGAGGAGCTAAAATGTTGAACTCTGTAAACAATTTTAGACTAATAGTAATTTCTAAAAGGGTATTCAGAGATGATTATTAAGTTGTAATGAAAGTCAAACGGATACTGTATAGGAGAATAATTTTGCAACCAGCAAATCTCGGAAAAAAGCCAAAAGGACCAAATCCTTCACTTTATTAAGGAAAAAGGTCATCTTTAACGAAACCGTGCATAATCGGTTAATCTCAACAAGCTAAAAAAAATAAATGTCTGGACACATTCCTTCTGATCATTTAATGAGCTCCTCAATACAATAGCTAATTGTAATTCATTTTTATTTTACTTTCTTCTTTCTTGTTCTTAGCTCAAATAAGGAAAAAATTAGCTTTAGATTTCGTAGAAAAACGTTATTTTTGTAAGAATGGCTTATCGTTAATTATTAGGCTATGGTAATTTTATTCTAATTTTTTTTTTATTTTATTTTACGAGTATTAAGCTCTACTGTAAGAAAATATATTAAAATTTTTACTAAATTATTTGCATTGTAAGTTTTTAAGAAGTAAGATTGCTATATTAATCCATATAAAAAATACGTGGGTGCGTATGAGCGTATGTGGTAGGTATACTGCGTGCTGACTTCATACACACGGTATTCAATGTTAATATTCATGCGTAGCGAAGCACGCCGGGATCCGCTATTTTCATATAAAAATGTCATCGGCTCTTAATGGATTAAATATTTTTTTAAAAATCTCTTCAGAAACTTTTAAGTGACTCCATATTGATATCTAAAAAAAATGGTGCACAATCGTACTTTTTGTAAAAAGTGCAGAGGCCCATAACTCGGAAAATATGACTTTCACTTGATGCTTTTTTCTAATTTTCTAATTTCTATCGCCCCATAATTTTTTTTTTGATAAGTGTTATGCCATTGTTCCAAATGATCTTGCTGATTTTCACGCACGGGCCATTTCGCTACCGCTTATTTGGCTCTTCAGAAAACTTCTCACAATTATGTTAAATAAACTAAAGAATTCTTTCTGCCCAAATAATAAGGTAAAGACAAAAATCAAAGTTTAAGCCAAAAACAACAGTAATCTTTTCATTTGACCTTTCATTTCTTTAGATCCCTTTATCGCAAGTTTGCGTCGCGGAAAAAATAAAAAACTTTCGAAATAATTTTAGAGGACGTTACTTTTTTTGGCAGGGAATTCCCTGTGAAGCACAAAACAAAAAAATGTTAAAGTGAGGTGAATTAAAACGCAAAGGCTGCAGAATTGTATTTAAATGTTATATACATATGTAGCTCTTCATGTACGTACATTTACATAATAAATACTCGTGGAAATTATTTTCATAATGAAATGAAAAAAAAAAATTAATAATTAGTTCAACAATATATTATTTTATTCTCCATCTATTTACATATATTTTGCTACAAATATTAACATCAAATCATGTTATTTGTTTTATTCTTTTTCACCTTCGTTTTTCCTCTCTCTTTTCTAAATGTACGAGGGCTGCTATATATATTTCTGGCCTGGCAAGACTGAGTGCTGCCATGTGCAATCTGACATTTCCATTGGAAAGTTTGTCATTTTTAAGCATAATCGTACTCAAAACGTTTTGACGTACCACCATTATTTGTGTTGTTTACAGTGACTTGAAAAAATTTTTATAGAAAAAAATGGAATTAACTCGTGAACATTTTCGTGCCATAATTTTTCACAACTTTCGACGTGGATTATCACGACAAGAGTGCATTGATGAACTTAAATCTTTGTATGGCGATGAAGCACCATCCTATAGCACTGTGAAAAATTGGTATAATGAATTTAATCGTGGCCGAAGCTCGCTCAAAGACGAAGGTCGTCCAGAGAACATTGATGCCGTGCGTGAACTCATAATGCAAGATCGACATGCGACATACCGAGAGATAGAGACATCCTTGGACATTTCTTCCATCAGCATACATTCGACACTGCATGAACACCTGGCCGTAAAAAAGGTTTGTTCTCGTTGGATCCCGCACAATTTGAAAGTCGCTCGAAAAAAGGCGGTGCGGTGCTTTAAAAGATGTTTATAAGATCGTCACAGGTGACGAATCATAGATCTATGCGTATGAGCCCGAAACGAAACAACAATCGACCGTGTGGGTCTTCAAAGACGAGCAAAATCCAACGAAAGTTGTTCGTAGAAGAAGCAATTCGAAGCAACTGGTCGCCTGTTTCTTCGGCAAAACTGGTCATGTGGCGACTGTTCCGCTTGAGCAACGTAGAACAGTCACTTCTCAGTGGTACACTACAATTTGTTTGCCTGAAGTCATTGGAGAAATTCGAAAAACCAACAAGAGAAGACGAGTCATTGTTCACCATGACAATGCGAGCTCTCACACATCGGCTCAAACGAGAGCGTTTTTGACCGGCCAAAACGTCGAATTAATGGGTCATCCGCCGTACAGCCCCGACTTGGCACCTAATGACTTCTTCTTGTTTCCGCACATCAAGAAAAAAAATGCGTGGTCAACGATTTTCGTCGCCAGAAGAAGCTGTTGAAGTGTTCAAAAACCATGTTTTAGAGGTGTCTCAATCGGAGTGGAAAAAGTGCTCCGACAACTGATTTGAGCGCATGCAAAAGTGTATAAATCATGCTGGAGAATACTTTGAAAAACAATAAAACCATTTTTGATTATAAATATTCGCATTTTCACTATTAGGCCAGAAATATATAGAGCAGCCCTCGTATTATTTGCAATGTCATCATTTTTTACACTCTTTATAAAGATTTTCATAATGATTACCATTGTTTTTCTTTAATATTTAGCAATGGCCTCTTCCCAAAGGCAATTTTCATTAAAACGATACATTTGCATAACGTAACTAAATATGTGAAGTCATACAAAATATAGATATGTGAATAAAAATGCACCATTTGCAATAATATAAAAAATAACTGTTAACTTTTGTATTTTGTAAACATCGGATGTCTGTAGCAAGCAGCGTTGGTCGCAGCCACCAAAATTCCCTAGAAATCATTAATTATTATTTAAAAAATATTTAGTACAAATTTATTAGATTTAATTATGAAATATTTGATAAGCTGCACTTTGAACATTGCTGAACAAATATCTAAAAAAACAAACTCAATATTAAATTTACTCTACTAAAAAATTTACATCTTAATTAAGTACTAAAAGCCCTACAAAATTGTGGCAAGTTTTTTAGTGCAAAATTATATTTGTATTAGCTTCGGTCATCCATTTTTTGCAGGGAAGACATAAAAAGGTAACACACCTTTTTATATCTTCACCAACTGAACACTTGGAGTATTAACTCCATCAGGACATAATGTCTTTAAGCCATATTCATGGACATTATATCATTTTTAAAAAACGTCATAGAGTCTATAACCAACACCGGCTTCGCTTAACAAAGATTTTCTGCACGCCGTTGCCACTTTTTACATGAAATACCATGATATATATATATTTTCCATTGACCTTTTGTCACTTTTTGGTAGGACATAATGTCCACTGACGTTATGACATGATTCATGCCTTTCCTTGACAAGTTCACGCTCTTTATTTTGCACATGAAAATTCCTATACCGAATTTTTGACTGACAAGGTTTTGAAGTTTTTGTTGCTGGAATGAATGAGGTATCAGTCTTCAAGTCTTTCGTTGGTCCGGTATGAGTTGTACTCACAGGAGAGGTTTCCTATCATGTATAAGTCACCTTTTAGTTAAAATTTTTATGTTTTTATAATTTCTTCTTGAAACTTTAAGGTATCTGCCTAATATAGTTCAGAAGACTAGGTACTATAAGTAAAATTTGGGTCTTCTTTTAGAACAAAGTTTTATAAATTTCAAGTATCGTAAAAATTCCGTCTCAATTAAAACATCTTTTAATTTTTATTTTAAGTAGAAAAATGCCATTTTATTAAAAGTGACTTTCAAACTTTAAGTAGGATTAAGTTTAAAAGTGCAAAAGCTTTCCTCACCTAAGCCATGCAATATTTATTTCTAAAAAAATTTTTCCAGATGCTTTTGTTTAGTATGGGATTAAAAGATATATATTTCTTTTTTAATTTCACTTTTGTCTTGAACTCCTATTAAGAAAAATATATAAAAGTTTTTTATAATAATTGTTATTTCAATTTATTTTTATTTCTGGATTTAACTTTTCTAACTTTTTAATTGAATTTTCTAACGCATAGAAACACAAATAACCAAAGTCAATTTAATTGCATTCTTGTTTTGCCAATAAAACTATAAAATAAAATTTCGTATCAGTTGTTCATACAGTGCGTATACGTGATGTTTAACAAAATATGTACATTTCTAAATATTACGTATACGCTACCAACCGTAAATTAAAGTAAAAAAAACCACAAACATAAAAATCATTCAGCAAAGCATTATGTATTAAATTTCGATTGAAATTTTTAAATAAAAATTTATTGACAAATTTAATTTTGAATATAAATTCTTGAATTTAATTATTGTATTCTTAAAAACCCAATTGCTAAGTGTTGAAACGATATAAGTGGGAAAGAAATCATATCAGAAGTTCCACAAATATAAAATAGAATATAATTCTTTAGAATATAATTAATTTTCTTATTATTTTTGAAACGCTTAAAATTTTGACGTCAAATAAAAATTCATAAAATATAAATAGATGAAATTTAAGTTTGCTCAAAAATAACTCAATAATTTAGTATTATTAAGCGACTTCAAAAAAAGAAGTAGGTTATACAATTCTTCTGAACGTTGCTTTTTTTATGTTTGTGCCTGCAGAACTCAGTCATTTCTGATCCGATTATGAAAATTTTTGGTAATATGATAGATTATGCTTATAGATTGGCCCTGTTTCAAAAACAGTTCATAATCTTAAAAATTAAAGGGTGTCCCCATACAACACACATATTTCTTAAGTATATTATGAACTGTAAAGGGCACTTCTGTAAAATTTAAAATGTTTGCGTATTACTATAGCTCCCAATAACAGAAAGCTACACAAAAATAAATCTAAAAATTAAGGGCTGTCCGCATAATTGATATAAATTTACTTATATGGGCCTATCTTTTGAACCGTTATACCCAAACGCTTGAAAATTGGACAGAATGTCGATTGATATGGCCATTATAGTAACAAATATTAATAGTAAAAATTATAAATTAAATGGTGCCCCAATATTCAATTTAAATTTATGTTTATGGCCATACTTTTTAGCAGCTGTACACAGACGCTTAAAATTCTAACGAACCTGTATTGCTAAGTCCGCTATAACAACAAGTATAAAATTTGGATTTGGAAGTTAAAGGGTGTGCCAATAGTTGATGTAATTTCAAGTTTGTGACCAAACTTTTGAACCGTTATAGACAGATTGCTGAAACTTAAAAGGGACCTGTATATTTTGTTTATAATAAAGAACTTTAATATAAATAGGAAATATCTTACATGATGTTTGAAGACTGCGTTAAATTTGCAACCTCAAAATAATGTTCGGAAAAAATATCAACTATAACAAATAAAGCAAGAAATTTATAAATATATATGTTTTTTTGTTATACAAAACCGAATTTTATTACAAAAATAAATCAAATCACATATTAATTTAATCTAAACGAAATAATTAAAAAAACAAGTAATAGTGCTGTTCCGAATATAATCTAAATATTCTTCATCAAAAACATTGTGTATTTATTTTGATCAAATATATTTTTCGCCGCAATATGTCTTTGGTATAATGAAGATACTTGAGTTGTTTATTTATTACCTTGGGGTCGGCTCTGCACTCTCCTTCAGTAAGCCGAGCTTTTTCTAAAAGAAATATCCTGAAGATGACAGATATTTGGTTATCAGCTTCACTTATACAATACTAATAATAAAAAATAACTCAATATTGTAAATGTGTTTATTTTGGGAACATGGGTTTTTTTAGAAAACTTTTAAATTGTTAATAGCTTTTAGTTATTTTTCTTACATTTTACGTTTTAATAGAACTTTTAATTTTTGTTTTTTTTTTTAATTTTGATGAAGTTTCTGTGAAATTAAATATTTTGGTGAAATTTTAAATATATAATATACCCAACATACCAACTAGCAATCAAACTTCAACACAACTTGTGAATAAGCATATATAAAATAGTTTTTCAAGCTAATGTTAATGTTTATAAATTTAAATTCATAAGCATTTTTTAACAATGCTTAATAAATTATTATTATACACAAATATTTCTAAGTTCGTTGTGTTTTCAAAATTATTTTTTGAAAAGCTTATTCAATTTTTTTTGTCGGTATGTATAATTTAATTATGTGTTACTTTTATTACTGTTTATATTTTTTTATACTATAGTTTAAAGGTACATTAAGCCGACCGTTGCAATCGTAAATGTAAAGTAAATGTAGCAGTAAATGTACTTGTGCTCATAAAATGTGTAAAAACGTTGACATAAGCAAAAAAAATACTCGTAATAATAATAATAAATAAAACTGTGGCAAAATTCTTCTGCAATAACTAATTTGATTTTTTGAAATTTAACATCATTATTTGTCTTACGAGGGCTGCTTTATATATTTCTGGCCTAATAGTGAAAATGCGAATATTTATAATCAAAAATGGTTTTATTATTTTTCAAAGTATTCTCCAACATGATTTAAGCACTTTTGCATGCGCTCAAACCAGTTGTCGAAGCACTTTTTCCACTCCGATTGAGACAACTCTAAAACATGGTTTTTGAACACTTCAACAGCTTCTTCAGGCGACGAAAATTGTTGACCACGCATTTTTTTCTTGATGTGCGGAAACAAGAAGAAGTCATTAGGTGCCAAGTTAGGGCTGTACGGCTGTACGACGTTTTGGCCGGTCAAAAACGCTCTGGTTTGAGCCGATGTGTGAGAGCTCGCATTGTCATGGTGAACAATGATTCGTCTTCTCTTGTTGGTTTTTCGAATTTCTCCGATGACTTCAGGCAAACAAATTGTAGTGTACCACTCAGAAGTGACCGTCCTACGTTGCTCAAGCGGAACAGTCGCCACATGACCAGTTTTGCCGAAGAAACAGGCGACCATTTGCTTCGAAGTGCTTCTTCCACGAACAACTTTCGTTGGATTTTGCTCGTCTTTGAAGACCCACACGTTCGATAGTTGTTTTGTTTCGGGCTCATACGCATAGATCCATGATTCGTCACCTGTGACGATCTTATAAACGTCTTTTGAAGCACCGCAATCGTATTTTTGCAACATTTCTTTGCACCAATCGAACGAGCCTTTTTTTGAGCGACTTTCAAATTGTGCGGGATCCAACGAGAACAAACCTTTTTTACGGCCAGGTGTTCATGCAGTATCAAATGTATGCTGGTGGAAGAAATGTCCAAGGATGTCTCTATCTCTCGGTATGTCGCATGTCGATCTTGCATTATGAGTTCACGCACGGCATCAATGTTCTCTGGCACAACAGCCGTTTTTGGACGACCTTCACGGAATTCGTCTTTGAGCGAGCTTCGGCCACGATTAAATTCATTATACCAATTTTTCACAGTGCTATAGGATGGTGCTTCATCGCCATACAAAGATTTAAGTTCATCAATGCACTCTTGTCGTGATAATCCACGTCGAAAGTTGTGAAAAATGATGGCACGAAAATGTTCACGAGTTAATTCCATTTTTTTTTCTATATTAATTTTTTCAAGTCACTGTAAACAACACAAATAATGGTCGTACGACAAAACGTTTTGAGTACGATTATGCTTAAAAATGACAAACTTTCCAATGGAAATGTCAGATTGCACTTAGCAGCATTCAGTGTTGCAAGGCCAGAAATATAAATAGCAGCCCTCGTACCTGGATACTTTATCCATAGAAATCTGTTTCCAAATCATAATTTTTTTCTGGTTTCGTCGTCCATTCTTTTATTTATATTTCTGTTTAATAATAAATAACACAGCTGTTCAAACCAATGATTGCCACTTTGCGATTTTGTGCAAAAAGTACGTAAATATTTCAATGGCACTAAAAATGATATTGTATTATAGTAATAAAAAGTATAACATTTGCATAAGTTATACTCAGCCTAACAATTTTACAAAACATTACATGTATAACATATTTAATTTAGAAAAGAAAACTCCATAACTTATTTAAAATTATATTGTGTGTGATAAAATTTAACAACTTAAAAGTTTAAATAAAAAAGGACAAAAAGGTACTGGAAAAGGGGGTTTGTACTTCAATTCAATTTATTATAATATTTACCATCACTGGCTACATGTGTCACGTAACCTTACGTTGAAATACTGTTTTCAGCAAGTTGAAACGTTATGACTAAGTGACATTTCGGTCGGCTAAGTATTTGCATATTTTTTCGTATAACAAAAATGATCAGCTAACACAACTGCATTTACATTTCTACGTTTACGATCGATGTTAAATTCTGCAATTTTTTATATTAATGATTTAGTTTGTTAATTTGCGAGATTAGTTTGTATTTAATTTGTAATTATACAGTTTATTAATTGTAAAAAATAAATAATAATTATATTGCAAAAAAAAAGAAAAACAATAATATTTAATATTAAAAAAAAGTTAATGAAGTTAATTCCACAAATATATAAAGAAGCTTATAAAAATATTGAAAAGATTTAGCTTTTCTATACTAAAATTAATGAAATATTGTTTCTGTAAGCTTATTATACAATTACAAAGACAAGCTTATATTAATCATGTACATATAATATTTTCATAAGAGTTCCGTTTTGATTTTTCTACAATTGTTAGGATGGCATTTTTTCAATATATTTTAACTACTTTTTCAAGCTTAAAGCTAATATTTGTAAGCTTTTCAAAAATTTTTTTTACAAGTCATTTGGTATGTTGGGTAATAACCATAAAAAAAAAGAAGAATGTAGTTTAGCTAATAGGAAAAATATAATTCCTTTGCCATAAATAATTAATAAATAATTACTTTTGTAGAAAACAAATGAAAAAAAATGGAAAATTTCTCATATCGTATTTCTTCTAAATTGCTGTATTAAGCGAAAAATTTACAAAGAATATTGACGAAGGTTGTAGCGAACCAGAAATACATATAATTCTTCTGGTATCCAACTTATACTGTTCTCTCTTCAATTATTAGGATTAATAATTCACTAAATTCTACTTGAATTATAATGAATTTACTTTTATTACCTTAGTATACTTTTCGTAAATATATACAGTAGGGATGAGCGATCCCGTGATTTTTGAGGAACATCGTTACCAGTGATCGTAACTTTCAAACCACTGTTCTTTAAAATAGTTACCGTGATCACCGTTTGCAGTTCTTTTTTTTTTTTTAACATACATCTATGTATATATAGGAAGTATATAATACTAAATAATATTTTATACAAACAGAAATATAGAATTCAAATAAAAAAGCACACAAAATTTTCTGTTACATATGTATGCGTAAAAGTTGGAAAAAAGAATAGCTGTTGTTAATAAGTAGAAGCTAGAAAAAGCTACACAGCAAAGAAGCTGCTTGACATATGCAAGAATTAAAGATTAAAAAGAACTTATATTTCTCTTTCACAAAGTAAAATTAAATTTTGTATGTGTGCAAATATAAAAGAACGTTATTTTGCGGAACTGTTACTTGATCAATTCAGTCACTATAGTGACCAGTGATTTTTTAATCACACTGATTTAATCACAGGTACTGAAATATTGGTCAACTTTAATATGTAGCAATATGCCAAAATGGACTTTTTGGGAAAAAAAATGTTATTGCTGCAAATGGTTCTTTAGAGCTTCAGCAGCAACTTTTATTCTGTGACTTTTTCATAATTCCGCTATTTACAAAATTGCCGTTATTTTAGAACTTAAAGTCATTAACAACTGTGTTGAATGGCAAGATATAATACTCAGCCCAATTTGCGCCGCGCAGTATTTTCTTGCTTCCAAATTTTGTTGTTGCTATTTTGTTTTTCTTAGTGTATTGTTGCAACAATATCCGTAAATGGAAGATTACTACCCAAACTAACTACGCAAAAAATATTATAAATATTGCGTTAAATTCATAAAAAGTTAAAAATCCAAGTTTTAATGGACACCATATATTTCTATTTGAGGGCAAGTGATGGACACTCTAATAACCAATAAATATATCTGACCCTACCCACGTAGCATTGAAAATCATTCGTCATTCAAAGCTTGAAAATTTTAAAATTTATTGTTTTTGGCACATTGCTAAATAATATCGCAAAGACCAAGATTTTTGTATCCTTGTTTGCAGTAATAAAATATAGTATTGAGAAAGTATGAAAAAATATAATTTTAGAATTAGACTATTGAAGTCAGTAACGTTCGAACAAAGATCAAGAGCGCATCCCTTTTTTTATTCGTATTTTTAGCCGAATAGTTCGTATGTGGAAAAAAAATTTCTTCGGACGTTTTTTTTGACCCTTTCAGTGTGCAAAGAATTAAATCAAATGTTCATAAGCACTTCTCCCCATATCCTTCTTCCCACTTACTAACTTAATTTCCTAGTACTATTAAAAAGAGAAAATAAAGGGATTTTTTTATAGCCGGATATTTTGCGTTAAAAGTTCGTAAATTTTATTAATACAAAAAAATAAGTGTACAAATGTTTTTCATCTATTTTTACTCATTATTTCTATTAAAATATACCGGGTTCAGGAAATGCCAAATAGAAAATACCAGTCCAATAGCTTTACCAGGTCAAAAAGTTATGTGACATTTTTTATATTTTTGGGTAATAAACATTAAAATGGAATTTGTTTAAGGATTTTTTTTCTACTTTTTGAAAGGCACGATTAAAACTTTACTAAATTTTACACACATTTGCTTAAAAATTCTAAAGTTATGGGAATAACTACCCACAAGCGTTTTACAGCATTAGAGCCAAGAGGGAAAATGTCTGAAAATTTTATTTTTGAGATTTTCGATGCATAATTTGGGAATTTTTAATTCAGGTTGAATTTTTTACATACTTACATAAAACTAAATGTAATAAAATTTTACAACCTTCAAGTCCCCCCTAAAGTAAGAATTTAATAAAAATGTTGGGGTTCATTTCAGAAATCAAATAGAGTTTTTACTAAAATATCTAAAAAATCTTTATTTTTAGACAGAATTCTTTTAATAAAATTTAATCGGAATAATTTTAAAAATAGCACGAGGTTTTTTATGAAAATTAAATATTTAAAAAAATATTCTAGTGTCTTTAATTATAGAATTTAAAAATAATTATTCTTTTTTAACAAAAACTTAAAATTAAAAAAGAAATATTCACATTAACACCACTGTGATACACGCTGTTCATTAGGTTGTTCACACAACCAAAATAAAATTTATATTTTAGAATTGAAATACAAACTTATCTTCCGTAAAAACTTCTACTCCTCCTTTTGTGGCTTTTAGCTTTTTATATTAATTCAAATTACAATTAAAATATTTGCTTTAATAATTTTTATTGGGAAATAAGATTAATAGTTAATTTGACGTTTTTTTTATTGCTATCGATTTAATAACATTTTTATATTCGGTTTTATTACGTCTCTTTATTGAGGCAATTTCTATTTTTATATTGATTTGTTAATATTTTTGTTAGTTAAATTAAAAAGTTATTAACACTTAATATTTAGATAATTTGTTTTGTATAATAAAAGACGGCATCATTGAGAACAATTTTAGAAACAAATTTAATGATAAAAGCATTAGAATTTTACTAAGAAATATATTAAGAAATCAATGTGAAATTAAAAAAAATAATCTTCAAGGAAGAAGCATACTAATAGAAGTTTGTGTACTTACGTACAAGAAACATCAGAGTGTTTAAAAACATCAAAAATCACCAATAGTGAAAAACAGAAAAGGGGAGCTTTTAATAAGATGCGCTATAAATCATCACAAATCAGATAGTACATACTATCAAACCGATATCTTATGATATCACCGAACCTATCTTGGAATATGTCGAAGTACCAACGGAGTCCTTTGCCTTACAATCTTAGCCAATAACAGACCGTATACTTCACAGTTTTCAACATCAATTTGAGTTTTATTAAAAAAAAATAAAAATGTTATTTTTTCGTTAAAAAAAATGATTATTTCTCAAGCTCTATACCTTGTTTGAAAAATTGCAACTCAAGTTATCATATAAGGTGCGTTTACGGCCTTAAAACTAATATTTACGGTCAAAATTATATCCAAAAATAAAAAATTACTTTAAATAAAACTTGAAAAATAACAATTATTTTCCAAACAGAAAATAAAAATTGTAAAAAAGTAATTTTTTTATAACCATCCCTGGTTTTTATTGAAATTTAAAACATGTGTTGTTAGATCTTTATGTAGAAGGTCATATATGATTAAAAAACACGAATAGAAAGCGAGTAATTTACATTAAAAAATTAAGTATATTCTGTCTACAACTACCCAACTGCCAAGTGTGAGCGTGTTAAAGCAGACATAGTAAAAAATACTTTGGGTAAAGTTAAAATTGGACGTTGTGAAAATGACGATACTATTACTATTAACTTTATTTTTATAGCGGCTTGTCAATACCTACCCTGCGTAAATTTATACTATCAGCCTATTACGGTTAAAAATATAAGGTCATAGTGAAAATTAAGTCGATGTGAAAATGAAAATTACGTCACCTTCGGGATACCCTTCAATGCATTTTAATATTTTCTTATTCTTATAGCATATAATTCTCTGTAGAAATTTCAAGCATCTGCCAATAACGGTTTAAAGTACAAAGCTGTATTCGTCGAACTTCTGGCCCTTGAGAAACACTCTTTCGTTCCAAAATTTATTGTTTACAATTTATATTTATAGCAGACACAACTATACCGACTCTGTGTTAGTTCTAAATGAAGTCAAATAAGCGATAACAGACTCAATATTGGAGCACTTTTTAATTTAAAGTTTTAAATTTTTTACATATTGTTATTGCGCACATAATTTTACTGCTACCATGCAATTTTAAATGTGTGCCTATTAAAAAACAAAATAATTTCGCGTGACTTTTCTAACACCCTTTAGTTTTTAGCATTTCTTATTATAGCGTCTATAGCAAACATCTTTTATGAAAATTTCTAGCATCTTTTATGAAAAGTCTACCTATCAGAGATAGAGGGCTGTGACAGATGGACGAGAATTGTAACGAAAATAAGAGAGTTATGTTTTAACACTTTGTATGCAGAACCCTAAAAATTTTATAGTTTTATATAGTCTTACTAAAATAAACCTTAATCTGTATAATTTCATTGCTTAATAATAATTACTTTGTCTATAATTGATGCATCAAAAAAAAAAAGTGTTCCTGTTCACACTATTATACTGAATATTAAGTATTATTAAAAACTTTGTTAGTGTTAAAGCAAATATGTAAAGTAAATATGTATATGTATAATGTTTATGTCAAATATTACGGAACGGTATTTGACATCCCATAATAGAAATTCATTTTTAAAAATTTCTCTAAACACTTTAATTTTTCATTTTATTAGGGTTGTTTTGCTGCTCATATCCTAGCCAACAACTTAATCAGCACTCCAAAAAAACTACCCACCTCAAGAGCTTTTTCTTAGCGTGAGCTATTACGCTATGATTCACTGCTACATGACACTAAAATATGTGTATCTTTGGAACTATATGCAAGAGATCTTTTAGAGACAAAAAGCAATAAAAGACGTGCCTTTTCTATTTGTTTTATCTGTTTGTTTTATCTCTTATTAACTTTATTAAAAAAAGGTGAAATTGCAGTGTGGAGTAATAAAAGTAAAAACACCGATTCTTTATTTGCGTTGAAAATATGGTTGCTGTTCGTGAGCAGAAGAACCTAAAATAATAAGTTCCATGCTTCGCATAAGTCCTCAAAATATAATTCGGATAAAAAGCTAGATGTTATACAATACACGAAAACGAAATTATGCCTTACTGAATATAATAATTCATTTGTGATCGATTGTTATTTAAATAATTTTATCAAATATTGTTTTAAGCACACATGGGAGTAATTAATATTGGTACTAATTTTTCAATAAATTTATTAGCGTTCAGTGATAAATAATCCTAATGGCTTTAAGCATTACCACTATTTTCACTTATGGTAAAAAAAAGTCATTAACATTGACATATTTTTATATGATTTGTAAGCATTACTATTTATAAATGTCACTCCTTGTATTTACACAATAAATAAACAACTTAAAGTTCAGTAGTTCTTAAAGCCCTCATATCTGTTGGTTTTCGATTGGAAAATTATTGATTTTGTATTCTTTATGAGCGTAAAGTCTGCAAGAAATAAGTTAGTAAAGTTTCCCTTTTGATTCATATTGTTTACTGGGAATTTTCATTTTACTTGAAGTGTGATAGTATAGAACCCTAATGTTATGTTACGTTAAATTTTTTGACAATCACAACAATTCCCATAAGATTTCTTTCTTATAAAATCGAATGCAAATTTTAAATATTATATAATAGTGTGACTGGGCTTTAAGAAAATGAAAAAAAATCGTTATCGTTAGAGCCCCATTCACACTATTATACAAGTGTAAAGAATTGCATTAGATCTTGTAAGAAAGAAATCTAAATTATTTAATTTTCAAAAAGAAACTTTGTGCTATTTTTAAATCTCTCCCGATTAAAATAATTACCGATATTGATTATTGAGGATCAAAGCACGTCTCGATGGCCATTTCGCTAACGCTTACTTAGCTCTTTAGAAAACTTCTGACAAACATTTTAAATAAACTCAAAATTTTTGTCCAAACATTGCGGCAGTGCCACCTGGCATAAATTCTCCTTGATGATAGTGTTTAAAAAATTTTTTTCTAAAAATGAATTTGTATTATAAGATGTGAAGTTCCTTTCCGTATTACTTGACATATAATTATATTTGCTTTCAAACTATCACACTTTTTCATAATACTTAATCTCAGTATTATAGTATGAAAAGACAAATGACTCAAGGACTCAAAATCTTTTTATTTGTCTTTTTTGTGATTTTATGGAAATGAATGTATTATTTATGCAACAAAAATGTGTGTATGTGTTACTATTGTTCGGTTTTATAATACAAACTAAAAATTTAATTTTGCGTGTTGACTTGTTGCTGCAAGAGAATTATACTCTTTTTGTGCACTTTGACCTGCTTCTGATTCAATTATTGTTTGATATTTAATATTTATCAAATTCTTTTATATGATACTTAAGGGCAACTAGATAAAACTTTACCAATCCACACGAATTTAAATCTATAAAGAAGGCATAAAAGTAAAAAACAGTAGTTGCCTTTTGAAACCATACTTGTGATTTTTTCATTATCTTGAATATATTTACCAAATTTTTTTTATAATATGCTCTACAATACTTTAAGTTGTGTATTTAATGAACAAATACAAGGAGTGAGGTTTATTAATAAACATATAATAATTAGTCAATGATAATGACTTTATTATACCCTTTACCATAAAAAGTAGAAAAGGGGTCTATCTAAGATTGTCATTCTTTATGTAATTTCTATAGTATCCATATCAAAATATATATATATATATATATTCTGAGTTTTTATGCATAGCGTAGTCGATTAAACGATGTCTGTTTGTCTGTCCGTCCTTGTTAGTGTTTAAAATTAGTTTGCCAAAAAACTAGATCAGCTAGTTTTGAAAGATTTGCTACTGAAAATCAGCTAGATCAGTCCATGTCCTTCGAAGCAGCGGGCAAACCAATGAAGTAACTACAATCAAAAAAAACAAATAAATGGTCATGGGCCTCATATTTTTTAAGACTTCAATAAGGGTACCATTTAAAAAGTTTTGAAGAAATCTTTAGGGAAATACTAAAATTGTTTAAAAATGCCTAATCCATTAAGAGCCGATGACATTTTTATGTGAAATTATATATATGTAGTACTCAATTTTTTTATTTTATAATTGTTTGTCACTCAGATTCGGCATAGCCGAAAGTAGCGTCTTTACTTGTTTTTTTTCTTATTTTTAATTTTCTGTCATCCCAATATTTGTTTTTTTTTTGGTCCTCAGTAAGTCTATTTGCCCTCTGTTGTTCTAGGATTCCATTGACTATTTTTGGAGTCTACTGAAAACTCTGTGGGTTCAGTGCTCCTGCACTTTAGAAGTACATGAGGCTGCACGGCGTTCTTAAGACACTCCCGAGGTCCATTGGCCCTCCAGGGTTACATTGACTATTTTGAGAGTCTACTAAAAACTTAGTGGTTTCAGTGCTCCTCCACTTTGAGAACAAAACAAAAGTCGACAACTCGTGGGATATCACTTCCTTCTACAATGACCATCTGAAAAACCTAAAACAACTTGAAAAACATACAAACACTACATGAAGAATGGGCTGGCTCAAAAATAGAACTAGTTCTTGTATCCTGCTCATACCAGGTCTGCAAGTTTAAAATGTCGTTTATTTCTTAAAATATATACACAGTAATTTAAAAAAAAGTATAATATATTTTATTCAAAGTACTGGCCCTCGCTTTGTACACATTTTGTCCATCTCTCTGGCAATTTGTGGATACCATTCCAAAAGAATGATGAAAGATGAAGATCTTTATTTGAAATCCATTCATTGAGCCATTTTCTTACATCCTCCAAATTGTTAAAGTGTCCCATCGATGAGAAGAGGTGATAATCAGAAGGCGCCAGGTCAGGTGAATACGGCGGGTGGGGTAGGAGTTCCCAACCAAGCGAAGAAATCGTTTCCTTAGTCAATCTGGCTGAATGTGCAGGAGCGTTATCATGCTGAAGAATGACTTTGGCGTGCCTGTGAGCCCATTCTGGGCGTTTTTCGATCAATGCGTGACTCAAATTGATCATTTGTTGTCGGTAGCGGTCGGGTTTGAGAAGCTCGTAGTAGACTACTCCCTTCTGATCCCACCACACACACAGCATTGTCTTCTTCCCAAAACGATCCGGTCTTGCACTCGATGTGGATGGTTGTCCTGGCGTTACCCATGATTTTATTTGTTTGGGATTCTGAAAATAAATCCATTTTTCATCGCCAGTTACAACTCGATGCAAAAAACCCTTTCTTTCGTGGCGTAAAAGCAGCATTTCGCACACATGCCGCAAATGCTCTTTATTTGGCTTAAAATTAGACATTTTTAACACCAAAGAAAGGTATGATACGTCCACGTAAACGACTTAAAAACAACTGACTTTTGTAAACAAATGACTAACAAACAAAATAGCGTTTAGAGATAAGCAAATCCTTCAATAGGCTAAGAGCGCATTCTATTGGAATTAAAACGACATTTTAAACTTGCAGACCTGGTAGTTCAGCTATTAATAGATTCATAGTGCTGACTTTCAACAACAATCATTTTAAAACTTCATCTGACAAATTGATGACGTTAAAATTTCTGCAGCTTATCTAGGGCTCTTGTTCCCTACATGTACGTATCCAGTACCTGATTTAAAACCTTTTCGATTTTCCAACGTGTTTCATTTCTGTTCATACAAAAAACGATTTTGTTTTGAAACGAAATGTTATTATCACTAAAACCATACGGTGTTATATGTATTACGAAATAAATTTGTTTATAGAATTAATTAAAAATAATTGAGGATATTTCTTCAGAGAAACAGTTTACAATTAAAACATAGTTCCTGTATATTTTCTGTATACTCTGCACTTGTTTGTTATCACCCACGTAGTATTATCCAAGTAAAATATTTTCTCCTTAAAGGAAAATTTAAATCTTACTCTTGTAACACACATTTTCATCGCAATAAAAGATTCAACAGGTTAATGGCTTTTTGTAAGTGATTTTTGCGTGTCTGTTGCCAAAAATAGAATATCTGTAGTAATTTGTTCATAGTATATGAGAGTATGTATCTACTATTTGTGTGTTAATTAAAAATGTCCCAGATAGCCATGACTTCAAGACTTTTAGAAGTCTTAAAGACATGGACGGATACAAGATGAAAGAAAGAAAAAAATAAGGAAAATCATAAGGGGCATATGAAGGCCTCCTTGACATTTTTTAATGTCCACAAAATTAAAGGCCAAGACGACAACAATTATCTGCACCTTGTTGCCGAAGAAGATTACTTAAAAAATCAAAATTAAATTCTTTTTCATTTATTTCTTATTTACATGCCAGTTTTTTTAACTTTCTCGCCAAATGACCTATCGAACAGCATCAAATATCGCCAATATATAAAAATTTATAAAAAAAAATTTAAAAACACTTTTATTTTATCACCAGAAATTTTTTACAATTAGAAGTTCAGGTAATTTGCTTTGTGATCGTCCAACATAAAAATTGTGTTGTTTATTTTGGAAAAATTAAAATTTTTTGTGCAATTTTTCTGAAAAAAATATTTTGATGAAATTTTAATCGTTTTCGGTTTTAAATAAAGTTTTAAATTGCAAACACAACTTTTAAGCAAAGTTTTTTATTTTTTGTGATATTCTAATAACCTTTTAATCAACAGTTTTCGGTGTTCAATACAACAAAGCAAAAACAGCAATAACCAACACAAAAGTTTTTTTTTAACATATCTTCACCATTAATCGACCGATGCTTCTAGCACCTATTTCGAAACTATGTCTGAGAGAATGGTGGTCATAATTTTTCTGTAGCACATCTGGAAACGTGGCAAAACTGATTAAAACCCGATTACGGATAGACGGAGTCCCTTATGTGAAAGGATCAAGAACATATACACTTTATATCGCCTTTTCACCTGTGGTGGTGTATAAAAATGCAGTTCATTTATAACAGAGACATTGGCCTTATACAGGTTGCACGCCGGGAAGGTATACTGCTTTGTTTTCCCGTCATTTTGGTAATTATAAGTCTTAAGAGTTCATATTTGGCAGTCGTGAAGTAGACTCGTGGCAAATTTTCTATGAAAAGATATTCGATAAATCGTTTTGATCGTTAAAAAAATTAATCAAATGTAATTGACTACAGTGATGATGAGAAAGTTATGTGAAATTTTCGGAAGAAACAGCGTGCCAACAGAACGCACTATTTATCGTGTAGGGAATGATTGCAAAGAGTGAGGGTCTTTAGGGGATATGCCTTAGCATAAATAACAATGTACGGCACGTCTGGCTGAAAACATTACTGCTGCTGAAAAAAGTGTTCGAAACAATCCATCAACATCAACTCAACGATGTGCTTAGGAGCTTGATCTTCAAAGAACAACTTTGGCCACAATTTTGCACAAGGATTTGCATTTGCCGCCATACATGTGCCAATAGGATGCTACAGATCGCCATATGAGTGACGAGGCACATTTTTATTTGGATGAATATGTGAATAAGCAGAATAGTCGGTTCTAGACAAAGGAAATCCCTCAAACTATTCATTAGTCGCCTTTGCATCCATCAAAAGTTACAGTCTGGTGTGCAATTTGTTCAGGAGGAATCATTGGACCTTATTACTTTGAAAATGAATCGGCGTAAAGATAACTGTGAATGGGGAATGATATCGTGATACGATTGAAAACTTTTTAACGCGACAACTGCATGCTTTGGGCTTCATTAGCATGTGGTATCAACAAGGCGGTGCCACATCGCATACAGACAGGATTACAATGATAACAAACAAAATAGAATATCTTATCGGTGCACATATGAAAACAAACTTAAAAATTTTAAAAATAAATAACTTAAATATGAAAATTTAGTATTTGGAATCTTTTTTATGTTAATCTACGTAAATTGAAAGAGAGGAGACGTGCTTTCACCTTCAATAATCAATACCGGGAATGTAGCACGATAAATTTAAAGTTTAATTTATTAAATTTAATATTCCCGTGTTTATAATTAGTAAATTAAGCTTGATTTCTTCCTTTTTAAAACTAAAAAATGAAATGTATTACTGTGTGGAAAGCATTTAATCAATCTGGCTTGAGATATAAGACTTTTGAATTTTATATACAAAATTTGGGTGGGTTTTTTTGATGAGCTATATGCACAGTAGCGAAATGGTTTTTAGTTTTTAAAAATAATTTTTCATGAGAATATCCTAAAATATTTAAATTTGAAGGAGTCTTACTTCTTTCTAATGCAATGTTAATAAATAGCCAAAACTATCTGCGAGTATATAAAATATCGCAAGGTATTTTAAAAGTTTTAACTAGAATGACGTATCGAATTCCTGTTACCTTAAATTTGTTTTTCATATGCACAAGCCTTACATGTTTAATTTGAAGACTTTGCCAACAACCGAGTTTAAAAAGCAAGCAATTTTGAAGACATTTTTTATATAAAATAATGACACTTATGAATAATGATACATTTATAATAAGATAAAAATTGTGCTTGCATTATCGAAAACAATTTTGTTTAAGACAGTTTGAATAATTGGGTATATAAGTATGTATGTGTGCATGTACGTGTTTAAACCTTAAATTGTTGCTGTTACCACGTTTTTAGACAAACAAAATATTTCGTTATAAAACTAAGAAGAAATATCAATATTTCAGACGTAAACAAAAAATTACTTCCACGCAGTAACTAATCGCTATTATATCTTCTCTTGAAAACCCATACAAACATTTTTGTACACATTTATGTTTTTATTTATATATACATGCATCCACATATAGATACATACATTTACAGATGTATAAAATTGAAATATATAAAAAAAATTCTTTTGTGAAAGGATCACACTTATCCTCCTAGTTCATTGTTTTCTATGCAGTCAAGTGTATATGAATTCATTGCTTACACATTCGCTTAATATTTTACTCATTAACACACACAGAGCGACACGTTTTACACGCAAATAGCCATTCAGTGAACATTTAAATTATGAACAAGAATTAAATGCCAAATGCCACAAAAGAAGGAAACAATAAAAAAAATAACGTCATCCTCATTAGAAGGGTGTTAATTAACAGTGGTATGAAAATAATAATAATGAAAATTTATCAGCAAGCTGTTGGTTTACATATCTCAATTAAGATATATAAAAACAACGATTACTAATCATATATTGTAAATACAAATCCTGTATTATTTTGATATAATTACCAAAGATTTATTTTGATTATAAAAAAAAATGTGTTTTTTTATATTATCACAATTTAAATTATAAATCACCGATATTCATTATTGAGGGTGAAAGCACGTCTCGATGGCTATTTCGCTACAGCTTACTTAGCTTTTTAGGAATCTTCTCACAAACATTTTAAATAAACTATAGATTTTTGTCCAAACAATAAAGTAACGACAATAACCAAACTTTATGCAAAAACAACAATAACCAACAATGATTCTATTTTTTTCTTTCTCCACTGTTTACGGCTGACTTTTTTTCGGCACAATAGCACAATTTTTTTCTTTTTTTTTGGAAATTAATTCATTTAATAAATGTTTTCCTTGTTTTTAATTTGATTATAATTTTACAAAATTATTATACCCTTCACCACAGGTGGAAAAAGTGTATATCTAAGTTTGTCCTTCCGTGTTTTATTTCCGCAATATCCATTTCCGACCCAATAAAGTATATTATATTAAATATTCTGAGTTCTTTTGTATAGCGAAGTCGATTGAGCGATGTCCGTCTGTCCCTCCGTGTTCGGGTTGAAATCAACTTTGCAAAGGCACTAGATGAGCTAGAGAAAAAAAGCCAATCGATCAGACAAAGTTTCGAAAATTTTATTTTAAAAATCATCAAGATCGGTCCATGTCCTTGTAGGCAGCGAGCAAAACAATGCGCCTGTCGCTCATTTTTCCACATCATGTGGAACAAATCTAGTTTAGTGAATTTACTCCCAACTAAAAACAATTATATGATGCGATATTTTCCGACTTGTAGGCCTCTGAACTTTTCATAGAAAAGTACGAATTTGCACCATATTTTTTAGAATATCAATAAGGGTATCATTTTAAAGCTTTTGAAAAGATCTTTAAGGAAATACCAAAAATTTTTATAATGCTTAACCCATTAAGAGCCGGCGTAATTTTTTTTTTAGTTTTATTTCTCTGTCACCCCAATATGTCACTAAACTAGATTTATTTATATGGTAAAGGTTATATAAGATTCGGCATAGCTTCCAGTTTAGGGTAAATATAACGCCGTTATTTATTTGCAGTTCTGAATACCAGCAACAGTCTCGCTAACCAGCCTTTATTTATAAAAAGTAAGGTGACATGATTTTTCTATCCAAAAACCTACCCTTAAAAGTGACGAAACCTTTTTATTAAAAATAGGAGGACTGAAAATGTTTTGTTTTGGAATGTCTATGATCTCAGGTTCTTTAGTTCCTTAATTAGAATCCTTTATTAAGCCCTCTGTACAAGAAAACAAAGGATATTTTTAAGCTTAATAATCCGCCTTTTAATACGTTTCCATAAACGTATTTTAGTTTTAAAAAAGTATAAGAAATATATTGCGAAGCACTGTGCAACATAATTATCCCATGTTTAGACATCTGTTGTTTACATCAGCATCAACCACGTAATATTAAGTGCACATAGTATTAGTGGGTCCAAATATGTAGTTAATAATGTCACAATCTACCTTTTACATCTACAACTAATTGCGCAAGCTTTATTATTATAAGACGTAAAGGCAGAGGTGGCATTGTCATCATCCACATCACCAACAACTTGTTCATAATCATTTTTCCATTCAGTTTTATTATATCAGATTTAAAAGACTATACACTGCTGTGTATATTGGCACAAATATTTATGTAAATATAAAACTATACATACGTATGTATATATGTACCTTCATATTTATGTGTTTGTATGCTTTTACATTCTTTTGTTTAGTAACACGAGTGTGGAAAAAATATTTATTTTGTTGTCAACAAAACAGCAATTCTTGAAATTTTAATCCTCCCTTCTTGTGTAAAATTATCTCAAACAATTTTTAAACTATTTGTTTTCCTTATTTTTTATTATTTTGTTTTCGAAATCATTTTCAAGGGCTCACACTGGCGAAACAATGAAATGGTTGTCTCAAACAGGTAATGAGAGTATAAAGAAACAAAGACAATCAAAACTGGAAAAACCAAAATGATTGAAATAAGGACTACTGTTGAAAAGTTCTCTGTTCAAGGTGTCGTTACGTGACAGTTCATCTAAATTGTTAGAAAACTTTTACAATTATTATAGTATATGCAACAGATAAAAATTAGAATTTTCAATATAATATGGTAAATATTTTAGCAACAAAGGTTGCAAGTTTGGAAACAACTGTAAATAATAGTAAATGGGATTAAGTTTTGGCCATGTCTACCCATAAATGCATAACTTTTTTCCTAAATTAACTTGAAAACTTTTTCAATATATAAAACATATGTGTTCTAAGTTAAAAAAGAAAAATAGTAATAAATTTGGCACAAAAAGCATTTTTCCTCTTAAAAATCATAACTCTGGCAATAAAACTTAAGTTATTCTTTAAATAAAAAAAAATTTTTATTAAATTATTGGGATGAAATAAAATATGTTCGGGTAAAATATAACTTATTTTTCTTTAAAACTTTGTCTAAAGATAAAATATGCTTCTAGAACATTAAAATATATTATTCTTTTTTGAAGGTTTTTATAACCATCTGCCTACTAAAACAAGAAATTTAAATATATAAAAAATTACTTATTCAATGTAGAACCTCCTCTTACCCAAAATAATAATCCCATATTGTTTCGTAAAAACTTGGCAGTTGTGCACTAAAGTATACTAATAAAGAAAGTAATTGATGCCTAAAACATTACTTGTGGGCATTTAGACAGTTGATGCCCAAAACTTCACTTTTGGAATTCAATAGAATACACGTTACATTAAAAAATATCGTTAAAAACTTTGTTGTTTCCTGAAAAATTGCATCCTTAATAATGAAAGTGATGTAAAAAAATGAGCTGACCAATTCCTTCACACCAAATTACTTTAAATTAAACAAGTTTTATGTGTTTTACATGATATTATCGAAAATTTATGAAAATGCTAAGATAAGAAAATAAAAAAAATTAAGTTTATAATCATCAAATAATATTGAAATAATAGATCACAAAGTTTTGGTATTTAGTCACCTTTCTACTTAATGACTTTGATTTTTAATTAATGAAAACGAAAAGAGTGGAATTATTGATGTTATCCTGACCATTATAATGAATTGATTGAACAGTGCAGTGAAAGAAATATTGTTTCTTACAACGAACATCGCAGCAGAATTTTATTTCAACAAAATATTTCATAACAAGAAGAGTGAAAAATATCGCTGGTGCATTTTTCTGCAATGGAAATTACAGAAGATTGAAACTTACGAAATTTTTTATAAAACTGCTTTAAGTGACCAATACAAATGAAAATATTGGATTATTTTCACTATATACGATCAACAGACCAATAACGGAAACAATTTCATTGTAAAACGGTTATTTTTTGTAGTTTGTATTAGTTTATATGTTGTGAGCATTATTTAATACTGTATCATTATTTTTTGTTAATAAAAATGTTTTTAATTATTTTTAAAAAGAGATTTTCTAATTTGTCGATTTTTTTAATTAAATAGCCGACAACGCAGATTTAAAAAAAAATCCGATTTCTCATCAAAGTCATCTGGCATCCCTGCATCAAACTCTTCTGGGCTTTGTTGCAGCAAATTATTTTCCACATGAGAATTTTTCACATTCCACATTTTTGCGATTATGAAAAAATAAATCAAAATTACTGATATTGTTTTTGCATAAACGATTTTTGAGTTTTATTGTCTTTTTGATTTGTTGATTCAATATGGTTCTCATTTAATCAATTTGACTTTTGATATAAGACTCTCAGGTTTTCTATACAAAACTTGGGTAAAATCCTATGATGAGCTATATATGCAGTAGCGAAATGGCCATGTGGATAGGCTTTCCCCACATGAGAATATCATGAAATATTTAAATTTTAAGGACTCAAGCACGATTAAAGTAAACTATATTTTTAATATATTTTCGATTAAAAATTTTATATAGCAAGCTTAAACTATTGTATTGTAATGTAACAATATAACCGATGCAAAAATACAAAGTTGTTGTGGACTAAACAATTATGATTTATTAAGAAAATGTTCTCACCTTGAAATTATTCTGTTCTCAGCAAAAAGCATACTTTAACTTTAAAGCAGAATTATTATAATTTTTTCAATATCGGTGATGTAATTATTAAATCGAGATAATAGAATATAGCACGAAAAACGGATTTTTTTAAAAGTTAATTAATATAATAGAAAATATCCGTTGTTTAATTTAAATTAAAAACAAGTAAGAGTGCTATATTCATCTATGCCGAATCTTATGTAACCTTCAAGTAACTCTAATCAAAAAAGCAAATATTGGGGTGACAGAGAATTACAAAAAAAAATGGTACTGCATACATATTATTTTAATTAAAAATACCTATCTGAAATTTTATTATTTCCTTAAAGATCTCTTCAAAAGCTTTCAAATGATACCCATATTGATATTTAAAAAAAAATTGAAAATTACAGAGCCCTTCGACTCGAAAAATTTATGCGAGTGCCATTTTTTTTCATATGATGTTTTTTTCTTATTTTCTAATTCTTTCTCTATCGCCCCACATATTTATTTTTTTGATTGGAGTTAGTTTATTGTTCCAATGACAAGAAAAAATTTGAGAAAGGCGTGGTTTTTTGCCTACTGCCTCGAAGCACATGGGCCTATCACGTTGATTTCCAAAAGCACCTCTTTCGACACTATCGATTGACATATTTAATTTGTTTGTGAAATCAAGTTTGCCGAGGCTAAGTAACACCGACGGACAGACGGACATCGCTCAATCGACTTTGCTATGCATAAAAAGTCGGAAATAGATATTGTAGAAATTACACACGGAATGACAAACTTAGATATACCCTTTTTTCACATTTTGGGGTGAGGGGTATAAAAATACATTTTTGACATGCTTTGAAATAAATCAAGTGATTTATGTGGTTTTGGTTAAATGAAAAATGTATGGAAAATCAAGTAGCAAAGCACTTGATTTGAGCAAATCAAGTGTTTTGGACAAAATCACGTCAATGAAAACGCATTATTAGGTCCTTACCTGAAGCTTTTTATTTATTCTTTTTTTACTACTTTCCTCTCCAAATAAACAGGTTGATATAATTATTGAATCTTTTTACCATAAAATACTTTACTTTAGTAGTCTATTACTCCGATAGTAAGGGTCAGCCCCAACATTTTCACGTAACATTTTTTGCTAAAACTTTATATTACACCCTGTATACAACTATTTTTTCATTTTTGAGCTGCGCATGTAAAATAGATTTGAGCCTTAAGTTTTATAAAAGGTTTTGCGTTATATATCAAGACGTTTTTTAAGCTTCTGTCAGAAATTCTGATTTTGAAAAAAATACTTCTGTTTTTTATTGTTTTTTTAATTGCGATATTCCTATTGTCACTAATATTTCAAATTATCACTAACATACTAAAACCATATTCGAATAAATAATTTAGTACAATTTATTTCACGTGAATCGATGTAACTTATCTTTTTAGCCCTTTAAAGCACTATTATGCTTCTTAAACTGTTTTACAAAGTGCAACTTTCAAGCTCTATAATTTTGACAAAAATAATATTTTTATTTAAATATTTTTGTTTTTTCTTGATTGTTTCATTACCATTGAAATTTCATTAGCATTGTTTAAAATAATGACAATGAAAAATGGAAATTAAATTTCAATGAAATCGTTTCATTACTAATTACAATTGAATCAAAAATAATTGTTTCTATGAAACACAAGTTTTTGATCGCAGAAACTTAAAAAAAAACTATGCATAAAATAAATAAATCTTTACATGCTTGTACATAGATCTGTATTTGAAAATTTTAATTATTTATAATTTTTAAATGAGATATGTGTAAAACTTGATGTCTGAAAACAAAAGTCTCCTAAAACCACAGAAAGTATGTATAAATTCTGAGTCATGCATAGCGAAGTCTTTTGAGCAATATTTGTTTGTCCGTCCGCGTTAGTGTTGAAATCAAGTTTGGTAAGGCACTAAATGAGCTAGAGAAAATTTAAATACGCTAATCGATCAGATATAGTTTTGAAAATTTTGCCATTGAAATCAGAAAAATCGGTCCATGTCTTTCTTCTGGGGCCATAGAGAATTAAAAAACATTTTAAAACTTATGGCCATCTGAAGTTTTCATAAAAAAGTACGATTGTGCGCTATATTTTTTAAGATATCAATATGAGTATCATTAAAAGGTTTTGAAGAGATCTTTCAAGAAATACCAAAATTTTTTTAAAAATTCCTAACCCATTAACAGCCGAAAACATTTTTATACAAAATTATGTATAGTACTTATTTTGTGTCTAGTTTTTTTTTTAATTTTGGATTGGAGTTACTGGCTACACTGCATCAACTTAGACAATTTTTAAGATAAATTAGACATTTTTCTCTCTCTTTATTTGTAAAATAAATAAATTTCACATAACAAAAACAAAACTCTCCAAATCTTAAACCTGTGTTTCGCAGTTCATAAATTGAATTGCCTAATTTTTTTGTTAAGTTTGTGTGTAACAAATAAGCTCAAGTTCAGTGTGCTACATCTTTTCAGTTTGCCATCTTCTTAATTCCTTTTATGATTATACATATATATATTTTTTTTGTCTGAACTTTTTTTTAACATTCAAGGGAGCACAACAAAATAACTGATACAACAACAAACAATCAAATTTTCTAAAAAAAAAAAATGCCGGTAACTTCGTTTAGGACCAATTTATACTCACAGGCACACAAGAAAAAAGCTTTACAGTTGTTTTGTTGCTTAACAACTTATTTAAAAGCTTTTATTAAAAGTTTCATGACCTTTTAAGCACATAACTGAGAAAGTCAAATACACACATATTAACAACTTTCTCTACTAAATCCTGTGAACAAAGAAGTGTTCAATAATATAGGATTATCTCTCTTGTGGTTTGAAATTAGCAAATCATTTTTTAGTAAAACCATCAAACGTTTAATGTATTTTTATTGTTATAGCTACATATACGAGTATAGAGATCAAACTGGTCGGAAAAAATGTGTATGAAGAGCATATAGCTTTTTTAGTTATTTCTGTATAAAATTTTTAATCGACTTACTACCTGGAAGCTTATTCTGAATTGCGATGCGAAAATCAATGCGATGTGAAAATATATAAATGTGAACCATCGGTATTCTGTATTGCGATATTCGCAAAGTTCGTTTTTAATCACATTTTAACTAACACAAATGTCAAATTCGCAAAATTTATTCGACAACAAAGTAGCATTCGCAAAGTACAAACATGTAAGTGAAAGATAATATTTTATTTATATATTCATTATATATTTATTATTTAATTAAGGAAAGCAAGCAATAAAACCACCAAACCGCGTCAATTTGAAATAAAGATAGAATTAATGAATTAGCACAGCTAATTGGCAAAAGGCCTTTTAAAAACACCAAATGCACTTCAGTCGGCAAATACTTTGTGGCAAACTTTAACTGAAGATTTAAATATTAATGAACCACCTATTAGGAAGCTGCGGGATGGAAAAAAAGTAATAAACATATAAAACAGTTTAAAAATTTTTGATTTCAACTTTAATAAGTTTTGGCCGATTTTTAAGTACACACCAAAAGAAGCTTAGAGGAAATAAAACCGACATTGGCGGTGGCTATCAAGATATAATCCACTGTCTCCCCCTTAAAGGGGCAAGTGGTAAAATAGTTAAAATGACGGATCCCGTGAATGGATAACCAAACGCACTTTCCTTTGGGGCAACAATCGCTTTTAAGCAATCTTCTCTTTCATTTTGGTCACGCCCTTCTATATCTTCGAACCACAGTGCCACAGAATCCATTTTTATTATTTTTTCTTACAGAATTTCCTAAATAAATTTTATAAAAAGCCAAACACAAACAATTTATTTATTTTTAATTTGACATTTGTTGACACTGAGGTTTATTTGAGCAGCGTTGCCATGATTTGAAATAAATTGGGAATGCTATTGCGAAAGTCTACTAGAATACCAATTGCATCACATTTCATTTGGGCTTCGCATCAATTTTTGCATCGCAATTCAGAATAAGCTGCCTGATTTTGTATTTTAAACAAAAAATTCGTTGGACAATTTATATATAAAAACAGTCATTTAATCGTTTTCAATACAGAAATAACACTTTAATGTCAAAAACTTAATTCTGAATTAACTACGTTCCTTCCATTTCGTAGAGATTACGGTTGGACAATTAATCTATCTGACTGCACTAGGAACAAAACTATAGTCTACTTGATGAAAACCCTTCTAAGAAGAATAGTGCCATGAGTAAAGTATTGTGCCCATTTATAGAATATTTTGTCCTTTTAAGTTTAGTACTCTATTCAAGATTTCACGTGAAATGCTGTCAATATCCATATAAAAAGAATTTACGTGGATTTTTCATGAAAAACTATTTTCCGAGTTATGAGCTTCTTCATTTTTTAAAACGCTTAATCCATTAAGAGAATATCGTAAATATTTATATTTGAAGAAATCAAGCACAATTAAAGTAAAATAATTTAAAAAAGATTCCAAATAATAAATTTTCTTGTTAAAGTATTTGCATTTGCACGTTGCATATTTGTAAAAATTGCTTACAATTTTTATTTTTATTTTTTCATTAAATCATTAAATACATATGAATAGTTTCCGACGGCAACCGTTATGTAAAAAATTAAAGAAAAAATATAAATAGTTACTCAATGGTTACTGTGTTTTTGTATTAAGTTTTTTTTAGTTTTTTATGGCCTTTTTGCCTTATTGATTCAATGAAGTTCTCATTTTATTAATTTGGCTTTTAGTATAAGACTCTGAGGTTTTTGTTTACAAAATTTGTGTAGAATACACTGATGAGCAGTAGCGACATTGCGTTATAGAATTGCTTTCCCCGCAGTAATACGTTGGTATATTTTAAATTATTTTCATCCATTTACATATACATACCTTAGACTACAAAGTATTTTTTGTTTTGAAGTTAATCTAATTCAAGTGACAACTTCCTTGGCCTCAATTTATTTTTTTTTTTTTCATATACATACAACAATAAATAAATTAAAAAGTTTTAAGTTTTACATAAATAAAAGCAGTACCACTTGCTGTAGTTTAACATTTTTCTTCATGTAAATTTTCTTACACAATAACAAACTTTACAAAGTAATTACAAAAATGAATTTAAGTTTCAATTCATAATAACCGCAAACTGTAAACATTCATAAATTGTTTAACATTCGCAAAAATCTTCTCTTTAGGAATGTAACACATTATAAACGGCACACCACAATTCTGCCTTAAAGGCTTTTTATACTTTAAAACTTATTTAACTTTAAATTGGTTTCTTTTCGTTTCAGTTTGACATCATTACAACAATATCGTTTTGTTTCTATACTTTTTATTTAGTAGGTGAAGGCGTCTTCATAATAACCCGAGATAGGAAAGGAAATCTTTAAACACAAAAATTATTTAATTAGAAAATCTTCTTGCTTATTCTAAAAGGTGTCCCAAAATTTTAACAAGAATTTTTTAACTTTTATAATTTTATTTTGTTTTTAAAATTAATCGGTCACTTTTAAGCCCCTTAACTGTTCCTAATTTTAGAATGTTTGTCATTTCTTTAATTTTTTACAATATGAAAAAGTAGAAGCACTCATTAGAAAGAGCTTGTTGGTCAAATCATTTGTTAGTAAATAAATACATAATTCAGTTCCACATACAAATTTGTCTTGTGTGTGAAACCGCAGAAACAGTCACTGGCTTGATAAACTCCTCTTTAAAGAAGTACTATTAAATAATAACAGCAGTTGAATATTAACGCCAAACGCAGGGACTTATTGGATACATTTGTCTAACAATTCCATATGGGACTTTCCAACTTAAAATGTGGCATCAAGCTTTAATTTAAAAACTTATGATAATGTTGCGATAAAGAGCACCATAACCTGTTTGCAAATTATTTTGCATCTTGAAGACCAGCTTTGTTTATGTCAACCGACTTCCAAAAAAGAGAGATATTCAGGTATGTGATGTAAATCGATTTCGAAATCAAGACGACTAAAAACCGTAAATGGTTGTGATGTCCTTACTATTTTCGTTTTTTTAATACCTTTAATATATATTTCAATAACTCTCCATTAAGTTTCTATAATTACTTTGGAGTAACTTCTTTACTTTTGCTTAAAATTTATCTCAAAACGAATCGTTTTCAAATCGCAAATAACACATAATGTCGATTGCTATGACCGTTATAGAAGAAAAATTAATATTAAAAATTATAATATATAGGGTTCCCCAATAATTTGCTTAATTCGATGTATGTGACCATACTTTCGAACAGTTGTAGACAGGCGCTTCAAATTTGAAACGAACCTGTACTGGTAACCCTGCTATAACAACATTTACAAAATTTGGATTTGAAATTAAAAGGTGTCCCAATAGTTCATGTAATTTGATGCATGTGCCGAAACTTATGAACCGTTATAGGCAGACAGCTAAAGCTTAAAAAATACCTGTATTGCTCATATGAACAAGTTTATAATTTTAATTTAGAAGTTAAAGGGTGTTCCCCTCTCTGGGCCTCTTTTGAACCGTTATAGACAAATGCTTGCAAATTAGACAGAATTTTCACTACTTTGCTTAGTTAGTAAGATGTACATATATCTTAGATTATAAATTAAAGGTAGTTTCAATAGTTGATGTTATTTCATGGTCAAACTGTTGTTCATGTCAACTGTTGTTACGGAGAGACGGTTAAAATTAAAAAAAAAATGGTTGCTAAGACTACTACAACATCAAGTATAAAATTAAAATTTGGAAATTAAAGGGTGTCCCTATAGTTGTTGTTATTTGATGAAGCATGCCAAACTTTTAAACAGTTTAAGACAGGCGGTTGAAATAACAAGGATCTATGCCTGCTATAGCAAGTATAAAGTTTAAAGATGAAATATAAGGGCGTCCCAATAGTTCATATAATTATGGGATAATATTATATTAATGATAATAATAATATTCAATTTTTATGGTTTTCTTAAAAAATTTACACAAAAATTAAAAAAAAAAACTGTCTTTCGTAATAAATTTAAAAATAAGACATACGTGAATTATTTGGTTGAAATACTAACCCTGGAGTAAATGTCGACGTCGTTGACGGCGTCAAATGTCAAAATAAAAGTTGAATCGTATGAAATTGTATGAGAGCAGTTAATCGCAACGCGTTGCAACGCCGTAAAAGTTCAATCTGTTTCAACTTTTTCGGCGTTGAAACGCCGTCAACGACGTCGACACTAACTCCAGGGTAAAATAGTTGAACTAGTAATTAATTTCTATGCTATGATGAATCTTATATATCCTTCACCACTAATGTAAATCTAGTTTAGTGAATTAACTCCAACCAAAAAAAAAAAAAACACAAATTTTCGGGTGACAAAAAAATAAGGGTGTGTGTGAAACGGTAGCAAAGTACTCTTGTAAGTAAAATTTTGACAGTTCTGAGGTGAATGTAAATAAAGAGAAGGGGCTAATGTGACACTCACTAGTTAGAGAAGATACTGAATGTGCTGAGGATGTCCTTGGTGGAACATAAAATATATTTCATTCAGGAACTGTTTACTCATTACATCAATTAAATTTTTAATATTTAATGAAGAATGAGGAATAAAATTATTCATTAAATGAAAATACACATTGTGATATTACATGCATATTACCGTGAATAAAAATGAATGTTCCCATTCATTATTTTGATGTGAAACTTAATTTAACTTTTAAACTTATACTACAAAAAATCAATTTACAGCTTTGTGCTTTTATGACAGCAATTTCTTAATTATTTCTTTCTACTCTGTCAGATGCAGCAGAGCAAACTACTTAATATTTGTAAACTTAGGTAGCACAATAACTGTTATGGAAACTTTTCGTACATCATAACATAATAACATTTTGCAACATTGTGACCAATGGGCAAAAAGGCTTCAAATGCAAGTGGATACTAACTTTTAAGCTAAAGTTTCATTGTGTTTGAAAATAAAACTTTAACCGAGCAAGCCAACAAAAAAAAAATAAGAAAGAAAACTTACACTTACGCACTCTTAAGTAAATCCAATTTTAAATGTCGTAACGTACTGTAATCAAACAAAAAATAATTATGTTTGAAAAGGTAGAAAGAAGCAACAACAGAAAAGTTAATTGAAAAGTTTTTCAAAAACTTAAAAAACTCTTAACAATAGAGTCAATTTTTTGCATTGCCAAGAAGTTTAAAGTTCATAGTATCATTTTGCTCTTTTCTAAACTAAAAAGTTTGTAGTTTAGGATATTATTACAATAAACAAATAAGAATTCTATATTCGGCTATGCCAAATCTTATATACCCTTCACTTGGTATATTAATCTAGTTCAGTGCAGTAACTCCAATCAAAAAAAAAAAGATATTGGGGCGACAGAGAATTAAAAATAAGGAAAAAAAATACGTAATTTTACACAAAATTGTCATCGGCTCTTAAAGAGTTAAGCATTTTTTTTATATTTTAGTATTTCCTTAAAGATCTCTTCAAAAGCTTTTAAATGATATCGATATTGATGTCTTAAAAAATATTTTGTACTATCGTACTTTTCTATAAAAAGTTCAGAGACCGATAACTAGGAAAATATGGGCGAGCCCTAATCTTTCCACTTGATGCTTTTTTCTTATTTTTTGATTCTCTATCGCCCCATATATATATATATATATATATATATATATATATATATATATATATATATATATATTTTTTTTTTTTTTTTTTTTTTGATTGGAGTTACTTTACAAATAATATGTAAAAATTAGAAGGACATGGAACGAACTTACTAATTTCCAATAGCACTATGTCTGATCGACTGGCGTATTTAAATTTTCTTTAGCTGATCTAGTGCTTTAGCAAACTTGATTTCAACACTAAATGGATTGACAGACAGAAATCATTCAATCGACTTCGCTATTCATAAAAATTCATATTCATACACATATATATACTTTATAGGATCGAAAATGGATATTGTAGAAATTACAAACTAAATGACAAACTTACTTTTATAACAACCAAAGTGAACACAGACTGTTTTGAATTTATTCACTTATCGTTACACTTTTATCCCACTATACTCGTATCAACGAGGTAAACGATTTTCCAAAAAAAAAACCATTTTGATTATTGCATTAAAACATGTATTATAACATGTATATATAAAATAAAAATTCTAAGGACTTAATAGGCTATGTGTATCTTGTGATAATGGTTTAAAATAACCCAAGAAAGATAAAGAGTATTTTCGCAACAAAAATTATTTTAAATAAAGATCTTGTTTGAGAACCTTTTAAAATGTTTTAGGGACTTTCAGGGATTTTTATTTTATGTAATTTTTACATTCTTATTATTATTATTTCAATTAATAATTTTTTTAATAACAAGTCTTTTTATAAGGCAATAAAACATTGCTTTTAATATGCCTTTATATCCAATGATAATTCATGGTTTTATAAATCAAAGGTTGCTCCTCCAGTTCTTTAAGATTATAAAATATGGCAAGCCAAATTTAAGTTCAGCAAGTCTACCAGAACCAGTACTGTTATATGCCCAAGATATTTTACATTATATATGAATAAATCGTTTGCTGTTAGAGTAGCTCAACTTTTTTAGCATTAATATTATTTTCACTGGTAGTGCTTTAAAAAAGTGTTTCATTAATAAGTAGTTAAACACACAGTTAATTTTATTGATTAATGTTTAAACGTTTAACACGTCACCATCAATAAACGTCACTCTTTGCCTTTGTAAACCAAATAAACAGCCTAAAGTATAGTAGAACATTATTTTAAAACGGCATTTTTATTTTAAAAAGCTGCTAAAAAATATATGTATATGTTTTAACACTCTCAGGAAAAATGAGACACTAAAGGAACACATTATTTTTTTTCGTGTAAGTAATAAGACCTATTACCTGAGGTACTAGGCAATTTTGGATCTGATCAAAATTTACACCTATCCAGTGTGACCACATTTTAAAAACTAATGGAGCTAAATCATCTCCAGAAAAGAGCTAAAAAGGACTAAAATATTTGGAAAAGAGCTAAAGAATAGAGCTAAATTTATTTTAATATTTTTTCTTAATAATTTACTCTAAAAATAAAACAATATACATTATTAAGAAAACAAAATAAATAAATTTCTTCAGCAACATAAAAACTTTTATAGCTACATAAAACAAAAATAAAGAAAAACATTTCCGAGTGTAGAATTTACATATGTACATATGTAGTGTATACCCGTCACTATTTCATAAGGTAAAAACATTCTTAAAAAATATATTTATATATTACTATATAAATCATCTAAATTGTTATTTTATAACTTATTACAAGTTTAAATCACATTTCAAATTCAAGTATATCTTCAGGTAAATATTCATCCTCCTCTAAGGATTCCGAAAACATATGACTTTCGTCATATTTATAAATGTTTTTATTATATATTTTAATGAGATCATTTGTTATTTTAAAATTGTGGCAACTTTTTTTTAATTTTTGTAAACTATATCTAAAATAAAATAAAGCGAGTATATCCTTTTCAAAATTCTTTCGTCATTAAAACAGATTTTTCTTAATTTTTGTGCGTACTTTCTATAACAATTAAAGAGTATTTAGTTAACGCATATTTGAGTTCCTCATCAATAGCAAATTACCATTGAAGAGGAATTGTTGGCGATAGGACTATCTTTCAATATCATCATAAACTATGTACATATTTCCATAGTGCATATAACTTCTTAACTCTTACTGCCACTAGGTAAAGTATTTTCTGAGTCACTAGTATATACTTCATCAGCCCCTGTCTCAACTCTTTTAATATATCTAAATATATGTATGTAGAACTTTTATATTTTTATATATGCACATATCTTGTACTAACCTTTAAATTTTAATGTCGAAATAATTCTTTGATTAGCATTATTTTTATTTTCTTATTTATTTAATAAAATACCAATTCTGCTTCCATTTATTTTACAAAAGAAACACTAAATCTTAAAACTTAAAAAAAGTGATGCAAGCACGCAAATTTGTATGAAGCTAATAACTTTTCAACACAATATAGCTCAACTCTTTACATTGCATAAATGTACCATGTTTTAATAATACTTCTGCGCTAGCAGATTATTGTTTTCATAATCTAGGTGCTAGATGCGAATTTCTGGAGCTAAAACAAAGAAAAAAGCGCTAAAATGGTCACACTGCACCTATCTCACTTAAAGTTTATAAATTATCAAAATTTAAAATAAATATAACTCCATCTACAAACATTAAGTTGTTTCCAATTTAATTAATAATTATTAATTATATTTAATTATTAATTAAACAATTTTATTAAAATTTTATTACATTAGTTAAAACGATTATAACTAAAATAAAAGGAGCTTATATTTTATAATTAAGTAACATCTCATATTTTTAAAGCATAAAAATTTAGATTATTTTGCACAAATATCTACATATCAAAATTTCACTGAATTAAGGCCTTTTGAAGATATGGTAGAATTAATGTTAACTCTTCTGTACCTATGGGCAATGCTTGCAACGCTTTCACGCCAATTAATACAGAAACAACTAATTTTTGGGGATTTTGGGGATAAAAAAATTTTTGATTTAGAAATTCGACATGAAAAAGTCTAGGAACCCTGACCACGATTACTTGAATTTGCTGTGTTTTTTTTTAAATAATTTTTGGCTTAGAAAGTCAAATGACAAATATTTTAACTTTTTAATAACTAAAAGTCCTAATAATGTCAAATTTACTTTGCAACTCTTCATTGATAGCCAGGATAAGAAGATTTCCAAAAAACTAAAAATACCTGATTTAAATCTAAAACAAAAATATGAATACTTATTAAATCAATTAAACTTTTAAACTACATTATTTTTAACAAAATGAGTTACAATGTTCTGCACATGAATTTTTTGCGCTGCTCAGATAATGTTTGACTTTTAACGAAGTAAACAACATACGACATTATCTTAAGTTTTGTGTTCCCCTTTTTTATACCCTGCATCACAGGTGAAAAAAGGGTATATCTAAGTTTATCTTTCCGTATTTAATTTCTACAATATTAATTTCCGACCCCACAAAGTATATATATTTTGAGTTCCTATGCATAGTGAAGTCGATTGTGCGATGTCCGTCCGTTAAAAACATCTTTGCTAAGGCACTAGATAAGCTAGAGAAAATTTAAAAATGCCAATCGATCAAACATAGTTTCAAAAAATTTTTTATTGCAAATCAGCAAGATCGGTCTATGTCCTTCGAGGCAGCGGGCATCGGGAACAAATCTAGTTTAGTTAAGTAACTATAATAACTAGAGAAAAGTACGACAATAGACATATGGGTATCATTTAAAAATTTTTGAAGATCTCTTCAGGAAATATTAAATTTTTTTAGAAATGCTTAATCCATTAAGATCCGATGACATTTATATCTCATTGGCTCTGTTGTACCAACATTTGTTTCTTGATTGGAGATACTTCACTAAAATAGATTTACATATATGGTGAAGGGTATGTTAGATTCGGCATAGCCGAATACAGCACTCTTACTTATTTATTATACATTTTCTTACTTTATTTTTATTCTTAACGTTTATAGTGAGTTATTTCTGTGACCATATATATTTTGTTATATTATTAGTTTGACAAGAAAACATGTTTTGTTAACAATAATTTAATTTTCATCTTTTTAGGTTCATCTCACGTTTGACGATTGTTTTGTATTTTTCTAACGCATTTGCAACTGTTGCCTTAAAACTATTTCAACATTTTTATGAAATGACAACATCAAAAATTTTATTTATCACTGCGAAAGGGAAATCCCTATAAATATTGATTTGCAGCAATACAATGAATAGCAATAATTTTGAGCAATGGTGGGAAAACACGTATCGTCATCATCTGATTCAACAGCAACAACAACAAGTCAACTTTGATTCTAGTGTGGCAATACAAAATGCCATTGATAGCAGAGAAATATTAAATTATGCCGCTCTACAACAGAATCTTAATGAAAACAATTCCGAAAGCTACAATGTCACTGTTTTTGATTATGAAATCTTTGGCAATATTACTTATATAAGTCCTTATGATGGAGATCACGATGAACATTCAATATCCTCAATTACACTGCTCTTTATGGCCATTGCATATGGTTTGGTGGTATTCGGTGGTGTTTTGGGAAATGCAACACTTTTATTGACTTTGTGCTCTGCATCTTCAGTGAGATTACGTAATCCTTTATTATTGGCTGTTTGTATGGCTGATCTGTTAGTCACGGGCATATCGGCCCCAGTGACACTATTAAATTTGGCCATGAATCGAAAAACGAAATCTTTGCCTCTGGAACTATGTAAAGTGATTGATTTTGTACAGGTAAGAAATTTGAATTTTATGTAAAATGTTAATCTTAAATGACACAACTGTGTTTTGCGTAAAGCTGTATGTGATGTAATCACCATTTGGTTGTTTTACATTAAACAACAACGTTCTTATAGCGGTATAATCTGTTCTTAAGACCAATTTTACTGATTAAATTAAAAAATTTCAAGCAAAGTACATGAAATGGCTGGAGGTCTAATTTTGCTTTAAAATATATGTTTATTAAATTAATTGGATTACCGAAAATTATAACAGCAATATGTGTTTATATTTGTCTCTAAGTTTAAAATAAATAAAAAAAAATATTAAATGAAGGTTTAATTAATCCTAGAAATAGTTTGTTCTATTTGTCTTTATAAGAAAACAGCGAGAGCCGAATTTGAGAAGAATCTATTTCCTCCAAATATTTTACGATGCAATCCGGAGTAAAACTTCTGCATTTAAAGTCCTGTTCTGTTTTTACAACAAATTGATTTTCTTGATATTTTACCGGGTGGCTTAAGTATTGTGAACGTTAAAATCAAAGTTTTATTGTACGCCGATTGTATCGTTATACTTTCAGGCACCCATATTAGACTGCAAAAAATGATTAATGCTCTTTATAGATATTGCCTAAAATTGAGCTTAAAATTATTAAAAATCAAAAATTGTTGTATTTCGTAACAGCCCAAGAAAATCATTTGACCTAATGTGGCATTACGCCAATAGATATATAGAAATTGTTAACAGTTATGCCTACCTTGGAATATATATAACATATAATCTTTTTTTAAAAACGTTACTGGCTGCGAAAATAGTCATATCATTTACATGATCTAAATCTATTAATCGTGCGGCAAACTTGAGCAGTACAGATAGATAGATGGTAATAATGTAGAAAAACTTTTTTTGATTTTTATTAAAAAATGTTATACCTTCTTTTCAAAATACATTTCTGCTATATAAAGAGAGTAGTTTCCTTGAGCTCCAAAAGATTACCACATATACCTGCAGAGAAAGTTATAGAACGTAACCTGCTGGTCCAATCTGTGTATTCTTCTCAAAACAATTTTTAATTGAAGAAAATTAATTTATCTGCTGGAATTCAAAGACATTTGTCTTTGGTTTAAAATCAACTGATTTAAACTCGCAATTCCACGACTTTAATTCTAAATGTAATTTTAATGTAACTCCTGTGCTTACCGCAGATTTTTCCTCCCATGCTACAAATTTAATTATAAGGACAAGTAGTGGTCTCCTGGGTCTTATTTATAATATATATATATATACAAAAAGTAAATATACATATTTTGGTCAAAACTCGCTAAGCTATTATGAAATAATAAATATTTATTAAATAGCACTAAATCTTGAAACATGTATACAATACAGAAATCTTTAATTAAATTAATTTGATTTTAAACTTTGTATTTACAATTAAAAATCATTTTGTTATTTTTTTATATTGCCTACCATTAGGTGTGCCAGGCACTTTTGCACAAAAAAATCGACTTTATCGGCACTTTAATTTTAAAAAATCGGCAAATAATCGGCAAGTTAAAATAACATTTTGGATATAATAAAACATAATTTTATTTAAAAAAATGTATCAAATAATTTTTAAAGATTTATAACACTTATAATCAAAATCAAAATGTTTTAATATTTGAATTGTAAGTTCTAAATTGTTCTGATTTTTATATTAACTCTTCAGTCAATGAGCCCAAACACGCCTCATTAAATTTCCAAAATTCTCTTAAATAAAGTTTATAGATTTTTATAAAATTACTTAGTACAGGGACCAAATTACGGCATTCGATATCGATCGAAATTTCAATAGAATTTAAATGTAAATTTTGATCGATATCGAATACCGTAATTTGTCCCCAGTTCTTAGAAATCTTTTCATTTGGCTGCTTAGGTTTGTAATTCAGTTGACTGACTTTAATATATTCTGTTTATACTTTTAACAATTTCAAGAGAATAAATATATTTGATTTGATTGGCTTAAATTTTTTATAATTTTTTTCGCTGTAGCGTTTTGATCAAAATTAGCAGCAAATGAAAATTAAAAATTTCAGCTCCCCATACAAATCTAGTATTTAAACCACTACTGCTTCTCGGGCCAGCTATCTGGTTTCAATTTGTTGCAGTAATTTTTTTGGTTTTATTTCTAGTTATTTTTAAATATTACTGAAATTGATGAAGTCTTTCTGGACTATTTGATACGTAATTGTAAATATCTCTAAGAAGAGTTTTGGATTTTGAGGGTAATTAAAGACAAGCATATAATGCACATAATGCAAGTTAGTGCCACACATTTCATAATTTATAAATTTGGAATATCTGTTTTAAAAGATTAGCAACTAAATTATTTGAATCTGTCATAACGGCAGCACTGAAGTCTATTAAATAGGACTTGTAGTTTTCCTAATTTTGTGGCATAGCATTAATCTACTTTTATCAATCGGAAAAAATAGTCTTCTGTTTTAAATTTTACACACACAGCTTCGTGTTGCTTACATCGGTTGATTCGTTCACGACAGCGAGAACATTTAATTTTATAATCGATTACATACAGTTGAGAACCGCAAATAAGCCTAACTTCGTCCTTATTAACAGTTGGCTCTTTCTAATGTTACAACTGGTGTTGCCCAAAATTATAAATTATTCTAAACAAAGTTTTCTTGTTAAAGTACTTACCAAAAAATCGGCATTTTAGAGCCAAAATCGGCAAATAAGCACTTTGATAAATGTGAGGCGATAAATTGGACAATATGGCAGGCCTGCCTACCAGCCATACTCGTTCCGTCTCACTACTGCGCCTCATATAGGTTGTAATTAAAAACTATTTGTATCAGAAAACTTATATTTATATCAAACAAATCTGTTAATTATAGTTCTCCCGCTATACAGTATACAGTATATTATCACGATGATTAATATTTACTTTGTATAGGATGTGCCACGCTCACTTGAAATATCAAAATAATAAGTAACCAATTTACCAAACGAATATCCGTTAAAAAACTGTGACAATTCCAGGGTATTCTAACAATTACACAATTAAATTATATATGTATATTTATATTCTTTTAACAGCGTTTTGTTTTTAAATTTTATTTATTTACTAGCAGTATCTACGACTTTTTCAGCGTGCCATTTCTAATTTTCTTAAAATTCAAATCTAGAAAAATGCGTTTTTAAATACTTTTTGTAGAGTTCTGTTAAAATTTTCGAATAATATTTCATCTAGATAAATGATCCTGTTACAGTTTAATTATATGAATAGATAAAGAAGTTATCTATTCAAAACTACCAGTTAAAGAAAAGAGTGCAAATTTGGCAAATTAGTTTTTGAGTTCCTGTAAGAACATTGTAGTCACCAAAAACTCTTTAGAAAAGCTTTCGTTGGCTTTTTGACTTTAACTTAAACTAGCTAATGCACATTATAGATTCGGTTTAGGCGTTGCCATCACTTTAAATATTTTTAGTGTTTTCGACAATCACGCCTTATTCAAAAAGCGTTCATATTTTTTTATAGCAGTCTTACTAATTTATTGTTGTTTTGATAATTGGTACCAATAAATTTGTAATGATTTTTGTTTAAAATTGTCCGTATAAACAGTTAATTAAGTAATTGCAAGTATTTTTCTGTTCAGCTACATACATCCATACATAAAAAATTGTATGAAAAAGTAAAAAAAAAAATGTTGCAAAAGTAGTACTCTGTTTTTACTGTAGAAAAACATATGAAATATTTCAGGAAACGTTCTTTACAACAATAAAGCAGATAAGAATTATTTTAGGCGGAATTTTTAAAACAACAGCTGATCAGATTTCTACAACAATGTAGTATACGTGAAAACAATAAAACGTTAAATTCTACCAAATCGCGAGATAGACATATCTTTTTAAACGACAAATTTTTCACACGAATCAATCAATGTTGCGTTACATTTTCCACAACTTCGAATATAAGGATGATGCTCGAGAGTATGTTGCAACGAATGATGTTCAATTACAATTCTAAGTAATAAGAATTGCAACATATCAGAGACTAGAGTATTAAGTATCAAAGTAGTGGGAACTTTTGCGGTTAAGCGAAAGTTATTTGAGATGCATCTGGTGTCATTCATTGTTCTTTTGAACAAAAAATGACCACATTTGACGAATAGAGTATGAGTATGGAAGACTAAAATACATTAGTTGGGGTACGGACTTTAAGCAGTTTTTTCTTTAAGTTTAGTTCTCTGTGACTATATCTGGTTTCCAAAGTTAAATGATAAGGTCATCATTGCGGCAGATGCCTATTCTGTAAACAGTCACTACAAATATAAATTAAATTTTTCTGCTAAAAAAAAAATTACTACTAAAACCTTTAATTTAACATGAATAACGTCACTGGGAAACAGAGACAAGCACACTTTATTGCTTTCCGTTTCCTGTTTTGTTCGTTTGATGTATTTTTCTAACAGTTAAAATTTTATTTTTTATATTTTCAGGCTACACCAGTTGCTGCCAGTACATTGTCATTCTTTTTACTTTCATTGGATCGTTATGCCACCGTAAAACATCCGCGTTTGGCACAACTACGTCAGCGACGTTATTTACATGTTTCCTTGGCAGTATTTTCTTGGCTGACATCAGCCATTGTTAGTGTTCCGTTTTTGTTTATCTATAAAATTGTAGCAAACACAGTTGTTATTAAAAAATCACCTATAAAAACAGCGTCATCATCATCTACTTTAATGGTGACGACAACAGCTTTCACACCCACTGCTGATTTTCCTAATGTAAGCATAAGCTGCCATTCGGATCCTGGTGCCAATCCTGTATTTGTTATTTTCATTTTAATACATACATTTATTGTTTTCATTTTACCTGGTTTGGGTGTTTTACTCAATCATTATGGTGTTCGGAGGAAATTGTGCGCACTTTCGTTGACAGCACGTGCCGCTCACGGTGAACTACCACTTCCGATGCCAATTTTGCGCCGTCAAACCCATATGGTGATTGTGACAGGCATAGCAAATGCTCATCAGGCTGGCTGTGGAGGTACAACGGATGATACTTCCAATGGTGGTGATATTCAAATGCAGAATTTGAATCCGAGAAATTTACATAACAATCGAAATGTCATTTTATCAAAGAATCCCATATCGCCAAGGTAATAAAATGTTTATTAAGTCAGTTAAAAAGTGTTTACGAAGCCATGTTTTTTTTCATTTAGAGCAATGCGTGAAATACGCGAACATTCCCAACGTCAACGTATAGCACGTGCGGCGCAACGTGGCAGAAGAGTTGCAACACCTGGCATACCCTTGCCTCAAACCTCAACGCTTAGATCACGTAGACATCTAGCCAATATGCTGATAGGTTCGGCTATAATATTTATAGCATGCTGGACACCGCATGTTTTTTGTGTCATTTATAAAATAATGGGTTACAGAGAGTATTGCAGGAAGTCATCAAGATATTTTAACTTATTGTTAGGTAAATGTGTTAAATTATCTTTTAAAAAATTCTTTTTAGCTTTGATTTCTTAATATATATTTCTTTCATAGGTTACATGTATTCAGCTTTAAGTCCAATTATCTATTGGGCCCTCAATCACAATAGTCTTAGACAATCTCCCTGTGCTCCCATCATACGTTTACGTTCAATGCAAAAATTCTTACGAACACGCTTTCGTTCTCATCCTGTGCCGCCAGCACCCTCGTCAACAAATGAAGCTCAGCTGGGGCCCTTTAATCCAAAACTAATAAAACTAACACCAAAACAATATAGAGCTCAGGCATCTTCGCATTATTTGTATTAAACGGCTTATATTAAAAATAATATATAACACACATACATGCATATGTATTTATATATAACATATGCTCATACATAACATAAATGTACATAAATGTAACTTCACGATCTTGTAAATTTAAGTATGGACTGTTTTAAACGATTGCAATATCTTATACCTGAACCAATTTATTTGTCTTTTACAAATTTCTTTCTGAACCCTAATATTTTTCTGTGGCTAAAAGCATTTGTTCTGTATTAAAGTATTTAATTTAACTCGATTTTCAACTTAGTTTTAGGATTCGGTACACCAGGTGTACAAACGTAACTCTCTTGTCCTGCCCATCTGTCCGTCTGTCACAGCGCTTTATCTCTGGATATATATAATAGGTAGACTCTTGAAATTTTCACAGAAGATGTATTATTATAGCCGCTAAAAACACATATACTAAAAATAAAAGGGTGCTCCGAAAGTGACGTGATGTTCTTAAAAATAACATAATTCTTTTATAAGCAGACATGCCAAATTTGGCCAGTGTCAGTAAAATTATGTACGCTATAGCAAAAAGCAGAAAAAAACTTTAAAGCAAAGGTTTTCCCAATATTGACGTGATTTTTACTTGTATAGCTTTGGTTTTACTACATTAAAAATTCATACAGCAGTAAGTTTAGAAATTAAAGGGTGTTTCCAAAATGCCGTGACTTAAACGAATATGGCCGTACGCTTGAAATATATATGAAGGATGTACTGCTATGTCTGCTATAAAAAGAAGTAAAAATGATATAAAAACAAGTGCATATACAAATTTAAATTAAAAGGTATCCCAATAGTAACGTCATTTTGACTGGACCTTATTTTAGATTTACCCAAAGTTTGTTCAAATACGACCGCTGTAACAAGTTTAAAAAATAAAATAAAAAAATTAAAGCGTGACCCATACATGATACGGATCTCTTTGTGTGCGAGTCAAACTCAGTGGATTTATTTTACTTAATTGTGGAAAATCCTATTTTAATTGTCCACCTGTTATCATAGACTTTTTTAACTCTGTGTAATTTTTTTGCTCTGAGATCAGGAGCCTGGTTTATTATAATTATTAAATTATTAAATTCGAAACTGAAAACAAATAAAACTTTAAATAGAAGCAAAAACTTTTTTCTGTGTGACGTGACTTTGTAAAGATGGCGCTAGTTTTATACAGCCAATTTTAAGAGGACAAAGTATGACCTCTTAAGAATTTTTTTAAATAGTAGACTTATTACAACTATTATTAATAAATTGTAAAATTCTCCTGCCCCTTCTTCATAACCCGTTATTCGGTTTATCTATGAATATGGAACGCCGACAACTTGCAAAAGCAAAGACAACAGTACAATATTTACTGGCGGAACAATCCCAATTAACTTAATACCAACAAAGACATTGCTTGCGAGTTTTTCTTTTTTACTGAACGCATTCAAAAGCACAATAAAATAAAACGTTTATCATCGACCGCTTTTGCTTTGATTAGGCAGAATTATTAGTTATAAAATCAAATAAATATGTTAAGAGAAACAGCCGTCAATGAGGTTCTTACCTGAAATACTGAAAGAAAGAAACAAGAAAGTTCAGCCAAATATAACAAAATTACACATGTTACTTGGAGCATTAAAAAGTTGCAAAAAATATAACCAAACGGCAACACTGACGCACATAGAAATAAAAACTTTACAGATCTCTAGATTAAACTGTGCAACAAAACAACACTTTCAAAATGTACTTGAGGATAGTTGATTTATGATCTATTCAACTTTAATGACGACTAAGAACTGACAAGTCGTATTAAAAATGCAGCGGATAAATGTGAAAACGAAAAATTGATGAACCGTATAGCAGGTTATCAAAAGCACCTAAGTTATTATTTAAAATACAGAACAAATTGCCTTTTTACTAACCTATTAAATATTTTATTTATGGTCTTAATATTATTCGAAATCCAAAGTGCACGAGAGCGAGGGACAGTTAAACAAATTCGCATCAATTTGGATTTCTATTTTAAAGTGTAAAAACAAAATTCTAAAAGCTTTAACAATGATCTTCTTCCACAAATGATTCAATAAAAAGTGTCTTGAAAATTTTGTAAATAAACTCATAATAGTTAAATGCTCTTAGAATTAAAAAATATACATAACATTGTTTAATTGAAAAAGTTAATTTTATTTTCAAAACATCTGTTAAATCGAAGCTTTCTTAATCTAAACAAATTTATCTTAAACAACTATTATCTCAGATAAATATTACATTGCTATTTATTAGACTTAACACTTATTTATAAGAATTATAAGAATTATTTTACAGTAATTGCCAAAATAAAAATTAAAACTGAACAATAAATTACAAGAACTTTTTCATTTGTATTTTATCTTAAAAAATATTGTGTTTAATTAGGAATAAAAATATATGTAATAAAAATATACAAAACTAAATATAAATATCATTTAATCATGTTTAGTAATAATAAAAAAATATTATTTAAAATTGTAAACATTTTAAAGAAATTATTGATGTTAATTTAAAACAAAAATAATTTTAACAAATACATATGTACATTAATACATACAAGCAAATATACAATTTCTAGTAACAAAAAATTTTCTAAGCAATTTTAAAATAAAATAAGATTAATAATTTTCTTTTAGAAATTTATCTTTTCTATTAAAACAACCGCTTTCCAAACAAAGGTGAATGTCATGTAGCCATAAATAAGTTTAATAAGTGTTTAATTGTTTAGATTGTCCAACAGCGATCAAAATGTAGAATTGTTTTCAAGTATTTATAATCAGTTTCAAACCTTTACATTGTGTAATTTCAATTCTTAAGATCTACACTTCTCTTTCCCTTACATTCTAAACTAAATAAGAACTTCTAATATTTCTATATATTTGAATTCTTATAACTTTTTAAGTCCTAATCTGATTAATGATTAATTCAGTTTGACAGACTAATTTTTCTAGCGAGTTATAAAGTCACAATCAAACCACCTTTCATCGTTTGAAATTTTAAACAAAACCAGTTGCATGGAGTCTGTTTTTGTCGGTAAAAGATGTATAGAAAGAAGCCCCATCATGGCTTAAATTTTGATGGAATTTTTTGACACTTTTTTCCATAGCTCTTTCAAAAAAAAATCATATATTATTTGACATAAAGCACAAAAAATTACAATAACAAATATCAACATAAATGCGAAAAGACAAAAGCAGATTACATCCGATTGTATTAAAGACTTTATCGTAAAAACGCACGATGAAAATCGCTGCAACACAATTGAAAAAAAGCCTTTGGTAGGTAAATTTTATTTAATTAAGTCGACCTTGCCGGACAGAAAATATGACCGCCTTTTCCACAAGCACGTCGATTTTTATTTCTTGTTCTTGTCTTATGTTTCGCTGGATAGATTTACTTTTACGATCTCTTTGTTTAGTCAAAATATACTGCAAAATTACGTAGCCATCCCGACCACAATAGACTGTGATTTCGGCGAGACTCGAAATCACGATATTCTGTTAAGCAGCAAAGTTATTACAACGCAATACTGGCGAGAATCGACGTCTGTCTTTTGTTCTACCTATCATGCCCTTCAACCAATTTAATCACAGCTACCACAATCATTATAATCTTATTAATCTAGGAATCATGAGCTTTCCTTTGATACCACTTAGACGCATGTATATCGACCAAATATTTAAGATATAGGAGCTTCCTAAGCCTCGTTTCATCTCGATTTTGTTGCTTATTTTAAATGTAAAAAGTAAAAATGTGCATAAACACATTCTGTGCCAAACTAAAAAACACAAATAGTTAAAAAAATGCGTCCCTAATCTTCAATATCTGGTAGACTTTCATTCGATGTCGGTAAAGAGGAAAACAGAGAGCAAAGTCAATATCCGTTAATAGTCGGGTAACAGCTGAAAGCCTCCGCTGAAGTGAGCGACTGATTTCAGCCTAAAATTTAAGCCGTCTTCATCAGCTAAGCCGGTTTCTTATTTATATTTTTCACATCATGGAGCTTAAAAATATTAGCTGTGCTGTTTGTGTATAAAAATTGTAAAAAACAGTGATTAAAAATGACTATTTTCAAAGCATATGTAGTTGCTTAACTGTTGCTGTGGAAAAATGTGCAGCAAAAGCAAAAAGCAAATGCAGCAAAGCAATTACTTTAAAAACGTTTGCTGTTCCTTAAGTAATCAGTTGTTCTTTATTTTTATTTTTGCTATTGAAGTTGTGGCTAACTACGATTGCTTTTTCTTGCTGTTACTTGCTATAACTCGCTACTTTTAATCCCTAACATTCAAAACGTATTTATGTATTTATTACTTACAATATGTAAGAAAATACATTTTAAAAACGTTGTTGTTATTACACCATTATATGGTGTTTTTTTAAAGCAACAGCAAAAGTAGAAACAAATATCAACTTATTGCTTAAGCAACAGCAAACGTTTTCAAAATAAATGCTTTGCTGATTGCTTTGCTTCAGAAAAACAATAGTCAGCTTAAGCATGTGAGTTTTTTCTATTTTTGCTTTTTGCTGTTGGTTCGTTTATAATGAAATGTTTTGTAAATGCTGAGAAATTTAGCTTTTTTATTTGCTGAAAAACATGTAAGCAAATGTAACTATTTTGGTGATGCTGCTATTTTAAAGCAAGCAATTTAAGCCCTGGTAAAAAAGGTAATTTTAAAATTGTATTTTAAAGCAAAGTTTCCACTTTAATTGAATCCATGTTAGTTTTTGCCTTAGGCCGCATCGGCCTTGCTCTATGGAGGAAAGTCCGACGGTGGTACCTAAAACATTCGAAAATGTTACTTTTAAAGTTACTTAATGCCTGCTTATTATTACCAAAACTAATTAAATTGATTAGGCGAAAGCGATAAAACGAACTGGTAGTTGAATAAAATCACCAAAATTTACACATGAAAGTTAATTTCTTGATTTACAAACGTCAACACTATGATCGCTTCTAGAATATAAAAATCAAATTTTTTGAAATAAATGACTTGATTTTTTTCTCGTACGAATTTTCTCTCAATCAGGAAAGATGAGGAAATCGAAATCAAAGTAATATTAAACCCTTTCATTCTATACTGGATTTTCTTTTACACTAAAAATGAGATTTTGTCCAACGTTAAAATAGCTGAATCGAATTAAATAAGAAATAACTCATTTCCCCATCAAGCTACAGATTCGGGACTTAAAGACCCTCCCTTGTCGACGGCAGTAAGAGTGACTTCCAAAACGTCAGTTGTTTTGTATTCGAACAATGTATTATGTTTCATAATGCCGTAGTACTAAATGTTTACAATGCATACCATTCAAAAATGTCGCAGACAAGTATTAGAAACATTGCAACGAGCAACTAGTGCATCAGTTTCTAAATTGATGCTTTGCTTCGCAACTTTGTATACGTACAAGATCTAAATACCGTAGGAAAACTGTATATAAACTTTGTATTAAAACATTTTTGAAATCTTTGTCGAGTTGTGCTACTGTATCTTGTGTACTAAAATTGCAGTCGGCAAAGTTCGTTTTTTAATTTCACATTGAACTGTATTTTAGCGCTATTAACTTTCTTACAAAAAATATTTAAATGTTTAAATTTAAAACAATATTTATGACTATCCTAAGTTTCTTTTACTAATTTACTGTCACTTCTAATATCAATTAAAAAAATAAAGTATGTTACTCATTTCACATACGAGTACATAATATAAAATAAACAGTTTTTTCTAACCAACCACGGTTAAACTAGTAAAATGTATAAAAAAATATTCTACTACGTTAAGAAGTATCATGGCAGGGTTTGATGTTTAATATAATTACACTTTTATCCAAATTAGAGAAAATATGTGTTTCATGAAAAAAAAACAAATATTTATTAAAACTGTATAAATATTGTTAATGTTTGTATTTATTGTATATGTTAAATTTAAAACAAATTCTAAAAGACTTCTTGAAAAACATAAGTAACCCAAAAAAAAAAGTTAAAGAAATTTATAATTTTATTTGGAATATTTTTATAATATAAATAAATTAATAACGGCAATTCATTTCTTAAAATAATATTATATATTATTATTATATTCTTATGCATAACAAAAACTTAGCATGAGGTTGACATGAGTGACAAAATTTGGCAGCGTATCAGCGAGTACAGCCACACAATATGACGCTCAAAACAGCCATAGAATATAGTTATGGGTCACGCATTCACTAATAATGTTAAGTTTAAAACCGTTTATAAAAACATAACACGTTACCTGCCAACTTGATGCTAGGTTTTTTATACATGGCGTTAAATAAATCAATTTAATAGTATGTTCATACACGAACTTTTATTAAGTCAATAGTCTGTGTATTGACAAAATTAGTTTGGTTTAGACGCAATTGGTTTGTGTCTAAATTTTTAATTTACAAAATTTTGCTTAGTTTAGACGCAATTCGATTTTTTATTTACTTAGCACATTATGCTATTAAAAACAGATTTTTACAATTTTTATTTTTTAAATTTTGTAATTTTTAAATCTATTTATGAAATTATATTAAATTTTCTTAACATATGATGTTACTTTACGCTTAAACGCAAAAAATTTATTTCAGTTTTCAATTCGGAAGGAATTGAGTTAAATAGTTTAACTCATTTAAAAAATTAAAGATTCTGATAAAAATTTGTTAAGCTGAAGTTTAGCCTAGTTTAGCGTAGATTATATGGCTGAACGTCCGTAACATATACTAGCTGGTTTTGTAAATATATGAGCAGCATTCCATTTTTTTATTTTATTAACAAATATGAGAACGTTCAATATTATTCTTTGGTTAATTGATAGCCATTTCAACTGTTGCAACATATACGTTATATTTGTTAGTCTATGACATTTTAGTATACACCTCATTCCTTTATTTTGTAATTTTTGCAATCTATTTTTCATCTGTTGGTTCCTTAGGAATAAAAGTGTAGAGCAATACTCAAACTGCGGTTTTATTATAGTCGTAGTGTTACATATTTTTATACATGTTATTGTAGACACTTTATTACGAACTCTTTTCATAAAGGCAATTTTTTTTGGTAATCTTTTTACAAATGTAATAAATATGTAAATCAAATTTTAGTTTATTGTCAAAAACGACACCGAGATATTTAATTTCTTCTATTATCTCCATTGTTTCCCCGCCAATTAGTATAATCTCATCTGTGCATCCATTTATTACCATAGCTTTAGTTTTACTTGTATTTAACTTCAGCTTATTTATTTTTAGATATGATTCCACATTACGTAGTTCACAATTTAAGTCTCGAACACATTCGTCAATAATTGCACCACTTATATAAATAAATAAAATTTGAAATGTTAATGTGGAGTCTCATATTTTAAAATTTGAATTTTGAAAATCAATAAAATTAGTACTAATTAAGAAATGATTTAAATGTGATGATCCGTTTGGATAAGTAGGAAATGATTCACAAATTCTAACAACTGAACAAGATTCATTTAGAAGCAAATTTGAAAGTACTTTACCATTAAAGTTATTCTTAGTGTCTCCCTAGGAAGTATGTTTCGCTCAGAATAAATCCATGGTATGTATTAAAAAAATTTAAAACTAAAGAAAGGCATATGTGTCTCTTGCAAAATGAACTATTCAGTTCTATTTTTCTTTCAATATGATTAGGAGAACCGACATTAAAAGTTAATAAATTTAAAAAACTACGGACCATAGACATTGTGAATTTCTTTTATTAAACTCAACCATTCCGTTTTAACTTTATTTCTGCTCATTTATTAATAATTCTGCATAAAATTTGCAATTTTTCTTTCTAAATTTAAGGGTTCTTGGTTAAAATAATGTTTCAGCAAGCTTCAAAAATTCCTGAATTAATGGAGGCTTCTCTAACTTGCGCTTCGAGGGCAAATTGTTCAGGACATCAATCAAGCTAGCAAATGATTTATTTGATACGACTCGATTGGATGAATTTATTGCTTTTGCAACATTTTAAGCAGCTCTAATTTTCTATTTTTTGCTTCCTGATTCGATTTTGCTTAGAGCAACATATTTTTTGTAAGCAGGGCAACCCCTGCAAATGGAAGTGTGACCATTCTCATTGTAGTTTACGCAAAATAATAAAATAGTACTTGACGAAACAAAAGCACACTCATCTAGGGGATGCTTTAACACAAGAAAATGGACAACTACAGTTTTTTGAATAATGACACCATTTTTGGCACCTCCAACATTAAGGAATTTTAGCACTTGATTTGGGACGTTTCCATGAGACGATTTGATTAAGTATATACTTTATGCCGAGGAGCTCGTTTACATTTCTATTTGGTAAAAGAGTTATTAAAAAAAGACCAGTTTTAATGCCTAATTTTTTCGAATATTCTATCGTAAACTTTAATATGGAATCAACAGTGTCTGGGACTATTTTGTCAATTTTTCACTTAATACTATTTACATCACACTTGAAGTAAAGACCTCTAAAAACTAAACTGTGTCGTTTTTATTCCCTAGGAGAATATGTATATGAGAAAATGTCTTTTTCTTTTAAGAGCTGGATCATATCAGAGTGTGCAGAGGAACCTTTTAAGTATAAATTGCTCTTATATCTAGACTGGTTTTTAATTATAAATTCTACGTTCTTAGAATTTAATTGGTCAATAAGTTATTTGACATTAACATTTTCTAACAAAATAGGAGGACAACTGGTGTGTTTCTATTTTAAACTTTTGCGTTTTTAATTTTTAAATTAATGCGGTCTAAGACATCGCTACTAGTAGGCCTTTCGGCTTCTACGTTTAAATCAGCTAGTAATAAGAACTTATTTTTACTATTAACATTACTTGCTAAACTATTTCCTGCTTCAAATTGCACTTTTGTTAAATCATATTTTACGACACCTTGAAATTTCCGCTTTTTATTTTGGACTATTTTGAACTCGTTTAATGATTGGACAGATGAAATTGATAGCGAAACGTGATCCATGTTTGCTTCATGCAATTTTAATAAATTTTTAATATCGATGTTTTCTAATATCTCAATGTTATTTGTGGAACTTGAAGCTTCTTCCTTCTTACTGTATGTTAGATTTTGCCCTGAGAAAGCAGCATCAAGCAGTTGCTTACCAGGTCAAGAGCGCCAGCATTTTTTTTAGGATTTCTTGAATCTTGACTTTTTGAACCTGATGGTTTTGCCCCATTTAATTTAGTCGGTGTCGTCTTAGAATCGTTAGGGGATCTCCCTCCAGATTGGGAACACAAGGGATCCCTCAACATGATGGATAATTGAACACAATTATGTATATTAAATATTTAAAAAGATATTTAATATTTTCCTTTTCTTTTGCTTTTTCTTTTTCTTTAAATATATTTTTCAAAGCTTACTTGATTTTTTTTAAATAATTTTTTTTTTTAATTTTTTTTTTTATTAGAAACACATCCGATACGTTTCACAGCTCGAACAAAACTAACCCTGGAGTTAATGTCGTCGTCGTTGACGGCGTTTCAACGCCGAAAAAGTTGAAACAGATTGAACTTTTACGGCGTTGCAACGCGTTGAGATTAACTGCTCTCATACAATTTCATACGATTCAACTTTTTTTTTTGACATTTGACGCCGTCAACGACGTCGACATTAACTCCAGGGTAAAAAAAACGAATGAAATTGTAAATTTCTTTAAAAAACTTTCCTTTATAATTATAAAAGCTAATTTTTTTTAATTATAATTTTAGAAAACAAAAAGTAACTTGAATAGCCTTATTCTGTAAATTTATATATAAGCATACTAAAACAATATTACAAACAGAACAGAAATATTTTAATAAACGCCTTAAAATAACACTCGATATGTATGTTGATTTTTTTTAAACAAAACAAAACTTAAAAGGTACTGAATACAAAGAAAATTTAAATAGTGCAGGACTTAAAATATTTTTAACCTTTTATGACAAAACTTTTGCAATATCTAAGGAAATTTGTTCTTTATAAATCAAGCATAACAAAATAAAATTATATTTAAAAATATACACATACATACAACAGGTTCCTTAATTTCAAATGTAAAACAAGCAATAATTACGCTTTAACCAATAATAATAATAATAATTTCATGAAATAATTTAAAATCATTAATAAAATATTAAAAAATTCTTATTAATAGATATAAGTATATGCAAATGCTGTTTTATTGAACGCATTTTTTAAATACAAAATAATAACGTTTAACAATGTATTAAAATTTAATTTAATATAAAAATAAGTTGTTTAACGAAATGTAATAAATCTCTAAAGAAAGACAAAAAAAACTTAAAACAATTTACACACTTTAAAAACAGTCAAATACTCAAAAAATAAAACAATTAAAATTAGGAACATTCATTAATATTCGCATGACACTAGAATGGTTCAAGGATAAATTTGCAAATAATACATTTCATTTTATTGTTTTAAATAATAAATATTTTATAAGAATACGAGGGCTGCTATATATATTTCTGGCCTGGCAACACTGAGTGCTGCCAAGTGCAATCTGACATTTCCATTGGAAAGTTTGTCATTTTTAAGCATAATCGTACTCAAAACATTTTGACGTACGACCAGTATTTGTGTTGTTTACAGTGACTTGAAAAAATTAATATAGAAAAAAATGGAATTAACTCGTGAACATTTTCGTGCCATAATTTTTCACAACTTTCGACGTGGATTATCACGACAAGAGTGCATTGATGAACTTAAATCTTTGTATGGCGATGAAGCACCATCCTATAGCACTGTGAAAAATTGGTATAATGAATTTAATCGTGGCCGAAGCTCGCTCAAAGACGAATTCCGTGAAGGTCGTCCCAAAACGGCTGTTGTGCCAGAGAACATTGATGCCGTGCGTGAACTCATAATGCAAGATCGACATGCGACATACCGAAAGATAGAGATATCCTTGGACATTACTTCCACCAGCATACATTCGATACTGCATGAACACCTGGCCGTAAAAAAGGTTTGTTCTCGTTGGATCCCGCACAATTTGAAAGTCGCTCAAAAAAAGGCTCGTGTCGATTGGTGCAAAGAAATGTTGCAAAAATACGATTGCGGTGCTTCAAAAGACGTTTATAAGATCCTCACAGGTAACGAATCATGGATCTATGCGTATGAGCCCGAAACGAAACAACAATCGACCTTGCGGGTCTTCAAAGACGAGCAAAATCCAACGAAAGTTGTTTGTGGAAGAAGCACTTCGAAGCAAATGGTCGCCTGTTTCTTCGGCAGAACTGGTCATGTGGCGACTGTTCCGCTTGAGCAACGTAGGACTGTCACTTCTGAGTGGTACACTACATATTGTATGCCTGAAGTCATCGGAGAAATTCGAAAAACCAACAAGAGAAGACGAATCATTGTTCACCATGACAATGCGAGCTCTCACACATCGGCTCAAACCAGAGCGTTTTTGACCGGCCAAAACGTCAAATTAATGGGTCATCCGCCGTACAGCCGCTTGGCACCTAACGACTTCTTCTTGTTTCCGCACATCAAGAAAAAAATGCGTGATCAACGATTTTTGTCGCCAGAAGAAGCTGTTGATGTGTTCAAAAACCATGTTTTAGAGGTGTCTCAATCGGAGTGGAAAAAGTGCTTCGACAACTGGTTTGAGCGCATGCAAAAGTGCTTAAATCATGTTGGAGAATACTTTGAAAAATAATAAAACCATTTTTGATTATAAATATTCGCATTTTCACTATTAGGCCAGAAATATATAGAGCAGCCCTCATATCAAGAAATATTTATAATTGAAGTAATTAAACACGATTAAAGTAAATTAATAAAAATTTTAATAAATATTTTTTTTAAATATAAAATTCACTTTATCAGCGGTGATGCAGAGGCATTTTTGAGAGAAAATTAACTTGTCATAATAATTAATTTCAAAAAGTAAATATTTCATATGACTTTCTAATGCCTGACTATGTAGCCAAAAGTTTAACGCCTGGTCTATAGATAATTACCTTGAAACATCTAGCTAATTTATCTTTAAATAAAGACTTAAATTTGTCACGTCACTTGGCATATGTTAGTTATTATTTTTAAAAAAATATTTTAGATGCAAATCCGTAGAAGTGCTAAAGAGCAAACGAAAAAACGATAAAAACAAATTTTTTTCAATGATCAAAATACATATCTTTAAGAAAGTCAACCATAGAATATTGACAAACAACAAACGCCACAAAAAAACTATTGCAAAAAACTTTTAATAACGTTCGTTGTTGTCAATTCAGAGCACCTTCTTTAATTTTGTAATTTTTCTAAGCAACAAAAAATAGTGTTTTCCATGTTTCATCTTATTAAAAAGGACTAATATCATGATATAGGCATGGAAATACCTATTTCTTAAGTTGCTTTAAGAAACCTATATCTATTTATTTAGTGCACTGCTAATATCCAAGTTACTTAGCATATACACAGGTAATAAGAGAACAAAGTTTTACCTTTCACACTTTAATGTGTCCATTCCAGGCAGTTTGCAAGCAATGAGAAACGATGTCTGGTGTGGTGGTACAAGTGAACAGACCATTTACTTTAGTTAAAAGATGGTATCAAACTCGAAACCGTCGATGGGTGTTAGACAATAGGGAAATAAAAGTGCGCAAAGTGGCTAATGTCGTCACAGTTTAACAAAAGTATCAAATCTATTATCAAGGTGGACATCGCAGTTGCCGCAATCTGTAATGCAAAGAAGTGATGTGCGAAGTTTGACCTCAATTTAATAAATGTTTGTACAGTTTCGTAAACCTTGACGAAAAATGTATACATCACAATATAATGGAGGCTACTAACCTATTAAATCAGTAAATTTCCACGTAAGCTATGAAAGATGGCAGGTTAGGGATTGACAGAAGATATTTTTTATCCGTATTGCCAAGCTCGAAATTAAATTAAAGCAAAATCGACGGACTTAAGCGGAAAAACGAGAAAATATAGTCATCATAATAAAATCTTATTAATTGGGCTAAGAACTTTCAGAGTGAAACAAAAAAGCTTCAATTCTTCGTCGATATAAATTTTATTTCCTTCAAGGCAATCTCCATTGCAACTGACATATATTTTATGGTTGCCTCCAAACTTCTTAGTACTTTAAAAGATCTACTTTGGGAATATCTTCAAATTTATCCACACTTTCATAAATCACAAATCTAGCTGGACAAATTAAAAATTGTCTGGCAACATTCTTTCTGATCAGTTTAAGAGCATCTCAACAACTGTAATTCATGTTTTGTTTTTGTTTTTTTCTAGCTCAGATTGCAATCTAGATTTCAAAAAGAGCCTATCAGCGTATTTATGAACATAAATTCTGTGAGAGCTTTTTCCTTTTTCTCCTTTTATAAATTTGTTTCCTGCGGAAAGTGAAAAAAAAATCGAGGAAAAAAGTGGGTATTATGAAAGAAAAATTATATAAATCAAAATAGGTCCCTTTAAATTACGGTGATGCCATCTTTTTTTTTTTTTTTTTTTTGTTGCTCCTACGGAATTCATAATTAGAAGAATCTATTCACGAGAAAAAAATATTTCTCTTATTTTTTAAATAATCTTTACGTGGTTTAATCTTTCAAGTGCTCACTTTAAAGAACATCAAAAACATCTTACGGATTTTCGCGAGCGCCATACATTTTTTTTTACTTTTCCAGTATAACCTCCAATCTTTTGCGAAAGGAAATTTTTGAAGAATAGGTAAAAAATCCCACAATATATTTAAAAGACATCTTATTGACATTAGAAATGGTTAGATTATGTTTTTAAGATATACCAGATCTCGTAACAACAAATCTCAAGAGAAATATTATTATTATTATTATTTGTTTTAAACTAGCAGAAAAATATATGAAAATTGGAAGACAGCGTGACATCGTGGGTTACTTGCATGCCAACAAAATAAGAAGGTTATACGAATGAAGATAATACTGCTAGACGGTTGTTAAGAGCAGCAGAAAAGAGTTCCTTGTGTTAATTAAGAATTAATTGAACGGTTTCATATAATTTTGGAAACTTTAGGTAGTGTTAACCCTCTTAATGAACATGCTTTAAAAAGTTGACACCTTTTGCCAGTTAGCGTCCATAAGCTCATCGTTATGGAATCCTTTTGCATTGGAGAGTGACTTATGAGAAAAACATTGAGCAGAAAAATATACAGATCTTTTCAATCTACACTTAATTTCTGTAGATTCTTCAATCGTTAGAATTTACTATTTCATTAATTTTTTAATACTATAACTAGTATCGAACGAGTATTGTACTAGAACAAAAATCACCAGTACTAGTTCCCAACTGTAAACTTTCCTATACCATCTTAATGCTCAAATTAACATTGAGTGTGTTAGGAAAATTACTAGTACCATTGGTACTAGATGGATACTAGGCGGATACTAGTACTATTAGTACTAGATGAGTACTAGTATAATTGATTGTAGGTAGATACTAGTACAATTAGTTCTTCATGAAAAACTAGTTTTATTGGTTTTAAATAAGAACTAGTACAATAGATTCAAGGTGGATGTCAGTGCCATTTCTTCTAGTCGGTTACAATTAGTTCTGGTTTATAGCAAATAATTTTCTATGCAATTTAGTTTTCCGAAAACATTTTTTTTTACTTTTTAAGCTGATTCTCTATTCTTAAATAGTAAAAACTGCCTGATGAAACACTTCGCATTTCAATTTTGTTCGTTTTTCCAAGCAGACCTTTTAGAGATAGCAAAAAAAACAAGGCTTCCTCAGACAAAAATTTTTAGCACATCTTATTGTGGGTTTGTTCTGTATAAACCATTTCTTTAACTTTTTTCAAAGACTGATTTGATAATTCGTAATCTTTTGTCGGTAGGTTAATTTTATCACTTATTTTTTCTTTAAAGTATAGTTCAAGTCGATTTACAATTTCTTCACAAATTCAATTTTTTAAGGATTTTCATTGCACATTACTCTATTTTTTACACAGAAATTTATTTTTTAATTTGTTTTAAAAATATCTATTTGTGTTACATATTTTACCATTATTGTTTGTCTTAAGCTCACTAATTTATGGCTCTTAAAGCAATTTTCAGGATTTTCAACATGTTGTTCAGGGCACACTCATTCCACTAGCATTTTTGTGAGTTACGTTTGTTATCCACCATGTATCAAAATCCTTTAATTTAAGAAATGTGTATTATTTGATACTTCACCATAAACTAATCAATTAACTTTGTGTATTTTAAAAAGAAAATTCCACAATATTATTGATTTCCATAATTTCAACTACATGCAGGTATTAAAGATTGTGTTACTTCACTCAACGTCGAATAATTCCTTCAGTATTTTAAAAAAAGATCGCTAGTTTTACATTCGAACATCAATCTTAAGCTAAAAACATGTTTAAAAAAATTTTAAAATTATTTTTTAATTTCATTTTTTTTTTTAAATGTCACTTTTTACACACACGAAAATCGAGCTTTACTTATATAATTGTTTTAAATTTGTTATAACAACTAAAAATAAAGTAAATAGAAATGCGAATTAGCAATTCGCGTTAAAACATCATCAAAAATAATATGAAATTCTGCAAGTCAAATCAATCTACAAATGAACTACTTGAAGTACTAGTATTTTTCTTTATATATTATATCTCCTTTTGAACTAGTGCTTGCAGTACTAGTAATGGTACCAGTACTTTAAAGACAATTAACGCTTACCCTCCTGCAGGGTGAACATTTTTCCTTAATACATACACATATTTCATTCGGCACTTCTTTCAAATTCAAAAATTGTAAACACAGTAAAAATTATTGCATACTTTCAGGCAGTAGAAAACAACTATTTTAAGCTAATTTTTCATATGGGATTTTGATAGCGTTGTGTAATCTTTGTAATTAAAAACGAATTGATATGATGAGGAGTCTTTGCCTCAAATAATAATTTTTAGTAGCATTACTTAATTTTGTGTCTGTACTAGAGCTGTGTCGTTCGCGAACGAACGAATCAACCAAGTGAACGGAATAATCCGGTCATTTAATCAGGTCTTTTCGTTCAATAGTGTACGCTTTAAATTGAACGGATGACTTAATTGAACGAAAGGAGCCGGGCACATGTCTAGTCTGTACCAAAAATTAAGGAAAATTTGGTCAAATATAACAAAATTTCACATGTAACGTGAAGCTTCAAAAGTTGCAAAATATGTAATAAATGTAACCAAGCGACATCATTGATATTCACCAATGTCTTCTAACTCAAAAAGGTTTTAAGTTACTACTCGTAATTATATACGATTGACAAATAATATTACTAAAAGTAACTCTAAGAAGTCTATCACAAGTTCTGATACAATTTAAAATTATTGAAGATTTTGCCTTTTTTTAATTAAAATAAGATTTGAAGATCTTTTTCCCAAAACTAAGATTTTTTTTTTTTTGATTAAGTTGCTTTATCTATCATATTTACTCATGTGAAAAAATTTTATTGCAAATTAATACCCGACAACAAAAAATTTTATCTCTGCCGCAAATGGATAAATATGCAAAAAACGATGATAGATAAACGTATCTTTAAAAAAACTAAAATTTCCGATACAAAGTTTTATTGAATGAATTCAATGATAGTTGTGTTATTTAGATTTTTGGTACGTGCGCGGTTTAGATACAGTTAAAAAACTAAATGACATGAAGAATTACTGCACCAAATTCTTTACATGTTTGTATCACAGATTCGGTTGCGGTCCCTACTTGCGACTTTAAGTCGCCAACCTTTTTTAAATAAACATCAATATTTACAAGATCTTTTTTTGTAAAGTCCCAAAATTTTGTGATTTTTTAAATGTTTGTATGGGGTACCCCTAGGGGTGGTTTCAAAGAATGTGCCACTGGCATGGGTGGGTCGTCAGTCCAAACTTAATGGGGGTCGGTCATACATTTGGGCTCTATTGGAGCACTCTAAATGAGTCAAAGTAGGATTTTTAAAAATTTGACCATTCGGGTCAAAAGTCGGCACATCAAAATTCAATTTAGAGGTATGGTTTCTTGGACAAAGTTTTTTATTTTAATCCCTAGTATAGGATTTTTCTTGTACGTTGAGCGGTTTTTTGTGTCTTTACAAATCGACCCGGCCTAATACATATGTATTTGATCTCAAAAGTAGAATGTATAATTACAACAATGTTTAATATTAATATAAAAACAAGTAATAAAATGATTTGACTTTAACTAGACAACCTTAAAAAAGCTTTCTTATACTGATCCGCAAAACTTTATTAACAATTCCAAATTTAATTGAAGACAGTGAAATACAACATTTAGATGATGTATTAAAGGAACTCCGCCACGAAGACTTTAATAAATATTTTAAAAATTTAGAAAATGTTACAGTGGAAGAGTTCTGACAGTCTTAAAAATTCTAGAGCGGATAATGAGTTTGTGTGTCCAACTTTGTCGAAGTTAAGAATTAATTTGATATGTCTCCCTTGTTCATCTGCGAACGTTAAACGGATATTTTCAAAAAGAAACTTAAATCTAATGAAATACAGAAATATATTAGCATTATAATTAGAAATGTGTAAAATATTTTTAATTATTGACAGACTTTTGATTTATTTTATTAAATAAGTCATTTTCTACCTTTTGCCTTAAAACCAGAAGCATACATATGTATTTGATCTCAAAAGTACAACCCTGCAGATAATATTAGGCTATGTGGTCTATTGTAACTGAAATGGACTAGCTAAAACTTGGTCCTATGTAATGCAGTCATGGACTATGTTATTTTTCAACAAGAGTTTGTTGTTAAACGACAAGTGCTCGTGTTTTGACGATTTCATAAAGTGTTGCCAAGAGCTGCACAAACCCTCTGGGGTGTTCCATCGTGTAGTGACAAGGGGTAGTTTTGAAACTACTCCCATGTAATGCAAAGCTGGGTTATATGGTCCAGCTCTGGGACATCGCAATATTTAATGACATGTATTCTCTATACACTTGGGTTATCTTTGGACTAGTCCTAGTCAGTTATGGAATATAAATTACATGCGTGTATGGACTAGTCACGTTACTACAGAGAATGTATGATAACAACAATGTTCATTAAATTAATTTACAAAATAAAATCTTTTTTTCGTGCTATTTTCTACCATCCCGATTATTTATTTAAATTACCGATAATGATTATTGAGGGTCAAAGCTCGTCTCGATGGCCATTTCGTTACCGCTTACTTAACTCTTCAGGAAACTTCTGAAAAACATTTTAAATAAACTAAAAATATTTGTCCAAACAACAAAGCAAAAACAAAAATCAAAGTTTAAGCAAAAACAACAATAACCAAATAACAACAATGTTTATTATTAATATAAAAAAAATTTTGTTTTTGTATATTTTTGTTTCCTGTATTTATGGTAACTTCATTAAAAGTAAAAACACTTAGTCCTTGTCTACACTTTGCAACTTTTGTTGCCCAATTCTTGAGTTTGTACGTGAGAGAGTAAATACCAATAGATTCGGGTACTCTGTTTCGTGTACTTTTGTTTTATCATTAATCTAACCAATTAAAGTCCAAATTGCAAAAACAAAATTTGTACGTGTGGACTCGAATGCAATTTCATAAGAGAATTTAAAAAAAAAATGCAGAAATAAAAATTGACTTAGTAGAGAATAAAAAATATTGAAGGTTTTTTTAAATTAAGATTCTTTTGAACGAAAGAAGATTTTTCTATAAAAAATTCTTGCACCACTGTTAGAAGCAAACAAAAATTTCATGTTGTGCGAATATTTATGACTGTTTTTAGATAACTAATGGCTGTTTTTTAAATAAGTGTATCGATTGTCTCATATTACAAATATTAACTAGTGAACATTATTGTAATATATTATTTATACTATGCTATTTTCTTAAAACGCTCTTAAAATTATCATAAAAATTAAGCTCTTTATTTCTATGCTTTCTTAACTACAACTCTTCCCCACCTTTTTGAAATGTAACAATTTTATAAAATGCATAAAAAATGTATTCCCAAAAAAATTATACATACCTTCCCAAAAAAATTATACTGACAACAAAACAACACAATTGTATTCTCATTTAAAAACGTTGAGTTATATTTAGAGAAATCAGTTTGTCTGAAGAGAGCTTAAAAAGCAATAACAAAAACTAAATACAAGGTTTCCTTAAAAACAAAATTTTAAATTGAACTAAAAAATATGTATTAATAAAAATAAATAAAAAATATTTTAGTTTATTTTTTACTGTTTTAAAGCAAGTTGTAAAAGAAAAGAAAATAAGTAAAATTCGAAAAATTTTGTTTGAGAATGTGAAACAAAATGTGAATTTTGAAAGGGATAAATATGTATAAGTTGTGACAAATAGTGCAAAAGAAAAAAATATTCTTGCAAATAGAAGTACCTCCAAACAAAAACTGAATAATTTTGTTTCTCTGTTGCCCTGGCTAAATATTTATGCACTCACTTCTGCTTACTAAACATGAGCCGCTATCTACAACATGATACTTTGTGATTCTAACGAGGCTCGAACTTACGCCTTCACAAACTTAGCGCGGCTATACAACAATTGTTGGCTTTCTAACTTAGACTCTGGGATATTTGAGCTACTAAGTATTTTGAAACTATAAATGCTGAAGTGTTCAATGTATTCGAAAATTGTTTAACACCGTCATAAGCGAAATAAAAGTTCTAAATTGAGACATAATTTTATTTCCTTCTTTAATTCCTTAATTTGATCTTTAGGAATGGCTTAGTTATAGTTTTGCAATCGTTCAATGGCAGTTACTTGAATTAAAATAATTCTTTATTTTTTAAGAAAGTTTGTTTTTATGTAAATAAAAATAATAAGAGTTTTCCCGGTAAAAAAATGCACAAATTAAGAATTTTTTTATTTTATTATTCAAACTGTGATAGGAAGTTCGGTAAAAAAAAATTCAGATCGTCGTTTTCGTAAAAGCTATGCTGCTATCGAGAGTTTTTCCATCGAAAGATATAAAATTTAATCATGGGCTTATGTGTCACTAGATGGTAATTGGAGCTGGAGAAATTGTGTAACTTCAATCTGTTGTAGCCATAGGTCTACAGTGTGTAAATTAGAGAATCTCTTGTGACAAATAAATAAATGCACTGTGCTGTGAGTGCTTTGAAGGCAGGCTAGGCAACTATTTAAAGTGTCAGTATTTATTATTCGCCCACGGTAGCAGTTGAGGACACTGCACCATCAAATTTAAAGTGTGCCAGAATTGATATTTTATACCTAGGTAAAAGCCTCTCATTTTCTTATTGCATCTATAGTCAATTATAGCTCTAGCTCCTCAAACCGCTAGCTAATTCAATACACTAGGTATTTTTTTTGTCAGCTCTTCTTTCCTTTTCAACATGAGAAGATAAGTCTGAAAAAAATTTTTTATCAAATAAATATGCTCTGATGAAGCAAAATTCTCACTAGAACTAAAGAATGTTGGTAGTGGACATCCAGTCGTTGGTAGAAAGCGAGGGTGGAAAATATTTTTAGGTCAATCAAACTGCCACTCCTTTATGTCCTGGAGAGATGTCCTCTAAACAGTTTATATAATTACAGTATCCAATATTCTAAGCAAAAAGCTACGTTTTTGATTATTTTCAGTACTTACGGACTGCTTAAACGTATTTGTTGAAAAACAAGTTTCTCTAAAATATGGCACACAGATGTATGTATATTAATTTCGAAATGAAAGAATCTTTTACTTAAATCTATTACTTAAAAGGAATTCCAAAATTCTATTATTTTCTTAAATTTTCAACTAATTTAAAATATATATGTATATTCCACAATTTTTGAGACATCAATTGCAGAACTTTCAAGAACACAAAGTTTTGGTATGGAAAAACGCAAATGCTTATGTATGTACGTACAAAAAGCAGACAATACGGGTAATACGCGAAATGAGAATTAGTTTTTTTTCGTAAAAATTGTTAAGAATTATTTTTAACTATTTGTCACAATGTATTAATAAAATCTTTTAAATTTTATAAAACTTTGTTTCTCTTGTTAAAAAATTTCCTGTTATTTTGATTACACAGTATAATTTAAATGAATAAACGAATTAAAATTGCCTGACCTAAGAATAATAACACTGTGCTACAACTTAATGCACCTTGCAAGTTGCTTGCTGCAGATGACAGCGATATCAATACCAGATGATAGCAATGGCGAATTTATTTATAGACTGTCTTATTGTACCTGGCGTTACCTGGGTCTAATATTTTGCAATCGAAAGAGTAATTACGGAGATAAAATATTAAAAATCTCAAAAGAGGCGTCGCCTATCAAGTGCTATCAATTAAATCAGTTTGGATCTTTTAAATCAGCACATATCTACATTTCAATTATTTTTAAATTCTAATTTTGCTAATATTGGTTAAGGTACATTAAATTGAGCGTTTGTCCTCTTCCCCCTCACATTAATGTTTCGAATTTCTTTAAAATCAATTAGCCAACACTTTGTTAAATTTGATTAGGAAGCATAAAAATGCCCTCTTCCCCTTTTTCTCCCCTCCTTGTCCGCTATTTGATAATATACCTTATTTTACCATGAGAATAAATATCTACCCGTGTTCGAAATTCCATTAAAATCTGCGAAGTCGTTTAGCCGTGATTGACACACCAACAAACAAATTTAGATACAAAGTTAATTGGGTTTTTTCTGTCAGTAAATATTATACCGTTAGGCTCAGAACCCCCAAGTCATCCATTTCTGGATTTTCATATCGACCAAATAATAATTGAAATGCTTGTGTTTCGACACCAGCAAAGTTCTTCTTCTAATTTTAAGATTCCTGTTCCTGTCCCATACATTTTTGAGACTTTAAACATTGAAAGACCTTAAAGACATGAAATTAGTCGGTTTAATTCTGATAAAAAATAGAAGACCACAGCAGAATATTTATTGCTTCATGTCTGCAAAATCTTTAGTTAGGATTGCTTTGAAGGGACCTCGATCAACATCTTATATAGAACCCTTTTTTACTTAAACATTAATCCCCTTTTCCACCTTTGAAAATAGTCTCACATCCGTTTCCCTCTGAACTTTTTTATATTTAACTGAAACTTTTTCTTCTAATGTCATTTGGTCTCATGTGAAAGAAAATAATAGAATATAAAACAATGCGATGTCATATTAGCACTTCCCTTATTTCTTCATACATTTTTGTTTCTTTTTGTACCCTTCACCACAAAAAGTGGAAGAAGGGTTTACCGTAATTGGTTATTTCGTTTGTAATTTCTACAATATCCATTTCCGACCTCATAAAGTATATACATTCTTATGCATAGCGATTGAGCGATGTCTGTCTGACCGTCCATCTTAGTGTTGAAATCAAATTTGTCAAGGCACTAGATGAGCTAGAAAAAAATTAAATACGCCAATGGATCAGAAATAGTTTTGATAATTTTTCTGTTAAAAATCAGCAAGATCGGTCCATGTCCTTTGAGGCAGCGGGTAAAATAACCCGCCTGCTTCTAATTTTTCTATATCAAAACTAAATATATGAGGCGATAGAGAATCAAAAAATAAGAAAAGTTTATTTTGCTGCTTTTTACGAGTTTCTTTGTACCAGAAACTAAAAATATTTGGTATACAAACCTATTTACTAATTCCCTAATAAAAAACATGTTTGAAGAACGTTTTGATAACAAAAAAACCAACTCGGCGAACATTCCAAGCAACAAAATATATTGTGTATTTTTGGCTGTAGCACAGTGTTATTAGTAGAACGATTATTTTCTTAATTTCTTTAAACGAACCTAAACACAGTGATAATAAATTTAATTATATTGCATTAAATTCAAGAAAGAAGCAAAAAACGTATGTATGTACATGTAATCGATTTTATTTTAAGAAATATTGTTGTTCAGCTCCTTTAAAAACCTAATAAAATATTTATTGAATTTAAGTTTTTTGTGTAGCGTTATAGATTATATAAAATTTCTTTGTGTGGTATTATCTAAAGAAAAGAATATTTATCTATTAAAAAAAAAGAAACTGGAAAAAATAAATAAAAATTAAACTTTTTCTCATAAAGAAACCTAAAAATCTAGAACGTTTATAAAAACCCTTTACGATATTTATAGGTGAGTATAAAGTAACTAAAAATAAAATCATCTTAAAATATGTTTCTTTTGGTTATGAGCCAAATCCTACGCAGTTTAACCTGCTTTTATTTATACCAGTAATTTTAGTCCTTTATACAATAACACCACTTAACACTTCCAAAAAAAACGACTTCAAAACAATTAACTGGCTACAACAGTTCAAAAGCTTGCCCATATACATTAACCCTTTCGGGACTACTGGGATAATACGTCCCAGCAATTTTCAAATTGTCTTTTTTCTTTATTTTAAGCGCAATCGCCAGGGAGGTAGAACTGCCAAACGTCCAAAAACGGATAGCATCAATATTGGAGACCACTTGCCAGTAGAGCAAGAGAAGCGTTGTCGCTGTGTCCGCTGTTCTTCACTTGGCATAGAAAAGCGAACAAAGATGATATGCTCAGGTTGTAACAACGCCTTATGTTACAAGTGTTTTGGGCCATTCCACAAATAAATACCTAATTGCATTCCTAAAATGTTAAAAATAAATGTAAACTTTTATCTAAATCCAATAATATTTATATTTTAGTTATCTTTTTAATTTTTCGAGAACACTGATTGTGATTTTATGCCCCATGAAAACACTAGTTGGGATTATATGTCCCAGGATAAAAGGACGAATTTAAAATTTTTAAGTATGGAGAACATAATACTTTTATCATACCTTTTAGAATATGAAAAAAATTTTACCATACATAATTTGGTTTGCAAAATAAAACTCCGTCCCGAAAGGGTTAAATCACATCCACTATAGGAAGACCCTTTAATTTCGAAATTAAAATTTTATACTTGCTGTTGTAGCGGTCTTAGTAATACATGTTGTTTGTAAATTTCAAACGTCTGTCTATAACGATTCAACAGTTTGGCCACCAACTTGCATCAACTATTGTAACACTTTTTATTATTTTTATTTATAAAAAAAATTTTAAAATTAATTTATTTATATTTCTTATAATACTAGACAAAGTAATGGATATTGTATCTAATTTTTTAAATGTTTGTATAAGAAGCGTAAGCGATAGGCCGTAAAGGTCAAATTACATCGATAATCAATTGAATTTGCAGTGCATGCGACATCAGAATGTATATATTTATGGGGTCGGAAATGTATATTGTAGAAATTACAATCGAAAAGACAAACTTAGATATACCCATTTTCACTTGTAGTATAAAAAAAGGTATAAAAATATTAAAAACTAAAAAATAAAGTATACTAGCCTATATGATTAACCAAGTTAAACAATTAAAAACTGCATAATTACAATATTTGCACCACACCACTTTCAAAATAAAGTAAGTCATAATGAGTTAAATAACATATTGAGAATTTTCTATCGGACCCCATACCTTAAAAATGTTTAAAAGGCAAATACTTTCAATCTTACTAAATTAAAAGCTTAGGTTTCATTTGAAAATGTTGTATACACATTTTTAAGGCAACAAAAAAACAGATACGTATGTAAAACGGAGATAAGGTTAGGTTAGGCAGGCAGCCGTGTTGCCACAGCCCACTGGGGTCCATTAATTGGTCCCTTTGTGTTAGCTGCTGTTGGAGGGGAGAGGGAAGAAACAGAAAGAGAAGACTAAGGCAGGATATAGAAAATAAATGGAGATAAGGGGAAAAAGATACGGAGAGGGTCCAAGAAAAATGCAGAGAAAAACCCGCCAAATGAGGACAGTCGGCCAAAGTGTGCGCTCATCCTCCCAAATAAATCACAATGTCCAGTTTTGGGCCAGTAAACCACCCACTGCGCCCCAAGAAGAAGCAGATCCTACCTGGGTCTAGTGACGATTTATCAGATAGGTTCCCGTAGTACCGCCGACCGAGGTATCTCAGCCGTATACAACCCACAGCGGGACAAAGACAGAGGAGTTGTTTTACCGTCTCCTCTTCCCCCTCGTCCTGACAACTTCTGCAGAAGTCGTTAAATGGGAACCCATTCTCACAGCATGGGTCTCAAATAAACAGTGCCCACCAACCGCAGCCACCAAGTCACGCAGTCGAACCCTCGCTAACTGCATTAGTGCAGCCGCCCTGCCCCGATCCGAAGAGGGCCAGATTGTTGTAGCGGTTGAACATTTCGACTCGTTAGACCATCTGATCTGTACTAGTTCGTAGGGAGCAGCGTCGATGCGCTGCCGCAAGCAGATAGGGATATGCCACAAAAGGTGTCAATGGCACCCTCGTCAAAAATTGTTCCCTTCTTTGCAAGTTCATCGGTAACATAGTTGCCCTCACCCGTTTTAGGGTGACTGTCGAAGCCTCCGCCATCCCGTTAAGGGATGTCAAGCATTCAGAGACAAGTTTAGATGTCACAAACACACCTTTGAGGGACTTGATTGCGGCTTTGTCGTCGGTACAGATGAAAATATCTCTGTTGGATGTTATAGTACCTCACACCGCCCTTCTAATAGCAGATATTTCCGCCTGCATATTACTACAGTCATTTGGGAGTGTGTAAATCTTCCTTATCCCAAATTCCTCAATATAGACCCCACCACCAACTTTAGTCCCTCTCTTGGAGCCATCCGTGTATATACAGAGTGCTCGAGACGAAAGAGAGTGGCTCTCCGTCAGGTCAAAGAGGAATCTTATTGTGAAGGAAGGTTATGGGGTGCAATAGCCCACAAGATCAGAAATTTCATACGTGATCCGTAGTACGCTAGCGTGGTCTTCCCCCCTTGGAGATGAAGACCACGCTGCACCTCGTACATTGATATAAAGGTAAGAGCCATAGGGTGACCAAATTCAAATTATTCTGAAGATCGGAGGTTAATTATTTGTTAAAAAAGAACTCTAAAAAATATGTTGCCTAATTTTACTTAAGCATTTCACTTTCAGCATTCACATCTGGGGGGTTACTCTCTATTGCGATGCGAAAGCAAGTTCGATCCTATAAGTAGATGCGATAAGAGTACAATTTGATACTCTGTAATGTTTACGAAAACGCTTTCGCAAAATAATTTTAAAAAGAAGCAACTCTGGCACAAAAAAAATAAACAATAGAGAAGAATAACAAAATGAAATGTCAAAATTTGTAAACAAAAACATTTATTTTATTAAATAATACACAAAGCTTTGCGTCCTATGCAAAATATTATTAATTACAAACATTTAATGTGGATTACAAAAAGATCTTTGACGAACAAAATGTTATAAATATAATTTTGTGTGTTTTTTATTAAAAAATAGTAATTGAATTCAGTGACATGTAAAATGTAATTTCCATTTTGCGAATATGGCAAAACTTCTTCTGCAGGCTTTTTGTTTGCTGTAAAATGTTGGGTAGCATTTATACTTGCGCCAAAGCTTTTGATGTTAGCATCCCGTTGTTGGTTTTTTTCATATACAGAAGTTTGATTATCTACTCCTTCATCGTGCAATACAATATTATGAATCCAACCACCCTTACTAGAAATGCTTACCATATTCTTCCGCATAAATAAATATTTATGCTGCGTTACTTTCATATTTATCAAAATACATTACTTGTTTCCTACTCTCTTCATCTCTAATAGGAAGTTCATTATAATTAAGACCGTCTGTCAGTTTTTTTACGCGTTGTTTGGCATTCCCACACTGCAATTGTCCCTCCGAACCGCTGTGCTGCATTATAAAATCAAATTTCGAACTGCCGTTACCGAGTTTGTAATCTTGGCTTTTCCCTAAAAAAAATAAAATTTGGATATAAATATAAAAATTTATTTATGCTTACTTAAATGATTCGTTACCTTTGCGTTTGATTTTTTGTTAGCGCAAGATATTTGCGTATAACGAACGATTTTGACATAAGCTTTCGTATTACTGAGTGCAGTGATACCATATTTGCGAAAGAGAATAAAATTAGATGCGAAAGAAAATACGAAAACGCAATAGAGGGTACCAATTGTTTGATTACGTGCCATTTTTCTTTCGCATCGCAATAGAGAGTAACCCCCCTGAGTTTTTTCTCTGAAAATTTAGGAGCAAGCGATTAGCATTTAAAATTTATCAGTGTAGCTAACTCAAGTATGAAAAACAATATCAAGAACGCTGTGATCCTAAAATGCCACAAAACTAACACTATGTATATTTATAGCAGGAAAAGATTTTTATAAGAGAAACTCCCGTCCTTAGAATAAAAACAAAATAAGGCATTCGATTTTCGATCTTTGCTGGCTAACGAAAATCGAATATCGATTGTCAAATTCGTATTATGAGTTGGTAGCACTGTCGAAAATTGAATTTTAAATCGAAAACATTTTTGCTTTCGATGGTTTGTGTTAAGTTTGTACAACTTATTGAAAATGTTAAGTATTTGTTAATGTTGAGTTTTTTTACAAATGGTGGCAATAAATTATTTTAATTACATGCAGGTCTAAAGTTGCAAGTACAAAACAACAATTAAAAAAGCTTATTTCTCTAATGGAAAAAAACCCATAGCTAGCAACAGAAATATGCTCAAAAGTTCAAGCGGCAAAAAAAATGGAAAGAAATTACACAGGAGCTATAATTATTTTAATTTTTCGTTTATAAATTAGTAAAACAATATTTCTTTAGAGTGACAGCTGATAAATTTGTACTATTGTGAATAATCCAATTGAGTAAAATTAACAATAGCATTATTTTTATCAAATGTGCGCCATAATACCAAGTAAAAATTCGTTCGATCATCTCTTTCGACTACAGTCGAAGATCGAAAGTTGCTCATAATAGGCACCTAAATTTTTTATTATCAAACTAATATAATGAAATTTTGCAATTTTAAAGAATTGATAAGAGTTTAAAAAACGGGATTTTTTAAATTTTTGTAACCATAACACGAGCTAGGAAATAAATTCGAATTTCCAAAGTTGCAAAAACTCAGCCCATAAAGCTATGGCGATAATTTAGATTAATATTGAGATCACAGACACTTTGCATTATGAAAATGAGGACATGATGAGTCTTTGAAGCAATACAAAACAGAAAAAATTGCGGCACTCAATATCGACCGAAATTTCAAAAGAACAGGCCCTATATATGCCATACTGCAGATTTCCCATTGCACTGCATATGATGCGCAGTACGTTCGTAAATGCAAAAAGTGGCAGCACTGCAAATGTCGTCTGTTCGTAAATGCATCACTGAAGTATATTATGCGCAAATAAAAGCAATAAACTAATCATAAAAATGGCTGATGCAATGAACGTCTTTTTCTGTTTAATAATTTTTATAGAATTATATTTAGTTTTTTATTCTTTAACCTTCTTTTTTTTAGTATGTTACACAAATTTTTATCATTTTTATATCATCTAGTTGACAAATCGAGTTTATTATCAATTTTTCTATTTTCACAGTATTTCTTCGTTCGTAAATGCAAACACTAAAATGAGCAAAACAAAGCATACGCAACAGCTGATTAGCAGTGCAGAATAATCATATTATGCAGAGCACTGATGCATTTACGAACGGGCCCATAGTTATACGTACAGTGAAGGCTATATAAGATTCGGTATAGCCGAATATAGCACTTTCTTTTACTTGTTAACTTTATTAATCTCTTAAAAGGAAAAATTAAGTTGGGTTTGTTTTAGTTAAATACTAACAGTTTATTATAAATATTTAATTTTCTCATAATTAATATTTTATGTTTTGAGTAAATGGGATAATTTATAAAAATGCAGAAAATTAGATATGACAGTGCAATAAATGTAATTTTTTTCAGAGCAGTGCAAATACTGAGTTAAATAAAATAAATAAAAAAATATTTTGCACACTAAAACTTAAAAAAATAAGTGGGATCGATACTTTATTTAAAACAAATGTTTTGTATGCTTAAAAATACAATAATTTAAGTTCATTAAATATAAATGGGATAAGTGGTTTATCTGCGACATGACACACATTTTACCGACAGACAAATTGAAAAATATACACAGAGTACAAACAGAAAAATGAAAACACGGGTTATATAAATATACATTTAGAATGAAATATAAAATTAAAATGAAAATGTTTTAAAGACATTCTTTTTGAATGCAATACAAAAAGAGTTTGTTATTATGATTGGTTTTTAATAGATTGTTGTTTAAAATTTTAAAATTAATAAATAAAAAAAGAAAAAAATGTTGCCTGCTTTTTCTTATTCTTTGCTTAAACCGCATTAATGTATCGACGATATCTTAATTCAACGTAAAGTTTCTTCTTTCTAATCATCAATGGTGTATTCGGGTAATTTGTCATATTTACCCTGTGTGGCTTCGTTATCGGTGTCGACCAGAAGGACGGCGTGTGAATAACCCATGGACACTTGAGGTATTTTAATGCCATCCATTTTTGGTACTTCCTTAGGAACCGTGGAAGACTTCTGGAACTCGCCTAAACCCAATTCACCATAAGTGGGTGAAGCGCCCCAGGCAATTAAAGTATCATCCGCTGAGATTATAATCGATGTGTTACCACAGCCAATATCTGTTATATTCCAACCCGATAAATCTTGTACCGGCTTAGGATACATATTAGCTTCACCAGTCTTTTTATTTTGTCCAAACAGAAAAAGTACACCCAACTCATTGATTACCAAGCTGTAGGTTGCTCCACAGTAAACACTGCGACCACCACGTCCTCCGATATCGAAAAATTTGATGAGACGGGGTACCATCTCATCTTTAGGCTCAGCATGACCTAAACGACCAAAGCCGCCAAAACCCCAACTATAGACTCGTTTCTTCGAATCTATAGCCACCTGCAGCAAGAAACACATAATTTTATTTGTATACTATATATTTTGGTTGAATTACAAAACTTACTGTATGATTGTTGCCACAGGCAAAATCAACAATTTGTACACTGTCCACCGGTGTTACATGACCTTCCTTACTTTTTTCAATGTAGAGAACAATTTTTTTAGGTGACGTCTCGAAATGGAATGATAGTTTGTTAGCATTTACAAAATATTTGGCATCCGTATTATGACCCAGTTGACCATATTCAGGCAAGCCGAAAGTATGTAAATTTCCCTTAATGTCTAAAATGACGGAAAACTCAGCACCACAGCCCACGCGTATAATTGGTGGACCCCGATAATTTATAAGAGTTGGTGTTGTCACTGATGGTGTAGTGTTACCAATGCCACACTGACCCGACTTGTTGTCACCACACGCATACACAGTGCCGGTATCTGTAAGGAAAAGTGAATGATGACGTCCAACTGCTGCTTGTACAATATTCATTTTTTCCAATGCTGGTATTACAGTGGGTTTTTCATACAATTTGGTATCAGACAAACCCAATTGTCCTGATGGATTGCGACCAAAAGAAACAGCTTTACGATCCATATTTATGAGAATTGTATGAGCGGCGGCACATCCACTAGTCACGTAACGATACTAAATAAAATTTGTTTGTTGAATTGTTACTTAATAGTTTTTTATTAGATACACTACTTAAATATTGAAGGGGACAAAAGAAGCGATAAAAAATGTTTAATTCGCTAAGTTAAATAATCTTTCTTCTCAACTCAAATAACCTCCTAGTGTCTTACTTTTTCATTTAAATAATTTGGTCCGATAACCAGGGTTGCAGGGTTATTTTTACAAAATAATTTGTTTTAAGCACCTGCACTTTAATCTACATACTTTTGCTTTTAATATGTAAATGATTCTGAATCTGAAATTTTTTAACGTGTTATAGTTAATACCATGTTCACATTGCAGAGTTTTTTCGTAATTCGCTCTCCCACTCGTAATTCAGCCTCTAATTACCATCGAATAACGTAATTCCCCATACAAATTTTTGAGAGCGAATTACCAATTTTGTAGGTAATTGAGTTTGAATTAACACGCCAATTACGAAAAAATCAGTGTCATATCTAATTTTTATCGAAAAAAGTGAAAAGTTATATAGGACATTAAAAATTTAAATAAATATGGAAAAGAAATATATATTACAAAAATAAAAATATCATTAAAAATTGTAATGTCAAGGCGCCTACTAGCTACGGCTAAAGTACTGGAAGAGACCAAAAAAGGTAAACTAAATAGTTGTTTTAAAATAAAATGGTTGTTTTTGTTGTTAAAAATAAAATGGCAAAACTTGTTTACAGTCCAACGTGTTTTTTACGAAATAAACAAACAACTTCCAAACCCAATTACTTAGATGCAATGTGAACACTCAAAATAGCTTAAGTCTTTCAGAGAGCGAATAACGTCATTCGAATTGTAATGTGAACATGGTATAAGCATATTGCTAAAAGAGAGTGAGTACTATTAAAATTGCGAATGAAAAGGTGGCAGAATTTAAAAAAATAAAAATTTCAAAGTAAAGGTTTCGTATGTGTAAGCAAAAGGTAGCTTTTTAAGATGTTTTCATTTATATATATTTATTATATTTTTCTTTTTTTATTTTCTATATTTCTAATGTATAGCAAGTTTTCTTTCTTCACTTAATGTTTACTTGATTGCTTAAATTAGGATTTTTAGTCAAATTAAATTTTACATTTTTTTATGTTTCTTTAGTGAAAATTCAATTAGCGCATTTCAACATATTCGATTCATGTTTTACGTTAAAGTTATAAGTAAAAACTACACTTTTGATCATAACATTTAAGTTCCGATTACTTTCAATAATCAGTACACTGTGGTTTGAAAACGATTTATTTTGGACATAGTTCTGTATCTCATGAACCTCTGAAAATATATTAATGAAATGTCATAGAGACAAAGCAGAAGTGTTTCTAAGTACAACTGTGAAGGGTCATGGGAGGCGTTTCCCCTTTCCGGGAATTATATTTTTAAATAAGGGAATTTGATTTTATTTCGTCTTTTAACTAAAAGTTCTATTATCTGTATAATTTCAAAATTTTGTAAGAATATCTCGATTCGTTTTGGTTTTGTAGTAATTTAAATTCTATATTTTATTTCCACAAAGACCTCCTTAACGCAATTTTTCGATTTTTTAAAGTAAATATAAAAATCATAACATTTATCTAAAAGTCATAAGCTTTCCTCGGATACCACTTATGCTAGGAACACAACTGGGACGGACGACGAATTTCGTCCAACACGTCGAACAACACGTCGTCAAAAATTCGCTTAATAAATTCTTAGTATGAAGCACAATAACGACAATAATTTTTTTAAGTTGTTTACTTTTTGTGAGCTGCTAAGGTGACCATAAAAATAATAAGACAGTTGAACCTCGATTATCCGGCTCTCGTGGGACCGGCTCGAGCAAGGATAATCGAAATACACGGTTAATAGAAGTTATATTGAAATATACAGAAACATCAACTTAACAAATATGTTTTATCGTAGTCATGAATCAAAGTAATTTTGTGTTAAATTTAAAGAACTTTTCTTGCTCTATTTGGTATTTTACCATATGGAGGAGTTGTATAAAAGCGCAAATATTCAAATTTCATTCATAAATTTTTTAAGTAACTTTTTTTTTTTACAAAAATACTTCGAAAATAAAGTAAAAAATGATCATATTCTACTGATTTCTTCGCCGTTCGCCGGCGTAAGAAATAGAAATAAGTCTATCATAAAGTTCGCCAAGTATGACGATTTTCGTCCGACGTCATGATTATGCTCATTTTCATATACAAAAATGTGTTTTATTTTTGATGATGGATATTTGCGAGCAAAAATTCGTCATTCGTCCCAGTTGTGTTCCTAGCTTTACAGGTATAGGTATAGAGCATATATAAAAGTTATATAAGCTTCCGAAAACCCTCTTCCTGATGATATTTTTCTCATTTAATATGTAAAAATTTTAAATATACCTATATAACATGTTTTGTGCAAAACTGAAAACACAAATAGCAAAAAAAAATGTATTTATACACATTTTAACTTTTAACATATAAAATTAATATATCTTCAGTGATTCATTAAGAGAATTTTGTTATACATTGATTACGATTACAGATAATCTAACAATTACCAAGGTTTCTTGGGATTGTTTAATTTTAAATAATCAAAATGAATCAAAAATTATTCTTCTACTTTTAAATCAAAAGATATAATAAACGCAAAACTATTCTACAAAAAAAATATAGGTTTTAAAACAATTGTGTAAGGTTTCATTTCATAACTTGTGAAATAGATGATATTTAAATAAACGTAACAGCCGTTTTTAGCTTACCTTCTCATCTGTGAATCGATGAAAATTATAGAGATTCGGCCGTACTTTAACTACATTTTTACGATCACGTTTGCCAGTTAAATCCCAAGTTACCATGCCGGCTATTAACAATTTTCCTGGAGTCTTTTCCATAGTAGCCAAGAGATCATCAGGCAACTTTTCAGGTGGATCCAAATCATCATTGGGTATTAGAACTTCCACCTGATTTGAAGATGATTGTGCAGTCGCTCCCTCATCTTCACTCTCGTCACTTACTTCATCATCATAGTCAGATTCCTTCTTTTTTGGACGTCTTTTGTTGGGACCATTGCCATTTCCACCAGTTTTACGTTTGGCCGACATTTTAGAACGTTGTTAGAAAATAAACTATAAATACAACAACATATTAAATTAAACTTTCGTTGAGTAAAATTTATAGAAATGTTGTTTTCCTACATAGGTATGTTTATTTCTTAAAGACAATAACCGCTGAGAAAAATAGTGCTTGATTTCGATAGTAACGTTTGGTTGATTAAGACTTCTTTTTAGAACTAAGCAATTTACAAATACCTAACTATATTCATAATTATTGTGCTCAACAAATTAGCTGTATACAGAAAGAAATGTAACAAAAAGAAAAAATATCTACAACTTTGACTGGGGTCAAAAGAAGCGACAAAAATGAAATAATGAGAATGCTGTTTGTTTGTATTTGCCCGTTCATTCTTTCTTGCGTTAGTTCAGTTTAACAAAAACATAATGTACACAATTGCAAAAATGCTCATACTATATACGATTAATGTGTATAATGAATGTTTATATCTGATTTTCTCATTAAGCGTTGGCCAAATGTTGTTGGAGTACATATAATGTTTAATGTGGGTAAACCAGCAAATTTGAGGGGAGAACTGTGCAAGTGGTTTTACAAGAAAAACAAAATGAAGGACACTGCAACGATACTTTAAAAATTTATACTTAGAAATTGTAATCTTTACTAAATATATTTTAAATCATATTAAAGCACTTATTAATGAAAAATTACCATTTTTTATTGTTTAATTAATTTAAAATAAAACAAATAACAAAACGAACATAAATACAAGAAAAGCAAGAAGCCTCTGCAAGCTCCGTTGCGTTTAACAAAAAATCGAACGTTAGCGTCACTTTTACCGACGCCGCATTCATTTTGTTCTTTTTACTATGCGTTTTGCATTCCTTGACAAAAAAAAACACTTATTTTTCAATTAGTATAATTTTTTAAGTTACAATATGAACTTAGTTTAACACTTACGTTTGTTGTAAGAAATTGTTATTTGAATTTTGTTCACAAAAATAATAATTCCAAAAATTCAAAGAACTCAAAAGTCGCAAACAAACGCACCAGTCTGCTTCCTTGAATCGCGGCAACTGAACAGAGTTGCTGTGTATGCAAACACAATTTTTGCTCTTTTATCAGGCTTGTATTTTTCCTTCTTAAGACTACATGGTCGTATTAAACGAACCTGGTGAATTTAATTGTTACACAGTCGAGGTGCTTCAAATTTAGATGGTATTTATCGGTCGTTTAGATCATGATAATCAAATTTTGTTTTTTGCTAATTTACTTTTAGAAAGTCATTAACAAATAAAAACAACACTTTGTAATGCAATTTTTCAAAACAGTACAAGTAAGAATTTACATACCAAATGATGCTGCTTTACTATCAAAAATATATATTAAGTATTAAATCTTTTGATCAAGTAAATGATAATAACTAAACAATTTGTTGTTTTCTGGAGGCCATTAAAGATTCAAGCAGTATTTAATGTTCTAATTTTTAATAAATAAGACTTGTGTTCCAGTGGTATTCTCCTGAAAATGATATATGAATACTCTAGAACAATTTAAGTTTTGTATAAAAGACTTTTAAAAATTTGATACTTAAAACACCTATAATTTGCAATGCTTTTTGTTACAAGCTAGCATTCAGAAATTTTAGTATTCACACTCTGACATTAGCATTTGTCTAACGAAAGGAGTTTGAAAATATTTAATTACTCAGTGCAATTTAGCCCGGACATACACCATATAAATATCAGCTTTAAGGGAATTTAAGGTTAATTAATGCAAGCTAGCATCATGACAAATTAACGGCGTATGTTTAACGATAGCAAAGTACTCTTATAAGTAAAATTTTGACAGTTCTAAGGTGTATATAATTTCACTAGCCCTGATGGCTAGTAGAATAGTACAAAAGCATTTTTTGACACAAAAAATTTTAATACTTTGGTGTTAAAAATAAATTTATAACATTTGTAAATTAATGAACATACAAAATAAGCAAGGAAAAAACAAATTTAATATATTCTTTTTCTAAAATATAAAGTTTTATTTTTTTATTTAATTTTTATTGAATTATTATTTGAACTGTGAATATTATAAATGAATAGAAATTATTTAGGCTTAAGTTCATTTATTTTTTTATTTCTAAAAATCTTTTTTAGAAAGAAAATTTATTTTACAAATGTATGCGGACGTTTTCCAAAGAAAACAAGAAAAATTAGACGCTAGCAGAATGTAATGCTGCATTTTCTGGGCCGCTACGACCTTCATCAGCATTCTTCGCACAGCGAGCATTCATGCTTACATCATAACAATCAAAATGATACTGGAACAGCATCTATAATGTTATGAGTAAACAAGTAAGAATGATTAAAAACAAATTTGCATTCGTGTTCAATCGATGATTGAAACAAAGCAAAAACAAATGTACAAGACGAAATACAGAGAGAACAGTAAAGAAAATACGTTGGTTTGTGCGTAAATTTCGTCTAACCAAATTAATGTTGATATGAGTTATGAGTTTTCTCTTATTCTTATTTACAAAGTTAGTTGGTTAAATAGATGATGTTTATAAAATACACAACAAAGGTAGATAGATGCGAAGAATGCTGATGAAGGTTCTGCTAGCGTCTAATTTTTCTTGTTTTCTTTGGAAAACGTCTGCATACATTTGTAAAATAAATTTTCTTTCTAAAACAGATTTTTAGAAATTAAAAAATAAAAAAATAAATGAACTTAAGCCAAAATAATTTCTATTCATTTGTTTTATTTTTTATATTTTTTTTTTGTTAAAAACGTCAAAATTTTAGATTGTCAACAATTATATAATTACACGCAGAAAAATAGAAAAATTTATTTAACCATAGTACTTTGCTACCGTTTCACACACGTCCTAAGTGAAGGAAATAAAGTTATAAAGGATTAAATTTTCACTAACTTTTTTCTGAATCCTTAACAATAAGTAATAGTCTTTTTACACTTGCTCACATCTTTCATCTCTCATGAATTTGCCAAGATGTTACATCTTCTCCTTAAGGAATACATAGGGCTAAAAATCAACATGTTTTAACATCTTTACAAGATGTTTCAATCTCATTTTGTTCCACTCTACTTCTTTCGATAATGTCAGTGATCACTAGAAAATGGACAGTAAAATATAAAAATGAAACACTTGTAAAAAAAATACAATAAATAAGATGGAAGAGGCTTAAGGTTATTAATTTTAAATTGACATTCTCATAAATAATAAAAATAACTTTGAAATGTGTTTTATGAAAAATTCTCCATACAAGTTTGTCCCAAAATACATTTTATTTTTTTTTTTAAACTACGGCAGAAAAAAAAATTTTTAAATAGTTTTTCTCTAACAACAACTAACAATTGCAAACACTGAAAATTAAAAAAATAAAAAATTTTAAACGGTTTTGTATAAAAGCCGCTTTGAAAACACAATGAAAACGTTGTCTTATGCACTAGCAAACTCTTCTCAAAAAAATTCCGGACTTCTATTTGGAATATCTTATTCCCAAAAACTAGAATTTCTTCGTTCTCCAGCATAACTTCTGCTAATTCTTCAACAGCAATTATTAAACCAAATACTGTAGACTTTTTTCGCTCCATTTTATTAATAGCTAATTAAGATATTGCAAACGTAAACGACTTTTTTTATTTTCAACATCTTCCACGAATTCCTCATAGATGTATGCAAGTGTAAAAACCCTATAAAAATCAATCATTCACGGTTGTTATGGAATCTGATTGCTGTCAGAATCAGAATTAAAATCGACAATAAAATGCATTTGGTATTACAGAAATCGATTTTATGTTCGAATCAGAATTGTATCAGAATTAGGTGTTACAGAATCCAATGTTATCGTTCTTGTTGTCAGAAATAATCCGATCTGCTGGCAGCCGCCAGAATTACCTTTTTTTTGTGTTTTTTCTTGCTTTATGCTGTTAAAAATTGGCGCACAATGTAATTTAAATTTTTATCTAAGAAAATGAAATAAATAAGTGAATATAAAAAAATGTTTTAATATATTAATATAGTTTTTTATTTAACCTTTTAATTAATTATATTTTAATTGTTTTATTTTATGTTTATTTTTACTTTGAGCTGTTACAGATTCGTGCACAATGTAAGTAAAATCGAATACATTAATATACATACTCGTATGTAGATATGAAAACAAAATAAGAAAGTACATAAAATAAATAAAATTTTACACCAAATAGGGGGAAACATAGAAACCAAACACAAAATAGACTTTTTATGGAATTTATGGAGAATTATCCAGATATCTCAAAAGGACTTACAAAACGTGATAAAGTCATGGTGGATTCTCTTTGGCAGGAATTGGCAGAGTCTTTAAATGGTTTTACTATTTTTATGTGTGTTCCATCGATGCAACCCACGATGGAAGGAATCTTACATTTTAAGTTTTACCCACTGCGGGCATTTGTAGAACTTTAAGAACACGCGTTAGTACAACTGACACAGTACATCTTGCAAGGCTTATACTGCGATCATTTCCAACTGACCTTTAGTAAGATTTTCTGCTAAAAATCTTAACGTTGCAGCCAGTTGAATCGTACAAGAAATACTAGACGAAGGCAAGTGTACCTTAACAACATCTAACAGCATTTGAAAAGCCGCCTTGTTCAATCGATATTGTGAAATAAATCTGTAGTTGTCATCAAAGCAAAGTATAAATACAACTTTCATGGCAAAAACTTATATACTTACACTGACTGTGGGAGTTCCAACGGATTGCTATGATCCCTCAATATTTTTCGTTTCACCTTCTCTAAATTTTCTTCCTCCAATAATAAATATGATACGACAGCCTCAACCATTTTATTTTTAAAATCTTTTTACCACAATTTATGTTTATTTTATTGTTAAAATGTCTCACTTTTTAATAAACTATTTAATTTGAGCTAAAAATGCCGGCAAAAATGTAAACAAAGCAAAACAGCTGATTCGAACATGGGTTTTGTTTATTATCGAATCAAGACAAAACCAAGACGATTTCATAACACCAATTGCAATCAGGACTGGGAACGAAGCCGATGTCATTTGCCATCGGCGGCGGCTAAGCAAAATATTTACGGCGACGGCTCAAAGTCGACTGAAGTCGACATATTTTCGGCGGCGGTGGCTAAGTTAATAATAATTCAGCGGCAGCTCAAAAACGACTAAATATATATATTTTTTCATTCAATTTATTTTAGAAAAAAATGTAATTAAAAAATAATAATTGTATTTTATTTTTACCTTAATTGTGTTCGGCTTCTTAAAAAAAAATAAATAAAAAAACAAATAAAAAACAAAAAATTTTATAAACTTTTGCACAAATAAACTCCAAACAGCTGTACAAACATATAAACAACTCCGCAAACTACATAACTGGTTAGTGCACGGCTAGATTTTTTTTTGGTACTTTAAAATACGTTTCTTACTTTTAAATGAAAGGTATATGAATTTTTTTTCGTTAGTGATAATGGAAACTGCAAAGAAATGTGATAGCGCTCATTTTCACATTTGGAGTCTTAGTTTCACTTCAAAAATTTTCTTTAGTTCCTAATGCATATTTCTTAGCACGTATTACTAAAAACTAATAAATGGAAATAAATTATATTTTCAGTTTTTAAACAAATTTCTCCTGCAGATAAAAATAGGCCCAAAAACCAACATTTGTTAAGTTAAAAGAAAAATGCAATAATTGTAAACTAAATCGATACCCATAATATCATTTTCTTTTACTCACGAACCAAAAAAATTATTTACATTTCTTTTATTAAAAAATCATGTTAAATAAAATATAATAAAATTTTAAAAATATTAATAACTGTAGAATTTAATCTGGTAGAACTTTGCTTTATTTTAATAGTTAAGTAATAAATAGCAACAATTTTTCTTAAATGCTGTGTAGCCAGAAAACCAAATTTTCGATTTATATGAAATTTAGTGTTTTCAAAATGAACTACTATTTAAATACTTAAAAAAGCATACAAAAGGTAAACTCATCTGTGTTAACGAATAACAAAACTTAAAACAGCTAAAAGTAAAACATTATTCATGATTTTTTAGACAAAAAAGAAGTAGTTTCAAACAATTTTAATGAGGAATTGTTCTTTATTTGGGAACTTAGCTGACACAGTCGGCTATCATTTTTAGCCGATGTTAGCCGTCTACTTCGGCGGCGGCTCAATAATTGAAGTATATATCGGCGGCGGCTATTAGTCGACTATGAGCCGATCGGCTTCGTTCCCTGAATCAGAATCGATTTTCAATTCTGATAAATGACAATTCTGTCTTGGTTTCCATAACAACCCTGATTATGTCACAAGTTTTTTTTTCAAGGAGTAGGCGTTGTAGTTTAAAAACGAATAAAAACGACAATGTGGCATTACCGTTGTCGCTTTCGACTTTAGCCAAAAATATATCGGTACTCTGTTGCGCCGCTGTTTTCTTTTTATTTTTTTTAAGCTTTTATAGACCTGAAAACAGAAATTATAATAATAAATTACTTACATGTATTTATCGACTTACCTCTTTTTCATTATTATTGTCATCTTCTTCTTTGTCAGTTTGGCACTACCAAGTGAATGGTTAGCCTATTAATATTAGTAGGAAGCAAGGCAGATTTATTTTTTTAAATATGTTCGCTTGACAAATGGATTATGTAGTTTTGTAGATGGACAGTAGTAATGAAAAACTGGAAATCTGTTATATATAAGTCAATAAGTAGGAAAGAAAAAAGGATTAGTGAAATAGTCAGCCAAGCTGATAGTTCAAGGATTTGAACTTTAAAAAAATTAAAAAAAAGGAAAAGTGAAACAAATAAATAAAAATGTTATCCCAAAAGGACGAAAAAATTAAGAAATAAACAGTGGTAAAAAAAAACATAAAAAAAGAACAGAAAGGACATAGAATAAAAATATGTAAAGGAATGTACAGGGGAAAAAAAGGGACAACCTAAAAGGATTTGAAAAACAATATTAAAAAAGGATAATCTCAAAAATTTGAAATAAAATGAAAAATTTGTGAAGAAAAAGAAAAACGGTTGCCAGGAAAAGGACAAGAAAATAATAAAAGTATTTCTAAAGTTTTTTTTGGAAGTGAAATAAATGAAGACAAACTGTGAAAAAAAAACTATTAAAATTTATTAAAATAAAAGAAATAAAAAATTAAAGGAAAAAAAAAGATGAAAACAAAAAAAAATACATTTTTTAATATTTCCGTAAATGAACGATTTCAGTAAAGAGAATAAAACCTTTTGGTAAGAAATAAAGAAGGAAGAAATATTTCTAAGCCAATTTTAATAAATTCTACAGGAAAAGACATAAAACTGAAACATAAAGGTGAGGTTTTTATTTGTTTTATTTTTATAAATACAGAGGTAAATATATATACTGTTTTCGTTACCATATAGAGAGGTTCTTCCTCGGTCTCAGGTCCAAGGACGAATTTAACAGAGCCGATCTTGGAAATAAAAGAGAAAACGAATTTTTAGTGGTAAAGAAGACTTACCAGGTAACACGGTGTCAGCCTAAAGAGAATAAAAGCGGCCGAGTTTGTTTTAAATATTACAAAAGTTATATATATATATATATATATATATATATATATATATATATATATATATATATATATATATACGTAAAAATATTTCATGTCCTGATCGAGTTCGGTTTTAGTTATTGAAATTCCTAAAATTAAAAAAAAAAAAAAAGAAATAATTTTTTTTATTATTTCTAATATTAATTATAGTTTTTGATTTTAGTGAATATTTAATATTATTTTGCTTAATGGTTAGAAAATATAAGTTTTTTTGGTGTGTACGTGCCTAAATATAGAAAGCTACTTAGTGTTTTAAATGAATTCGATATCCTTCTAGAACACATAAAGGAAAAACAAGTCAACAAAAATTTAATAGTATTAAAATTAATTTAAGTGGTTTGAGATGAAAATATATCCACCCTAAGAGAGCTCCTTTAGGTAGGAATATGATCTTTAAATTTTTTTTATAATTTTTTCGTTCTTTTTTTTTTTGTGTTATTCACAAAATAATATTTTGTTTTGATGTAATGGTTTAAGGGTAATAGAATTCGTTTATATTTGACATGTAGCAGTGTAATTAATAAATTAATTTTTATATTAAGGCACCTAGTTTTAAAGATTTGAAAAAGATGATGAATTATGGTTTGTTCATGTAATTTTTTTTGCGTAACGTAAATTTAAATAAAAAAAGGAAAATAAAAGATTATGTTTTAAATATGGTTAAGAATTCGTTTAGTTATATTATTATGAATGTTAATTTGAAACTAAGTTTTATTTTTTTTTTTTCATTTAATAAAGATGTAAATTGTTTGTTTGCTAAGAAAAGATGTTCGTGTCTTAAGTCTTTTGTTTGAGTTCGATTGGACTTGGTGTGTGTGGTAATTGGGGGACAAGAAGAATATTTTTTTTTTTGGAGTAAAGAAAAATGTCCCAGGCAGGGAGGGCGATAATTCGGAGGACAATAACAACCAGTTCTCCAATTGAAGATAAAAATGTTTTCAGCGAAGTGTTTGTTTATTTTTTTGTTCGTTTTGTGTATGATTTTTTTTATTGTACTTGTCTCGACGAGTGGTTCAGGGTTGGAACCTGCCCTGATGTTGCCAATGAGCTAGCTGGCACTTTGAACTGCTGCGTGTAAAAGAGACACGTAACAATATGGCGCCCAATCTTAAAATGTGAGAAACCTGTATACGTGTCATCAAGGTGTACTGTAAAAGTTTTTATGAAAAATATAGGTGTATGTTAGTTGTTACCTTATGTGTTGTACAGATAAGCCGTAAATACCAGTTTTTGGGATCTGCTGTGCAGACAGTATACACCTTGTTTTTCTGGAAAACAGATCATACGTTATTTTCAATCTTTAGCGTGGAGGCTTAAAAAATAAACTTAACATTTGGTAGACTGAAAGTAATGAATGGTCATATGTGTATTTTTTTTTATTTGTTATTATTTTCCATGTGAAGTTGCTTGTGAAAAACAGTGTTGCCAGAATAGCCGCTCCTTTATGGAAGGAGGTCTGATGTGTTCTGATGTTACTTCTTTTTCGAAGCCGCTGTTGGAATGATGGTTAGTAGTGGTAGCCGCTCTAAATGTTTTATTTAGGGGTCTGTTGTGCCGCAAACCGCCGTCATGGTAAAGTGTATGGGACCAAAGTGTGTGCAGTCTTACAGCTAACTTCTTGGAGAGGGATTCTGAGATGAAAGGAGCTGTAAGCTAGACGTAAACTTTTGTTACAGCCTACATACTATACAGTTTTTTTTAAGTTGTGAATTTTGGGTTTGGTAACTTCGTGGGAAACATTTTTTGTTTTTTTTTTTGTATTTTGTGATGTCATTAATGTGACATCTGGTTAACTTTCGTCAATAGTAAACCACACATACGGATATATCCTCAGTAGGGTTCAATCTAACTCAAATTGTATTCTATTTAAAAAAAGAAAAAAATATTTATTAGATTTTTTTAATTGTGTTGATTCTTTTTTTGTTTGTTATTATATAATCTATAGGACAAAAGTTAATTTATTATATTTGTTTTTTGTTTTTTAATTAATCACTAATAACACAATTTTAAGAATATATTTATTTTATTTAATTTACTTTTTTATTTCATTAAATATAGTAACTGATTGAAATTTAGTAACTGTGAATTGTATTATTAGGTAGATTGTTTAGTGCTGACGTCTACACATGCCTGTTATTTAGTTAGTTTTCTTTTGTTAGGTTTTATAAGTAATATTATTATTTTTTTCTCGGGTTTTTAGTTTAGATTGAATTGAAATACTCAAGAGGATATTTATTTATTTAGTTTCTTAGTTTAATATTAAAGACTAGTTAAGGGCCAGTTGTCTGATTAGTAAATTAGTAATAATAGATGGTAATTCGTTAAATTCCGTTTTTAAGTAGTGCCAATAGACATAGTTTTATTTTTATGGATGAGTCATTAGGAGATAAAAAAAGAAAATCCTTCAGAAGATTAGAAAAATTGAAAAGGACTAGGGAAAGGATTTCTTCATTTGATTTTAATCGTTCGTCACCGCAAGTAAAAGAAAAATATTGGAGAGATAGCGAAAATATAAGGATGGCTACTCGATCCCCAATTTGAGGACAAATCGGCAACGATAAATACAGCGGATGTGAGTCGTGGTGCTATACCCAAAACGAATGTAGTCAATAAAAGTAGGAGTCATGAGAATTTAGCATCGGCTGGTAAATCGCTTTTAAGAAATAGTGTAGATAATGATAGTGTCCAACAGGCGATTAATAAAAAAATTAGTAAGGAGATGATGAAAGTCCGCGATAGTGTAGCTCAATTATCAGAGGCAGTGGTTTAGCTTTAAGGGAAAACCCAAGGAATATTGCAAGTAGTCAGGCGTTCGAAGAAAGAAACAGACAGGTAAATTAACAACCTCAGCGAAATTTGAATTTTCCATCAGCCTCAAACACAAATTATGATGGTTGGAAAATTAGAATCGACAAATTTGGTTTTGAGTTTAAGGGTAACCTCGGTGGACGAGACCAACTTTCTGTAGAGGAATTCATATTTCGGCTAGAGTATATGCAGCGCCAATACCATATCCCGTGGGAAGAAATTTTGCGAGATTTTCATTTGTTGATATCTGGATCAGTACAGCAGTGGTATTGGGCTCTTTTACAAACTATCCAAATAGCTGACTGGTACACCCTTAGAAGTGTCTTATTAAATCAATACAAAAATATAAGATCTAACTGGGAGTTGATGCACGAATTAGTTGAGCGAAAACAAATGCCTAGTGAGTCGATTGATGACTACTTTTATAGTCTTAGTCTTCTCAGGGCTAAATTAGAGACACCAGTAGCTGAAGGGGAGATGATAAAAATAGCGAAAAGAAATTTAAGAGAAAGCGTGGCGCGAATTGTCTATCCCATGGCTGTAACCTCCCTGGAGAAACTTCGTATGGAGTGCTTAGATGCAGAGAGAACTTTCCCTATAAGAGACAATCGAGCGCTTATACCTCAACCCGTAAGAACACAAAGTATATAAGTGAAGCGGTTTTAAGCCTAAAAAATTAAGCTCCAGTATTAGAAGAAATAGCAGCGATCACGAAAGAATTACATTGCTGGAATTGCCAACAAAAATGGCACGGGTTTAAAGACTGCCGGTCACAGCAAAGATCGTTGTTTTGCTACAAGTGCGGAAAACCAAACACCATAACACCCAATTGCCCAAAATTCCTTCAAGCATTGGAAAACTCGAAGAGGAGCGCTACAGTACAGGGGGAGTCACGTTCCAACCAGTTTTTTCAAAAATAAGACACAATTTACCTTCAGAAATACGAGAGCAAAATTACAGTAAAGTTAGAAAACGCATCTTTGAAGAGAATAATATTTGTGAAAGTTTAGATACCACAAAATCGGGGAATAAGCAAAATACTATAAAAACTCACGCGAATCATCAAAATTCTCAGTCTGAAATTAAAGTATTCAGAAAAAACGAGAATACATATTAAAGCTGAAAAACAATTTTATTAATAGAAAACGACGCCGTAAATTGATAGCAGAAGCGATATATCGCAGTGTTGTAAAAGAAGACCCTAGACCATATGCCGAAATCTTTATTAATGGAAAGAAGTATATTGGACTACTAGATTCCGGCGCATCAGTAAGCTTGCTAGGAAAAAATTGTCGTGAATTGGTGGCAGAGTTAAATTTAAATATTCAGCTAATTTTTTGCAACGTAAGCACAGCTTCAGGCCAACAACACCGCGTGTTAGGTAAATGCGACTTAGATGTTGAGTATAAGGAAGTAAAAATAAAATTAATTCTTTTTGAGCCCTGAATTGGATCAACAATTATACCTTGGTATAGATTTTTGGAAGGCCTTTGAAATTGCCCCTACGGTTTTGTCCTCGGCAGAGATGGATATAGAATTAATACGGAAGATGCAGGACACAGATAATAAGCTAAATAAACACATACTGACACCACAACAAGAAAAGCAACTGGATGAGACAATAAAAAAATTCCCAATATTTGAAGAAAAAGGGTTAGGATATACTAAATAGAAAAAACATGTAATAAAAATTAAAGAAGGCACAAATCCTGTTAAAGAGAAACATTATCCGATTTCGCCAGCCGTACAAGAAATAGTGTATGCTGAAATTGACAATATGCTGAGTCTAAAAGTAATTGAAGAAAGCAACAGTCCGTGGTCCAATCGAACAACTGTCGTCAGAAAACCAGGCAAGAATAGATTTTGTCTGGATGCACGGAAATTAAATGCAGTTACTATAAAGGACGCCTATCCCTTGCAGAATATCGATGGCATTCTGAGTCGGATCGATCAGACTTACTAAATTAGCAGCGTAAACCTAAAATATGCCTTTTGGCAGATTGAATTGGAGGACGAGGCCAAGCCTTACACGGCATTTACAGTTCCTAGTCGACCGCTGTACCAATTCCAGATGATGCCATTTGGATTGCGGCTCAGCGTTTATGCCGTCTTATGGACAAAGTAATCCCTGCAAAATTAAAATCTAATGTTTTTGTGTATTTAGACGATTTACTAATTATTTCCGATGAGTTTTCAACGCATTTAAAAATTTAAGAACAAGTAGCGGAATGTTTAACTAAAGCTAATTTAACGATAGCACTTAAAAAATCAATGTTTTTCTTTAAGGAACTTAAATATTTAGGTTTTATAATAGGAGGTGGAATTCTCAGGACAGACCCCAAAAAGGTAAAGGCCATACATAAAATTTCATTCCCGAAATTGCCACGAGAAGTGAGGAGTTTTTTAGGTACTGCGGGCTAGTACCGGCGGTTCATAAAGGACTTTGCCACCCTCTCGGCCTCCTTGACCGATACGCTCAAAAAGGGAAAAAAATTTTCGTTGACTCCTGAGGCGAGTGAAGCATTTGAAACTTTAAAAACATCGCTTACCACAGCTCCAGTATTACGTCACCCTGATTTCAATAAACCCTTTTTTATATAATGCGATGCATCTAAGGATGGAATAGGAGCAGTTCTTTTCCAAAAAAATAATGATGATGAGAATCCTATCGCTTTTTACTCTCAGAAGTTAACTGCATGCCAAAAAAATTATTCAGTAACAGATAAAGAGTGCCTTGCTGCCGTTTTGGCAATAAAGCGTTTTCGACCGTATGTGGAAATAATGGAATTCACAGTTATCACCGACCATGCAAGCCTTAAGTGGTTAATGTCTCTCAAAGACCTTAGTGGTCGCTTGGCTCGATGGTCACTACAACTTCAGGCTTACAATTTTACCGTAGAACATCGTAAGGGATCAGAAAATGTAGTACCCTATGGCAGTTTATTCGGTAGAGCACTTGAGAATGGAGTGCTTGGAAGCGGAAAGGACATCTTCTCTAAAAGATGCACGAAATATACCTTCACAACCGGTCCGATCGCAACCGTATGTGAGCAAAGCCGTGATAAACACAATCGAAGACGGGGAGGAAAATTTCTTTGGTGAAGTAGCAGCGTTAAATGGCGGTTTAGTGTGTTGGAACTGCCAGCAAAAGGGGCACAGCTTTAAAGAATGCATGTCGCAACAAAGGACCCTGTTCTGCTATAAATGTGGCAGACCAAACACTATCACACCGAACTGCACGAAGTGTATACAAGTTCAGGAAAACCTGAAGCGGAACGCGGCCTCATTGGGCGAGCGAACCAAGCGTAAATGTGTCTCTTACTGACCAAAATATAGCTAAAATTCGACACTATTTTCCTATCGAAATACGAGAACAGAATTATCAAACAGTCAAAGAGCGAATTTATAGTCACACACATTGTTTCGAATTGAACATCAGAAGATTCCCAGAAAAAATCCTATTCAATTAGATGATACGACAACAGTATTAGACACAACAATAACTATAAATTATGGTATAAATTAAAGTCAAAAAAGCGAAAACTTAACCACATTCTGCCGAAGTTTTGTTAAACGGCAAAAGATTTGAAGGTCTGTTAGACGCAGGAGCTTCAGTGAGCCTAATAGGTAAAAATTGTCGCGAGCTTGTGGAGGAACTAGACGTGGAAATAAGAGGAGTATTTAGCAGCGTAATGACAGAGCAGCGTTACAGAGTGCTAGGGAAAGTCGTGTTAGATGTAGAATATAAATGCGAATCGAAGAAATGTCTTAAAGAAACCTGGAATTTATATACAGAGAAAAAATATGGATAGTAATATATGCCTGCAACAGTTCACAAAATACTTGTTCATGGTGCTGAATTTATTAAACATTTAACGATACCCATAGGAATGTTATCTGAGGAAGCTGTGGTATCTTCTCATAAAATATTTAGACGCATTTGTCTGGGTTACACCAGAAAAACAGCCATATTTCTTTTTTATATCCAGGATATATGGGAATGACACGAATCCTTGCTCCGAAATTGTCCATACTTTGCATTTAAATATATTTTATTAATTCCAGCAACTGTGCCAAATTTCATTTCTCTGCAAAAACTCCTTCTATTTTCGGCCGCTAGTTATATGGGAACACGACATTGTGCGATCTTCTTATAATCTCAGATACGTTTAGTAATCTTATAAAAATTCTCGAACAAGTGGCCAAATGTCTGCAAGAGGCTAATCTGACGATAGGGCTGAAAAAGTCAAAATTTTGTTTTAAGGAGTTGAGGTACCTAGGTTTTGTGATAGGTGGGGGTATGCTAAAAACCGATTCTGAAAAAGTTGTGGCCATACAGAAAATACCCAAGACTGCACGGCAGGTTAGGAGCTTTCTAGGGACAGCTGGGTGGTATAGGCGCTTTATAAAGGACTTCGCCTCAATCTCAGCAACACTAAGTGATGCCCTAGAGAAAGGGAAGAAGTTTTCGTTGACCCCGGAGCCGATAGATGCTTTTGAAACGCTGAAATCTTTGCTTACGTCCGCCCCTGTGCCTCGCCACCCAGATTTTTCAAGACTCTTTTTCATCCAATGCGACGCGTCGGAGTCGGTGCCGTTCTTTTTCAAAAGAATGATCAGGGGGGTGAAAATCCTATAGCCTTTTATTCCCAAAAATTAACACCTTGTCAGAACTATTCGGTCACAGAAAAAGAATGCCTCGCCGCAGTACGTGGAGCTGATGGAATTCACCGTTATTACTGATCACGCGAGCCTTAAGTGGCTGATATCACTTAAAGACTTGAATGGAAAGTTGGCGAGATGGTCGCTCCAATTACAGGCATATAATTTTTCATAGAACACCGTAAAGACTCGGAAAATGTCGTGGCAGATATGCTTTCACGAATGCCAGTAGATAGAGCGGAAATAAATGAAGACAGAAGAATATTTGCAACTGGCAAAATGTTCAAGAACATCAAATTAAGCTACCAGACTTAAGAGTAGAAGATGGAAAAGTTTATAAAAAAATTGTAAATAATAATTCACAGAACGTTTTAATTCGGAATGGAAGTTGTGGATCCCACAAGATATTACGCAGATATTAATTGAGAAAACCCACGACAACGCCAAATCCGCCCATGGAGGAATTCGAAAAATGCTAGAGAAACTTAAGCGCCGTTACTATTGGCCAAAAATGGCGGCACAAGGGACTGCCGTATATGTAAGTAAACCAAGTCAACTAACCTGCATACTAAGCCACCGATAGGGGAAGAAGTGCGCACAGAAAGACCCTTTCAAAAGATTTACGTCGATTTTCTGGGCAAGTACCCCAGGTCGAAGAAAGGTAAAGCCTACATTTTTATTGTAGTTGACCATTTCACGAAGTTTGTATTTTTGAAAGCCATGAAGAAGGCAACTGCCAAAATTGTGGTGCAATTTCTTATCCAAGAGGTTTTCCAAAAGTTTTGGAGTCCAGGAGGTGCTGCACAGTGACAATGGTATACAATTTGTCTCAACTGCATTCAAAGAAGCAATGGAAACTTATAGCATAACGCACATGAAAACTGCGGTATATGCGCCCCAGTCAAATGCAGCTGAGAGGCTGAACCAGTCGGTACTGGCAGCCATTCCTGCCTACTTGGAGAAGGATCACAGAGACTGGGACCTCTATTTGCCATAGATTGAATGCGCACGTCGGTTCATGCTGCGACAGGATGCACACCGTTTTTTGCTCTATTCGGGTATTACCTGTATTCCAATGGCGCAGACTTTAGACTGGCGAGGAAACTACCGCCTATGTCTGACCACGAAATTTTAAATTTGGAAAACAAGGATCGGCTGGAAATCATTCGCGATAAGATTAAAACGAATTTAGCGAACGCTTACTAACAGAGTGCACAACGTTATAATAAAAAGGCCCGTGTCGTAAAATTCAGTCCAGTTCAGGAAATCTATAGAAAGAATTTTGCCATTTCAGACTTTAAGAACAATATAAACTCGCAGTTTTGCCGCAAATACTTGAAATGCCGAGTTGTGAAACCAATTGGTAATTATATGTACCAACTGGAATCACTGCAAGGTAAACCAATTGGGACCTTTCACATGAAAAATTTAAAAGTCTGACAAATATGTGCAATAATTTTCTGTAATATTCTGGGTGGGTTTAAAAACAATATATGGGTTGAGTGCAATTTTTTTTAATTACGTTTTATTTATTTAGTGAATTATTTACGTATTTATTTATTTAATTATTTAGCTATTTATAATCGTATTTGCCTAGTCTAAGTTAATTATTTATTTATGTGTAGTCTTATGTATGGTACGTGTTTATGTATTTATGGCGTAAGTGTTTTAAAAAGATATGTAAACACTTACAGTTCGGTTAGATGTAAGGTAAGTGGTTTACTGTGTGTGCGGAGCATGGGAGACATGATCATATACAGGTGGAAAGCTTTGTGGCCTAGGTTGGGTAGGCCAGTGAGGACATAACATCTGGCTCTCCCTCAAATGTGTTTATGTCGTCTTAGTAGTCAAGTTTTTTTGTTTTGCCTATATTTTGTTGTGTTTTTCTCTAGGTTGCAGTTCGGGTTGGGACCTTCCCTGATGCAGCATATTTAGCTGGCCGGCCGCACAACTGCCACAGTTACAAAGAGACCCCTAACACTTAAATTATTTATCCTATGTATATTTCAACCTTTGATTTTTACTTGAGTTTACGAGTTACTTTGTACACCAGTTAACACAATAATGGCTACTTTTGTGTATTCCCTATTACAACATTCTTTTTATATTCCAAAATTTCTCCATTTTTTAACATACATATACCTAATTCACACAGGTAAATTTTACTTTGCAAAGTTTTGATTTTATGTGAGAGAGAGGGAGAAAGCATGATGATGAGTACAGACTTTGATGTACTCGCAAAGTTGCTTTGGTTTTTTTTCGTTGCTTATACACAGTTGTTGTATTTACATATACATACATATAAGCACCACATACAAAACGTCCAAAAATAAGGAACGATCAAAGAGAAGAAAACAAAAATTTGTAAAAGAAAACTTTCTGTGTCTGAACACCAAACAAAGTTTAAAAGAAAATTAACAAAACTTTGTCAAAGTAAAATTTGCTTGTATGAATTCAGTCATACAAAAAAACTCTCATATTCCATTTGTCATACAATTTTAGGAATCTTAAAACAGACATGTACATATGCAAATTTTCTATTACAGTGCAGTCACACGGTCAAGTTTTTGTTCAATTCTCTTTCAAGAAATTTACACATACTGCTTGTCAAAATTCACAAAAATTGAAAGCTGTGACGTAGACTGCACGCAATTTCAAAGCAAGTTTTTAAGCAAGATGTCGTAAAGAAAACAAAAAAAAATAATTTGAAGGAAAAAACTTCAATCAGCTGTTCTCTTGAATGAAAATTAGAAAGACTCAATTGAACGAAAATTTGAAAGCAAATTCTCAGCAAGTTTTTAAAGTGAGAGTGTATTGGTAAAAAAATGAGAGATATTTTAAAAATTGAATGAAAACTTGATCGTCTGACACCCTAGTTAACACAATGAGTGAAATTCTGTTCCCACAAAATATAGCAACTCTGTGTACCTAGTTGGCAATGCCACTATCTACATAGTGTTCTATTACAAAACATATTAAACTAGTACTAAACACACTGACGAAGCCATAAAAACTATACACACAATAACCAACCACCATCTTAACAATAGAGTTGGGTTTATCAGCTCTTTAAAGTGAGGACTCCTTTGGGCTCAGCTCATTAGAACGAACTAGTTCGTTCATTTAGTTCAAAGCTCACTTATTGAGCTAAAACAACTGAGTGCTTCCAGTTGATATGTTTAGCTCAATTGTTTTTAGCTCATAAAATTTTTAGTGTTCTTTGATAAAGTTATCAGACATTAAATACACAATTACTCATACTAATGAAATATTGTGCAATTGAAAATCGATTAAGAGATTACTTATATGTAATTATGTACATTTATCTGTCTTTATTTTCGTAAACCGTTAAAATTAAAAAAAAATATTGGTTCATAATAATATATTTTCTGATCACTAAAGGATGTTTCTGCTTAATTTGGACCAAACGTTTAATTAAAGTTTTAATTTTATATTTGCTTTAATATAAATGAACTAGAAAAGGCGCTCACTAACTGAGCCGAAAGAGCTCAGTAAAAAGAGCGCTCCATTTAGTTCAATTGATTAAGTAGTTCAATTGAACCAGGTCGTTTACGAACTACACAACTCTACTTAACAACACACGCTAAAGAACTATGATGTTAAAATCATAAAAACTAATAATAAAAAATACTAGCGATCTAACACATAAAACCATAGTCTCTATACAGCTGAACAAAACACCATTGCAATTGGATGTATGGATATAGTTCCCTCGTGTCCGCATTATATTGTATTGGACTAAACCAAAACATACCTTTAGCATCCGAGAACCATATGTAAAGGACTAGGTCTCTACCGTTCTGCAGGCCAATCATGAAGGTATTTAAATCATTACCAAAACATAAATTCATTCAAGCCTTTTTTATGTTTAAGGTGACCATCGCTTGACCTATTCCCTGCTGTTATTGTGTTTTGCCCAAGCCAGTTACCCCTGCAACCAGGCCTGCCATATTTGCCGATTATTTGCTCAAATTTATCAGTGCCGATTTAACTTTGTTTTAGAGTAATTTATTAGTTTTGGGCAACACTAGAATAGTTGTAACATTAGAAATATTTTTAAGTTTCCAAGTAAAAGCCAGTCGGATGCCACTTTAACCGAAATCAGTTTTATGACAGCCTTTCAACAAAAACGCAGATATATCTGGAACCACTGCATAGATTTTCTTACAACCTACTGTATTTTGGGAACAAGTACAGTTTATGGGCACCGCTCCAAAAGAAAAAAAGTTGCCTACGGTATGTAAAATGCAATTGTAAGCAAAAAATGTAGTGAAAAATTTGGCGCCAACCCTTAGTCCCGGAGTTACAGGCCTCCGAAGTTTCCTTTATTAATATGGCAGAAAGGGACAATATAGATATCATTGGAAAGCTATCTACTTAAACAGGAAAAAGGTAAAAAAATTGCGAAAAACCAAAAAACGATTTTTTTGATATAAACGTAAAGATTTTCTCCTCTAGGGTATGACCAACACTGGCTTCGCTTTCTCAAGATTTCCTGCATAGTCGGACGCAAAGATTTTCTCCTCTATAGTATGACCAACACCGGCTTATCTTTCTAAAGGTTTCGACTACGCAGATATATGTCACATTATATGTAAAAACTTTGGAGGTCCGTAACTCTGAAACAAAGGTTTTTTTTTCCGAAAATTATCACTTAATATTTATTGTTTAAAATTACATATTACGCACTTCGTATATTTTTTTTAAGTTACGTTTAAATAAACAAATCCTGTTTTGGACTTTAGCCGGTCTTTTACGTTTTTTTACTTTTCTCCTGTTTAATTAGATAGCCGCTTAAATTACCAAGTCATAGTGTTTGGTTGTACGTAAATGTGTAATATTAAAAGCACAAGATTATTTCTTTGGATTAATAAAATAATGTTATTCCAAATGTTTATACAAGCGTTACACAAAATCACGAAACTGTAAGGCCAATTTGATAGGATTCGGTGCCTCCGTTATAAAAGTCTTAAATAATTTAGTTGCAAAAATTAAAACAAAAAGATATTTAAGATTTATTTATTATAAAATGTGTTTGGCACTCACTCACAATATATGCTTCTATTTGATTACAGAAAGACTTCATCAATTTCAAAACATTCAAAAATTACCAGAAATAAATCCAAAAATTACTGCACCCAAGTCAAACAAGATGGCTGTCGCTTGAAGCAGTAGTTTTTTTGAATACCAGATTTGTACGTTGCCTTAAAAATTTACTTTTAATTTGCTACTAATGTTGATCAAATCGATACAGCAAAAACAATTAAAAAAATTTAAACAAATATTTATCTCTAAATATATCCCAGAAATTTATTATAGTATAAACAGAATCAGGTATGTGATGGAAATCGATCGATTTGAAAACGATACGTTTTGAGATACTTTTGTAAACAATAATAAAGAAGATGCCCCAAAGTAATTGTGGAATTTGAATCGAAAGTTATTGAAAACTATATTGAAGGTATTTAAAAGACGAAAATAACAAGCACATCGCAACCATTTTTGGTTTTAAATCGTTACGATTTCCATCACATATGTTAATATTTTAAAGTGGGTCAACTGAAATACACATTCCATATAAGCCAGAAGCCGTGTGGAAAGGCTTCTAAGAACTGTACTAAGTAATTTTTTTTTAAATCGATGAACTTTATTTAACGTAATTTATCAATAGAGAGCTGATGAAATGCATTTGGGCTCATTGGCTAAAGAGTTAATATAAGAATCAAAACATAACAAAAACGAAGCAAACAAAATTGTAAGTACCTGTACCAACTTTTGGTTAGATCTTACAATGCATATATTAAAACACTTTGATTTTGAACATAAATCTTATAAAATTTTAAAAAATATCAATTATTTTTATCAATTTTAAAAATTATCAAAAATTTTTTGTTAATAAAAATAAGTTTTATTGTATTCAAGACGTGTTTTTTTAATTTGCCGATTTTTTTAAATTAAAGTGCCGATAAAGCCGATTTTTTCTTATCAAAATTTTCTGGCACCCTTGCCTGCAACATATTCACAAACCAAAATTTGCAATTTGCCAAACTTTTATCTACGAATTAAGACAAGGGTAAAGTGAAATGTTTACTGGGTTCTGCTTATCCAATGTATAACACAATTTTATTAATTTTTAACAACAAATTTTTATTGTTTATTCTTTAAAATCTTATAAAAAAGATTCCATTTGTCGCTATTAAAAATTTTGAGGAAGTATCTTCATAGCGCATTTAGATCTATTATAATTTTTTAATGACTTAAAACGAATAACATTAAATTAAAAATAACATCGAAAACGAAATTAAAGTTAAATCTGCTTAGAAAATATTTAAAAAAAGCAAAAAGATAGCAGACATTTCTTTGTTAGGTGTATTATGTATTTATAGTAATTTATCTTCTATTTTGACAAAAATCACAATTGAATTAAAGGTTGAGCTTTCATTTCACGTTGAGCCTGATATTCTAAAATATCCTTCATGACAAGTTGACGAAATTGCTCATGAATTTCATTAAAATTTACCGAGCTATTGTGATTTTGATAATCGTTGAGAGCATTGTTGAATACTGTATTAGAAAAAGGTAATTTGTTGGCACTATTTTGATAATTATGATTGTACTTTTGATGATTATGATGACGTTGCATTTGTTGTAACTGCAATTGTTGTGTTATATCTTCAGTTGGTATAAAAAATTCACTTCTGGCTGTAACTATTGTTGTATTTACATTTGAATTTGAAGTGATTGATGATGTTGAACCATGTACTGAATTTATGCCTCTTGGTGGTGGTATGGGACTAGTATCACGCCCTGAAATAGATGACAATAATTTATAACCATTTCTTGGATTAATACAACAAAAATATTCTAGGCATGTATACACATTTTTGCCCATTATTAAAATTTTTTTTATAGTTGATGAAAGAATAAAAACAAAAATAACAATAAACACATCAATCGCTGTGAAAAGTTTAAAGGGGACTCGTCTGGTGATTAAAGTAAATAAACCGTTAATGCTGCAAAATGTATAAACAATGTGTTTGATTGATGAGACCTGTTGTTGTTTTTATTTTTGTTGGATTAATTACTCCATGTTCATTGATAAAAGTCGTGCATTGTTTTACCTTGTGCGTTTTATTTTGCTAGTAATTTGAGAAGTAGTTCAAAGAGAAAACAGTAAATAAAATAATAACCATATTGCTGGGAAGTGTGCTCATTATAAGACATCGAACTTAAAAAAATATGGCTAAAATAGTTTTTATTTACATATTGTATTTTGTTAATATCGTTTCTTAGAAGTTGTTGAATTATTGTTTATAACTGTTTTTTTAAGACTCGGTAAAGAAAGGGTAATAAATTTAACCCTAAGGACGAGAAAATGGTTTCTAATTCGCAGAGCACATCGAGTATTAGTATATATTAGTATTAGTATATCTACATCTATGTATATATACATTATTAATTTTGCCGTTTGAACCGCAACATTCAGAATTTTGATATTTTCACAGAGACAACTATAGACACAAAAAAAATAATAATAAAATTAATACTACGAGGGTATCCCTTAGTATTAATTAGAGGATATATAGAGGACCTGACTTAATGTGTTTACGACTCGCACTTAGCTGATTCATTTTTTTTTCTTAATATGGTAGCGCCTCTAGTCTACAACATAAAATTTAAAACATGTAATGCCATCTGGGAAAAATGTACAGTGATTTAATATCAGTTTACAATTTGAAAAAAGGAAGCTTGATGATTTGCAAAATCTTTCAAAGTGATATAAGAACATATATGGAAAACCCTTATTATACGAAAAAAAGTCAAGTTATAAAAAAGTATTTTGGATGACAAAACACCATCCCTTTATTTGAGCATGGTTGTGTTAATGAACCTGTCCTACACTTTTTAGGCTGCCATAGTCATGATTATATTGACGATTAACAAAAAAAAAAAAATAAATAAATAAATAAAATCAAAAATATGTGGCGTTTCGAAAAAACAAAAACTTGTTCATTTAAACAATCTGTATTAAAAAAGTTTAGAAGGTTGCCAACAAAATGACACAAGTGTTTAATAAACGTATACAGCAGCGACTTTATTTAAAATATAAGTATGTTCCTTTTTTTATAAAAGAGAAGTAGCACTTCAGGTATAACCTATATATAAGAGATAAGACAGGCAGTGAAAGGAGAAAGATATAGCCATTTTATTATTTATTTTACTTCGCCGGCGAATTAGCTATGAAGAAGTACCGACGAAGGAGGAGGTGCCCGCATAAGAGTGGGCAAATGTCTTTTTAACTCCAAGCACTACTTTGATAGAACCGACCAGCCAATCTGTCCAAATTGTAATGTTATCCTCAGCGTTTCTCATCTGTTGGCTTCTTGCCCCATTTCAAAAGTTGACGAGCCACTGGAAGAAGTACTTGATTGTTCAAACTCTGAAAACATTAAAAAAATCAGGAGATGTCTACAACACCACAGCATTCGAGATGTTTAGCCCACTATTTTATAATTTTTTAAGGACATCTATCCAAATTTAATTAATTTTTTTAAAAAACGTTAATTTTATCTAATCTTTAATTTTTAATAATACGAGCGCATATGGTCTGGTTACCGGCGCCCTTATGTCTATATTTTATAAATTTATTTGTAAAATATATTGTGAATAAATAAATAAATAATTAATTGCTTCAAGAAAAATAAATATATGTTATAAGTAAATTACAAGATAAATTGTCGTATTTTTACTTACCTATATAGTTATTGGTGATATTCGTAGCAGTCGTAATATTGCGTTGCGCAGACGAACCAAAGTGGCCATTTATAAACGGCATTGCTTGGGACGCAGAAGTTAAAACATTATTACCATTTGCGCATACAGGCAAAGGCGGAGCTGGCCGATTAAAAGGATTTGTTCGACGTGGTGGTGGTTTAGGGGTTAAAGCATTTGTAAAAGAGGGCATGGAATCTGTGCTTATTTCTAAAATTTATTTACATTTTAAAAAATGTTATGAATGCTAAGCAGCAAAATAGGTACATACTATTGCGAGAACCTTCTATCTCTTCCAGTTGCCTTTGCAATTCTGCAACCATTAGCTTCTTATATTCATAACCGGCACAAGTTAAGGCTTTCATCCAGGATTCCATACTTTCTTGAGACTCTGCTGATAATATATACGTGCGATTGCCATTAAATGCTATTTCAAAACAGTATTGATCGCTTTCCTCAGAAAGTTCTGCAATTAAAAATAATTGTTTTTTATTTGCCTATTTTAGTATTTTAATGAATCACCTACCAATTGTGCACCCTTCTACAATTATCAAGCCAAGTGGCTCTTTATCGCCTTTCTTCTCAAAGTAAAACAGTAAATTTCCTTTGAGGACAAAATATCTTCTCTGAAAGGCTTTGTTAACCTCACCTTTTTTTAAAAGAAATCCTTCTTTATCATATGGTGGACTAGTAGCGAAAACACACAAATTTTTTTCGTTGATTTTCATACTTCTACGGTTCAATGCAATATGTCACAATAATTTCAAACACCTTTAAGACAATGATATTTTTCACTCAGTTCACAACTCAATATTTTAAAAAGTTATACGTTTTGTAACATTATTTTCAAGGACTCGTTCCAAGAGATACAATTCCTTTAATACGTACAGAACCAAAAATGCAATTGAATTCAGACAATTTCTAGTTAAATAAACAGGTAAAAAGCCTATAATGAGTGTTGTTGTTGCAACAGCTGTCAATGGGTGTGTTTAGTGCTTTATAAAATAAAAACAAAATGTTTAGGGGTGGATAAAAATTTATATACGAGGGTTATTAAGAAATGTTATAAAAGTATGTTACTAACAAGGCAGATTAATATACTAGGTAGTGGCAGTAGATCAGTTGACTTTTTTGTTTATGTTTTCAGATGTCAAATTTTGTTTACATTTATTAGGTCTGTTCCAGATGTATAACAAAAAAGTCCGGACTTTTGAGAGTTAAAGAAATGTACTCTCTGAATGTGACAAAGTGCTCCGAAATTGCTGGAACGCAAAAAACAACAATTGAACATCCTAAAATACTAATGGTGCTGACTTACTTAAATAAATTTTATTTTAATGATTTTAGACGCCTAAAATTAAAAATATTTTAAGAACAAAGCATTTGCATCATTGCCAACAGCTGTAAAAAGTTATTGAGTAAAAAGGATAACCCGTTATTATAAAAATTTATTTATAATTCTTTGCAAAATAGAAAGCCAAGTAACTATTGTATGTTCTCCTTTCTTTAAATATTTTACATAAATCAAAATACAACTGTTTTAAAACTCTAAACTGTTTCCTAAATTCGTCCTCTGTTTATTGAGACACCACATCTTCTAAATATATATTAATGCTGTGTCTTTTTTCTACTTCGAAAGCAGAAGAACTTCAACAAATATTTCTGCCTATTAGAGTTTAAGTAAAAACTTTATTTATTTATTTAAAAATTATTTGATTATTAAAATAAACAAAAAAAAAAAAGCTAGTAATTTAATTCTAGTCCGAACTTACCCAAAGAAAAAGTTCGTACAACTTTGTTCAGGAAATGAAAAATTTTACTCTCCCATTTTCTCTCAATTTTTTATCTGGATCGCTTTTGGACAAATTCGTACGAGTTCGGACTGTTTTGTTATGCATCTGGAACAGACCTATTATTTTTTCCCCTATTTTTTTCTTACAGTGGGTTTGTGGAAATATATTTAAAATTTTTATAAAACAAAAGAGTTTCACACACTTTCGAAACTGGATTTTATTTTAAAATTGTAAGTTTCGCTCATTTTTATGTTAAAACCAAGAACTTTGGTACAAAATGTATTTATACTCATTTTTGTTTTTACATATAAAAAAATAAGCTAACATAATACGAGGATGCGAGGTTTAGGACGCTCCTCTAGCTTAAATATATGCATGTAAGTAGCATCAAAGGAAAGCTTATGACATCTAGATTAATAATGTTGTAATTATTTTTTTCGCACTACATTTTCAAAAACTGAAAATTTCATATTAAGGTGGTTTTTTGAGAAATAAAATATCATAACGCATCGGGATATTCCTACAAAATTTTTAAGTGATATAGCTAAAAGAGTTTTTAATCAAATGGTGAAATAAAATTAATTTTTTTTATTTAAACATATAAATTCCCGGAAAGGGGAAAAATGTCGCAATTTTTTTTTTATAAAACGGGGCTGTCAAATTCTTTTTGTAGTATTTATTCAAAATTTGGAGGCTTACAATTTGCCTTTTTTTAATCGGTGCTTTGATCTGTGAGGAATTTTACGATGGAAAGGGCTGGAGGGGGAACCGGTATAATTGTTGACCTAATTTTGCTTTTATTCGCATTCGCTATAGTTTGTCTTTAAAATTGCTTAAACAAATTTGCAAGTACTGAAGTAAATTTAAATTACATAAGCAAAAAAAAAGAAGAATACCACCTTTGCGGAAAATCCTTAAAAAACGATATTTTTTACATTTTGTCAATTCAACGAAAAGCGCTTTCCGAACAAAATTTTAAACTTGTTTATTTTAAATTTTATTAAGAATATAGCAAATGTGTTGAAGTAATAATCCGATAATTAATAAGCGTACTACGCCAAAAACACTGAGTTAAGATTGACCAAAATTAACAAAACAAACAAAAAATGTAAGCCAATTTTTCTCCCTACACATTTAAACATATTTTTATAGATATTTTCAAGGTCTTTTCAAATTTAAAAAACAAACTTTTGATGGCATTTTCATTTTTCTGGGGCCCTACCCAGAAGCCCTCTTCTAGCCTAGGAGCCTGACCGTCCGTAGATTCACTGACAACCACCTCTACCCTGTCTCTGTAAAATTTCGTTGAGATATATTGAGTGGTTCAAAAAATACCGAATTTTGTCAAAAAAAATCGATTTCAAACCACTGTGCGTCAGTGGATTTGACATCTGAAAATATATTTTACAAAAACAAAATACATGTTGTTTACTTATTGTTGTAGTTGTTTTAGAACTGCTATTACCTGTAAAATTAATGTGCCTTGGTTACTAATATCATTAAAGTATAACTGCCGTATTCATAGAAAATAAAATTTCTTTGAAATATATTATATTATTATATTATATTTCATATAAATTTGTCCTAAAATATATTTCAAATCTATTTTGATTTTCTATGAATTCGACAGTAAGTCTATAATTAGTTGAAAAATAACGTTGTGCAATTGCGAGCAATAAAATGTGCGTCTGCACGAATCTGCTCGAAATATTAGTGAAAATTTATCACTTCTTTTGTCTAGTTATAGAAAGTATTGTGTTTTACCTTTTATTATACAAAGTTAACGTTTTATGTATAATTTTATACGTAAATTTAAGTCCTAAAATGCCGCGATAATAATTTTATATTTGAGCCGTTTACTTTAAAAGTGGAATAAGTCGCTTTTTCAATCAAGTTAATGAGAAGGCGGATTACAATTAAACGGTTTAGGTTCCACAAGCTGTCGGCGTAATGAGACCGACTCACTTGGGTCCCAAAGGTCCCGTTGTGTCAAAATTTAACGGTATCTTCTCATAAAAAAAACAATGCAATAAAATTTAATTACATGTTCGAGAGAAGTTTTACTTATCAACATTATAACAAAGAAAGTGGCATAACTCATCGTTAAAAAAAAACTAGGTAAGAGAATACTCATAAATTGAAAATAACCGTGTCCACTGCAAAAAGTGAATTCGTGTTAATTTTTAATTTGCTTGTGAACATTTTCAATTTTTTTTTAAATCAATTTTTATTTGTTATTTATTTTCAAAAACTTAAAACCAAATGCTCATTTTTTATATAAACCTGCAATATGAATAAGAAGCACGGAGTTGAATCTGAATAGCTCAGAATAGCACACTGTTGCAAAGACAATACCAGTTAAAAAAATACATTCTCGAAATATTTTAAAATAAATCAAGTGATTTAAGTAGTTTTGATGCAGGAAAAATGTGGTGGAAACCAACTAGTAAAACACCTGATATGATCGAGCCAAGCGAAAACACACTGATTACTAGGTACAGTTTTAGTTCAAAGAACAATTTTTCCGACATTCAATTAATACTCTTACAATTTTATAATTTATCTTTATTGTGTGAACTTATATACCTTTTTATATATTTAACGTTTTCGGCTGGGGAGCCAATAGATATAAATAAAAATTATATATATATATATATATATATATATATATATATATATATATATATATATATATATATATATATAGTGGTTAATTGCTTATAAGAAGGGATTATTTACTAGCATTATGAAAACATTACAATTGTCAGGGTAGTAAAGTTCTTAAATTAAATACGGAATACGCTTTAGGCAAGATTGCTGTGCTCGAGTTATAATTTAAAGTACTGGCTGTCTGTAGTTGTAAAAATAACTTAACTGCAGTCATAGACATTCTAATAGAAAAAATGTAATATAAAAGCCTTACTGGGTAAAACTAAAGCCTTAAGAACTACTAATGTATGAATACACAATATTTTTAAATTTAAATTTTCAAACAAACTTGACTTAGAATGAACAACGTTTTGAACTGTACTTATATATGTACATAACATAGGATTTAAATCATACATATATCGTGAATATCATTTAATATCATTGGTTCTCCCCTAAAAACAAGATTCTAAAGAAGCACATGTCAATAAAAGATTTTAATTATTTTAATAAAACATTTTAACAAAATGATTTATATAAAAACTTCAGAACTGCACTTGCTTCAACAAAAGGCAAAAATATGTTTTGCAATAGTTAAACGCCATATAAGAAGACGGAACAACAAGACATTTAATCAAATCAAACTTGGCTACACCAATCGACACTTTTTTGTTATTAACACTGAACATTAATACTGAACATAACATCATACATACTAGTCATCTTTGAAACACAGATGTGCTTTGAAATTCCAAAAATAAATTATATCAAAAAGTATTTTCCCTCTAGTATTACAATATTTAAATATGTCCTATTTACTTACTGAAATCGCCTTGGAAATGTTAGGCTATAAATTTTACGACATATATGGAATGCAAGATGAAATTAATAATTTTCAAAGACATTCCACCAATGATCGATCTTCGGAAGCTAATAGCAATGAAAATAACTTGGCCAATTTGTTGGGGGTTTCCACGGATAGTGACAGGAATCGTAAAATAAATCAAAAGGAGATGTTTGAAGACATAAACGCTTGCTTACCGGAATCTTTGACAAAATTAATGGACAATGAATATAATAAAGCTCGGCAACAGGTTTTGCAAAACAAACTAAGTGTTGATAATCAAAACACTCCAAGCATTGTACAAAATTTTATTGATGCCGAACATGAGAAGTTACGGTTAGAACATCAAAATTTGCGTAATTTTCGGAAAATAGTTGAACAAAACCTATTGCAAATAAATCCGGCTTCCTTTGAAAAATATTGTCAGACCTTTAAACCTGCTCGTAAACAACTTAAGAGACTAGATGCACATAAGAAGCAAATTTAAGATAATATTAATGTTAACAAACAAAATAATTAAAAGAATTCGAATTCTTATTTAAATAGCTAATATATACACATATGTATGTGAATATCTTATTTGTACTTTATATTTAAGAAAGGGTTTGTTGAAAGCTAAAATTTAACTTCGTTTTTTGAATTAGAAATAGCTCGCATCGCGTAACTTGTACCTACAATGTATATGAGCTCATGAAAAATATGTACATAATGCTTTTATATATTAATTTGCTCTATTTATAACATGTAACTAACAAAAATAATTTTTGAAAAAAATTCTTTTAAATAAAATTTCGATAAAACATTGTTTTTTGTGGGTTTTAAATTTCTGAGGCCTTATTCTGTAATTCTCCTAAGCTAAAATTGCTTAAATATTGAACTTATCCATGTATATTTTCTCTAATTAATCGGTATCTGTAAGTCTATTTCAATAAATAAGAGGATGTTAAATATATGGTTATATGTTCCAATGTCGTATTTGTAGCAAAACACTGATTTGTTAAAATTAAATAATTTTAGAGATGGAGATTTAGCTTAAGCAACTTACAGAATAATGCTGCTGGAAAACCTAATTTATCAACTCTCATTAAAATCATCGCTTCAACAACCTTCTTCGTTAACCTCATCACATAAGTTTTCATATTCATCGCCTTTTAATAGGGTTTTTACACTTGCATACATCTATGAGGAACGCTTGGAAGATGTTGAAAATGAAAAAAAGTCGTTTACATTTGTAACATCTTTCATCTTTGACAAACACTTTGTTATGCGTATACCGAAATATTAAGCTAGTTAATAAAATGGAGCTAAAAAAAGTCTACAATAATTGGTTTAACTATTTAGCTCGTGAAGAATTAGCAGAAGTTATGCTGGGGGCTTATTCTGAATTGAGATGAATGAAATGAAATACGATGAATGAAATGAAATGCGATGCGAAAGAAAATTGGTATTCTGTTAGACTTTCGCAATTGCATTCGCAATTTATTTCAAATCGTTGGCAACGCTGCTCAAATAAACATCAGTATCAACAAACGTCAGATTAAAAATAAATAAATTTTTTGTGCTTCGCTGTAAAAATTGTTTCTAAAATTTATTTAATGGGTCCAAACCTATTAAAATTTAAGTCAAATATTTTTGAACTTCTCTAATAGGTGGTCCATTAATATTTAGTTCTTCAGTTAACGTTTGCCACAAAGTATTTGCAGACTAACGTGCATTTGGTGTTTTTAAATGGCCTCTTGCCAAATGGCTGTGCATATTCATAAATTCTATTTTTATTTAAAGTTGACGCGGTTTGTTGGTCATATTGTTTACTTCCCTGAATTAAATAATAAATATATGATAAATACATAAATAATGCTACTTTGTTGTCGAATAAATTTTGCGAATTTGACATGTGCTTTCGCAATTTAGAATACCGATTTACCACCTTTTCGCATTTGAAATGCGATTAAAATAGAACTTTGCGAATATCGCAATACAGAATAGCAATTGTTCGCATTTATGTATTTTCGCATCGCATTGACTTTCGCATCGCAATTCAGAATAAGCCTCCTGGAGAACGAAGAAATTGTAGTTTTTGGGAATAAGATATTCGAAATAGAAGTGCGGAATTTTTTAAGGAGAGTTTGCACGTAAATAAGATAACGTTGTTATTGTTTTTACAAAGCGGCTTTTATACAAAACTATTTGAAAATTTTTAATATTTCAATGTTCAGTTTTTGCAATTGCAAAATGAAAAAATTTAATTTTGCTTAATTGCACGTATATTCTAATTTCTGAAAAAATATTAGAAAGAAAAACTATTTAAAATTTTTTTAAATAATTTCTGCCATGTTCGTACAGTATTAAATTAGGTTAAAAATGTATTTTTGGACAATTTTGTACGGAGAATTTGTCATAAAACACATTTCAAAGTTATTTTTATTATTTATCAGTATGGCAATTTAAAATTAATAACCTTGCGCCCATGGCGAAATAATACCAGGTGACCGCAATGGCGAATTCATTAATTTCGCCGTAAACTCTAAATGTCAAACTCCATATATAAAAATTATGTATAACAGTTTATTGTATGGTGTTTGACATTTCACGTTTGCGGCGAAAATTATGAATTCGCCATTGCGACCACCTGGTATATTTTCGCCATGCTTGCGCCTCTTCCATTTTACTCTTTGTATTTTTTTTACAAGTGTTTCGTTTTTATATTTTATGTCCATTTTCTAGTGATGACACTAAAATTATCGAAAGATGTTGAGTGGAACAAAATCAGATAGGAACATCTTGTATAATAGCATGTTTACACGGTAATGTGAAGCACTTGCTTCGCTCTCTGAATCATGATTGCGAATAATGCCGTTTCCACGACACATACTACATTCTTCACATTGACTTCTGTTCTAAAATTTTGTTTTTCGTTTCAATTTTAGTGTTTGTAATTAATAAAATTTTAAATTATAATATAATTATTTGTTTTTATATTAGCACATATTTACACAGCACTTTTAATATTGGTTTACTTTTTTGTATACATTTATATACAGCTAGTTCAGATAAACTTGCGATAAAAATTAGGGAAGACAGAAATTTTTCTCGCTTCGCAAGTAGATTCAAGCTGAATCGTCTCAAAACAAAATGCTTCGCTCTCAAGATTTTATATGGCGAAGCACGTTGATTCGGTCGTGATTGAGCTGTGAATCATGAAAAGAGAGCGAAGCAAGAATATTGGGCTCCGTGTAAACATAGTATAATACCATGTTCACATTACAATTCGAATGACGTTATTCGCTCTCTGAATAACTTGTGCTATTTTGAGTGTTCACATTGCATTTAAGTAATTGGGTTTGGCAGATGTTTGTTTATTTTGTAGAAAACACGTTGGACTGTAAAAAAGTTTTGTCATTTTATTTTAAACAACAAAAACAACCATATTATTTTAAAACAACTATTTTGTTTACCTTTTTGGTCTTTTCCAGTACTCTAGCGGTACCTAGTAGGCGCCTTGACATTAAAATTTTTTATAATATATATCTTTTCCATATTTAGTTAAATTTTTAATGTCCTATATAACTTTTCACTTTTTTCTTTGTTTACTATTTATTATTTTGACAGTTGTTCAGGTAAAACTTCGATAAAAATTAGATATGACACTGATTTTTTCGTAATTGGCGTGTTAATTCAAATTCAATTACCTACAAAATTAGTAATTCGCTCTCAAAAATTTGTATGGCGAATTACGTTATTCTGTTGGTAATTAGAGGCTGAATTACGAATGGGAGAGCGAATTACGAAAAAACGCTGCAATGTGAACATGGTATAAAGATGTTGAAAGATGTTGATTTTTAGCCCTATGCATTTCTTATGGCGAAGATGTTACATCTTGGCAAATTGATGAAAGATGTGAGCAAGTGTAAAAAGGTTATAAGTCATCTTCTTCGTCGTCGCATCAAAAAGTGTTGCCACAACAAACTAATCAATCTTCGACTCATCTTACAAAATGTTCATCGTTTGTTATACGAGGTCGTCGTATAAATTTGCTTCCAACAGCTTTATAGCGTTTTCTTTTCTAAAAATAAATGTTACCCAAAAATCACATAAAATGTTTTGCATGTTGCCTAAACCCCGAATAATTGCTACACATTTTATAGCCACAATAGAACAAAAACTGTTATTGAATTTTTCTAACAACCTTTACATGATAGTAATGTTTAATTAGCGTTTCAAACATAAAGTAATATAACACTGGGTTTAGCAACAAAAGAAAACATCACTTATCAAGAGTAAAAACTACTAAAAAAAGTGTAGCATACTTACCCTTACATAAAACTGAGGGTAAAATATGTAATATATCTTACACTTTTTCGTGCAACATATTTTCAAAAGAACATACTTTTTATTTACACTATCGAATATTTTTTAGAAAAGAACACAAAGGTGTAAAAAGTGTTAAACATATGCAACATTTTTGTCAGAAAAGAAAACGCTATTAGTTTTTGCTAAAGATTCCTTTGGCACCCTACAACCTATTAGAGCCCTCCTAGATTCCTGTTCAGAAGTCAATCTTATCACCCAAGAAGCGGCCAATCGCCTTCGTCTCAAACAACATAAATCAAATCAAGAAATTTCTGGTGTTTCCGAAATTCGAACTCAGTTAAAGTATATGGTTACTACTTCAATTAAATCTCGGGTGTCTGAATTAGAATGGACAACAACTTTTTTGGTCGCTAAATCTATATCGTCTCATCATCCAGCGGAACAAATTATGGTAGAAAATTGGAACATTCCCAATGATATTGAATTAGCAGACCCACAGTTTCATATTCCTCAACGTATTGATATGTTAATTAGTTCTGAGATTTTCTTTGAGTTGCTTCTTGATGGCAAGGTTTCTCTCGGTCATGGATTGTCTTGTCTTATAAGCGCAACTCTTGGTTGGATAATTGGTGGCAGTGTGGACATTCGTGGTCCACATCGTGCATTATCCTGTCATATTGTAACAAACACCGAGGATTTTGACTCATTACTAAGATCATTTTGGGAGGTTGAGGAGTTCACTCAACAATCGTCTATACTCACAGAAGAAGAAAGACAGTGTGAAGAACATTTTGTTCGAAATACCACTTTTGATTCAAATGGTAAGGTTCAGGTTCGTTTGCCATTTAAGCCTTTAATTAATCAGCTTGGTAGCTCATTTCAAATAGCTCGTAGACGTTTTTTATTCTTAGAAAAACGACTTTTAAAAGATGATAACTTACGAGAAATGTATTCTGAATTCATGAACGAATACATTAAACTTGGCCATATGTCACCAGTCAGCTTTGATCATTTCAATTTTTCGCATTATGTCATTCCTCACTATCCTGTTCTTCGTCCTCAAAGCACAACAACAAAGCTACGAGTTGTCTTTGATGCCTCATGTCGCACATCTACCAACATATCTTTGTATGAAACTCTAATGGTTGGTCCCACAATCCAGCTGGAGCTAATAATAACAATTTTAGCATTTAGATTAAACAAGATAGCTTTATCGGCCGATATATGCAAAATGTATCGACTGTTTTGGGTAGATGAAAGAGATCGAAATTTTCAATTAATTTTATGGAGAAACAAAACTTCTGATCCGATTGCTCTATTCCAACTTAATACAGTAACTTACGGCACATCAGCTGCTCCTTTTCTGGCAGTCAGAAGTTTATTTTTTATTGCTAATTTTTACAAAAATGAATTTCCAGTCGGCTCAAAAATTCTTAAGCAAGACTTATATGTAGATGACCTGCTCACGGGGGCAGATAACCTTTCCGAGCTCTTGGTTAAAAAATCAGAAATTGTTGGAATTTTACAAAAAGCTGGTCTACAGCTATCAAAATGGAATTCGAACTGTCCAAATGTTGCTCCTTGTAACGAGGAATTGCAGTTCAAAACTAATAATGAGTATATCACCAAAGCTCTGGGGATGACATGTAAACCCCAGGAAGATGATTTTTGTTTTCGTTTTAATCTAGCAGTTATCGAAAGCCCCACAAAAAAGATCGGTTTTATCAGCCGTGGCAAAAATATTTGATGTTTTAGGTTTGCTTAGCCCTATTGTGATGTCCTGCAAAATGTTAATCCAAGAAATGTGGAAACAAAAACTGGATTGGGATTTGCCTCTCAATACCTGCTTGACAACTCGGTGGTAAGAAATCGAACAAAGTCTTCCATTCATCAACCAAATTGAAATTCCTGGGAACTTCCAAGCAAACAAACTGTGAAATTCACGGATTTGCAGATGCTTCTCTATTGGCATATGGTTGTTGTCTTTATATACGCGTTGCTCATCAAAACAAGCACAAATCAACGCTTCTCATTGCAAAATCGAAAGTAGCGCCAGTAGTTCAACAGTCTTTGCCTCGTTTAGAACTTTGCGCCGCCTTATTGCTAAGTCGAACGTGGGATAAAATTAAACTTAAATTCAACTGCTAAAGTACCGTATTTACTTTTGGTCAGATTCGAAAATAGTTTTAAACTGGCTTTCTAACCACTCATCGTCCTATGTTTGCTTTGTCGCTAACCGTGTATCAGAAATACAAAACTTAACTCATGACATAACGTGGATGCATGTGCCTTCAAAGCAAAATCCCGCAGATATTGTGTCGAGGGGTTATCTTGCCCAAGAACTTTCCAATACAATATGGTTCTCCGGTCCTAAGTTTCTTACAGAACCAGAGACAAGCTGGCCTAAAGGAATTATTGAAAACACAGAACTTCCTCAAAAAGAAATGAGAAAGACTATACTCAAAACAACTATTACCCCTGAATCAATAATTGATCACTTAGTTTCTCGTAATTCGTCATATCTTCGAATTCTTCGCATCATAGCCTATATTCATCGAGCCGTTTATAAAGAAAAACAATATCCCTTCGTGACCCATGAAGAGTTACAATCAGCTTTTTATCGAATCGTTTATAACATCCAACAATCAACTTTCAAAGAAGAGATTAATTTGCTCAACAATGGAGAACAGTTAAAACCCAGTTTTCAAAAACTGGCCCCGTTCTTCGACAATCTACAGTGCTGCAGGGCAAATTTGCAAATTCTTCGAGTGGGTGGTCGGCTAGCAAATTCTCCGTTTCCATATGAAGCAAAATTTCCTGCTCTTCTTCCAAAGGAGCATCGCTTCACAAAGCTTTTCATTGAAGATCTATTCGCAAGGATTTACACGCCGGATCAAAAGCGCTCATTGGAATTCTTCGCCAGCAAGTAAGGGTAATTAATGCCAGAGAAATAGTTAGAAAAGTCGTTCGAAATTGCGTACACTACTTCAAATATAATCCTCGATTAATGCAGCAATTAATGGGAGATCTTCCTGCAGATCGCTTTAAAGCTCAACGTCCTCTTTTAGCCTTAGGTGTCGATTTTTGTGGTCCTTTCTTTACCTCTTATCGTATAAGGAGAAAAGCTCCTTACAAAACATATGTCGCTAATTTTGTTTGCTTTTCATCCAAAGCCGTTCATATTGAATTAGTTTCAGATTTATCAACTAATACATTTCTTTTATGTCTCAAAAGATTTATAGGTCGCCGTGGCATACCTCAGAGACTTTTTTGCGATAATGCAACAAACTTTGTCGACGCTAGCTCCAAGCTCAAGGAGTTCAAACAGCAATTTTTCGATAAAACAAATATCAATGAGCTCATGCACTACAGTACAGTCACTGGCTTTGAATTTTCGTTCATCCCTCCTCGTTCTCCTCACTTTGGCCTTTGGGAGTCTGCCGTTAAGTCAGCAAAAATGCTCTTGGTCAAAAATATGTCTCAAGCCAACCTTACGTATGAGGAATTTCAAACCGTCCTTGTCGAAGTCGAAGCCGTATTAAATTCTCGGCCATTGGCACCCAGATCTGATGATCCGAATGATGGTGAAGCCTTAACTCCAGCCCATTTGTTAATTGGTTCCTCGTTAATGGCACTACCAGATGAAAATATTGAAAGCTACAAAAACATTAACTACCTTAAAAGATGACAACTTGTGACATATCTGAAGCAACAGTTTTAGCTACAATGGGTCCGTGACTATGTTCTGAATTTACAGCAAAGATGTAAATGGTTCAAGAATTGCGAAAATGTATACGAGGGTACTCTAGTTACCGTTCATGAAGACAACATTCTTCCTCAGCATTGGCTCTTAGCAAGAGTAGTCAAAGCCATACCAGGTCATGATGGAAAGGTGCGAGTCGTTGATCTTAAAACAACAAAAGGGGTTCTTCGAAGATCCATTCACAAAATTGCACCACTACCTCACGAAGCAGACTTTCAATGGGGGCAGTATGTTGGATCAAAATATTATATAATGCCTTTTATTTATATTTTTTGTCATTAACGAATTAAATCTTTAAAATTACTTGTTCCTTTTTTTTTCTTATTTTTATAAGTTATACAAACATATATATTAACATTAGTTGGCTCTTTATATTTTAAAATAAATGCATTCAGTTATAACGGGATTGCATTCTTGACATTCTTCTTAAACATTTTGAACTTTGTAATTTAAGTTAAGTAAAGAAAAAACATTGGTTCAATAAAGACCAAACAAAAGAAATTGTGCGAGCGTTTTATTTTCGAAGACAAAAATCATTTTTCGTTCCTTTATGTTTCTACAGTGACAAAAGGATCTTTTTTTTACACGACGCAAATTTTTCGCTTCAGCATACGTGTAATTTTTGACGGTCTTCCCCTATTTCTGCCTTGCTTTCATATTTGACGGCATTTTCTACCACTTTTCAGAGCATTTGATTATTTTGGCAATTTGTGTTACTTAGTAACTGTAATAGGTAAGATCCTGAAATTAATATTTACAATGGAAAACGCCAGCTAATAGTGCTTAAATCAACTAGCCATTTATTCCATTCTTATATGCTATTAAAGTAGTATGTATTAACTTAAAATATTTATTCGAAATAAAAAATAAATTTAGTATTGATACTTTTTTGCAAATAGCTTTTAGATTATTTTCGAATTAAACCTAATAATTTACTCATTTTTTGGTTTCACTAAACCAGAGGCTTTACAATCATTAAAAAATACAATTGTTCAATAAGAATATCTAGTTTAATTACCTACGTATAATTAAGCGAAAACGCATTTATTCTGCCGAGATAAATAAGTAACCCAAGAGAACACCGTAGCAAGGCATATCAATTACCAGGTAGCAGCGTATTCATTATTTTTTGCTGGTAAAAAATATACACAGATTTTTTATATATGGAGGTTGACAGTAGTGTTCACGGCGAAAATTAATAAATTCGCCTACGCTGCCACCTGGTAATTGATTCGCCTTGACAACGTAGGTAAAGGAAGCGTGTCATTTTTAAATATTTTTTAGGGCAAAATCGCTAAAAATCATTACAATTGCTTTAGGGAACGGACATTTACTAAAAAACGCTATAGAACCATTACTGCTTTGTCAATCCCATTATCTGTCAAAATACAAACAAAGAAAAATTTTACACAATTACTTCACAGAAACTTGTATTTTCCTTGTTAAGTAAAGAAAAAAGTGTTTTTTATTTAACGCTAAACTCTAAGTAGTGCAATTAAATAATTTCTTTTAATTTTGGTACCACACTACGGAATAATTAATTATTGAAAAATAAATAAAAATTAAAAAATATATGTAGAAACTACGCAGTTTGTGTGTGTGGCAATTCGAAAGAACAGTAAAGAGAAGTACGAAATAAAATAAAGAAAAAACTAAAAACTGCATTAAAGCAACATATTACGTTTTAAAAGATATTGGAGTTTTTTCAACTTTTAAAAATTAATTGTGGTGAAGATAAAACCAAAAAAATATGGCCACACGTAAGAAGTCATTGTTAAAAATTATCATTTTGGGGGACAGCAGTGTTGGAAAAACTTCGTTGATGAATCAATATGTGAGCAAACGTTTCTCAAATCAATATAAGGCCACCATCGGCGCTGATTTTTGTACGAAAGAAGTTGTAGTAGATGATCGTGTTGTCACATTACAAATTTGGGATACTGCTGGTCAAGAGCGATTCCAATCATTGGGCGTTGCTTTTTATCGCGGGGCAGATTGTTGTGTATTAGTGTATGACGTCACAGCACCAAACTCTTTCAAGAATCTAGACTCATGGCGCGATGAGTTTCTTATACAGGCCAGTCCCCGAGATCCTGAACATTTTCCCTTTGTTGTACTAGGTAACAAGGTTGATATGGACAACAGGCAAGTGTCGACACGCCGTGCCCAACAATGGTGTCAATCTAAGAGCGATATACCCTACTTTGAGACATCGGCAAAAGAAGGTATTAACGTAGAGTTAGCTTTTCAAACTATTGCCAAAAATGCATTAGCCCAAGAAGCCGAAGTTGAGTTGTACAATGAATTCCCTGATCAAATTCGTTTGAATGCTGATCGAAACAATCGTCCCGGAAATGCTGATAACTGTCAGTGCTAATTTAAGCCTTACTCTCTAAATTAACATACAAGTGTATTTCAGATGCTGGTTGCTGGCTGATATCTATCGGCCTCTTTTTAAAAATACAAATAAATTTTTTCATTTTTTGCTGTCCGGTAAATCGAATTTTGTTTTCTTTTTATGTTATTCTTCTAAAGCATCAACCCTCCCAAATCAACAGTGTTAACAAATCAAAAACTTCGTAATTATCTTATTATTCAGAAAGAAACTGTTTAAGCAACTTTTAATTTTACTTAAGTTTTCTCTTAGAAATTACGAACAATTTGAGAGTTCAAACAAGAAATTATATTCATTTTTTAATAATTTAAGCGATTATTTTTTAAACTATAAAACGTGTTTGTATCTTTATTTGATTCAGTTTTGATTATATTATACATATAATGAAATAAACAATAAAATATATTAAATAAAATTCTTTAAAAATTGATAAAAACAAACGAACAAAATTAATAAATAAAATACAATGATATGCTTTATACGAAAGTTATAGTAAATTAGGGTAAACATTTAATAGAAAATATCATACTATTCAATAGAAAATCTACACTGTTTCCAATACAAATGTGTGAAGTTGGTCTGAAATAGTTAGAAATTTCTTAAAAATTAATAACAATTTTGTAAATTTAAACTGATTTAATTAAATGGTTGGCCAAATTAAAAAATTAACAGAAAAAATCCATGCTAAAATGAGATCTGTATTAATTTTAATTGGAATATTAGAATTTATACAATCATATGATTTTATTGTTACTTAATTTTTTTACAACGCAAGTTTTTTAAAACTGTAAAAGTCAAATTTTTGTTAAAAATAGAATGCTTGTAAAAAAATAGTTCTGATTTATTTTTAAGGCGCTTAGAAATACCAATAAAAATGGTCTCATTTAATTGATAGGTATCTCTGTAAAGTATTAAAACATCATATATTTAAAAATTGACATTAATACAAAACTTAGTTCACGAATTAGTTATACAGCGAAGTTTCCACTCAACTAGTGATAAATGTGGAATGCTGCGATTTTGCCTCTATTTGCGCTAATCTCTAAATTTATAGAAAAAAGTGGTCTTTGAGAGTCTCATCACATACAGACTTATTACTTACAACACAAAAGCCAAATGTTTTGAAACTAGTATCGTTTTTTCAGTTTAAAAATTTTTTAGTGTCAAGAAGAATCCCTCAAACTGTTAACGTCATTAAAATTCGTAGGAAACGGTGTAGATGCAAAAAATTAAGCCGTTAGCCTTACTAAAAGCTTTGCGTGCTATTTTTTATTTAATACTAATTTTATTGCATAAGTATATTAAAAATAAAAATAGTTGTAATTAATATTCAAAACTTATTAATAAAATACATAAAAACCAACAAACTTTAAGTTTAAATGTTGCTTCATTTGTAATCTGGGGTGGTTACTCCGCATTTCGATTCAAAAAGAAAATCATTCGAATTATTCTTTAAAATCAAAACATAGAGAAACCCTCCTCCTGTATGTTGAATATTAACTAGTTTATTTCCTTATAAATTTTTGCTCATGTGATTTGTGTTTAGCATTTGGTTTACGATTGAGTCATTAAAGCTTTCTCTGGATGGCCATGCTAGCTTATACAACATACATACGCATGTTTACATACATATGTATTGTAAAACGATAGATCATTTAAAAACAAAACGTATCTGCAACAAGTATTACTCTTTATATCGTTTACGAGAAAAAGTTATTTTTAGTTAGTACCTATTTTGATTGCGAGTTTTAAACTGTTATCAAACATCGGTTTAATGTGACTCATATAGATTGGATGAGTGGACACTGGATCAAATTTCAATATTTTCAAAACAAATACCTTTGTATGAAAGTATACTACAGTGATGTTGAAAACAACTGCAACTGAAATTTCAATAACTACAAAAATAACCTTAACTATTCAGTATTTTATTACGTAGCCTTGTTTTTTACACGTTTTCATTTACTAGCTTTCTTGTTTTCTGTTTTCTACAAACTTTTTTAAAATTGTTAACGTTTTAAATTGAACAAGTAATACTATACTTCCACTGACTTAAAATCAACTAGTTTTGAGGAAAACACTTCTGACATTATCTCCATAAAAAGAATAAACCCAATATTATTTTTGTAAAAAATTGTTTTTATTTATAATTTGTTATTTGCTTATATACATTTTTATACCCTTTGCCACAAAAAGTGGAAAAATAATATAACCAAGTTTTTCATTCCGTTTGTAATTTCTACATTATCCATTTCTGATCCCATAAAGTATATAAAATCTAAATAGCGAAGTTGATTGAGCGATGTACAACTGTCCGTCCGTGTTAGTGTTAAAATCAAGTTTGCCGAGGCACTAGATCAGCAAGAGAAAATTTAAATAAGCCAATCGATTAGACATAGTGTCGAATTCAGCAAGATTGGTTCATGTCCTTAGACGCAGCGAAAAAGCACCACTTCTACCTCTTATTTTGCCATATTATTTGGAACAATGAAGTAACTCCAATCAAAAAAATAAATATATGGGGCGATAGAAAATTAAAAAATAAGAAAAAAAAACATCAAAAAAATTGTCGGTTGCTCATATTTTCCGAGTCACGGGCCTCTGAAATTTTCAATTTTTATAAAATATTAATATAGATATCATTTTAAAGCTTTTGAAGATATCTTTAAGTAAGCACAAACATTTTTTTTTAAATTCTTAACCCATTAAGTGCCGATGGCATTTTTTTTAAATTATATATATATATATATATATATATATATATATATATATATATATATATATATATGTTTTTTATAGACGTATAGAACTTCGAATTGAAATAAAACACAAGAAAATCGTTTTAATGTCCATCAATTTGGCTTTATTGGAAGGATAATTTTATGCCATTAATGTTTAAATATGATTTCGGGCATGTGGCCGCCGCGGCTGGCTCGAATAAAGTCAATTCTACAGCTCCAATTTTCAACCACTTTTTTGAGCATGTGGGGCCGTATGTTGGCAATAACGCCACGAATGTTGGCTTCCAAGTCCCCTAACGTTTCTGGTTTGTTGGCGTAGACGAGCGACTTCACATATCCCCAAAGAAAATAATCCAATGGTGTCAAATCGCACGATCTTGGTGGCCAATTGACAGGTCCATTCCGCGAAATTATGCGCTCATCGAATGTTTCCTTCAATAAATCGATTGTAACGTGCGCTGTGTGGCATGTAGCGCCGTCTTGTTGGAACCACAACTCATGCACATTCATGCCATCCAATTGGGGAACAAAATAGTCGGTTATCATGGCTCTATACCGGTCTCCATTAACGGTAACTGACTCTCCAGCATTATTTCGGAAGAAGTATGGCCCAATGACTCCACCAGCCCATAGAGCACACCAAACAGTCAGTTTTTGTGCATGTAATGGCGTTTCAAGGGTCTCATGTGGATTCCCTTCACTCAAAATGCGGCAATTTTGCTTGTTGACGTAGCCATTCAACCAAAAATGAGCCTCATCACTGAACAAAATTTTGCTATGAAAATCAGCATCGAGATCAATCTCATTTTCGGCCCATACACCAAAATCACGACGCATTGCATGGTCTCGCGGCTTTAATTCTTGCACAAGCTGGATCTTGTAAGGTCGCAAGCCAAGATCTTTGCGCAAAATCTTCCATAAAGTTGATGGACAAAGCTCTAATTGCTGTGCACGGTGGCGAATCGATTCATTCGGGTCCTCTTCAACACTTTGCTCTACAGCGGCAATTGTTTCTTCGGTGCGCACTGTTCGACGTCTCTGCGGATGCGTATTATCACATAGAGTAAACGTAGTGCGAAAACGATCCATGGTTAACCGAATTAATTGCTCTGATGGCCGATTATGTCGACCATAAAATGGACGGAGCTTGCGGTAAACTTCGCGAACTGAACCATTATTTTCGAAATAAATTTGCACGATTTGCAAGCGTTGTTCTTTTGTCAACCTATTCATGATGAAATGGCAAACCAAACTAAATATTACTGCCATCCCTAAATTAGCGCGTAAAGCGCAAGATAACTGTCAAAATTTCTCATGTACATACAAAATGTATGAAGCATCCCTAAATAGCTTGGCGTCAACGCTTAGCAATTGGAAAATCCAATTTTGACAGTGCGTTAGGAAGTGAAGTTTGCTGTTTGTTGGTTTGTTTTGTTTTGTTATGGTTGAAAAGTAGTGACAATTTAGTAATTTTCAAGGCAATCTAGTGGTTTTATCTCTTCTTTGTTCTTATAGAGCGGGTTTTATGAAATAAAATGAGTAAACATTACTTTTAACGACACGAAGTTAACGCTGTTATTTAGGGATGACATTTCAGCGCAAAAGCTATGAATTACATTGCTTTGCGTCTTACGCGCTAATTTAGGGATGGCAGTTAATCACTTGACAGCTGACAAAATGGCCGCCAGTTAAAAAAGTGATGCCAACTTAAAGTTCTATACGTCTATAAAAAACACCCTTTATATATATATATATATATATGTAGTACTTAAATTGTTTTTCTTACTTTTTAATTCTCTGTCTACCCAATATTTGCTTTTTTGATTGGTGTTACTTTACTAAACTATTGAGTCATGAATCAAGAAAACAAGATTGCGCATTGCGCAGGTACGTTAGTTTGTTGTATAGCGTTCTCTTTCTTATGTGTGACGTAGGCATAGAATATTTTTTGTAAACAAACTTCATATGTATATGGAAAGTGCAACAGAATTAAAGTAAAAATGGTGAAAATTTATTAAAAAAAATAATAAAGAGTTAACCGAATTAGAGTATGTGGTTTCGAAAACCTCGCAGGCTATATTTGCCACAAACTAAAAAATTTTATCCCAGATATTGCAGTGGCACAAAACGAGGAAGGTCCAACGTATTCGTGGGTTGATCATGTATCTGTGGGCGGACTAATAAAGTCGACACCTGAAACTATGAAACACATTGAAGAACTGAACCAAATATTTCGAAAAAATAATAAAGACGGTCTTATCATTAAACAAGATTTTGTAAAAGACTTAACTAAACAGGCTCATAATATTAAATGTGATGAAACAGTAAAAAAGTTATTTTTTAGATCAAAAATGTATTTTAAAATACGAAAACTTAATGTGGAGCTAAAAGGCTATAGCATGGCAAAAAAAGAAAATTAAATAAAAAATTAAATTATTTTTAAACATTCTGGTTTTAATTTTATTTTAAAAGCAAATTTATTTTACTTTCAGTTATTTGGTCGTCCGCCCAGCTGGTTTTTAGATGATGTCATAAGTTGTTTGTATATTACTACGTTTGTTTACGTATTTCAAAAATAACAACAAAATAAAAATATAGGAATTCTTCCAAAATTTTAGTAAATTTTGACGTTTTTAGGCCAAACTAAACGAAACTGCTGGTGTAGTAGTCACATCTGTTATACATTTGCTTTGGTGATGCAACGTTTTTTTAAGTGAAAAAAGCAAGGCAGATTTATTTTACTAGGTAGTGTCGTCCGGCCAGCTGGCTTGTCGTTGGAAATGTCAAAAGTTTTTGTACTTTCCTTTGTTTGTTTACGAATTTAAAAAAACACTAACAACAAGCGTTTGCGAGACAAAGCAAGCATGTGTATGGAGAGCAATTATCTTTTATTTCTCTTTGTGTTTTTGACGTTTCCAATGCACAAAACAACAAAAATAAGTCTGCCTTGTGAAAAAAGTATCAATAGCAAAGCAAACTGAACAGGCGACTGCATTAGCTCATGTGGTCAACATATATTTGCTGCTTTCCTTTGCGAGTTGTCAAAACTTGTGTTTTTTTTTATTGCATGTGCATGTGCACAAAAAATATTATAAAAATATTTTACAAAAACAAAACACACGTAAAAGCTAATGTAGTCATCTGTATCAATTTGCCTTGAGCAATGAGTTTTTTTGTATTTCATTTTAATAAATTTGGTAACGCTACGTTTACATTAGACAATGCTGTCATGACAATGAAATAATACGCATTAGTTGTCAAAAATACTGACAATAGCTTCTGTGGTGTAGGCGTCCAGACAATAATTATGACAATTCATTATGAGCACGTTCTCGGAAAATTAAAAATAGCTTTAGAGTTTCTTCCTGCTATTTTTCCATTTCTATTGTTATATGCAAAGAAAATTTTAGTAATTAAAATAATAATTTAATTAAAATTTCATTTAGTTAAAGCAATTATAAAAAAATTTGTTGGCATACGTCAAATCACTGTCTTGTTTACTGTCTTCAAAATATTCAAGACAGTAATTCAGACAATTGAAATGTGTACATGTATTAGTGAAAAACTGTGCATGTATTGTCATTGTCATGACAGCATTGTCTAATGTAAACAGGGGGTAAGAGAATAAGTTGTATTTAAGCGAAATTAGTAACAGGTGTCCTTCACAGCCCAGGTGATTTTTCCTTTTCGAGTGTCAAAAGTTATAAATTCTTATGTGTTTGACAGGCGAAGGCGCTTTTTAAAAAAACAAAATGTACATATCTCTTTCGCAGTGTTGTATTGTCGCCGTGAATATACTTGTTATCATGGCGAAATAATACTAGGTGGTCGCGATTACAAATTCATTGATTTTCGCCTTTAACGCTAAATGTCAAACTCCATATATAAAAAATATGTATAATTTGTTTTTATATGGTGTTTGGCATTTAACATTTAAGGCGAAAATTAATGAATTCGCCATCGCGACAACCTAGTATTATATCGCCTTGGTTGTATTATTTAGATTTGCGTTTTTTATAGTACTTAATTTTGTTACCATGTGTGCATTATTTATGGGTCTTGCTTGACATTCACTAGTCTTTTTTCTTTTCTTGTTCATATACAAAGGTTATTGTGTGCTTCTAGATTTATTTTAATTTAAAAAGAAATTAATTATTACAACTTAACTTATTTTAATTTTTTGTTTTTTCCTTGTTAGATAATCCAAAAAAAAAAGAGTTATAAGCAGAATTATACTGCTATAGCTCTTGGTAAAGACAAAGGCGATACACGGAAATCGATTTACCACTCACTGTAATCTTGCATAATGAAAATCTGGACGTCAGAACACACGTTTAATCATCCGTGGGAAACTGTAACGCAAGCAGCGTGGCGTAAATATCCCAATCCAATGACACCATCAATCATTGGAACTGATGTAGTCGAACGAAAGGTGGTCGATGGTGTCTTACATACACATCGCCTGGTGCAGTCAAAATGGTGTTTTCCAAAATGGACCCATAAACTAATTGGCACTGCTAAAACCTGCCTTGCCAGTGAACGATCAACTGTAGACCCAAGCAAACGAACAATGACCCTTAAAACAATTAATTTGACATTTTGTCGCCACATTTCTGTGGACGAAGTGATATACTACGAGCCGCATCCCTCAGACCCCTCAAAGACACTGCTAAAGCAAGAGGCATCTGTAAGTGTGCACGGTGTACCACTTTCTCACTATATGGAAGATATACTCACTTCCACTATTAGCACAAATGCGGGGAAAGGTCGCCAGGGTCTCGAGTGGGTAATTGGTCGCATCAATTCCGAAGTAAAGGGTATTGCTGAAACCGCTGCTAAAAGTACGGATGATTTGATTATGACAACAAGGCGCTCTCTCGACGATATGACAGAAAGTGCGCGTAAAAATTTGGACGAAATTAGTGCGCAGGCCGCTAAACTATTTTAAAACAAGTACCCAACGACTAATCAATCCATAAAAATATAAATAGCAATTGAAAACAAAATTCCGCTTGTTCAAATGGTTTTTTATACTAACCAGAAGATATTGATCAAATTGTAGAGAAACGCCATCCATTCCTCTGCAATTTGACCAAGAATTTAGTGAAAGGTATTTCTTTGTATTTTGTAACTGAAGAGTTTTGAAAGTGTTGGCAAGCAGTTCTTGCGGAAATGTTTCTCAAAGACAGTAAGGTTAAAACTTTGTAAATAACTGAATTAAATGTTTCTTCTTTTATACACTGCAAGTTTTACGTTCCTGTTTGTTATTCTACCATACAAATCTATTTTCGAAAGAATTTTTTATGTATGTATGTGTGCTTGTCTGGTTCCACAACCTTATGAAGCGTACTTTAAAAATCGTAAATTTTATAAAAACCTAAATTATCTTATGTTTTCTTTTCCACACTTCTCCACCATTTGTAATATTGTTAAATATTAATTTTTTCCTTTCGAAGACTTGGAATTTTATAGTAGTCTAGTTATTATAATATTAAAAGTTTTTATGACCATCTGTAAAAATAAAATAAATTTATGTGTTACAAAAGATAAAATTTATATAAATGTACAATTATGATAAGAAATAAAAACCACTTTATGTAACGCATGAGGAATTCAATGATAATATTGATATAAAATATTAGTCTAATTAATAATTTAAAATAGAGCAAATAATTGTATAAATAAAATCTTTTAAAAGTTTTTAATTTACATGAGCAAGGTTTTTTCTTATCAACAAGATGAAAAGGTATTTTTAAAAAAATGTGTATAATCACTTAATTCACAAGCTATTGTAAATTGAAGGTGATATAAAATTCATGAGGGCAGTTGTAAGTTTCTGTTACTAAAAATGTCAAATTTTTTAAAAAAGGAAACAATAAAACGTTTCAAACGTATTCCTAAATATTTTCATTTGCTACCAACGACACGTAATATATGTAATTTTTTTACAACTTTTGGGGAATCCGAAGACTTAGCACACATAGAATAGGTAGTGAATTTAATAAGTAATGTTGCGTTTGTGAGATGGAAATATATTTATATATACAGTGGCTCACAGCTTATTTTATGCACTGCATAATTTTATCCTTTTAAGTCCTATAACAATAATACCAGTAGGAATTAAAAAAAGAAATTGGTATCAATAAATAGAGAAAAGGGTCTAGTTTAACGAGAAAACTTTATTTATTTAGAAAATTAATATTAACATAATTAAAAAACAAGAAAAGTAAAATATACAGCTTTTTTCATCTCACAGCTTAATTTATGCATTTACTTCTTTTGGTAACGATACTTTCAGAATGCGTTGTCTAGCGGAGACTTATTTTTAATTCTACCCTATTGTACTTTTCGATATGATTGGCACTTAATTAATGGTCTTATTTTGTCAATAATTTGGTTAATTTCGGGAAATTTAAAATGGGTCCACGCACAACATTAGTACAGAAAGAATTGGTAGTAAATCATTTTAAAAACGGTCACTCGCAGCGGAAAATAGTTGAAATGATGAATAAAAAAACTTAGACGTCGCAACAAATTATCGAGTGCTTCGTTCGTGAAAAGCGTTTAATTAACAAATGTAGATAAGCACCAAATAAAATTTTTAATAAACATGATGAGCGTTATATTGTCAAAAAATTTTAAGCAAATACAGGGCTCTCAGCTCCCAAACTGACTTTCGATATTCAATATGACATAGGCAAACACTGCTGCGTTGAAACTTTTCAGTGTGCTCTTCGTCACCATGATTTTAATGGTCGAGTTGCACGTAAGAAGCCTTCCATTAGCGCAAAAATCAAAATATGCAGTCTCAACTTCACTGTAGAACACGATTCCAAAGACGCATCGATTTGGAATGCAGTTATCTTAACCGATAAATCCAAATTTAATAAATTCCGCTCCGATGATAAGTCCTACGTATGGAAAAAACCTAACACCGAGCTTAATAAAGAATATTTAAAGGCAACAAGTAAGCATGGTGGTGGCAGCGTCATGATTTGGGTCTGTATGTCGACTGTTGGTACTGAGAGTTTACAGTTTATTGAAACAACCATTGACAAAATAAGTATCTTCAAATTTTAAAGGACAATTTGTTGCAAAATGCAAAGAATCTGGGTATAAGATCAAATTTTCGATTTTATCAGGATAACGATCCGAAACATAAATCGGGAATTATAAAGTTTTGGTCAATTTATAACTACCCTTACTTGATGATTACGCCACCTCAGTCACCAAGCCTCAATGTCATTAAAAATCTATGGTCCATTTTGGAAGAAACATAAGGCAACACGAGTTTTTAAACAAAAATAGCCTAAAAGAATTGGAGTGATAGAATATTTCGCCCAATTCATCGCGAAAACTAGTTGCATCTATACCAAACCGTCTTAAGCCTGTTATAGACAATAAAGTGTATCAGACAAAGTATTAAAAATATAAATTAGCAAACACAACTTGAAAGTTTTCAATACTTAAGGTTACCGCATAAAATAAGCTGTGATATAAAAAAAGCTGTATTTTTTATTTGTTTTACTTTTAAAAATTGAAGTTTTCTTGTTAAATTAAGCCCTTTTATCTATTAAATGATACCAATTTCTTATTTTAATTCTTACTGGTTTTATTGTTACAGGACTTAAAAAATTAAAATATGCAGTGCATAAAATAAGCTGTGAGCCACTGTATACATATATATACCGTAATTTGCTGAAAGTAGAGTTAACTCCATTAAAAAAAGCAAATGAGGGGGTGACAGAATAAAAAAATAAGAAAAAAGTACTACATATGTATAACTTTACAAGAAATTTCACCGGCTATTAATGAGGAAAGTTCAGATGCCATAACTCGGAAAATATGGGCGAGCGCCAATTTTTTCACTTGATGTTTTTTTCTTATTTTTAATTCTCTATCGCCGAATATACTTGTTTTTTGATTGGAGTAACTTAATTGTTCCTAATTATATGAAAAGAGGTAGGCGTGGTGTTGTGCCCGCTGCCTCAAAGGACATGGACCGATCTTGCTGATTTCCAATAGTACCTCTTTCGACGCTACGTTTGATCGATTGGAGTATCTAAATTTTTTCTAGCTGATCTAGTGCCCTGCCAAACATGAATATATATACTTTATGAGCTCGGAAGTAATTATTGTAGAAATTACAAACGGAATGACAAACTTTGTTATACCCCTTTTCCACTTTTGGTGGTGAATTATATAATAAAGTGTGACTCAGGTCTGTTAAAGTCAAAAGTATAAGGTAAATTATATTAGTCAATTTTTGGTTTTTAAGTTTTAAATCGAATGCAGAATTTTATTTACATTTTTTATTTCGAGGAACTACACCTAATGGAAAGTAAGTAGACATATGTATTTGTTACACGGATGAATTATGGAAAAATACTTTGTTTTCTTGTAAAGGTAATGTATACTGTGTACAAATTTAACAAAAACTTTTTAATCGGTACATAGGATATTTTATAATAAAAATATTCGAGTACGTTCTGTAATTCGATATCAAATTGAAAATGAAAATTTTCACGTTTTAGGTTTTGACGTTAAATGGCCAAAAATAGAAATTATTTCACTTTCACATGGATGTGAACTTACAGGAGACACTCAACTAAATGAAATTGTAAAAACAAATACCAGCAAACAGGCATTAGTTGATATATGATGTCTTCATTCAGGTATGTGATGAATTTCGATAGACTTCAAAAGTAAATCGAGTTTCCAAGTCCAAGAAGAACTTCAATCGATTTCTTTTTTGCTTTAACTCCATATTGTTTTAACCAAAATTGCATCCAGCCTTCAAACGCAACTTTGACTTAGTTGACCTACTAAGAAGTGAACAGGTGAACATTGTGCAGTAAAAAAAAAAAAATAAAAAAATATTGTAACATCTTTGTTTATTTTGTTATAAGAAAATAGAAAAGAAAATATAAAAAGAAAGCATTTAAGAGACAAGACAGATCCATGCGATTTGCCGGAAAACATGTGAGATAATTTTTATCATTTTATTGCCAACATACTTGGTCATATAGATGCCCAAGTAGTGTTTCTCAACTACAGTAGCTCACAGCTTATTTCGTGCAGCTTCAAACCACAACTTTGAACTACTACAGTAAACAAACTGTAAATGATATCAAAAAAATTTAAACGCACAATTATTATAAAAACATTCCTTTATTTAAACAAAAAGTTTATATTCATATTAATAACTATATGCAAAAGTAATTTAAATAAAATTAAAATATATGAAAAATTCACAGCTAATTTCGTGCACTTCCAGCAGCCATAGAAAAAACTTGCATGGACTATGCTTAATATTTTGTATGGCCTCCCTTCTCTTTAATTACACCCTTAAGGCGACTTTAAATCGAAGCAACAAGTTTTTGAGTAGTTTCGCGCGGAATCTTTTGCCACTCCTTAACCAGTGCAGTTTTTAGTTCATGCAGATTCCTAATTTGCCTTTTTCGTATAGCCGAGTCCAAAATTGTCCACAAATTTTCGATAGCGTTTAAGTCGGGTGATTGTGGAGGTGGATTCATGAGGTGTTGGCAGTTCCGTAGCAGTCATGATTGCACAATACCCAATTAATTTTTCGGGTCATTATCTTGGTAATACCGAAATCGATCGCGTATACCCAAAGCAGCGACACTTTCCCACAAATTTTCTTTCAATATGTTTAAATACACATTCCTGTTCATTGTTCCTTTGATAAAAATGATGTTGCCCACTCCCGAAGCAGCCATGCAAGCCCAAACCATCACACCTCCTCCGCCGTGTTTGAGAGTTGGTTTTAAGTGTTTATTTTGGAGCCCTGTATTGGCTTGACACCACACGTAATTTATGTCATCCGAGCCAAAAATATTGAATTTCGACTCATCAGCAAATATTACGTCTTCCCAGAATGAAATTGGCCTTGTCACGTGCTCCTGGGCAAATTGAAGTCGACGTTGCATATTCTTTTTAGATATAAAAGGGTTTTTGCGAGCTACTCGGCCATTGAAACCATGTTCACGCGGCATACGGCGCACTGTTTCCGTAGAGCATACTTTACCCATTTCATTTTGAATTTCCACCACTAATTTTGGAGCCGATATTTTAGGGTATTCCCTAACTTTTCGGATAATTTTTCTTTTATCAGCATATGTAAAAATTTTATTTAGAGCATTTCTGCCCTTGTCCGCCACTTAATTCTCGCGCTCATACCTTTGAATAATATGTTAGACTGTACTAGCACTCAGTCCTACTATCTCAGCTATTTTTCGCTGACTTTTACCTTTCTTTAAATGCATTAAAACCAATTCTCGCTTTTCTAAGCTAGTCCGCTTACCCATCTTTCAAAAAGCACGTATTTATCCTTTTCGATGCAGTTAAAATTAAATTATACGCATATGAATATCAAAAGAAAACACTAAATAAAACAAAAAGTAACGGTAATCTAAACAGAACCTACATATGAATACAAAATCTCCAGTTAAAGAGAGTGCACGAAATAAGCTGTGAGCTTTTTTTTTTCTAAGAAATAAACTTTTTTGATCATTGCTAAAGAAAGGCAAAATTTTCAGATTTTCTGAATTAGACATTTTATTTCAGATATAAACAGCTAACATTGGAAACAAAAATTTTTTTGGTATGATAAATGATTTTAATTCTATAAAGATGAAAAGTTTTATTTTGCGCCTGCACGAAATAAGCTGTGAGCTACTGTATATTTAGTAGAGATATAGTAAAAGTCAGCAAGGCGGAAATAAAACTTATTTATACGTTATTTTTTTCCAAAATCTAAAAGCTTTAAAAAAATTCGTTTAAAATATTTCTTATAAATTAAAAAAAAAGTTAACTAGTTATCCAACTTTATATTCGCAATTTTCGCTTTGAGTTTTGTTATTTTAATTAAAACTAAAAACTTATAAAAAAGCTTTTGTATAGATATTGTACTTCTTAATTCTTTTTCAAACTGCTTCCTTCTATATCATACAATTTGTATAGTCGAATATAGAAAATACGAAATTATTTTGATACTTGTCCAACAGGTTTCCTAAAGCAAAGTAGTCTGTGTGTTTTTCGTTCATTCGACTGCTAAAAAATTTTGTAACTAATTAACTGCATCTGTGGGAAGGTTATTGATATAGAATATTTTTTGTTTTTTAAGTAGGCATGACGCTTTTCATACAAGGTTATTAACGTATAAATAAAGAATTACAATCACCCCTAACGCGAATTATATTCCACATAAAATTTGTTCACATTCTATTGAAAACAAAATTCCCTCATCATGTATGTTTGCTTTTTGTGCGAAATGTAGAACTTTCCATTGTTTTGTCACTTTGATTTTGATAGTCGATTTCATACATATACATATAAGCATCTTTCATCTAATTAGAAATTTTATGTTGATTAAAAGTAATTTTAGGCAAAAATCGGTGAATAAATTCCATAGTGACATTTAACATTTAATTTCGCATTTTATACACCGCTTTATTTTTAAATTCTTGCAAATGCGATGATAACACTATTCAAGTTGTGGAAAAAATTGTTCACGTAAACAATTGGGGCGAAAAAAAACTTTCATGTGAACAAAAATTTTACTTAATCACGATAGGGGTGAATGTGTAGATATTATTAGATTCATAGATGACTTAATTTTTTATTAATGTCGATAGGTGAAGAAAGCAGTGGGCGTGGGTCAGTCTTATTGAAGTAAATAATTATTGTATATTTCAAGCTCTATACTATATAGTTTTCAAATCAATAGAATTTCCTTAAGAAAGAAACTTAAAAACTTTCAACATTCGTTTATTGAGAGAAGCAAACCGTTTTACTCCGTGTAAATTTCATAGTTATTAAATGATGGACATGCCACCTCTCATACAAAGTAAATAATTGTTTTAGCATATCTAGAGAACTATATAACATGTTGGTTTTTTAAAATTTATGTCAGTTAAGGGCCGGTTACATGTTCACAGAAGTCTTACAATATGTAAAAGTTTTGTGCAGAATAGTACCAGCGGGATGGTCTAAACAAAATACATAATGAATCTGCACAAATTGAGAGTAAATACGGATGAAAATTTGACAGCGGTATGGCTCTCTTAATTGGTGTGTTTTACCCATACCAATTGTGTAAACGCAAAAAAATCTGTCGTAAGATTTTTACTCTTAGTTTTAAAGCACGGGTGGAATTTTATATTATTTTCTCTTGGATTTTACTTAAGTAAAGTCGTACCGTCTAAACCCCCCTTTAGATGCAGGATTAAACCACGAATTGGCGGTATTAAAACAATGGGTATGTAACCTCCTACACAAATATTTGCTATCACAGCTGTAAGTATAAATAAAACAAAATTGATATGAACTATAAACAAGTAAAAGTGCTATATTCGGCTATGCCGAATTTTATATACCCTTCACCATTTATGTAAATCTAGTTTAGTGAAGTAAGTTTAATCAAAAAAGCAAATATTGGGGTGACAGACAATCAAAAAATAAAAAATAAATAAAAATTGGTAATGCTTATATATAATTTTACAGAAAAATGCCATCGGTTCCTAATGGGTTAAGCATTTTTAAAAAGTTTTAGTCTTTCCTTAAAGGTTCTAATATCACCTCTTTCGACACTATATCTGATCGATTGATAATCATTGTTTAACTTCAAAATTACTAAGAGTTATTAAACTTTTAATGTACGAGTACTTGGTATAGTTAAATTGGACGGAAGTGAATTTAACAATATATTTATACATGAATTTCTTAATTTTCTATATCGTATTAGAGCAATTAATAATACTTAATAAAATATGAAAGTATATAACATAATTCTTTTATTTATTTACCTGCGGAGCCACATCATCAGGCTTTAGCCAGTATTAGATAAAAATGTTTAGTAAAATTGGCAAGTTTTCACACATTGCTAAAATGTATAAATATGCCAAGAAACTACCCGTGCTGCATCTTTGACTTTTTTACGTTTTGTTTACAATTTGTAGATACGTCAACTTAATTAACTAGATATTTTTCGGAAATAGAAATTAAAATATTTAACTATAAGGTGCTTTTTACCGGTCACAAAAGTACTTTTTAAAAAGTACATCCAAATCAGCAGTTGTTTACATTTTTTGACCGTTTGCTTTCCTAAGAGCCTTACCAGTTAAAACTTTTGTGTATCTAGATTTATCGACGATATCAAATAAAAAACGCAAAAATATTTCAAATCCAAGTAAGCACCAGGATGTTCTTATCTGTAGGGATCTTAACAATACTTTTAAATTGGTCAACGGAATCTGTATTTAACGAAATAGATTAGAAGAATATGTCAATATGATGATTCTTAAAATTCTTATATACCTGTTAGTTTTTCAAGTTATTCCTCTAATTGTCTTTTCAAATGGCCACTGGCATGAGTTTGAATTATCTATAACAGCAGTCAATTTTTTAACTGAACTGGAATTCCGCCATTCATACAGGTACATTGTAGTGCTATTTTTTTTTGCCAAAACTATAACAGTTTATGCTGTCTTCTGCTTTCATAGTGAATTCTTTGCATTTTATTGTATATTTTTATAATTGCTAATTTTTATAACTAAGTGAGTCATTCTGTTTGTAATTTTTACAATATCCTCATAAAGTATATATATTCTGAGTTCTTATGCATAACGAAGTCGATTAATTGGTCACCTCAATATTTTCTTTTTTGATTGGAGTATGACATGATTTACATAGATGGTGAGGTGTATATTAAATTCGGAATAGCCGAATATAACAATCTTACTTATTTTATATTAATACACTTATATTATTATTATTATTATCGGACATTGAAAACTGATATACTTTTATTTTTTTGCAAAAAAAAAAAAATCTGCCGCTTATTTTTAAAAACTATAACAATTTTCACACATGAATTTTAAAATTTCATATCGCGATTGAAATGAAAATAAAAGCAAGGTCAAACAAATTTTTTAATTAATAAATAGAGAAAGTGAAATATTAGAGCTCAACTGTGCATAATTTCCGAGCTAGTTTATGAATTATTTAAATTTAACTTAGCTTAAAATTAATTTTTTTTTCTGAGATAACTTTTGAAATGCCGACAGGGAATGCCTATCTTCTATTTTTGTAGTAACGAATAAATAACACAAAACTTAAAATATAAATTAAAGGAAATAATGTTAACACAAATCAATATGCCCCTTGCCTTTGCCATTTTATTGAAACTTTTTTCGGAAAGAGATCTTTCTCTTACAAAAAGTACTATTAAAAGAATAATATTAATAGATTCCCTGATATTTCCTCCCTATTCAACGAAATTTGTTGGCAAGCAGTTAAAGCCTTGAACTTGAAAATAAGCAACAAATATACATACATCATACATACTGATATCAAAGTTACCAGCTAAAATTTATTGAAAATCGTCAATTGCTATAGAAAAACTCGTCAAAATTCGTACAAAATATGCAATTTAATATTTCAATATCTTTATGAATTATTTTCAAACAAAAAGAAATTTACCGCTTGTCTAAAGATCTGTTATTGCTTTATATTTAATTGAATGAAAGAAAGAATTCTTGTAACATTTTTGGACAGGCAGTTTATATTTGGCTTGGAAAATTTCTTAGCGTTTTTTTTTAATCCGTAGATTTTTATCACGTATTTAAAAGTTTTCAAAGCCGGATAAATTTACTAACTTTTGGATAGGAATATTAAAAAAAAAAAACATTAACAGCCATTTCTATTTAAAGCGGAAAGCTTTAACGCTGAAATGCCATACCTAACAAAAATGTCAAAACGATTAAAAAACTATAAAGGCTTAAATGTAGTCTATGGACGCAGCACAAAAATTAAAAAAAGTTGTCTAAGGGGTGTAAAATGCAATTCTAAGCAAAAAATGTATTACCTTTCCAATGATTCCAAAATTGTCTCATTCCGCCAAAAAATACTCGATATATGCCATATTATGCATACAATCTTTGGAGGTCCTTTGCTCTGAAAGTAAGGGCCAGCTATAAATTTTTCATAAACTAGATTTGCCTTGATAATCTTAACAAGAATAACATTTCTAGTATTTGTATTGTGTAAATTAAAAATGTATAAAAAAGCATGTGGATTATTTAAAATTTTATTTATTTACATTATTAAATGCCTTATCAAAATCGTATTTTCCAATTGTGAAGCATTGCCGCCGCGTTATTCCGGTATGCTACATACAAAATGAACAGGCATTAAAAAAAAAAAAACGCTTTCTGCTCTTGTTTAGGTATGGCTGTTAGTAAAACTAGCAGAAGAGTAATTTTAAGAAACTAACCCACTACGCTTATTAAAAAAAATTTAAGTTCAAAGAAAAGTCCTTGCCAAATAATAATTTCTTATTCTTCATGATTCTAACGGGCCATAAGTAGTTAAGAAATTGTCTACTTGATTCTGAATTATTTCAGCCATATCAGTTGTAAAACATGTTTAAGTATTTCCGCTGGATTAAGATCATTAAAAAAGTATATGAGAATTTTGTATTGTTTTTGCATATTATCTAAAATTAAATATAAATCGCCCGGCAACCCTGCTCGTAAAGAAAATTGTACAAATTCAGAGGTGTAAAAGTGTTCATTAATTTATTAAGATTACTGAAAAGAAGATGGATATGTATGTCATATCAAAATATGGAAAAGTAGAAGTAGTTATACCAAATTTTCTTCTTACCAAACTTCAGCTGTATGCTTATATTAAGAGCAGCGTGGCAATAACAGAAACTTTAATTTGATATATTAACTATTGCATAAAGTAAATATGTTTATCACATTTGAATTCGATTTTAAAATTACTTTTAAGAAAGAAAATTTTCAAACTTAGCGATTTTGTTTTAAGGAGTTATTTATTTTTATCAAACGAAACTAACGGATGGTCTTCAACATTATCAAAATAAATGTATTTAAAAACTTCCAAACAGTATGAAGTTTGTCTATACTTTCCCGATTAATTGAAGTGGTGTAATTAATTTGTAGACAACGCAGCTATATTGTATTTAAATTAAAAAAAGGCAACAAGGTCTTAAAAGCCCTAAAGAAAAAGAAATCTGTTTGCAGTTTCCGTTATTCACAATTAGTCGGCAGGTCCTTATTACAATGGTACTCCCTACTGCACAATAGAGCTAATTTTTAGTGATAGTTTAGCAAGAGTATAAACTCCGATTTGACTAGTACGGAAATACATTTTTTTAAACAAATCTTTTATTTCATCTGCAAGTTATATTTTTGTTTGCTTAGAAATTGTCTGAGATCATGACTCCAGGAGAAAATCGGATGCGAAAGTAAGCATTTATGGCCAAATATGATGCAAGTATTCCAAAATTTTAAGCAATTGTTTTTAAACATATTTTACTGAAATTTATATACATATTAAAATTTAAAATCAATATTGTAGAAGTATTAGGGTATTATTGATAACAAAATCATTGAGAACTTGCATTGACGTATGATGTTTTTACGTTAAAGTCATGGAACCTATCAACATTGATGGAAAAAAATATTTTTCCGGTATCAAAACTATTTTTAAATCGTGCAACAATGTGTTGGTACTTTTATAACCTCTAGAGTACGAAAACAACAGTTATAAATTTCATTATTATTAAAAATTATTTAAATAATAATACATTTCATTTTTTAGTTTAGTTTAAAATAATAAATATTTTATGAGAATATCATGAAATATTTATATTTGAAGGAATCAAGCACGAATAAAGTAAATTACAAATTATTTATTTAAACAAAACTTGTTTTGTTTTATTTTTTATTAACCCTTAAATTTAACATTGTTAAACATTTTTTAATTGTGCAAATAAGATATACATATATGTATATTTATGTTTTGTAACTATATAATTCTGTTCTATTTCTATAATTCTACTTTTATATGTTCAACTTTAAATGTCATTTTATTGATTCATTAAATTTGCTTATTATCTTACGTGTATTATCAATACATTTTTAATAAAAGAAAAGTAAACAAAACATATGCACTTCTTCTGGCAAATTCATATCGCTTAAAGTTGACGATTAATATTTGAAATAAAAAACTAGAAGCTTGTAAATTGCAATCACTGGAAATCTGACTGCATCAAACCGCAGATGAACTTATGCAAATAAAAATAAAATATACCTAAAAAATTTTGCGTTTCGCTCAGAAATAAAAGATTTATTGCACCAGATTAAATTATCATTTTCAAAATTGTGACAATACTTTGCTGCCATAAACTGATTTAAGATAGTATTTTCAATCTGTCTGCACAGTGAAGTTACGCAGAGAGAATCAAATCATTCAGCAGAGTACTATAATTTTAATGCCTAATGGTATCAAAAAAAGTACGAACGTATCATATTTTTCATCACTGCTTTACACTCTCCTTCAATCAGAATATCAGAGAATAAAGCTCTTTCTCGCATAATGAAACGCACTAAAATTAATGTGCGGCTAAACGAACATTTACAGACACGTGTGTTAAAGCTATAGAGTTAACAAGTCTGAATAGTGCGTACAAATTAAAAAAAAATATAATAAAAAGCTAAAATAATTCAATAAATTAAAGTGTTATAACAAAATAAAAATAAGGAATTACACCTTTTTATTTAAACTAATAAAATAACAAATGCTTGTTTATTGAAAATAAAATTATTATTGAATAAAAATTGACAAAATCAAAATTTTTGTTTTTGTATTCTTATCAGTTTGTTGTTTAGTGCAGTTAGAGATTAGTGGTAAACAGAGCGAGCATGGTGTTTTAATACCTCAATTAATCTCGGCCCTTTACCTCGGTCTCCGCTTCTTAATCTACTTTATATGTTAAAACTTTTATTAGAAATCTGTGGTTCGCCAATTGATAACCCCCCTAACAGAACAAATATATAAAATATTAATAATTTTAATATTAGTGCAAGTGTTACTGTTTGTGTGTGGGCTTGTTGTTGATATTGATCTCATTTAGTTTGAAACATATCAACATTTTAATTTTACGTCTTGATTAACCTGGATCGGTAGTTTGTGCCTTAGACTTTTAAAAATATGGTTATTTTACGCTTTTATTCTACAGAAGCTTGGGAGGAAGCTCATCGTGTAAAAGTGTTGAAACAACTCAAAAGCGTGAGTATTGCGTTTGTACTTAAAATTTGTCTATAAGTATCTATAAGATTAACATATCGCACATGTTGAATAAAACAGAAAACAGAACTGTAATAGTTTTACGACAGAGACGCTTATTGGGTACGATTATATGTATTATGGTACAAATTTAAGCTAAAAACTACATTTGTATTCTGTTGGCACAATTTATAAAAAAAATATATTATTCTATATTTCCTAAGCTTTGTAGCAGTTTTTTAAACCCATTTTCTTAAATTTTCAAAGTATAAGATATTTTGTTTTTTATAAAACTACTTATTATAACCTTCAGCTTTAAAATTGAAAAAAGTATATCTAATTCGAGTAACTCAGACAAAAAAAAAACATATATATGGGGTCAATAGTGTTAAAAAATAAAAAAAACATTATGTGAAAAAATTGGCACTCGGCCATATTTTCCGAGTTAAACTTTTCATAGAAAAGATTGTGCACCACATTTTATAAGATATTAGTTATTCCCGGTGCGGGCAAATCAAGTGTTTCAGACAAAATCACGTCAATGGAAAGCACTATTATACCGACAAAATGCAATTTTCATGAGAAAAAAAAATATATTTTATATAGGGAAAAAACACCATCATAAAAGTGCGCATACGAGGGCTGCTATATATATTTCTGGCCTGGCAACACTGAGTGCTACCAAGTGCAATCTGACATTTCCATTGGAAAGTTTGTCATTTTTAAGCATAATCGTACTCAAAACGTTTTGACGTACGACCATTATTTGAGTTGTTTACAGTGACTTGAAAAAATTAATATAGAAAAAAATGGAATTAACTCGTGAACATTTTCGTGCCATAATTTTTCACAACTTTCCACGTGGATTATCACGAGAAGAGTGCATTGATAAACTTAAATCTTTGTATGGCGATGAAGCACCATCCTATAGAACTGTGAAAAATTGGTATAATGAATTTAATCGTGGCCGAAGCTCGCTCAAAGACGAATTCCGTGAAGGTCGTCCAAAAACGGCTGTTGTGCCAGAGAATATTGATGCCGTGTGTGAACTCATAATGCAAGATCGACATGCGACATACCGAGAGATAGAGACATCCTTGGACATTTCTTCCACCAGCATACATTCGATACTGCATGAACACCTGGCCGTAAAAAAAGTTTGTTCTCGTTGGATCCCGCACAATTTGAAAGTCGCTCAAAAACAGGCTCGTGTCGATTGGTGCAAAGAAATGTTGCAAAACTACGATTGCGGTGCTTCAAAAGACGTTTATAAGATCGTCACAGGTGACGAATCATGGATCTATGCGTGTGAGCCCGAAACAAAACAACAATCGACCGTGTGGGTCTTCAAAGACGAGCAAAATCCAACGAAAGTTGTTCATGGAAGAAGCACTTCGAAGCAAATTGTCGCCTGTTTCTTCGGCAAAACTGGTCAAGTGGCGACTGTTCCGCTTGAGCAACGTAGGACGGTCACTTCTAAGTGGTACACTACAATTTGTTTGCCTGAAGTCATCGGAGAAATTCGAAAAACTAACAAGAGAAGACGAATCATTGTTCACCATGACAATGCGAGCTCTCACACATCGGCTCAAACCAGAGCGTTTTTGACCGGCCAAAACGTCGAATTAATGGGTCATCCGCCGTACAGCCCTGACTTGGTACCTAATGACTTCTTCTTGTTTCCGCACATCAAGAAAAAAATGCGTGGTCAACGATTTTCGTCGCCAGAAGAAGCTGTTGAAGTGTTCAAAAACCATGTTTTAGAGGTGTCTCAATCGGAGTGGAAAAAGTGCTTCGACAACTGGTTTGAGCGCATGCAAAAGTGTATAAAAAATGCTGGAGAATACTTTGAAAAACAATAAAACCATTTTTGATTATAAATATTCTCATTTTCACTATTAGGCCAGAAATATATAGAGCAGCCCTCGTATAACGCAAATTCGTAGAAATTTTTCGATTTTGTTTATAAACCGTCAGTGAAATTAGCCTTTCCATGTACTCATTTGAGAATCGGTTAAGTGGTTCTCGAGTTATAAAATTACGAACATAGGACAACTTATTTATAATTGTATATATATATATATATATATATATATAATTGTATATATATATATATATATATATATACATATATAGATAAATGTAAGTTTCACTTAAAAGTTTTTGAAGAGATCTTTCAGTAAATACTAAATATCTGTAAAATTATATATAGTAATTAATATTTTTTTATTTTTTTCTTAATTCCCTGTCACCTTAATACTTGTTTTTTTATTGGAGTTACATCACTAACTATATCTATATCATTCATCGTCTAGCATTCAAAGCGTTCGGTTGTTTTTTGATTTTCTTTATTAAATAATAAAAGTTTTCATAAACGGTTGAATTCTTTGTCAGTTTGGAAAATTTCTAGAAGTAATATTTCTAAAAAAAAAAATATAATTTCTGGAAAAGATATTAAAAAATTGCGAAAAACAGAAATCAAATTTAAAAACAATAAAATAAAATATTGAATCATGGCCCCTGGGCCTGATAAACAGTCTAACAGGTTCGCCGCATTAGGCGACTTTATAGATCAACCAAACAATAATTTTCCTAAACTTCCCCAGCCTAAAGCCAATATACTCAGTGATCCGAAATATTTGATAATAACGCCTGAAAATAATGGTTTAAAAAAATTAAACCCTTTCGTCATTCATAAAGGCTTGCATGCAATTTCTGCCCTAATCGACTCTATAAGTCAATTAAGAGATGGAAATCTTTTGCTGCTAGTTCGCAATCAAATCGTTGCCGATAAGTTCCTAAAGGCTAAAACATTAGCAAACATCTGCCCAATCACAGCTAGAATGCATGAAACTTTAAATTTCGTAAAGGGTGTCATTTATGCTCCATGCCTTATTGACGTCTCCGAGGAAGAAATCGTAAACGAATTAAGCTCTCAAGAGTGGTTTCTGTGTACAAATATACTATTCCAAAGATAGACGGTAGTATAAATACGAAAGAAGATGGTAAGTTAAATATCAATAGAGATGGTAATAACAGCAACAATAACAGAGAATATAGTGGATACATGGTTGTCACTTTCAACCTTTATAATTCACCAAAAACCATTGATGTAAAGTCAAGACATACTTCCCTAGTCCCATGCGCTGCCAAAAATGTCAACTTATTGGACACACCAAAAATAGATGCAACAATCCTGAGTCGTGCGTTGTATGCAATTTACCAACACATTCCCCCATCGCTTGCTCTAGAGTACATTGTGCTAACTGCAACGATAGTCACCCAGCATCTGATAAAAACTGCCCTAAGTATATCCAGCAGAAAAAAATAATTAAAATAAAAATCATGGAAAAATGCTCATTTGGTGCGGCAAGACGAAAATACGAAATAAATGCAAACCTTAATTCACAACAAATCGAATTTATAACATACTCGCAAATAACAAAACAAAACGATGTGTTAAAAAATCAACCTAATTCAACGCAAATTCAAAAACGATCTGTTACATCAACTTATAACGAAATTACAAGCAAAAAACCGCTTTGCCGAGAACCATCAATCTGCTCGACATCTAGTGAAATAGACAAAGCTTGCTCCTCATCAACATTAATAAAATCTAATACCGCAGAAAAAATACAAGTAGGAAAACAATTATCAAATTCAACAATTCAAACATCTACCGCTTTAGAAAAGTTATCAACAAACATTCAGCGACCCATTGAAAAACCTCATACATCAAATATAAAGTCAAGCTCTAACAAAATTGAAAAAACTAAAAAATAGAAGAAAACAAAAAAAAAAAAAAACAAAAACAATTAAAAATCAAAATTTAAATAATGATGAACAAAATTTAACGAATTTAAGCTCTCCCGAAGAAATAAATGAAGATCAAGATTGGTTCTCTGGAGATCAAACTTTGAGCTCCAATATTCAAAACAACTCCCACTTGTATTACCCTCTTGGTCAATTGACTCAAGAGTTAATTACAAAGAATCAATACTTTGTACCAGCATCCACAATGGATACTGGTTCTGATTTAAATTAATTATGTATATGCTCTGAAAATAGATTAATTGTAAATTTAACTTTGCAATTACGTTACGAACTTATTTAAAATGGAAAATTTTACTATATTGCAATGGAACATAAATGGCTTCATTAACAATTTTAATAAATTGCAGATTTTAATTAAAGAGCACAATCCAGCTTTCATTTCTATCCAAGAAACACATTGTAAAGAAAACTTCAATCCATTACCACCTAAAGGATATTGTGCATATTTCCACAATTTACCACTTAACACCACCTCTAAACAAGGAATAGGTGTTCTCGTAAAAAATAATATCCCGCATAAGCTTATCCATGTCAACTCCACATTACAAGTTTTAATCATTGAAATACACCTGAGGATCAAACTAACTGTAATTTCAATATATATTCCACCTGCTCAATCCTTTTCCAAACAAGAGCTCACAAATATTTTTAATTCTGTAACAACTCCAAAGCTGGTGATTGGAGATTGCAACTCCTGGAATGCTTCCTGGGGCTCTCCAACCAACAATAAAAGAGGTTATACTTTAGAAAAAGCAATACTTTCTTCTGATTTATGTATCTTAAACGATGGTCGACCAACTCATCTTTCAATGCATGGAACTTTAACGCATGTAGATATTTCATTATGCTCACCGAGTTTACTGAATTTAACTTCGTGGGATATTTTAGATGAAATGTTCAACAGTGATCATTTTCCTATAACAATCAAATTATCATTCAATAAAAGCAAGGAAAAACCCAAATTCCTTAGCAAGTATCTGATCCAATTGGCTGATTGGAATAAATTTACTCAACTGGTTGATATTGAACTTAATAAAAGATCTTATTCCGTAAATATTAATAGAGAAGCGTCTTTGATTTCAAATGCCATAAAAGCCGCCGCCAACGGCTCAATTCCGCAGTCGTGTAAAAGTAGACTTCATGTCTCTTGGTGGAACAAAGAGCTGTCAACTTTAAGAAGTAACAAAAATGAAGAATGGAAATTCTTCAAAAGATCTCCTACCACCACAAACCTAATTGTCTACAAAAAACAAATTCCATGTTTCGAAGAGAAATGAAAAGACATAAGAAAACTTGTTTTGAAAATTATACCAACACCATAAATAGGAACTCATCAATTAAAGTTATTTGGAGCAAAACTCGCAGGCTTACCAACAATGAAGTGAACAAACAAGTATTAGCTATTCAATTAAATAATCAAATTATCACTGAACCGTCTTTAATAGCAACTTCCTTTGCTGGTAATTGGTCACAATATTCGTCCGATGGCAATTTTTCCCAACAGTACAATTACTTAAAAACAAACATTCACAACATAAAACAAAATTGTAGAACAAATACAAACGCTATTTCTATAGAATCTGATATCACTCTCACTGAGTTATTATGTTGCTTGTCCAGAGTTAAGGGTTCAACTCCGGGTTATGATAAGATTTCTTATAAAATGATTAAGGAAACTAGTTTAAAATCAAAAAAACGATTACTGAAGCTTTATAATAATATATTTAGTAGTGGTGTTATTCCCACTGTCTGGAAAACTGCTTCTATAGTATCTATCCCGAAAAATAAAAACTAACTTGATATAAAGTCATACCGCCCAATCTCGTTATTACCATGCGTAAGTAAAGTACTTGAGAAAATCATCGCTACACGTCTTTATTGGTTCTCGGAAAGAAATAACCTAACAGCTCGTAAGCAAGTCGCCTTCAAAGCTGGGAGAGGCTGCACTGACGCTCTTTTGCATATAGATTTTGTTGTATCTAAAGCTCTGTCTTCTCGCAATCACATATCAATTCTTTCAATTGATTTTGAAAAAGCATTCGATAGGATTGGGGCACACGTAATTATTAATACACTAAATAAATGGAAAGTTGGGCCAAAAATTTTTAATTATATAAAGTCTTACTTAAATAGTCGTAAATTTCGTGTAAGAATAAATGGAGTCTACTCTTCGGTTTATCCATTACACAACGGGATTCCACAGGGCTCCCCCCTGTCGGTAATGTTGTTTGCTATTGCATTTAGTGAAGTTGACGACATAATTAATAAATTCAATTATTTGGACCACTGTATTTACGCTGATGATTTGTACATATTGTGCAAAAGGAATAGCAACTCTGAAGCCAACAATATACTACAGGATGTCCTCAACAAATTATACGATTGGTCGCTGCAATCTGGGGCAAAAATTTCAATTGACAAAACAAACAAACTACATATATGCCGGAAGAAGTTATGTGACATACATTTACATTCGTTGAGCATTAATAATAACATTATTGAAAACGTCAATCAATTAAAAATACTGGGTGTTATATTCTCTAAAAATTACACATGGAAAGAACATTATTTAAGACTTAAAAAGTCATTGACACCTAGAGCAAATATTATTGCATTTCTGTCAAGCAGGAAAAGTTGTATTCATATAAATTCCCTGACATATCTTACTAGAACTTTACTGCTAAGTAAAATTGATTACGGTCTTTTTCTTACTGGAAACACAACGAAATCAACAATAAATCTTATTAAAGGAATTTATCATCGAGCAGTTCGATCAAGTATTTACGCGTTTAGAACCACACCGCTTAAACATTTATTTGCCGAATCAGGATTGCCATCCATTGAAGACCGTGTATATGAAGCTAGGACAAAGTTAATTCCGAAGATAGTTTTCCCGAATAATTCTGTAATTGATCAAGACGTTTATGAAAATTCGATTGCAAAAAGGAAATACAGAGTAGCTTCAGCAATTAGTGAAATATTCCATTTAGCAAAAGTTCTTAATTTGAGTTTGATAACAAAGTCTAAAAAGTGTAAATATCCACCGTGGTTTTTAAATAATAATTCCTGCGATATTTCGCTATCAAAATTTGCTAAGCCGAACACCTCAAATGACATCTTTAAACGACAATACTTTGAAAAGGAACATACCTATCTTGTAAAAGGCTGGACACTTTGCTTCACAGATGGGTCTAAAACTGCAAATGGAATCACTTCATTCGCTGATGTCGACTTGAATGGGCAAACCCTTAGTCTCAAAAGTCTACCTAATTATTCATCCATATTTACAGCTGAAGCGGCTGCTATTATTGAAGCTATGGAAATAGCTCTCCACAATCAGCGCAAAACTGTTGTTTGTTCTGATAGTTTATTAGTTATAAAATCAGTATGCAATCCAACTTCTAACAAATGGATTAAAGTTAATCGCATTCGTGATATATTGATTCAAAACCCTAACACTCTAAAGATTTTATGGGTCCCAGGTCATGTTAATATAAAAGGTAATGAACATGCAGATGACGCAGCCAAATTGGCTTGTAAAGCTCCCATAGTAATGTCAAACCAACCGGAAAAGCCTGATCTTCGAAATTTTATAAAAGATCACATTTTTAAAAAACAAGCCTTAGCATGGTCCAATTACTGCCATCCTCATTACAAGGAATTAAACGAAAAATTCATTCATCCGAAGTACCCAACTAATGTTACTCGACACCAAATCCACGTCTTCTCTCGTCTACGACTAGGACACACATATGCAACACACAGCCACATACTCAACAAAAGACAAATTCCATCTTGTTCTAAATGTAATTTGCCGCTCACTATCAATCATCTCTTAATGGAGTGTTCGCACTACCAGAAGCTCAGATGTACAATTTTTGGATTGGATAGCCCAAAAAAATTACTCAAACTTCCTACCCAGAACAATATAACAAAGATATATAAATTTATAAGTCAAATTAGATTAAATGTTTAATTCTTACTATTGCTAATGTTTTCATTACTAATTATTTTTTGATTTTTGCATAATAATAATTATTTAAAACCTAGAGCCGATGGCCTGTGAAGCTAGTGCTCCTTGTTATTAATATTAGGTTTACTAATTTATTATAGATCTAATAAAGCATAATAATAATAATAATAATAATAATAATAATAATAATATCTATATATATGATGAAGGGTATATAAGATTCGGTATAGCCGATTATAGCAATCTTACCTGTTTTTTTTTTTAGCTCGAGCCCAATAAAAATAAATAGTTTTATGTAATAAAAGGTCAATAAATTTACTTTTTCTTTTCGAAAAAAAAAAATTTGTTTGGTAAAATTTAAAGTTTTAAGTGAAATTTAGTGAAAATGTGGTATTATGACAAATTTTTGGTTGTGAAGTAAAGTTCTTTCTGGACACTTACGAATCTACATTTGTTTTTTCCTGAATTAAACAGACAATTCAATTGAAAAAAGCAAAAAACGAACAACAAGAATGTGGGAAAACTTAAGGATAATTGTAAAGAGAACAGGTCGTATCGAACAAAATTAATAATGTACTTTAGCTAAATTAAAAATTAATAATTAATTTATAAAAAATTATTTAAATAAAATACAATCTTAAAATCAAATTAAAATCGAAAGGAACGTAAAATAAAAATTTCAACACGTTTTTGTTAAAAATAATATAGAAAATATATGTAATGCGTCAACTATGACGTATCTTGTCTACCCGTCACAATATATGTATGTAAATCTGGTTTATTGAAGTAACTCCATCAAAATCTTGGAGTGCCAGAGAAATAAAAAAGAAGAATAAAATAAGTACTTTATATTATTTCACATTAAAATATCGTCGGCTCCTAATGGGTTAAGCGTTTTTAAAACAATTTAGTATTTCCTTGAAGATCTCCTCAAAAGCTCTTAAATGATGTCTATATTAAATGATTTGTAAAAAATTGTACTTTTCTATGAAAAGGTCAGAGGCCCGTAACTCTGAAAATATTGGCGAGCGCCAATTTTTTACTTAATGATCAGATATAGTGTCGAAAGAAGTGCTAATGGAAATCAGCATGATCGGTCCGAGTCCTTCGAGGCAGGTAAAACACCGCTCCTACATCTAATTTTTTCATGTCATTCGGAACAATATATATATATATATATATATATATATATATATAAATATATATATATATATGTATATATGCAGTACCAATTTTTTTATTTTTTGATTCTCTATCACCCCAACATTTGCTTTTTTGATTAAAGTAATAACTATCTAGATTTACGTAGATGGTAAGGGGTATATAAGATTCGACATGGCGGAATATAGCACTCTTACTTGTTTTAATTAAAGACATTAATCTATATATTCTATTTTTTAGGCTTTTCCTAACATTGAGACCTTGATAGTGGAGAAATGCTATCATGTCGAAACAACAAAACTGATTGAGCCCAAAGATAAAATTTTATTAAAATGGTTGCTAAAACATCCCCAGGGTAATGAAAGCAGTTTATTTGAGCAGACTACTTTATCAGCTGAAAAGGAGCAACAATTTTTAATTGAAATTGGTCCGCGATTTAATTTTTCAACGGCTTTTTCCACCAACTGTGTCAATATTTGCCAAAATGTTGGTCTTACTCAAGTAACACGTTTAGAATCATCTAATCGTTATCTGATTTGCTATTCTGGTGGAAAACCTAGCTTGGACAAGCTAGTTGATTTGCTAAGTGATCGTATGACGGAGTGTATATACAACAAGGAAAATTTACCTGTTAATAGTTTTAACGAACAGTTACCCAGCTCTCATGAATCTTGGTATAAAGTTCCAGTCTTGGAAGAAGGTCGCAAGGCTCTAGAAAAGGTGAATGACAAACTTGGTTTAGCTTTCGGCGAATGGGATTTGGATTACTATACAAATCTTTTTAAGAATGTACTCAAGCGTAATCCCACCACCGTGGAATTGTTTGATTGTGCCCAAAGTAATAGTGAGCACTCTAGGCATTGGTTTTTTCGGGGTAAAATGATTTTAGATGGCGCTGAACAGCCACAGTCTTTAATACGCATGATTATGGATACTCAAAAGCATACAAATCCCAATAATACCATTAAATTTAGTGATAATAGTAGTGCCATACGTGGTTTCAAACATGTTGCTATAAGGCCTCAAGTATTTGACGGTCCTGGTTTGGTTTCCTTGCAAAGTATTGAATCGGATTTGATTTATACGGCTGAAACCCATAATATGCCTACAGCTGTGGCACCTTTCAGTGGTGCCACCACTGGCACAGGAGGACGTTTACGGTAAGAAGTACTTTCTATATAACTTAATTATTTCAAATTATCTTTTTTTTTTATTTAATATTTTTAGAGATGTTCAGGGTGTGGGTCGTGGTGGTATACCTATTGCCGGTACTGCTGGTTATTGTGTGGGTTCTTTAAATATACCCGGTAAATTTAAATGACTTATTCTTTTTTCCTTTAAACTTTATATTTGGTTTTTAAATTCAGGCTTTTCTCAACCATATGAAAATGCAAGCTATGAATATCCTTCGTCTTTTGCCAAACCTTTGAAGGTACTTATTGAAGCTAGTAATGGTGCTTCGGATTATGGCAACAAATTTGGTGAACCTGTAATTACAGGTTTTGTTAATTCATATGGTTTAACCAATGCCCAAGGAAAACGTGACGAATATGTTAAGCCTATTATGTTTAGTGGCGGTATGGGTATAATGGATTCTACAATGCGTCAGAAAATTGATCCAAAACGAGGTAAATAGTGATACAAAACTTCTGAACCAAATTTTCGCATGAATGTACTCTCTGTGTCTATACATACATATTAAAGTACTAAGATTATAAAGAGTTTTTTTTTTTAAGTCTGTATAAATGTCCTACTTAATCTCCGAAATTACTCATCCAATTTCAAAAGTTCTTTCACCATATAAAAAACGTACTAGGCTATTTGAAAATAAAAAAAATATTTGACAACTTAAATTACACGAAATCTCAAGATAAAAACTTATTATTTGAGATTTTGGATGTTCGATTTAATATGCGAAAGTACCAGTACAATTTTAGAAAATGTCTCTTAGAAGTGAAAGTGACAGTTCCCATGCATTTGTAAAGCAATAACCCATTGATTCTTAAAATTCGAAACGTTGCACATTGGATTGAAAAAACGGCTCTTATTTTAAGCGTTAGAGATAGCACTTATTTTTTCCTTTCGTTCAATTAAGTGGGTCATTACTACTTAAAAAAATCATTTTTGAAAAAAAATTGTTTTTTTAACGCCAGGGATGTTCGTTTGTAAGGTCGTATGAATATTTGAATTGCTTTGGAAGCTCCATTTTTAAAGATAATTGAATGAAATTTAGGCAAATTGATTTTTTATGTTAGTAACTCAAAATACAAAAATTGAACGAAATCGGTAAATGATTTCGTATAGCCCCCATACAAATTTTTTTCGGAAATAGGCCATACTAATCTTAACTTATTAAAAAGTTTTTATTAATATAAATTTACATTTTGTGTTTAATACTATTAGTGTTCATATTGGGTGTCACTAAAATAAATGTCATCAGAATTATTTTTTCTAGAAATTTCAGGTAATAATAGAAGGTGCAATACCTTCTGTGGTAACACGCTAGTTTTCTTTTTGTAATATTTGCTCTTATTACTAATAATAGGATCAGAGCATTGGACATTTCGTGAAAAATGTTCTCTGTATGATTAAAAATCTTTATTACGAGCTTTCTGTGCTTCCTCCGATTACTGGCCAATAGGTAACAGTACATGAGTAATAATCTGCGGACCATGTATAAAAAATTTATGTAATGTGGGAGACATGTTATACCATGGGTATTTTTCAACAAAGTATTTTACAGTCGATAAAGTAAATTTTCTAAATTTTTCAACATTAATTTGATGATCGCACGATACAGCAACTAAAATTTGATGTAACTTTTTGATTAGTTCAACGTAAGAGTGCTACATTCGATTCTGTCGATTCTCACATAGATAGATGGGGTAAAATTGAGTTGTTTATTTGTCACCTTGGAGTCTACTCTACACTTTCCTTTATTGTAGAATCTCTTGAAATGTAAGTGCGAAAGGCTAGGCTCTTAATACGCCGAGCCTTACCTGAAAGGATTATTCTGAAGATGTCCGATATTTGGTTTTTAGCTAAGAGTGCTATATTCTAGGCTATGCCGAATTTATGTATATCTCCACCATTTATGGACTAGACCGATGTTGCAAAATTTCAATAACATTTCTTTCGAAACTATGTACACATATAATTATTCCGTAGGACGTGGCCTTTGTATAAGGATCAAGAATATATAAACTTTATGAGATCGGAAAATAATTTACTAGAAATTACGAACGGAATGACAAACGTACACATACACTTTTCACCTGTTGTGAAGGGCATAAAAATGAAAAACACGGAAACGAAATCATAAAAAAACGATAAATATTTATTTTTAAACACAAATTTTTATTAATTCTAGAGTTTGCCTTGTGGTCATTATTTGACCATGTTTATTATTAAACAATTTTTATTTTGTTTATTTTATGAATTTATGCGTATTTTTGCATGTTTAGTGGTAGCAACTTAAGGAGTTATTTATTTCTTAAATACTGAACTGATTAAATTGAGAAAAAGACGGTGCACTATGTGAAAGAATAAAAAAATCGGTTGACAAACAGAAGAGAAAAGGGATCTTGAAGTTTTGTGCTTGCCTATTTATATATAGATTTAACTAGAAATTAGCATTTCTTACATAATGTTTTTATAGCTACTAGAAACTGTTTTACTATTTAAATAAAACCAAAGTGAATATTTGAAAGATGATGTACCCTAAGAATTAAAACGATAAAAGCGAGAAACTGGTCATATTATAGTTTAAACTGCAACTACCAAACGACGTCTTCAAAGAATCACATTAATAAATGGAAAATTTTTTTCGTTTTAAATTAGAAAAATGTTGTAGTTTAACTCTTTAACGCATATGGGCATATGTGTCCCTGAAAGTTTTAACCGCTTCATCCAAAATTTATTTCACGAAATTAGTTTGAAAGTTCAAAATTTCAAACACAATCAAAGGCTTTGCGATTTCGTAGTAGGCAATAATTAAAAGAAAAACATTATATGGAAAAGAAATAAATTGATTCAAAGTTGTATAATATTCACTTGAATGAACTTGTGTTTGTTTAATCATCTAGCGCATTAATTTAAAAATTTTGGTTGGTGTTTTATTATATTTAATGATTTGTTTTTAATTTAATAGGACATTTTAGCAGATTTCGGTAAAAATTAAAATTGGACACAGGTGTCTCAATATGCATCAACGGAGTTTTATTATTTTATTTATAAAAAAAAAAAAACAAAAACAAACTTTAAATAAATCTTTCAGAGTGTGTTTAACGGAAGACTTAGGTAGTTTGTATTAATTTATTTAATTTAATTTAATAAAGAAGAGCATTAGTTATTATCGAAAGAAGCGCAAGTAACGGCCAATTTATCACTTGTTGATAAAAAAAATGTGCAACAAGATACTAAATTCTACTACAGTTTTTAACTGGAGAGATAATTCCTATATAATGCATGTAACAAGATGACAATTATGTATGTGAAATCAATATTTTGAATATTACTTCATCCTAATGCAAGCCATACACAATGCGACCTGTTCTACAACTTTGCTAGTAATCAAGTTGGGTGTTTTGCCTACAAATTATACAACTTCCGTGCAATCGCGCAGCACAACTTCATTTTATATAGAAGCCATTACAGTAAAGATGTTTGCCGATATTGTTGCGTATGCAAACAAAAGTTAGGAAACAAAATATTGTACAATCATCTTTAACTTTTTTGTATTCATTTAATAATTTATTGTAACTTTTATTGCAAATGTTTTTATTTTTATAATATTCATTTCTGCAGTTCCACAATTGAACGGATTTCATATGAATCCTCCTTTATTTATATATTTATTTTTCTTTGAATGTATAGAATACTTTTTCGCTGTGTTTTGCTATGTTGCTACTACGAAAATGAAAAGTAAAATGATATAATGTTGTGCGACATGTCCACTAATGTTGCGACTGCGTTGTACAACTTGCCAAAAAATCAAAACTTTTTGATCTTTCGTACAACCAACACGCAACTTCATACAACTACACCAAAAACATTGCAATCTGTTGTACAACTTGAAAGGTCGCAACGTGTATGGCTTGCATAAGAACTAACTCCGTTCATGATTTCTTGCCAAGAATTTCGACAAGTGCGGCTTATGTGTTCGTTATTTATCCTTTCATACTTTGTTGCCTAACAGAAGCTTAATGAACATTTGAGACTCGTATACTGCAATGTCACACTTTTCAGTTCCTTATGTGCGTGAAGGGGTTAAGCTAAAAAAGCTTGGGTCAGAAAAATCATTTTTAAGAAATTAAATAAAATTCACTATATTTATTGCCCAATTCTAGAGCTTAATTATTTATATAATATTTGTAATAATATGTATTATTTTCGCGTTTTTTGAAAGCATACGTATTACAATGTAATCGCGATTTGGTATCATAGATTTCTAACTTTAAAAATAAATTAATCTGAAACTAAAGAAGTGGAAATAATTAGTTTTTGGTTGTCTTCTTTTTATACTTACATATGCATTAACTCATTATAGGCAATTTACTTGCAAAAATTGGTGGTCCTGTTTATCGTATTGGTGTAGGAGGTGGTGCTGCCAGTTCCGTAGAAGTACAAGGTTCCAACGAATCTGCATTAGATTTTAATGCTGTACAACGTGGTGATGCCGAAATGGAAAATAAACTTAATCGCGTTGTAAGGGCTTGCATAGAATTAGGTGATAAAAATCCCATTTTGGCCATACATGATCAAGTAAGTGAATTAGTTTAACTGATGTTTATTTCAATTTATATGATCTTTTTTTTACCCAGGGTGCTGGAGGTAATGGCAATGTTTTAAAAGAATTAGTAGAACCTGGTTTTGCGGGGGCTATTATTTTCTCGAAAGAATTTCAATTGGGCGATCCTACTATAAATGCCCTAGAGCTGTGGGGTGCTGAATATCAAGAAAACGATGCCATACTTTGTAAACCTGAAGACCGTGCTTTATTGGAAAGAATTTGCGAAAGAGAACGTTGTCCCATCAGTTTCGTGGGAGTTGTAACGGGTGACGGTCGCGTTACTCTAGTCGAAAGTGAGGCAGACTTCGAAAAAGCCTTAAATGATAAAGCTGATCGCACAGCATTGGGTTATATACCTTTCGATTTGGAATTGAGACATGTTTTAGGAGAGATGCCTAAAAGAGAATATCATATACAACGTTTAGAAAATAAATTGCTGCCTTTAAATTTCGACGGCAATTTTGATTATAACAAGAGTTTAGAGCTTGTACTCAGCCTAGTATCGGTGGGCAGTAAACGTTATTTAACCAACAAAGTAGATCGATGTGTTACTGGTCTTATAGCTCAGCAACAATGTGTCGGTCCCTTGCATACACCCTTGGCTGATTTTGGTTTGGTAACTGTATCGCATTTTAGCACAGAAGGTATTGCCACCTCAATTGGTACCCAACCTATTAAGGGTCTACTAGACGCTGGTGCTATGGCACGCATGAGTGTGGCGGAAGCTATATCTAACTTGGTGTTTGTTAAAATCTCCGAATTGGCCGATGTCAAGTGTTCAGGCAACTGGATGTGGGCTGCCAAGTTACCAGGAGAAGGTGTGCGTATGTATGAAGCCTGTGTTGAAATGTGTCAAATCATGAAGGAACTAAGAATTGCTGTAGATGGTGGCAAGGATTCATTATCAATGGCTGCTAAGGTGGGTGAAAAAACTGTCAAATCTCCAGGCACATTAGTCATATCAACTTATGCTCCTTGTCCTAATGTTAATGTAAAAGTTACGCCTGATTTAAAAGGACCCTTGAATGGTGTTGAAACTGTTTTACTTTGGATTAATATTGAAAATAAATTCCGTTTGGGCGGTAGTGCCTTAGCTCAAGCCTTTGGCCAACAAGGCAAAGAATGTCCCAATCTTAAGAAAAGTGACGTTCTAGTGGGAGCTTTTAATGTTACCCAAAAATTGTTGTCTGAAGGCAAACTCTATGCTGGTCATGATATCAGTGAGGGCGGTTTATTGGTGTGCGTTTTAGAAATGGCTTTAGCAGGCTTAGCCGGTATCGAATTAGACTTAACTAGTACTTTAGCAAAAATTAGCCGGCAAGACATAGACAATTCTTGTATCAATATGCCTGAGTTAGCGGTACTCTATTCTGAAGAATGTGGTTGGGTTTTGGAAATTGCTAGAAGCAACATTAAGGAAGTTCAAAATAAATTTACACAAGCTGGAGTACCCAATTATTTAATCGGCTTTACCAAGTCTTATGGTTTGGACTCTACCATTCTCATTGCTTGCAATGGTGAAACTCTCGTAAAAAACTCCGTTAAATTTTTATATAAACAATGGGAACGTATTAGTTTTGAATTGGAAAAATTACAAGCCAATGCCGATTGTGCTATTGAAGAGTTTAATACTTTAGAATATCGTACTGGTCCTAAATATAACTGTACCGTTGATTTAAGTTCGGAATTTGTAATAAAACGTGCCGCGTGTTCTGTGCCAGTTGCTGTTCTAAGAGAAGAAGGTGTCAACAGTGATCGCGAGATGATGGCTTGTTTGCTTAAGGCCAATTTTGAAGTTCACGATGTTACTATGTCGGATTTGTTAAGTGGTTAGTAGGATTTTTAATACTGACTTTATGCCTGCTTCAATTATATGTATTTTTTTTTAGGAAAAACAACTTTGGATCGTTATCGCGGTGTTGTGTTCCCTGGTGGCTTTAGTTATGCTGATACTTTGGGCTCGGGTAAAGGCTGGGCCGCCAATATAATGTTTAGCGAATTGTTAGCGCCTCAATTTAAAGCTTTCAAAAAACGTCCAGATACCTTCTCGTTGGGTATTTGCAATGGCTGTCAATTGATGAGTTTAATTGGTTGGGTGGGATCTGCAACTGAAGAAACTGAAAAACAAATTATTAATCAACCAGACGTGGCTCTATTGCACAATAAATCTGAACGCTTTGAATGTCGCTGGTCTTCGTTGCGCATTACTGATAGCAAATCCATAATGTTGACTAGGCTGTCAGGCTCCGTACTAGGATGTTGGGTGGCTCATGGCGAGGGACGTTTCTCTTTCCGCAATCAAGAAATTTTAAAAAATCTTAAATCACAAAAATGTGTGGCCATGCACTATGTGGATGATGACGGTAAACCAACTGAAGTATATCCGTTAAATCCTAATGGCAGTGCTGAGGGCGTTGCTGGTATTTGTTCTTTGGATGGTCGTCATTTAGCTCTAATGCCTCATCCTGAGCGCTGTTATGCAACATATCAATGGCCTTATCTATCGCCCGGTTTCAATTGTAAATCTCAAGCCAGTCCCTGGCAAATTATGTTTAATACTGCCTATGAATGGTGTACGGATTCATTGTAACAATTATAAATTTTCAAATTCAGATAAAAACAAATTGCATTTATTGTAATATACCAATTGTAATCTATGAAGTTTAAGAGAAATATTAAATTTTAAATACTTTTAATATTAGAAAAGCTTATACCAGTGAATTTCTTTAAATACAACTAAAAATAGTTATAAAAACAAAATACAAATATTTTTGCTATAAAACATGCAAAACATTATCGTATTGTATTAAATTGTTATTTTGCTCAGTTGGATATTTGTAGCAGACATTTCAGATAATTCTGTTTAGCACCAGGTGCATTCAGGTACTTAGAATTCCAATCATGTTCGTTGATGTGCAGCACTTTATAACCCATCATTTCCAGATGTTTTATTTTTAGCAAATCCGGACCTTTCAGTGCATTTAAATCGTTTTCACAAAACGAATTGAGCTTAAGTAATAATATTGCAACTCTGTTATAAAAAAAATATTATAAAATATATTTTGCTAAATATTATATTTAAAATTTACTTTGTTATGCAATCCAACATTGTTGTTTCTACAGGATCTTGTATGGGATTTTTGTTTTTATCGAAATGTATAACGAAATCAATCTGAAATAGAAATAATATACAATTTTAAAAAATTTAATAAAAAAAAATGTTGATATTACAAATAATTATGTAAGTTTGCATTTTTTTCGATAACGAACCATTAATTTTTAATTAATGGTTGTGTTTGGTGGCTGTTTTTTACGAATAAAGCTTGACAATTATTGCGATAATCTTATCAGTGTCTTATTAAATAATACAATAATCTCTGAAAATAAAAAATGTATCGAATGCAGCATACATGGGAGTACTTAATGAGATAGACTAATTAATTGACGATTTCATTGGCATTGAATGATAAATAATGCTAATTATTTTTTTTTAGCATTATCATTATTTTTACTGATGGTAATGCTTTCTAATAAAAAGGTTTCATTGAGAATTAGTTAAAAAAACAAAATCATTCCCATTGACTGACGATTAAATGGTTTAAATTCATTACCATTAACAAAAGCATTCGTTGTCTTTGGTCACTAAATACACATCTTAAAGTATAGTAGAGCAATATTTTATATGGCTTTTAGATCAGAAAAATTTGGTGAAATATTTATGTTTTGGCTTTCCCAAACAAAATTAGACACTATTAGAATCTATTTTTTTTTGGAGTAAATTATAAGAGCTGCTAGTTGTGGTTTTGGGTGACTTCAGATCTCAGACATCAAGTTTCACACCTATCTCATTAAAAAATGCTAAATTATTAAAATTTATCTATGTACAAGAGTGTTAAGATTTATTTATTTTATGGGTAATTTTTTTTAATTTCTGTAATCAAAAATTTGTATTTCATAGAAACAATCATTGTTGATTCAATTGTAACTAGTAATGAAACGATTTAATTGAAATTTCATTACCATTTTTATAAACAGTTATACTTAAAATAAAATCATTAGCATTAAATGGTAGTTAAATTTTTTTCCATTGTCATTATTTCAAACACTGCTAATTAAATTTCAATAGTAATGAAAAAATCGCAAGTATCAAATGCAGAATAACAGTTTTTACAAGATTTTATGATTCCAAATGTTTAAAAATAGTTCTATAAATTTAACCTGGAATTAATTCATCCTGACAACAAATATGTGTAAAGTATGAAAAAGATCTCGTGATCTATGCTCGTGCATAGTTTTCAAACAAGAGAAAAATATTAAATTTTAGTAAAGTTTTTCAGAAAGGGTCAATCATTCATTATTACTATTCACCCATGTTCTGTTTGGCGACGTTTGACGACGTCGTTTTTCTTCGTTTGTTGTAAATCGGTATTCCCGTTGTCAATATTGTCATTAATCGATAACTGTCGCCATATGTTTGGTATTTTCTAAGAACGATTGATGTGTATGTTGCCGTTTAGTTTGTCATCGCCATTTTTGATGTTGTGTTGTGTGCAGAGGAAAATTTTAAAAACATGAAAATGTATACAGAAATATTTAAAATAACACAATATACAAAATAAATAAAAATAAATGGAAAAACTAAAATGACCAATTTGAAAAATTAGTGAAAGAGAAAAAATCCATCCCAATGAAAGAAAGGTTAGCAAAGCAGGATTTTGTCGGACCGATAAATGGATTTGCATTATAAAAACTTCACTTATTATTTCTTTATCCATTTAGTATTATTATTATTATTATTAATAGCAATAAAAATTGAAGTTTTAATAATATAATGCTATTTATCAGGTAGACAAAATCCTACCTTCAACTAACGGCAAGTTGTAATAGTGGCCCTAAGACTATTTATTTTAATTGTTTGTAATAGTTTTGCTTATTTGATTGTTTATAGGTATTTAATTTTTTACAAAATTTGAATTTTCCACAACACTTAACACAATAGAAAACAAATTGAATCAACTGACTCGAATATTAGATATGTGTGATTTATTTTTTATATGTATTATCGATAAACAGTCGTCATTAGTTTGTTAAGGAACACCAAATTAGTATTGATGTTGTGTTAAGTTGATGTTGTCTCAAAATTGACGACGATGTTGACGACGCCAAACAAAATAAGGGTGATTATTAATTTGAGGTGAGAATGAATTGTGAGAAAAAAAAACAAGTGCAGTTTAAAATTAACGATTTTTATTTGTTGTAAACTTTGACTTAATATATTTATTGTAGTTCGTTTATCTCAAATTGTTTAAAAATATATAAAAAACCACGCATGGAAGTAAATAATTAGATGGACTAATTAATTCGAAGTTCATTCACAGAACTGATCATTCAGTGCTAATGATTTATTATGTTCAATAATGGTTAGACCTTTTAATCAAAAGGTTTTATTGATAATTAGTTAAAAAGATCATTATTATGGACTAATGATTAAATGGTTTCAAAGCATTACCATTAATAAACTTTACTCTTTGTCTTTGAACACTAAATAAACACCTCAAAGTATAATAAAGCATTATTTTAAAATGGCATTATCACAAAATTTGTTTAACATTTTCAAGAAAAGCATAGTACTCTGTTCATCATTTCCATAAAAAAAAATTACTGTGAAATAAATAAGAAATAATGTTGCTGAAGTAGTACTCTGTTTATTTGTGAAATAGTCACGAAATGTTTCTGGCAGCATGTTTTCATACTAAAAAATGATCTTGGCAAAAAAATTTTTTCAACTACGAAATAATATAAGCAGCACTTTTTTCGTAGGGAATTTTTTAAAAACAATATTTTCAGACCGTTTGTTTTGATTTATGTTTTTGTGTTCAAAAAATGTATAAAAGCAAATTGAAAAAAGTTTACATTGTAAAAGAGAAAAAGACAAAAATTAATTTATTGACGCAAAAAAGCGTTTGCTCATTACTGCAATTAAAAAACGAAAACATACATATATGCATGTATGGGGTAAATTTCATAAGTTTGAATGAGGCGAATGAGTATTTATTCCTCTTCGGCTTTAGTAAATTTTAAATTTTTACCAGACAATGTGGAATTCTTAAAGGCTATAAAAACGATAATTATTTTCTAAAACGCTGTGTTGGCACTAGTAGTTAATTGTCAAATTTTTCAAGCGAAATAATGCATGATGCTCAACATTTTTTACACAATCGAACAAGGTAGTAGGCTAAAAATGAGACACAGTTTTTGTTTTCATGTAAGTTAGAGCCAATTTACACTATGCAATTTTCATGATACCAGCATGAAACTTTTGTTTGGCTGTGAAGCAAAAGGGGTAAACAATATGGCATGGCTTGAATTTTGAGGGGATCTTATTGTGGCTTATGTTTTGTTTAACATAAGGCATATCGCTGCAATTTAAAAAATGTATGGAAAAAAATTGTACCAAAATTGCATGGTATAAATGTGGTCTTATAAGATCTGCCAGCAGGGGTTTTAGATGTCCTTAGATTTCACACATCAAGTCACTTAAAATCGATAAACTAATAAAATTTTAAGATTTGTTTTATACTTAGTTCTTTCTGAAGCTTCTGCTGTTGTATATTTATTTATCATAAGAAGAATTATTTTTTTTGCAATTGTATTAAGTAATTTAACAGTTTCATTAAAATTTAATTATCATTAGTAAAAAGGCTGACTTCCAAAATGTATTAATACAAAGCTTGTAAACAGTTTTACTGCGGTATTTAGATCTTGTATATATACAAAGTTGCGAAACAGTATCGGTTGCAAAGCTTTTAACACTTGTCTGCATCATTTTGGAATGGTATGCATTGTAAACATTTAGTACCACGGCATTATAAATCATGTTACATTCTTCGAATACAAAGCAACTGACGTCAGCCAAAGAATTATAATTAAAATAAATGGTAGTTATTTTTTTTCATTGTCATTATTTTAAACAATGCCAATGCAATTTTAAAGCAAAAAAATAATGAAGAAAAAGAAGAAATCACTTAATTTCGATATAATTACTTTTTTGATTATAAATTCAATAAGACATAAATAATTAAAAATTCGAAATCAATTAATTGTTTGATACATAATTTAATTCGCAAATATTTCGCAATTTAGTTTTTAAAACAAGTGAATTTTATATAATGTAAAAGAATGAAAAATTAAAGTAAGTACACAAAGAAATATAAATAAAACAATATAATCCCACAATGATTTTTTTTAACAACTTTCGAAATTTCTATGATATTTAAATAAGTCAAATTTATAATATTCGAAAAATACATTTTTTTGAAATATCTTATTTTTAACTGAGTTTCGGTAATTGCTCAAGATTTTATCAAATCTTTGCCTTAAAATTGGTATTGTTCCTGAATTCGAAGTTTCGAAAACTCAAGCTTAAGGAAAAAAAAAAATTAAAATATTTTTAACTTAACTGATAAATAAATTAAATTTTAATATACATGAATTTTGAATTTTAAAACATTTCTCAAAAGAGATTGTGGGTGCTAGTTTTTTCAATTAAAGTGGATCTTTTAATCTACTCGGATACCCAGATGTTTTATTGTGATCCCATAGATTGCATATCTTGTCATCAGCGTATCTCTACTTTAAGCTTTGTTATTTTATTTTCGAGATATCATTTACTTTTTCGTGAAATCCCCCGTCCAACCACCCGAGCCTGCTGTTTTATAATACTGGGCTGAGACGAATAATGTGATCAATATGTATTTTCTAATTCTTCCTCGTCCTTGCACATCCTGATATTGTGTTACCCATGTATAGAATTTTAAACTGTATAGAATTTTAATTTTAACTAAATATATTTTTTTTAATACTGTTGGGTCTTAGGTTTTGCGTTTTTCTTCTTTTATTGTCTTTGGAATTAAAAATTAAAAAATCTTGCTATTGAATATTGAATAAAATTTTATAGCGATCTGTAATTTATTTATTGAAGGATAATCTGGCACTGTATGTTTTTCTCTGGTTGTTTCAACTGGATCATTTAGATACTTTTCCTTAAAGTTTGTTTGATTTTTTATTGTTTTAGTTTGCTTTTACTACTTTGTTTTGCCGCTGTTTTGGCAAACATTAGTCTTGGAATCTTTAAAAGATTTTAATCTTTAAAAGATTTTAATCTTTAAAAGATTTTATCAAAATCAATCATTAATTTTATCAAAATTAATTACTGTGACGATGAAAAAGTTACGTGAAATTTTTGGGAGAAACAACGTGCAAACAAAACGCACTATTTATGGTGTAGTGAATGATTGATTTGCACAAGGATATGCATTTGTTTCTAATCAAGATTCTGTTGACACAAGAGCTTCTTCCACAAGACCATTTATCCCTCCGTACATATGTCAATAGGATGTTACAGCTCGCCCATTGCAACCCCGATTTTGAAAAAATCATAAGTGGCGAGGCACATTTTCAGTTGGATGGATATGTGAATAAGCAGAAAATTCATTTCTGGGCAATGGAAAGCCCTTATGTTATCCAGTCACCTTTGTATCCATTAAATGTGACAATCTGGTGTGCAAGTTGGTCAGGAGAAATCCTTGGACCTTATTTCTTTGAAAATGAAAACGGCGTAACGGGAACTGTGAATGGGGGAGCTATATCGTGACATGATTTGGGCTTAATTAACATGTGTTATCAATAAGACAGTGACACATTGCCTACAGCCGGGATTACAATAGAAACAAACAAAGTAGTATACCTTCCCGGCGGACACCCTGTACATAGCAAGTTTAACTTTATATTTTTAATAAATTAGAAATAAAAGAAAATAATTTGAAGCCTGACATAATTGCTTAATTGGTTGAACTTATAATGTACTTTAAGTAATTAAGCATGATTTAAATTTATAATGTAAAAAAATTTATTTTTCAAAAAATTCGGTAAACTATTTGCTAAGAATATATCAAATTTTTAGTTATTTTAATAACACAGTTTATAGTAATGTTGTATTTGTTTGCTATTATAACGATGACTTGTTAAATTTAAAATAAGCCTTCGTACATGATTTTTTGAAATTAATGGAATAACCGAAGTATTTGAGAACTTATTAATAAGTGCTTTATGAAAAGTAATTAATTTGATAAGGTGAAGTTTATAAAGGCAAAACAAGTGTATTTGCTTTTGTTTGTTGCTTTTATTGCTTACCTGATAACCATAAGGCGTTGTATGATTGCATCTAATATACGATTCATTTTTTAATACGTCTTTTAGAAAACCTTTAACATTACGACTAAATCCAGATTCCATTGGAGGTTCTATAAAGTCAGAACTAAATTAAAAAAATCGAATTTCAATAAATACAATTGATCAAACTTACTTTTACTAATTTGAGCTTCAATAAAACTTTGCTGGAACCAAGGAACATTAGCTTCTGGAAAATCTAAACAAACACTACGATTCAATTGCATTACAATATTAAGTACATGTTCGGGATAAGTAGCCTTAATAAAAAGAGAAAATATTCGAAACAGTTTACATTTTTAACACATTTTTTTTTACCTTAGAATAACACATTTGAATTTCTTCTTCAACACGTTGTATAAATTTTACACAAAATACTTTATTTATAAGTTCATCCGGGATGGTTTTGTAAAAACATAAAGCTAGGCAGGCTTGAACTAAGGCCAAGCCACTCATATAATTAAAATCTCTAAAAAAAGAAATAAAAATATATTATAAAAAATTCAAAACTTTTGTTCTCCAGCTCACCTTAATAATATTTCCCCAGCATAATGCAGAGCATCAGAGGATTGTGGTGTATAACCTAAACTATATGCACACGTCAGAACCTTTTCCACTGTATCACCACCCACATGCTCACTATTGTTTTCGATGTAGGTAAACATGTTGTCTAGTATTTCAGGTACCAAATAATTAGTTGACATGAAATTATAAGCCATATCCTTAATGATGCGTGAGTTCAAATCTTGACATGATATTCCTTTGTACTTCTGCAGAGCTTTATGATAAATAACACTATTTCTTAAGCCTTTTCGATTGCTTAACGTACGCACCAACATATTTAAGTCGGTGACAGTCAGTTCTTCATTATTTAAATGGTTTTCAATGCAAGATGTTAAGACACTATCAATTGTAGACAGCTGCATGGCCACCAACTGCGGCACGCGAAAGCGATATCTTTAAGATTAATATTTTTTTTAATTAAATTAATTTTTAGGAATTATTAATATTTTATTTTAAATTAGAATGGGTGGTACAACACTTTATAACTTCTTTTAATCCTCGCACATCCTGTATAAATCCTAGTACTTGATCGAACTAAGCAAACTATGGCCATAAAGACACTAAGAACTTTCCTGCCCAAACCACAGGACCACAAGATCCTTGACTAACCAGTTCTACCTAAGATGAGCTTCCTATAATAGTGACAGGTCAGTTGTTAAAAACTCTTCCTCATGACTCAATGGACAGCATAGTCTTATGCAAGCCATACACGATACGACCTGTTGTACAACTTTGCTAGTAATCAAGTTGGGTGTTTTGCCTACAAATTATACAACTTCCGTGCAATCGCGCAGCACAACTTCATTTTATATAGAAGCCATTACAGTAAAGATGTTTTCCGATATTGTTGCGTATGTTGTAATCGACCAAGAAGAAAAAGAATGCAAACAAAAGTAAGGAAACTAAATATTGTACAATTATCTTTAACTTTTTTGTATTCATTTAATAATTTTTTGTAACTTTTATTGTAAATGTTTTTATTTTTAAATTATTCATTTCTGCAGTTCCACAATTGCACGGATTTCATATGAATCCTCCTTTATTTATATATTTATTTTTCTTTGAATGTATAGAATACTTTTGCGCTGTGTTTTGCTATGTTGCTACTACGAAAATGAAAAGTAAAATGGAATAATGTTGTGCGACATGTCCACTAATGTTGCGACTGAGTTGTACAACTTGCCAAAAAATCAAAACTTTTTGATCTTTCGTACAACCAACACGCAACTTCATACAACTACACCACAAACATTGCAATCTGTTGAACAACCTTCTCAACAGGTCGCAACGTGTATGGCTTGCATTAAATTATACTTGCCTTGATTTCTGGAATTCACTCCATATTCCTACTCTCGAAACTACAAATAAATAATTTTTCTTCTTAATAAAATATTAAAAAAAATTAAAATAAACTTAGGCCGAATTAATCTATTTGTAAAGATATTCCGTGTATTTGATCAATTACAGTAAATAGGTGAAATATTTTCAGATTCAGATAAAACGAATGCCGGAACTATTAAATAATGCATTAAAAAATTAAACATTTTAATTTTTAAGACTTTTGTCCATTTTACGCCTGGGTCCTAATAATACATAATCGTATATACCTTTTTAAAACTAGCTTAAATTTTAATCCTATATTTGAAATTTGAGCAAAAATTTGTAATTTCTTAACAAGTAGGTCGCGCTAGAGAAGGTTCAGAAGAAACATGCAAATTGGTTAAATGTTTTATGCAACAAAATCATCTTCATATTGGTGCCTTTCAGAAAAGTGGAAAACGACTTAAAAAGTTTTTTATAGAGGTAGGTGCTTGCCTCATTGACCAAAAAGCCTTGCAAAAATTTACATATCGACGAGACCCTAATTTAGGAGGTGATATCGCTGCTCCTGAAAGTTCTAAAAAGCTGTTAGCATGTTTACTTTAACTCGATTAAGCCGTAAAGAAATTGCTGTATTATTTCCAAAATATTTTGGTTCTGTCCCACTGTACAGTTTGAATAAATTGCCTGCATAAGCTATAAAATTTTATAAGCCAACATAAAGATTTACCTCATCTCAAGCGATATTTGAAGTCCACGGCTGATGAGAAAACAGTCCGTTGGCGAAAATTGTTCGCGCATCGAAATAATTTTCGAAAGCAAAACATTTGGATATTTTTTCCAACTGTAAGGGGTATGACCGTACGCTAAAACAAACGAGGCTAAACGAGCAAATGTTTGCGGGATTCTACCAGCCAAATTATGTTCTATAGCACTCATGCAGAGTTGGCTAAGTTTTTTCTCCAACTCTATATGTCTGTAGGTGCCGCCAAGATTATTATTGAAATTCATATAACGATAACAATGTCGTAAGAACCGTAGTTGTGTTATTTCCTCAGGTATTGTGTCTAACACTGTTATTACACCATTCCAATATGTATCGCAAATTTTAGTATCGGAAATTTTCAAGCTTCTGAGAGCGGAGAAAAGGTAACCGGTTATATTTTGCAAACTCCAACATTCAGATGAAGATATTAAAGCTTTAAATGCATTTATTAAACTCTCCCTACGATGGGGCTGGACAAATGGTACAAAACCAGCTAATGTCTCTGGAGTAATTTTGTTGTTCAACAATTTTTCCATTGCTTCGGCCAATGGTTCATGTAAAGTAGCCGGCTCCATGTGATATTGATACATACGACATATATTCCTCAAATCTCTTGGGTCTAATTGTTTAAGATTTTTTCGTTGCGTCAAAACTAACTCTCTTATCAGGGGAACATGTTGATGTGACCACACAGCCATGTTAAGCAGATTCGATATTTTAACAACAGTCTTTGGTGTAGCACTTGAAATTTCTCCTGACATAATTAAATTCGATACTTTTTTCTTGTATAAATTGATCATATCGTTATTAGTTATTATTTGTAAGTTGAACAGACATATAGCTATCATGCGAGCTTCGTCTTCGCTCTTACACATTTCAATGTGATGTTGTATATGCTTCACAAATTTGATACATAACATTGGTGTGAAGAAATCTTTGCCAGTATTTATTCCCACCAGTAAGCGTGAAAGTGCCGCCAGTTCAATTATATCTGTAGTACTTTTTATTTCATGAAGAGCTTTTATTAAAATGTCTCGCAACACTGGATCACTATTTTCAATCCCCATTTTTCTTAAATACAAATAACAAGTGCTCAATTCATTGATATTTAATTTAGGAACAAGATATTTGAGACTTGATAAAACGTATTTCAAAAAGTTTTGGTCGACAATTTCACATGGTTGATGATTAGAACAATAGTTTTTATGGAACATCCATTGTAATATTATGGATTGCACAATGTGCTTTTTGTGCAAATGTGATTTTTCAGCTTCCAATATATTTTGTATCTAAAATTAAAGGTTGTGTTTATTAAATAAAAATTTAAAGAGCAAATATTTTTTTTGCCTCTTACTTATTTTTATTACTTTCTTTATGTATTTTTTTGCTTATACTTTATAAACTATTTATGTGCCATATTCATAAAAAAATAAAATAGATTTGAAATGTATTTTAGGACAAATTTGTATGGATAATGTGTCATAAAACACATTTCAAAGTTATTTTATTTTTTATGAATATGGCAATAATTGCCAAAAGCTAGACCAAACGCGCACAAAAAAACTTTAACTACAATTTATACAAAATATAAATTTAAATGACTTAAATTATAATAATGAAAATAGAATTTGGATTATACCAGGGATGGGAAACCTGCGGCCCAAGTGCACAGAAACTGCGGCCAGTGAACCTATTTAAAATTTATATGCCGGGCCTTATGCAGTAAAAGGCAATATAACAAAATTTAGAAAAAAATATATTGGTTTGTCTTGTATAGATATAAAACAACAGCATAAAACAGTTTCTTAAAATCATAAAAAAATACGTTAAAAATAGTTACGAAAAACAAGAATATATTAATATTTTATTTGCTTTGCATCAAGAATTTGAAGAAAGATTAATGGATTTCATCAGTAAAGAATGCTATTTTGATGTATTTTTAATTCCATTTTTGTTAACAGATGTGACCAAAATTCCGCAAAATTTTAAGTTAAAATTAATTGAACTGCAAGGAAAAAGGAACTTAAAATGAAATTTATAGAATTATTAAAAATTGAATTTTACAAAAATTTAGATGCGCTCATATTTCTGCAATGAATTAATCAGCTCAATCATGAATATTCTTTTGGAATTTCTTTTCCACGGAAAAAAAATTTGCTAAGAAATTATGAATTCCGTAGAAACAAAATAATAAAAAAGTGTCATCATCGTAATTTGTTTATTAATATATAATTTTTTCTTATAATTCAGTCAATGGGAGAAAAGGGAAAAGTGTAAAAACTCGCACAGAATTTTTGTTTATAATTGGGCTTAATAACGCAAAAATTATTTTATTGTTTGGTAGCACATATAAATGCAAATAATTTCTTTCTTCAAAAATGACTTTTTTTAAATCCATAAATAGATCGCAAATTACAGACGAGAATTTAGAAAGTAATGGCCTGCTTAAGTTTGGTTGTTTTCAATTTTGGCCAGCATTACAAAAAGGTTGCCCATGCTTAGTTTATACCTTTCAAAAGTACATTTTTTTAAATCTGTATTTAACACGTTGAGCCCGGCGCCCGGCAGTGAACTTTCCGTGTGGCCGGCATCGGTCCCTGGGGACCGGCAATAACTATTTCCAAAATTCAATTTTCTTTTTATGAACACTCTGTACACTTCGGTAGGTTTTTTTGTAACTGATCATTTCTCGAAGGTACGTACGTGGAAAACCACGTAATTTACTATGCATCATAAGAAACTATGGAATAGAATCACACGTCCAAAATTTCGCGACAAAGAAGAAGTCATTAGCCGGCTGAATGGAAAGCACAGCAAATTCGGCGCCGGGCTCAACGTGTTAATAATGACAGGGGTACGTAACTACAGCGCCAGGATATCCCACAAGTTTTCAATTAAAAACAGTCTCTCCATATATATATATATATATATATATATATATATATATATATATATATATATATCGTCGACCAGCCACATTTTCCATGTGATACTTCAAGATCTTTGTGGCAGAATGGGTCAATTTGGGTATCATAGGAGAACTTATCAAAATTCGTATTAAGCACGGTACATATCACAAATAAATTGTTAACCCATTATTAGATAGTAAGTTCTTAAGAAATAAATATACCAAAAATCACAACATTAAGAAAGAAGACTGAGCCTTATTCCTCATCCATATTTCGTTATTGTTTTTATTATTTCAGTTTTATTAGTTCACTGTTTCACAAAAAAATCTTTACTTTAATTTCTTTAAAAAATCGAAAATCTATTAACAGACACTTTTTAATATAATAAAAACCGCCAAAATATAAGAATTTTACCAAAGGTTTAACAAAATATTTAACAAAGTTAATAATTGAAAAAAAAAAAAATAATAAGATCAATAATATTGTATAAAACTCGTTTTTTTAGTTAATAAAATACATTTTCTGCATCTATCTGACAAATAAATGACTTTTTAATAACTTCCCCAACCGCCCGCTTTTGCTTTTTTTTTTAATACGAGGGCTGCTATATATATTTCTGGCCTGGCAACACTGAGTGCTGCCAAGTGCAATCTGACATTTCCATTGGAAAGTTTGTCATTTTTAAGCATAATCGTACTCAAAACGTTTTGACGTACGACCATTATTTGTGTCGTTTACAGTGACTTGAAAAAATTAATATAGAAAAAAATGGAATTAACTCGTGAACATTTACGTGCCATCATTTTTCACAACTTTCGACGTGGATTATCACGACAAGAGTGCATTGATGAACTTAAATCTTTGTATGGCGATGAAGCACCATCCTATAGCACTGTGAAAAATTGGTATAATGGATTTAATCGTGGCCGAAGCTCGCTCAAAGACGAATTCCGTGAAGGTCGTCCAAAAACGGCTGTTGTGCCAGAGAACATTGATGCCAGGCGTGAACTCATAATGCAAGATCGACATGCGACATACCGAGAGATAGAGACATCCTTGGACATTTCTTCCACCATCATACATTCGATACTGCATGAACACCTGGCCGTAAAAAAGGTTTGTTCTCGTTGGATCCCGCACATTTTGAAAGTCGCTCAAAAAAAGGCTCGTGTCGATTGGTGCAAAAATACGATTGCGGTGCTTCAAAAGAAGTTTATAAGATCTTCACAGGTGACGAATCATGAATCTATGCGTATGAGCCCGAAACGAAACAACAATCGACCGTGTGGGTCTTCAAAGACGAGCAAAATCCAACGAAAGTTTTCGTGAAAGAAGCACTTCGAAGCAAATGGTCGCCTGTTTCTTCGGCATAACTGGTCATGTGGCGACTGTTCCGCTTGAGCAACGTAGGACGGTCACTTCTGAGTGGTACAATACAATTTGTTTGTGTGAAGTCATCGGAGAAATTCGAAAAACCAACAAGAGAAGACGAATCATTGTTCACCATGACAATGCGAGCTCTCACACATCGGCTCAAACCAGAGCGTTTTTGACCGGCCAAAACGTCGAATTAATGGGTCATCCGCCGTACAGCCCTGACTTGACTTCTTGTTTCCGCACATCAAGAAAAAAATGCGTGGTCAACGATTTTCGTCGCCAGAAGAAGCTGTTGAAGTGTTCAAAAACTATGTTTTAGAGGTGTCTCAATCGGAGTGGAAAAAGTGCTTTGACAACTGGTTTGAGCGCATGCAAAAGTGTATAAATCATGCTGGAGAATACTTTGAAAAACAATAAAACCATTTTTGATTATAAATATTCGCATTTTCACTATTAGGCCAGAAATATATAGAGCAGCCCTCGTAAAGTAAAGGTTTTTTTATTTCCTTTACAACTATAATAATATATGCATATAAAATGCCTATGGTAAATAGCAATAATTATTATTATAAATGATAAGATGAATACTTATATCCATTATTCTTGAGAGCCCACTATAGGGACAGAGTGTAAAATAGATTATAGTGTTGTTATAATTTTCGGTAATAACCGTCGTCACTGGCTGTGTACTTTGGATGTTCGGCGAGCGCTTTCGATGTGATAACATCATTTTCAAGCCGCGTTTTTGTTAAAACTGAAGAGATAGTATAAAAAATAGATAGTGTAAAGAATAAAAGGTGGTGGGTTTAGGTAATTTTTTGTCCGTTTAAATAGTATTATGCAGGTAGATTGCCTGATATCTGTCTTGTTTATTGGGGTAAATAGTTAATATTTGAGTCTTTTATTATTGGATAGGTAAGTGTGACCGTCTGTGGGTGTTTTTCGTTTGTAAGAGTGTTTTAGTAATTTTAGTGGTGTAAAAATCGTGTCAGAGGTTGTGTTTACCCGTTCGTTAATAATGTCTCTGTTAAACGTTCGTGTTTTGTAAATTTCCATGTTTTCAAGAATGTCTAGTCTTCGTCCTTTTTTACTTGGGTGTAATACTGTCATACATTCATCTATTTCCTTTGGTTCGTGTCCATGTGTGTTAAGGTGTTTTGCGAAATTGGAGTCTTCCCTTTTCCTTTTGTATGATCGTATGTGTTCTGTAAACCTTGTTTTTAATGTTCGTCCAGTTTGTCCGATGTATGTATGGTTGCAAGTACAAGTAAGTCTGTATACTCCGCTGGTGCTAAATTTATCCGTTGTTTCTATTGATGTCTTACGATTGTTACGTAGGGTGTTGCTTGTTTTTAATGTTGTGTGTAAACCTTCTTTTCGGAAAAGGTTGGTTAATCTATATATTTCTGGTCCTGTGTAAGTAAAGATGTGTCGTCGTGTTGTGTCGATTGTTTCCTTGTCTTCTTACTTCTTGTTTTTGTTGTTGTATTGTCTGAGTAGTTTGTCGATGGTTGTGTGGTTGTAACCGTTATTTTTAGCTATAGTGTAAATTGTATCGAGTTCTTTGTTGTATTTATCTGGAGCGAGTGGGACTATTTTAAGTCTGTGAATCATGTGTCTAAACGCTGCGAGTTTATGTTGAGTAGGATGGTTTGAGGAGCTGTGGATAGTTGTGTCTGTCATGGTTGGTTTTCTATAAATGTCAAAGTTTAAGGTATCAATTCCTCGTATTATTGATATGTCAAGATAATGTAAAGTTCTGTTTTGCTCTTTTTCCATTGTGTATGTGATTTTGTATATAATGTCATCTACGTATCTGTAGTAATGGGTTATTTTATGTTTTTCTAAAAACTTTTGTTTATGTTTACATACCCGCCAAGATGAAAATGAGCTTCACCTGAAAAGACGATTTTTTTGAAAAATCGGCATTTTCTGTAAGTCGATCGCAGGCCCACTACCATACATACATACACAACTATATTCGTCCAGCGGGAGGATAAAACTAATTATCTGTCAAATCAGGCGAGCGCTAACTTTTTCACCTGATTTTGTTTTCTTATTTAATAATTCTCTATCGCCTCATCCATTTTTTTGATTAGAGTTACTTTATTGTTCCAAATGACATGAAAAAAATGAGGTTGGCGCGGTGTTTTGCCTGCTGCCTCGAATGCCATGGACAGATCATGCTGATTTCCTCTTTCGACACTATATCTGATAGATTTACAAATTTATTTTGTTTGTGAAATCAAATTTGCCGAGGCTAACACGGACGGTCAGACGGACATTGCTCAATCGGCTTCGCTATGCATAAGAAATCAGAATATATATACTTTATGAGTTCGGAAATGGATATTGTAGAAACTACACACGAAATGACAAACATAGATATGTACTTTCTCCACTTTTTGTGGTGAAATGTATAATAACAAAATAATATTATTTTTATATTTTTTAATTACCGAATATTTGCATTTTCTCCATTGTTACAAAAATTTCTTTTATCAGAGTTTTTTAAGCAAGTTTTTTTGTAAACAAAAGTAAAAAACGGTTGAATAATTCTTGCTAGTAAAAATTTTACAAGCTAAAACTAGCAACAAATATTTTCTCTATCATATTTTTACTCTCTTTTTTCACTCTTCACTTACAAGTCTTTCGAGTACGTGAACACGCTTAGCAATAATTAGTAACAATTTTTAGTTACTGAACAGACCTATTATTTAACTTCAAAACACATTACCCAAAAACTTATTTCGTTACATTGTGGAATAACACAAAAATCGGAACCGTCTAATTTTGAAAAAAAGTTTACAATTATCTCAGTGATTTAAATATTAAAAGATTAAATTTATTTTACCTCAGAAATACTCTCAGCTGAATTTAATTGTTTCATTATGTCATCTTCTTCTTCGTACAGTAATTGTTTAAAATTAAAATTTTGGTTTATTGATTCCTCATCCTCCGAAACAATTAAACCAGATTCATCGTCAGGGTATGATAGCCCCAACTGGTTTCCATGTTTATCCAAATTCCCACTATTGTTACTATATAATCGTTGATTAAACCATGTTCTCATGGATGATGGACTCCATTTATACTCTTCTGTAACAGCAGGTAAGCTACTTTTAAAGCTCTGGTGGGTTGATGAATGTTTGTTTTTTAAACAAACCGATAATAACTGAAATTGCTGTTTCTGCCACAAACCCACTAATAACTTGAATTGTTGCTTTGCCAATAATGTTGTATACATTTTGATTAATATCACCGAGTATATTAATATCTAATTAATTCAGTATTTGAAATAAATTTGTTATGAGGCATTATTTTTTAAAAAATCAACATTTTTAAAATTTTTTGTTATTGTGTTTAATTACCAAAACAACAATCAGCTGTTTCAAAACATATTTCACTACAACCGTTGCTGCCAGATAGATAAAACTTAGCACAGTGGGGCCATTATTAATTTAACTTCATGCAATTTTGTTTATATATATTATTCAATTTTTGATCATCAAGCTTCTATCATGTTTTTTGTAATAATTTACATATTTAATCTAAATGGTTTTCAACCAAATAAAAGTAGCAGTATAACTATTAAGCTAAATATTCTTTTCTAATAATTCTTGGTATATATCCATAACTTTATTTGCATCATTATTAATAGCCCATTATCACAGTAATAAATAAAGAATATTCTACGAGTTTTAAATTACACTTTCCTTTAAAGTATGCTTTTTGTATGTTATAGACACGTAAAAGCATATTTTAAAGACAAAAGGCGACTTTAAATTTAAAACCAGCTCTAGTTGTTTTTAATTGACTTACCAACTTTATCAAAGCAATGCTACGATATAAACTTACATTTCAAGCTTTTCTGTTGAAAATAATATTACTTACTTTTCTTTTTAAAAATTTGTACAGAATTACACGAACTGTTTTTTACATTAGTTTTGTATTTTCAACAAAAAATCATAGCAGCATGATGAGATGTGGATTATTACTTTATTGTACTATATAACACATTTATTTATTTGAAGTTTCACCCAGTTAAAGTCAGTTCAACTTAAAATATACTTTATTTTTGACTATAGTTAAAAAGAAGTTGTAGAATTAAAGTAGTTTCTAAGAGAAACCGACATGAGTGTGTGACAATGATTATGTGCCAATGTGTTTACAAATGCGTCACAAGCAGCTTATCGATCAATCTGCTGCCTTTTTGACACAATTAAATTATTAAAAATACTATTAAAAACTGTTTTAATGTTTTGCTTGTTGAAGACTTGCATGTACTTGATACGTTGAAATAAACGTTATGGATTTTCAAACAACTTTATGAAATAAAATATGTCTTGGACTTGAAAATGTAAATGGGGCCTTAAATTAAATCATGGCGTAATAATTCATTTCATTTCATTTATTCAAGCAATATGCAATAAATAGCCCCAGAGGCCATAATACTTATATTACATAACAGCAATAAAACCTAAGTGATAAAGAATATCATAATACAATTATAGAATATAACTACCAGCTCCCCAGCTGAAAATAATCTAAACGATAGCAATCTAAGCACTAAAAAGGTCCCATTTCCAGTCAGTAGCATAAACACATTCCGATACTTGCTTCTAAGAATGCGAGTAGGAAAGCATAAGATTCAGTCGAAAAACATTATTAGAATGTGAAAACACACGTAAGGAAAAAGGCAGTAGATTCCACCAACGCGCAATTCTTACCATAAACGATTTACCAAAAAAAGAACAAGATATCCTTGGAATTTTAAGTTGTGGGTTTCTATTAAAACGTAAAAATGTAAAAGATTGATATAAATGCAAAAGAGTGCGACTCTTGATAATCTTATAAAAAAGAAGTAGATTACGAATTTTAACGAAATTACCAAATCACAGCCTAGGAAACGCTGAAAAAAGGCGAGATATGCTCACGACGGCGAACATTGTAAACAAAACGGATAACCTTATTTAAAAGCCGGTGAATTCTGTTTAAGTACATACGGTTTGTACCAGAAAAAACTTCGAAAGCATATAGAATCCGTGACATTAATAAAGACCACGCAAGTTGTGACCTAACACGAAAGGGCAAAAAAAGATTAGCCGAGTAGATTTTTCGAAAAAAACCAAAAAGTTTGCCAGAGAGCATATCAATGTGGTACGAAAATAAAGCCTAGTATCAAGGATTATTCCCAAACATTTTACATGATCTGATGATTGAATGCGTACTCCATTCAAAACTATATTAAGGTCAAGAAGAAAGCGATTACTATGTCCAAACATTAAAGCCTTTGACTTAGTAGTATTAATGCTTAAGGAATTTTTTGACATCCATTCAAGTACAAGCTCCAGGCTAAAATTAACATTGTTTTGTAGAACATCTGGAAGGTCAAGGGAAGCGTTAAACAGCAAAAAAACATCATCCGCAAATAGATAGGTATCACATATTGTAGAGTTAATAAAACAGGGCAAACTATTAATAAATATAGTAAACAAGAGGGGACCCAAAACAGAACCCTGGGGAACACCCGAAGACAGAGTCTGCAGCCCAGCTGCAAGATAGTTTGAAAACTGATTTACTTTTTGTTTTTGATGTCAAACTGCATATAAAATTATATAAGCAGCTAGCTGATAAATGTTAAAAATCGTTATTAGATCTAAAAAATAGTTTCAAATTTCTTTAGGATCTGGCATCTCTTTGCTCACCTCAAAACTTTGTAGTATTTGCTTTTTACCATTCGTAAACAAATTCTGGGTTGCTTTATAAATGTATTGAAAAATAATTAAAATTTCATTTTAGCCCGAACATTTCTGTACGAATTTATCAGTAAACTACCAAAGTAAAATTGAGATTTACGAAAATAGATATGGACAATAAAGAAAGTATAGATGCAACAAATATCTTAGTAGACAAAGTTATATCAAAAAATGCCAGCACTAACTCATTGGATACTGATTCAAAATCAAGTTCAACTGGCTCTAAACATGGTGTGGAAATGGGCACATCAAAAGACACACCCTTCACATATTTAGAGGGAGAAGAAGATCAGGACCAGAAAAATGATGTTACTTATGTATGTCCCTATCGAGGACCAGCTTACGGAGCATTAACTATAACAAATTACCGTTTATATTTTCGTTCTTTACCTCTGCGTGACCATGAGCCACCAGTAGTTGTAGATGTTCCTTTGGGAGTAATAGCGCGAGTTGAAAAGATTGGTGGATCAACGTCAAGAGGTGAAAACTCCTATGGTATTGAAATATTTTGCAAAGATATGAGAAATTTACGTTTTGCACACAAGCAGCAAAATCATTCTCGTAGAACTGTGTTTGAAAAATTGCAGTCGTATGCGTTTCCTTTGTCCTATAGTGGACGATTATTTGCTTTTGCACATGCTGCAGCAGTGGGTAGTTCATCACCAGGGGAAAACGGATGGACTGTTTATGAACCGCTGGCTGAGTTAAGACGTTTGGGAGTACCTAACGATATGTGGCGAGCTACAAAGATTAATGAAAGCTATGCCGTGTGTGATAGCTATCCGGCAGTATGGGCTGTACCAAAGCAGGCTTCAGATGACTTTTTGCGTAGAGTAGCACAGTTTCGTTCTAGATGTCGCCTGCCTGTCTTATCCTGGATGCATCCCAGATCCCAAGCTACTATTACAAGATGTTCCCAGCCGCTGGTGGGTGTGGGTGGCAAACGTAGTGCAGATGATGAACAATATTTGAATTATATAATGGAGGCTAATGCTCAATCTGACAAATTAGCCATTATGGATGCCCGCCCTAGTGCAAATGCTATTGCTAACAAGGCCAAGGGTGGTGGATATGAATCTGAAGAAGCCTATAAAAATGTGGAAATACACTTTTTAGACATTCACAACATCCATGTTATGCGTGAAAGCCTACGAAAGGTCAAAGAAGTTTGTTATCCAACTATCGATGACTCAAAATGGTTGTCATCCATTGATAACAGTTTATGGTTGAAGCACATTAAATGTATTTTAGCTGGAGCCGTTCGTATTGTTGATAAAGTTGAAACTATGAGCACTTCTGTTGTTGTTCATTGTTCCGATGGATGGGATCGGACATCTCAATTAACCGCCTTGGCTATGTTGCTATTAGATCCTTATTATCGAACTCTTAGAGGTTTTGAGGTCCTCATTGAAAAAGAGTGGCTTTCATTTGGTCATAAGTTTCAGCAACGAATTGGTCATGGTGATAATCGTCATTCGGATGCAGATCGTTCGCCGGTTTTCTTACAATTCATCGATTGTGTATGGCAGGTGTCACAGCAATATCCCAATGCTTTTGAATTTAATGAACATTTTCTTATAACAATTATCGATCACTTGTACTCATGTCGCTTTGGAACATTCCTATGCAACACAGAGGCTGATAGGATACAAGAAGGTAAAATCCAATCTAAATTTATAATAAAAATATTCGAATTATAATATTTTTTTGCAGATCTCAAACACAAAACTATTTCATTGTGGACCTATATTAACTCTTCCTTGGACCAGTATTTAAATCCCTTATATCCCTCTTTTACCCAGGGTGCTCAGAATATTTTGCGTCCAATTGCCAGTATGCGTATTGTAAAGATTTGGAAAGGTCTTTATTGCCGTTGGAATCCCAGTATGAGACCTCAAAATAAAATTTACAATCGCACTCGTGAACTTTTGGCCTTACAGGAGCAACTGGTTAAGCAAGTTAGTGAGAAGCGTATGAAAGCCAATATGCGCCAGACTATTCAGGCTTCCACACGCTTGGCCTCACCAATGCACTAAATGAATATCATTCATTTTTTATTTTAAACATTAATTCATTTTTTTATAACAAAAAATTTACATACATACATCCATACATATGCATTTTGAGAATTTAATTATCGTTTTTTATTTTATGTATTTACTTTTCTACATAATTAAGAATCTTCGATTTAATCGATTTATAATTAAACATTTTAAAGGAATAAGTAATAAAAATTATTTGAAAATGAACTTTTCTTTTAATATTTTCTAATAGAACCCAGCAAAAAGTATTGCATGTAAATTTTTTAACTTTTAATTGAAACTGTTAAAGCATCTTATTTAGTTTTACGCCCAGTTTTTAATAATAGATTTTAAATAAATTTTCATGAGTTTTTCATAAGTTGAAAAACTTTAACTTAACTAGAATAATCGAACTTAATAATGCTGGGAATTTAAATACATTGAGTTTTGAGTATTTTTTATTTGTTGAAAATATATTATGTGCTGTTTCTGTATTACAGGCGATCCACTCGTCTAGAAAATTTATATGGAAATAACTCAAAAAACTGAGTGCTTTTCATATAATACAGAAACAATACAGAATAAGCACATTAAAATACCAAATAATATGGACTGTTCGAAAGTTTAAGTTAATTTAAATTTATTTAATGTGCTGTTTCTATATTACAGGCGATCAACTCGTCTGAAAAATTTATATGGAAATAACTCAAACAACTGAGTGCTTTTCATACAAATTTTTCAGACGAGTTGATCGCCTGTAATACAGAAACAGCACATAAGACTTCAAAAAAAAAACATTACAATGTGAAAAAAATTTAAAAAAAAGATTACAAAGTAAGCTTAAATCTATAATGTTATACAGCAACAAGCTTATCAGTTTGTGTGGATGAACGGGTATCAATTTTTGTAAAATAAGTGCTTGCTCCCGTCACAATGCAGAAGAGTTTTAATAAAAAAATGGGCTTATAAACTAAACTTAAAACTAAAGAACTAAAAAAAAAAAAAAAAATAGCACCTATGGGCACATTGAATTTTCGAGATATAAAATTTTGGCAGTAGACTGTTAACCTTCATTAGGTCTTCGGGTCAAATTTGACCCATTTTGCAAGAAAATTGTATTTTTTTCCGAAAGTAGGGGGTTGAGATTTTAGATATTTTATGAATTTTATTTATTTTTGAATACTAATAACTATTTTTGGTTTTTATAAGAAAATATTGTACCAAAAAAAAATTATGCAGTTTTTAGCACTTAAGACCTTCGGGTCAAATTTGACCCAGAACAAAATCTTTATGTTTTTACACAGTTTTGTTAAAATAATTTATTTGTAAAGAAAAATGGCAAATGTTTTTTTCACCAAAATTAAAAGTCAATATATCTGTCTCCTTTATTTTCTCCATTTTTGGTGAACATTACTGGTATGAAAAATGGGTCCCATGTAAAAAGCAAAGCTTATTTTCTTATGCAAAACTGTTTTCAGTCATATAATAAACACGGAACTAATCTAACGTATCAACGTTATAAAGTGTCGAGTCTGTATTTCTTGTCGGAAAATGAATACTAGTGAAATAGAAAATTTGCCAAATGCACTATCGGACGAAGAGGAGATTTGTTCAGAATATGAAGATAACTTAGAATAGCGGAGACAACTGACAGTTTTAGTGGAAATGAAATTGATGTAGCAACAACTGCAGCAATGACAACAAAAGTAGGTGGAATAAGATATTTCAGACAACCTCTTACAAATAGTCAAGGAAGATTCCGGAGCAAGAACATTATTAGCGTGAAACCACACCTCACCCGCTTCTCTTGTTCGATAATCACAAGGGAAGAAATTTCCACTTTTCAATTGTTTTTCCCGCCACCTGTAATAAACATTATTTTGAAATATACCAATAATAAAGGTAAACGTGTTTTTGATATGGATTGGACTGAAGTTGACGACACCTTTATGGGTACACTTTTGTTAGCTGGAGTGTAAAGATCAAATAATGAAAGTACAGAATGTGCATGGGACTCTGAGAAAGGAATACCACTTTTTAGAGCAATTATGCCGTTGAGAAGATTCAAAAGTCATTCTAGAGTAATAAGATTTGACAATAAGGATTGAATTGACACCTAAGCTTTTGTCAACTAAAGGAAGAGCGTTATTTTCATCATTTTTTTGCTTCACTAAGGACATTACTCTCGTTTCATATATTCCAAAGAAAAATAAGTCTGTGTATCTTCTTAGCACTTTGGATCATAGTCCAGAAATAAGCAATCGTGAGGACATAAGCCGCAAATGATACTAGACTGTAATAAATGTAAAGGAGGAGTTGATACTCTGGATAAAGTTGTTCATGTTGCACTTGCAAAAGGAAAACCAATGGATGGCCTCAAGTTGTATTTTGCAACATTTTAGATATATCAGCTTTCAATGCTTTTATATTATTTACATCGGCTAGTAATGGTTGAAAAGAAACCTGTTTTGCCAAACGTCGTCATTTTTTGGAATATTTAGGATTGTAGTTTGCCACGCCCTGTATAAAACAGCAAAATTCCTTGCCAAGAACACAACTTTCTTTATTTAAAATAAATATATACATATATGAATTCGTAATAAATAAACAAAACGTGCAGCTTTAATATTCAAAACAAAGCAAAAAAAAAAGTACTAACTTTAAAAACAAACTTAATTAAAGAAAACAAGTTTTTTCATATCGAATTTTCTAACTGGGTCAAATTTGACCCAAAGAACGTTAACGTAAGTAAAATTTGAGGACCTTATGAAGGTTAACACAAGCAGTTTCAGCGATCAACTCGTCCATAGCCCAAAGGACAGTAGTAAATAGTGTTCAGCCAATTAAAACCTACTTGACTGTGAAGGGTATTTTGAATTAAAGCATTGTCTAGACTGTGCAAAGAATTAATGAAACGTTTCGTTAAATCAAATGCATAATCATATATATGTATATGTATATTCATTAGAAAATTTTTTGTTTGTTCGTTTAAAATGTTTGTTAATGCAAAGTCTAAGAGTTTTCCGCTTAAAGATTTCGAATTCTTTCATTACCGTTGGAGATATAGGAAACCAAGTTGAAAATGCATATAAAAGTAACGGTTTTATACTTAATTTATATATTAACAATTTCGTTTTTTCCGGCAGATAACTGCTATTAAACATTCTTCCAAATAACATTTTAACTCCCCGTGCTTTATTAGGGATTGATCTAGCATGATGATTAAATTTAAACAATTTGTAAAAATTTACTTCTAAATATTTTACATTATCAACAAAAGGAATATTTTGTCCATTCAGATTTAAACTAAGTTGCTTGCTTTCTGGAACAACAAAGTATTTGCACTTTCCTGAAGCATTCCTCAAACAAATAGCTTTACTTTTGGTTGGATTAATTTTTATACCCCAGTGCTTATAATAGTTATTGACTTCACTTAAATATGATGAAATTGATATGAGAGTATTTGTTGGAGAAATATCGTGAGCGTACAGAAGTGAATCGTCTGCATAAAGAATTCCAGTTGCAAGGTTAAATGTGTGTGGAAAATCATAGAAAAAAATATTATATAAATGTGTTGCTAAAATAGAAGAAAATAGAAGGAACACCACAAAAAACGTTGTCAAAGGCTGAAAATTCATTTTGTAATTGAACACAAAATTTTGTATCTGTCAAAAAATTACGAATGAGTTCAATAAGGTGAGTACTAAAACCAATATTTATCATTTTAAAAATTAAACCATCATGATAGGTGCTGTCGAAAGCTTTTTCTATATCAAGAGAAACCGCTATTGAACAACGTTTTTTCCCTCAAATTATTCACAACATCGTTCTGAAATTTAAGCAAAGCATGATTTGTTGAATGAAATTTTTTAAATCCGAATTGATAATCTGGAAGACATGAAGTTTCTAAATTGTTGTCCAACTTAATTCTAATGACTTTTTCAAAAAGTTTTCCCAGGTTAGATAAAACTGATATTAGTGTTACTTATTGGTCTAAATAAAAAAGTTCTTTTTTTTTGAACAGGACAAATTTTTGCCTTTTTCCAAGAAGTTGGAAAGTAGCAATTGTTAATACAGTTATTATAAATAATAACTAAATAGTCAAAAGCAATTGCGGGAAGTTTTTTAATAATGAAATTAGAAACGCAATCCAAACCGAAAGATTTCTTGTTATTTAACGACTTGACAACTGACAGTAATTCATCAGCATAAGTCAGAGAACTATCCCTATAAATATTAGATGACGGAACCATGTTATCAAAATTAAACATCGAATCCGGAAAGGACGATAAAAGTCGAATTGAGTTTTCAATAGCTGAAACATCCCGATGTGGACCTGAACCTGGAAATATTGAAGAAAAATGATTTGGCAGATTTTATAATTTTTGGATGTTATCAGTAATTTTAATTCCGTTTACCATTAATTTTGAAAAAGCAAAATTTCTTCTTAAAATATTTTTATTTTTGTTTATAAGCAGTTGGCCCTGGCTTGATATTTGCGAGACGATTTTTGAAAATTTCAGCCTGTTCAATTTGAACTTGTTCCTTAATAATAATTGTTATCAACTGAATTTGTTTTGAAAGAAGAATATAACTTGGAGTCGATCTATTTAGAGTCCTTTTGAAAATGTTCCTTAAATCTTTCTGCCTAGCATACTTTAATTTATATAAGTTTTTAATTTTATCCGAAACTATAACATGTTTATTTCTAACGTTGATTTTTTCACAGTGATTCTCAGTAATTTGATTTACTGTGAAAGAGAAATTTTCGATCAAATTATCAATTTCTAAATTGGACAAGCTCACAATCGAAGAAGGGAAAAAAGTAACGGCAAATGGTCAGAAAAAGAACGAAGAGATCTTATTGAAAAATTTAGAACAAAGGGTTAACTAAATTTGTACTTAACAACAACAACAATAATAATAATAATTTTATGACTTAAACTTAGATGCGTTTCTTGTATAAAAGCGACATCCATGTTATTACATTTCAATGTATTGACTATATCAATTTTCCTGCTAGAACTAACAAGAGAACGAACGTTAAAAGTAAGAATATCCATTGTTCTACTTACCATAGATCGATCCAATTTCTTTAAAAAAATTTAAGCAATCAATTTTTGCTTGTGCTTTAGCAGAGTTTTTATAATTTTAATACATAAATAATTTTGAGCCTTTTTGTTTGCAGATCATATTATGATTTTGTTAAGTGGCACTGGAACTAATGTTAATGGTTTAAATATTGAAATAAACTGTACTCTTGACAGCTACATATATTAATTACTAGACTTATTGACTTTAAATTCTGAATTCTGCCAAAGGCCATTCACGTTAAAGTCTGCGGTGAAACACCTGACGAGGTTTCCGACTAGCTTGCTTTTACCTCAGGAGGTTCCAACCCTCTCGTCAGGTTCGCAACGGCAAAACAAAACAAAAAGGTAACACAAAAAAAAAGATAACTTAAAATCACAACATACTACACACGAATCATACTACACGAATACTACACACCAGTCAGATGTTGGTCTCTTAATTACCCTCCCATTCTTGTCGTAATAAGAATTCACATAATTTGGAAATTACGACCCAAATTCCACTCGACCGCACTCTTTCACTTACCAATCTATCATTAGCGAAACTTAATTAATTTAAGCCATCACTTTTCATTAAATCTTAACTATATAACATATTTTTCTTGCACTGAGTTTTCGCTGAGGCAGAGGAAATTGGATGAAGAAATTAAAAAAAAATTCTAAGTTCTTTTGGTCCGCCTTACTTTTAAAGGTATGGCGAAATTAAAAATTCAAACTGAAAAAAGATGGTTGCTAATAAAGCGGAGCGTAAAGCCACTGGCGGCGGAATGTTTGAAAAATTTTCACTCAGTCCGCTGGAATAAGCTGTGGAAAACCTTCTTAACATCCAGACGAATTTGAATCCTGGAGGAGCAGTTCAAGTAGTTTAAATGGTTGGCATAGAAAACGATTCTAATGAAATGGCATTCGGTCGAATTTGTCGTTGAAGAACCAGTGTTAAGGGAAACTCTTTGGACGTCTAATGCTGTTGCTACCAATGATACCATTTCTGCTCAGCCTGTTCCGTCGAAAGTAGTTAAATAGAAAGCAAAAAAACCATGCAATAATTAAACTGATTTACTGCAGAAGCACAGCCAGGAACAGGCAAACCATATGTACATACTTGCGATTCGGCAAATTAAAAATATTGCAATTCTGCCTAAAATGTTTTCTTTTAGTTTTAGGATAGTGAGCGTAATTATTTATTTCTTTTATAGGTTTTTAGGACTCAAAGTACAATGCCCTCAATACCGGTTGAGCGAATATTTACTTTTTTCTATCCTCTGAAGGAGCTCCCTAAGGACTTACGCTTGTGCGTGAACTATACAGACGCTGACTGACTCACTACACTACGCACCAAAATTGAGCACTAAAAAGCAGATATCTCTTATCTTTCACTATTTATTTAAAAAAGATTTTGGACGAGATATATATGTACACTTTCCTAAAACAAATATTTTTGTCACAATTAAATATAAAATTTTTGTTATTAAATTAATTGGATTTGTTCTGCCAGTAACAACAGTATTACATTTTTTTTAACACTAATATTTTTGTATATATATACACTTTAAAATAATAAGACTTTCTTTTTTTCTTTTTTAGTCTTTCCTTAAACACTAAAGCAATATTATTAATTTTAACTGTTTTTATTAGACTTTAACTTTTGCCTCCTTTTCTTCTGTTTAGATCAACAATCCGTGGATTTCAAATTTTGGAGGTTAATTTGGTTTGCTTGTTTGAGAACGACGTTAACCTTCTTTCTTTATAGGAAAATTAACTGACCACACACACGGCAACTTTTATTTGATTGTTTTTGCAAAATTAAACAAAGTATTACTCACAACCCAACAGGACTATTTAGGACGGTTTTTTCATGCCGGCAGCCTGTGCAACCTAAGTATTAATGAGCAAATATTTACTTACCTTTTCGTATTTAATACCGTTGCACAGAGGGTTATTTTGCCGGACATTAGCCCAAAAATTAATTAAAAGAAATATAAAAATTTAAGTACGACTACATAGACTACAAAATTCTGCATCGTATGGTGAATTTTCAAGCCTTTTGCTTGAGATTTTTGGGTCACTGTTAAAGTCAGGAAAGTTGGATAAATCGCATACGTTTTTATTAATTTTACATAATTTTCAGAGGTTAGCAAAATATTTCTTTGTGGCTAAACGAATAAAAGTGAAAAGGTTTTTGAGAGTGATCTCCATCGCGATCCTAAAAATGTTATATATCACATTAAAATTTACGATCTCTACTTTTATACTGTAGAAAAAAAAATTTGCTCATTTTCGCGCCATTCTCTTTTGCGATTTTTTTTTAATTTCACTTTTTTCTGTTTTTGTTAACTTTATACGATTTGCACAACACAAATCAACACAATTAAAGTAAATAAATGTTATATATCACTTTAAAATTTACGATCTCTACTTTTATGCTGTAGAAAAAAAAACGTTGCGCGTTTTTGCGCCTAAACCACTATTTACTAGTATAAGACCCACTCCAACAAAAATTTATTGCCTTCCTTTCATGCTTCAACCTGTACTTAACACTGAAGAGGATTTAGATTAGAAAGTGGTCTTTGAAGAATTAGACGAATAAGGACCATGGCACTCATTATCATAGTGCAAAGAAGTTCTTTTAAATAAATTAATTGTAACAGTTTTATATAAAATTTACCGTTACAATCACAAATAAGTAATATTAAGAATAAATTAATTATTTTCAGATAAATAAAATACCATAAAGTAACAAATTACAGAATATAGTTTTAATAATATTCTTGGGAAGCGAGGATATTGGTAAGGCTTTGGAAAGATTAATAATAAATATTTTTAGGAAATTGGAAAAAAACGTGAAAATTTTTTTTTTCACAGGTACGTTTTTGGGGCTAGGCGTTTGTAATCTATTTAATTTAATAATTACATTCTTTTTCAAATATTATTTTAGGAGCGGGGCAAAAATGGCATTTTACAATCTCTTGAGTCCAACTTTAAGTTCTTAAACATTAAAAAAAATTGCATTTTTCAGAGGTAGGATTAGTTCTTCTAAGAGGAACTTTTTCTCCTTGATCCGATTTTTTGGTTTTCTAGCTTTTACAGCCTATGTCCATAGCAGATTTTTCTGCCAAGATTTATTAGGCTAGGTGCACTCAGTAAATTTTTAGAGCCAACATACGTTAAAAAAAAGTAATGTACGGCTATATTGGCAAAATACCTCTATGTGCGTTGTTTTTATCACAGATGTGGTTTTTATACCCTACACCACAGGTGGAAAAAGGCTATATCTAAGTTTGTGTGTAATTTTTACAATATCCGTTTTCGACCCCATAGAGTATACAGTACAAGCTCGATTTTCCCAACATATTAAAAACCAGACCTCTCGCGAAAATTGAATTTTTGCGATACCGAACCCAACATTTTATTGTAAAATTTTGTGTAATTTTTTAAATTAGATTTATTTTTATTGATACGAGGGCTGCTCTATATATTACTGGCCTAATAGTGAAAATGCGAATATTTATAATCAAAAATGGTTTTATTGTTTTTCAAAGTATTCTCCAGCATGATTTAAACACTTTTGCATGCGCTCAAACCAGTTGTCAATGCACTTTTTCCACTCCGATTGAGACACCTCTAAAACATGGTTTTTGAACACTTCAACAGCTTCTTCTGGCGACGAAAATCGTTGACCACGCATTTTTTTCATTAGGTGCCAAGTCAGGGCTGTACGGCGGATGACCCATTAATTCGACGTTTTGGCCGGTAAAAACGCTCTGGTTTGAGCCGATGTGTGAGAGCTCGCATTGTCATGGTGAACAATGATTCGTCTTCTCTTGTTGGTTTTTCGAATTTCTCCGATGACTTCAGGCAAACAAATTGTAGTGTACCACTCAGAAGTGACCGTCCTACGTTGCTCAAGCGGAACAGTCGCCACATGACCAGTTTTGCCGAAGAAACAGGCGACCATTTGCTTCGAAGTGCTTCTCCCACGAACAACTTTCGTTGGATTTTGCTCGTCTTTAAGGACCCACACGGTCGACTGTTGTTTCGTCTTAAGCTCATACGCATAGATCCATGATTCGTCAGTTGTGACGATCTTATAAACGTCTTTTGAAGCACCGCAATCGTATTTTTGCAACATTTCTTTGCACCAATCGACACGAGCCTTTTTTTGAGCGACTTTCAAATTGTGCGGGATCCAACGAAAACAAACCTGTTTTACGGCCAGGTGTTCATGCAGTATCGAATGTATGCTGGCGGAAGAAACGTCCAAGGATGTCTCTATCTCTCGGTATGTCGCATGTCGATCTTGCATTATGAGTTCACGCACGGTATCAATGTTCTCTGGCACAACAGCCGTTTTTGGACGACCTTCACGGAATTCGTATTGGTATAAATTCATTATACCAATTTTTCACAGTGCTATAGGATGGTGCTTCATCGCCATACAAAGATTTAAGTTCATCAATACACTTTTGTCGTGATAATCCACGTCGAAAGTTGTGAAAAATGATGGCACGAAAATGTTCACGAGTTAATTCCATTTTTTTCTATATTAATTTCTTCAAGTCACTGTAAACAACACAAATAATGGTCGTACGTTAAAACGTTTTGAGTACGATTATGCTTAAAAATGACAAACTTTCCAATGGAAATGTCAGATTGCACTTGGCAGCACTCAGTGTTGCCAGGCCAGAAATATATATAGCAGCCCTCGTATATGTATTTACATTTTACAAGTTTTTAAAGAAATTTGAGATTTTTGGTTGAATTTATGGAATCTCCTATTTTATTTTATTAATTTCTTTTTTTTGAGAAATTGTTGGTTTTAAAATACGTTCAACTTTCCCCGTAGCACGAGATATGTTAACACAACAAATGACCCGAAGAAACTGACAAAATAGAAAACAAATATCATCTTAAAAGATTAATACCCTCTTTAAACATGTTTTCTTAATTGAGTTAATTTAATTTTAATTACTAAGTTTAATTTGCTGTTCACATTTGCTCAATTAAGTTTATTCAATTAGAACAAGACATATTTATTTTACTAAGTAGTGTCGCCCGTCCAGCTGATTTCTCCTTTTATTACAAAAACAACGTGGATTTTTATTGTTGCTTTGAAGTAGGAAGTGTCAAAAACCGTTTTCGAATGACCCGACATTTGATTTTTATTTGTTTGCTTATATTTTATACTTGCGGCTTGTCAATTTTATGAATTTTTTCTTATCACTGAACATAGTTGTCAGTCAACATACTTAGTGGCAAGGGTTGCTTTTCGCATCTTAATCAATTAGTGATACAATTAAGTGCTAATTTCTCAATTTATTTATTGACTTCTTATATGGTAAATTAAGCTCAACTAAGGCCTTAATTGCGTCAATTCCGTAATTGCGCAATTAAAACGTATGTCTGAACAGGGTATTACATTACAAAAGACGAGGATTTACCTTTTTTTGGATGTAGACATTGTAATCAAATTTAAGAAAACAAATAATAGTCGCGATAATAGAACCTCGTTTTTTGTTAAATGTCGCGATTAAGGAACCTGAAATGTTAAAAAATTAAGCTGTCGCGATAACCGGACCATCGCGATAATAGTTAGTTGTGAATACCGAGCTTGCACTGTATATATTAGTCAGTTCTTATGCATAGCGAAGTCGATTGAGCGATGACTGTCCGTGTTCTGGCACTAAATGAGTTAGAGAAAAAAAAAGAAATTATTAGATGGGGCAATGGAGAATTAAAAAATAAGAATAAACATCAACTGAAAAAATTGGCGCTCACCCATTTTATTAAAAAATGCTTAACCCATTAAGAGCAAATGACATTTTTATGTAAAATTATATATAGTACTTAATTTTTTTTCTTATTTCTTAATTCTCTGTCACGCCGAAGAAAGTTAAAAATTAAAGGGTGCTTCAAAATTTATATATTTAATTCGATGTATATGGCCATACTTTTGAACAGTTGTAGACAGACGGTTGAAATTTACAAAGAACCTTTATTGGTAACTCCGCTATAATAACAAGTATAGTTGGATTTGCAAATGAAAGGGTGTACAAATAGTTGATACGATATGATGTATGTGGCCAAACATTTGAACTGTTTTAGACAGACAGCTGAAACATACAAGGAACCTGTATTGCTAAGTTAGCTATACAACAAGTATAAAATTTGAATTTAGGAATAAAAGGGTGTTCCCAAAATTAATAATATTTGACCTTAATGGCCGTGTATTTTGAACCGGTAAATACAAACACTTGAAAATTAGACAGAGTGTCCGCTACTTTATTTGGTATGATAGTACAGATAAATATTTTAAATTATAAATTAAAGGGTGTTACAGCAGTTGTTGTTATTTGATGTATATGGCCAAACTGTTGACCCGTTATAGACTGACGGTTGAAATTTTTAAAGAACCTGATTGCTAAGTCCACTACAAGAGCAAGTATAAAAAATTTCAATTTGGAAATAAAAGGGTGCCCCTATAGTTTATGTAATAAGATGCATATTGCCAAACAGAAGAACAGTTACAGACAGATGGTTGACATTAACAAGGAGCTGTAGTGTTAAGACTGCTATAACAAGTATAAATTTTGGATATGTAATTTAAAAGGTTTCCCAGTAATGAATGTAATTTAATATATGTGGGCATTCTTTTGAACCGTCCGTTTTTTTTTTGAATTGAAGTCTTTTTGTTTTGCAAGAAATATTGAACAGAAAAACTTTATGCCAGTAATCTGAAGTATAGTACATGTGGTTATACATATATGGTGAAGGGTATATAAGATTCGGGATAGCTGAATATAACACTCTTACTTGTTTTTCTTATCAGCTTCTCAAAGCTATCTAGTTATTGCACATTACTATTATGTTTTTACTTGTACATAAATATATAAAATAATTCTTGCAAAAAAAAAACCGACTTCAATACAGACTTCATCTGTCTGGCTATAACGGTTCAAGAGTATGGCCAAATAAATTAGATTACATTAACTATTGGGACAGCCTTATACTTCACCTCCAAACTTTATCCTTGTCCAACTGTTCAATAATTTGGCAATATACATCAAATTACAGCAACAAAGGGTCACCCTTTAATTTCCAAATTGTATTAACTATTGTAAAACCCTTTAATTTATAATTAAAAATTTTTATATTTCTTCTTATATCAAACAAAGTAGTGGATATTCTGTCTAAAATTCAGGTGTTTGTATCTAGTGGTTAAAAAATTTGGCCATATGGAACATATTACAGTAATTTTGGGAATACCCTTTAGTTTCTAAATTCAAATTATAAGCTTCTTGTTATGGTGGACTTAGCAAAACAGGTGCTTTGTAAATTTCAGCTGTCTGTCTATAACCGTTCAAAAGTTCGGACATATACACCAAATTACATCAACTATTGGGACACCTGTTTATTTCAAAATCAAATTTAATACTTGTTGTTATAGCGGAGTTAGTAATACAGGTTCTTTGTTAATTTCAATCGTCTGTCTAAAACTGTTTAGAAGTATGGCCATGTACATCAAATTAAATGAACTATTGGGGCACTATTTTATTTATAATTTCAAATATAAATACTTGTTACTATAACAGCCATAGCAATCGACATTTTGTCCAATTTGCAAGCGTTTGTCTATAACGTCCAAAAGATAGGCCCATATAAGTAAATCTACATCAATTATGGGACACCCTTTAATTTCTAAACTCAAATTATAAACTCGTTGATGTAGCGGGCTTAAAAATGCATGTCCCTTTTAAGTTTCAGCGTTCTGTCTATAACGATTCAAAAGTTCGGCAACATACTCCAAATTACATCAACTATTGGAACACCTGTTTATTTTATACTTGTTGTTATAGCGGAATTAGTAATACAGGTTCTTTGTACAACTGTTTAAAAGTATGGCCATATACATCAAATTAAATGAACTATTGGCGCACCCTTTATTCATAACTTTAATTAATAATACTTGTTACTATAACGGCCATAGCAATCGACATTCTATCAAATTTGCTAGCATTTGTCTTTAACGGTTCAAAAGATAGGCCCATATAAGTAAATTTACATCAATTATTGGACATCCTTTAATTTTTAGATTTATTTTTGCATAACATTTTGTTGTTGGGAGCTGTAGTAATACGCCGTCATTTGAAATTTTACAGAAGTGCCTTTACAGTTCATAATACACTTAAAAAATATTTATGTTGTATGGGGACACCCTTTAATTTTTAAGATTATGAACTGTTTTTAAAACGGGACCAATCTGTAAGCATACACTATCATATTACCAAAAATTTTCAAAATCGGATTAGAAATGACTGAGTCTCCTTCTTTTTTCGAAGTCGGTTAAAAATGTATTAAAATGACTGTAAGTAAAAGTAAAATATTATGGCGATTAAATGAAAGGAAATAAATACTTTGCAGTTTTTTAACTGCTATTGACACTGATTAAAGTGAAGAAAAATATTTTTTTTTATAAAAAAGGAATATCGGATATTACATTTTTGGAAATCTTTTGTTACGCTCGGCTAAAGTCTGATAATACTGACATTTTTTCTACTCAAAGCTGTTTGAGAGGATGTTAATAAATAAGCTGAACCCCATTCTAAGCGACAAAGGATGTATTCCGAACCATCAATTTGGCTTCAGAAAAAAACATAGTACAATTGAACAAACTCACAGGTTAGTTAACGTAATTAAGAAGACCTTTGAAGAAAAAAAAAATACTGCTCTGCGCTTTTTATCGACGTTTCTCAAGCGTTCGATAAGGTATGGCACGATGGCCTAAAATATAAGTTAAAACTGAATTTGCCCGCAAACTTATATAAGCTGTTAGACAGTTATTTAACTGATCGGAAATTCATTGTTAAAGAAGGCAATTTTTTAAGCTCACCTGAGCCAATTGAAGCCGGAGTTCCCCAGGGTAGTATATTGGGGCCCATTTTATACTTGTTGTATACTTCAGATATGCCAACTAGTTTCCGAATCCACACATCGACATTTGCTGACGACACAGCTTTTTTAAGCATTCACGAAAGTCCCGAAGTAGCATCACGATATTTACAAGACCATATATTAATTCTAGAAAAGTGGTTAAAGAAATGGAGAATTAAGGTGAATGAACAAAAATGTAGTCACATAACTTTCACACTGCGTAGGGAATCGTGCCCCCCTATTCGCATAAATAACCAAACAATACCGCAGCTTTCAGACGTAAAATATCTCGGCATACATCTTGACCGGCGCCTTACTTGGAAACGCCACATAGAATCAAAGTTAACACAAATGAAGTTAAAAGCAGTCCAACTCAACTGGCTTATCGGCAGAAATTCCACTCTCGCTTTAGATTGCAAACTTTTATTGTACAAGACAATTTTAAAACCAATTTGGTGTTATGGCATTCAATTATGGGGGACTGCCTCTGCAAGCAATATAGAAAAAATCCAAAGGCGCCAAAATAAGATTCTACGGATGATTACAGTTGCTCCCTGGTACATAAGAAATTCGAACATCCACAAAGATCTAAACGTGCCATCAGTAAAAGCAGAAATAGCGAAATTTGCAGTAACGTATTTGCAGAAACTTGAAACACATCCAAATCCGCTAGCTCGCAACATGCTAAATGAACGTGGTTACATTCGCTTAAGAAGGAGGGATATTTATTCTCTCACCCGAACATCAGAGGGATAACCCACAATGATAGAAGCAACCGTGAAACATACATCTTTTTTGTCTAGCATTGGCTGGACATAATAAGTATATTTATTTTTTATTTTAGGCTTAAGATATGAGTAATTATTGTTAGTTCAAAAATATATTTGAAGATTCAATAAATAATTAATTAATAAAAAAAAAAAAAAAAAAAAAAATTTTTTTTCTACTCGAATATTTTGTTTCATCTTATGGTGCCTTCTAGCCTTTTGGTAGATTTAGTTCTTTACCTGTCTTTCTGATTCACGTAAATATGTAACATATTCCGTTCATGCCATGAAACTACCGCAGAATATGCAAAAAAAATTTAAATAAATTAAAAATAAAATAAAAATTAAATAAAGATATTTTTTTATACCCATAAAAAGGTGTTAGAAAAATATCAATAATTATAAAATTACATGATAATATTTTTCTTAAACTTTATAACAAAGCAATTATCAATTGTTTTAACTGCAAAGTTAAGATAAAACAGCATTGATATATGTCTTAAAAAATAAGTTAAATATTACATTTTCATAGTTATTAAAAGTATAGAAAATAAAAAAAAGTGTGTTGCTGTAACTTTTCCAAGCTCCAAATTACATGCAATAAAGATTAATTTGAATTGTACATTTTGATTGTTATTAAAAATTTTAGATATTAAGTTGATTCAATTAGATTTTTGACGATTTTAGTGCATGTGTGCACACAAATCTTTCTATGGATTTTTATGGAATAAGATAATTAGGAATTCATATTATGTCAAAATGAAAATTTATTATTCGGAATCTTTTAAAATTTAATCAATTTACTTTATTCGTGCTTGATTCCTTCAAATATAAATATTTCACGATATTCTCATGAAATATTTATTATTTTAAACTAAACTACAAAATGAAATGTATTACTGCGGGGAAAGCATATCCATATGGCCATTTCACTATTGCTCAAATAGCTCATCAGTGGATTTTACCCAAATTTTGTACAGAAAACTAGAAAGTCTTATATCAAAAGCCAAATTGATTAAATGAGAACTCCATTGAATCAATAAGACAAAAGACAATAACAACTCAAAAATGTTCTATACAAAAACACATAAGGGCTCCCATATAAATGGTTTCCAATGGGATCCCTTATGTAGAAAAATGAAAGACTATTGGACAAGAACGGATTGGGACTTCGGACAGGCTTAAGTACCTAGGTGTCACCTTTCACGAGAATTTCGAATTCTATCGACATATTGATGATATTCTTGTAAGAGCCAAGAGAATGTACTCTTCTTACCAGGGCGTATTGAAGCGTACTGGAGGTCTTGACAGGAAAGTGAGTCTTTTGGTATATTGCCAAGTCATTCGCCCTGTCATCTCCTACGCCTTTCCTGCTTGGTTTGGAATTTCTTCTAACCAAATGGAGAGGCTTAGGAGATGGGAGAGAAGGGTTTTGGTCGCTTGCCTCGGCTTGAGGCCATATTTAGGACCAAATGGTGAATTTCGCAGGCCATCATGTAGGTCAATCTACAGCGAGATTGATTTTGAGCGCGTAGATACCTACATGGTGAAAATGGCTGTGAAATTTCTAGAAGGCGCAGGAACCTCAGAGAATTCCCTGGTAAGGGAGTGCTTCTCCAGAGTAGGTGGTTTGGAGACCGTTCAAATGTCAAGGTATCTTTCTCCTGTAGATCTATTGACTCTTAGGGGAGCTGGCCTTCTCTACGAGGATGCAGACCTCATGTTCTACCATAGGAGGCTGCGCTCATTTGATATAGGGGGCACTGTTTAAAATACTGCTCAATAGTTTATTTTGTATTTATTTTTTTTTAATTTTTATATACATATATACGTATTTATATTTGAAGAAATCAAGCACGAATAAAGTAAATGAAGAAAAAGGAATTTGATTACATAAAAATCGTAACAATTTTTTTAGCTTTACATATCTTTAATACTTCTGATACCTTAAAAATCAAATATAATATAAATCTTTAAATGTGGTAGCACTGACTGCTGTTGCACAAAAAAAGAAACACTCACACATCGGCAAAAAAGTTTGCCACAAGCGGTAAATGTTTGGAATTTATTTTAAACTTTAGGAGTACTATTTTTTTGTTGCCAAGTTTTTTATGTTTAAAAAGGAGCAAATGAAGTGACATAATTTTTGGGTTTTACTTTTTTTGAACGTGATCTGTTAACTAAACAGTTAAAGTTTTACTTATTTATGTTTCATTAGTTTTGGGGTTTAAAGGCATAAATAAAAGGTTTAAAGGAAAAAAGAAAATATGTTAACCGCTATATTTTGTTTTTAATATCTATTTTAATTATTAAACCAAAAATAATGCTGTTTGATTCATTAATGTACATGATTAAAAATAAGTTAAAATGCTATTGATGAAGCGTGCTTTAACTTTGCTTTTGGTTCGTTGTAAAGAAAACTTAATTATTTTTTAACGAAGGCATCACAGTATAAAGGTTTTTTCATGTAATAAAATATTAATATGTTTTAGAGGTTGTCTGTTTATCCATACAAAAATGGAAAGGGAATTTAGTTTTAAACTTAAAAAAATTGTTTTTAAGCTTCACATTAAAGTGGCTTAAAGTGTCTACCACAGTTGGGAATGGTATACCTATATTTGCTTATAAGTTTGTCATTTCGTTTGTAAAATTTACAATATTATTCTTCGACACCAAAAATTTAAATATTTTAACGAAATATTCTTTATCGTGATTCCAATATATTTCACGCAAATAAATAACCTCGTCGCAAAAGTTTAATGCAATACTATCAAAAATAATCGATAGAGAAATTCAGTTTCTATTATGTTTTTGTCTTCTCCTATAAAGTTATAGATATGCGAGTTAGTGTCATTCTCCATGAGACCAACGATAAAAGTATTTTGGATCTTTAGACATAGGGAAGTAGACTTTCAGTTTCTCTAAGGCCGAGGCCACGCAATGAGCGGTAGAGCGGTAAAAAATTAAAACATATGGAATACTATTGAAGTGGCCACGCAATGAGCGGCTAAGCGGCGCCGCTCAGGAATAGAACTTGTTCTAATTTTTAGTTGATTTCTGAGCGGCATAGTATAAACATAGCAAAAGTAAATGTAGAGCTTATAATTTCATCAGTACAAAGCCGACCGTTATTATGGCAAGATAGATTACCAAATTTTAAAAATAAAAATATAACTAATAATGGTGAAATTTGTGGTTGCACAAGTAAGATATTATTTACTTTATATATTTATTTAATATTATTATAATTAAAGGGGCACCCTTTAATTTATAATTTGAGATACTAATACTTGTGACTTTAACGGCAGGAGCTATCGACATTCTGTCCAATTTGCAAGCGTTTGTCTATACCGGTTGAAAAGATAAGCCCATATAAGTCAATTAACGTCACCTATGGGAGCACCCTTTAATTTTCAGATTTACTTTTTTATTATTAGTTTGCTATTGAGAGCTTAAGTAATACGCAGTTATTTGAAATTTTACAGAAGTGCCATTTAAAGTTCATAATACACGTAAGAAACATGTATGTTGTTTGGGGACACCCTTTAATTTTTAAGATTATGAACTGTTTTTAAAACAGTACCAATCTGTTAGTTTAATCCATCAAATCACAAAAACTGTTTACAACTTCAAACGTAAAAAAGCAACATTCAGTCGAATTGATAACCTCCTTCTTTTTTGAAGTCGATTAAAAATACAGCATAAGTCGTTATAACTGATATAACGATTATAACGGCTGCAAAGGTCTACAGCGTGGCAGCACATAAATTCACATTTTGAATTCTTATAATTATATACAAGACCTTAATTTTATTTTTTTTTAATTTTTTTTATTTAACGGGATTGTAGAGAACAAATCATCTGTTGTAAAAAATATAAAGTAATTTATAACTCACTTAAAAGTGTTAAAACCGTAAACAGACCAATGAAACTAAAACTATTTTGTTGTTGTATTGTTATTGCTGTAGCGGTTAAACTTACAATAACTTTTATATTTGGAGTGACTCATAGGCACGGCCAGACGACACAAATATTTAGTTGTCGAAAATATTTCAAATGTTTCTTTGCTCAGTTTGTCCAACAAATAGTTTTATGAATTGAGAAACAAAAGTGTTAGTTTTCTAATTGAACATACGAATTTACATTACAATCTCTTATGAGTGTATAAAATATTAACTGATGATATTTTAAGGGTATTAAATATCTAGACATATACCGGTTTGCTTTGGAAATTCCGCAAAAGTGATGCAGATATATATGTAGGTGACAAAATGTAAAGGGGCATATTATATGTCTTTAGTTCTCAAAAATAAATCACGGCTTAAATTCATGTGCATAGTTAATAAATAAATAATAAGTTTAGGAAAAGATGCAACTTCAACATAATCGCAAATAGGTTATGGAAAAAATTGACAATTAAATTAAACGAATCGGAAACCTCACATCTTGGCTAAAAGTTATAACAATTTAATTTATAACACGTACACTTTAATGGTTATATTCCATTCAGAAACAAAGTGTAAAAATAAAAGATCGATATTGGGGCTGCCACAGACGGACGAATATATGGAACAACATTGTTACGAAATCAATAGGGTTACATTTTTGCATTTTGTATACGAATCCCTAATAAACACAAACGAAAATTTTTTGTAAGTTTTGGGTTGTCTGACGATTGCCTAAAGACTGCCATTTTAATTGTTGACAATTTAAATTGTAACATGTAACATGTGTTAACGATGGTGTTTTAAGTTGTTGCAATTAAAATAAATATGAAACAATTATTCTTCTTTGGTAAAAAAATTGAATACGATTTTTCAACAAGAGTTTGAAAAATAAAACATACGGCATCAAATTGACACAAAAAACAAGTTGTATGAAATGTATGTATGTTGGTGTTAGTGCTGAAACAGTCCGGCGAATCTTTAGAAGTAATAATTTACATAGAAGGTTTTGCTGCCGAAAGCGATTAATATTAGAGCAAAATCAAAAACTGAAAATTGCTTTCGTTCAAGAGCATGAAAGTAAAGGTGCGTTATTTCTATAAAAAGTTAAATACTATTGTTGCAAGTTTTTCCGATTTTTTTGATGCCAATATTATCTTCTTAGGTTATTTTTACAGACGAAACAATAATAAACCTCTTTGGACCAGAGGACAAAAGATTCACTTGGAGAAAACCTCGTACTGAATTTTTAGACAAAAACATTAAAAAAAACAGTCAAGTATGGTGGTGGTTCTCTTATGATATGGGGTTCCATATCAGCTGCTGGAGTTTGAAAAATACATTTTATAAATGGAACTATGGACTCAAAGTATTATATAAACATTTCAAAAGAAAACGTTAGGGAAAATGCCGAATTTCTAGATATAAAAGATAGCTTCGTGTTTTACTAAGACAGTGATCCCAAAAATAAATCCGGGAATGCAAGAAATTGGCTTTTATATAATCGCCCAAAAATAAAGGAGAAACCTTCCCAGCTTCCATACTTGAATGTTATTGAGCATATGTGGGCAGATTTAATTTTTTCTCTGTGTCCCACTTTAGGTGTGAATAGCTGTATACGAGTATATATTTTGAGTTCTTATGCATAGCGCAGTCGATTGAGCGCTGTCCGTCTGTCCGTGCTTGTTAGTGTTGACATCAATTTTGCCAAGCCACTACACGCAGAAAAAACCATGGCAGTGACATGATCACAATAACTATACTATGTTCTTTGTAACAATGAACCAATTATAGTTGTTTTCACCAAAACTTTAGTCACGATAAACATTTTTTGTTAACTTTTAACGATTATATGGTTACTGTGCACAAAAAATGCAACATGGTTGGTTTTAAAAAAAAATTTCAACCACAACCAAAGTTTTACCACTTATTAAAAATAATATAAAATATTTAACCATAATTATTATTATTAATCAAAGGATGGTTAAGAGCAACATTACTTGATAGTTTAGTGATTTTTCTGGTGGCTAAAATTTAGAATTGTTTTTTATGGTTAAAGAAAGTGAAAAAATAAAAATTTATGTACAAAATAAATAATTAAAAATAATATGCAAAATATGAAAACAAATAAAAAGGGAATGACAACATTTTAAAAAAGTTGAAGTAAATATGTATGTATTGTAAGCATATAAGTCTTTATTTATGTGTTTGAAGTACAATTGTGAAATCATTTATTTGGCCTTAAAAACTATATTTGTATATAATTGATTCTTGTAGCCTACACACAGAAAAAAGTTTGGTAACAATTCGCTTGATACGATAAAAATTTAATTACTAATAAAATAAATTCATTTTTTTTATTAATAATTTATAGTCTTGATTTATTTTTTATATTAAAAGCTAACAGATGATATTTGCTACTAAATGTTAGTTGTAACACCTTTTAGAAAAGTTAACATGACCGATTTGTGTCTTTACTAAAATCTATTCTATTAAATGGAAGATGCAACTTAACTTATTCAGTACATTACTACTGGAAACCAAATTTTGGAAGTAAGAATCGTAAAACTCGATTGTATATTCTGAAATCGAAAAATGTTTGACACAATATAAATAAAATTTGTACACATTACAAAAATCAAAAATATTTAAGTTCAAAAATAAAAAGATTTATTAAAAGTGGTGAAAAGTTTTCCAATACTGGTAAATGGTAAGTTCAAAATTATCTCAGAAAGACATTTATATAAAAAAGAATTTTATAATATTTAATTTATTTCGCAGCGCAAAACGTACGGTATGGGATAGAAAATTGAAGAAACTATGTAGAAAAGAAGAAATCATGATGTAAAGGAAGAAGAAAGCTGCATCCAGTGGTTCGAATCATGAAATTTATAATGTACATATAATCTTCTTCCTATAATTTATTATTAAAATAAAAGTAAATATTAAAAAATTATTTTGTTTTGTTTAATTCACAATAATACTTTATAATCACCCTAGAATAATTTTTTTAAATAGTTGTAGGTGCTATATTTATTCAGTTATTACAACTGAATTCAAGATAATAACCAGAACCAACAAAATTCGATTGAAAACAAATTCGATTCTTATTACAAATTTCTTTTCTCTGTGCATGTATTGTAAGCATATAAATCTTTATTTTTGTGTTTGAAGCGTTATTTAAGCGTTATTATAAGCAAATAATTGAAATTTGTGAATTCATGTTTTTAAATAATTTTTGTGACAAATCGATAATGATCAGGATAATGATAATCAGGAAAATTTTGCACTTATGAGACTATATTATAATTTAATTTTATAACATGACATTTTCAGCCATATTATGATATTTTAATTTAACCATTTAATGTTTATATTTGAACATAATTATGTTTATAATTTGGACAACGTCCACGTCCTTTGAGGCAGCGGGCAAAACATTAAGCATGCCTCTAATTTTTCCATATCATTAAAAAAAAATATTTATATATATATATATATATATATATATATACATATATATATATATATATATATATATATATATATATATATATATATATATATATATGTATATATGTATATATGTATATATTTTGGCACGATAGAAAATTCAAAAATAAGAAAGAAATATCAAGTAAAAATATTTGCGCTCACCCATATTTTCTGAGTAATGAGCCACCGAACTTTTCATAGAAAAGTACGATTGTGCAATATATTTTTCAAGATATCAAATATGGGCATCATTTAAAAGCTTTTAAAATAATCTTTCAGGAAATACTAAAGTTTTTTTTTAAACGCCTAACCCATTAAGAGCTGATGACGTTTTTATGTAAAATTATAATATATAATATTTAATTTTTTTTTATTTTTTAATTCTGTGTCACCCCAATATTTGACTTCACTTACTTCACTAAACAAGATTTTCATTAATGGTAAAGGGTATATAAGATTCGGCATAGCCGAGTATAGCACTCTTACTCATTTTTAAAATAATATTTGTCCAGAATTGTAAAAATCACTAATACAGGTAAACTAATATTTTTCCTTTCTCGTACTTTATTATTTTAAACTCTAGATTATTCTCTGGGTTTGTTTTAAATTTCCGTTAAACCGAATATAGGGCTATCCAATAAGGGCGGGTGGATTTTAAAATTTATTAATATTAGTTGCAATAAGTCTACTATGTAAAAAATTCTTATGTGGCCACAATTTGTCTTTCTTAAAATTGGCTGTACAGAACTACCGCCATCTTTAGAAAGCCACATCACACAGAAACAAGTTTGTGCTTCTATTAATAGTTTTATTTATTTTCAGATTCGAATTTAAATAAATTATTAATTGTTTCAATTACGTTAATAATTTATATATAAATAAAAAGTTTTCTAATTAAATAATTAATTGAATCAATTTTATATTTAATAAAAAAAGTATTTTTTTCCATTTTTTTGGAACAATAACAGATGTGACCACTTATCAAACATGTGATATATTGTTGACGCGAAAGCTGAATATTTTTTTAAAACACTTTTTAAAAGCTTTTGTTATAATTATTATTATTATTATAGAATTGGAAGATACGTAAAAGTACGTTTGCAAAATTTTTTCTTCAAGATATAAACGTTTAAATGTTGAATTATTCTCGTTATATGTAATTCACTACTATCTAATGTAATGGGCTGATGTGTTTCACATATAAAGTGCACTTTTTATAGTAGAAGTCCTTATTAAAATGAACGCGTTCAGACCACTGGTCAAGAAATAGTCTGATCTTAAAATTGTGAAGTACTAGAAAGAACTGCGTTTTTGTGTTTAGAAAAAAAGCATGAAAAAAAATATATATGTATGTTAACATATGTAGTTCCGAAAGTTTTTGTTACTAATACACAGAAAAAAAATATATTCTAAATTAAAATAAATACTTTTGGTCGAAATTGAACTTAAGGTGTAAATGGGATTAGATAGCTCTTAACACCCTGTCTATATTCCACATAAATTCAATTTTAAGGGGATGTTTTTACACTTGCTTTGTTTACGTTCACTGCATCCCTTTTGTTGTTTGTGTGTTATTTGAAATAACATAAAAAACTACTATATACAAACTTCTAGGCATGAAAAATTTCATCGTAAAGGCACGAGAAAAAATTACCTGCCACTTTAAAAGAGAATTGAAAAATAAATGGCATGTTGTAAATCTGAGCTTTATAACATGAATGGATAATTGCCTAGGTTGTTTTTACCTAAATTAAATGCGCTCAATTGTAATTGGTAATTCTATTATATTAACCAAATTTATTTTATTTTTTAAACAGCAAAAAACAAAAGCAGTAACATAAAGGTTACTGTGTTTTTGTATAAAAGTTTTTGAGTTTTTGTTATATTTTTGCTTTTTTGGTTGAAGATAATTCTCATTTAATTAATTTGTGATTTAAGGCTTTTGAATTTTCTATACAAAATTTGGGTAGAATCCACTTATTATAAGCAGCAGCGAAATTATCATATGGACTTGCTTTCCGCACATAAGCACATTGAATACAGATTTAATTTTATTGCTTTTATTTTTTATATTTAAAAATTTTTTCATACAACATAAAACTTTCGATAGTGATGCCACCATATATGCCACCATATATTCAGAGATTTAGTTGTTCCTCTTACAAGAATATGTCACAAACAAAAAAAGAAATTCGTTGTGTGATTTAGTGAAGTTGTTTGTGTCAGTAAACTTCAAATATATTTCTCTGCATTTCCCTTACAGCTGTCCTTTCATTTTTAATATATGAAAAAGGCTGTCAAAGACATGGAATGAGATACGGCCCTACTGTAGGGTCTTTATCGCTTCGGTGATTACACAGCCCTACAAAATCAAACTTTTTTTGTTGCAGCTCTGTTTGTACCTGATGTCTATAAGGGAGGTACTATACTGTATATTATCGATAGTAATTTCAACCTAACAGTTGTAGTTTACCTACTACTCTCAGTTTTTTTTGTTAGCCTAGTTTTTATCGTACCAGTCAATCTAGCAACAACACAAATTAATTTTGTCTTAATATTTTATTATCGCTAGCAAATTTAGATGTTGTGTTAACAATCCTGATGTGTTTTTTTATATTTGAAGTGAATAAATATTCAAAGATAAACGAAAACCGATTATAGATGCGGTGTTTCGATTGTATGTTGCTTACTTTGGAATGGAAATCCGCAACCAAGATAAACCGTGAGTATCTCATAATGAGAGAGAGGAGAAAGGAATACACAAGTCTATGAAGTTTGGAGTACGTGTGATTTGGCAAGAACGAAACGAAAAGAATTGCCATAATTGGAAATATACCAATATTTATTCTGCAAAAAGACCAATTAGCCATTCAGAAAATGTTCCAATACCGATTATTCAAGTTAGGACTAAATAAGCAATTTGTTAAAGTCTTAAATAGAAATGGTCAATGTTTTAAGTTTATTTGTCAGAAATTTCCAAGATTAAGTACTGAGAAATTAAAAGCAGGAATTTTTTATGGACCTCAAATACTTCAATTAATTAAAGACGCCACTAATTTTAAGGCTTCATGAATGAATTAGAGAGAATTGCTTGGACATTTTTTGTAACTGTTGACCATAAGTTTTTGAGCATTAAACTTAAATATATGTTTCGATTTACGTCATCTGCAGTGGCTCTTATACACTCATATCTAGTTGACAGATATCAATACGTTCAAGCTCCTACCTTAAGGTCTAGATGTTTACAATTGAAACGAGGTGTTCCACAGGGCTCTATCTTAGGTCCTCTACTTTTTTCTTTATATGTAAATGATCTTCAGGACAAGCTCCAACACTGTAAGATTAGATTATATGCTGATGACATTCAGCTTTACATGAGCTGCAGAAACACTGCTGTCGATGGGTGTGTAAGGACCTTAAACGAGGAGTTACATGTTGTGTACGAGTGGGCTACTGCTAATGGCTTGCAAATTAATCCTGCAAACTCCAATGGTTTGAATCTGAGGAAAAGATTAATGAGACTGGATTACGATCCTGTTTTAATTTTGAACGGTCAGCCTATAGATATTGTACACTCTGCCAAAAATCTTGGTATATATCTTAATGACACTTTGACTTGGTCCAACCACATTAATATAGCGCGTGGTCGCACGATTTCTATGTTAAGGAATCTCTGGCAAACTCATTACTGTACTCCGATGAGAATTAGAATACTTATCGCCAAATCGTATTTTTTAAAAATTTTGCTGTATGGTTGTGAACTATTTGGCAGTTGTGATAGTGAAAGTAAGAGAAAACTTAATGTGGCTTTTAATAATATTGTAAGATATGTACATGGTCAGCGAAGGTTTTATCATATTTTCCCCTATGTCACCTCACTTTATGGTATGAATTTTGATGACTACTTGAGGGTTCGTATCTTACTGTTCTTGCATAAGATTATATATACACAACAACCTAGACACCTTTATGATTGACTACACTTTTCGACACTTGATAGGGGTAAAAGGCTTCCTACATTGATTTCTAAATATCATTTCTTTATTAATGCTATCAGTCTCTGGAACGCTATTCCATTTAGATTACAAATCATTAGTAACGGACGTCAATTTAAAAAAAAAATATTGTATGTCATTTTTCTTATTGTTTTAATGTTTGTGATAATCTCGATCTCACTTTGATGCAGGTCTTGAAGTTGTAATTAATTACTTTTAAATTCCCAGAATATTACTATATATGTCATCAATTTATATTTCAGTTTACTTAATGTTTTGATTTTTATTATTAATATTTTTTTTCTGTATCTTCTAATTTTTATTTTAAGTTAATTTATACTCGTATTTTGGTATATGCTCAGTTTCATACTTAATATAAGACTCAGGTCTTGTGTATGGAACATATGAATGAAATAAATAAATAAATAAAAAATAAATTAAGCAGGGTCTTAGAGTGTTTTGCCGCACAGGGCGGCACTTAAAATCATTGTGGTGACCCAAAACTATATTTTTTTTACTATTTTCGGTCCCAAATTGTGTGGAGAGCCTTGCTTAGACCCTGTTTAGTTTCGTCACTTGTGCTAACTTCATGCTAAGTTTTTGTTATGCATAAGGCCGTTAAAAGATAATTTCTTGATGTATAAAGTCTAAATAAATGGATATTTCTTTGAGTTTTTTTCCTAACTTTTTTAAACACAACTGGCAGGACGATCATGTAAAATTTAGTAAAATTGAGTATTAATAATACAAATTCATGCACATGCTGTTTGTAACTTACCAGAGTAATTTTTTGTCACTGTTAATTTTTTTATACCTATTCCATAAACATTTTGTATGTTAATATGTATATATTTCAGTCACGTAATTTTCCAACTACAAAAATATTGAAAAATTAAAACGTGAAAACACTTTCCATCATCCATTCTAACAATGTTTATTACGTCCATTAAGAAAAAATCGTTAGATGCAAAAAAATGTATTTTACAGAAATGAATGGTTTGCGAAATGGTTGTATTTTAATGACCGCCAATTTGTAAATGACTTGTTGAACAAGTACGACAATGTAATGTATATTTTTATGTGTATGCAAATTATCGGTAAATTTAAACCATTTTTGGTTTGATTCTAGATTATTAGCCAACTATTTATGTATGTAAATAACACGAAAAAGCCTCTTTTACAAATGCATATGAACGACGTTTTTAAAAAATAAGGGCAAAATTTATTTAAAACGTTGTAGAAAAAGATTTACAAAGTAAGAGTTGTCACGAAAACTTGAAAAATCTTGGAAAATGACATTTAAAACTTACTAATAGTTTAGTAAAGAAAAAAGGGTTTTAATTGTTAACAAGTTCGATTTTTAAATATTAAAAATCAAAGAATTTTAAGAAAAAAAAACAGAGGTTCTACAGTTTACTTTAATGAGATACTTGAACCAGTGCAAAGAATGTTATAAGAGCTCACGAAGATTGATTTGTCGTCATGAACGAAAAATTTAATTTTTAAGAAATCTACATAGCGTACACTCTCAATTGTTAAATACGAAAAGATTACTCAACAGATTTATTCACATCAGCTTGTAAAATCTATTTTTAGCCAAATCTTTGCAAAAAAGCTCCTTCTTGTCATTATTACTTCGTTCATAATTAAAAAAAATTATTTAATTATTATAAAATTAACTCTCAGAAATTTAAATAATAAATGTTTAAGCGTTTTTTCAGTAACATTTTCCGGTTGGTTCATGTGATGATTGGAAGTGGACGGCTAGTACGTTATAGAAGAGAGGCGTCTTTCAAAAAACTTATTCTAAGACGGAACAGTAGTTTTAAGGTATGCGTTACCAGGAAGAAAGTACGTTTGTGAAATGTGAGTTGGAGAGGTAAATTTCCAAAGACGTGGCGGCTAGAGTAATGGACTGCTTCATCTGAAAAAATCGAAACGCAACCATCCGGGTACTCAAAGAGGTCATTAGTGCGTATTGTGTTTGAATTGCTGACCTAAGCAAAATTTTGGTATTATTCTTCAAAACTCGGAATGTGTTTGGTTAATTCTCATAAACATTTTATTCGACTGCAGTACTGTTGGCGTTCTTGATTTTTTTTTTTTAAGGTTTTCAGTGCTTCTGCCGATTAATGTTTCTAGTAGATCAGTTCAGTTGTTTTCTAGTTCCCGATCAAGTTTATTTAATTTCTTTTCTACTGCTACACTTGCCCCCATCATTCGTTCATGTGTTGGCGTCAACATGAGGAACAAAAAGATTTACACAAAAATTTGTTCAACACTGACATAGTTCAATTACCAACTGTAAACGTCAAAGCAGCAGTCTTGCTTAAATCTGCCCTTGTAGAAATTTGTCATTAATTACCAGAGCACAGTGTTGTGAAAACAATTTATTTTGGATAAAATTCGGAATCTTAATAAAATTTCACAGAGGCAAAGCAGAGGTGTTTCTGAGTAGAGCAGAGAACGGTTTGCGCCCTAGGGTAAAGGCGTACCTCGATAATATAACTTTTGGAAATGTCATTAAAAGTTTATTTTTTTACTTAAGTTTTAACTGTCATCCCTAAATTAGCGCGTAAAGCGCAAGATAACTGTCAAAATTTCTCATGTTCATACAAAATGTATGAAGCATCCCTAAATAGCACGGCGTCAACGCTTAGCAATTGGAAAATCCAATTTTGACAGTGCGTTAGGAAGTGAAGTTTGCTGTTTGTTGGTTTGTTTTGTTTTGTTATGGTTGAAAAGTAGTGACAATTTAGTAATTTTCAAGGCAATCTAGCGGTTTTATCTCTTCTTTATTCTTATACAGCGGGTTTTATAAAATAAAATTAGTTAACATTACTGTTAAAGACACAAAGTTGACGCTGTTATTTAGGGATGACATTCTAGCGCAAAAGCTATGAATTACATTGCTTTGCGTCTTACGCGCTAATTTAGGGATGGCAGTAAGATTTTTTTAATTTAATTAGATCTTGAAAATAAAAAAATTGACTTATATTTTATTTTTATTTTGACTGACCCTAACTTTGTATTTTGCCATAGTGTACTTTTTAATGATCGTATTATTACTTTAATACATTTGCTATGATCCTTATTAAATTTAGAATAAACAAGTTAAAAGATTTATTTTGATAGCGCTTTTCGTTAAAAAGTTAAAAAAAAGTCTCAGAATTGGGTTTTAGAATTTTCCCCAGAAAGGTGAAAGTTATTTAAACCATTTTAAACAACCTATTGCAAATGCAAATAACAGAAAAAATAGGTCAAAAATTATAACGGTTAAAACGAACTTTGTAAATGACTGTAAAATTCCTTGGAGTGCAAAGCAACGATTAAAAGACCGTAAACTAATTTTAAAAGTCACAACTGTTGGATACTTACTTCAAAAGAGGATTTGACAGCCAAGAAAGGTAGCCTCTTTTCTAAAAAAAAACAACAAATTTTTGGGTCAGTTTTTCCTCGTTCCCGGAATTCTCAGGTTAAAAGAAAAATATTATTTTTTTTTTTCATCATTTGATTAAGATTTTTTTATCTATACAATTTCGAAATCTTGTACAAATGTCTCGATGCGGTTTGATTTTGTGGGAATTTACATTCTATATTTTATTTCTCAAAAGGTACGTTAACTTAGTAATTTTTTCAGTTTTTGAGGAAAATGTCATTTAGAAAATGGAGTGTGAAAAAATCCTTTGATAGTACATACATAAATATCTAGCATATATTTAAACTACAGAATCTTCCTAAACCTCGCCTCCTCATGATTTGTTTTTCTCATTTTACTTGTTAAAAAACTAAAAATGTATGTAACAGGATGTGATGTTAATCCACGTGTCTCTGAAATATCTTAAGGTACTGGAAAGCTATTAAAGTACTTTCATATTGACAAGAGAAGTTTTTCTGAGCTCGCCCAAACGATTGATTGACTTTGTTTTTTTTTTTTCTTATGCCCATATTCGAACAATGTTGACTGTAGGTTGCTTCACAAGAATTCCATAAAAAGACATTATGGGTATATTTTATAAATTTGCTAAAAAACGTTAAAAATCTACTTTAAAAATATTAAAGTACTTTTGACAAAAATTTCTTACAGCATTAGCTTTCTAAATAAGTTTTTAAATAGTTCTATCTTGTATTAAAAAAACTACAGGTAAAAAAATGACAAGATAAAAATTGTGCATTTTTAATTAAAATGTCGTATTTCTCTAAAAGTATAAAAGAGACCATGTAAATTCCAAGCATTATGTTCAGATTACTAAAAATAAAAAAGTTATATGCTCTGAATCATTTTTCAAATTCGAGGTTACATTTCGACGCCCTGTAGTACTATCCTGTACTGAAATAGGGTCTATCGAAATGCAATAGGCGAAAAGCCTATATCCTCCTCTATAAATCGTGCGTCATAAGGATATTTCCTAGTGAAAGTTTTTTAAGTTTTTTTACGAATAAAATTTTAAAATTATCTGACTGCTCTAAACATTATTGTATGTACTTTATTTTATAAAATAATATTTAAAGTAAATAAACTGTATTCAAACTAAAACAAAAAAAAGATTTTTTGTGCACAAAAATAAATCACGTTTAAACGATTTATTTATTTTTTTCTGAAAACTTTGAGTTAAATTTAGTTCTAGTGGTTACAAAAGCATGACCCGAAACTATTTACAAAAAAATTTCAGTTTTTTTTTTTTTTTACCAACAACGTTCTTGGTTAAGTGTCTTAATCTGTACTTAGTTGAAAGAGAAATAAGGCTTGTTAAGTCTTTTGTCAAAAATTTTATTTATATGAGGGCAAATACACATACGCACAAACGTGTGCAATAAAAAGTTTTTTACATTTATTGTAAAAAATTTGTTTCCTAAAGTGCACTCCCCAGTATTTAGCATGCAAAACCTTTTATCGAATATTTAAAATCTTCAAATGTTTTATTTGAAAGGCAGAAATGCAAATAAAACTACTCCTAGGAAATCAACAATAAATTTTAAAACTTATGGCGTTTTCTTTTCTGACAAAAATGTTGCATATGTTTAACACTTTTTACACCTTTGTGTTCTTTTCTAAAAAATGTTCGATAGGGTAAATTAAAAGTATGTTCTTTTGAAAATATGTTGCACGAAAAAGTGTAAGATATGTTACATATTTTACCCTCAGTTTTATGTAAGGGTAAGTATGCTACACTTTTTTTTAGTAGTTTTTACTCTTGATAAGTGATGTTTGCTTTTGTTGCTAAACCCAGTGTTATATTACTTTATGTTTGAAAAGCTAATTAAATATTACTGACATGTAAAGGAAGTTAGAAAAAAATACAATAACAGTTTTTGTTCTATTGTGCTATAAAATGTGTAGCAAATTTTCGGGGTTAAGGCAACATGCAAAACATTTTATGTGATTGTTGGGTAACATTTATTTTCAGAAAAGAAAACGCCATTAATTTTCTACGAAATATACCCAGCGCATAACAAGGTGCGATATTAACTAACAGTGCTATACAACTTTAAGGTAAAGGCCGGTGTAATTCAAGATTCTTTATTGCAGAGCTTCCTCACTACTTACAGCATTGAGAACAGAATCTTGTCGGTCACAGGAGATTATCCAATTCGCTTGACTCACTTAAGCAATGTGAAGTGTTAATCACCGTTTTATCGCTAATAAAGAATACATTAGACTAATTCGCGGCATATTCATTGACGGTGCAGCGGTTAATGCTATCCTTTTAATGTCAGAAGTCTACGGTCTCAAATCTTTCAAGCTCTTTCACTTCACTTAAACTCGTAGTTCTAGCAGAATGTACTGCATGAGTTGATACAAAAAAGGTTCTTCTTGCAGTGAAATCCGATAAGCGGTATGCCAGTGTTGTTACACTGCCATCAACGTGAATTTAAGTTTTTATATTCAATAATAGGTCTATTGAATTTTATAAGCACTGAGACTACGTATGAAGTAGAAAAATAGCTTATACATACATTCATTACTGTTGCATAAATCGTGCTTGAATTTTATTCATTGTTATCGCACGTAGGAAAACGCCAAAAAGGATAAATGAAAACCATAAGTCCTTTTACTTTCACCTTTCGTAATGCTTCACGTGTAATCTGATAACAAAAATAACAAATGTTTTTTGTTTCTTGCTTTTGTTGATTTTCATAGTTTTTTTGGCTTCTTTAAAAACTATGTACAGTATGCAAAGTCCGTATTCGTACACCATAAAGTTTCGCAAAAAGCACTTTTATATTATAAAATAAATAACTTTTTATTGTATAATTTTCAATTAAACGTTTTATTTAAAAAACAAATAAAACAACAAAAATTTCAATATTTTTCAAATCACTTTAAAAACAAAATTCATATTCGTAAACTTAAATAATCAGGGGGCTAATTCTCGCAGTCGATACCGTGCGAAATTTACTCGAAGTTGGATTTTTTTTTAATTTTGGGATTCTCGCACTCGGTATCGAGTAAATTGTATCGAAATTTCTTATGATGGCACTCGATAGCGAGTGTACGATCGAATGGAACCGTGCGAGTTTTTTTCGATACCAAATTTGGTGATGAAATTTTATTTTTAAATAGTTCGTTGGAATACTAGTGTTTATTTAAGATTTTAATTGTTATATTAATTAATTATTCCTATAGATTTTCTTACTTTTTTGTATTACTTCCTTTTTTTGCACCATTGTAAAGGAGTTTTTACACAAACTCTAACGAGTAACTTAACGGTTTATTGTTTTTGTTAAAAAGTAAAAAATAATTATTCTTGTTTGAACGCTTTAAAAGTGCCACAACAGTTTTTCAAAATTAACCACAGTTTATTTATTTCGCAAACAACTAGAAAATGTAAGTTAAATCTTTAATAAATTTTATGCAAATTAAATAATTAATATTAATTATTAGGTCGAATATAACAAAAATATATTTCAGACAAAGACAAATTCTTGCTGAGTTTATGTCTGAGCACAGCAATTTGGCCAAAAGCATTTTACCAAATACATGCCAAGGAACAGCTACTGGTAACAGACTTCTTTTAAGTATTAATTTGTTAAGAATTATTTTGTGTTTTTTTCGTATTAAAGTTTACCTTTCTGTTTTTTTTCATAAATAAAATTTACAATATTTATAAATGAATTAGTTTTAAATTATTATTTAAATTTATTTGTTTTATTTTCTATAAATAGGAACTTATATAAATTGAGAGTACAACATTCAGTTTGGAACAAATTTTGCATTTATATTACATTCACTCTCAGACTCTGATGACGAAGAATAAAAAAATAAATTTACGTCCATGACCGCGATTACAAAAGAAAAAACTTACAAAATTATAAAATAAATTCTCAATTCTTTTAATAAATTATTTAATTTTCTTTGTAAGAATATGTTTTTTGTTTACATATTTGTAGTGTTGGTTAAGGTTTTTTTTTAATCTTTTACAACACTTTATTAAAAAATGATTCGCAAGGTAACGAGTGCCATCATCAGAAAAACTCGAACGATCGAAATTAATTTCGATACGAATTTATTTCGGTCACGAGTCCCGGAATTAGCCCCCAGGCGTGTCACAGAACTCAATTCTGATCGAAAGTGGCTTTTTAAGAAAACGAAAAACGAAAAATTTCTTCGCAATGAAACCACTTTTAAATTTCAAAGTGGAATTTAGATTCCTTAAAATTTCGTTATTTGCAACTTTCTTGTTGACTTTTATTAAGTGTCCTTATTTAGATTAGCCTTGTTGTTTACGTTGATGAGCGCAATATTGCCACATTTAAATGAAAAGGTGGACAATTAAGCAAAATCGATCGGAATCTAAAGAAGGTTAAACAAAATCGATCGGAATTGTTAATAGAGAATGAAAACCATTCCGATCGGAATTTGCGACATGCCTGAATATCTTAATTCATCTTAAAACTAGCTTTAATATTTAGTTGGATAATCTTTATTTTAATTATAGTTGTGAGACGTCATGGCATTGATTTAAGTTAAGTTTTTTTTTGTTAAAGTCTGAGAATTTTTTTCGATTCTGTAGTTAAAGACTTTTTTAGATCAATTGTTTTTTTTAATAGCCCAGAGGTTTTAAATTTGGTTGATATCAGGGCTCTGTGGAGGCGTTTTAAGATATTGAGTGCAGTGTGTTTGGGGTCTTTGCAAACAAAATTTTCCGGCGTAATTTTCTGGCGTGAATTTGTTTTTAGAATGCTAATGTATTTTTTTGAGTCCATAATTTGATTTATAAAATGCATTTTCTGAACCCTGCTGAACTAAAACAAGTCCAGCCTATTCTCTTATTTTAATGTTTTAAGTATTGTATTGTTGAATGACTTCTTTTAATATTTTTTCCAATTTTCCTAGAGATTTGCCATCTTTATGCAAGTCTACAATAAATTTTTTAAATCCAAACAAAAGTCATAATATATTCGAACCATTGCACTTTTTATTAAAAAAAAATATTTAAATTTTCTCTAAAAAACTTCTTTTGCTCTTTTATGCAAAATAGTGATTAAATATAACTGTAAATTTCCATATAACTCAAGAAGAAAACGTGATGCCATAGTGTACGAATATGGATTTTGCATACTGTAAGTATGTATGAAAATTAGAAAGTTTGCATAGCTATATTTTTTGATGAATGAAATACACAGGCAAATGTGTTTGTTTTTATTATGCCGGGTAGTTACTTTAAATTCAAACTGGTTAAAACAATCACATATATGTAAAGAAGCTCACCTATCTTCTTACAATAAATAACGGATAGTTTTCATAAAAGTTATTACATCTCATTTAGATGTATAGCATTTTAATACAAAGATGATTTTTTAAAATTGACATAAAAATATTTTAATTTAAAAGATAGTCTTTTTTCTTCATAGTTTGAATGTGACCGCCATGGCTTCCTCGAACGTAGTCTTTTTTGAAGATCAAAATTTCTTTGACTTTTTTCAACAATTGTTGTCGTATATAGGCAATAACGTGGCAAATGTTGTCATCGAAACGGTCAATCGGACTTATCTGCGTAGGTTAGCAACTTTACATATGCCTTCAGAAAATATTCTAGCCATGTTAAATCGCACGATATTGGACCCCAATTAAAAGGTCCGACACTTGTAACTATGCGGTTATTAATTGTTTCCTTCAATAATGAATTGCGGTACGAGCTGTGTGACATTATGCCTCGTCTTGTCAAAAACACAGCTCCTACACATCAGGTTTTTCAATTGATTAACGAAAAAGTCAGTACTCATTGCTCTATAGCGTTTTGTTTTTAAAAAAGTACTGACCAATGACTCCACCAGCTCATAAAGCACGACACGCAGTCAGTCTTTCGAGATGTAACGGTGGCTCAACATACAATTGAGGATAATCATCACGTCATATACGAAAGTTTTGTTTATTGTCGTATTCATACAACCAAAAGTGAGCTTCATCGCTAAACAAAATTCGCTTATGCAAATCAGGATCAACGGTAATCTTTAGGACCATTTACCGAATGTACGCCAGGTGATCGTGTGGTTTCAATTGTTGCAATGACGTCTTGTGCATGCACTGTACAACGTCTCTGTGGATTCATATTACCATTTAGGGTAAACGTGGTGCGCAAAATGTTCTATAGTTAATCATTATCATGGATGTATTTTGAACAGGGCTATGATTTTCCAAATTAAATATTGGAATGCCAAACCAAACTAAACATAAGTAAATCACAAAGTGGCGGCCAGTTAAAAAAGTGCTGTCAACTTAATGTTCTATACGTCCATAAAAAACCCCCTTTACATTGCGTAAATATGTCTATGCAAGTCTACATGACATACAATGTTTACTTTCTATTTAAACAATAAATTTCTATTCTATATATTCATAGTTATAGACTAAAGTCGGCTCTTGTTAAAGTATACTCTAAAATAAAAGGCTCTTATTATCTTTTTTGCTTTAATCGTCAAAAATAAAGTATACTTTAAGCTTAGACGCCTTCCACTGGGTGTCAACTGCTATTTGATAAATATTTTTTTATACAATTTCTTATTAACTTTTAATTTACTTTATTCGTGCTTGATTCCTTCAAATATAAATATTTCATGATATTCTCATGAAATATTTATTATTTTAAACTAAACTAAAAAATGAAATGTATTACTGCGGGGAAAGCATATCCATATGGCCATTTCACTACTGCTAAAATAGCTCGTCAGTGGATTTTACCCAAATTTTGTATAGAAAAACAGAAAGTCTCATATCAAAGCCAAATTGATTAAATGAGAACTCCATTGAATCAACAAGACAGAAGACAATAACAACTCAAAAAAGTTCTATACAAAAACACAGCAAACATTTAGTAACTATTTTTATTTTTTCTTTCATTTTTATACATAAGGGATCCCATTGGGAACCATTCTAATTAACCTTAGAAAAAAGTGACCTTGTGTTTATTTTGTTCACTTTGGTATAAAATCAGATAAAGAGTATTGTGTTCTTAAACCAAATAATATAATTTTGGAAAAATGAGTTAAAAACAGCATTAGCTAATTTTAAATTTAGAGTTGACTTTTACTTTTCACCCTGACCAGGATTCGAACCATCGATTTTACAAATTAATGAAATTTTCGGCTTTTGGTTCTTTTTAATTAATTTTCTAAACATTTTTAGAAAGAAAAATTATTTACAAATGTATGCGGACGTTTTCCAAAGAAAACAAGAAAAATTAGACGCTAGCAGAATGAAATGCATCATTTTCTGGACCGCCACATCCTTCATCAGCATTCTTTGCATCTATCTACTTTATGTTATGTACATCGTAAACATCATCTATTTAACCAACTAATCTTAATGTTAATTTGGTGAGACGAAGTTCACACACAACTTAAAGCTTTTTTTCTTTGTCATTCTCTTTGTAACTCGTCTTGTACATTTGTTGTTGCTTTTTTTGTACTAGCAATTTGATAGTCACAAATGCTAGCGTCTAATTTTTCTTGTTTTCTTTGGAAAACGTCCGCATACATTTGTAAATAATTTTTCTTTCTAAAAATGTTTAGAAAATTAATTAAAAAGAACCAAAAGCCGAAAATTTCATTAAGTTGACTTTTACGTCAAAAGTATATTTTGAATTGTCTATGAATGAGTTAGAGTCGACTCTAACGTAAACCCGACTTTAGTTCCCTTAAAGTATACTTTATTTTAACTATGAATATGGGCCAATTTTTTTATTTTAAATATTTAGTTTTTCCAAACCTAGACATGTGTATATGAAAAGAACGGGTCGTAGGTTACCTTTAAGTAGGAAGTAATTTCTGAGGTCTCAGTAATGAGGATCAAATGAGGTAAAGAAAAACCTGAACAGCAGGGGGCTTCCTCAATAGCCCCGCTTCATGTTAAGAGTTTAACAAATTGCGGTGATCCTTAAAAACTCTCAATGACAAAAACTTCTATATTCTAACTAAATTTAAATAGTTAAAAAACAAATTATAATTTAAGCAGCTTAACTTGATTTTAGTTTACTTCGGGCATAAGAATAAATGGTTGTAATGTTTTGTGTCATCTTATGTTTTTTTTATTCTTACCATCTTTAAGTTGCATAAATGTCCTGAAGCTTTTATAAAGTTTATTAAATATACACCCTTATAAAAACATTAAAAAAGCAACTTTTTGTTGTTTTTTTTGCCTCGTGAGCGATAAATTGTACAGTTTTTCAAGTCATTGAGAGTACAAAAACAAATAAAAATAAAAAAAAATAAAACAATTGGGATTATTTTTTTTTTAATGTTTTTAGTGGCTGTTAATGACTGAATTACATTTTATAAGTTATAAGTAAATATAAATATTATTGTTGCAGGATTGCTGATGACGCTTCTTAAGTTAATGTTTATAAAGAGCACAATTATTAAACGATGTCTTGGAGAGTAAAGCTGGTGGTATATGATTGTTACCAGAAGAGAAATGCATTCAGTAGATTACTATACCTATTTTATTAGAGCTATTATAATAAGGACGTTTAAGTAGCAGATTTGTTAAATTAAAAAAAAAACCGTTTTACTGCATCCAGTCTTCATATATTTTATTTAAATTTTTGTATTATAGTTGCTACCCAAAATCTGCAACTTAATTAAAGACACGGGAATATTTTTTAAATATTTAATTTTTATAATCTTTAGTTATTTAAAATGTTTGTCAGAAGTTTCCTGAAGAGTTAAATAAGCGATAACGAAATGGCCATCGAGACGTGCTTTGACCCTTAATAATCAATTTCGGTAATTAATTTAATCGGGATAATTAAATAAAAAATAGCACCGAGTTTTTTATAAAAATTAAATATGTTCAATTCAAAATAAAATTATCATTTCCCATTAAACTGCACTCAAAACTGATTTGCTTGTAATCTGGAAGCAGTCTGATTTCGAAATAACTCTAACACAATGCTTGCATATTCTGAAATTGTCTAAAATTAAATAAAAAACACGAGAAAAATTTATTAAATTAAATAATTAAAAAAAAATTATTGTGCTATTTTTTATATTATCCCGATTTGGTAGCGAAACTACTACGCTGCAAAAAATTAGACAAAACCTTAAAAATTACTTGCCATATAATAAGTAATGACTTACTTTTTTAATTGCCATATTTTGTTACTCACTTACAAAACACATGCCTTGTTAAAATTATTATTTAGGAATTCCTACCGCCAAAAATGATTATTTCCACATTCGATTGTCTTTTCTAAGTCCTTCAAAGTCTGGTGGGGGCTCACGCAAACAATACAACCCAGGTTGCCAGATAATTTAGATGAACAATCTGAACATTATTATGAAAAAAGATCGCCAAGAAAATCTGTTTTATTTAAATAAAGCATTTTTCGCCGCTTCATAAGACTTTAGCCTACTATTAAAAAGACTAATGCCGCAATAGATAGTAACATTTGATTTTGCTTCATTATCAATACAATGTAGACACATTTTGTTCAATTTAATAAAGTAACAGCCTTGGCTTGTGATAGTTCTTCGGAAAGCACCTCTAACTGATTTATTTTAATTACAATTTCTAAAGTAGAACTTTGCTGTAATGCGGCATGCATCAGAGAAAATTTTTTTTCAATTTCTTTAAAATCGTAGAATTTTTTTTAATTTTGAGGCATTATGTTTTTATTTCCACTTTTCTCGTTACTGCATGAATTATTTAATTTGAAATCGTCTTCTGCGAACACTAAAATTCATATAAAAAAAATTCATTTGCCAAGGGACTTTAATAAAACCCCATTTTTATTTTTTGAAGTTCGTGGAATATTTTAACATTTTTACAAATAAAATAGTTTTTCGAAAAAAGAAAGAAATTTCACAAACAATAATATTTAAAATATTGTCCTTTCATTATCACATGGGCCCAAAATTCCGCTTTAGATTTCAAGTTTATAATGAAATAGAGCTGAGCCCAACCTCAACATTAGTAAAATATTTAAAACAAATAATAACAAATATATTTATTAAAGCATTTTGATATATAAAAAAATCCACTGTATTAAAGAGCAATATGATGTTCCTTTGAATGATGCAATGGCGCTGTTATTGGCACAGGAATCTTGTTTAAATTTAAAGGTTCCGGTTTGCCGAAAAGTTTAAGTGTCTGCAAACGATAATCATCATTATTAGGTTGTGCGTGATACAGGTTTTTCTTAGCCAAAAATTGACGGTCTTGAGCAGCAAACCAATGATTATGAACATCAATAGGATCAATTTGCCAAAACTTATGAAAAGAAACTGGCAGCTCTTGTTTCAGTAACTCCAAGGGATAGTCATTAGCACGTGCCTAGAATAATAAAAAATAAATGTGTTGATGCTTTAACTAAATATTTACTGGGCAATTAAAAATCTATAAAATTAAATTAATAAGATGTTTCCTACCTGATGAAATCGCGGCGAATGAAGTGCTTTTATTTGAAGTGAGTGCAAACAAGAGCCCAAAATCATATCGTCTGGTGCCGTGGGCGAAGGACATGAACAATGTTGCAAAATAAGTTTTACAACAGGCAGAGAGAATGCAATGCCACCACCACCTGTTATATAATTGAAACCATCCTCGGCATACAAACGATAACCATAACGTTCACCCAGATAAATTTCATCCAATGAATTGTAACATCCAAGTATTTCGCAAACACCTGAAACACTTTAAGAAAATTTTTTATTATTGACTTTGTGCATAATAATGAAGTAGAAGGATGTGCAATTAATAACACAGGAATAATAAACGTAGTGGAACAAAGTTACTCGTACGCCGGTAAATATTTGCTTATGAAACTTTTGTTCCACATTAAAAAATCACTGTCTATAAGGACATTGACGAACTGATGTTGTGGTTTGTTGATTGGTGGGAAAATTTGTTACCCACACAACCTCAAATATTGCATTTTTTATAAAATATATAAACAAGTTAGTTGATAGAGTAAAAAACACACAATTGATGACTCAACGGGCTGTAGACAAAAAAGTATTAATAAAATGAAAAACAAAAGCGTTTAAGCCCCAATAAAATAAATTAAAATAAATTTAATATAAATTCGTATATTTTTAAGTTTTCGAATAAAATTTTTAATGAACTATTTGATATTTAGGCGAATAAATTTCTAAAAAATTTAAAAAAGAAAAAATATTTACAAATGTCGCACACATTTTACGAAGAAAACAGTAAAAATTGGACAATAGTAGAATGTAATGCAGGATTTTTTTAAGGTTATGTACATTGTAAACATCATCTATTTAACCAACTAATTTTGTAAATAAGAATTCGAGGAATGTCCATATTCATTCAAAAAAAATTTTGTCATTCAATATAAATTTTGTTCACAGTTTTACTCTTAATTTAATAAAAAAAGAATAAAATATTTTATTAAAATATCGTTACTTCCCCTCTACTATTATAAAAGAATTATAATTCTCATATATATAATTCATCCCTTAATAAAAAAATCAAAAATAATCGTCTGAATCTTTTTAAATTTTTAATAAAGGGTGTTTTTTTTATAGAAGCACAGAACTGTGATATAGAATAAAACAAAGATGAACTTTTTAAATTGATATCAGATTTACTTTATTTGAAAGGAAATTTTCCGGCCAGCCAACCTTAGCTGCTTTTTAGTAGTACAAAAAAATAAAACATGCCAGCCTCTTTGCAGTTCCAGTTGGCTGGTGTTATTACCAACTACAATTCACAGGTCCCTTACGTAAGACTGCACGAGTTGTATGACATGTCTTGTTAAAACAAGAGCTCCTTAACGTTATGGTTGTTAAACTGATAAACGAAAAAGTTATTA